>CM047003.1:5000000-7500000 GCA_025698465.1 Gossypium longicalyx | reverse complement strand
TACATAATATGACGAATGGTACCCCTGAGATTCTTAATTATTAAACAACTAATTTAATTCAACTCGTTACTCCTAAAACAAATTGGAAACAACAGTAAAACAAATTAAAACCTTCAAAGTCATTTTCTTGAAATCTTAACTTTGCCTTCCATATAAAAATTGGACATAGTGACCAACTAACTAGAGATGAAAAAAATCATTTTACGGTATTAGACTGAATCAGCATAAGACAAGAAGTTTTTGAACAAAAGTAAAGAAAGAATTATCAATCAATATAGCAGCTAAGATATGATTCATCCATATATCTTACCTGCCGTGCAAGGCGACAAGTATTAAGGGATTTGGCAATAATGGGCCAAAGCTCCTCTCCAATTGACTTCCATATTGGGTCCCTGAAGGATGAAATCGGTAGCACAACAATATCACCAATCCGTTCCCACCTGAACTAGTTGAAGATGTTAAAATAGTGAGGATATTGCATGCGCAGGTGCACAAAGAAAACCAAAGCTAGCCACTGAAACTCTCAATCTAACTCAAGAAATTTCACAGAATTGAAACTGGAATAAGCAAACAACGAAGTGAAGTAGTGAAACAAACCTGTTTGGTAGCTGCTCCAGAAGTTTATCTGATAACCCCTTTTGCCTAATCAAAGAGGCAACAGCTTCAGTCATTATTTTTAAGGGAGATTTACAAGCTTTTCTCTTTTGAACAAGCTCATCTGGAAGCTTAGTAGCACCATATTCCTTAAGAATGTCCAGAGCTACGGAGGAGGACATGTCATTTAAGAGTGAACTTTCAGCTCTAAATGGTTTAGATGGATGATGATCACTCAAAACTTCAAATCTGTCTTCTGAGAAGATAGCACAAAACTTCTCAGTCACAGGGAAAGAGATGAACAAACCATCCTCTTGTGCATAAACTTTTCTCTCTAGATCTAACCATCCAAACTTCTTCAATATGTCCTTTCCTAATTTTGCATGTTTTTTTTCAAGTTTTACAACCCAACTCGAAGCATCTATCTGTCCTGTCTGGTTCTCAACATTTAAGCTTTGCATTTCAGGATGTTGAGGTGAACCAGTTCCAACATGTGGAGCTTGTAAAAGAACATTCCCATTTTCCATCATACCTTCCTCTTCCTTATTAACTTCATTTTCACCGAGCTTTCGAGAACTGACATGATCATCTAGAGATAACAAAGGAAACAAGTTGATTTTCATAGGCTCACTAAACTTGGTTCCAAAAGCATAACAAGCTGCTCCACCAGCAACCATAATAAGATCATCACGAACAACATTGGCTGTGGAACGCACAAACAGTTCTTTATCCATTGAACTGAGGGTCACATGCTTCCAGACTAGGCTTCGCATATCTAGTAATGTCAACTCTTGACAATGTTGTGTAACAGGACAACCTCCAATTATTCCAATAAAATACTTGTAGACAAACATGGAGTGGGAGAACCTAGCATATGGGCTTCTTCCTCCTACCTTTTCTACTTTCCATGAACATGTTAGAGTATCAAAACTGTACAAGTCCCCGAGAGCCTCTCCATAGTACCCTCCAAACATGAATAACTTAGATCCATATGCCACCATTGAGTGAGAATGACGAGCACATGGCCGTTCACCATGGGCAATTAGTTCTTCCCATTGCAGTGTATTGGTGTCAAGAACATGCAATGATGAAGAGATTGTTTCGTTATTAAGGCCACCAAAGACATAAATCTTTGATCCTACTGCAGCGGCCGCATGCCGATGCCTGTGCAAGATACATACAGACTACAAATTAAGAGCTAAAATGAGATGCAGGCTGAGACGGGGAAAGAAACAGTAGATACAGACATTAATGTACATTCATAGCATGTTCACGGAGGGATTTACACAGATAATGCTTTTTTATAACATATATTTAACCCAATGAAACTAAGTGGAGAGGCAGAACAGCAAGATATGAGTACCTTGGAGGAAAAGCGCTGCCAGTACAATCTAGTAGCCTCCATTCATTCTTTAACGTATTGAGAATCCATACCTCGCTCAGTATGTTCGTAGGATCAGCCCTGCCTCCAATAACATACATGCAATCTCCGATTAAAGAAGCAGTGTGACCCAGGCGAGGTGATGGACGGCCCGCCACATTGATTTCTCTCAATGTCCCATGCGATGGATCAAGGAGAAAAGAGTCATGTCTTCTCGCATGTCTTCCACTGCCCCCAAAGCCACCAAATATGAGAACTTCAGCTTTGTTTGTGCTTTCTAAGGTAGCAGTAGAATGGCCCCAAAGGAACAGTCTCTCTATAGGTTCACCAGCAATTAACATCTGACTAATAGATAAACTGCATTCACGAGAAAAACTTGCTTTTTCGCTAGGAACGATGTTCTGCAAGCGCATACGTGAAATAGCTCAAAATTAAAGCCTCAATCATAAATATAAAAGCTCATTATAATCACAAAGCTCAGGGTTCATATGAAATAATTGCAAAATCATAGTAAAACAAAATTTACCAACTTGAGCATCTACAAAACTTCTCTCCAAACCATCTTGACCTTCATTACAATCACCACCACTCACACTACACTTTGAAACAGTCGCGTTTTCCAATGTTCCATCCTGACTTTTTCGAAATGCTCTAAGAAACCCTTCGGTTCTCTTCCAATTAGCTTCCATTTTCTCATTAGCAACCCCAACAAGAAACCTCAAGTAATCCTCAGACACCATAATCTTCTGGGTATCTCCCAAAGGCACCTCCAACCGTATCGAGCACCGTATCCCCACTATCACTCTCTTGCTGCCACTTGTAATCCCAGACTCTCTGAACCCACAAGCAATCGCCAGAGAAACCAAACTCTGAGCTGAACTTAAGTCTCTACACTCAACGGCAATGATGAGAGGCTCGAATCGAAAGACCAACTCACTGTCTTGAATCAACTTAGTCGAGTCAGAGAAGAGTAGGGAGATGACCGAGTCGGGATCAGCCGTGTCGTGGGTGATGAAGAGCCAGGTGCCTCCTCGGGCTTTCTTTTTGGTGGGATTATTGGAGCTGGGATTGGGTTTTGGTTGGGAAAGGATAGAGATACGGCCAGAGCAGGAACTGGTGGTGAAGTAAGAAAGGTGGTTGTTGAGGGCGTTGATGAGAGGAATGATGGGTGTGTCTAAAGAGCCTTTGGGTGATTTATCTGCTTCATTGGAGCTCAGTGAAGCTAACGTCGATGCCTTCCTCTTGTCAAAGTCCATTTTGTTTTTCAGCCACCTCTATCACTGTTTTCTTCTTTCTTTCGGCTCCAAAAACCCTTTGCTGAATCTTAGATTCAAAGGGTAGGGATAAAGAGAAAGGTAATGGATAATTTTGGAGATTTTCATTAATTTATGGGCTTTGAGCTTTACGCAGTAGTAGTGAAGTGATTCAGGCTTTCATTTTTTTGATTCATTGATGGGCCATGGACTCGAGCCAAATTCTTTTTGACGGCAGAGACAATAGTTGGGTTTTCTTTATCTATATTACTATATATAAAAGCAAGGCCTTATGGCTTTTTCTTCTTCCTTTTTTACGTAATAATATAATGGTGAAATTTTTATTCTAATCCCTCTATTTTTTAGATTATATAAAAATAGTTAAATTTTAGTTTTGATACCTATACTTCACTCAAATTTGAGATTTCATTTATATATTTTTATTCAGATTAAAATGTCATTAGTAAGCTTAAATACTTTATTCAGATTGAAATGCTTATGCAAACTTTTAAAATTTGTTAACATTGTTAAAATTCTCTATTAAATTCATGTCCATTACAGGGATATCAAGTAAGTATTTTTTTTTTAATTTCAAATGCCATACCAACAAGTTGAATTAAAGCATTTTAATTGTGTTAACAAATAAACCTAAAATTTTAAATTTAAAAAATAAAGAGACTAAAATTCTAAAAATAAAAATACAAAAATTAAATTCCAATGTATGAATAATACAATAACTTGAAGTATACTGCAATATTTAAAATTTCATTCTATAATATAATTAAAAAAAAAATACTTAACAGAACGCGAATTGTGGGTGCCAATTGGCAACCATACTAATAACTCTATGTAAGGGCCTTCCTCCTAACACGCGTTCAATCCCTTTAATTCATTTTTTTTTCATTATAAATATAATGGTATAATTTCAATTTTGATTCATCAATTATAATAACACTTGAAATTTATTTTTTATATTTTAATTTGGCATAATTTGATTCCCGCATTTTATAACAATATTAGTTGATCCAGATAGCTAACATCATTAGTTATTTTATTAAATTTTGTTATATTAGTTTTTAAAAAATACTATTCCGATGAGAATTTATTTTGACATTATGAATTGGAATAAGTGTTATTATGAAAATTCAGGTTGGCTAAGATATTTGGCCAAATTGATAACAACTTGTTTAGCAATTATAATATAATGATAAAATTGCAGTTTCAATCTCTCTACTATGCTCATATTTGGGATTTAGTGATTGTAATTTAATTTGACATAATTTGATCATGTACTTTTATAATGACATTAGTTAGTCAAAATAATTAGAATCTTTAACTGTATCAATTAAAATGATTATGTGAATTTCTCTTAAAAACACATTTTTAACACACTATATATATATATATTTGCATGAAGTTGGATTGGGTATTTTTAAGCAAAAAAATATAACTCAACATTTTGATCGAAATAATTAAAGGTATCATGTAATAGCTCAAATTTTAACGATGTCGGAAATAGTGGTTCAAGACCACCAAATCCTACAAATGAACTCGTAAATTATATTATTTAATATTTATGAGCCAAATGTAACTTTTAAAAGATTTTTGAAATAGTAAATTGTGTTTTATAAAGATTTATTTGGTCAATAAATTGAGAAAAAAAGTATCGAGATCTCGGTGTTATAAACCAAGCCATAAATATTTTTATAAATATTTAAGGAGTTTCAATAAGGTAGTATTAAAATTTCGTTAGAAATTTTTGACGTTTGGGTGATTAATTAAATAAAAAGGACTAAAATTGAAAAATGTGTAAAAGTTGCTAGAAGGATGAAATAGGTCAATTGTCAAATGAGGAAGGACTTAAAATGCAAATAAACCCAAATTAGATATTTTGGGCGGCAATAGCTGAGAAAAATCAGGAAATGGGTGAAATAAGGGAAAAATTAGAAAATTGCCAAAATTAGCTAAATAAAAATGGGACCAATTTGAAATATTTAGAATTCTCTTCATTTTCTCTTCATTTTCATCAGCTGAAAAACAACCATGGAAGAGGGTTCAAGCTGGTTTTCATACTCTAGCTTCATGTAAGTTTAATTCTTGCTTTCTCCTTAAAATTTCTAAGATTTTGGACTTTTACAATTGGGTCCAACTTACTATGTCATTAGTTTTTGATTCCATGACTAATTTTTAAAGTTGTTATGGATGAGTGCTGGAAGCATATGATGAATAAATATAGAATTGAAGTTTTAATTTTGATATATGATGATTTTATTAAGTAAATTGATGGAAATTGATCTTAGGACCTAATTATGAAAAAGTTTGGAATTAAGGTCTAATGTTAAAGTTCTGATTTTCAGGGGTTATGAAGCAGTTTAAAATGATAGACCAAAGTATTAATTGAGAAAAATTAGCTCAATTGAGGGGTTAATTGAGTAAGGACTGAATTGTATGAACTGTGAAATTTGGGGTAATGGAAATCAACATTTTGTATTAAAATTGTTTTGGATAGCAGCAGTAGTCTAACTTTGAAAAATCACAAAAAATTGTAGAAATCGAATGAGAGGATGAATAAAATATGAAATTAAAGCTTATTGAGTCTAGTTTCTTATAGAAGAAATGATGTAAGCAATGAAATTGTAAATCATGAGATATAATAAATTTTGTGAGGCAATGTCAAAATAATTTTGGGTTCCCCTGTTTTGACTTTGGAAAATCATCAAAAATTGGAAAAAAATAATTAGGGCTTAAATTTATATGTTTAGAATCCTGAATAAGTCTATTTTCAAGAGAAACAAACGGCAACATTATTCGAATCTCGTACGAGGAGATAATTAATTTTTAGTGAAGAATGGTCGGAGCTGTCAGACAGCAGAATATGGGTGACTTTAAAGAATAAATTGTACTTATTGGCTAAACCAAAAATTTTGAAAATTTTATGGTAAGAAGATATGTAAATCTATTTTCAGGAAAAATTAGCGGATCTTAATTTGGAGCTCCATAGCTCAAGTTAAAAATAATTTAGTGATTATGACACGGGTGGACAACTTTGGAATATAAATATAAGTAAATAGTAAAATTATAGATAATGTTACTTATAAGCGTGTTATATACAATAAGAATGTGGAATAGAGAGGAGGAGGAGGAAAATATGTGAGTGACTTATGCATAAATTGATCACATGCTCGATTATATTTGGTAAATGTTAAACTTTGTTAAAATGAAAAATGTTATAAATACATGTTTGAATTAAATGTTATATATGTTAAAGAATAATTTGAATATTTGATATTGCCTAATAAATGAATATCCGATATTGCTTAGTAAATGTCAAGCCAGATATAAAATATATATATGTTATAAGTGAAACATGTGTGAAAGAATGTGGTAAGTATTTTCATGGTTATTATTGCTCATTCACATGAATCTGTCATTTGAAATTGTGATAGACACGAATAAATAGTGAATGTCATGCTTATGTATGATTATATGTATTTATCTGAAACACAAGAAAATGATGGTTATATATTTGATATATGGAGACATGAGACTATGATATATGAACATGGAATATATTTTATAAATGTGTTTGTTCATAATTATAGAATTGTGCAACTCAAGTGTACTATTTGTATAAAGATGATATTTCAAATGATTTGATGAGTAAAGCTCCAATGTGAGATATTCTGAAATCAAAACAAATTGTTATGAAAGCGTATTTAAAATACATAAATATGGTTGTTATAAGTTATGTGAATAAATGATGTGTAAAAGTATATGCATATGAGAAATTTAATAAAAGTTGAGTCCATACATGTTTCTTGATATTTATATGAATTATATGACTAACAATGTGATAAGAATAGGTATCAGGGATCATGATCAATTCGAATAATTATGCTTTGCATAATTATGTTGAATATAGAGAAGCGGTAAGTTAATTACCATGTTATATGAATTTATTAAATATTACATGATTACTTTATTTTACTTTTTTCCTTTATTAATAATGATTCGATAAGCTCCGGTAATGTCTCGTACCCTGTTCCGATGACGGATGCGGGTAGGGGGTGTTACATATAAATTATTTCAGCCAACTAATGACATTATGTAGAAAAATCAAATTATATCAAATTAAAGAATATGTACTAAATTTTAAATTTAAACATAGTAAAGAGACCATAACCATTATTTGATATAAAACGATTAACGATTTATGCCTAACATAATCAATTGTCATTTGTTTTGATAGAAAATTTGATGTTTTTATTTATAAAAATATAATATTAATTTAATTTAATTTAACAAGTGATTACATATTTATGGAAAATGATATATATGCGCTACAAATGATAAAAGATATGTTTAAATGAAATTTATTCATGTTTTTATTATTGATATTAATTACTTTTGATACATGTAATTATTATTTAAAAAAATTAAGAAAAAATCACCAAAAAATAATTTTAAGAAAAAAAATGTAAAAAGATTTTCCCAGGCGAAGCTGGGGAAAGTATATAAGTTAAGGAAAAAAAGTGTGCAATCATTAATAAAAGCCTTTGCAACACAACTTATAAAATCATCACAAAGGTCATGGTGAAGGGAATTAGACTACTTCAGACATTCATATCTCTCTTCTAAGGAAGTTTCTAACCCAGAAGACAAGTTTTGGATAATATAATCATTATGCATGAAGTTAGTTCACTCATTTAAGAAGATGGACGGGAAGAAAGATGCCATGATCATCGAACTGCATTTCGAAAAAATTCATCACGGCAAATTCAAGTGACGCTTTATTAGGTAAGCCCTATTTTTTAAGTTTTTGAAGAGGTGAATTATTCTTACCGGACAATGAATTTTCACATCGTTCATTTCCATATTTCTCAATAGATCTAAGTTAAATTAATCACTTGAGTCTATATTATCACTTATTTTAAAAGAGATTTTCGTAACTCCCATTTTGAGAACAATTATGTAATCTATCTAAATTCCTTTTATAAAAAAAAAAAAAAAGAAAAAGAAAGAGTTAGTTGAAATGTACTTATTTGGCTTAAGTTTCATATTTAATGGACATTATTCATTTTATTTTAATAAATGAAAATAAAATATGTATGCAATTATTAATTCATAACTATTTTAAATTTGATAATTTTTAATTAGGTTAAATCTCAAAATTATATATGAATTTTGATTTAATGTGCAATTGTATATATTAACTTTAATTTAGTGCAATTATACACACGAAATTCTAACTTTGGTTCACATGTATAGTTGAAACTTTAATTTTGATTTAAGCATACACATTTAAAGAAATAAATGCATCTTATTTATGTATGAACATAAAATGATGTTATATCAATAATTGTGTTAATAATTTACAAGAATTGGATCAAATCAAAATTTTATATATAAAATTGCACAAAATTAAAGTTTTTATATACAATTACACATTAAATCATAATTTATGTATAGTTTTGAGATTTATCTATTTTTATTTTAATCCTAACAAAAAAAAATATAACCAAATAAGTAATAATATTTGATTAATTTTTATTTTAATCCGTATGCAGTTATGAATTTTTTTAATTCATCCGGTTAGATTTGATTAAGTTTGATTATCGTGCTGGATTTCAAATTTTGTTGATTAAAAATTAAAAAAAAAGTGTATTTAATCAACACAGTTATGTCTAACAATTCTATTATTTTTCATGAGGATGAGCTTTAGGGTAATGGTGGATTGGGTGTACCTGTTAGCTCAGGTTTGCCCTCCTGGCTCCTTGATCGCTTTTGTTTGTATCTTCTAGGTTATTTAAGGTTGCTATTTCGGCTAAAAAAAAGAGATTAGCTTGATTTTAATGGGCTGAATTTTAGAAAAGTTTGAGTTGATTCAAATAGATTGTTATGACGAGTGTTTCTTTTACGCTAAAAGCTCCCTTTAATACCTTTTGCGGGCTGGACTTTGAATCATAGTTAGACCCAGACCCAGATAATATATGTAAAGAATTTTTGAAAAAGTGCGCCACCCCTATGCTAATAAGCGTATCTATCAGTGGCTCTTCGGATCGATCATAGATTCTCGGCTCCGTTGTTTGGCTTCCATTCCAGTTGACCTCTCTTGTTTCCACTCCCCTGTGAGAAGGTAGAGAGCAAAACGAACCCAGCAACCCACTATTAGCAAAGCATTTACTTTCTGCCAGGCTTGCTGAACTTCTTCTTGTGACTGACATGGCAAAAGTAATCCGTCGAACTCTCGCCGATAGAGGGCATCGTTAAAGTATACGATCTTTTAATCCTGATAGGTTTCGCCGTCGACCATTTGATAGCCCTGTTCCTGACGAGTCCTTGAGGTAAAGGTGTTAAAATTCCTGAAATACTTAACACTTCGAAGGCTTGTCTACCATTCTACAGCCTCTGAACATTGGACACCAAGTGCTTGATCATTTTCCGGTGAGAGAAGGCAGTAATTTCAGAGAATGGCAAATAGCAAATACGAATACGTTAAGTCATTCGAGGTTGAAGACGAAGTAATGCCTCCCAATCTGATCGTCGTTCATATCGACGGGCGCGATTTTCGTAGGTAAATAAATTTACGTGAAGTAGACCCATTCATATTGACCCCTGATTTATTTTTCTTCTTTTTATTTTTGGTAGATTTTCTGAAGTTCATGAGTTTGAGAAGCCGAATGACGAGAAAGCCTTAAATTTGATGAACCAATGTGCAATGGCTGTTTTAGAGGAGTATCCTGATATTGTCTTTTCTTATGGATATGGCGATGAGTACTGGTAATCGTATCTTTAGTTTGTTATTCATCTGTTATTTAGAACTTTATTTAGGTATCTTCTTTGATTTTATTTCTTTTGTCCAGTTTTGTTTTGAAGAAGACATCAAAATTCTACCAGAGGCGAAGCAGGTTTCTTTTATTTTTCCTATTCAGAATTTTCTCTAAGAACTCTTTACATGTTTAGGTGATGTTCATTTGTTTTTGAAAAATTGACTGAATTGTTGAGCCTTCTCAATTTGGCTATGAATGCGCAGCAAGATCTCCTCCGTTATTGTGTCATTCTTTACTTCTGTATATGTCACAAAATGGAAAGAATTCTTTCCCCTTAAGGAATTGAGGTACCCACCCTCGTTTCTTTCACAAATTGTATGCTGTGCATCACTGGAGATTCTTCAAGCATATCTTGCATGGAGACAAAGAGATTGTAAGTGATGATATTCCACCTATAAAACTCCTATAAAAATGAATACTTTTGCAATCAATATGCATCAGTTGGAATCTATTAAATGATTTTTGTTTGGTTTGGCAGGTCATGTTCAAAATCAGTATAATACTTGTTTTTGGGAGCTTGTGAAAAAAGGTGGAAAAACAGAAATGGGAGCACAAGAAATTTTAAAGGTCCTAAACTGCTAATGTATGAGTCTTCATGTATGTGTACCTTTGGGGTGTATACGCCCCTATATGTTTTCACATTTCCCCTTTCTCTGCTATAAGCTCACTAGTTTATGGACAGTGCAGCTCTTGATATTAATTTCAATATTTCTATTTCTTTTTTCTTTAGGAAAAAAAAAGTCTCTTCATGTATGTGTTGTTTCCTTCAGGATAGCTGTTGATACTTGATGTGTCCTTCTAATTGATCACCGGTGAACTGCTTAGTTGTAGACTCTCCTTCATAATCAGAGGTCCTTTTAGTTTTCAAATTATGTATGGTTGGATGTTCTTATGCTTTGTATCTGTTGACTCTGCAGTATGCTAAAGAACAAGATAGAAATGAACTTCTCCATCAACAGTTTGGTATTAACTACAATGATACTCTTGCATTGTTTCGTCAAGGAACTTGTATTTTCAAGACTGAGGTACTGTTCTACACTTTTGTATAGAACATGGCCTAAGGTATTCTAAAAGCTCATTGTTTAGTCCTAAGTTATTTGGCCTTAATCAGAATGCCCTTACAGAGCATGTTCCAGTCTTATCTGAATCAATGATCATGTATTTTGGAAGGGCATGCCTGGATGTGCAAATAACCAAAGTACTTGTAGCTTTCGGTAGCATTTTGAGATATAGATCAACAAAATGATGCTATTAGTTTGGGACTGGCTTGAGATGTTATATCTCTTAAAACAAAACCTTACAGTATAGCAATGTCTTTTGTCTGAAATTCTGTATCAAGTTTTCTAGTGAACAGCACCTTGGTAGAGAGAATGTAAATTGAGTTGGTCTGTCGTCTTTTTCCCCCCTATTCATTTTGTTCTTTGACATATCATATCTTTATTTGTCAACAAATGTTATCTTCTTTACTTTGTCGAGGTGGAAGATATTGTAAAGTACAATGAAGATGGAACTCCAGTGAAGAGGTTGCGGAGAAAGGCAGGTATTTTCCGCTCGGAAAATATAGCTGGGAGAAGATTTTGGAATGCACATGCAAGTCTTCTTAAAGAGCTGGGAAATTTCTCTGAGGATTGTTTCAAAACAAACCCTGATTACATCAGATCCTTTCTGTTTGAGAGCAAGCTGATGCCATCTACTTGGATTGTAATTAGAATAGATGGCTGCCATTTTCACAGGTAATGCAAAACAGGTAAAGCTTTTTGTGTAGACCTGTGAATTGGAAGGGTTGGGCCTATTTGGTCAGGTCAATTAGGGTTGTTTTCGGTTCAAATCATTTCGAGCTTGGGGTTTTTTCGTTTTTGGGTCATTTTGGATTTTTCATTTGAGTTTGATACTTGAATTTGGGTTGTTTCAGGTTTTAGTCATGCCGGGTTCGGGTCATTCTGGTTCAGGTTATTTTTGGGGTTTGGGTTGGGCGGGTTGGTTTGTTGACTTTTTTGGTTAAACCAGGTCGGGTTGAGTTTGGATCGGGGGTCAGGTTTTTGTGTTCAGGTCACAGGTCTACTTTTCTTCTTTTTTATTTCTTGATGCTGCCTCGACTGAGTTATATGTTTCTTCCGTTGCTGTCAAACGATTTTACTTGAATATGACCTATTTGATGAACAAAAGTTTGTTTGATTTCGTGCCCGGGTGCTTTCAAAGTTAACCTTTTTCGGTGCTTTTGATAGATTTGCTGATGTTCATGAATTCAATAAGCCTAATGATAAGCAGGCTCTGGATCTTATGAATTTATGTGCGGTGGCTGTGTTAGAAGAGTTCCATGATATTGTTTTCTGTTATGGAGTTAGTGACGAGTACAGGTAACATGTTTGTTTATACTGTTTGTTTACAAGTTTCTGTTTACCTGCTTAAGTAAATCATTTTAAGTTTGTTATTATTTTCAGCTTTGTTTTGAAGAAGGATTCTCATCTCTATCAAAGGCGAGCTAGGTTTGCAGTCCTCCATTTTTCTGAATTGTCAACTTCTGTGCATGATGCTTATGGACTACTACTCACGCCTTGATATCTTACCTTTAAATTTTCTTTTCTGACATGCCTTTCAACTAAATTTGGATAATATCATTTGTGGCAGCAAAATTGTTTCTGCCATTGTATCCTTTTTCTCTTCGATGTATGTAATGAAATGGAAAGATGTCTTCCGGAAGAAAGAGTTGAAGTACCCTCCATCTTTCGATGGACGAGCGGTTTGTTATCCATCAAATGAAATACTACAAGATTATCTGGCTTGGAGACAAGTTGATTGTGAGTCTCTTTAACGAAATTGTTTCTTCCCCTGGTAAAGTGTAGGGGTTGATAGAGTAATACCACTTATCATAATCTGGCTTTTTTACATTTTTGGATGTAGGTCATATCAATAATCAGTACAATACCTGTTTCTGGAGTCTTGTTAAGTCGGGAAAAAGCAAAAGCGAAGCTCAAAATTACCTGAAGGTCTCTTTTTGGTCACAATATGTTTATTCAGTTCTAGCTCACTTGTGCGGCAAGCTTGCATAGTAGTTTTCCACTCATTTAAATTCCGTCATATTTTGCTAAAGACTATTCTTCAGTTTGTAACAGAGCGTCTGTTGAAATTTGTTTGCTGTAAAGCTGTTCATATATTTACAGTCACATAGAATGCTGTTTGTCGTACATAAAATTATAATAGGATATGGTGAACAATGTCATGTCCTTGGTATCTCAACCACTCCCATTCTGCAATCGCAGGGCACTCAAGCACGTGAAAAAAACGAATTGTTGCTTAAAGAGTTTGGTATCAACTACAACACATTGCCACTGATGTTCCGGCAGGGCTCTTCCATTTTCCGGGTCAAGGTTGCTTCTCCACCATTTGTGTAGTGTTATTCCGAATATTTTACTGCATACATTTTACTGATGATATCTGGTTTTCTATTTGGTTTTTGTGCAGAGAGAAAACCCCACACTGCTAGAGAATGATGCTTCCTCTGTTGAGAAAATAGAAACTAAAATAGTTACAGAACATTGTAATATAATTGAGCAGAGCTTCTGGGAAGCACATCCAAGCATCTTGAATTAAAGGCTCCCAGATGCTCCATAGATTTTAAGGCAGTCTTGTTTTTCTTTGCTTTTAAAAAGAAACCAATTCCCATTATTTTAATTTATCTCATTTATCTTATTTGTCATTAGAGGTTGGAAATAAGGAACATAAACTTTGGCAGAGACTCCAACCCATATTAATGATATACACACAAGCAATCAGGTATAAAAGATGTGATAAAACTCTGCCTTTTGCTTTGTTTTGAGCAATAACACGTTGATTCCTGCAGCTAAATAAGGAAAAAGAAGAAAAAAGGGTTTAATAAAGGTAACATTCACATGTTGTTCTTGGGTTTGCTAAGTTTCTTTAAATTAAGTTGATAGTTTGGCAGATAAAAGAATTGCTTTAATCTGACTAAAGGTTTTGGGAATTGATGATTATTACTAAATATTCTTCGAAAATACTACTTATAATTCATATGAGATAAGTTGCTTTCAGATTTCGAGTATACTTTTCACCTCATTTTATTTTCATATATGGCGATATAAATTACTATAAGAGAAAAAAAATCTTCATAAAAACTAGTTAAGAGCTTAATAAATGGTAACTTTGAAGAGTAAAAAAGACAGTCAACAATAGCAGTAAGACAATGGTGGAATAATGCTGAAAGATGCTCCCACGTGGCATCTTGCAATTTGACGTGTCAATGCAGTGGCTGATTTTGATTCCACTCCATTGTATGGTTCGCCTACGTCTCATCTCAGTATCTCACCCTTACCCGAACTATGAGCAATTGAGTATGAGCCTCTCAAAAGCCTATTTAGTACTTCCAAAATGTTCACAGATCTTTACAACATGATTTGTCGTGGGCTACTCTTCTCTGCAACCAAACTTCTCAGAATAAACGTTTTAACTCATATCTCACCGTTGGATCAACTTATAATCCAAAACTAACGGTCACCGGTCCCTTAAAAGTTATTGATATCGTGGGTTGCAGAACATTTTAAATTTTGAGGGTTTTATGGCTGAGATTCTAGGACTCCCCTCTCCCTGTTACTGTCTAACTTAAAATTTTGGATTCTTATAATTATTTTAGGATGTGGATGTGATGATCAAATTCTTGAATGAATGAATCTACAGATCTTAGTAGAGCAAAAATCTTCCCCAGAAGCAAAAGCTTAAGTACAAACATCCTATTTTGTGTTCTGACAATTTATCCATGGATGTGTCTTTGCAATTGCAAAGACCGTTGAGATTCAAAGAGGTGCTTTACCACAAGACCGACTGCTTCAAAATCAGACCCTTTCTTGGTTCCTTGTCTTTTGCGAGAACTATACAGGTGAACTTTCTTTTTTCTTCTTTTGATTTTGAGCACGAAGTTTGGGATTTTAGGTGTACCTGTTCGTTTTTTTGTTGTTGATTGTAATGATGGTGGAACTGAGTATTTTGTCTTCTCTGTTCTTTTTGTTCACTATGTCGGGAAATTGCATTTCTAATTTGTTTCATATATAAAAACCATGTTTTCCAATGTTTCCCTGAGTATTTTATTTTCAGTTTATTGTTTTCCGTAGAATTTCATTTCTTTTTCATAGTAATACTGGTTCTGGTAGTGTTATGTGTGTTTGTGGTATTTCTCTGAGTATATAATTTCAAGTGGAGCTGTAGTGCGATCGCATTTGCCTATTATTCTAATTTTGGTTATTGTTTTCAGTTTACTCCATGGCGTTGTGAGTGTCTTCCCAGCAGAGTTTCGCTTAGAGTTACGGCTGGTGCAGCTGGTTAGTTTTTGCTAAGTGGTGTTATGGTTTTAAATTAACATTTTTGGTAATCAATCTTTGAATTTTTATTTTCCTGAAATATTGTGCTTTCTATAGATTTTTCAAAGAGGAGACAAAGAAAATTGTCTACCCGAAGCTCTAAAAGTTCGAAGGGTTTTGGCCGGAAAACAAAATTAGGAACAGGCAACCAGAAGAGGGATCAAAAGGATAATGGTGAGAATGAGGATTCAAACATTCCGACATTAAGCGAGTCTGAAGAGTCTAACCAGACAGAAATGGAATCAACAGTTGCTGTTGATGAAGAATCAACCACTGCACTTTATCAAAAGAATAAGGTAAATGAAAGTGCAAAGGAAGACTTAAAAGAGGATGTACCATCAAAGACCAAAAGCTACCTGAATGCAGAAAATGGAAGTGCAAGGAAGGTTGTTGAAGATGTTCTGGGGTTACAGAAGGAAGAAATAATTTTGGAAAATGATACTGTGAGTACATCAAGAGATGCTGCAACCTACGAAGGAAAGCATTTCACTGATGACGCTATTACTGAAGAGAAGCATTTGGCTGGTATAGAAACTGATGGAACTGTTACTGGAAAGGATGAGAAAACAATTGAAGATGCTTCGGCAAAATTGAAGTTGGAGATGGAAGAAAATTTGCGTAAACAGGATATTGAGCGCCTTGCTGAGGGAAACTTCTTGAAGGGGAACAAAATTTTTGTTTATCCTCAGAGAGTAAGACCAGATGAAGACATAGAAGTGTTCTTTAATAGGAGTTTCTCCACTTTAAATGATGAGCAAGATATTCTAATCATGGGAGCCTTCAATGATTGGCGATGGAGATCATTCACTATGAGGTTGAATAAGACTTATTTCAAAGGGGATTGGTGGTCTTGCCAGATTCATGTTCCAAAGGAAGCTTACAAGATGGATTTTGTGTTCTTTAATGGGCAGAATATCTATGACAATAACGAAAAACAGGATTTTTGCATAATTGTGGAGGGTGGAATGGATGTGTTTGCATTTGAAGATTTCTTGCTTGAAGAGAAAAGAAGGGAACTAGAGAAACTTGCAAAAGAGCAGGCAGAAAAGGAAAGGCAAGAAGAAGAGCAAAGAAGAATAGAAGCAGAGAAGGCAGCAAGCGAAGCAGATAGAGCACAAGCAAAGGTGGAGACTGGAAAGAGGCGAGAAATATTGGAGCAATTGATGAAACAGGCTCCAAGATCAGTTGATAACATTTGGTTCATAGAACCTAACGAATTCAAAGGGGCAGACAAGGTCAATTTATATTATAACAAAACTTCTGGCCCTCTTGCTCATGCCAATGAGCTTTGGATTCATGGAGGACATAATAATTGGTGCAATGGATTAACAATTGTTGAAAAGTTTCTCAGGTCAGGTAGAGAGGGTGGGGATTGGTGGTATGCAGAAGGTATGTTTCACAATTTATTTTTTGTTCAATTTGTAGTTGTTACTTTTTGTGATATTAAAGGTGATATCCAATGAGTCTAAAATTTAGAATCTGCCAAAATTTTGATCTCAACATTTTCTGTATTCTTTATTCTAGACACTTTTCTTAGTACTTGTAAAACAATGTTTATCTATGCTTTTATGAATAAAGTGATTGTTATGGCCATGAGCATGCTCTTTATTACATGGGAGTTTTTGTTCGCATTAAATCAAATAATATTTGCTCTTCTATTTTGGGTTTCTTTAATGTCTTTGATTCCGTTGGCTAGAGAACCATTTTATTCCTTTTGAAATGTATTTGTTTTTTTGGTTACTGATTGGATTTGCTGCATATAGTTTATTGCAATCATACTTTATAATTAGAGGGTCATTTCTGTGGTGGTGTTTATCTTATGATCAAGATGGGGTTTTTCTGCAGTTGTTGTACCTGGTCGTGCCCTTGTGTTAGACTGGGTATTTGCTGATGGACCTCCTAAGGTTGCCACTATATATGATAACAACAATTATCAAGACTTCCATGCTGTTGTCCCGAAAAGCATTCCTGAAGAGATGTTTTGGGTTGAGGAAGAACATCAGATATTTAGGAAGCTTCAAGCAGAGAGGAAACTAAGAGAGGAGGCCATACGCGCCAAGGTTAGTTTCCATGAAACTATATTCTGAATAATTACTGTCAACTTCAGCAGTGTAGAGCACAGTGAAGATTCAAATATCATTCTATTAAAGATGTAAATTTCATGGCAAGTTGCAGAAAGGTTAGGTTAATCAAATTTAAAAACATCGTAGTGAAAGTAAGGTTTTTGTTCACTGACTATGATGGCAGAGACAGAGATCTGATTGCTTGGGTTGTTTACTGCTGGCTTCTTTTTTATGCTTTCTTTGTTTCTCTTATGACTAGAATGCTAATTTTGAACCATTCTCAGAATGCAAAGATTGCTGCTGGAAATGCATTTTCTGCATGTTCATTGCTGATATTAGTTTTGTTGTGTTCTAGACTTCAAGTATAAATAAAAGATAAAAGGTTTATTTATTCATTTATCTTGGTTGTATTTACTGATTTAATTTTCTTTTCTTCTCTTGTTATAGGCGGAAAAAACAGCACGTATGAAGGCTGAAATGAAGGAAAGAACATTGAAGAGATTTCTGCTTTCCCAAAAACATATAGTTTATTCCGAGCCTCTTGATGTTCATGCAGGAAGCACTGTTACAGTTTTTTACAATCCTGCTAACACAGTTCTTAATGGAAAACATGAAATATGGTTCAGATGTTCATTTAACCGTTGGACTCACCGTATGGGTCCATTACCACCTCAGAGAATGTTGCCTGCAGATAATGGTTCGCATGTAAAAGCTACTGGTAATTTCAGTTAACTTTCAGTTATGGCTCTCTGTTTAACCTGGAGACTGAAGTTTTTCTTTATCTTCACCACTGCACCTTGTTCTTGTCACAAGTGAAGTTAATGGTTTGTGTATGACTTCTAGTCATGACACTTCGTCCGTAAAAAAAGAAGAAGGCACTTTCAGCCAGTCCAAGAATATAAATGTAAATTACATATCCAGATATCACATAACTAAGAACTTATTTTAAATTCAATGTATACCCAAGTTTTAGGCATATATGACTTTGCCTCATCCCTTTTGGTGACATAAGGCATTCTTTTTATTTTTTGCTTTTACTGTATTAAGTCTTTGTATTACTGTTACATTCTTGATTTGCCTGCACTTTGGGGGTTCTATTTTTTGAAGTTAAGACTTACTTTATGTGTTTTTTTTAGTCAAGGTTCCATTGGATGCATATATGATGGACTTTGTATTCTCTGAGCGGGAAGATGGTGGAATGTTTGACAACAAAGGTGGTATGGATTACCATATACCTGTTTTTGGAGGAATTGTGAAAGAGCCACCTATGCACATTGTGCATATTGCTGTTGAGATGGCCCCAATTGCAAAGGTAAATTTTGGACATTAAGGATGTTGACACTTAGAAACTTTTTCAATGCATTGATTTATCAAGGTTTTTCTAGATATTTTATTTTTGGCTTACAAATCCATTCAAATTCTTTCTCATAATGAAGAGAAAATTCTTTATGGTGACATGCCCAAGTGAAAAGTGTTTTGGAAATGAGACAATTAGGGGGAGAGGATGCTGCACCTCTTATACAAACGGGACGCTGCAGATATCTGGGCTATTGACCTGTTATAAGTCATATAACTGAATTTCATAGAGTTTTTCAATAAATGAATTTGGTGGAGTATTAATCTTCATTTTGTGGTCATATCTGTAGTAAAAGTCTCAGTTGCTTCCTTTTATAACATTGTAGGTTGGAGGCCTTGGCGATGTTGTTACGAGTCTCTCTCGTGCTGTTCAAGATTTAAACCACAATGTGAACATCATTCTTCCAAAGTATGACTGCTTGAACCTTAGCCATGTAAGCTTCATTTCTGTTGCTTTAGCGAGATTCCCCGCCTCAAATTATGGACATTTCTGGTTTTAATTCTTGCTTACTTGGCATTTTGCTTGTAAGCTTGCATGTTGTGTTAGCAATTGCGCATCAGCTGGCTGACATTCATTTTTTCTTTAATAAGATATTTGTGGCATGCACCTTTCCTATTGGATTTTCTTGAAAACAAAAGTTCTGAACATGGCTTACCTACCATCCTCCCTTTATGCACCCTTGTCCTTATTTGGGCATTCATGATTAAAAAATTTGTGCATGCTACTTAAAAATATTTCGTAATCATATAGACTGCTTCTCACTGTTATTCGTATCTTAATTATCAAAAACGGAAAAATAAAATCATTCATCACTTTTCATTTTTATCAAACTTTGTCTTTTAATAATTTCAGATCTTTCAATGGATGTTTTATGATACAGGTGAAGGACCTACATTACCAAAAAAGCTATTCTTGGGGTGGCACTGAAATTAAAGTTTGGTTTGGTAAAGTGGAAGGCCTTTCAGTTTATTTTCTGGAGCCACAAAATGGGTAAAATTGATAATCTCTATGCACATTTGAGAATTAAAATGCTTCATTTTAATAAACAAATTACAATCATGAGAATGCTTTGGTGTTATCGTTGCCTGCAGATTTGTTTGGACAGGTTGTGTTTATGGTTGCAAAAATGATGCAGAGAGGTTTGGCTTCTTTTGTCATGCTGCTCTAGAATTTCTACACCAAGGTGGACTTCAGCCTGTAAGTTTAGATTCAAGTTATAGTTCTGTTTAAATTTTTTTTTTTTTTTGTACGTTTGATAATTTAGGAAGGGGTGGGGATGCTCAGGTTTAACCCAAGCTGTAGTGCCACACAAGTTTCTTGCCACTAGGCCAAGATTTTGATGGCTCTCTGCTTAAATAGTTAAATGCACGTACTTGGCAGTATATCAAGTAAACCACCCACATGCCTGGCAGTACCTTTTAGCAATTATCAAAACCCATATGTTTTGCTGTTCAGCTCTATAGGCCCTACAATTCATTCATAGAAGAGTATTATGGGTACACCACTCTCTTTAATGATTATCTTTTCTTGAATGCTTGGACAAATCCAAAGATAACCATATTTAGTTTTGCTTAACCTTTGGCAGGATATCATCCATTGCCATGACTGGTCTAGTGCCCCAGTTGCATGGCTATTTAAGGACCATTACATGCATTATGGTCTTAGCAAAACTCGGGTTGTCTTCACCATACATAACCTTGAATTTGGAGCACATTTCATTGGAAAAGCTATGGCATATGCAGACAAGGCTACAACTGTATGTACCCAAATTTCGTTATAGCTAATGTTCCTTACTTGATACAGTAGCTCTAGACATGCATAGATCTTTTCCTACATATAGTGTATTTATGATCAATTGCTCATGGATATTATATTTTGGTTCATTTGGTTATCTACTTGCCTTTCATATAATGTTTTAAGTTAAAAGGTATATAAAGTAAATGCTTTAAATTATATAATGTGGTCAATTTAGGACCATATCCTTGGGTTGGGGCACCACCATAGCAGTAGCCATTAGCTCTCTCCATTTTCATTTGAAAGATAAAACTAACTGCTCAGTGGTTCTGAAATTTAATCATTTAAAAAAAAAAAGAAGTTTCGTTGTGTTTACTTTCCTCTTTGAATTTGAACTCCTTTTTTGTAAACATGATTGAGTATAGTTCACTAGATACAGAATATAAGCAAGTGAGACGTCTGTAAGAACCCTTTTTCTGATGCTTCCAAACTATTCAAATTATATTTTTCTATTTTACATCATCCTAACTTCATGCTACGGTATATAAGACAAGATATTTGGTGGTCTTTTATCTTTCATAGTTCCTATGATGATGTCTTAGTTGCTTCTTATTCATCTTATGCAGGTATCCCACACCTACTCAAAGGAGGTTGCTGGAAATCCTGCAGTAGCTCCTCATCTTCACAAGTTCCATGGAATATTAAATGGAATTGACTTAGATATTTGGGATCCGTACAATGATAAGTTCATTCCTGTGAGTAGATATACCTTTATTTAATAAATTCTGTATCTATGAGCTTGTCCCCAGCCCTTAAATGAGTAAAAGAAGGAACTGTTATGTATCTGTAGGCTTTTTGTTTTACTCGATTCATATTTGAATAGGCAAGAACCACAAGACCTTCCTCTTACTTCTTTTTCCTTTTGAAAATCTTGGCCTTTCTTTCTTTCATTTAAAGTTGTAGTTTAGGAAAGTGATGATCTGTTGCCTTGATGATTTGAAAAGACTTGATAAATTTTGTTGATACGATATTCTAAATCAGATTTACCAATTAATGCTCGTCAAGAAAAAAGAGTGTCAATGGGCCTCTAGGGTATTCTTTTGTTGCTTTTGTCCCTTTTTTGCTATTATTATTGTTCTTAATGTGTGATGCTTGTCGTTCCAGGTACCTTACACTTCAGAAAGTGTTGTTGAAGGCAAACGAGCTGCCAAGGAAGCCTTGCAGCAAAGGCTTGGTTTGAAGAAATCTGATCATCCTTTGGTTGGAATCATTACTCGCTTAACTCACCAGAAAGGAATCCATCTTATCAAGCATGCAATTTGGAACACCTTAAAACGCAATGGCCAGGTTCCCTGTTCCCCCTTTCACCATCCCCTGTATGAATTCATATAGGATTAGACATTATTTGATCTGTATCATCTGGACTTCTCAGTTGTGACATTGATGTGATTTTCCCTAGAGCTTTCACTTGACCATCCTTTTTCTTGCATTCTTAATACGAATGTGCTTGTGTAATGCAGTTGGGAAATCATGTTGTCTGATATATTTGGAATGAATGTATAAACAAGGAAGTTTAGTGTCTATTGTGGACCTCCTTGGTTGTGTATTTCTGCTTAATTCATATTAATAAGTGCGTGATGATGATATTCTTGGTGGCAGGTTGTATTGCTTGGCTCAGCTCCTGATCCTCGCATCCAAAATGATTTTGTGAATTTGGCCAATCAGCTGCATTCATCTCATTCGGATCAGGCTCGCCTTTGTTTGACCTATGATGAACCTCTTTCTCACTTGGTTTGCACTCTCAAAGTTTTTTTCGTTTATGATTATTCTCTAAGGAGCATACTTATATTTTGCCTTTGCAATATGATCCTAGCAATTTTAATCTGTGTTCTTTTATTTGTCTATTTTTACAGATATATGCTGGTGCCGATTTCATTCTAGTTCCATCAATTTTTGAGCCTTGTGGACTGACGCAACTGACAGCAATGAGATATGGCTCCATACCTGTTGTTCGTAAAACAGGAGGTGTGTACTCTCCTTAAATCTGTAATTTTGATACCTCTAAACTATATTCTTCTACGTTTTTAATTATGAAGATGCATAGCTATGTGGATGATCTGTTACCGAGGATATGGAAGTGTGCAACCATGAATTCCATACATCTAGATTTCTCTTATGTTTTGCAAATTGCATCTGATTTCATTGAATTTTTTGTTTTTCTCGGATGGAGAACTGAAGAATCTTACTTGACCTCCGTTCTTACAAGTTAGATCTTCCTAAAGTGTATTGACATTGTGTCTCAATTACTTGTTTCAAGGACTTTATGATACTGTATTCGATGTTGACGATGATAAAGCTAGAGCTGAAGCACAAGGTCTTGAACCCAACGGATTTAACTTCGATGGAGCTGATGGTGCTGGAGTAGATTATGCCCTCAATAGGTGAGTTAATTTCTCAGCACCTTTGTAAGTGCATTTGTTCATCCATTCCTTCATTATCATTTAGTTTCCAGAGTTCCCCTAATCCACAATACTTGGTTCTATGTTCTGAACGTTTATGATTGATTCGATCTTCTGAATTGTTGATAATCTAGGGCTATCTCTGCTTGGTATGATGGTCGGGACTGGTTTAACTCATTGTGCAAGAGGGTGATGGAGCAAGACTGGTCTTGGAATCGGCCTGCGCTTGATTATATGGAGTTGTACCATGCGGCAAAGAAATACTAAAAGCCGATTAAGCAAAGATGCAAATCGTTACCATCTCCCATAGCTTGTACATTGTTTACTTATACCTTTTACTGCCATAGTTTTAGCACTTAAAATCGTTCCTCCATTTTTGTGTATCATAAAGCAATAGGCTCTCCTCAAAATAAGGAAAAAAAAAAACGAGAACCAAATGTGTATCATTCTTGAGAGCTACAAATTCTTTTTGACTGCTGTTCATCTCTATGAAATGATAAAATAATGTGAAAAAAAATGGTATGAAAACACAAATATGATTGAAAAGTAATTGTTTATAATGTGCAAATTTGCGGTGATGATTAACAACAAAATGGTTAAACAATTTTTTCTTCCTTTAAATTTATAAAGCGATTAAACATATAATGGTACCAATTTTGGTATGTAAAATCCTGGACATTGATTAATACCCATCCAAGTTAGGTTGATCCATAAGCCAATTAGAGACATAATTTTCAGTCATTTGCATAAAATAACACCCAAAACTCTAAAACTAATATATATTACATGCATTCCTCTTCATACACAAATTTAATACAATACAACTTCAAACTCACATCTATGCATACCCATTTAAACTGCCATATAGGTACAATTCATGAATTAAAGACATAGTAAACACTCTTTATCAATAAAACAAATGCTATATAAAACCACAGTCGCATCATACTCTTGCCTTTTCTCCTCCTTTTCGAAAGACTTGAACCATTTTTTCTTTGGTCATTGTCCAACATTATAGCTCCTGATTTTAGTTTAAGAAGTTCCCTTCTTTACTCACCATATCCATATCCATATCCATATCCATATGCTGCTCAATTCCCCAAAACCCAGGAAGCATTGAAGAATGAAAGTAGCCATATTTTATTTAATGAGATAGAAAAAAGTTGAGTCACAGTTAAATTTATGATCATCAACAAAAGCAAAGTCACCACGTATATCAATGCAACTATCGTCCAACCAGATGCTTTTACTCCTTTAAGCACCCTCTCCTAGAAACCAAAATTTTTTCCTCAAATTTCCATAACCTTCACACTTTACGTAGCTTTTATTAGTATTATCTTTTTCCCCCTTTGTTTTTAAGTCTGTGCTAAAGTCGAATCAGATGAGATGCTGCTGTGAGTTGAGGATAAGGTTACGGAAATCAGTGAAGTTGGTCAGTCAAATCCTTCTCTTCCACCTTTCCCAATCACAGGCCAGTCTTTTCAGTGATTTTCCAAATATATATGTATATAATCCACACTCGGTTTATATATAAACAATAAAAACCCCATATGAAGAGATCCCTTCACCCTCAAAACTGATAAAATTTCTATAGTGGGTAAATATGCTCTGATAAGCTTTGCTTCCTGGATTTTTTATTCAATGCTTCAATAATGAATACCCTCCCTCTTCTACCTTCTTTTCTGTGGGTGCCAACTGCCAATGCCAAATCCATCTTTGCAGAAACCATTGGGAATTGGTGGTAAGTTTATACAATAGTAGTAGCAACCTATTTGTTTTTTTCCTCATATAATAAGTTGTTTCTAAACTGTCGAATTTGATTCGATACAAGTAAAATGTGGGATTGGATAGACCATAAGGCATAAGAGTCGGAGAAAATGAGAAATGAAATGATCTCATTTACATCTATCTGTAGCTCGTCCTTTTCTTCCTCTGTTATTTGCAGGGTACTATTTTGAGGGTCTTGAAATCTGTGATCTTGTTTGGAAGTATTCACACAGAGTGGGGATAAAAAAAAGGGTGTTTTCCACAGCTTCTCTTCTGTTCTCTTCCTGGTTGGTTTTTGGGGCTAAGCAAAGTTAACCCATTTCATTTGTGTGATGTATCTTTAAAAAGCTCTGCTTCTTTTTGGAGGGTATTGAAACAAAGGCAAGCTAGATTCCTGATATTATTCTCTTACTTTCTTTTTTATTCCCAAGAAATAAACTCATGTTTATCTAGTTGCAAAACAACACAAAACATCATGAAATGAATAAATAAATGTTTTAAGAAAATGTAAGCATTTTCCCCCACCCCTTGTATTTATATCTCACTTTCAACACTCATACATCGTATCTTTTTCTCTTTGTTTATGGTAGAAACAGAAAGTCATGGCAGACTGGTATGGTACCGTGAGGAAGACCACTAATGGTTGCAGCATGAGGTCAACGAGAGATGAAGATTTCGATGAAGAAGAAATGTGGTGTTACGAGGAGGAGAAGGAAGATTCAGGTCCCGCACCAAGGAAACTTAGTGACTACTCTTCCACTGCATGGCGCCTCCCAAGCGCACCAAGGATGGTTCCAAGGGTTAGCCAGTACTCATCATCAGCAAAGCATGAAACCAAGATGGCTCAGCAATCATCGGCTCCACTCAACATCCCTGATTGGTCCAAGATATATGGCAGGCATGGAAGCTTGGATTCATCAAGGAACGGGACATGGGACTATAATGGGGATGATGGTTGTGGGGAGGATCATGATGATGATCATGATATGGTCCCTCCCCATGAATGGCTAGCTAAGAAGCTAGCAAGAAGTCAAATTTCTTCGTTCTCAGTGTGTGAAGGGATTGGAAGGACGCTTAAAGGCAGAGATCTAAGCAAAGTAAGGAATGCAGTTTTGACAAAAACAGGTTTCCTCGAGTAGTTCCAGTACTGTTATTGTCACATCATTCATCAACAGTTCCACACCAAATCATCAAATCTTCATTTTCATACTACAAATCCATTACCACCATCATGATGTTCTTCTTCTCCAACTTTCCATCTTTCTTTGGGTCCCATGTAACCTTTTTTGCTTTTTATCAACTTTTGATCGTATTATTATGGTGTAGCCATGTAATGAACTTGGAACTCGAAAACATGGTTTCTAAATCAAAGTCGGAGCTGCCTTTTTTGTATGATTTTAGAAAATAGTGGGAGAAAAATAGAGGTTGGGGGGGGGGGGGGAGGGAAAGAAACAACAACAAAAGGTGGCAAGCCTCCGAGACTTTTTTGTCAGGTAGTGGAAAAGGGTTTATGTTCTGGATACAGTTGGACTGCACTTTTAGCAGTAAAGAGAGAATTAGTTAAAGCATATTTCAAGTTTAATATCTTTTTATATCTTGTTCTTTTCTCCATCATTTGGCCATTTAGTAATGGTTAGTAAAACATTACATCTTTTGTTTATGTTGGTTAAAACACAAGACAGTGGACTCAGGCATCTCATTCTCATTAGTCTGTCCAAATTTTACCTGTTTCTTTATTTTCTTTACTAGCCACCGACCCCTATACTTTCCTTTCTCCGCTTTATTTATATGTTCAATATTTTACTCCAAAATTTGGATGACCATGTATTTAGCACTGCCTAATAATTACAGCTAAAACTACAAACAGGGCTAAGTAATGATTTCGACTTTTGATAATACCATACCTATGTTTCTTTGCACAAGATCAAAAGAAATCCCCAAGGCTTTACGTATATGAAACAGATGGATTCCATTGCATTGCATAGTTCCATTCCATCGGAATAATGGGCCACCCACCATACGAAAAAGGCTGAAGATAAGAATCGTCTAGGACTAGACTAGCTGCTCCTGATTGGACAGATTCTTGAATCTTTATCATATTCATATAGTATAAGTATAGCTTAGCATCTACCTGTAGAACAGACTTGCAACCGCAATGCATCTCCACGCCTAGGGTTTTGGTTCTATGTTCTACCATTTTGCCGACACCCAATCCAATGAATTTCCCCCCTCAAAACTATTCTCCTACCGCTATCATTACCACCTTTAAATTATCCAGACAATCTGTTGTAGGCTTGACATAATTTGTTTAGAGTGAAGTGAATGAAAATTTTATTTTAATATTTATTATATAATACACCTTTTTCAAATGAAACATCCTTATAAAAAAAACACTAAAATAATAAAGTATTTTATCTACATTTGTTTAAGGGACCACTCTACACATTCTAACAAGTGTCATAAACAGTATGTAGTTCTCCCCACTACTTAAAAATGTTTACATTTGTAAGGAAAAAGGAAATTTTATGCATGTTGAAATATGAGATAATCATCTTTTATATTTCTATGAAAAATTAAATATATATATTTATGCAGGATACTTGCTTCCAACATTTGTTTAGATTGCTATGTTGTGGCATTTATGGTATCATTATTTACGATTAAACCTTATCAAGGATAAGCATGTGTTGTGCTGTTAATTCATCGTAACAAAGCATCTTTGTCAGAATGATAGTTTTTGTTATGATGAATATATTTGTATATTTGGAAAAAACTAGTCAAGAAATCTTGAGTTTATAGATTGCATTTTAATTCGAATAATAACAAAATTGTTTCTCTATTATTTTAAAGTTTTTTCATAAATAAATTAAAACTATTATTTTAATCTTAAACTTAAAAAATAAACAACAAAGGACTCAAACCCCTAAATTTGGAGGTCTCCACCTATGAATGCATGTTCCATTGATTCACCCGGGATCCTTCTATTTCACCAATTCTGATGGCAGCTTCAATAGCGGTGACATGAGTAGATTGTTGGGTTCCACCTGTGAGGTTGAGTTATTCTTCGCCTCCTTGTTACGATCAAAGTTGAACCTTCAGCATCAACTTCAAGGAAACATCCATTTAAGACCAACATCTAAAGCTTTGGCTAAGACATCCACATACAACATCTTGATGGATTAATAAATAAAGTCCAGTTTTGATTAACTTGGTGTTTGAGAAGTAACAGGAACAGTGGCAGACCCAGTAGCTGGCAGGTCACCGGTCCCTTAAAATAATTTTTTATTTATTTAAGTTGTTTATTATTTATAAAATTTTAAATTAATAATAATAAAATTATATTTTGATGTACCATTGATTGTGATTAAATTCTTTCTTGTTCATCCTTTTTACTAGATTTTTCTTAATCGAAACCAAAATAATTATTTTTATATATTAAAATTTATTATTATTTTACCTAAAATCTAAGGAGAAAATGAATGTGTAATTTTTAATAAATTTTTTTACGTGTGTTTTAATTCAAATCAACAATATCAAAATTCACATCCAACATACAACAATAAAAAAAAAAATATTTTGACCAAAATATAATTTAACACGAATTTTATAATATTTTTACCGTCATTATAATTTACATCTATATTCTTTCTCTTCTAAATTTCTCAAAAAATAAGGAATTTCCACTTTTGTTGTTATGTTGACTGCTTAACCCAATAAAAGCATATTATTACAACTACAGCAGATTAGCAGTAAAACTATTTTTTCCACAGGGGACGAACATATAAAAGAGGAAGAGAAAAGGAAAGCTGTAAAAAAATTTAATGAACTAAAACAAAAATTTAATGATCACTTACATAAATGATAAATCAGAATGTTTCATCATTAAAATCCAAGAAAATAAACTCACGTAATTTCTCTTATTAACATGGGTTATATAAAAAACTTTAAAAAAAAAAACCAAGAAAATATTAATTAAAAAGGTACAATACCACAACCGACAAATTAGTCCAAATTCAGTTGTTTGGTTAATGTGGTCCTTGGCCCTAATGCAAATGTTTGTTTATGATTTTTTTTTTGTCATTTTATCGCATATAAATTTGATAGTTTTTAATTTAATAATTTAATAATGTTACTTAATTAAATTAATTATTAAAATTTGGTAAAGTATGAGTACCAACTTCAAAAATATATTTTTTTTTCACTCTGAGCTCTAATGTAATATAGAGATGAAAATAAAATAAAATAAAATAAAACCACAAATTCATGCTGTTAGCCTGTTACATTAGAGCTCAAAGTGAAAAGAAACCGACTGTTAATAGAAGAATGAGGAGAAAAGAAAGTAGAAAACATTAGAGGTATTTATGGGAATGACCGTTCGTTTAATGTTTAAACACTTAAACTGGACGGTTTTGCATTTTCGTAGTATTAATAGGGCAGTTTTAGTCTGTCTACATTTATCCATTGTGCTCTCTCTCTCTCTCTCTCTCTCTCTCTCTCTCTCATGTCTCTTTGAGGTTGGAGAGAGAGAGAGAGTTTCATTAAAAAAAAACAGGCCTTTAAACTGTTGATGTCTTGTCCTTTCTGAATCTGTTTCTCGGTTTTCTTTGTTCTCTTCCAAATTTCCATCGTTGTATATAAATTTACATTCTTTCGTGGGAGAAAGAGATTGACTTTTTAAAGAATAAAATGTTTGTTAAGAGTAGAGGGGAGCATGCTTCAAAGCATGTTTTACCGAAGAACTTGGCTCTCTTGCTTTGTTTTGCTAGCTTCTGTGCTGGAATGTTCTTAAGCAATAGGTATATTTGCTTTCTTGGATTATGTTTCTAACTCTCAATTTGCATTTTTTTTCTTTGCTGATTAAATGATGCATTTTAGTGAATTTTATAGATCTCGTGAAAGAAGTTTTCACAAGTACTTCCACGGCATGCTTGAAAATAGTGATAAATCATTTTATGTGAATGTTAAATTGTCCAAATGAAAAAAAATTCAGTTTTGGACTTTGTTTAATGGTTTACTAATCATTGTGGAGCAAGCTATTGTAAGCAAATTATTTGGATTGTTACCATTTCCAGGAATCTCGCCTTTAGTGGGTTAAAAGTTAAAACTGTACACATGTTTCTCTCTGATGTTGATTTTTTTAGGGTAGAACTCATTTGGGTTAATTTCAATGCACGATATTTTCTCAACTACAACCTACTAGGTTCTCTTTGTCATGTTGTTTTGGTAATATGAAAATTGCTTACTATGGTATACAATATTTTTTGTTGAGTCTGCTAAGCTTCTCTTTCAGACACTTAAGACACTATTCTTTCGCTATTTGATTTTGCCATGGCTTGCTTATAGTATATTCAAATTATTTTAATTTTGAAACACTTGAATCAGGACGTGGATGGTGCCTGATGCTAAGGGCATTCCGTGGACATCCAGAACTGGGGGTAAACAATTTGTGGATTATGATCGAAACATTGTGAGTGCTTTTGTCCCACACATGTTCAGTCTTAGTTATCTTATCTATATGCTTGAGCTTCGAAGAGCCTACTTGTTGTAATGAAAGAAACATGGATTTGACCTCTATGTTTTAGAAGAGTAGTGGGATTTACTCTAACGACTTGTGATATCCTTTAACTTGTCTCGTCTGCCAAACTTTCTGTCTGGATTTTTCATCATGCTGACAATTGTTTGAAAAATTTGTTCTTTTCTTGAACTTAATAGGTTGTGAAGAATGAAGGCAATAGCTCAGGAGACATTTCAGGGTCCCAACACTCTATTCTGTAAACCAAACTGATCTTTGTTACATCTGGATTTGAGCTATTGTACCCTATTGTGTCCTTAAATTTGTAGCTTGTTTGCTGTATATGGTATACAGGACTATGGATAAAGCCATTTCAGATTTGGAGATAAAATTGATGGCTTCTAGGGCCGAACATGAGACAATTCAGAAAGACCCTATGATGTCTGAAGGCGTGAAGAATATGGAATCGACTTTAAAAAGGAAATATTTTATGGTTATAGGAATCAATACGGCTTTTAGTAGTCGTAAGCGGAGAGATTCAGTACGTGCGACTTGGATGCCTCAAGGTCCATTACTGTTTTTATTAATTTTTATTCCTTTATGATCCTCCTCTTGGTGTATGATTAATGCTTTCTTGCTATATAAATGTTCCAGCTGAGAAGCGAAAAAAATTAGAGGAAGAAAAGGGTATCATCATACGATTTGTTATAGGTCACAGGTAATTTCCACCCATTCCGCCAATTCTTTTGGCTATTTGCTTTAATTTCTCCAGTAACTGCATGTAAAGGCTTTTTGCTTTGAATGCAATTATTTATCTTACAAAAATTCAAAGAAATCGCATGTGTTAGTAAACTATATGATGTAAATGGAGTAGAAAACTGAATTAATTGGTTGGCCTTTTCTCCAGTTCAACGTCAGGTGGCATTCTTGATAAAGCCATTGAAGCTGAAGAAAAGGTGCATGGAGACTTTTTGAGATTGGTAATACTTCTATCGAGTAGTCTAATTTTTTTGTAGGCGTAAATAGATCATATAAAATATCTAAAAGACCTTTACTTCTATTTGTCCGTAATAAAAGCAGCAACATGTTGAGGGCTACCTGGAGTTGTCAGCCAAGACAAAAACTTATTTTGCCACTGCTGTTTCCTTGTGGGATTCAGAATTTTATGTCAAAGTTGATGATGATATTCATGTGAATCTAGGTAAAACAAAATTTTATTCTTTCATTTTGCATGTTTACAAATCTTTGTACGCACTCTAATTCCTTTATAAATATGATGACAATCATAGTTGTTTTTTTTTAACAAAGATGACAATCATAGTTGTTAATAAAAGGAAAAAGGGTTGTAAATATGTGTACTCCTTTTCTTATTGAGTTGGTATGCTTGCAGCAACACTTGGCGTGACTTTAGCTAGGCATAGTAAGAAACCCCGAGTTTATATCGGCTGCATGAAGTCGGGTCCTGTTCTTGCTCGAAAGTAAGCAGAGTTTTTGTGCTTTCCAGATTAGTTTATATGTTTAGATGAGATAAATATCTGAAATATCCGGTTTTGTTTTATATGATCTTTAATTAATAGGGGAGTGAAATACCATGAACCTGAGTACTGGAAATTTGGTGAGGTTGGGAACAAATATTTTCGACATGCTACTGGACAACTGTATGCTATATCCAAAGATTTGGCTACTTACATATTCATAAATCAGTGAGTTCCTACATGCTTTTTGCCCGTTGTTTGGATTTCAAGCCTGTTTATCATTGATGAGTTGATGTGTGCATTTCAACTAACAGGAAGCTGGTCCAGTTACTCAACGAAGCTTTAGTTCTAGTTGTGCGGTGCATGTGTTCAAATCGAAGCTCTAATTTCATATATTTGTTAGTGCCTCCAGTGATAATAGTTATGCTCTGTCTCAGGAATGTACTGCATAAATATGCTAATGAAGATGTTTCTTTGGGAGCTTGGTTTATTGGTTTGGATGTGGAGCATGTGGATGATAGGAGACTCTGCTGTGGTACTCCACCAGGTAACTTTCATGTAATCTGTGTTATCTTGTTCAAGTAGCACTGGAGCATTGACTTTTAATAGTTTTCTTGCAGATTGTGAATGGAAAGCTCAAGCTGGTAATATCTGTGCTGCTTCATTTGACTGGAGGTGCAGTGGGATTTGCAGGTCTGTGGAGAGGATTATGGAGGTCCATGAACGTTGTGGTGAAGACAAGAATGCTTTATGGAGCGCAAACTTTGTGCAAACGATAAGAACTTCTTCCCGAGGAAAAGTACACACAAGAAATCCAGCATAGAGATGCTCTCTTTTTTTTTTTTTTTTTTTTTCTTTTTTTTTTTACTTCTTTCCCCTTTCCCCACATTTATATTGCATCCATAGGTGTATACGAATGTGTAGTAGTATACCATACTAAAGAAATGAAGATACAACTGCCTAACCTCATGGTGGCGGGCTAGATTGAAAGTTTTTTGCCATGGTGATGAGATCTACGTCTAATCTTTATAGGCAGCTTATTGCTGCTTACTACTCAATAAAAATCAATATTAATGCATATTTATATATCTTCAGGACTTCTCTCTCGTGTCTTTCATATGAACAACTTCGATTCAGATATATTATGTACAATTTTAACGCTCATGTCTATCGATCGTAAAGACAAATCACAATATTATATATCATGTCATGTCAGGTATTCTTAAACGTAAAACTTGTGGATAACTTTAATATCTGTTTAATAGTCAAGAATGGTTAACAAGTAGTACAATAGCTTACATCAAAATATGGGTAAGGCACAAAAAAACCAAGAATGGTTAATGAGATCTATTTTGTTATACAATTATAATAAAATATATAATAGTTGAACTTGAAGTCTGTGATGACAAATTTTTTATATATTTTTAAAAACTCTCTTTCAGTATAGTTGATACGGTATATCAACGTATTTATAAATGAAGTAATGCTAAATAATCAGGAAACATTGCAATAACCATCATTTTCCAACTCTATATGCAAATGTAGCAATTATTTTACTAATAAATCGAGACTGTTTGATGGTATACCTACCTACCTACCTACCAGAGCATTTAAAGTTTTGAATTATGAAATGATCAAATTAGTGGAATTATTGCACTCTCTTTTTCCTGAAATTGAGAAATAATAGCTAGGAAATTAGCTAAAAATCTCATAAGGAAATTCTTAACCATAGAAAAGATAGGCGACTGCAATAGTACAAGATAACAAGCCAAAACGACAAGCTTGTTATGGATCCCAGGCGTACCAAAAGGAAATCTGTATCTATTTACCATCCCCTCAATGATCTGTCCCTCTCTTCATGTGAAATAATGTCTGCATCTTTCCCTCACCTTTTAGAGCAAAAAATATAAAGAAAAACAGCCCCACTTTTTTTTTTTTTTTTTTTTTAACTATTTTCACGTGAAATCTCTGCAAATGTTGTATCTATCTCTGCACCATAGTCGTATCTATCTCTCCTCACTTGTCCTCCCCACAAGAATTAGAAAGAACCCTAGGTCCTATCTTTAGTATCTTTTCAAATTTCCCCAGTTTTTAACAGGTTTATTGGCTTTCATAGCAGCATTCTATTTAAGGAAAAGGTATGCATATTATATGATGCAACCATGATTAAATTGACAACTAGCTATCAAATTATAGAAAAGAAAGAAGCAAAGACACCATGATTAATTATGCAGTAGTGCTTTTACATTATTGATACATGAAAATTTATGAAAAGGGAGCTTTTGTTGAAGAGAAAACAACGGAGGGAAAGTCAATGCTTGTCGTACTTTTGCCAACAAAGTAACATAATAACGCACCTCCTTAATATGTAAAACCTCGACCTTTGTTCCTTAGCCATGGATAAGCACCTTTTCTTCATGCTGGACGTTTCCTCATCCTCCTCAAAACGCACTTCTTCTTCTTCTTCTTCTTCGTGATCATCTCCTCTTGACGTTGATGCCGCTGACGCTGAGTGGCACTGACCCATTGTTTGCGACGTGCACCCGCAGGATGAGAAAATATTTGCAGCAGATCCACAAGAAGGTCCTTGAATGGAGTTTTTTTAATGGACCGGTGCTTCTGTTGGACCCTCTCCTAGGCATGCTCTCTTAATTACATCTACGATATATATTTCTACTCTCGATTGAAACTGGGAAGTCTCTCTTGCATTTTGCATATACAAAAGAGACCTGCTAGGTTTCACTACAAGGCTGGCTAGTTAAGCCATTTGTCTTCTTTGTGGTTTGGCCTTTTTTATGTGTAGGTAATTAATGCAACATTGCATCGAAAACCCAGAAGAAAAAAATTAAGCAAAAGGGTTTAATGGTTGTTAAGTAAAGGAAGCCCTTAGTAGTACATTGATAATTACACAAGATAAATTAAATATGTTGCAAAAGATTTCACATATATTTCTCAACATTTAAACATCTAATTCAAAGTTTTTGATATAACTAAGGAAGTAGTTTATATGAAAAATTATTTCATGCATACTTTTCCTCACGTTATTTATAATCTCTTTTTAGTTATTTAATAACATTTCAGTAATTTTTTTTATGTATTAATACATAATTTTAGTAATTTTTTTCTTAAATCTCAAACTCTAAACTCTTACTTAAATTTCAAACCTTAAACCTTGAATCTAAATTCAAACCCCAAACTCCAAACTCTAATCAAACCTTGAACCCTAAATTAAAGTTAGGGTGTAAAGTTTAAGATTTAAAGTTTAGGGTTTGAGGTTTAAAAGTTAAGATAAAATTATTACCAAAATTATATATTAATGACATAGAAAAAATTATTAAATAATTAAAAACGGACCATAAATGATATAATGAAAAAATTCCATAAAATAATTTCTCAAATTTATATATATAAAAGAGTAGGTGAAAAGTAAAGTGTGGTATTTCAATTTTCAACTATTTCCTAACTAATATTTGTATTTATTATAACATTCATTGAGATAGATAGATGATCACTTGAATAAAGAACTTTTTGCATCTTTTATATGTTGATGTTTCAATTTTGCCCTCACTCATTAATTCTCATCTGTACTAGCTAAGAAGTTCCCAACAAACCCCTCAAGTTGTTTCTAAACATAAATTAGTAAAATGAGCATTTAATCATTTTCATCAATTATTTTCCTTAATTAAATAACTCATAAAAATATCTAAGATTTATATTTGATACGTAGTTATAATATAACATTATCGTTGCAGCATAAATAACCACCTATTATTAATGAAAATATATTTCATGTACCAAAAAAATATCCCAATATATTCGTTTTAAAATATTTAGACAATCATGTAATATTCTAGATTTTATCATATATGAGCTCTAAAATTGGAGCAACCTATTTTGTTAGGGTTTAAATATTTTTAAGTTTATATTTTCCTTACATTTAAATTTATCTATTTTTATTTTTATAAATATTTATTTATTTTTAAAATTTAAAATTTAGGTCTAATTATTAATTTATCATTAAAATTAATTTATTAAATTCATTCATAATATATTTGAAATAGACAGTTTATTCATTTGTTAGCCATATAATAAAGAAATAATGTTGTAATAAAATTAAATTTGATAAAAAAAATTTAACATTTTTAATTATACTTACATTTTAAATCTGAAAAGTAAATGTGTTAAATTCTTGAAAGGAAAAATAGTGGACTAATTTCTAAAGTATGAAGAGTATAGGGACTTAAAACAGAATTTATCGTTCCTCCAATGCCATTCCAGCCCTATCTTCAAGCAAAAGTCTCGAAACCGCATCGTTCATAAGCTAACCAAGGCAGGGCACGCATGAGATTCCTAGAACCGGAGCAATTCAATCGGTGAAACAAATAAAATACTAGTTAAATTTAAGGCTTAATTCAAAAAATACCCCTAAACTATACCTGTATTCTCAAAATGATACTTAAACTTTTCTGATCAAATGTGGTACTCAAATTTAACTTCAGATACCCATTTTACCTCAAAAATTAATATCGTTAGGAAAAAAAATTTAACCAATCAAAAACTGCCAAGTCAAAAATATTTGATTTTACCCTTTTTTATGGAATTTGTTAAGGAGAAAATAAAAATGTTAAATGTTAATATAAAAAAAATAAAAATAAAAAACAAAAAATTCCTCTTCATCCCTCTCTCCGCCCCCTCTCGGCTCCCTTCCACCACCACCGCTTTCTCCTCCCCCTTCTTGACATGGCAAATACTGTTGACATGGCAATCTCTGATAGGCTAAAACCTTTTTTTTCCAACGGTGTTAAATTTTGGAGTAAACTGGGTAGTAGAAGTTGAGTACCACATTTGACAAAAAAAAAATTTAAGTATCATTTTGGAAACTCGGGTATAGTTTAAGGGGTTTTTTTTTTAATTAAGCCTGAATTAAATCATCAATAAAATTTCTATTAGAAGTTCCCCTAAATATTGGTTTCGTGTTGGGCTCGTATTCAAGTAGTAGACGCTTAGAAGGTTTCTTGTTGCCTAAAACACCTTCGCTTCCTCTTATATTATATTAAACCTATAAATTTCTTTGCTTGAAATCGACCCTTTTCTCTCGATCGATCAATCAATCAATTAAGGGTTTTGTTTTTAGTTGAAACCCTAATTTCTCAAAGCCTCCTCCTTGTTTCTTGTCGGGTATTCTTTCTGATGTTATAGTTGGACAAAGTTTTTACTGTTATTTGTTCTCTATCTCTAATTTAGAAAAAGAATTGATCTTCTACTGATGTTTCGATGTTTGAAATTCGCAGCGGATAATCAGGGATCGAGTCTTGCAATGGCGAAAAGTTCCTTTAAGCTTGAGCATCCATTGGGTTAGTTTTTTTTTTTTTTTCATTTTTATCCTTTTTCTTTGTATAAGAATTTGTTGAAAATTTTGCTTGGTTGAATTATTGACGCTTTAAAATTTTCTTTGGTTATTCATTGTTTTATTATTATTATTATTATTTTGTATTAAATCTATAACTGCTGTATTTACTGTTGAGAATTAATTGATTGTTAAACCTTAATTCAATCAGGGGGATATCTTTGTCAAATTCATGAGATGTTACATTCTTCAGTATACCGATATTCCTATAAATAGGTTTGCTTTCTTAGAGAAAACAATATGCTCTTGGTTAAGCAGATACTGTCTTGAAAAGAGCTAAACGTTGAAGTTGTCTGTTTGCTGCACAGTTGCATCTTTTTGCATTTATTCCATGATCTGTTGCTTCTTTTTGAATTACATGCTAGTAATGAAATATAATTGCAAATGTTGGTATTTATTTCTATTTGTCTCGCCTCTTTTGAATATTGTTGCAGCATCCTCATTATCTTTGCTGTTGTCTCTGCTTTACTTGTTCACTAATCTGATTAAGCTAATAAAATTTTTGTTACTACTCATCATCGTCTTTTAAAATTCCCAATTTTCAGAAAGGAGGCAAGATGAAGCTGCTCGCATCAGGGCTAAATATCCAGACAGAGTTCCTGTAAGAATATCGAAGTTACAATCTTCCTTTTCTTCTGAACATTGTTTTCCTGCATTATTTCTTTTAACATTCATCTTTACTTATGGTGGCAACATGCAGGTTATTGTTGAGAAAACTGAAAGGAGTGACATTCCGGATATCGATAAAAAGAAGTTAGTTGCATTGGCCCTTACCAAAATTCACATTTCTATTAATAGTAATATAACTACAATGACGCTTGTTCTTTGTACCCATGCTTTCAAAGTGTAGAAGATTGATTGTATTGAACATGAAAACAGCATTACTTTACAATTCTCTGTTATTCAATCTGTTATTTGCTAAACTTGCTTAATTTTTTTTTCGGTTCTTTTTCTTTATATTCTTCTTTTATTGTGGCTTCCAGGTATCTTGTTCCTGCTGATTTGACTGTGGGTCAATTTGTTTATGTTGTCCGTAAAAGGATTAAGCTTAGTGCTGAGAAAGCTATATTTGTCTTTGTGAAGAACACTCTTCCTCCTACCGGTGAGTAACGATATTAGCTTCACCATTTGTTCTTCTGTCTGTGAGGCTTATTTCCTTTTTTTTTTCTTTTTCTTTTTTTTCTAATTCGGTTTTTGCAGCTGCCTTGATGTCTGCAATTTATGAGGAAAACAAGGATGAAGATGGTTTTCTTTATATGACTTACAGTGGAGAAAACACATTTGGTTCCCCTTCACTTAAAGCATAATGCTATCACTCTATGTAAATAGCTAAAGTGGAAGGTGTAAATTCTCGGTGGTGCTAATTATTCCCAATGCTTTGCTCTTGACAGTGACGATTTTATTATTATCTGAAATTTCAATTTTATTTTCTATAAATTAAATGGCTGAATCCAACTTTAGCAGCGATTCATAATTGTAAAGTTATTCTGGTTTTAATTATGATCCATGAATGCTTAAAAGTTCTACAAGGTTAGGAGACAAGTCAGTTGTTTGATATGATTCTTTCTCTCTGCCATGATTGTTATCCAGTCATTTTCGGACAGTATGGAATCGTTTGGTAGATCCATGAAAGGTGCTCAAGAAACTTCGTTATGCTGTTAAGTTGCCATAAATTGGAGAATATAGGTCACTCAAAAATGAATGAAGAATACATCAAAGCGCTGGCAATTACAAATTTTTTTAATGTTACGTTCATTTGGAGGAACCCTTTTTCTGGCATTTATTCTTGACCCACGTTAAGCCCTTGGATATCCCATGCTTGAATTTCTTGGCTCCCATCAAAGCGGCTGTTTTGGCTTTATTCAGTCCACCTTTTCTTTGGGGTTTCTTCTTGTCGTGCTCTTTCTTGGCTGTAGCCTCCTCGTCTTCCATTGCACCAATTCCTCCAGCACCCCATTGATCAGCCCAGCTTGGTGCCTCACTCGCCATAGGTCCTTACCCTTGAGTTCATAGCAAAAACAAGGTTATAAAATTAAACCAACCCCAATCCCAATGATAATATCCTTGTTTTAAATGCAACGAAGCAGTAGACATTTTATGTTTGTTCATATTAAAAGAAAGAAAAAAAAAATGAACCCCTCGCAGCCAAATCTATGCTTGAATGATTGAAGCATAGATCTTTTGTTGGAGTGCCATGAAACCATAATTACGAGAGCTTCTTTTTCTTTTCGTGTGTAAATATGATCAAAATTTGATACGAAAAGGAAGAACTTAAAATAGTATAAAAACTGGATCTTAAACTTATGCCTACAAGCATCTGCAGAAGTAGGTTTAAGAGGCTTTATACCCTCCCTGTGGGAGCTAATGAAAAGGATCAAGGATGTAGTAGAAATTATGAGACTTGAGCATTTGTTAGTAATAGATGAAATGAAAAAAATGCAACAAGTAAAACAAAGAAAAGGGGTTTGATGAAAGATATTAATGGTAGTACGCACCTGGTCCTGGTGATGATTACCAACGGCTCTGCTATGCCTGAAAAAAATTTTGATAGAAGCAGGAGATGAACAATAATGGGATTTCTCTTTTCAGGAACCTTTAAAAACGTAATAAAGAAAGGACCACTTGGAGATGACTTTGTCTTTTAATCTTATTTTGCTGCCCCTTTTTTTAAAGGACTTGCCAACTCACTTGTTCCCATCATCTGAAGCAAACTCCTTGTAGCATCTTCATATCTGTTTCTTTCCTTTTTTTTTTTTAAATTACTATAAATAATTCATGATGATTATTATAATATTTGATGTAAATCCTAATACTTGCATTCCCTTTTTACTATCATTTGATGCCATCCTGTTTTATGTTCTTTATTTTAATTAGTTACGGCTGCTTAAAATACTATTTAGCCAATGGAGTAATTGGACGATGCTCCTTTCTATTTTTAATATTTTCTAGGAAAATGTAAAAGAAAAACATAAATCTGTGTCCTAACCCCACTTTTTTCCCTGATTAGAACTAAAACGGCAGAATAAATTGAAAAGCAAGAAAAGAAATTTCATCTTTATTTGACCAAATGAGAGCGCAGCTGTTGGTTCTTTCATCTCCCTTTTATATATTAATCATGGTTCGATGATTGCTAGTTGCTTGATTCTTATAGTTTGAAATAAAATCTTTAAAGAAAAGTAATTAATGAGGTCTTTCCCTATTAAAATATCCCTCAAACACCAGAACTGAATACCATATATTATGGAATGGCTTAGGAAGTCCTTGGTTGAGGAAACAAATTAGTAGTTGTTTTGACACCGACTCTTACATCTTGAAAGATTGGTATTTGGCCATTTTCAAAGAGTAGAAATGAGTTAGGTAAAATATCCTACTGGGTTTGGCAGCTAACTCCATCTATCAGCCCAGCTAAGTGCTCCACGACTTCGGGTAAGTTTGGATAGGCGGTGCGTTTACTTGCAGTTAGTGTAAAAACAGCGGTGACGGTGAGATTAAATGCTGTAACAATACTGTAGCATGAGACAAAAAATAAACTAAACGCACCGCACCGCACCCAATTGTACATCCAAACTAAGCTTTGGTCAGTTGTCACATCTACCGACCGTGAACTGCCTCAATCATACAAAAAGCAGCTGCTTTGGGCTTGGCTTTATTTAAATCCTGCTTTCTCATTGGTTTTCTAGTTATGGACGGATGCCGCAATCATACAAAAAGCAAGGTGTGGCAATGCCACAACTATGTATATTGAAGGCAAGAAATCCGTTTCTTCCATGAAAACACGTATGAGCTTAAAACAGTAATAAATAGACAGGAAGCTGAGGTAAGGAATGCCCACAAAAACACTAACACAATGTGTGCGGATTGCATGCAGTAATTTGGGTTAATCATAATCACTACCTTTGTCGAGTATATTCTACCCGCTATAGATAAAAATTTAACATCCTAACCATTTAGTCTCTTTTAAAGCTTGTCGACAAAGAACTGGTATGTACCATGCAATGAATACATTGTTGTTACCATGCAAGCATTTTGTTTCTTCTTATCATTTCAAGAAGGCAATTAAATATCTGCTTGGAACAAGTTTCGTGGCAAAAGAAGAACAATTAACCTAGAAATGGAAAACAGAAAATGAAAAAAAAAAAGAATATTCAACCCTTTTGATATTCTCTAAAAAGATAATCGAATCGAAAATCTGAAAGTTGAAGCATAAACAAAAAATGTTCTTAGGCATATAAAGATTAGACGCTGATAATAATGTCATAGAAACATGAAAATGTTCAAAGCAAACAAAGATTGACTGAATAGCTCAAGTACTTGAACTCCTCAGTTAAATAACTTGATTTTGTTCATTATATCATATCATATCCCATGTCACCCCTTCATGACATTCTTGGTTCCTTTTCTTGTAGCTAATTTAAAGAGGCCTTGTACGGCGACCTCTGGCCCGACCACATAGAAGAGCATGCTTTGGGATTGGATATTCATCTCTCCATGAATTTGCCGGGGAGTAAACCCTGAGATAAAACTGCTGCCCTAAATATTGTCTGGCCCAGTTCTCTGACCTTATATTCCACATCCCCACGTTGTCCAGAGCCATGTAGATGGCGGTCCATGACCTCGGATACACCTGCAAATGTACTCACTCTAGCATATCAACAAAACAGGCCTTCCAGCTGATGCACCTTAGGTCTCTACAGCTCATCACATTATGGAAACACCTACTATCTATATATTGCATTTGCATACCTGAGTAGTGCAGCGAGACACTGCGTCTCTCAAATTGTAGCTTCTTCTACTATCAGGCGTCCATTGCCCTCCATCCATCCTGATTCATCCAACATCTTGATTAAATACATTTCGCCATGTATGGAAAATTGAACCTCGTGCATAAATAATATACTGTAATCCTTACCCTACAACAAAGAAGGAATATCCATCGATATGCCATGATTGAACAGTGTTCTCCCAGTTTTGAAATACGATTTCAACATATTCCCGGAAGTCGGCTGCCATGACAGAAGTCTGTAAGTAGGCATTGTTTCCTGAAGGAGGCCGAGTAGGGATGCTTCCGAGATTGAAGACACCGGGAATCTTGAAGTAATCTGCTAGTTTTAACGGGGTATCTGGTGGAACATATGAGACACCATTGACAGCATACCTCTGCTTTCCATTAATATAAGGCGCAGAATTGGCAAGCATGATAGTGCGGCTTGGGGTGATCATTCCGTAGTGGTAGGAGCCTTGGGGATTAGGTCTAGGTCCACTCGCTGTCAGGTTCCAACTGGCAGAAGAAAAAACGTATCAGCAACACGTTTTTAGGTTATCATATGGCTTCTGAAAAGAACGTAATTAATAATGTACCGTATGGATCTCGCCTGCATGAGCGATGGAGCAATTTGGAAAGTGGGAGCCCAAGGAATTGGACCGGAAACTCCCTTTCTCGAATTGCTGTACTGAAGGATGGCAGTGGTTGTGAGCACACGAGGAGTGAAGCGCGAAGAGGCAACGACATAGTAATCCTGCGGCGCCTGATCGGCGGTGACCAAGAACGAATACGACTGCCCGAGATGGATATCGAAAGAATGGTAGGTATTCTGAAGCGTATGAGATCCTTCTACTTCTATGAGTTTGAGCTTGTGGCTCTGGATCCTGAAGTTAATTGAAGTGGAGATCCCAACATTCGATACCCTGAACCTGTATGTCCTACCCGGATCAACCGTGAATGTGTATCCATTCCAACCTCGACCATTGATAACAAGTCCATCAGGGAAGGGAAGGCTATGTCCACTCTCCAAGTAACGTCTCAATACCTTAAGAAGCAAAAATAATACGATAAAGAAGGCTCATGAGATAATAAAAACAGATACACAGATTTGTTAGTTCTTACATAGTGATTTCTCTTATACCAGTCTCCGGCCAGTACAGTGAAATCTCCGGCGGGAGTGGGAAAAGGTACTGGGATCTTAGGGCGGCTCCAGATTCTGATGCTGCCATATCCACCAGCAGCCTTATGGAATAAAAGTGATGGGAAGTAGAAAAAGGTACCAATCTGGTCTTTTACTTGGAGCACGTAAGTGAAGTTTTTCCCTGGTCGAATTGGACAATTCGTGCCTAACACTCCATCCTGCCATGAGTTTCTCCTCTGCTGCACTCCATTCCTGAAGAAACAATAAAAGCAGGAGATAAAAAATCAAATTTCAGATCAATTGTAGCATCTATATTCTAGAAGCTGTTTCTGTTTATTCCATAGTTGATTCCTTTAGTGGATAAATGTACAGTACTAAGTTCCTGCATGCTAAACTAGACTAGTCCCTATTACTGTATATTATTACCCATATAACATAATTATGGAAAATAAAGATAAAACATTTGGCATGATCTTTACAATGTGCAAAGACGCCAAGCTTTAATTATGCGATCAACAGGTATGTATTAAAGCAGGTTGCGTAGTTAAAAGATTTTAACCCATTACGATAACTAGGCCCAAGCCCCTCGTCTTATGCTGGTCTGCATAATTATACTCAGGGGGGATTGATCTTTTTTTTTTTTTTATTTGTTGGTTGGAAGCGCATGCATTAAAATATTTTATCTTAATCAGTTATCCTATAACTACGCAGACGGCAGACATATACGTCATTTTTATATAAAAACATAAAAACTTTCAAAATAACATTATTTGGAGTTTTATTAAGTTATGAGACCAACTTAGGTTTAACATATAACTAGATTAGGGCTCAATTACGATTTGAGTGAAAAAAAAATATAATAAATATATTTATCAAATATTTATATAAAAATCAAATAAATTCTTGATTGAAATAGTAAAATTAAATATTTAAAGGTGATTAAATCATGGATTCAAATCTTATAATATTTGAGTTTTTATTAATTTTATATAAAAAAACAAAAATATATAACTTATTATAAAAGATATTTTAATAAATTTATGTCAGATAAACCATAATAATAAAAATAATAATATAGATATACTCATTTTTTATGCTTTAGATATGAATAGTGGCAAACATTAATTATCTTATCTCATTTGGAGAGAGATGTAAGTATTGAATAGATTATATGCTTGATATAAATATTATTTAATTTTTATTTTTGTTTCCTTTATTGTAAGATGATATCTTCAAATATTAATCTCCAAAGGGTACAAAAGAATCAATAGTATCCAGTTATGATTATTAAGGAAAAAAAAATGACATTCCATATCTAATCAGAAGAAACATAGAAAGTTACAATCCTCACCTAGCTTGCATTATTATCTCATATTCCCATTAAATTCTTAGAGAGCTATCAGTCAGAAAAGTGAGATTTTTAATCATTTAACTATGCTCAGACCATAGCGTTAGAGTTTGTATAGAGATCGCTTATGAGATTGTAAACCAAAATGAGAAAAGTAAGTGAAAAGAAAGACACTATGCTTTTTGAACCCCGCCATGCACTTCCATACAAAAAGATAAAAGAAATAGGAATATGCTCATTTCCTGAATCACAAAATCAGACCAATATTTTAGTTTCATCAAATAAACCTCGCATTAGTTGATATCTTCCGCTCTTCCTCAAGCGAATAGTTTACTGCAAAGCAGCACTTTGAGCAAATGTTAAGCTTCCCCAATATTTTACGTCGCATTTTTTAAGGAAGTGGAAGATAATGTAAAATAAAGAGAAAGTAAGGAAGGAATGTTGGCAAATTTACCAAGAGATGAGGAATGGTACGTTTAAGTAGTTATAAACATGGATAATGAGGTTATCATTAGTAACTGCATCGATCGTAGGGCCTGGAAACTGCCCATTTATTAAGATCCCCTGCATCACAATTCGCCACACTCCAACCCATTACTTCAACGAAACAAAATCAAGCCTTTCCCAAATGCCGAAAAGGAAAGAAAGTAACGAAAACCAAAAGTACCTTTTGCTTAACGCCAAGTGGATAAATTTCACCGTGCGTGACTTTCAAAGTGAAAAACCTATAAGGGCTTTCTCCATTGACGCCAATAAACAAAATGCAAGCAATGAAACTATAAACAACAAACTTGCTATCTTCCATTTGCTTTGTCTTTTCTACTTTGAATACAGAAAAGACTGCTTTGTTTTGCAAAATGTTATAGGTGACAGAGATTTAGAAAGAGCGGCTCTTTTAAGGCACCATTCTTGTATCTTTCTCTAAATCTGTCTTTTGCTTCTATGGAGGGGAGGCAGAAAAAAGAGTTATGTGTTTCTTTTGTATGCGTATGCAACTGAAAGAACAACAGTTTTTATAAGATTACATATGCATATTTAAGCAGTAGCTGTCAGTGTGTTCCAACTAAATACGGCCGAAACTAGCGAATCACATGGTCCCCGGATTGATCGTGACAATTGCCCTTCACGTGATGTGTAGTCAGACCGGTTGTGGCCGCTTGATGTTTGACTGTGATTTGGTTTTGGTTTGACTTTTAGTTTAGCCCTTGAAAACAAAAGAGGAAAACAAATCAAAGCTTGTAATCTTATGCAAAATTTTAAGTAAAGCCTGTCAAAGTCACAAGACAGGGGTCAAACCCCATCACGTGCAAGCTTGGAATCACCTAAACATCATGTGACCCTGTCCTTTTTTTTTTTTTTTGGGGTGTTGGAATTAATGTATGTTTTATGTCTGTCTTACAATTTTTTAAGTCCCTCTCAAGTTCAAACTTAAATTCTCTTTTTGAAATAACAATGTGCCGCCAACACTTGTACTTGCCTATCCATCTTTTTCGTTTTCGAGAGGAATGGCACAATTAGTAGAGTATAGCCAAAAGAAAGAATCATGGTCAGAATAGTCCTCTTTTGATGGGGCAAATAAAAAACTATGGGACGCCTTAATGCCTAGTAAGCTACCAAATTCAACACAATGCCTCAAAGCAAAGAAAACAGACTCCATGACTGGAGTGAGATTAACGAGAATAGTACCACCATTTCAACAGTTAAAGCCGGTTTAGTGTCCACTTTTACCTCGGGAGTTACAGTTCGGTATGGTACAAGGTTCGGCTGATGTCTCGTCTGCCCCACAAACAGCTACATACGTGCAGAATGGGATCCACAGTGGACTGTCGTGCTTTAAACTAATGCACCGTCCAGTTCCAGTAACAGCAAAATTAGGTAATCAGGTGCCTTTTCATGATGGTAAAAGTTTAAGCTTTTTCTTCTTTTTTAGTAATGAGAAACACAATACCCTACAGCGACAAACATGATCCAAGGTCAGGGGCCGAAAAAGGGTTTATAAAGCTGCTTTCTTCTTTGTGAAAATTGTCTTTCCTCATTGACATTATGGGAATCTTGGAAGCGATTACATTGCTGAAACATGAGTAAGCCTACACTCACACAAACTGTTCTGAGATGCTAAGAAACAATGAAGAGTTCGTTTTTTTTTTTTTTTTTTTTTTTTTTAAAGATTCACTCAAAAACTTCCTTTTTGTTTTAATCAGATTCTATTGATCCTGGCCATCAAAAGTGACTACAATTGATCCATTTCTCCTGCTTGATGATTACATGTTGCAGAATCATCACACTTTCTGCTAACCGTTTAAGGTTCACAATCATCACATTGATTACATACAATATCAGCTCTCAAACAGTTATAATCACCATGCTCAATTAACGCATTCATTCAACAATGACTCAGCCTAGTCTGGTCTCATCATATCATCATCAAAGATATTCTTTTCACCTTTGCACAAAAAGAGATCATCTTGAATTCAATGCAAAACAATGATACATTTTCAAACATATATATTTTTATTATCCTCCTCATCGAGTGGTAACAAAAGGAATGAGTAACAAAATACAGAATGCTACAGTAGTTGCACTTATTTGGCTGCCGTGGAAAGTGTTGAACTTTAACCTTTCAGCTGCACCACTTACTTCCGTTGAGTTTAAAACCGTTCTCGTCTTGTTGCTTACCATCTTACTGCAAACAGAAATTGAAAATTTCAACTACATAATGCTTAACAAAAAAATTTATAAAATCAGGAGTTAAGTGATAAGAATGGCTGATATGTGTCTCACCTTCCTGGAAATACACAACTTCCGTGACCTGCAAATATAACCAACAAATTTAGTAAAGAGAACATCTCAGATTTCTAACACGGTATGAGTAGAATCAGTGCTAAAAAGGAAAATGGAGGAACAATGACCAAGTGATAGACTCGACTTGGACCTGTAAAACCTTTCATAAGATACAAGGCAGTAATAGAAGGCACAAAGAAAAGACATTTTCTTAGGCAATCTAAACATGAAGATGGGCAAATGGCCTAGCGAGGTAATGTTGGGCAGTGGGGCTCACTAGGAACCAGGGTCCGAACTGAAATCGTAGTTCTCCGCTTGAACAAGAAATTGTTATTCCACACCCTTTTCCACTTTCCAATCACAAACAGAACCCATGTGACTCTGCCAGGTAGAAACCGTTCTTTCTTAGAAGTGACCTTTTCCCCCAATGAGTATCCCTATATACATGACTTGTAACTTGGAAGGTGGATTATTCCAAAAGCTTTACTTTCTGGCTTCTGCTAACATAGCTTTATATTTTTAAATCAAACAACTTATGGTTAAGAAACTTGTTAGCTGTAAAGATTATTAAGTAGATAAATTAAGCATCATTATCCTATCACTTTTTGCCTTGGGGTCCTTCGAACTCAAGGCATTCATGGTGCTAGAACTTGGCACTTGATTGGCTAAATACATTGTTCTAGAGTCTAGACTATGGAAAATGCACAATAGTTGGGGACTAAAGCATCTGATTCTTGTGCTAAGGAACTTGATCAAAGGAAAACACACAAAAAAGACTAACACCGAATGTTAAAAATATCCTCATTTCCAATTTTCATCGAAATTGTTCGATCACAAGATAGAGCTAAGCACTTGGATTACTAACAACTTATAACAGCTACAGCAACAAATTCAACTCCATGGAGAGGCAATGAAAAACTTACAACAAATGTTGTTTTATGGAATGGATGTAGTAACACTTACTTGGGTCGGTGGTAGTTATCATTGCCACACCCTTGAAATCACAAGACCCAGACGCTTTCCCTTCCATCTGATAATAGCTATCAAAGGCATAAGAAGCATGGTTCTTCACATTGTTAGGCTGGTAGCAGCTCTCCCCTGGTTGAATCTCACTGCAATTTGCCCTCCCAGGACCACAAGCCCAGTCCAATGCTGTCTGCAATGTCTTTGAATCAATCCCATCCATTGCAATACAAAAGGTCTGATTAGTTGTATCATTTGCCAAAAAGGTCCCACTTCCTGATACATGAAGCAAATACACCGGGGTTGAATTCGAATAAAACAATCCCCAATTCGCCTCAGACACCGGAGGTGACCTCAAATCCTCATTGAACAACTCATAAATATACACACTGGAAGTGATTTCTGGATGCAGAGGGGTTCCACTACGGTCTAACACATGCTTAATAAGATTTGAATTATAGGTATCAGCATTGTCTTTAGTAGCATAAGGCTCCTTCGAGTCCCCCTTGGAAGGCCACCCACTCTCAGTAACAAGCACCACAACATCGGTAACATTTAAATTCTTCATAGAAACATATGCAGCATCAACCATAGCATCCAGCACATTAGTGTAATGCAACAAAGTATTAGGATCGACCATTTCTTTAGATGGTGTCAATGGCTTAAACAAGGAATTATCCAAGGGAACCACACCCTTATTCTCCATAAACACATAATAAGGATAAAGATTCATCATTAAAGGCGAGCCAGTTCTTGACAAAAACTGAAGCAAAGGTACCATAACTGAAGTCAAGCTTTGGTTAAAGTAAGCCTGAGAAGGAGGAAAGGTATCAAGAATGATAGAAGCTGCATGTGGGGTTGAAACCTTGATTTGCGTATGCAAATTTGCAGCCACTAAAGCACCGTAAAGAGACTGAATTGCAGGAAGCAGCAAAGGAGCTGAGGACGGTACGGTTGTTAAAACCTCATCTCCAACAGCAATACCGGTGATGAGCGTTTCCGGGTAGTAAGCGACGACGTATCGATCGATCCAAGAAGCAGCAGTGGTGTTGGATGATCCTATTGCCAAAAGCTGGTTATTTGGTACACTGATAATGACCCGGATCTTTGTCTTCGCCAATGCTTTGAGTATGTCTTGATTTGCGTCATAAAGTCGAATGTGCGAAATTTTTTGCACTTGCAAGAATGAAACCAAGTCCGTTGCTGATAGCAGATCTGAGACATCCGTGCCTAAGTTAACACCCACAAACGGTTCTTTATCTTGAACCTGACTTTGCTGCTTGATTTCTTGTACTAAAGTTGATGTCTTTGCTGCAGAAAAGTAAATACTATAAAAATTGAGTCTTTATTGGCTTCTCTAATTTCTAGTCAGCTATTTTCTGCTGGGGTTTTTGAGACATTACCTGTTGAAGGAACTGTAAAGCAAGAGCAAATGATGAGAATAAGATAAGTGGTAAGCTTAGAGTTCGCCATTGAAGAGGAGCTTCAGCTTTACTTGTGCATCCTCTGCTTCAGTCTCTGCTAGAAATCCTAACATTATCTTGGCAAGCTTTCCTTTCTATTGGTGGCCACTGGATTTACTTATCCTGTGGGATTTATATTTGGCTGTGCTTAGGATTGACTTATGAGGTCTACACAACAGTAACAAGAAACAAAGCTACTAACTTTTATCAAAAGAGATTAACAATTTCAGAGTCCTTTGGGTTGGGGGCTTAACTGGGTTTTTCTTCTTTGCTTCCCCAAGGAGGTATTTTTTTCTGGTACCATCCATAATTCAATTTCTAGCCGCACATTTACTATAATACCCCTTGGAGCCGACAACTAAATTTGGGTTTTTTTTTTTTCTTTTTTTTGAGATTTTTGCCTCGCACGACCAACGAAAACTTTCTATTTCTCCAAATGGATTGTTTTTGTTTGGTGAGGAATGACTTTGGGAAAAGTGCAAAGGTGATACTGTGATAAGTGATGGGAGAGGAGGGCAACATCGTAAATGGCGTGTGGTGAGTTTTTGAGATGTTTCATGAATACAGGCTGGCGATTTCAGAGAGACGTTGTAGCAGCTCCTCTTTTAAGTCTTCAGCCGCTTTCAATAGTCTCTTTTACTACTACTCCCACGCTCCACAATTGACACACACGCTCTATTGGCTGATTTGCCTAGCGTGCAGCCGCCAGCCGTAGGCGTTTAGCATTCAACCATGCCAACTTTATGAAAACTGAACTTACTTGTTCCAAGTTCCCTTTCAAAACTAAACTACAGCCACCCAAATGCCCTTTCAAAAGTTCCAAGTTTTATCATATTTCCTTTTAATTTTGCCTCTTCTATTTGCTTAAGCTTCAATTTTACCACCCACCTATGAAGAGGACCACTGGTTGTGACTTGATGATCTGTGACTGATTAGATTAATAGATTTAAGGATACAAAATTCCCTTTCCTAATATCTAAGGATGTTTTCAAGGTTTTATCCAATTGTTTGTCTGTCTGTCATGATTAGAATATTTTGGTATTTTCAGAAGGGGCTCGAATCTGCTTCAGGAATTAATCTTGACTCTTGTATTTTTGCTCTGACCTTCACTTCTAGATTCCAGATGATAGCTACTGTGCTCCCATTCTAGTCATCATCAATGAGATGAGCTTCGACCCTAATGAGCCTAGGTTTGGATGATTTTTTTTTTTTGCTGTTGTTGCTTGTTTTCTCTACCTATTTGGCGGATGTGTTGTCACAGTCTCACTTTGATAGCGAGGGTTCAAGTTTTAGGTTGCGTTGCGCAGTGACCTTTCTCATGTATGTTGTTGGACCTTTGTTTTTCGTTTCTTCTATAAATAAAGTTTACTAAAGAAGGGTTAATGAATCTGAGCCGCCAACTCCATCAAAATGCACGGCTGCCTAATATACTATTTGCATAATCGGGGTGTGGGAGAAAAATCCAAACAGTATGAAGGCAATTATTACGTGATGAACATGGAGGATACCGCCAAGTATCAAACAAAAAACAACAGCATCTCTGCTATACCATAACAAGCAACTGGTGAGTCACGAGCATAAACACAGTACCTGCATGGTGTCACATGTTGGGCTCACAATTGTCCACAAATATTATTTGTATTACTATTTTTTTTATTCTTTTCGTTGTTTGTGTTTGTTTAGGCTTTGATGCTTTATATATCAAGGAATGATAAAATGGTATATAGATGTCTTGATTGTTTTGCATGATGGTGTGGGTTTAGATATTAGATTGTCTGTTTCCAGAATTTCGTTTCTTCATAGAATGGAATGTAAAATGATGTTCGTGTGTTCAACTAATCATTCTTGATTTAGATATTAATAATTGATTCTGATTTAAATTTTAACAAAATTGGAGGAGGAAAAACACTCTTTGATTTTCTCACATTGCCTTGCCTGCCCCCTTTTTTTCTGATTAATAATTTATTATTCGTCGGAATCAAATTTGAAAAAGCAGGAGTGCTTTTTAATCGTACAGAAAATATATCTAAAAGGAAAAAAGAAAAAAAAAAGAAAAAAAAAGAGTAAAGTAGTATTTGGTCTATGGCAACTTGTCTTTGTTTTTATTTTATTTTTTTTCATATTAGTTTCAAATTTTTACAATTTTTCTCAAATTGATCCTTAAGTTATATAATGGTATGACACTTTGAAATATTCTTATTTTATTGTTTAAATTCTAAAAAAAATTAAATTGTTAAATTTATTCATATTTTCTAAATTATATTTAAATTTTTAAATAATTTAAAAATATTAAAATAATTACACATTAATGAAATTCAATTCAAGTTTATAAATCAAAATTTCCTTCAGATTTTTTTAGAAAGCTTAAGATATTGGGCTTTGCAGAGGTTTTGGACTTTTGGGGCCTCAAATAAAAATAAAACTTTGGGAGCAAAGCTGGATTTCTTTTCATTTGGGCCCGAAGCAGATCAATATAAGCAACAGATTCCCTCGTTCTTGATGTGAAGTTACTGGAAATAGTGGCTTAATTCACGACTTTAACCACGAAGTATACTTAAATTTTTTGTTTTGATATCTAAACTTTCTTTTATTCTTTGTTTCATATCTAAACCATCATTCTATGATCTAATTTTTTAATATCGTTTAAAAAATTAGTGGCTGATAAAAACATGCCACCTGACCTTTTTAATTAAAATATATATATTTATATATCAATTTTAAAAATTATAAATAAATAAATAAATATAAATTCCACAAAATATATAATAATAAGTATAAAAAATAAAATTCATTAATTTCATAAAATAATTAAATGTTTTTAACCTAAAAAATCTAGCAAAATATCTGGGTGTTCTTATCCTGTTCTTTATGTGTGAAAAGAGAGGAATCAGTGTCTCCTATATTTTAGTTAACAGTAATCTAAATAAAAACAAATCAAAAATTGTACAATCTCCTTTAATTAAAATTTTGTTTAATTACATTTATTTTAATTAATTTAAAATTCATATCATCTTTCTTTTAATATTTCTAACCGAAACCCAAAGTAAAATTAAAAAATTTTTAGATTCCGACATCAATGGCTACCGTTAGCTACCATGCTCCACTGCAAGTTGCTGTTCAAATTGTTTGAGTCCAAATTTCATTACTCTTTTTCTTTTCATTTCCAGCATTTGTTTTTTTCTAAAAAAACATTAATTTTTTTAGATACATAAATAAATCTCAAAACTTCAACATCAAATTTAACTGTTTTTTTATTATCAGATTGTCTTCAAATTTCAGTATATTCTTTCTCTTATTATAAACTTCTCTTTCACCATTTAGATTGACTAAACAATGCCCAAAAAAAAAATCCATCTTGCTTTAGCCAAAATTTGGGTTGATAATTTTATGTTTTTTTTTTTTTTATAGTTATGATGTGAATATGCATATGCGGGGTTTTTTTACCTACATAATACTAAAAAAAAAACTAAAATAATATAACATTAAAATTATATACGGGAATGGTATAGGCAGGGTGGTGCCGCCTATGGGAGAGGCAAGACCACCCTGCCACTGACAATCTGTTAAAAAAAAGTAAAAAAAAAAAGTATAAAATAAGTAAAAAAAAGTATAAAGTTGAAAAAAAAGAGTATAAAGTTGAAAAAAAAAAAGGCTGAACACACTGGTGGTGTGCCTGCCACAGGCGGCACCGGTGGTGGCAGTGCTAGTGGCGGCACCGATGGCCGGATGTGACCACTCGGTCACGGGGGGTTTTGAGGGGGTTTGGCTTGTTCCCCTTTGGGACCATACATTATGGTCCCCTAGCTCATTTGGGGAGAAGAAAGAAGAGAAAAGAAAGAAGAATAAGAGAAGAAGAAGAAGAAGGTTGCTACCAGACAGACGTGAAAGAAGGGAAGAAAAAAGAAAAAGAAAAAGAGAAAAAGAAAAAGAGAAGGAGAAGAAGGGGGAAGGAAGGAAAAAAAGGTTTTAAAGGGTTTTTTTTAAAGTAAGTATTTATTGTTGATTTTAATTTAATTTAATTTAGATTTAATTTTTAATTTTATTTTTTTGCAAGGTGTTGTTATTTGATTAAAAAGAAATATATTAAGGTTTGTTTGTATTTATTTTATATTTTTATTCATTCATTTCTAATTTGTTTTTAATTTTTATTGAAGTCAAAAATTTTATGTATGTTATGTGTAAAGATCGTTTTATTATTATTATTTTATGTAACTTATTTGTTAAGTATGTTTTAGATATATTTTTTATAAAATTTCTTGGCATGTTATATTCTGATTTTTTATTTTATTTTTATATGATATGGTTTTTATAATATTTTACAAAAATAGTATAAAAAAGAAAATATGAAAAAATAGAATATGAAAAAAATACAATAAAATATGAAAAATAGTATAAAATAATATAAGAATAAAATACTAGTATATTTTAAAAAATAAAATCCAAAAATTTTAAAAATATAAACAAAGAGACAAAATTAGGGTTATTTAAAAAATACTAAATTAGTAATATATTTATGTACTAAAATGAGATAAGAATAAAATACGAAAATAGTATATTTTAAAAAATAAAATCCAAATATTTTAGAAATACAAATAATAAAGAGACAAAATTAGGGTTATATAAAAAAAACACTAAAGTAATACATTTATGTAATAAAATAAGATAAAAAAATAAAATATGAAAATAGTATATTTTAGAAAATAAAATCATAATATTTTAGAAATACGAATAATAAAGGGACAAAATTAGGGTTATATAAAAAACACTAAAGTAATACATTTATGTACTAAAATAAGATAAAAAATAAAATATGAAAATAGTATATTTTAAAAAATAAAATCATAATATTTTAGAAATACGAATAATAAAGGGACAAAATTAGGGTTATATATAAAAAACACTAAAGTAATACATTTATGTACTAAAATAAGATAAAAAATAAAATACGAAAATAGTATATTTCAAAAAATAAAATTCGAATATTTTAGAAATACAAATAATAAAGGAACAAAATTAGGGTTATATAAAAAACACTAAAGTAATACATTTATGTACTAGAATAAGATAAAAATAAAATACGAAAATAGTATATTTTAAAATATAAAATCCGAATATTTTAGAAATACAATTAATAAAGAGACAAAATTAGGGTTATAAAAAAAACACTAAAGTAATACATTTATGTACTAAAATAAGATAAAAAATAAAATACGAAAATAGTATATTTTAAAAAATAAAATCCGAATATTTTAGAAATACAAATAATAAAGGGACAAAATTAGGGTTATATAAAAAACACTAAAGTAATACATTTATATACTAAAATAAGATAAAAAATAAAATACGAAAATAGTATATTTAAAAAAATAAAATTTGAATATTTTAGAAATACAAATAATAGAAGGAAAAAATTAGAGTTATATAAAAAAACAGACACGTAACGTAACGTGCGCTCAAGTGTGCTCAAGTAACGTGTGCTCAAGTGTGTATACATCATCGATAAATTGTTCAACATTAAGGTTCACTTTAGCACACGCTGCCACGACATGCGCACATGGGTAATGAAGTGTTTGAAATCTCCTGCAATCACACCGTCTGTTCCGGAGATCAACTCCATAGGACCTAGGTGCTATGCCGGGTCGACGACCAATGGTCTCTGTAACACGAAACGTTTCAAGGCGTCGTGAATATACCTCTATATTCATCGACCTCGCCATCCGACGGTTTACAACCATTGCATCTCTAACATCTTCGACAAACACGTGTCCTGCCTCCATCTGGTTGACTTGTTGCTGACCCATTCTTGGCATCAAGGTAGCCAACCTGTAGAATGTAGCCGAGAAGATAGATGAAATCGGAAGATGTCGTGTTTTCAACAACACAGCGTTGACCCCCTCCACTAAGTTTGTGGTCATCTGACCATAACGAAAGCCCTCGTCAAAACTTTAAGCCCATTGCCATGGCTCCATAGTACCCAACCACTGTCGAAAAGATGTATTCGTTTGACCCTCCATGTCACTCTCAAGTCGAATCATTCTTTGGCGGAAAATGTGTGGCTCTAGCTCATGGGCTGTATATGTATAAAGAAAATATAAGTTACAGTATTGCCCTAAAACATTAAAACTTATATAGAAAATATAAGGTAATCATTTACCCATTTTTAAAACTTGTCTCTTCCAGTCTGCATTCTTATAATCTCAATGGAAGTTAGCTGCGATATGTCGAATACAGTAAACGGATCTCCATGGTATACCGGAACGTCTAATGGCAGCAATTAATCATTTCCCTCTATCGGAGATGATACAAATATTATCGTTGCTCATAACATACCTCCGCAGGTTGGTAAGGAAGAATTCCCACGATTCCATATTCTCCTTATCTACGATGGCAAATGCTATCGGGAGCACGTTCCTATTGCCGTCTTGAGCAACCGCAAGAAGTAAGATCTGTGTATATTTTCCATATAGCCAGGTCCCATCCACTTGCACAAACGGCTTGCAATGGGGAAATGCGCGTACACATGCATCAAAAGTCCAGAACATCCGATGAAAGATTTTTTTCCTGACTGTAATTGGTCATCCGGGCCATAATAAGGTCGTGTCTGTAACTCAATTACAGTCCTCGGTACGTACTCTCGCATAGCGGCTATCCATCCATGTAGCTCGTTATACGACGCATCGAAATCCCCATACAATTGCTCTATTGCCATCTGTTTAGCTATCCACGCCTTTCGATATGATACTCGATCATCGAAATCGTGCACAGTATTTCACTATCGATCTTCGAAACTTTAATTGTCGGCATGTCCTTCACCATTGGCATGATACACGTACAGATAGTTTTGGAATCAAGTTTTCGATGATCTTCTGACATACGTGTTGATGTGCATGTGTGAGGCCCAACAAATTTGCGTATCTCCCACATCTGCGAATTTTGAATAAATGCACTCGCACTCGCGCCAATTGCAACCTTCCGCCGACTTCCAACATTCCCCAATATATAATGTTGGTTTAGACATTGCAACTTTGTAATCCACTGATATATTCATGCTATATCGCTTAATAGCAAAAACACATTCTTCTTTACTTTCGAATCTCTGGCCTACGAACAACTCCTCAGGTTCCGAACTTACGACCAGTCGGTGAGCAGGAAGTATTTCAGGGTACTCTAGAAACTCAGCTGCATGCGCCGCGTCGGGGTCTATGAGCGACATGTGTGGCCCAGGATTATTGTGTATCACAATGCGTCGCATCTGGTTCCCGACCGATGACGCGTTAATGTTTCCATCGTCATTCACGTCTTCATCGTCAATATTATCGGGGACATCGTCCACATCGGGATTAGTATCACTATCGACCTCTTGATCACAAGGATCACTACTATCGTAATATTATCGGGGACATCGTCCACATCGGGATCAGTATCACTATCGACCTCTTGATCACAAGGATCACTACTATCGTATCCATCATCACCAACCACATTAATATCGAGTGTAACATTAAGATCGATATTGATCCCACGTATAGTCGATTCACTATCAACGTACGATATTTGAGCCACCATGCACGGTTCTTGAGTTCCGTGTTCTTCAACATATGCATTAAGATCATCATTTTGCTCCATACCGGCTAACTCAGCAAATAAGTGAATCGGTGCATTTTTGTCACTCCCATTCCCACGATGAGAGAGCGATCATCGTCTCCGTCTTCATCGCCTACAAGTTCCATTTCGTGAATTTGATGGGATCATTTAAATGGGAAACTTGTAAAAAGTTTCGAGATCCTTCTCCCACAACGTCCTAACAATTTTTGCGTTAATCTTTCCTTCATATCATCCAACGAGACATTTCTATTAAATCTCATTGCTATTTGTTGCCGACATTCAAATATGCATCCAACGGTTGTTGTCAAGATAATTCCATCGAAATAAACGCATACGAAAAACTGATTACCCATATTCAATACTAAATCATAAAAATAAACAAAATTTCTCAAAACAATTTCAACAAAGAAAGAAATTACTTAAATAAAAATTAATTAATCAATATGCAATTTTAAATATATTAAAATAAAACATAACATTCACACAAAACACATAAGTAATCTAAATACAAAACTTACTAAAAATCACAATAAACAAAATGTGTCAGTAAAAATAACACTAAATAAACTAAATTAATACTAACAAATTTTTTTTCTTATTATAATCTGTTATATTTAACAATAACAAAAGAAAAATACCTTTAATTTTTTCTTCTCCTTCTTTCTTCCTCTCTTCTCTTCTGTAATTTTTTTTTACTGAAATTTTTTCTTCTTTCTTTTTTTTTTCAGAAAATCTGTTATATTTAAAAATAACAAAAAAATACCTTTAATTTCTTCTCATTCTTTCTCCCTCTCTTCTCTTCTGTAATCTTTTTTTTTACTGAAAAATTTTTCCTTCTTTCTTTTTTTCTTCTCTTCTCCCTCCCTCTCTTCTTATGAAAGTTTTTCTTTTTCACTGCTGTGTGTTTCGTTTTAACACTGAAGGGTTTAAATAGGGGATTGGGGAGTCAGTGCCGCCTCTGCCACATCATTAGCTGGTGCCGCCTCTGACAGAGGTAAGACCAGTGTCGCCTCTGACAGAGGCAAGACCAGTGCCGCCTCTGACAGAGGCAAGACCAATATTTTTTTTTTCAGATTCATTTTTTTAACAGTTTTTAATTTTTTTTTAACAAATTGTGTCAGTGGCAAGGTGGTCTTGCCTCTGCCATAGGCGGCACCACCCTGCCTATACCATTCTCGTATATAATTTTAATGTTATACTATTTTAGTTTTTTTTTCTTTTAGTATTATGTAGGTAAAAAATCTCATATGCGGTAATGGAGAGGAAAATTTAACTATGGTTGTTTGTATTGAAAAGAAGGATGAAATAGGGAAGAAGATGAAGAGGAAGAGAGAACATGAAGAACAAATGAATTAAAAAAATATTTTTTATTAATTAAAATTCATTTTAATAAATATATTTTTTTAAGTAAAGAAATTTAAATAACATTCTTTTATGAAAATGTTATTATGTGACATTAATTTTTTTAATATCAGTTAATTTTTTGGACTAAAAATCATAATACCAGTTAATTTTTTAGATTAAAAATACCAAATTGAAAAAAAAAAGTAAATATGAAAAAAATTAAGTACAAAAAAAAATGTAAGTACGAAAATGAAAAAACTGATATATTTCCCCAGCCTCTCGTTACATTAACTAAAATGCTTTTGAATTCGAGGACTGTAGCTACTTTACCGAACTACATGGGAGAGTTTTAGAAACCAATATCTAGAAGCGTCTTGGAAATTTCGGCCTTGTGGAACAAAGGTCAAACACAGTTCACTAATTCTTGATGATGATTAGTGATTTGCATACCAAACATACTGATATTAAGTTAGGTCTCGTAAAATCAGATTCGTGATCTCGAAATGAAGAGACAACCTAAAAAAAAAACTCACATGGACAGTTTTTAATAAAGAACTCATCAATTTCACACATATATGTCAAAATATGGAACATTGTGTTCAGTATACAAAAACACCCGAGTTCATTATGATGCTACGGGCGATGGAAGCATGACAAACTCCGGGTTCATGAGTTAGTTTATGAGATTGTAAACCAGCATGAACCACCACTCAAAAGTTGATTTTTTGTTAACCCGACAAATAATTTATGAATCCCTTCATCGGAGGGCATTAACGAAGGCCATCAATGAATCAACATCCCTCTTCTCAGAGGCATACTTAATTGGCTTAGCTGAGTGTTTGGGGAAGAAAAGTATAGTGGGGAAGCTTCCCAACTGCAACTCGTTCTTCGAGTATTCCTTTTGTTCACCATCAGCTCTGAATTTTGCAACCTTCACACCAGAACCTGCCAGCTTCTCAGCCAATTCAACATACGATGCTTCCATTGCCTGTTTAAAATTCACACATAGATTCCGTAAGATTACAAGCAAAATGGCAAACGTTTTTCAACTAACTTGTGCATAGTTTGGCGCAGGGTTACCTGGCAAAAAGGGCACCATGGAGCATAGAGCACAACAACCCATGATTCTTTCCGGCTCTCCAATTTTGCCAAATTCTCAATTCCAGTCCTACTCAGTGTGACCAAGCTCTGGCTATTGAAAATGTCACTTTCAGTGGTAGCCACATTTCCATTAACTTGAGCTGCACCGTCTTCTTTCAGGTTCCCTTTATGAAGACCACACTCCTTGGCCTTGGCATCCTCCCACCACCACCTACCTTCCCTCTCATGTTGTCCTGGTAATACTGGTCTCGTGCAAGGCTCGCAACCAATGGACACAAATCCTTGGGCATGCAAAGAATTGACGGGCACATTCATCGCCCGGAGGAAATTCCAAATGTCTTTACCATCAACATTGGCAACCGGGTTCCACTTCACCAAGCTACCATCCCCACCATCCAAACCTTCGAAAACAGGATCCACTTGAACAACAGGAACTTCCGACCTAGTTCCCGGAGACTGATCTTTCCTTTGACCAGTAATCCAGGCACGCAACCCCTTGAGTGCTCTCCTCAAAGGCCTCACTTTCCTAACACGGCAGCATTCTTGGTGCCCATCCTCGTAAAAGGAAAACAACCCTTTGCTCCTAACCAAGGCCTGAACTTCAACAGCATCAGGAAACATGTACTCAATACGAATCCCATAATGCTTCTCAACCTCATCAAAGAATCGGTAGGTTTCTGGGTTCAGCCTGCCAGTATCAAGGCTGAACACCCTAAATGGCCTACCAGTCAATTTTGCATACTCAATCAAAGCAACATCCTCCGCTCCACTGCAAAAGGAATAATTAATAAATAAATGCATCTCATTACTGATTAACACTCAAAATTACCAGAACAGAAAATGGATCTAGTAATTTTAAAACATTCCATGAAATGCTTTGGCCGTATTAAGTAATTAATATTCAAACTACAATTACTAATTGTTAATGAAGCAAATGAATTTAGAGCTAAGGACTACCTGAAAGCAATAGCGATGTCGTTTCCAAATTTCTCCAGAGCCTTATCCATGATCTCGAGTGGAGAAGCATTGTTAAGTTCTTTGGCCAATTGCTCAAAATCCTCCACCTCAACTTTTTCCGACACTTCTGTTTATCCACCATGAATTAATCCCGATCAAACCTTTGTAATCATCATTAAATTAAATTTTCAAAAAATAAAAAATAAGACTTCGATGTTTTACCAGGAGCAGAGGTGGTTGCACCATGAGAAAGGATGGAATCGTTCCTCTTTGGCTCCGCATTCACGGGCTTCACTGCGCAACGCTTCTGAGATAGATTCACCGTTGCATGGCGATCCGCTAGCCGAAATGAACCAATTTGCGGAACTGAAACCCCCCAAAAAATAAATAAACAAAAACATCAACAAACATAATTAACCGGAAAAGAGAACATTTAAAAAGAAGACGAAATTAAATGTACTTTTGAGGTCAGAGGAGGCACTTGAACGAGAAAAGCTGGAACCAGAAATTGCAGCCGGGGAAGAGGTAACAGCAAACGCCATTTTCGAAAATTATTACCTTTGTGTATAAAAAAAGAGGGGGGGGGGGGAAGAAAAGAAGAGAAAGACTTTGGGTTTCCTGTGTGTTTCTGAGTTTTCTCTATGTTGAGCGTTGGTGGTGGGGAGAGAAACACAGAGGGTTAAAAGGTTAAATAATAGCCTGATTAAAGACGGGGGTACAAGGTTCATTGAACCTAGACGCATTTCTGGATAACATGAGATTGTTTACGTGGCTGATTTTGGTTGGATGGAGCTTAATATAGGTTTCTCATCGCTTGCGTCACGTGGACAGCAACTTAGAGACGTGGTCAATATGGAGAAGGTTAAGTTTGTGTTTGGAGGCTTAAAAAACGGTCCCAATAATTTCTTAGATTCTACCCCTTTTTTTCTGGTTATTCTTTTATATCCTATATTTTATTTTTGGTAAATTATCAAAATAGTTACTTTTATTTAACTCAAGTTATATTTTAATTATTTATGTCTAAAATATTATATTTTCATCACTTACATTATTTTATTATAATATTTTAGTCACTGAGCTATTAATTGTCATTAACGGTGTAACAGTCAATTAACGTGACACGTTAAATCATTATTTTAAATAAAAATTTTAGGTTAAATTATACAATTGGTCCTTATATTTTTTTCGTTTTAAGCAATTTAAAAATTTTCTTTTATGTTCTTTTAACTTTCCTTTTTTTTCCTTTATTTTTCATTCTTTTTTGTTTCTCCTTTTGTTTTCCTCTCTTAAATTATTTATGTTAGCAATTGACAATGACTGGTTGGTTCGGAAAAGAAATGAACAATGATATAAAACAACTTCAGATAGCATACTTAGGTGCATGATAGCCAAAGTTTCTTAAAACACAAGTAGAATGAAGACAAATAGCCATGTCGAGAGCCTAGTTTGAGAGGTTAAAACCCGCAGCCTTGAATTGAAGTCTTCAAAAGGAAAGACATTGCTAGATTAGATATCTCTATGGATAATCAAACATTGAACCTTTTCATGTAAATATTCCAAGCCTCTTGCCGCATCAATCGGAATTATTACCCTTTGCATCCAGTCAAGAACTGAATCCAGTTATGCCCCTTTAACTCCCTTCTTTTCTTGGATTCCCAAAAGTAAGAAACAAAAAATGTCAAACTAAAAGAGCTTAACCTATATGGATGGATGTTTTAACAGATGAAAAATATAAAAAAAAAATTACGTTAAAATAAATGAAGAAGGGAAAAAAATTGGAGGAAAAACAAAAGAGAATATGAAAGAAAAAAGAGAAAAAAAGAAGTTAAAAGAACATAAAAAGAAAAAAATTTAATTGTTCAAAACAAAAAATATAGGGACCAGTTGTATAATTTAACCAAAAAATTTTGTTTGAAATGATGATTTAACATGCCACGTCAACTTACTGTTATACAGTTAACAGTAATTATCGACTCAGTGACTGAAATGTTAGAACACGATAACGTAAGTGACTAAAATATAACATTTCAAATATAGATAACTAAAATGTAATCTGAGACAAATAAAAATGATAATTTTAATAGTTTATCTTTTATTTTTTTTCAGAAAGATATTACCTATAAGGTGTGGTTTAAAATTATACAATTTTTTGTGACCTCAGCTCTAAAGGATCATTTGGTTCAATCAGGATGGTCCATGCCACAAACTATGGTCCATTCCTAATCCTTAATTTTAATTTTAAATGGTGAGGAAAATATCTCATCTTATTTTCCGTATATGTTTTTCTTTTTCCGTTATATAGTGTAGGACAAAAATAAAATAAAAGATTCCGAAAGTAACCCATGAAAAATTCCCACCCCCTTTCCTTCGTTTATAGATTGAGAAGCACACGAAATGAAAACCGAATATATGGTCAATCAATATTATGAACCGGGTATATGGTCAAACAATATTATGAAACTTCAAAAAAAAAAAAAAGAGTGTGTTCCAACATTAATTTCATCCATTGGTGTCGAAATTCAATATTTATTATATTAAAAATTTTGTTTATATGAAATATTAAAAAAAAAATATGTTTGAAAATTACAGAGTAATTAAGTGAAATTTGTAATTATTGTTCTCTTTCTTGTAATTTCAGCGAATTATATTTTTTAAAAATGTTTGATTAATAAAATAATTATATTTTATTAAATAATTATATATATCATATTTAGTAATGTAGATTGTAATTACATAGCCACATAATTTAAAATTTTAAAAATAAAATAAAATTTAAATTTTTTAATAATATAGAGATTTAAGGTATGTTTTATAAAAGAAAAGGACAAGTCCTATTACATTGGCTATGAAAAATATTTAACAAATATGATTCGAAGTCACAACAAAATATAAAATATAAAATTATTACTGCAAACAAAGCAATTAATTCTAAATTGACCGTAATCTATGCTTGGAGCAATATTCTTTCTACGGATTCAGCGTTGACCCTTTGTATACATAAAAGAAAAAGAACCGTTGGTCCTATAATTTTAAAAATGAAATTAAGATTTTTATATTACTTCCAATAAGAAAAGGAAAAATGTATTTACATAAAACAGTAATATTCATATTTATTTGACTTAAATCAATTTTTTTTATACAAGTAAACGATTAATTATAATAAAATAAAATAAAAAGAAATAAAAATATAAAGATGGAATCTTAATTTTCATGTATATAATATGATTAGCAAATCGAAATTCTACCTTGGGGAAAGAAACTTGTGGAAGTCCCAACTTGGCAGAAAGTAATCTTTATTAAAAGTTGAATCACGTGTGGACCTGGCGGCTGGAGATGCATCGAAAGGACATTTAAATGCACTAGTTGTGGTTGGCGGTCCATAGGTTGTGAAGTTATATAGTAAATATACTTTTGTTTGTATGCCAGAATCATATTAAGGATAAGTTAATATTATACTTATCACCATTCCTTTTGATTAAGTAATGGTAAATGATGATTGCTGTAATATTGTTCTATGATGCACCGATTTCTTTAATCTTTGAGGAATCTTATGTTGTCATGGCAACTAAAACCATATGACCTTTGGGGTTAGTAAAAGGATGCATGCATTTTTCACACATCACTATCAAATAATTAGAGCCACAGCATTAGCTTAGCTATGTTTTTATTTGACGTGACCTGCGATACAATAATTTCTTACTCGTTTTAACTTTAATGGTAGAGTCAGATTATCAGATAGATTTGACTGTTAAATATTTACTTGAGAAAATTAAAATTTTGAATAAAAATATAAAACTATTTTTATATAAAAATAATATAAACCAATTAATATGAGCGGCTTGAGCTTAATATTTTTAATTCAGATTGAATTGAAACAAAATTTTAAGCTCGTTTTTTAAACTAAACCAAACCTAAACTTAAAATTTCACATCAATCTAATTAATTATCAAGTTTAATATTAATATCGATGTTATTTTCCACATAATTAAATGTTCTCCTCTCACCCTACCCACATTTATTTATTAACAGTGCATTGTCTTTCTATAAACAGGTGCAATTCCAATAAAATTTGAGCGTAATGCAAAAATAATAGCAAACAATAAATAACATAATATATTTAAACGTACAAAATCATAAATGCTTTTAATAGACGTACTACATTTTATTCATAGAATTATCTTAAAATTACATGAGATACAATATACGGATGGGCAGGTCCATGGTACTCGATACTCGCCTTTTATTTGGTTTTTAATTTATTATATTATTGGTGAAAACATTTTCTTTTTATTCTTAATTTAGATATTAAGTAAATTGGTCTCTTTAAATAAATCAAAATAATTTAATATTATCAATTTAAAAAATAAACAAACAAGAACAAATAATCATGATATTAATATTTTCATTAATTGTACATATTTTTTGTTGGTATAATAACAAATTTAATATTCAAAGTTTAGACATTCTATCAATTTATTTTTTTATTTAATAAATTTATCCTTAATATTTATACACACTGTTGACATTTATATATAACATATAAATATTAAGTGTTAAATTTGAAATTATACCAATTAAAATAATGTAAATTAATAAAAAAATATTAATATTGCAATTAATCATCCTTAATTATCAATTTTTAAAATTAATAAAAATTAAATTATTTTAAAATTTTTAAAAGATGGAAATTGAAAATAATCGAAAAGTTATTTTGTGCTAAATCTGCTGTATTGATCATTTTGGATATGGAGGCCGGGAAAAGTTTCTTTTTTCAATATTAAAGGAAAAAAAAACAGAATTATGCTATTATAGTGATGCACTTTTTAAATATTAGTCTTTCTAAACACTGAAAAACAGGACGCTGCAATAATGGAGTGGACAACATTGACGCACCATGGAACCCCTTTTTCATTTTTTGCTTCTTTTAAATACATTTTTTATTCATTTCGCAACCTACACCGATTATGATGTCAGTCTTCCACTGAGCTAATATTATATTCGAATGGGCTAATATAATAAGGTATAGCAGAGTACGACGTTAGTATAAGATACTTAGTTTTACTCTATATTATTATTTATTTTGACATGCCACAATATACGTAGTCTTCTATTGTCCTATAACTAAACGAAATTGATGAAACAGTCACTGTAATTGGAACAATATTAGCAGTAATTTTATGAAATAACAGAAGTTGTTTGAGGTAAAAACTTGGATTTTGATTAATATAATTATAAACCTATGTATATACAGGCTAGAAGTACTTTTTAAGATATAAAATTATGAAACTAAAATCTATTATCTCCTCTACCAGCGTAAAATCCTACAAGAATATTGTTTTATTTTGAATCATTTTGTTGACTTTTAACACTTTGATTTTGTGCTGATTTTCCCAAATTCTTTACATAGTTGAGCTGATTCAGATGCTGGGAATTGGTTCTTTCTTTTAGTTTGAGTGTGAATGTAACATGCATGCGGTGTTGTTTTATTTATATATGTTAATCCGTATGGTAGTTGAAACATGCACCCGACGTTAATCCATTTATGCAAACTCATGTTTCGGTTGAAACAATTGAAAGTTCGTGAAGCATTTCCATATTGCTGTTTCTAATTTGTAAAATAATGTGTAGTGAAACAAATCAACCATCTCTCATTGCACATGTCAAAGAGAATCATGCTTGAAATTACTAGAACCCGGATCAGCCCATTATGGTAAAGCAAGGCCCTAAATACTGACTAGAGAATCCAAAAAGGCCTGCCTATTTGTCCAAATTAAAAGTTGCAAAATTGCGACTTCTCCACTGCCGAAAGTGCCCACAAATTGACCCTTCGTCTTTAGCTTTTTTATTTTTTATTCTTTAACAATGCCGGTAAAGTCTGCGTCCAAATGACATCTTCAAGCCTTGAATTGTTGTTTTGATTATTTATTTTGAATCTATATAGTATATGCTTTCAGCTCTAAATAGGAGGGGCATTTTAAGTGGATGCTTTTAATTATCAATTTATTATACACGAGGATAGCAATGGTGCTGCAGGTTGGCTTAGCTGATCCATCAGGAAGCGGCAGACGCAATATATCTGATTTTTCAATGCGTCTATCTCTGAACTCAAAAGTTTCCCAGCCCGTGTTTATGCTGAGGAAAGCTAAGACCCCGTATATGAATTTTTCTTTTTTGGGGGTCTGATGCTCTGGTGTCCGGTAGTTATATCAAGTCGACATCGAGCCAAATCAGATCCCTAAAGGAGAGATAGTGTTGTTCTCTATCCACAAAACTAGAATCTGATAGCTTTACTTAAGAGGACATTAAATTCCATATTACTCGACTCAACAGGCATAAGTGAACTCTATTACACTTGCTTAAAGCTATCCAACGAGACAGACAGTTAATCCTTAACAGTTAACACCTGCCGCTACCTCCAATTATGACGAACGGTGACCAAAAGCACCATTCCAAAGGCTGAAAACCAGGCTTGATTCACGTGTGCCAAAGGAACCTTTTTCCTATCCTCTTTTCTGGCCTGGATACCAGAGAAGGGGATCATCCGAACTTTTCTTTTTTCTGGTCTCATGATGCGAAGAGTCGGCAGCCAACATATAAGTGCTGATGATACACCAGATTTTGGGTACTTCTTCATTTCTGTTTGGTGAAGATGACTTTTAATTTTAAACCATCAAATTCATTAATTCAATGGAAGAATTTTAGTGTAACCACCGAAAAGTTTGATACAAAAGAGAAAAGGGAGGGCAAGACGGGATTGGAGTTTAATGTTAAGGGCCAGGTTGATTTTGATCGAACAATACAATTTAACTGTTTTCTGGCCGTTTGTTTTTGGTCGGCGTTGTTAGTTAGCTTAATCCAAAGAATGTACTTTAGTTTCACCATATGGTTGGTTCTTTGTAATGCTTGGGACGTAGAAGATAATCGTCATGGTGACAACTGTTAGGACCTCAAAGTGAGGCCAATTAAAATTGATAAGATTCCCAATGAGAAAGTTAGATGAAGGAAGGTCTTCAACATTGAATTAAAATAAGAGCAATAGCCAATTATTTCATTCAATAGCGTTGGTTTCGATCAATGATCCAAAGACCAAAATCAACGCTTAGAGTGGTGGGTCTCTTTTTCCCTAGGCGCAGCTGGCTATATTAACTTCCATGTCTCAGCACGGATTATTGATGATAGGAGGTATTTTACTATTTCACCCTTTTAAGTACCCTGACCTTGCTGGCAATTTTTATTATACTCAGCTTTACTTCTCGGACATCTATATAAATGTTCTATCATTCTGAGTACTTTTCTCATTGCACGTTGTGAAATATTTATAACAATTCTTAGTATAAACGATGACTGTCTGCAGGGTTTCTGTCTTCGTGCTTGTTGGTGTTCTTTTTCTTTGCGGTTGTATTGATGGTAGGAAGCTAGTGAGTGAAAAGGAAGTGCATGCGGTTGGTGAGAGTAAATCGTTCTTCCCCTATATCCCTGGTTATGGTGGTGGATTCGGTTGGCCTGGTGCTGGTGGCGGTTTAGGTGGTGGGGGAGGTGGTGGTGGCGGTGGCGGCGGAGGTGGGGGTGGCAAAGGAGGTGCTGGATATGGTTTTGGGGGTGGAGTTGGAGGTGGGTTTGGGTCTGGAAATGGAGGGCTTGGTGGCGGAGGAGGAGGCGGAGGCGGAGGCGGTGGTGGTGGGGGAGGTGCTGGTTCCCATGGCGGTGGGTTTGGCGGAGGATATGGAGGAGGATTTGGAGGCGGAAGCGGAATACCGTGAGTTTAATACCTGTGAAGCTAAGTACCGATGCTGTTGCTTGCCATTGAAGTAACTTTGTCCTATCATGTTTTCTTGTTATTATAAATTTGTGCGTATGTTACTTGTACTACTTGGCTGCCATTATATGTGTAACTGTAACATGAAAAGCCTAAAAAGTGAATAACTGGGAATAATATTACAAATGTAATAAAGTTAACTAATTTATATCAGTCGCTTTTTAAATTAACTTGTATTTATTCATTTTCCGAACAACACTACATTTTAATAAAATAATTTTTTTTTAAATCGTACCGACATACAAAAATAAATTAGTAGTTAATAACCTGTGTTAACTTTTGAAGTTTCCACTATCCATTTCTTTTAAGACTTGCTATTACTGTCGCCTCTCTCGACACAGATAGGTGTCACATTATTCTTTGAAGGATAATGTCTGATTATTTCAAAACCTCAACACAACTATTTTATCAATTAATATCAAAGAAAATAATGAGTTAAATGGTAAGAAGGTATCATGTAAAAATGTTAACAAATTTATTTCACCCTTCTTCAAATTTATAAAAATTGTTATTTTACTTTTTCATTAATTTCTTTTACCTTTTTTTAACTCTTAAACTTATATTTTTTGTCAAATCACCTAAATGAATAAAAATTGTGTCATACACGTGAATTGCCATGTGTATAACAAGTCAGTATTTAATTAAATTTTTTTAAAATTTAAAATATTTAAAAATATTATATTTTTATATTTTTTAATAATTTTGATTATTTTAAATTTAAAACAATATTTTTGTAACGCCCCGTACTCGAGACCGTCGACGGAATCGAACACGACGTGTTAACAGACTTAATTCATTGCTTAAACAGCTCAAACAATTTAATTTTAGAAATTCCAGACAAGCTGGCTAACTGCGTCATAGTCGCTTAAAAATTCATATCTCGAGTTCTGAAATTCAAAATTCAATTCCGTAATTTTTTCCTGAAACTAGACACGTATATCTATTTACTAATTTCTTTCTAGAATTTTTGGATTGGCCAATTAGTACAGTTTATTAGTTAAAGTCTCCCCTGTTTCAGGGTTCGACTGCTCTGACCTCTGTGTATTACGAATCAGATATCTCTCTGTACAGAATTTCAGTGACTATAAAGTTTGTTTCTCATAAAACTAGACTCAATAAGAAATATGTACATATAAATTATGACTTCTAACTATTTTTATACAATTTATGGTGAATTTCCAAAGTCAGAACAGGGGATCCAGAAATTGCTCTGGCCCTGTTTCACAAAAATTTAAACATCTCATAAAATATAACTCATATACCTGTTTCGTTTCTTCCATATGAAAATAGACTCATATTTCTTCAATTCCATATTTTATTCATTATCTAATTATATCTCTACTATTTTTAATGAATTTTCAAATTCAGGTTACTACTGCTGTCTGAATATATTTTATGGTAAATTTTACCTATTTCATGGTTTCCATAGATTAACTAGCAATTTGACATACATAACACCAAATATGATCATAATTAGCCATTCCAATGGCTAATCATTACCAAGCATTTTTATACTACTCAATAACCATATCATAAGACCATATATACAAAATGATTATAATGCTATACATGCCATACTCAAAATATACAAGCCATTATGCCAAGATGGTATACGGATAGTGTGAGCGTGCCTCCGACCGTTCTCGATTTCCGAGCTGGCTTGTCAACACTACAAGGAATGAAAAGGAGGGAGTAAGCATAAATGCTTAGTAAGTTCACATGCAAATAGCAAGTAACATAACCATATAAGCAAATATAAAACATCATTTGCATAATCATCACCAAGACATTCATATCATATTTTCATTTATCATCTTACCATATTGTTGTTATATCGATTTTTCAACCCGAGGGTTAAGTACATACCTGTTCAAAGTATCCATTTCACAACACTTACCAATACGTCCCTTTCATCTTGAGTATTCCTCCATTTGAGTAGAACTTTACCCGTTGAATACATCGGAATATAATTCAGATACATGGAAAGTTTGCATATAAGTGCCACATATGTAGCCAAGCTACTATGTAACCCGCCCATAAGCGAACTCGGACTCAACTCAACGAGCTCGGGCGTTCGCATCCATAAGTGAACTCGGACTCAACTCAACGAGTTCGGATGCCCAAATATCCCAGTGACATGTCACTTGTATTCTAATCCATTCCTAAGGTTCAACGGGACTTTTTTCCCAATCATGTGTCTCAACCATCTTCTACGGAATACCGATACCGATACTCGGTAGTATTTCACATTTTCCAAGTATATCACATAATTTGACATATTATCAAACAATTATCACGAGTATAATATTTCATAATAATTATCATATCATTTAAATAACATAAAAACATTTAAAATAATAACTATGTTACCAACATTTACATATGAACTTACCTAGTATGCGAAAATGGCTACTTTTACCATTTCGTCCACAACTTGGTATTTTCCCTATTTTAGCCCGAATTTCAGTTTTCCTTGTTCTATCATTTAAAATATAGTCTAATTAGGACTCACATTATTCAAATTGACCCAAAATCATATTTTGGAAAAATTACAATTTTGCCCCTAAACTTTTGCATATTTACACTTTTGCCCCAAAGCTCGTAAATTAAATTCAGCCTATTTTCTTATGTTTTATGACATGGTGATCATTTTTCCCTTCTATGGCAACATCAAATTCTCACTCTAACATGTACTTATGACTATTAGGTATTTTTACCGATTAAGCCCTTTTTGCTCGTTTTCACTTAAAACCGAGTAGCACAAGTTGTCTAACATAATTTAAAACCTCGTATTCTATCATAAAACACCAAAATACACAAATTTCACCTATGAGTATTTTTCCAAATATAAACCCTAGGTTAAATTATTGCTAGCATAAGCTAAATCGAGCTACCGAGACTCTAAAAACGTAAAGAACTTGAAAAACGGGGCTAGAATGGACTTACAATCGAGCTTGGAAGCTTGAAAAACCCTATCCATGGTTTCTCCTTGCTATATTCGGCCATGGTGAAGAAGATGAGCAAAATTGGCTTTTAATTTTGTATTTTAATTCATTTTACCCCTAAATGACCAAAATGCCCTTACTACTAAACTTTCCAAAAATTCCATCCATGTCCAATTTTTGTCCATAAACTTAGAAATTGGTAAAATTTCTATTTAAGACCTCCTAATTAATATTTCAAAACAATTTCATACTAGAAACTTCTAGAATGCAAGTTTTGCAAATTATTCGATTTAGTCCCTAATTTCAATTTAAGCACTTTAGGCATAAAATTTCTTCACGAAAATTTCACACAATCATGCAATCATATCATAGACCTCAAAATAATCATAAAATAATTATTTCTATCTCGGATTTTGTGGTCACGAAACCACTATTCCGATTAGGCCCTAATTCGGGATATTACAACTCTCCCCCCCTTTAGGGATTTTCGTCCCTGAAAAATCTTACTAGAAAAGTGGTCTTCACTTTTAATCTCATATTCGGTGCCGAAGAACTTTCACTTAGACTATACCTCTAATACATCTCTTTAATTTCTCATATGATCTGAAAGCTTACATCTCAACTCTCAACTGTTCTTAAATTTTCAACCCTTCTCAGTTTCCCATGATATCATGACATAAAACCCGGATCTTAACTTGATTAATGGAGACCGGAATTCCAAGAAATCCAACAATCAAAGAGACCTAAATTTCCATGAATCTGATGAGTAGGAATTCATTCAATACAGATATGATTTATAGATCTCGCCAAACATTTAACAATAGGATACATCACATTTTCCTCTTTTCTCGCCATGGAAATAATTCGATATGGCCTCAAGAATAATCCTTCTCATTTCCATCCCAATATCAACACTCGACAAGGATAATTTTGATAGATCCCAATGCTCGGTTTTAACCCCTTTAACAACTCCGATTTTATGTAACATCGAATGCTCTAAACTATCACATTACCTCACCACTCTTGAAACACATCACAATTCATACAACAAGATATTACCGAAAGTCGAAGTCTTTACTCAATGTAGACTAGTCTATTTCAGACGCTTCGGTTACCAATATTCTCATCTATCCGAACTTTGTCAACATGTAATAAACTTTTCAGCTTTCACAAAATGAAAACCTTATCATTCGTTGTGACTTTAACTAATATCAAACTCTTTCTAATAAATATACACTTCTCGTTCAGACTATTTACTCTTTTATCCGCACAAAATGAAATTCTATTATCAGACTTGGGAAAAATAATCCTGAAATAATTGTCGCATGAAATCTTTCAAATAGATAATTCACCATACCGATCAAAACTCGCGCTTTTATCACTTATGCCTTTATCGATGTCAAATTCTTACACGAAATTAGAAAAAAAACCCAATACTAAAATCACCACATTACCAAGATCAAATTAGAAGTATAGTCATATTTGACATGATTATCATGAGTGAAGAACGATTTGACTTGAACACGAGTCATAATTGACAAATTATGGAACAAAGATAACAAGAAAACCGAATAAAGAAATCCAAAATAGAGAAATCCGAATAAAGAAACCCAAGATACGATACTATGCTTGGAGAATCGAAAACCAAGCCGAGAATCGAAAACCAAACTCATAGAGAAAATACGGAATACCCCGATAATTCTTCAAAGAAAGAAAGTCCAAAAGAAAACATCATTTAATCCCACTGAATCAAATATAACAAGAACAATATATCTTCCCATACATATATATTAGATGAAGCATCAAGTAGAAGAAATGAATCATAATATCATATGTATTCTCTCATCAATTCTTATCGATTTAAATGAAATAGAATACCCGATGAAATAGAGCAATATAAATTATAAACCATTCAGACTACCAATGCTTTCATCCAACACCAAAAATTAGAAGACATTCCCATATAACAAGAATTTCTTCAGAAGATCAATAGCCATAGAAATATTTCTGAGAACGGGTGAACACATAGAACATCTCAAAAGAGATCTAAATCTGTCCACATATAATCATACACTCGGATAGTTCACATTTCAAATATCATTTCCCCAACTAGTTCTGCCATCACAAATTTCATATTAAACCATTCACTAACGAAGGCCAGTTCTGAATAAATTTCGATTTACACTTTTCTCAACCTTGCACCAGAGTAATTCGATTTACCAAAGAGAATTCCTTCTCTAATTGGGACAGTGCATAACTCCAATAATCTTTATGTCAATCCGATACTTTACTATCTCTGACTTTACTTATCAGCTCATTTTCAATCTCTGATCATACTTATAATTATTCTATCACTGAACTCTTTGGGTTCTCAACCAGAAACTTATTCAATACAAATCTCATGAAATTCCATTATAAGTACCACTTCGGTAAGGGGGAGGGGTTGTAGGACCTTTGACTCGACTTTCTTATACATACACATATGACACAACTTCCATCATCATAACAACATCATCAAAATCATGTCATTCATTCATGTTGGCTTACACCAATTTTCCTATTGTCCCATTTAGACAATATACTTATGCATACATTCTATGTTTTCTAGATAGCTTTACTTATCCATTCATTTAATTAAATTAAGTCATGCTCATGACATCATATAAGGCCAAACAAACATAGATATTTGCACCACAATCATAACTTTCATTTCGTGCATCATCATGTACATATCATTACAATCATATAATTTAGTCCAACAATTTAACATAGATAAGTTTATTTCACTATAATCCTTTATCTCATAAAAATTATATATCATTAGCATTCATCAACATTCGACGTCCAAATCAAAACAAGGACATTTTCATTCGTATCATAATATTATGACTTTTATTCATACCTCTACTACTTTCTATTTATTCCGTTCATCTTATCAAGTAAGCCATATACACTACATCATATGAGCATTAAGCAAATATGAATATTTATCACATATATATCATAAACCTTTATTCATACTTTTCTGAACCGATACTTATCATAATCATAATTTTACTCAAATACCTTCACATAACATTGAACATGGTCGGCGTAGCTCGGTTGGAGAGTACCCTGTCTAAATAAGACGGTACTTATACGCGTCGAAAGACATCACACTATCACAGATCAGTGGAATGTATAGCTAAACTTTTACACATGCTAGGTTAGTCCGAGAACCGACTAAACCTGCTCTGATACCACCAAATGTAACGCCCCGTACCCGATACCGTCGTTGGAGTCGAACACGAGGTGTTAACAGACTTAATTCATTGCTTAAACAGCTCAAACAATTTAATTTTATAAATTCCAGACAAGCTGGCTAACTGCGTCACAGTCGCTTAAAAATTCATATCTCGAGTTCTGAAATTCAAAATTCAATTCCATAAATTTTCCCTGAAACTAGACTCATATATCTATTTACTAATTTTTTTCTAGAATTTTTGGCTTGGCCAATTAGTACAGTTTATTAGATAAAATCTCCCCTGTTTTAGGGTTTGACTGCTCTGACCTCTGTGTATTACGAATCAGATATCTCTCTGTACAGAATTTCAATGACTATGAAGTTTGTTTCTCATAAAACTATACTCAATAAGAAATCTTTACATATAAATTATGACTTCTAAATATTTTTATACAATTTATGGTGAATTTCCAAAGTCAGAACAGGGGATCCAGAAATTGCTCTGGCCCTGTTTCACAAAAATTTAAACATCTCATAAAATATAACTCATATACCTGTTTCGTTTCTTCCATATGAAAATAGACTCATAGTTCTTCAATTCCATATTTTTTTCATTATCTAATTATATCTCTATTATTTTTAATGATTTTTCAAATTCAGGTCACTACTGCTGTCTGAATCTATTTTATGGTAAATTTTACCTATTTCATGGTTTCCATAGATTAACTAGCAATTTGACATACATAACACCAAATATGATCATAATTAGCCATTCCAATGGCTAATCATTACCAAGCATTTTTATACTACTCAATAACCATATCACAAGACCATATATACAAAATGATTATAATGCTATACATGCCATACTCAAAATATACAAGCCATTATGCTAAGATGGTATACGAAGAGTGTGAGCGTGCCTCCGACCGTTCCCGATTTCCGAGCTGGCTTGTCAACACTACAAAGAATGAAAATGAGGGAGTAAGCATAAATTCTTAGTAAGTTCAAATGCAAATAGCAAGTAACATAACCATATAAGCAAACATAAAACATCATTTGCATAATCATCACCAAGAGATTCATATCATATTTTCATTTATCATCTTACCATATTATTGTTATATCGATTTTTCAACCCGAGGGTTAAGTACATACCTGCTCAAAGTATCCATTTCACAACACTTACCAACACGTCCCTTTCATCTTGAGTATTCCTCCATTTGAGTAGAACTTTACCCGTTGAATACATCGGAATATAATTAAGATACATGGAAAGTTTGCACATAAGTGCCACATATGTAGCCAAGCTACTATGTAACCCGCCCATAAGCGAACTCGGACTCAACTCAACGAGCTCGGGCGTTCGCATCCATAAGTGAACTCGGACTCAACTCAACGAGCTCGGATACCTAGTTACATTTCACGAACTCGGACTCAACTCAACGAGTTCGGACATTCGCATCCATAAGTGAACTCGGACTCAACTCAACGAGTTCGGATGCCCAAATATCCCAGTGACATGTCACTTGTATTCTAATCCATTCCTAAGGTTCAACGAGACCTTTTTCCCAATCATGTGTCTCAACCATCTTCTACGGAATACCGATACCGATACTCGGTACTATTTCACATTTTTCAAGTATATCACATAATTTGACATATTATCAAACAATTATCACGAGTATAATATTTCATAATAATTATCATATCATTTAAATAAAATAAAAACATTTAAAATAATAACTATGTTACCAACATTTACATATGAACTTACCTAGTATGTGAAAATGGCTACTTTTACCATTTCGTCCACAACTTGGTATTTTCCCCATTTTAGCCCGAATTTTAGTTTTCCTTGCTCTATCATTTAAAATATAGTATAATTAGGACTCACATTATTCAAATTGACCCAAAATCATATTTTGGAAAAATTAAAATTTTGCCCCTAAACTTTTGCATATTTACACTTTTGCCACAAAGCTCGTAAATTAAACTTCAGCCTATTTTCTTATGTTTTATGACATGCTGATCATTTTTCCCTTCTATGGCAACATCAAATTCTCACTCAAACATGTACTTATGACTATTAGGTATTTTTACCGATTAAGCCCTTTTTGCTCGTTTTCACTTAAAACCGAGTAGCACAAGTTGTCTAACATAATTTAAAACCTCATATTCTATCATAAAACACCAAAATACACAAATTTCACCTATGTGTATTTTTCCAAATATAAACCCTAGGTTAAATTATTGCTAACATAAGCTAAATCGAGCTACCGGGACTCCAAAAACGTAAAGAACTTGAAAAACGGGGCTAGAATGGACTTACAATCGAGCTTGGAAGCTTGAAAAACCCTAGCCATGGTTTCTCCTTGCTATATTCGGTCATGGTGAAGAAGATGAGCAAAATTGGCTTTTAATTTTGTTTTTTAATTCATTTTACCCCTAAATGACCAAAATGCCCTTACTACTAAACTTTCCAAAAATTCCATTCATGTCCAATTTTTGTCCATAAACTTAGAAATTGGTAAAATTCTATTTAAGACCTCCTAATTAATATTTCAAAACAATTTCATACTAAAAACTTCTAGAATGCAAGTTTTGCAAATTATTCGATTTAGTCCCTAATTTCAATTTAAGCACTTTAGGCATAAAATTTCTTCACGAAAATTTCACACAATCATGCAATCATATCATAGACCTCAAAATAACCATAAAATAATTATTTCTATCTCGGATTTTTTGGTCACGAAACCACTATTCCGATTAGGCCCTAATTCGGGATATTACAATTTTTTTTCAAAATTTTAAATTTTAAAAAATTTAATTAAATCCTGATATTTCATCTAAGTGACAATCCACATATATGTCACGTCAATAAAATTAAAAAAAAAATCTTAATTTTCATCCATTTAAGAAGTATTTGATAAAAATATAAATTTAAAGGTTAAAAAAATAAAGTTGAATGCGAGACCAATGTTAAAGGAATCAACATATTGTTCTATTTTTTCTAAATATATTTTTGTCATTAATTTTCTTTGGTATTTAAGTAATTGATCAACATGGACACAAATAATGTGTTTGGATTTTAAGAGAAAATATTGTATGAAACAGTGATATTATTTATTTCTAATAGTTTAATATCTATTTCTAATAGTTTAATATCACATTAGTAATTTCATCCTGAATTTCAAGATTTTCATTTGGATTTAATTTTTTTCAATATGAAAATATTAATGTGGCATTAAACTATTAGAAAAATGATAAATATGACGTGATGTTACTATTTCATACAACTCGACAAAAGGAAAAGACATTAAATTGGTTGACAATGATGAGACTGAACTTTTTTCCACATTTAAAATTATTTTCACTTTATAGATTGCCCAGTTAAGAATGATATAATTTGAATACACACCTTATTCCAGGTTTGATATTTTTTTAAAGAAAATACTATTATTAATATCAATTGTGAATAATATTATATAGATATGACATATAATATACACAATAAATGATTTTTTATAAATTAATGTGCAAATGTCATATTTATAGAATATTAAAAAAAAAAGCAAAAATCAATTTGACATTAACTACAATATCGAAAAAATTTAGAAACAAATTAGAGATGCATCAAATTGCTAAAATTTGCATCATAGCATTGCCATCATCAAATCAACATGTTGATAAACACTAATGAACAAAAAAAAAAAAACTGTCAAAAGTCCCCAGAGATCCACTATATCAGTAATGCACAAAAAAATTAAGTATTAGATAATTTATCCTCCTCTTTATCATTTCGAATCTATCACCATCACTACAAATTATCATTATAAAACTCTTTAATAACGATATGATCACAATATTATATTAACAAATATCACATATACATAAAATGACAATAATTTTTAATTATAAGCAAATATTAAAACCAATCACCCCATATATATTATTGGGCATATGTTACAAAAATAAATAAGAATCCATTATTGCTGGTTGGTTGATAATTTCAGCTTTTAATTAGCAAGCCAGTTTTGCAATTTGGATTTTGGGTTTTTTATGAAAACCTGTGTCAAGTCAATGGACTAATGAAATTTTCAAATAATATTAGTGATTTGGATTAAAATGTAGTATTAATATATGATGATGACATTTATATTTCTTTTATTAAGCTGCCCTTTATTTTTTTTTTTAAAGTTAGAATTGGATTTCAACACATTAAAAAAGAGACAAATTTAATCAGCAATTTTTAAGAATAGTTAAATTATTGTTTTTAATGGAAATAATGATTAAATCATTAATTTGTTAAACATGATAGCCTACATAGTTATCTACGTGTACTTGATTTTTTTTTTAACTTTTATAAATTATTTATAATTTTCTTGAATATCGAGTTTTTGCTGAATGTTTTATAATTTTTAATTTTTTGTTAACATGACATATAAAACAAATAGTGTCATGCCAATATGAGTACATGTTGACTACCACACAGGTTACCACATCAATATTGTTAAAAAAAAATAATGTTTTAGCATTTTCATTAGAAAAAAATTTGATTCATTTGACTATGGTTAATGGTTAATGGTTAAATTTAGCTAAAAAAGAATAAGATTTAAATTGAAAAAAATGTAAAACTGATAACTAAAAAGTTCATTATTCCTACTAAAAATATAAGGATTAAATCCCTAAATTAAATATAGTATAAGAACCAAAATAATAATTTAATCTAAAAATATATTACTAATGAAATTTGAAATTCACGGAGTGGGCATAAATTGAAAGCCCAAATTCATCTTGATCTGATTAAAACATAAGCCCAGTCCACTTGCATAAAAGCTAACCATCATTTCGAATCCCAACAAAACAAAAACCCCGAACCAGACCCATTCCTTTCCTTCCCCCCTAGGACTATAATCTTTTCTTAAACCCTAACACGCGCCCACTCTCTCAGCTCAGCACGAAGCAACAATGGCGGACGTAGTTCAATACCGTCTCGAGCGCATGGTGGACGAGCTCGATGACCTCGAAAGTCGAGGTATCTTCACTCGTCGCGAGATCGCCGAGATAGTTAAGCAACGTCGCAAGTTCGAATACCGACTCAAGCGGCCTTCTCCTCTCAAGCAAGATTTCATTGCCTATATCGACTACGAGACTCAGCTCGACACTCTCCGCCGGCTCCGTAAAAAAGCTGCAACTCGTGAACTCCTGCGCCAAGGAAAGAAGAAGACCAAGACGAGAAAATCGGTTTCCGATTTCGTCCCCGTCTCGAGAATCATGGAGATATATAGACTTGCCGTTATGAGGTATAAAGGAGATGTTGAGCTTTGGTTTCGGTACCTTGAGTTTTGTAGGCAGAGAAAGAATGGGAGAATGAAAAAGGTACTATTTTTGTTTCTTATTTTCTTTTTGGATATGGAAAAGAAGATTTTTTTTGGTGGGGGTGTAATTTGGGTTTTAAAGGTGAATGATCGTATAAATTTGTTGATTTTTAAAAACTATTGTAGGTTTTGGCCCAAGTGATTAGGTTCCATCCTAAGCTGCCAGGAGTTTGGATATATGCAGCAGCTTGGGAATTTGATCATAATTTGAATGTAGCAGCTGCTCGTGCTTTAATGCAAAGTGGTTTGAGAATGTGTCCTAATTCAGAAGACCTTTGGGTAGAGTATCTTAGGATGGAACTTACTTACCTTAACAAGCTAAAAGCTCGAAAGGTTGCTCTTGGGGAGGATAAAGGAACCCTAGTTCGTGATAAAAAGGATGCCGAGGAAAAGCAATGGAAGGAGGAAAATAAAGATTTGTTCATGTCCCTTGATGATGAAGACAAAGAAAACAATGATCATGTGTCAGATGAAGAGTCTGAGAAGAAATTGGAAGAGAAGAAATTGGATTTGTTTTCAGAGCATGCATCGGGGCTTCTTAAAACGGTATATAGTGGGGCAATTCAAGCACTTCCTTCTAGTTTTAGCCTCAGGAAACAGTTTCTTGAGATACTGGAATCAATAGAGGTGGCAGATTCAGAGGAGCTTCGTAGTGAGATACTGAGGGATATGAAGAGAGACTTTTCAGCTGATCCTGAATATTGGGATTGGTTAGCAAGACTTGAAATGTCTGATGCCTCAATTACGGGGGAGAAGAATGAAGATGCCATGCATTCTCGGTTGCAAAAGGCAGTTCAGGTTTGAAGCTATTAACTATATATTACCTAGTAAAATTCTAGCGAGCATATTTATGAAATCATAAACATTATTTCTCTGCCATGTACAGGTTTATGAAGAGGCAATAGAAGCAGTGCCTTCAGCCACGATGTTTAAATTGTACATAAATTTTTTGCTGGATGCCATTGCTTCTGAAAGAGGAGAAGTAGAAGCCTTTAGCTTATCCGATCATGCCTCCAGCTATATTTCAGATATCTTGAAGGTTTATGAGAAGGCTGAAACAACAGGGTGTCTTACTGAAGAACTTGCTTGCCAATGTATTTCATTTTACACACAACTGGGGAGATTGGAGGAAGCCAAGAAAGTAGCAGAGAACCTTTGCAGTGGAAAACTTTCAGATTCAGTACAACTGTGGCTTTTAAGGGTTTCAGTAGAAATTAGATGTATCACAAAGGATTCCCTTTCTCTTAGCAAGGCTGATGCATTATCCATCTTTGAACTTTTTAGAACTGTTCTAGCAAAAATGTCAATATCAGAAGCTGAGAGCTTGTGGATAATGGTATGTCTCAGCATTAATTTCCATCTTTGCTTTTCTGTTCTATTCAATGCTCTAGTTGTTTATTTGTTGATCATCCCCTTGCTGAATGAACCTTGGATTCCCTGAAGTCATGATTTGCCTAAACATATTGGATTGCGCATTATCATCTGTGCATTGTTTGTGTATGAAAAGTTACTGTACTTTTATTTCTTCACCTACTACATCAGAAACAGAAAGGCAATAAAGTTGATGAGTATGAAAGTCCTGGTGTAATGCTATCTCATTCTGCAGGCTCTCAAATTCTTTGCAAATCAGAAAAAATCTTTTGAGAAGCTGATTGAACTTTCTCTCAAGGCAGTCGCTAAATATGGTGGCAGTGAGAATGGGTTCTCTCTTTCTTCAGCTGTAGTTAATTTCATCCTTCAAAAGGATGGACTTAAACATGCAAGAGAGGTTTATAAGCGGTATGTTCTCATCTCGAATCAATGTTTCTTATTACTTCTATTTTGCCCTCGATTGTATCCCCAGAGGAATTTAAAGTTTAAGAGTTGCTTGCTGCTGTGCTTTTGCATCTATATGTTATGTACCAGAACAGGATCGATTTGTCTAGAAAAGCTCTCCGTCAATGTTAGAAGTTTCTAACTTTTTGTACTCTGCAAATTGTAGATTCCTGGCTCTACCTCATCCAGGTCTTGCATTATACAAAAATTGCATTGAATTAGAGTCAAATCTCGCTTCTCTTGGCAACGAGGATTCTCTAGTAAATACCCGAAAGTTGTACGAAGCTGCGCTTGCAACTTATGACCAAGACACTAGCTTATGGAAAGATTACCATTCCCTGGAAACTAAGGTGCGGTTTATGTGATTTCTTTCAAACCATTGGCTCGGATTCTAACTTGTATCATGTCCTCACTCTCTGTCTCCCAACCCATTTTTACAGTTGGGAACATCAGAAACTGCTGCTGCTATCTATTGGCGGGCTCGGAAATCCTTAAAGGACTCTGCTGTAGATTTTACTTCCCCTGATCAGTTATAATTTCTGCATATTTTTGACAGTTTCTGCAATTTTGATGTCCATTATCTTTATTTATTTTAAATATTTGATGTTTTGAAAGGAAAACAGAGGAAATCCAGTAATCTTGAGTTCCAAAAGGGAATTTTGAGTAAATTTTAAACCATAACTGCAATAGACAAAGTAATGTTAGATATGATTATACTACATGAACACGAGAAAAATAATTAAATTTAACACACGACAAATTAACAAACTATAGCATGCCCTGTCAGTTAATAGAAAAACCAGACCCAATAGCATTAATTGCAGGGGCTTAAAAGTTTACAGGAAACAAGGAAACTTGATACTGGAACCAATGAGAAATATGTTGGAGATGAGCCTGAAATGTAAAATTGATCTTAGGATGGTTTGTAATATTTTGTAGGTACAAATGGCATTTTCGTGACAACCCCATCATAGGCCTTTCCTCTTACCAAAATCTTAGCTTTGGTGCCTGCCTTGTGTAACCCCGATTTCACGTATCCCATTGCTATGTTCTTCTTAAGGCAAGGACTAAATCCTCCGCTGGTGATTTCACCAATGTTGTTCCCTTTCTCGTCCTGAATCTCACTGTGGGATCGAGGAGGTGGACCATTGGAGGTGAAGCCAACTCGCCTAATTGACGGCCCCTCTTCCAGTTGTTTAAGGATTACTTCAGCTCCTAGGAATCCACCTTCTGCTCTCCTCCTCTTCCCTATGGCCCAGGTCAGTCCAGCCTCCACTGGTGTTGTATGTTGCTCCATGTCATTACCATATAAACACAGCCCGGCTTCAAGTCGGAGACTGTCTCGAGCTCCAAGTCCTGTCAACCTAACCTTCCCTCCAGATTTCTCCAAGATTGCTTTAGCAAGATCCACGGCATTTTCAGAGGGAACTGAGATTTCAAATCCATCTTCACCAGTGTACCTACGATAGATTAAAGAGACAACTCATCAGCTGTCCTCCCGCAGCATCCCAACAAGGGATAACATCACCATGCCAACCAAATTACTCTTTGAGTAGCAAGAAGAAATACAAATGGGAGCTTACCCCGTTCGAGTGAGAAAGCATAATGCACCATTGATATACATTATACGGAATTCCCCAAAATATAGCTTGCTCAGATCTTCCTTTGTAAGATGTTGAAGAACTGGTGCAGCGAGAGGACCCTGCAAGACAAAAGACGGGGATGTTTCAACTTTCTAAGATGACATCCATTTATCTTCAAATTCAATTAAATTGCATATTCTAAAAACCGTCTCCATCATCATTGACAACACAAGACTAAACAAAGCTACAAACAGAGTAATAACAGCTAAACCCGAACAGGTTCAATTGCCACAGGCAATTCATTCTCTCAAAACCTGCAAACTGCAAGCACATCAAACCATTCAAGAGTAAAAGGAAAACATTTGAAAGGAGAAACATTTGCATGGAATGAACTCAAGAAAAAAGCAGAAGTATGCATTTCTGATTCAAAACAATCACCAGCAAGTTGCAAGGAAGCAAAATAATGAATCTATAAAGAGAATCAGAGCTGGAGACGTAACCTGGAGAGCTAGGAGAGATCTCTCATCATGGATGTGCCATGAGACATCCCCACCTTTGGACTTGAATGCCTTCATATGCTCTTCAATGTGAGCCAGATCTTTATCCCTACAGCCTGCATTCACAACTAGGTAAATGTGATCATCCTTCACTTTGGTGATCACGGAATCATCAATCGCCCCTCCCTTCTCGTTTGTAAAAACAGTTAGTGTTCCCGTTCCAGGGGCGAGTCCAGCAACATCGGCAATGACGAGCTTTTCAAGGAATGGAACACAGTCCTTTCCCTTAAGGCTCAACCCACACATATGAGAAACGTCAAAGAGTGAACCATTCTGCCTGCAATTCACCGTAGAGTCCATGATTGAGTCCTTGTACTGGATCGGCATGCTCCATCCAGCGAATGGGACCATCTTCCCACCATGAGCAATGTGGAAGTCATAAAGAACAGTCTTTTTCAGATCAGCTTCTGAAGCAAAGAATCGACGTGCTGCAGCCTTCTTGTCAGCCTGAGCTACACGGCGAGTAATTGATTGTCCAAGATGCCAAAGACTTCCCCTCATCTTCTAAAGTTGAAAAATCTGATGAACAGTAATCTTCCAGAATAAGTAGTAACACAATCTTGTAACACTAAGAATAGCATTCACATCTCACTTCAAAAGTTGGGTAGTTGAAGATAGACCAAGTAATTCTCAGTTATGTGTTAAGGAAACACAAGTTCTAAGAAAAGTTGCACAAAAACAAACGACTAGCAACGGGCAAAATCAGCAGTAAAGGAAATCATTCTAATTGAAAGGGGAAAGTGATTTTGACATCATTGTGCTATATTCAAGTCAAGTGGTTCTGGAAAATACCATAGGTCAAAAACATGATTAGCAAACAGAATGGAAATATGCAGTACATTTAATGCCTAAAGTTGAAGAGTAATTCAATGCAAATGCTTACTGGCTGCAAAATCACACGAGCAATCCAATGAACCGGTTCAATTTCAATGTTACAGTCCAAAACCATATTACTAATCAAACATCAAATGAACTTCACAGATGAAATAACCCAAAACGATCTAGAAATCAGCATTGAACTATCCACGACAGACTTTCACACACACACAAAATAAAAATAAAAAATCAGACCATCTCCAATGAAAAACACCCCATTATGCCCAAGTTTTACAGATGTAAACGATCGGAACAGAAAAGGGTAATTAACAAAAGAAACCAATGCTGTCGCGTTATCAATCAAATTCACCACAACATCATAAAGAAACAAATAATGATACCAAGTTGTTAAAGACATAAAAACAAACCAATGAAATAAGAGAAAACAAGAGTGGAAAGGGCTTACAAAGAACCTTTCTTTGCGTTATTCTTCTTCAAAACTCAAAAGAGAACAATTCAGATAGCACAATAGAACATTGCTCTGCTAAGAGATAAAAAAATGGATAGCCTTTTATATATGGGTGGAAGACATCCATTGGCAGTACTAAAAAAATTTAAAAAAACGAAAAAGATCAATTGATAGTAAATTAGTGGGTGAAGGAGGGCTTGTCGCAAAATCGAGAAAAACAAATAGCCAACAAAGCCACATCGTCAGCGAGTGGTGCTTAGAGGATTTTGGAACTATATATTTCACCACTTCCTAATCCTCTGTCTTGACCACCTCACCCACATGTATCTACTCGCTTAATCTAACGGCTGTCATGACGAGGAATCTAAATGTCTGTTGCTGATTTTATGCGAGGCTAAATGTAATGGGTCTGTGATTGAACTGAGTTTAGAAACGAGAGGGACCCTTGTAGTTGAGAGATCACTATGAAGATAAAATATATATTTTTGTTCATTTAAGAAAATATTGTTGTTACTACTTTAAAAATAAAAAGCAAGAAATGAAGAGTTGATGAGATGAGACTTTTGCCAGGTCGACCACCCAAGGAAGGTGACGCTGGAATTAGCCAAAAGTTTTGTGGCAATAGTATTGATTTCCTTAATAGCAGAAGAAAATTGAAGAAAATGGGTCCCCGGAAATCTCAAAATTTGAGCATTCCAATTCATTCTACAGCTATTCCAGCAAGCTTATATGGTTCCCCCCATTGTATCAAACAGCAGCCTCCATGGATTCTGGAAATATCTACTTGGGCTTAGATTTTAGACCCAAATGACTCAGTGACCCAGTCCCAAGCATACAATGTTGAACACTCCTTAATCCTTCAAAAATAGTTGGAAGACTCAACAATGTCAACATCCAATCCATTGACCCTTAATTTCCTTGTGTTAACATATTATCTGAGAGACAAAAGCCAATAATATTAATTTCTTTTACTTTGAAATTTGATATTTCTTATTTTATATCTATACAATTCTTTCCCCCTTTTCAAGAAAAGTAAAATACGAAGAACAACCAAATAAAATAATCAACCTTAAAGAAAAGATGCATGAACCATAGTTCAACTTTATCTCGTATAGTCTTTACAAAATTGTACAAAAAAAATATTATCAGTGGTTAATTGAGTGAATCAAAGAATCAATGAACAATCCTTGCATATATGCACATGTTGTGACGATGAATCTCCATACGTTAAAACAACTTGCTTGCGAATTCATCAATGGGGCTTCCTTCTAGACGAGAATAATTGGATTTTTTGGCTAGATCTCTCAGCTGTGAAACGCTTCTTCCCAATTGCAATGCCACCTTCATTTCAAACAACTCCCCGTTTTCTCTTTTCTCCAAATCGCTTTTACTCAGAGTCCATTCAATTGATTCTTGCACAAGCTTGAAGAAACCGGCGTTGTTTCTATACATCTCGAACACCATACCAACTTGGACACCGTGCTCGAATGTGTTGACAGCCGAAGCTAAAGCACCTGCAGCAGCTGCCATTATTGCTGCCCAAGGACCATTGGAGGGACCCATAAAGGCAGATCCTAGAGCTGCAATCCCAGTTAGTAATGGCCCTGATGCAGCTAAAACTTTGTTCATCTTCAACGCCTTGTTGCCTAGCCTCTCGTAATCTTCACTGTCTTTTCTCTTAATCACCTCTACGACTTGTCTCATTTCCAGTTCCAGCTCCTCCGTCCATCCATTGCTCTCTACCTTTCCGTTATTTGTTTGTTTTCTGAGATGGGTCTTTGGCCACCAAACAGCAGGCTCTAAACTTTCCGGGAATTTTTCAAGCATTACGCCTAACAAGGGAAGAGGGTAAGCTTTATCTACAGCCAACACTTTCTCCATAGCATCTTTGACCTCTTCTTCGCTTGGAGAGCCAATGGCAAGTAGGGTTTCTATTTGTCCCTGGAGCTGCTTAAACAATCTCGTCGCATTACGCTGCTCTTCCACAAGCTGTGAAGGTTGGATTTTGTTCATCATCACCAACATTCCCGTGGCTGCAGAGAACAAGAGAGTCGAAGCCAGCTTCAAACCCAAAACAGAAACCCCAGCGCCGCCAGTTGCCGTAACACCAGACATGGTTGCGGCGGTGAGGGTGATCATGTTGATGGAGTTAAGAAGAAGGGCGCTCCAGTTTTCCCGTTGTTGGCCGACGTTGTTGTGGATCTCCACTCTATCAACAACGGACTCTAAGATAGCATAAAGTTGTACGGTAGCCATTGCAACAGATGAGCTTTCTTGAACCGGCCGTGTCTCACTCCCAATGACATTCTTTTGAAATGGAGTTGTATTTATGAACCCATCCCTAGTATTCAATTCCACAGTCAAGCTTTTGGTTGGTACTTTTGGAACTGAAAACCATATTGATGGAAGCTTTGGGACAGATATAGCGGCATGGATTTGCTTTGAAGGAGAAGAAGAAGAGGCTAGAAAGTTAGAAGCTTGCAAAGAAGCCATGTGAGGGCGTTTCTTGTTTAAGATCTCTTCTGCTGGTGAATTTGTATTAGAATTAGCGCCTTTGAGCAAAATAGAAAAAGAAAGATTTGTGTTCGCAGATGTTAAGGATGAAAAGAGAGGGGGACTCTGAAGGCATAATTTATAGCAAAGAACGATGGGGAAGATTAAACTGAGTTGAGGAAGCCAGGTCGTGTTAGGAAATGTTGACTGACTGCTTGAATTGACCAGCCTCTTTAGCTGACCTATTCGCTTAGCTCAAGATTTCATTTTCTCAGTGTAGGATCGGGTCTTTGCATGGGAAGTGGTAAAACAACTCGTTGCTTTGGCGCCTGAAGGCAAACAATTCCATCCATTCAATCAAATATTGGCGTCATTAAAGGAAAGATATTGAAGGCAAGGCAGGGCATGGCAGCCTTCGGTCAATTTACGTTTATACTCATCTTCTGCTTAGGCTATATTTGCTTTTGGTCTATAAACTCCACGGTTTAAGATACAAAATATATATTACGAGAAGGAAATAACTAGTTTAATCTCAGATGAAAATACTTGTAAATTAGAAAGAATATATAAATATATGTAATTTATTATATCCTAAAGTGTACGTGTCATTTATATAAAAATGTGTATGTGTGTGTTTTTTATTTATTTATAATATTCTAAAGAGGTGTGTGTCACTATGTGTTTTCTTATTATATCTTAAAGGGGCATATGTCATTTATATATGCAAGGAGTTGAATTTATGTGTTGAAAATAGAATTTAAGTTTTGCAGCTGAGCTGACCTTGCATATATATATGTGTATATATATATATATATTATGGCCGTGTTTACATGGAAGACACTTCACATTGACATCTGCATTCAATCTTTTTCAATTTTTTGCATTCTTTTAATTTAACTGCAAATGGTGTTGACTTAATTATCAAATATGTATAGTGTTGGGTTGATCCATATTTGATCTCCACGTTGTGAATTCCTTTTTAGGGGTTTTTTTTTTTTTTTTTTTAAAATTATGTTCATATCATCCACTATTACCATCTTTTGAACGTGCATTCTTATTGATCTTTACAATGATTATTTCAAAAAAATAAAATTCTAAATGGTTTAAATCAATGTCAAAGAATATGACTTAAGATTGCTTAACGAGAATTTTAAACATCAACCAAAACCTCAAAACCATCTTATAAAAGATATATGTTATAATATTCTTAACTTTTTTAATATTTATAAATTTAGAATTTAGTTAATTTATATATATATACTTTTATTTTTAAAATTTTAGTTGTTTTATTTTATATATATATTTCAATATTTAAGTTTGATTATTAACACTGTTAAATTTTTAACTAAATTACACTCAAAAGTCAAAAGTAGGTTTATCCTATTTTCATTAATCTACTAACGAATTTTTGGCATGGCATATTAATCCATTGAGTAACTGATACGTGTCATTTTTTTTACTTTTGACTAAAGCTAGAGACTTCTCTATAATTAGCTTAAAACACTTTGTTTTTATTTTTTTTCTTCCTCTTCTTTTTTTTTTTTTTTTTTTGGTTTTTTGAGATGAAAGAGCCTTTTCTGAAGTCTGAGACAAATGTGACATGTTGATCCATTAAAATTAAAATAGAACACCTCAGATGAGTTTTTTACATGAATAATACTGAAAAAAATTACGAAAATGGGACATGTTATAAATTATTTACGTAAATGGTACGTTTTCTATAGTAAATTTAGGTGGCGCCAATGTGTTATGCGACACCAACCCCAAAAGCATCCCATCATCACCTAGTCATTCCGGGTGAAAAAAATTATCTTTTAAGTAGTGCCGCCACATTGTCAAGCAACACAAAAAAAATACAGGTCGATCTCTTTTAAACACAAATAATAAAAATCGTAAGAATACAAAAAAGTTTTTTTTAAAAAGTGATATCGCTTGACACATTGACAACACTGACTCAAAGTTTTTAATTGAGTTAGTGTTACAGGTTATTTAATTATCAATTTAATTAGTATAAAAACGAAAATAATCTAATTTTATAAAGTAAATTATATTATTTGAAGGTTTAATATTTGGTACACTAACAATATACTTTCTTTTTTCTACAAGCAATCTTAAAATATTACTACATGTTTCTTTCATTTCTTTTTTAATATTTATTCTTTAATATTTTACTATACTCTATAGTACACTTGTCAAGCCCTGACTCTGCTTATAGAGTCTAAAATTTCCATTAGCAGTGTACTAAATATTTTCCATTATTTTAAAAATATTCTTATCAATTTATATCTTTTATAAGAAATAAAAAATATACACACATAATAAAATTTAAACTCATACCATTTAATTTTTTACATTTATACTTTACCATTTTATCAAAATCTCATTTATTATTTATATTATTATTCATAAATATATTTATTACATAATTTTATTTTTCACTGCAGATGTGTTGTAATTTAATATTAATTAAAATATATCTTATTTATAAAATTAAAAAACTTCACCCTTTATCAAATAATTATAGTTAATATTTTAACCTGACGCGGCTTTATGATGGATTGATATAATTAAAAAAAAAAATTCTTTTAAAGAAAAATAAGGTTAAATTTTACTATTAGTTCCTGTATATTATAAAAATTGTGGATTTGGTCTTAATATTTTAATTTGATTAATTTTAGTCATTATACTTTTTGAATTGGTTTGTTTTAGTGATTGTGTTTTTCAAATTTTGAAATTTTAATCTGATCCAAATAGTAAAAGCTTAATTTTTTTAATTAAATTCAATTACTAGTCCTTTACTACTCATACAATTGTAGATCCAGTCTATATTCTTTAATTGGATCATTCCAAGTTCTTATACTTTTTGAATTTTGAAATTTTAATCTTGATGTTAAAGACCGTTGTTAATTTATAAACTGTATTTTTAGTGAGTAATATGTGGAAATAGCAAGCTGACATGGCATTGCACATATGATAATATGTTTGCATGATCAGATTTTGAAAATAGCAAAACTTAACTAAATGAAATTAACAATTATCGTTTGGCGAGGATTGAAATTTTAAAATTGAAAAGTATAGGGACTAAAAATAACTAAATCAAAATACGAAAAACAAAATCCATAAATTTTGTAAAATACAGGGAGTAATAGCAGAATTTAACCAAAAAGAAATGTTGAATGATATGGTGGTTGGACTCTTATAAAAGTTAGGGTATTGGAGTGGGAGTGGGCTATATAGTAGTACAAACAAATGAAGATGGAGAAAAGTTAACTTTAATTTCACAATTAAGAAGTGTCATTAAACGTTCTTAAATCATTGAGCATTTTGATTTTCCAAAAATGCCCGTGGCCGTACCTAAATAATATCGAACCAAAACAGCCCCAGAAGCTGAAGGACAAAATGGAGAAACTGAATATGCGAAGTAAAATTCCGAACCGTTAATATTAATTAATCGCAGATTTTATAGTAACAAACGCGTTGGCTCGTAGGCGATCATTCGTTTACTTTTGTTGGAAAATATCAGCTGAAATCACAGAACTGAAGAAAAATGGGTTCGGTAGCAAAGAAGGGATTGCAGAAATACTTGTTACAGCTTCAACATCACCCTTTGAGAACCAAGGTTTGCTTTTGTTTTGGCTTTTTATCTTTCTTTTTTGATTTGTGGATTAAGAAATTGAACAAAATTGAGGAAAATCGGTGCAGGCAATTACGGCTGCGGTTTTGTCAGGGATTAGTGACACTGTTTCTCAGAAGCTTTCTGGAATACCCAAACTTCAGCTGAGACGAATTCTTCTCAAAATGGTGAAAGATCCTCTCTTTGTTTTGTTTCTCGTTGACTTCATTTTATAGCTTACTTGTATTCAACTTAGTTGATTGCTTGCTATTGTTTCTCCTTCCTCTTTTGTGGCTATGGTTTAACACGATTGAAGTGATGGGTAGAAACCAAGTTCACCTTACAGCTGGAGATGTTTATAGAAATGGGTGAATTGTGTAATGCAACCACAGTTATTTTGAGTCTTATTAAGAGATGCTTTTAGGAAATTTCGGTAAATTTAGAAAGTAACTAGGATTTGGGGAGTTGCTAATGAGAGGAAGGGGAGATTTTGTGATGTTATGAGTTCATCAGAAGGTAAAATATGTATTCATCGTCATCTAACACTATGATTACCATATGCAGCTCTTTGGATTTGCTTATCTTGGGCCATTTGGTCATTACATGTATATGCTACTGGATAAAATCTTCAAGGGGAAGAGAGACTCCAAAACTGTTGCCAAGAAGGTATTTTACACACTCAGTTTATGTCTCCAGTTGTCCAATAGAATTCACTTTTAAATTCCATTGATTCAAATTTGGGGGTCATATTGAATTCAATATATCAACTTGGTTCTTCTTGCCAAGATCCATAGGGAAGGGTCTAATGCTGAATAAAATCATATCAGGTGGTGCTGGAACAGTTGACAAGTTCTCCTTGCAACAACTTGCTTTTCATGATTTACTATGGGGTGGTTGTTGAGGGTAAGTGGTGTTAGTTTACAAACGTATTCTTGTGGGGCAATGAGACCAAACCTAAATTACTTCTCTTGGAAATAACTTATTTTGATGATAGTTTAATATTTGTAGTGAACTCTTTCTAAAAAGGAAAGCTATATGTCAAAGTACTAGTTAATATTTAAAGAAGGGCAATTGAACATGATTTAGTTTCCTTGCTTCCTCTTTGTATACAATAAGAATAGCTTCTTTATCTTTCTTTTTTCTTTCTAGTTTAAATGCAAACTTTAAATGCAGGAAGACCCTGGATGCATGTGAAAACTAGGATCAAGCAGGAGTATCCGAAAGTACAGATGACTGCATGGACGGTATCACTTTGTTTCCCACTTTGAGTACTAATAGAGTAATAGTTTATCTGTATCTATGTGACAAAGAGGAGACCTCTGCCCTTACATATATACCTTAGAACCTACCCGAATGAAATTGCAGTTCTGGCCTGTTGTGGGATGGATAAATCACCAGTACGTGCCATTGCAGTTCCGTGTCATTTTTAGTAGCCTCGTTGCATTTTGCTGGTAAATACTTTGTTTCTTTCCCACTTTACTTTCTCCAATGAAAATATATACATAGTTACTCATAAGGTGATTTTTTATTCCTTCAAAATTCATTTTTCAGGGGAATATTTCTGAACCTACGGGCAAGAGCTATGACATTGCCCAAGACTGCATTGCCAAAGAGTAACTGAATAATTGAAAACCTTCGATTCATTTGGATCTATTTAATAATAGCATATCAAAATTCCATATCATAGACTCAATTTAAGTAGTTTGAAGCTTGTTTTGTGCAACCATGAATTAATTATTAATGTTTTATCTTACCTGGAGTGTTTCATTATTAGCTCGATATTGAGTTCTGTGCTTACCTAAGCAGTAAAATTTCATAATCTGCCTTTTTCTCCTCAATTTTTCATGCTACTACTGTATAATAACCATGCCACAGAATAGTTAATTGAAATGGCATGGTGATGATATTGTCGCCTAATATCATTCCATTTGCTAGGAAACCAGTTAGTATCCATTGCATTCCAGAGGTGGTAATCTGTAATTTATCTTGAGGCATCCCTGTGTACGAGGTTGGGACATTCATGCATTAAAACATGATAGCCAGCCACAAGAGGACGTGAATATCGGCAAGTCTTGGTTTTATGTTGGAACTGCACCGGATTTAGCATTTGATTGAAATCCCAGCTTCAGGTTCAACGTTATGTAGTGACTCACTTTGACCTAGCAAACAACTGGCTCTTTCATATGCATGTATTCATGGCATACCGTAGATGACAGATGCTGCCTGTGCCAGATTGAAGAAAATAATTCTTTATATTGGAAGATGCAATTGGTCATCTTTCAACAAATTTTTGCAGCCTCGTGATATTTGGGACATGTCAAGTAAAATATAAGTTTTGGTCCGAAAAGGAAAGTGTTGAGAAAAGAATATGAAAGGAACTTGAGAGACAAATGAGGTCTCTGGATAAAAAAATATATATGAAGGGAATGCAAGAGTATTTTGGTAACTTTGGTCAGCATGAAAAATAAGGGTAATTCAAGCAAGGAGAGATTTTGTCAAGATTCGACAGCACTAACTAAAACAATGATCTGATTGTGAAGTATATACTGAACTTTCCCATGGAAACGATTAGCATACAATTAAATAAGATTTGGCGTGATTTCAGTGCATATCAGTTTAAAGATTATATTTGGATTTTTCAGAATTCTAATATCCCAGAACACTTGTTGAATCCACATAGAGGGAATTAATTCATGGTGCACAGCATGAAAATTGTGACTAAATTACCATTAAAAGTGTACTACAATATAGGTTAGACGTGATTTTGGTAGTTCCGGAGGGTAGACATGTTAAGGGTTATTGCCGTTGAAACTTGAAAGTCAGCAGTAGGAACCCCAGGTGCAAAGATCCAGCAGTTTGGTTTCAGATGACCAGCGGCCTAATTTAAGCCTGGAACTCCTCTTGTTCAAACCTTGCAGTTTCAAATATTAGACTTTTTCTACTCTTTGTTGTACCAATGAAATGCAACCTGTTATGAAATATAAATACAATTGATTCCTCTCAAAGCCAATTCAACCCAATACAGCAGCCATGGCAGATACTGAACTCTCACGCAGCGTAGCAGGTGCATTGGCAGATTTTTTGGCTAAAAACCGTAATTTTTGCACCACCAGCATTAAGGAATCACTACAGCACCAAAATTACAAAGAAACATCACCTGACATAGTTAAAAGGCAGTGTAGTTACAAACTACCACCTGCCTCCCCTGTTTACAGCCCAGATAATAATAAACACTGACAACATCGGGACCAAACAAGACAACAGATCACAAACACTGGCTAAGAATACAACTGTTACAGACCAACACGAAGTCCATAGACAAAGCATATTACCCACCAGGAATTGAAAAACGTAGAAAAATCAGTACCGGATTTAGCGAGATTGTCAACCATTCGATTAGCTTCACGAGAGATCTTTAACCATGATAAAGAAAGGATCTCTAAGGCCACATTGATGGCCCATAGCTTAGTGACATTAGGATTGTTGCTATTAAAAGGGCACCAGAACAACCCCACCACCCTATTATCATTGCCTGCGTAGTATCCCCACAACAAGAGTTACCAGTGCCATTCGCCACCCCATCCGTATTAAACTTTAGCCAACCTCTAAGGGGAGGATCCCAAGAAACGGTGCTCAGTAACTTAGAAGCCATACCGCTAGTGATGGTACCCAGATAAATCGACCACCCTTCACTATCAGTCTATAACAGACCTCCTTGTTCTCAATAGCCTTAACCCATTCAAGGGCTCTTAGCTTAACCAGAAACAGCAATTCACCACTAGAAGCATCTTTATTCTCAAACACCCTTCGATCGCCGCTCAACCAAATAGTCCATAGTGAACTCCATCGCGGGCCAAATTTGGAAATTTAGAATAGTACTGTTTGATATGTATTGTAGCAACGCTGGCTTCTTTAAGATTATTGAAGAGAGCATAATGTCAAACGCCAATGAAAAAAGGTGTTGAGAGAGGAGACAATGGAGAAATTCTTGAAATGAAGGGAGCTTTGCAGCTAGGAAGGATCCTATCAGAGCTCAAGCATCTCGCAGACACAAAACAAAGAAGCAACTGAGGAATTTGCTAGCTAGCTAGTTTGATAGTCTAATAAAAGTTTTCTTCTTGTACAAAATATTTTCTAACATGATGAATTAAATATTTGTCTACATAAACAAATTATCAGTCTAAGAAACTTGTGGTTAGACAATTAAGCCATGCAGATTATACTACAACGATTCGCCTGCTTGTTCATACTTCGAATGTATGATCAGATGGAGAATATGAAGATCTCGTTTCACATGGCGAAGGCAAAAATAAAAATGAAATTGATAAATAAATGGAGTTTGATTTCACCCGTGAACTAACATGGTGGAAAAACAATTATAAATGATGGAGAGACGTACGGTAGTTGATGAGCATGTATAACTGTAGGGTAAAATCGAATGATCTGACCAAACATGAATGTCTATGAAAATTTATAAGTTCTCAAAATCTTAGATTCATTGTCAGTTTCAGTTACTTTCTTTGAACATACTTATAGAACTCAAATTCATTAAAAGAGACTGAAAAGCAGTAAAAATCGGATTAATAAAATAATTATTATTAGAGTAATTTAAATTTATACATAAGATGTAAATCATATATCTACAAGCTGCAAAAGAACCCGTTTTACTCCTACTCTCAACACTATCACTGTTAGTGATCCTACTATTTTGCCTCCTAATCTTTGTGAGAAAGCAACCAACGAGTATCTCAAAATCCTCGCTCGTCCTACTCGTGTATCCTCCACAACTGCTTGTGGGTTCATCGGCACGTAAAATGTTACTGTCCTGTCTGCTAGTGCTAGGCAGTTTTTCTACTTCCAAATTGCTATTGCTTCTCACTGTCAGCCAATTTTCATCGCATTCCCAGTTGGGTATTTTTGAAGACAAAACAAGATTGTCTTCACCTAATTGTCGTAGCCTTTCCATGATAGGCTTGTTGGAAGGAATCTGAACTGTCTCTAACTCTTCCATGGAATCCCATATGTTTGGATGCAATACGTTGTTGGGTGTCTCCGATTTAGAACCGTCAGTTTCCTTCACCGGGAACTTCGATTCCGCTACAAAATCGTGTGAAAGAAGTTGTGTTGCCGACCATCTGTCGGCGGGGTCTCTCCTCAAACACTTGCTTAAGAAATCCTGCGCCTGCTTCGAAATGTTGGTTGGTATTTCCGGCACATCACTCGAGAATCCGATCCTGTACAATGCAGAAACAGGATCACTGACGTCAGGCCATGGTGATCGTCCGGCGGCCATCTCGATGACCGTACACCCAAGTGCCCACACGTCAGCCGAGCATCCTTGTTGCTCGCCGCGTGCCACCTCTGGCGCCATGTAAACAGGGGTACCAGCAATGGACCAAGCGGCACTCGACGCCTCATCAGCTCGCCTAGCGCAACCCAAGTCAGCGATTTTCACCCCATCATCAGTAACCAAAACATTCTGGCCCTTGATGTCACAATGCACTATCCCTCGAGAGTGCAGGAATTCAAGGCCAAGTAAAATCCCACGAGTGTACGATCGAACCGTGGCCTCCTCAAGGTAACCACCGTGCTTTTGGATTGCATCCATGACGGTGCCTCTAGGGGCATATTCCAGGAAAAGATTGTACAGAAGTTTACCATTCTCGGATGAAATGTCACACCCTTTATATCCTACGACATGAGGGCAGCTTAACGTAGACAGAATCCTCTGTTCCTTTCTCAGAGATTCTGACAGCGAAAGCTCAGAGGACTTAACAGCAAATACACGGGATTGGTCAACAGTGGCGACACAAACGGTGGCAGTGGAGCCGCGGCCAATGGTTCTACCACGGGTCCAATCCATTTGAGAGGTGGAAAAGCTTGGAAAGGAATGTGAAAATTGAGAGTTTCAGTTTGGAGAGTCGAATAGTTCGGCGAGTTGGGTACCAAGCATTTATATACAAAATTTTGAGGCTTTACTCTTTAGTTTGGTAAAGGTTTGGCTTTAATGCAAAAAGGAAAAAGAATGCTTCTTAACAGCACCATGTTGGAGGTTTGTGACCAATGGGGCGGCCGCCGTTTCTTTCTATCTTGAGACCAGAGCATTCCACGTGGCAAAAGAAGATTGGATTAAATGCTTTTGCGGGTTGCTTACTTGGTTAGCTAGCTTAGCCACGAATCATACTGTTGTGTTCTCACATGAGCCGCATGCTTAGAGTGCGGTGCTAGTTCGTTGGGACAAAGAGAGGTCCCTTGTAAATGGTACATTCCTAGCTTTAATTAGTTGTGTTCTAAGTTTTTAACACTAATTAATTACTTCAATTTAATCCATAGTACTTCATAGACCAGCTGTTTAATTAAGGAAACTCTTACTTGTGCTATTATATCTCAACGGTTCATGAACTAGTTAAAGATATATACTTATTTAGGGTTCTATTCACCCTTTGCGCAAAGTAGATAGTTTGAATAAGTTGCATGCAATGGCTACTTGTCAAAAAAAGGAACATGATTTAAGCGCCTAACAGAACACCCAACAATCAGACGATGGATAACTGATTCTTGCATCCACCATAAAAGGAACATTGTTACCTAAACTAGTAGATATGGTTAGTTCCAGTTCTTGGATTTATTATGGGTGCAAGACAAGGCAAAAGGATTGGTGTAGTTGGAATATAGTTGAGAGAAGGGAAGACAGCAACCTAATAAACCCAACCGATCTGCCCAACTCATATTTTTTCACAAACCCAACCCTCCTTGTCATAACTTGGTTGGTTGGTTGGTTGGTCAGCTGGTTATGAACCTTTTTCATTGTAATTGCTTTTGTTAGACCCCTTTTTGACGCATTGCGTGGCTGATTTTTGTGGCATCTTCAAAATGACGTCCTTTCCAAGTAAAACCCAATCAGATTGTTTGCTTTTTTTTTTCCTTCATGTGGCAGCCACCATTTAAATTCCTTTCTGCTTATTGGTTAATTCAGCTTTCGGTAAAAAATAAAGGTTGGGAAGCCACTCTGGTTTTGTCACTTTTCTTGTCATTGCCTACATATATTGTTTTGCATGCCTTATCGCCAATGCTTAATTGATTGTTGCAATCATACGAGTTACTTTTGTTTTTTTCGTTGGCACATACTTGTTGGTTAAGTGTTCACAATCGAAGTTTCTAAGGAATGTAAAGCTTCCCATTGCCATTTGCCATATGCCAAGTAAATGCTACTTTTCTACCATATTAAACCAGGGTTGGTGAAACGGAGCAAGGACTCAAATTTTTACAGCACGACAGGATTTTAGGTTGAGACCATTGGCTGCATACTTCCATCATCTTTATGAAGTTGTAATAACACCATATTGGGTGATGGACAACATTAAGAACTCAGGTCCCACATGGTAGATCTTTTAATAGTAATGGCAGCTCACCGTGGAGTTGGAGAAGGAAACAAGACTGCATGCATACTTTATTGCAAGAGTTTGGCATCTTAATTTTTCATATCTGGGTTGTTGAAAGTTGGGTTAAAAACCAAAAACAAATTAAGTAAATGATATTTATTACAGGATGTAAGATTATGTTTCGTGATAGTATGTCTGGTATATTACATTGCTTTCTTTGGTTAATATGGGTGATATATTTGGTGTATTACATTGCCTTATTTGGTTTATTTGAATAAATGTCATATCATGTGTTTGGCCGTAAAAGTACCATGAAAGTTCTTTTATTAAGAGTTAAATTATATTTTACTGTTTTATTAAAAATGGGCAAATTAGTCTTTATATGTTAGATCAATTAGTCCTTTTGTTCTATTTAGACTAAAATCTAGTCCCGTCAGAATAATGTGCACTTGGCACGCCAAATGTAATTGGTTAGTTATTCTATCAACCATTCCAATTTTTAATAATAGAAATGTATGAAATTTTTAATAGAATAGATCAGTTTACTCTTTTATCTAAGATATAAGGACTAATATTTTGCCTATTTTTTAGTAAAAGGGGCAAAATATAATTTGACTCTTAAAAAGGGCTTCCATAATACTTTCACCAGTTTTTGGTTGAAGGAATATAAGATTAAATAAGAGTATATTTTACTAAATTATTCTTGTAATAAAATATCTTTTAAAAAAGTTTATTTCTTTTAATATTTTTTTAATTTCTTTTTTCATAAAATTATTATCAATTATTATAATTCTTATTTTTTATTACAAATTATATATTAAAAAAATAAATATACGATGTTAAATTAAATTTATAAATCAGAAACATTCTAATTCCTAAAAAGTGATTGTATCATCAATAATAATTGCAATGATAATTAATATTTTAATAAATAAAATATTGGAGTAAATAATTATAATTTCAAAGTATGGGACCTTCTAGTTCACTATTAAGAAAATATTTTTTTGTTTTTAATTTTAATTAAATTTTATTTTGAATTTTTTTTCTAAACTGATTAAAATAATCAAAACAAATGATAGATTAGTTTAAATTTTAAATTTTAAAATTAAAATAAGTTATAATAAGATTATACGTTGTATTGCGACATTTTGACATTATTTAATAATTCAAAATTAAGAGATGGTTGAAACGTTGAAAATATAAAGGTTTGTTTGTTTGTCAGTAAAATATTTTCATTATTTTATGGTGTTTGTTTAGTGGAAAATAAATTTTCAAAAGAAAATATTTTCCAAAACACAAGTAAAACCAATACTTTCTTAAGGAAAATGTTTCTTGATGTTTATCCCGTAAGACATTTTCCTTTCTCTTCTTCACTCTCATTAGTTACTTGAATAACAGTTGTTCTCCCTTGCTCGTCATCTCTATTTGTCGGTCTCCGCCTCTCCTCTTCATCTTTGTTCGCTGGCCTCACTTCCTCATCTCTGTCGGTCTACCGTTGTCTTACCAAGTCTTCGTTTCTTTTCTGCATTTCGAAAGCTTAAAACTAACATTCGATAAGCTTATTATAAAATGTAACATCATGGATCATAATATAAAATTGGATAGGATTAAAAGTATCATTTGCATACAACATATGCAACACTAAGAGCTCAAATGCCCAATAATAGTTTATTTGATTATTATCGTCTTTGTTAAGGTAAGCCTATATGTCCATGTGAACCTGAACTTCTCTATGGTCCATCAAGTATCAACAAAGGCCCTTTTGCATCACTTGGGCTCATATTTATATTTGTTTTGCCCCCACCTCTAAAATATATATATATATGGGTAGCTGGTTGATACTTGAAAAGGAATGAACACTCTTTTTACGTTTCCCATTCAATAAATATTTGTGAAATTAGGTCATGGCTGATTTAATTAGAGACTAGGTTCAATGAAGAAAGGGTATGGAAGAAATTAGAAACCTTGAAATTTGACGAATAACCAGAACTGTCATCGAAAAAGACAGATCATGTTTTAAAATAAAATCCTGTGAAATTTATTCCCTATTTGTCAAACATATACACCTTTTTTTTAATATATTTATTGGCCCCAATTTAAATCGTCAAATATAAAAGCTATCTAGGGAAGAAGTTACATTGACAAGATGGGATGAGTTGAAAAGGCTGTGAAATCAGTATTAGCTGTGACGAATCATTTTACTTTCTGTGTAAATTTTATTCACTTCTCCCATTCAAATTTATGGCCAATAATCAAAATGTGACATTCAATTTGGAAGAAAAAGTTTACAGGAGAATTTATTATTTTTGAAAAAATTATTATTAAAAATTAATATAATTAATAGAATAATTAAATGTGTAACTTTTATAGATAAATTTTTAATTAAAAATTCAATTTATTCTTTCTTTAATTTAATGTGTAATGATTAACTTATTAATTTTTTTTTAATATAAATATGGTACAAGTCCTCTTTGAAACATTTACCCGAAATGGAATGGTTAAAAAGTACCGTATGTGTGAAAGGTATCTTAAGGTATATCCATATAAGTAGTAATGTGGAATGTCCTTTTTAAATTCTTTTCTTTTAAGAGTCCACCCTTCACTATGAAAAAAAAGTCTAATGGCCCATATTTTGGTTTGACTGGAATCCCCGCCACCCACCACTGACCACCTTCACTTCCAAATTTCAACTTCATCGGTATTAGCCCTCGATCTTTGTTTCTCATACATATATAGCTGGAATCAATTGACTTTCCTCCATTAAGGGGTTGGGATTGACGGAGAAGGATAATTAAAATACAATTAGCTGCCAAATTTAAGGGAAACATGTTATTGTCAAATGGCATCATACTAATCCAAATTTTGAGTCAAGACAATGTGGGTGATTGATCTTTTAATTAATGCATTTCATCAACTATTTTTGGTCTTTACTTGCTGTTTGTCTTCTCTATTTTTTGCTAATTCTATTAATGCCACTCCTTATCTCCTGTATAATCCTGAGCATGAGTCTTGATTTGATGTGTTTATCAGTATTTAATCATGCATCCTCATTTGATTAATTGATAACTCAACGCCAAAAGGAAAACCTAATCTCATAATCAACATCCAATTTCTTTCTTCCTATTAATTAATAAATAGGGATACCTACTCATTGGAGAATTCCTGCTTAAAACAAGAATGAAAACATCAAGAACAGGTGGGTTTTCAAATCCATCGTCTCTTTCTTATGCACAACACAACCACAAGAGGACTAATCAAGTTAATTTGCTGGTTATTTTGACAAATTAACGATGACCCCCATTAAATAATACTAAATTAATCCCAAAGGGTTTGAAATTAAGAGAGACACGGTTTAACCACGCATAAATAATGGCTGAATGAATTCCCACCCTCCCCCCCCCCTCCCGGCTTTCAATTCATCCATTATTTTCAATCCTTAAAAATAAAAATAAAAATAAAAATAAAAATAAAAATAAAGTAGATTTTTAATGTGTGTATATGTAATATATAGAAAACTGCAGCAGGCAAACTTGTATTCATGGAATGGCTGGCTGTTTGAATTACGGGATGTTAACAGTTTTTATTTTATTTTTGCCGTGTTTCATGTATGCTTTTTTTTTTTTTTTTTTAAATATGAAATAAAATATTAGTAGTTTAGACTTATTTGGGCCTTTAATATTGAGCCACGCAGTTAGCTCCAGATAGTCAACGAAAAATCTACAGTCAAATTTGTTTTTATTCTCCAATGTTGATTTTGTTTTAATTTTGGGTTTTTGGAAATTTGGATAGTTTAGTGTGAAGGGGCATTGACATTTGACATGCTTTCTTGTTACCTTAACCTGTAACCAAACCCTAGACCAAGCAACATATATATATATATATATATTAACATTATTAGTAAATTCAACTGTAATATTAATAGTATTACTATAGATTCAACTATTGTCCTAAAATGTTTAGCGTCGACGAGCATATGGTTCTAGAACAGGTAAATCAAAAGTCATAAATTATTATTTTTCATTAATTAATTATCTTAAGCTTCCTTGTATCCATTATTCATTGGTTCACTTTTATCATAATCTATGTATCTTTAAAAGCTGCAAAAGAGGACCGAGAAAGTTTTTGGTGGGAGGACTGATTGAAGGGGAACGTGGGGGGTGTCGTCGTTGATGTTTGAAACAGAGGGAAAGGTTAATTTTTATTGCCTACATCCGTTGACTGCTACTAATATTTTTGGACTTGAAAAGCTCCTAATATTGGGAAAACGTCTCAACTGGTTTTAACTTCAAAATTCATCAACTTTAGATCTAATTCTTGAGAAAATTCAATCCCGATTTCTCTTTATATATTTTATTTTGTCATGTATCAGAAAATTAGAAATTTAAGGAAATGATCATACCAATCACATGCATCTAGAATATTATTAAAAGGTTAAAATATGATATTAACCTTGTACTTCTCTAGAATTTTATATTTAGTCCCTGTACTTTAAAAGTTAAACTTCCAATCCTCCTACTACATTTTTTTTTCTTAATTTAAAAACTCTAATCCAATCTTTACATTTGTTGGTAATTTCCATCAAAACTTGTCAACTTAACATGTTTATTTTTTGACAATCGTATGCAACATCATATGAGAATAATTTAATCAACATACCAAATTGACAGATTTTGATAGAAAATACTAACAGTATTAACGGTAGGATTGAGTTTTTTAAATTAGAAAAAGTAAGAGGAGTTAATTTTTTTTAACTTTTTTAAATACACAGAATTAAATTTCAGATCTTGCCAAATTACAGGGACTAACAGCATATTTTGACCTTATTAAAAACCTAAATTAGCAGTTACATTAAACAACTGGAATTTGACTTCAAATTTGGTTTGCCATTAACCGAGAAAAAAATTGGTGAGTTATCAGTATGTTTTTCCTCCCTCACGTCTGCATCCAGTGCCTTTTCTTTTGCGATATATCAAAAATAGCTGTCATTAATTAATTCGTCAAAATAAATTACTAATTAAACATTTTAATTTTCACATTCATCTATCTAAATTATACTATTATCTTTTAATTTTTTTAATGTAAAATCAATAAAAAATTAAATTTAATAATCTTGAAACATTACAATATTTTTTGAATAATCTTATTAAAGTTTTGATCATATTTGCTATTTTTGATACAATACTTAAAATTATCTATAGTTCCTCCTTAACGGAGGATAATACACATGACCATCGAGCTAAGACTCATTAGAAACATTATAATTTTTAAAACATGAATTTTAACAGTAAATCACTGATGGAGCGAAAAAGAAGATTGATATCAAGTCTTCGATAGGGTTAAACATGTGATAAACCCCTATCTCCTATCTTATGTTCAAAAAAGAAATATATATAAATATGTGGTGCATGGTAAAAAAAAAAACAACCTTTCTAAATAGGACAACGTCAATGCATGTGAACTAGTTTGGCAGTGTTACATGAATTCCAAGTCCAAACACATGGTTTTGGCTAAAGAAGAAAATTCAGAAGAAAACGTAGTACATGTCGACGTCCTTTCTTGTTTATGTTTTCATTGTTGGATGCTAAAGTTGTTGAAAGTATCGCAGCGTAAAGAAAGGGAACTAGTTTTTTCTATGTATAAGTTGGGATACATGATTCGATTTAGTCATTAACTTTTGGCCCTTCATTCAACATGTTCCATCCATTTCCAAAGGTAATCATAAAGTAACTAAAAGAGAAAAATGCAAAACAAGGTCGCCACTGGAGGTTGAAAAAAACCCTTCTGCCGTCTGCCGCATTCAAAATACGAGACATTAATAGGTGATATTATATATGGAAAAATCATGATTTTTGTCATTTTGTTTGATAAGTCCTTGTACTTTTATTTTACACTCAGACAAGTAATAAATCCTTAATCTTTAACTTGGATATCTTTAAACAAAACTCTTAATATAAGGGCCGATTTAAATATAAATCAAACTATAGGGGCTTGTTCGAAAAAAAAATTAGCTCAATGTGTCTTTTAGTATTTTTGGTCTATCAGTACTAAGTGATCAATAAATCAAACCATGCACCTAATTCATGTAATATTTGAATCTGCAGCCACAACTCTGTTCTTTTCTTAGTCGTCTTTTACCTAAATCTTAATTTTATGTTAAATTTTAATCTAATGTATAATATAATATATGATTTTTTTGATTTAACATTAGTATATTGATAAAATTTTAATTGGTTCAATAGTTGACATGTCATTTTTACAACAATGGTTACAATTTTATATTTACACCTCAAAGTCCATGGTTTGAATTTTAGCTATTACATCCCATTCCCAATTCGTAAGCTTGTAACGGTATAAAATATTGTAGACTTCTTTTTTATTTTTATTCAATTATATAAAATTTTTAATATGTATATATTCATTTACTTTCTTTTTTGGATGAATGAAATTGTTTGTATATACAATATGTAAGTTTAAAATAATAATATATGAATAATAATATTACTGATTGGTAAATTTTAAATTTAATCAAAATTTAATTTATACAATTACAAAAGATCAAAATTTATATATATCTTATTACATGTTTAACCAAAGTTCATGTATAATGGTAAATTTTATAATATATATATTTTTATATATCCACGTGGGTTACAAATATTAAACCAAAATTTTATATGCCAAGTACTCATAAGTCTCGGAATTACCAAAGTTATTAGTATTATTGTTAAAAAAGGTTAAATTAAAATTTTATGTAATAACTTGATAGTCAAAAGTGTTCACTGCTCCAAATGTGGTTTGGGTTCGAGTTGCGCTACTCGCATTGATTGTTCAGGCTTTGCCTGTTATTGTAATTAAAAAAAAAAACCTAAATTAAAAGATAAACAGCTAGCAAAAATTGAAAATTGATTTAGAATTTATTTAATTTAGCAGTCAAGATATGCTTTAAAATATAATGATCCGTTTGGGTTTTTATAAACATGCTTTTTAATATATATATATATTTTATCATTTATAAACATGGTTTTAATAAATAGATATATAAAAAAAGATAATTAATAAAATTTTGATTCACGTCATATTATTAATTCGATTTCTAAACAACCCTATTCCTATTTCCTACCTTATTATATAATCCTGTTTTGCAATGTAAAAAAAAAAAAAAAAAAAAAAAGAAGAAAACTTTAAATGCCATAGAATATTCCAAATCTTGGGCAAATTTGTTCATCCGAAATATTATCATCAAAGCAATTATTGATGTTAATAAAATAAAATAAAATTTCAATATTTTATCATAAGTTTACCAATGGAACCTCGAATATTATTAAAATGTAGAAATGAAGAAAATTCATTCAATTTCTTAAAATAACAAATTAGACTAAGCTTTGAAGGGCAAGTTACAACATCCAAATTAAAAAAAAAAAAAAAAAAGGTGTTGTACTTTATTTGAACATTTTAAATATAGACTTTTTCGCTTTTGAGTGATTTTTGTTTAAAATATTAAATTTTAGAAGCTAATTAAAAATGATAATGGTCCTGCTACTGTTTACACCAGGCGAAACTGCAAGTAGTAATAATAATAATAATAATAAAAACTCTTTCCCACCGGTACACAGTCAACATACTGAAACGTGAGAGTCTGACGCTACATGATAGGGCCAACGACAGAGCGAGCCACGGCCCCACCGGGTCGCCAATCATACGACACCCGATCCGTCAAATTCGTTGACTTGGCTTGGAGCTCCATTCATTTCTCCGTGGCTGTAAATTAAATTGATTGAAGTTCTATATGGGTAGTTTTAAATTTGGTTCTTAGTTGAAGTTAAATATAAAAATTGTAAGTCCGTTCAAAATAAATCGTGAATTAGAAGTTTGGTTGCTTGAATATGGAATAAGGTGGATGACATATGGTGTCATTTCCGTGGCGTAACATTTGCTTGTAAAATTAATCACGTGGAAGGCGCCGCGCCCTTCGGGCGGTGTATTTTAATAATATATGGATTTCTTCCCTTATTTGTTTTGTTTTACTTTAAATTTATGAAGGAAAGGAGTCAAAACTCTTTCTTGACGCAATAACTCCGTATTTTCGGTCCTAAGCTCTCTCGTCCACACCCGCCTACCGTCTCTCTATTTTTTACTTTTCAATTATTATTATTATTCTAACAACTACAAAACTACTAATAATTAATTACGTTTGACAACAAATTTATTTTTTTCAATTCTAATAAAGAAATTTCTTATCCAAACATTTATTCATCGACTACTTTATCATTTTTTCCTATGGATAATTTCAATCATTTAATATTGAGATAAATATTAAAATTATACACGAATTTTTATTTTATACGATTCTATATATAAAATTTTAGTTTGATTCATTTTTCACAAATCACTAATAATATTATCGAATTAGTATAATTTTATGTTGAGATATTACATACATAAACAATTAAATTAATCCGATATAAAAATAAATTTATGTATTCAATTCTTTAAATGTGTACAATTAAATCAAAGTCAAAGTTTTATGTATATATAAAAAACACGATTCGAGTTTCATATATATAATTGCACTAAATCAAAGTTCATATATTAAATTGCATATTGAATTAAAGTTTATGTATAAATGGGATGCTCTGCTCAAATTTGTGTTATATAGAATGCTGTCCAATGTTGATATATGAGTAGAGTCGTAAATTAATAGAGTATTCGATGAATAGTTTGGTTTTTGTTTATTTAAACACGGATAATAATTTGATATTTATTTATTAAATGAACCGAACATAAATAAAATTTATTTATTTCATTTATGTTTATGAGCAACCTCGTTTATTTGTGTTTAAAGTTCGTTTAATAAATCATTTAAGTCTCATTATTGTTGCATTAGTATATATTTGATTATTTTATATCTAAAAAATAAAATATATACGTCTATTTATTGTTTGCTTGTATTATTTATGAAAATTATTTGTGAACATGTTGTGAACATGTTCCAATTGAACATTTTCATTGTTCGTTTAACTTAAATAAATGAATACAAATAAAAGTTTTGAAATTATTAAAAAACACGAACAAAATTAAAAATAAACAAACAAACATAAACATAAACATAAACAAATCTATAGATAAATTAAATTTTCAACTTTAATTAGTTTATGGAATAATTTTGAATTTAAAATATTTTTAAGTTAAAAACTATCAAGTTGCTAATTAAATGTCATCAAAATTTGAAATTGAAATAAAAAAATGAACAGAAATCCGAATTAGCTTTTGGTCAATTGTCCGAGAAGCCGAAAGGGTAATGGGCTAAAGAAAGTGGTGTATCCGTTTCTTAGTTATTTCACTCGTCGTTGCCTTGGCCTTTCTATATTTAGTTTCTCAGGGTGAAAATGAAAGGTGGGGTTCAACTTGCCAGATGGCAAGCTGACGCACCATCTGACGTAAAAATTATTGAAAAATAAAATCCCGTCAAATTATGAAAAATCCAAAATTGTAATATGTATGCTCCAGCTATCTGGTCTACGTTCCAAACCCCTTTTTATTGGCGACCCCTTTGCACCGGTAAGAAGACTTGAAAGACTTTGTAACACATATTAAACACCTTCCCAATTATCATCTCTCCATTTTCTTTTTCTTCTTTCAACTCCCCATCTTTAATTTGGTCTCTCTGATCTGGTTCAAGTCTTGTTACAGTTGTTAGGTTATTTATGGAGAAGGGATGGGGCCTTACCCTTGGTAATTCTGATCCTGTGTCTAGTTTCTTCCACAACAAAACTAATTCCACCGCTGGACCTGTCTTCAGGTTAAAACAGCACCCAGACATGTTACAGTTCCCTGTTAGCCTTGCTGGCTCCAGGGAAGACCGCCCTGGAACCTCCTCTTCCTCCTCACCTGCCTCCGATGAAAACCGGGTGGCGGTTGATGAGGTCGACTTTTTCTCCGATAAGAAACACGGGGTTGTTGATGAAAAGAAAACCGGTACTGTCACCGTCAAGACGGAGACTACTTCTCATGGTGGAGACGGTCCAAGCTCTGATCATTTGGATGTAAATGTAAGTGTTTTATTTTTTATTCTTCTTTTAAAAAATCCTAAAAAACAATTAATTTACAGTTAGACTAGATTATTGACGATGAAGCTTTTTTTGTTTTGTTTCTAACTATAGACTGGGTTGCATCTTCTTACGGTTGATGGTGGGAAATCATCGGAAACGGAGGATAAGCGAGAAAAGAATGCGGTACGAGGATGTCTCTAAACGTGGAACTTTTTTTTTTCTTGCTTTTGGTTCTATATGAATCGTCAAGCTAGCTACATATATGCCCAAGGAATCTTCGCCCACTGAATGACAATTTTTTCACTTGATTTCAGCTGGCGGAATTACAAGCTGAGTTCAAACGTGTGAATGCTGAAAATCAGAAGTTAAGAAACATGATTAGTCATGTCAGCAACAACTACACTGCTCTCCAGATGCACCTTGTCACCTTAATGCAACAACACAGGAACCGTGAAGCCAAAAGCACCCAAGAACATGAGGTGATTTTATAATTCTTCTCTCACGTTTGTATTCTTTTTAGGATCATAGGAACTGAGCAAAACATAATAGTATCAGTCGTTATTCAAATTGGTGACATAAAATATCTTGGATGGATTCAGATTCAAGAAGTGAAATCCGAAGTTAAAAAAGATGAGGTGGTAGTGCCTAGACAATTTATGGAACTAGTCCCACATTCAGGCACAGCTGAAACAGATGAGATGACTCATCCTTCATCAGAAGAAAGAACGCGTTCAGGGTCTCCTCCGAACAACGTAGAAGTTGCATCCAAGGATTCTATCAAAGGCAAAAATGAAATTTCTCAGTTTAATCAGGAGGAGCGGGATGGCAAGAGAATTGATAGAGAAGAAAGCCCAGAATCTGATGGCTGGGGTCCTAACAAAGCCCAAAAGCTGAATCCTGCAAAGCCAATTGAACAATCTACAGAGGCCACCATGAGGAAAGCTCGTGTTTCTGTTCGAGCTCGATCGGAAGCTCCCATGGTATGTTGTTGTGAAGATTCCAATCGATGGATATGAAGTTATTGTTAAATTGTTTGGAAACTAATCTATTGATTTGTTAATCTGATACAGATCAGTGATGGGTGTCAATGGAGAAAATATGGACAAAAGATGGCGAAAGGAAACCCCTGTCCTCGAGCTTATTACCGATGCACCATGGCAGTTGGTTGTCCTGTCCGAAAACAAGTACGTTTCAATCTTTTTCAATGATGTCTTGTTTTGAACTTTGCCTAGATTTTTTTGTTTCAAGGCCAGAAACTGATTGGTATATTCACGGTGATGATCAGGTTCAACGCTGCGCTGAAGATAGAACAATATTGATAACAACATACGAGGGCAACCACAATCACCCACTTCCTCCAGCTGCCATGGCAATGGCATCAACAACATCAGCAGCAGCTAGCATGTTGCTTTCAGGGTCAATGCCCAGTGCAGATGGGATCATGAACCCAAATTTGCTTGCCAGGACCATCCTTCCATCCTCCAGCATGGCAACCATTTCAGCTTCCGCTCCATTCCCAACTGTAACATTGGACCTTACTCAATCACCCAATCCTCTTAAATTCCAAAGACCGCCTCCCCAATTCGATGGCCCTTTTCCGGGCCAACCCCAAAACTTAGCCTCACTTTCTGCCCCTCAATTGCCTCAAGCTTTTGGTCAACCACCGTTTAATCAGTCAAAATTCTCAGGCCTGCAGTTGTCTAAAGACATGGGGTCTTCACAGTTGGGCCACCCACAATTGCAGCAGCCTCAGCTTCCCACGCTGGCCGACAAAGTAAGCGCTGCCACTGCTGCTATCACCAATGATCCCAGTTTCACCGCCGCCCTCGCTGCTGCCATCACCTCCATTATTGGTGGTGCTCACCCAAATAGTAGCAGCAACACTTCCAACAACGACAAGTAATGCCAACACCACAAGCAGCAGTCAATAGATCAGTAGGTTTTTTCCCCGTAAATTATTTAGAGACGACTTCTTTATTGAACCCAATTTCCTTGTTATTATTATTTTTTTCTCAGTGTTCTTTAATTGGGGGATTAGGTGGAGATTACATGTTTATATCTTTTTGTACTTTGTTATGGGAGAGGGTTAGTAAACGTACACAAACTTCATTATTTTTTTCTTATTGCTGTTTCATTTCAATAATCCAATTCAGAATTTCCAAGTAAAAATACACAGAAAAATATGACCATAATTTCCTTTTCCAATGCGTAATGCATCTAATTTCTTAAATCCATTTTTTAACTTATTTGTCAACAACAATAAACAATAATATCTTCACAACAAGGTAAAATGATTGAATGCTACATTTACAAGAAAACAAAAGATTAATCTTAAAGAATAATAATAAGAGAAAAAGAATATTACAACTAACGTAAAAATAAGTTTCCTAGAAAAAAAAACAAAACGAATAATTTCTCAATTGGAATATTATTACGTTCTGTCATAAACAGTCAAGATAATACGGCTACCACCGTTTGACACGTAATTCATTTGTACCGAGAAGAACCAGATGAGAACCAAGACAGTGGACTTTAGAACGAGACTTCCAGGCAACAACGTGATTGCATTGAAACGAAAATAAAAGAAAATTGAAGGGGATAATTATTACCATTAATTATCTTTGGGGTTGGTTAGAGGTCAAACATGTTCAATGAAGAAGATGTCGGGTAGTAGTATAGTGGATTGTGGTGAGGAACAATTTATTTTATTCGACAAGTGAGATACGATTGTTGACTTTTGGATCCCATCCCACTTGATTGACATATGATCCAGACCTGCCATGTTCCACGGAGGGGGAAGTGGGGGGAAAACCCTAATGTCGAACTTCCTGGGCATGGTGTAGGTCGCACCGTACCTCCGCCACCGTACAATTTCTAATAAGTATTTCATAAAGTTTATCAACTTAGAGCCTTCAGCGTGGGATTCATCACGCCCCCACGTGCTTCCATGTGAACGTACCTGCCCTCTCTCGATCCCTTTAATGCTTTCTTCTAGTTCTAGGGACTTTTATTATAAATTTAGAGATGGATAAATTAAGATGGTGAAATCTGTTGCACCATGCATGAGTTTCAAGCCGCCTAGCTAGAATGGTGTTAGTACAAAGTGGGTGCCATGGCATTGATTACATCAATCCTATCATTGTCACCTAAAGTAATAATGTTCGAAAATAGTTTGCATGAATTCCGTGTGGTGCGAGCGTCGGAGATTTTAGGTTTCAAAGGGTATTTAATATTAAACTTGAAAGATAAAAGGCAGCCATCACATGGTATAATTTCAAGTCCCAATGTTGAATGTCAAGACTTAAAACTTCATAAAACAAACTAGATTTGTATATGACATTGTCATTACTTATCTCTAATTTCATTTCCTTTTATTTTTCTCAAGTGGAACAATTTCCACCGCCTTTGTTTTAATCTACGAATGGGGATAAGATTGCTCCTTTTAAATTTTGTTATAACAGAGAAAACGAAACATCTTTCCCTTTTAAAAGTACAGGTTCCTCCTGTACACTTGCCTCAAAACTCATATAGTACAAAACAACTAAATATTTGATCTAGTGAAGCGCACACGAGGTTCAGAGTTGTGCTACATTTAAAATGGTAAATTTTTAGTTTAAACTTTTTATAATTTATAAATTTTTAAATTAATAAAATTAAAATTATATTAACCCTTCAAAATTAATAAAAATTTGATTTAACCCTTTAAAAGTTATAAAAGTATAAACTATTAAAAATAATAAAATTATACTTTTACTATCATAAAAATATACAATTTAATTTCAGTCTTCAAAAAATTTTTCAGTCCCGGCCACTTTTTAGCAACATTGTGTGTTCACCTAAAAAGTTTAAATCCCCGGATTGAATTATAGGAATAACTCTATGAATTGCTAATAATTTGTTTTTACTAAATATTATAAAAAAAGAAAAAATATAGAATAATTCTTTAAACAAAATAGAGGCAAATTCCAGTTAATATTCAGCCCTCCATATATATTGTCTTAGTTTATATGTATTTATGTTATTATGTTTTTAATTTGTGTTGTTATTACTATTATTTTTAATGTGATATTGCCACTGTATTTTTCTCACACACACACAAAAAAAAAAGTTACAAATTTCAATTAATTCAATTCATTTAATTATTTTTTTAAAAAGTTTCGGTACAATTGAGTCCAAGTTGTGGTCTAAGACCACCAAATCGACAAATGAACTCGTAGATTATATTATTTAATATTTATGAGCCAAATGTAGCTTTTAAAATATTTTTGAAAATGTAAATTGTGTTTTATAAAGATTTATTTGGTCAAGAAATTGAGAAAAAAAAGTATCGAGATCTCGGTGTTATAAACCGAGCTATAAATATTTTTATAAATATTTACGGAGTGTCAATAAGATAGTATTTTTTACTTAATGATTATGGTAAGCGAATGAGGTGAGTAATTAGTATTTTGATATTGAATTGAATGTATGTGAATTCGTGATTAATGTGATATTTGAATATTGGATGATTATAGCATTTGAAAAATGAATTAAAACCCTATTAACCGTATCGGGCTGAGTCAGATATAGATGACATACCATAGGATTGGAAGAGTTCAGGGATTTCTTCGGCTTAGAGTCGATGAGACTCTAGGTGTCAACTTACTACTTCGGATTAATTCGATGAGGCACTGGGTGCCAATTTACTTCGGTTTAGCCGATGAGATACTCGGTGTCAATTTATTACTTCGAATTATCCAATGAGGCACTGGGTGCCAAACTGGTGTATTTTGGTTGGATCTGTGTACCCGTCTGAGTCCGAGTAGTGTTAATAAGGGTAAATGAATAATAAAATTTTATAATTGATATTGAAATGGCATGGTATGTGGAATGAAAATGGGACATTGAATTGAAATATGGATTGAGACACATGAATTGTGTATTCATGAATTGCATATGGAATGAACAATAATATTATTGCTTTAATGATATGTGTATCATATTGTGAAAAGCTACTGTATAGCAAATGATGAGAATTGAGTATGGTATGAATGATGTATTTATGAAGTGAAAAATTGAATGCCATTGTATAAATTAATGTTTTTTTTAATATTCAATTGTATTTATAATTAAAATGTATATATTATATTATCTTTTGTCTATAAATATTCAGATTATAGAAATACCACTGAGTTTTTACTCAGCGTATAGTTTGTTTTCCGTGTGCAGGTTAGGTACTTAAGTTGATCGTCGATTCAACATCCATCAACGATCCTGCTCAAAACGTGGTAAAATATATTTCTTTTTTTGTTGGCATGTACCTAGGGTGCCTAAACGTTAAGTATTATAATAATAGTTATTTTGTGGTTTAATTGTAAATGAGGTTATAAATTTAATTTTGGTTGGTTTTACACATATAAATATGTGTTTGTTTTTGAAGCCATATTATGGAATGATAAATTGAACCAAATCTAAATATGTGCATGTGAATTTAAGTTGGTGTTTAAGTGCTTATGACCTAGGTAAAATGGATTGGATTTGTTATGTTTATAATTTGGATTAAAATGATGCTTTGATGACTTGTTTTGATGATATGAAATGTTTGAAATGTTCGTATTTGATCTGTTATGTCCGGTAATACTCCATAACTCTGTTCTGACGATGGATAAGGGTTAGGGGTGTTACATTATATGTAATTAAAAGAAAATAATAATGAATTAAATTATATTGAATAGGATATAACAAGCAGTTCTAATGTTATCAAGTTCCAAACTTATGTAATATAATATTAATATACATTGTTTATATTTATTTAATGTAAAGTTAAGATTAATTCTTGTTGTATATAAGCTTAATGCGTTATTTTTTAGTGTGTAAGTAAAAGATTGATTTGAAGTGTTATATCAAGGATTCGATTTCGAGACATCTCAAGATCTGGAAGTAAGAATAATATTATGGTATTAGCTATGGTGTAATGAATTTAGTTGGGCTATGTCTTGAACATATGATGAATAATATGATAATTATAAGGTATTACATGGTTTATGAATGTTGGTTAATGTTGGAATTGATTGTGGACAATTCATTATGATAAAGTGTTTAAAAGCATATTTTTCAGGTCCCTTATCTCAGGCCTCAAGACATAAAAATTTCGAAGCTAAAAATCTATAGTAATAGGGTTATGTCTCAAGATATACTGAACTTTGTCGCGAGACAAAAGTTCTATTATCTTGACACCTATACTCATTTGTCTCGAGATAGGGCAATTTTGAAGCGAAATATCTATAATGCCATGACAATGTCTCAAGACAGTCAAATCTTGGTCCCGAGACATATAAGCATGCAATTGAAAATTTTTAATTGAGTTAAAAGAGACTTGAACTGAGTTTGATATGGAATTATACTTTAACATGAATCTAATTATGTCCTTAGAAGTGTAATGTGACTTTAGTAAAAGTCCAAATTATAAGTATTTAATATTGTAAAACAATGTTCAATATTAAATGTAATATTATTACTTGAGCTTTCTCAAATAAAGAGTATTAATTAATTCAACTAATGATAATTCGATTTGATTAATAACGGACCTCATTGGTTGAACACCCAGCAGGTGACCCATATTACTAATGGGCTTAAATAAAAAAAGAGAGAAAAAAATTAATAGAAGTTTAAATGGGTGCACTTCACTACTAAATTTATATTAAGGTTTTCTAAGCCCTAACATGTAGGTTAGGTCCGGGCTATGGATATGGGCTTTTGCATAATAAGTTTCCAAGCAGTGACCGTCAATGAAGGTGGACTTAACCTTGGAAATTAAATTTATGGCTTTCCATCGTGATCTGGTTCTGTCGCATGCATTATTGTCGGAAATTCTTTCCAACTTACCCGAAGCTTTCGAGGGTCTTAATTTCCATCATGTTGAACCTGAAATCTAACTCATTTTTTCCTTTCGTGATCTTAATTAGCAGTACTGCATGTTATAAGATGAGATGACATGATGACGATGATGAAAAAGAGAAAGTAATGGAGAGTAACGGAGGGGTTCTTGCTCTTCCAGTTTAAAGTGATGTTATAAGTTAAGCCTTAATTGAATTCATATCCATGACTTTCTCAGGGGCAATGCTAGGAACGCAGTATGCTATTTCAATGCAGTACTATTTTTAACATTACATTTTACATACTAGAGGAAATAAAACCAAATAATAAGTTTAAACATCTGCGAGTACATCAATGATGCATCGCCTTTTATTTTTTACTTATTACTGATACACAAATATTCCGAAGCTATAATAAAACCGAAACTCGATCAATTTCATCTCCTGCCGGCAACACACTTGGCTCGTCATATCCAAACGAGCTTAAAATGTGCAGCAGCCAATTTTTATGCATAACTGCACATACCATATAGACATGAGCTTCCTTTACCACAATTATTGTTGCATCCTCCGCAGTGCTTCTCGTTGGATAACGGGCTCACGCACTTCCCTTCACAGCAAATCTTGGAGTAGTTACATGTCCTACCACACCTCCCACAGTTGTATTGGTCTGTCTTGAGGTCTACGCATCTTCTGTTGCAGCAAAACTGACCCTTGGTGATGCAAATTTCAGGGCGTTTGTCGCATGTGAAGAAAGGACGAAACCCACCTGCTCCTCCAAACGAGGTCGGCATTTGGCTATCTGCCAGACGACGATGATCAGAATTTTCGCTAATGCTGGTGGAGAGAGTAATGGCCTCCAAGGCCATTACCATAGCCAACATAAAGAAAAGTTTGAGGAATTTCATGCTTTTCCGTATATGAACTTAAGCTTATAAAACCAGCGGAAATATAGATATGAATGGTTTGGATAGGGTGAAGAACGTAAGCATTCATGGTGGTGTTTATATAGAAGAAACGAAGGAAGAGGTAATCAGAATTTACTGCAGGGCATGGTATTGGGATCCATGGGAAGCTGCTTTTGGTTAATTTGTGGGTAGTCTAATCCAATGAGTACAGGAAATTGAAGTAACCGAAATTAGGCCTCATGAATTAATGAAGAAAAGATAGTTGAAATTTTGGATGTAGGTAGGCAAATCACCTCTTTGTTATCAGTTTAATGGTAATTTACACTTTCACGAACCTTGAATTTGATATTTCACGGACCTTTTGATGGTCACCTTTTGAGCTCAAAATATTTACTTTACATTTTGAGTTTGAGTATATGATAGAAATTAGTTATGCAATAATTATTTTTTTTTATAAAACGCAATCAATAAATCAAAGGTTAGCACATATTATAAGTTTTTGTATTTTTCATAAATTTAAAATTTATCACTATACTTTTATTTTTAAGAATACAATTACTCTATTTTTTAGATTTTAAAATTTAGGTTTAGACATTAACACTATTAAAATTATTTTGTTAAATTCAAGTTTATTACAACGTCCTTTATTTAGTTATATGGCTACCAAGTGAGTATTTGTTTTTATTTCAAAATGTTACCCCAACAAATTTAACAATTTTAACAATTGGACTTAACAAATTGTAAAGAATATAAGAACTTATGACATATTTTCACCTACACTAGATAACATATTTCATCAACTTTCCACTCACAAACAAACATAAGCTTTCGATCTAGCTTGTTTGCCAAAAAGAAACTGAAATTATTATAAATGATAGAACTTGTAAAAAAAATTAATTTAAGAAAATAATTTTAACAAGTTTAATAATTGAACCTAAATTTTTAAATTTAAAAAGTAGCACCTAAATTTCTAAAATTAAAAATATAGAAATTAAATTTTAAATTTACAAAGAATAAATAAAATTATGAGTTATTTTAACCTAAAAATAGAGTTAATGAGTGGATGTCCATATCATTCAAAATTCTTTCTACATAACCTACCCAAAGTTTTTCGGTTCTTATTCGATCAAACCAAAATTTGATTCATGTTTATGAAAATACTATTGTTGAGTGTTTTTCTTGTGTCTCTTAGTGTTGAGGAGAATCTGTGTATTTATAAGACACAAATAATGTTCATCGAAATAACGTCCTAAGTAAGTTCCATGCATGCTAACACGAATGCTATCCTAAACTTAACATATATGCTGTTCTAGACTTAACACATGTTCGCTGGTTCACTCGTTTGACTTCGCACCCTCTACCTGCGAACATCTAGGGACATGCGAACTAGGCTTACGAGCCCTCCTCGTGAGCCCCAAATATACTGGTCACGAGTTGGTAGTTCGGATTATATTCGAGTTTCAAGTCGGTAATGAGAAATATCATAACAACTATTGATATTAAAAGTTTACTGATTAAGATACTTATTTGTTCCTTTCGAGATCTTAATTTGTAAAGCAGGTTATCAAGAAGAGATCATGACACATCAAATTATGTAAAGAGATAGTACGAAGAATTATGCTGGAATTCTTGTTTTTCCAAATTAAAGTGATGCTGGGAAGCCTTTATTAAATTGACTTTCATTACTCTCAGCTCAGGGTTAATGCTGGGGACGTAGTATGCTATTGCTACCACAACACACTCCATATTTTTAGTTAGGTTATATGTATATATGGAGATGGAGAAAAATAAAGCTTCCTTAAATATCTGCGAGCACATCAATGGTGCATCGCCCTTTATTTATTACTTATTACTGATACACACAATATTCCAGATCTATAATAAAAGGAAACTCGATCTCTTTCAGCTTTTGAAGCACACTTAGCTCGTCATATCCAAACGAGCTGCAACCAATTTTATGCGTAACTGCACATCCCATATAGACACGAGCTGCCTTTACCACAGTTATTGTTGCATCCTCCACAGTGCTTCTCGTTGGATAACGGGCTCACGCACTTCCCTTCACAGCAAATCTTGGAATAGCTACATGTCTTGCCACACCTCCCGCAGTTGAATTGGTCTGTCTTGAGGTCTACGCATCTTCTGTTGCAGCAAAACTGGCCTTTTGTGCCGCAAATTTCAGGGCGTTTGTCGCATGTGAAGAAAGTACGAAACCCACCTGCTCCTCCAAACGAGGTTGCCATTTGGCTATCTGCCAGACGATGATCAGAATTTTCGCTAGTGCTAGCGGAGAGAGTAATGGCCGCCAAGGCCATTACCATAGCCAACATAAAGAAAAGATTGAGTAACTTCATGTCTTTCCGAATATGCAATTAAGCTTATCAAAAAGTTGGTAATGTCGATATGAATGGCTTGGATATGGAGAAGAAGGTAAGGACCGTGGTAGTCTATATATAGAAGAAATCAAAATTGACAGCATTGCTTGGTATTTGGATCCATGGGAAGCTGCTTTTGGTTAATTACTGGATAGTCTAATCCAACGAGCTAGCACAGAAAACTGAAGTAACTGAAATTAGGCCTCTTGAATTAATGAAGAATACTTAATTACATGGTTGAAATTTTGTCTGTAGGTTGGTAAATCTCCTCTTCGTTATTGATAATATATAATTTACACTCTCCAGTTCCAAGCACCTTGATTGTCATTTATCACCTTTCAACTTAAGCTTTTGAGTTTAAAATATTATTGTCTTTACATTTGTGATTTTGCACGATGAAATTATTTAATAAACAAAAACGATTGCTTCTTTTCTGAAAAAAAGGTTGTTAATAAACAAAAATAACTTTCCACTTATGAACAAACATAACTTTCCAGCTTGTTGGCCAAAAAGAAACTAAAGCCTAATGCTTCTTCTAGCACAAACTGGAGCTTAATTGCTAATGCTTGTTCTTCTTAGGTATCCATCATAGGTTACTGCAATGTCTTTTTATTTCTTTTCTTCCTAATGATACATTGGTAGAAGCTGAGAAGTGGTATTTCAATCCCAGTAAAGCTAGATGTCGAATGCTTGGAATTTCTTGATCGGTTCATAATATTGCAAACTTTGTAAATTAGAACAAAGCTCCTAGTTTTTATCTTTCTATCTGAAACAAAGAATAATAAAGCAGAGATGAAGAGTTTCCGTAGACATCTTAGATTTCAATCGGTTATGTAAGTAATTTGAGACTTGTGTACACTAATTTAGTGTTTATATTTAAACAAAATTCAATTCAAATGAAAATTTATGATTCAATCCAATTAAGATAAAATGTGTATACCAATTTAAAGTTTCTATTTAAATAAAGTTCAGTCTTATACGATTGATTTACTTTTTATTGAATCATATAATTCTCTTTAATTATAATTTAATGGCATATCAATCAAAACACTTTCATTTTCAGGGTAGAAGCGTAAAGCCAAAGGATACTTGATATTTTTGAAAAGCTCCAAAGGAACCTTTCTTGAGGTTCGATACCAATTTCATCGCTTCTAGTAAGGAGGAGGAATTGAAGTGGTTATCAAGGATCGCCAAGAATTTGTAGTTAGAGTAGGAGTGCTCAAACTTCACCAACCTACTACAACTTTTTAAAACATTAAAGTTTTGTTTGGTAGAGTGTAAAAAAAATTGAAAGAATGGTAAATTAAAGGGATAGAAAATTAAGATGAAAAACATAATTTTCTTTTCCAGTGTACTTAACAGGAGAGATCAACAAAAGTGAACTTTAGATTTATTGCTTGATAGATGTGAAAATTTGAAAGGAAGAAAATAAAATATTAAAAATATATATAATTTTAAACTAACAAACAATTCTGTCTCGTTTTCTCTCTTCTCATCATTCCAATTTTAAAAAAACATTTAAAATTTATTTTTTTCTAATTTTTTTTCTGAAAAACCAAACACTTTTGAAGTTACATCATTATAGAAGGAGACACTGGCAGTCACAAAAAAACTTCAGTCTCTTGAAAAAGATCTTTTAATGATAGAATCCGTTGTGGAAAAAGTTAAGGCTAAGATGAATACTTTTGAAGAATGCCAAATCTTCCTTATTAAAGGAGATGGAAAGAAAGTGAGCCACAATTACTTGCCCAGCTTAGCTTGAACTTTGCTTATTGAAGAACACCCGCAATCCATCATGTACAACGCTATTAAACTTTTAAGTTATTTTATTAAGTTTTCTTCCAAAAAAAATCTAAACAAAATATATTCAACATGAGTTATGCAAAACATAACTCCAACCAACTAAAGGAGCATTTGTCATTGGCGAAAGCACTTTTTTTATAGCAGAAGCAATGGAGAACAGATTGTGTTTAAGAAAAAAAAATAGCTGCGTGGAAGTGAATTTGGACCCAATCATAAAAGCTGGTGTAATAGAGCTTTTGATCTTTGCTTTTGATGTATGGATAATCATAAAAGATAATAGCCGGTAATATTTTCATGAATTATAAAACTATAAAATATATGTAAGATATGTATCGATATATTAAAATTTTTAAATTTATTTAAATTAATCTATTACTTACTATTTAATATCATGTTTAAAATAATTATTATATTGCGCTCTGAAAGAAAAATATACATTTAAAGCTTGAAAATAAAATTATTGACGAACGGTTCTACTTTCTTTCCTTATTTATTTATTACATTTTTATATTTAATACATATTAAATATTTTCTTCTTTTTACCCTTTGTTTTGCTTTTTCTTTTTCTTTCATTTTGCAGGTGATAACCTGTTTGAATTACATTCATTACTTTGGCTATGCTGGGGACGTACGTAGTATGCTAGCTGTTAGAATTAAGTGACCCAAATTCTTATAGAATATGATGGAAAATAAAATAAAAGTAAAATCCATATAGAACTAGATTTCTTTTATTTTATTTTAGAATAAGGTTTTTTAAACCTTATTAAACTTCATCTATTTTATATTGATTAGGATAGGGTGTTTCAATCCTACTAGAATATGGCTTTACAAGCCTATAAATAGACATAGTCTATTCCTCTTGTATTGATACAAATTTTTCGACATAGTGAATTTTCTTCTCCTCTCGCCTGTGGTTTTTTTTCCAAAGGGTTTCACGTAAAATTTGTGTGTTCTTTATTTTATTTATTTTTATTCTATTTTTTTTTCACAAATTGGTATCCGAGCTTCCGGTTTATTCATCTCGATCACGGTAATGGCGTCTTTGAAATATGAAATTCATTGTTGGATCGCAACACTAGATTTGCGTTGTGGCAAATTAAGATGCAAGCGCTCTTGCACAGATGGATCTCGGAGGATGCCCCCGCTAGGGATAGATAAGATGCCTTCGACATTAACAGATGAAGAGAAAAAAGCGTAAGGATCGAAAGGCATTAACACAATTACATCCGCATTTGTCCAACGAAATTTTGCAAGATGTGATGAAAGAGAAAACCGCCACGCATTATGGAAGAGGCTAGAACAAATATGTATGTCGAAAACTCTAACAAGCAAGTTGCATATGAAGCGGCGTCTTTATGCTTATCGTTTGGAGGAAGGTGCGTGCTCAGACACGAACACTTAACAAAGTTGTTTAAAGAAATTCTCTCAAACTTGGAAGCCATGGAGGTTCGGTATGATAAGTAAGATCTAGGGTTGATTCTACTTTGTTCGTTGCCCCGCCTTATTCAACCTTTAGAGACACGATTTTATATAGCCGTGAGTCTCTAACAGCTTGATGAGGTTTATGATTCTTTAACCTCGTATGATAAGATGAAGCATCTTGTGGTTAAACCCGACTCTCGGGGAGAGGGTCTCATTGTTCGTGGGAGACAAGATCGGAATGTCGATGATGATCGTGGTAGGACACAGAACGGAATCCTCGTGGTAAATCTAAGGGTAGATCAAGTCTTCAAACAGAGGTAAAACTTGTAACTTCGCAAGAAGAAAGGGCACATTAAATCTGAGTGCTATAAGCTACAAAATAAGATTAAAAGGGAGGCTGCGAATCAAAGGGAAAACAACCGAAAAAATTCGGTGAAGTCGATGTTGTAGAAGACTACAGCGATGGTGAACTTCTAGTCGCTTCATTAATGATTCTAAAGTAAGCGAGGAGTGGATACTTGATTCAGCTGCATTTCTATATGAGTCCCAATCGGGATTGGTTTACAACTTACGAAAACAATTATCTCCGAAGGTGTTGTTTTGATGGGAAATAATACTTCGTGTAAAATCGCAGTGTTGGAACAATTAAAGTTAAGATGTTTGATGGAGTTGTCGTAACACTTAGTGACGTCGGCATGTTCCGAATTGAAAAGAAATTTAATTTCGTTGAGTACTCTTGATTCAAAAGGGCAGATATATACAAATGAAAGTGGGGTTTTAAAGATTTCCAAAGGGTCCCTTGTTGTGATGAAAGGACAGAGAAAGATTGCCAAGTTATATGTTTTGCGTGGTTCTATCATTCATCGTGATGCGACTTTCGCTTCCTCGTCCTTGTCGATGATGATATTACTAAACTTTGGCATATGCGCCTAGGGCATATGAGTGAGAATGGCATGGCGAATTGAGCAAAAGAGGACTTCTTAATGGGCAAGGAATTTGCAAACCGAATTTCTGTGGAGCACTGTGTTTTTGGAAAACAAAAGAGAGTTCGATTCACTAGAGGAATCCATAACACGAAGGGAACATTGGAGTATATTCATTCTCGACTGTGGGGCCATCTAGAGTGCCTTCTAGAGGTGGAGCTAATTATATGCTAACCTTTATTGATGATTTTTCCGAAAAGTTTGGGCGTTCTTCCCGAAGCGAAAAAAGTGATGTGTTTTCCGCATTTAAGTCTTGGAAAATTATGATTGAAAAACAGACGGAAAAAGCATAAAATACCTCGCATGCATAATGGCTTAGAGTTACGCTACGATGAGTTTAATAGATTGTGCAAGTCGGAAGGAATCATAAGACACCGACGATTCGTCATACTCCACAACAAAACGGCGTTGCGAACGAATGAACGAGCGATCATGGAGAAGGTTCGATGTATGTTGTCAAATGCCAACTTACCGAAGTCATTTTGGGCGTAAGCGGCGTCATCGCATGTTTTTTGATCAACCGATCTCCATCCGTTGCCATTGAGAAAAAGACTCCACAAGAGGTATGGTCCGTAATCCTGCTAATTATTCTCGATTTAAAGATCTTTGGGTGTCCTGCATATGCTCATGTTGATAATGGAAAATTGGAACCGAGATCCATTAAATGTGTTTTTCTTGGTTATAAAGTGGTGTAAAAAAGGGTATAAGTTATGGTGTCCTCAAAATAGAAAAGTTGTGATTAGTAGAGATGTTGTTTTTGATGAAACTGCTATGCTACCTAACTTATCTCTTAAAGACTCTTCCAATAAAGAAAATCAAAAACAAGTAGAGCATCAGATTAATACAGAGTCAACTCCTCAAGTCGAAGACAAAAATTGAGAATAGAGTTGCTTCTTCACCACAATACTCTATCGCCAAAAAACAGACTAGAAGAGAAATTAGACCTCCAAAGAAATATGCTTTGAGTGATCTAGTTGCTTATGCTTTGAATGTGGTGAAGATATAGATGCGAATCAAGAGCCATCTAATTATTCTCGAGGCGCTTACTGTGAAGGCTCGAAAAGTGGATGTTTGCTATGCAAGAAGAGATGGAATCACTCCACAAAAACAGAACATGGGACCTTGTGAAACTTTCTAAAGGTAAAAAGGTCATTCGTTGTAAATGGGTATTTAAAAAGAAAGAAGGGACTCAGGAGTTGAAGAACCCGGATATAAAGCAAGGCTTGTTGCAAAGGGTTATAGTCAAATTCCAGGAGTAGACTTCACGAATGTGTTCTCTCCCAGCTTGTTAAGCATAGTTCGATTCGAGCTTTACTTAGTATTGTGGCCATGCATGATTTGGAGCTTGAGCGATTAGATGTAAAAACGCATTTTTGCATGGAGAGCTTGATGAGGATATTTACATGCAACAACCGTAAGGTTTCTGATTTTCGAAAAAGAGAACTATGTTTGCTTGTTTGAAAAAAAGTCCCTTTACGGTTTGAAACAATCACCAAGACAAAGGGTACAAGAGGTTTGATTCCTTTATGACTTCTCATGATTTCAAAAGAAGTAGTTTTGATAGTTGTGTTTACTTTAAGAAAAATAGTGATGGTTCTTTTGTGTATCTACTTCTTTATGTTGATGACATGTTGATAGCAAATAAAGATAAAGAAGAGATAAGAAAGGTCAAAGTCCAACTAAGTAAAGAATTTGAGATGAAAGATTTAGGACCAAAAAGAAGATACTTGGTATGGAGATTCTCGAGAGATAGAAAATCAAGTAAATTGTACCTAAGTCGGAAGGGTACATTGAGAAAGTTCTTTGCAGTTTCAATATGCAGAGTGCTAAGCCTATTAGTACTCCTTTAGCAAAATTTATTTCAGACTTTCATCGATTTTGTCTCCACAATCGATGATGATGATTGAGTACATGTCACATGTTCCATACTCTAGTGCAAAGGGGATCTCTCATGTATGCTATGGTTTGTTCACGTCCGGATTTATCATATGCGCGATCGAGTAGTTAGCGGATACATGGCAAATCCCGGTAAAGAACATTGGAAAGCAGTTCGATGGATTTTAAGATACTTACGAGGCACTACCGATGTTTGCTTACGCTTTGGAAGAACTAAAGATGGAGTCATAGGGTATGTTGATGCTGATTTTGCTGGAGACCTTGATAGAAGAAGATCTCTCACAAAGTTACGCCTTTACAATCGGAGGTTGTGCAATTAGTTGGAAAGCCATTTTGCAAACTACATCGCTTTGTCTACCACTTCAAGTCGTGAGTACATGGCGATTACGAGGCTTGCAAAGAAGCTATTTGGTTGAAGGGACTATTTAGTGAACTCAATGAAGGCCTTCAAATCAAAGACATATTTTTGTGACAATGATCAGTGCTATATTTCTTACAAAAGATCAAATGTTTCATGAGAGAACAAAACACATTGATGTTCGGTATCATTTTGTTCGTGATATTATTGCTCGTGGTGATATTGTTGTGAGCAAAATTAGTACTCATGAAAATCCTGCAGATATGATGACTAAGTCACTTCCTAAAACCAAGTTTGAGCATTGCTTAGACTTGGTTGGTGTTCATTGTTGAGTTAAACCCTTAAGGGGTTTATGGAAGAGGTGGAGAACTTGTTTATTGAAAGTTCGCAATGAAGAACTTGTTCATTGAGAATTTGTGTCAAGGTGGAGATTGTTAGAATTAAGTGACCCAAATTCTTATAGAATATGATGGAAAATAAAATAAAAGTAAAATCCATATAGAACTAGATTTCTTTTATTTTATTTTAGAATAAGGTTTTTTAAACCTTATTAAACTTCATCTATTTTATATTGATTAGGATAGGGTGTTTCAATCCTACTAGAATATGGCTTTACAAGCCTATAAATAGACATAGTCTATTCCTCTTGTATTGATACAAATTTTTCGACATAGTGAATTTTCTTCTCCTCTGCCCGTGATTTTTTTTCCCAAAAGGGTTTCCACGTAAAATTTGTGTGTTCTTTATTTTATTTATTTTTATTCTATTTTTTTTTTCACACTAGCTCACCACGGTACTACTTAGAAATACTTCTTGCATTGTCAATATTATAGCGAGCAAATACAACCAAGTAATGCATTTAAATATCTGCGAACACATTAATTATACTTCGCCATTTATTTCTTACTTATTATTGATACACACAATATTTGTAGCTATAATAAAGGAAAATCCAATTTTATGCATAATTGCACATACCGTATACACATGAGCTTCCTTTACCACAGCTATTGTTGCATCCTCCGCAGTGGTTCTCGTCCAATAATGGGCTCACACACTTCCCTTCACAGCAAATGCTGGAATAGTTACATGTCTTGCCACACCTCCCACAGTTGAATTGTTCTGTCTTGAGGTCTACGCATCTTCTGTTGCAGCAAAATAGGCCTTTCATGCTGCAAATTTCAGGCTGTTTGTCGCATGTCAAGAAAGGACGAAATCCCTGGGTAGGAAACCCACCTGCTCCTCCAAACGAGGCTGCCATTTGGCTATTTCCCAGAGGATGATTAGATTTTTCGCTAGTGGTGGCGGAGAGAGTAACGGCCACTAAGGCCATTACTATAGCCAACATAAAGAAGAGGTTCAAGAATTTCATGTCTTTCCGAAGGTAAAATTAAGCTTATGAAATAAGTGGTGATATAGATATGAATGGTTTGGATGGAGAAGAACGTAAGCATGCAGGGTGCTATTTATATAGAAGGAATGAAGCTAGAAATTTAGTGGTAATCAAGATTTACTGCATACTATTAGCATGGTATATGGATCCATGGGAAGCTGCTTTTGGTTAATTTGTGGGTAGTCTGCTCTAATCCAACGAGTATAGAAAATTCAAGTAACTGAAGTTAGGCCTCTTGAATTAATGAAGGCATAATTAGATAATTGAAATTTTGGCCGTAGGTTGGCAGATGAGACTCTTTGTTATCATTTTGATAATAACTTATACTTTCCAGTTCCACGCACCTAGATTCTCAGCTTTTACGTTAAGCTTTGAGTTCTAAATATATTATTGTCTAACAAAAACAATTGCATACAGTTGTACTTTCTTTTTTTGCTAGCCCATACAACACAAAGAACTGCCTTAATAGAAATCAGATTCCAATATAGGCATCCGAAAGTCAAATCCCCTGCCAACGAACCACACGCCTCATGCTATTCACCTCCCTCCACACCATAATACTTACAATCAAAGCTATCCTTCCTTACGCCATATATTCCATTGCCTCCATGGACAACTTCTATGATTAATCATCAAAAACAAAGCCGACAGAGCTGACAAAAATAAGTTTTCATCAACTTTCCAGTTTTGTTTGCCAAAATGAAACTTAAGGCTAATATTTGTTCAATGAGTAATTCTCTCGTAATTTTAATTTTATCCATTTCCCCTCTCATTTTTGTTCTGTATATATGTATATATATATACTCACAAGTCACAAGTAATGTGTTTGTTTATATTGGATGGAAGGGAAAGTGATGGAATTAGCCCTTTACACGATCTTCTTCTTCAACACATGTACATCCTCTCTTTTCTTCCAACAAAAGATGCTGTATACGAATCAGTGTTTTGTAGGTGGAAAGATTTATGGATTCCAGTCACAGACCTTCGTTTCCTTTGACGACAACCACTTAACTGATGATGATGGTCATACGGTTAGACGTGATCGAGTCCATTCGTGTTTTATTGATCGCGGACATGGAGAATTAAATAGTACTCGGTCAATCACGACAACAACAACAATGTTCATTACTAACGTGAACAATCAAATGTTGTGGATATCTTTTATTTCATATTTATGAATACATTAGTCAACAACAATGTACAAACAAATGTTGTGGATATCTTTTCAAATGGTAACATGAAATCATTGAAACAATAATTAAACTTAAATTAAAAAATAACTACATCTAGCGAAACCCAACACCAAGTTGTGAAGGCTCGCCCTTATTTATTATTGGTAATTTCAATGACTATATACGACATAAACATATGGTAGCTGCTAGTCATTTAATCAAATATCTCACAGCGGGATATCTGCCAGAGTTTCTACGCATAGCTGCACATCCCATACAGACATTTACTTCCTTTCGTGCATCTATTGTAGCAATCCCCACAATGCAGTCTGTTGGACATTGGATTCACACACTTCCCTTTGCAGCAAATCTCCGAGTACTTACACTTCTTACCACACTTCCCGCAGTTGAACCTGTCCCACATCACATTCACACATTTTCTCTTGCAGCAATCAGGCCCAGGGCTGCCCGCCGCACGACACACTCTCGGGTATTTGTTACACGTCATCATGCCCCGAGGTTTTTGAGCAAGAAACCGGCTCATAATCCCAACAGAAGTGGGTTCGGCTTGGCTACGATCTCCGTCACCATCATTGTCGACAAACAACGGTTCATCGCCAGATGGTGTGGCGGAGAGATTGGTGATGGCCAAGGCCATTAACAAGGCAAACAAAACGAAGATGTGGAGAGCTTTCATGTTTGAGAGGTGATGGAAAAATAATACGATATGCTATGGATAATTGGGTGTGATATTATGTACAGGAATTTATAGACAAAATTGGAGGGTGACATTGCATATTAAAACGCAAACAGAGTTCGTTTTTAAGTAGAAAACAATTTTTTGCATGGTTTGGTTCTGGGCCGAGATTGCTGTTAGTGGGGTGGTCCAATTCGACGTGTGTTTTCAAAATATTTAAGTAAACTATAAGTTAGGCGTCCCAAGAAAAATTATACCCAAAAATTAGTTGAATTTCATCCGCTCGTATTTCTATGAACAACTATCATTTTCTTAGCCACTTCATAGTTTCATAGGTTGAGTTTTTAGATAAATTTTTATTTTTGTTTCTGTGTGGTCAACATTCAACTTTTTTTTTTCTCAACGTTCATATATAAATGCCAGAATATATCTAAAAGGATTTCTTTTTTATTCTTCTGAAATATTGATATTTCCATACAAGTAAAAAAAAAAATTACACAGAAAAATTCCTATAAATATATAAGGTTTGGCTGTAATTGTTTTATATATTTTACCGTGAAATAAAAAAAATCCACAAACGAAATTAAGATACAGTTATATACTATTATAAAAATAAAAAATTATTAAAATAAACATATTTGCGTCTAAAGTTCACTTTATTTATTTCATTCACAATATATAGAATAATGCTTTAATATATAGTAAAATGGCCCTAATTTATATCCTGATTCCCATACCAAGTGTTAAATTATTTTTTGTTAGAAGTAATCCCCAAAATGTGTTTCCATAAGACAAATTAACTCTTTTATTAATGACGATAAAAAAAGAATATGTAGCACTTTCAGTGGATAGTAACTTGGCCAATGGGCAGAGGACGTTGGGAGGAAGAAGAAATAAAATATCAAATTTAATTAATATTTTAGTTATTATTGACTTAAACTGTTACATATATATATATATATTTAATATCATTGAGAGAAACGACCTGCTTGTAATTTTAAGAACTTTTTTCAATTAAAGTCTGTTGTAAGAGTCAATTACACTCTCTACACATCTTGATTAGCACTTAGTTCCAAAATTGATAATTGCATGCAGAAATTCAGCAGCGTCCAAAGCAGTGCCAATTACTTGAAGTACTGACGAAGAATAAAGTAAAAAAATAATTATATTTATCTACATTTTATGTAAAGAAATAATTCACTATCTTAATACATCATACAACAAGTGATATTACTAACATTCACTAAGTTAGTAACCTTATTTTTGCATGTAAGATCTAGATCACACTCCTCTAAATTTTACTCTTAAAAGGATAAATTAAAATCAAGTGATTCACGTAATTATTTACAAAATATACTTTGAAAATAAGTTAATAACAAAATAAGTACTAAAATTCTCTGTACACCTACATAAGCCTCTCAATATATAAGAGATTTAATATTTGTTAAGATAAATAACTCTTTAATTTTAAATTCATTTATAATGTGAATTTTTTTATGATTTTAATCCACTTTTTATGACTTTAATTTTTTTTTTACTTAAACCGCAATGAAATAATAACAAAAATCAATGAATTAAATTCTCTAATTTTCTTAATGTATCCTTCAATTAATATTTCAATTAAATATTTTTTATTATAAATTGAGAATAATTATTATTTTGTTTATTATATTAAAATTTGCCTATTACATTATTTACTCGAAAATATTACTTTTATAGTAATTTTATCATTTTTTAGACTTAATGATAAATTTGGTCACTAATATTTGCATGTTTTATTAAAATGACCCTAATTGTATTTTTGAGCCTTATTTTGGCCACCAACTTTTATATTTTTCAATTCACTTTTTTTAAGAAATTTAATGAATAAATTCAAGGTTTCAATTTTTTCTTTTAAAAAATTTCAATCTTTCATATGTTTCTTTACGGAGAAATTTTTCTATTGAGTTAATTTTTTTAGATAATTATGCTTATTTTCTTTAAATTAAGAGTTATTTTTTTAATTTAATATATTATTTATTTTATTATTTTCCACATGTAATTATCTTATTGAGTTATCTAAGTAATAAATTATATCTTATTAAAAATATTCCACATATGAAATTTCACATCATCCCAGTTAACTTTTCTAACAGTATTTTCATTAAATCTGTTAGAAAAAGTAGATTGAAAAAAAGAACATAGGTTGATGGCCAAAAAAGACTAAAAAATACAATTAGGGTTATTTTGACAAAACATGCAAAAATTAGTAACCAAATTTGTTATTAATCTTTTTTTTATTCAAAATAGTTTTAATTAAAGACAAACATATTTTTTGTTACTTTGATTAAAAGATTTATGTAATAGTATTAAACAAATAAGTTGTGTGTATCAGTATACATATATTCTTTAATTCCAAATGGTTACATGAAAGTATTGAAACAATAATTAATTTTAAATTCAAAAAATAACTACAGCTAGCGAAACCCACACCAAGCTGTGGTTGCTCGCCTTTATTTGTTCTTAGTAATTTGAATGACTATATATGGCATCAACATATTCTAGCTGCTAATCATTTGATCAAATATCTCACAAAAAAGAGAGGCCCCGCCAGAGTTTCTATGCATAGCTGCACATCCCATACTGACATTTACTTCCTTTGTTGCAGCTGTTGTTGCAGTCCCCACAGTGCAGTCTGTTGGACATCGGATTCACACACTTCCCTTTGCAGCAAATCTCCGAGTACCTACACTTCTTACCACACATCCCGCAGTTGAACCAGTCTGTCTTCACATTCACACATCTTCTCCTGCAGCAATCAGGCCCCGCACTGCCCGCCGCACGACACACCCTGGGGTATCTGTCACAAGTCATCGGCCCCCGAGGCTTTTGAGCAAGAAACCTGCTCGTGAACCCGACGGAAGTTGGTTCATCTTGGCTACGATCTTCGTCACCGTCATTGTGGACAAATAACGGTTCATCATCAGATGGGGTAGCGGAGAGATTGGTGATGGACAAGGCCATTAACAAGGCAAGCATTATGAGGATGTTGAGCGCTTTCATGTTGGAAAGTTGGTGGAAAATAATACGATATGCTATGGACAATTGGGTGTGATTTATAGGTAAGATTGGAGGTTGACATTACATGATAAAAGTAAACGAGTTCCTTTTAAAGAAGATTTTTGCATGGTTTGGTTATGGGCCGAGACTGCTGTTAGTGGGGTGGTCCAATTCGACGTGTGTTTTTGAAATATTTAAGTAAACTTAGTTAGGCGCCCCAAGACCGAAAAATTAGGTCAATTTCATCTACTTGTATTGTTATCTCTATATATAATTATCATTTTCTCATAATTTTATATTTAGAGTTTTCAGATAAATATTTTAATTTGATTTTTTTGTTCCTGTGGTTGAGATTTATATATATATAAATAATTGCTAGAAAAGGATAGATTTTTTTCCTTTTGAAATATGGATATTTAAATACAAATAAAAGTTTTTTTTATAATAAAAATTATATATAGTTTCATAAAAAAACATATTATGTTTTTACTTATAAATAAGTTCATTTAAAAAAAAAAAGCAAGTATTGAATCAGATACAGAGATGCAAATGGAGTGGATAACAGCTCCCTTACATGAGACCACTATAAAGTAGTGTTCAAATGTGTCAAGAAACTCCGATATTTCAAGCTTGCCTTACAAAAAAACCGTTATACAACCACTCAAATAATATCGTTATTATATTAAATTACGCAAAATATATTTATGAAGAAATAAATAATTTTTTTATTGAAATAGTGAAGTTTAAACTTTAAAAATTATGATGTTTTACGGCTAAATTTTATAATGTATGTGTAACTTTTAGATTTTATATAAAATATAAAAAAAATAAAAACAAAATCAACCTCATAATAAACTTCGATATTTTGTAGAAAAATAAATTTTTAAATTTTTTTTTTGAATTAATACTCAATTGATGCTGATAATAATTCAATCATAAACTTAAATAATAATTAGATTTATGGAACACGCATAAATCATGATGTGGATGAAAAGAAATATTATGTAACAAATATATTTATTAAGCATTCACATAAAAGTCTCATTATAATCATATTTTTTATTGATTTATTATATAAAAAGATTTTTAAAAAAATTCCTTCATAAAAATCTAGCATTTAAAAATATTTTTTTACGTTTATTATTAAATTAAAATTTTAAATATTATACTTTTAATTATAGTAATTAAGATATATTAACATATCAATTCAAATATTATAATAGACATATTGAAAGTATTTTTAACATATGTTGATATTATGTGATTAATGTAAAGTAACATTATTCAACTAATAACTAATTGAGTAAACTACATTAATAGTCACTCAACTATGGATAAATTTTTGTTTTGGCCATGTAACTATAAAAAATAAAGATTTGGTCCCTAACGTTTCGGGAATTATTTTTTTTTCTTCACCCGAACGTAATTTAACAGAGACATTCTTTTAATTGATCTAATAATAACGTTAGTCCTCAACTTTTTATATTTTCTGTCAATTTGACTCTAAAATTTTAACAAATAAATATATATAAACATTTATATTCTTAACAATTATAAATTTTTGGAGAACATTTTAACCTTAAAACTGATGGCTGATGTTTCCAGTGCCATTTGTATTTCTCCTGGATAGCGCATAATGAAAAATGAGACATGGTACATAATTTGAAGTGTTAAAACATCAGTACCAATAGTTCTCAAGTCTCAAATCTAAACAACCTCAAACCAGCCTTTGCAATAATGTTATTTCACTGTTGTTGCTCCAGAAATGCATTCTCATGAATAAGATCTTTTGTATTTTTATTGCATTGCATGATTTTAACCTTTCTTGTTCACGAACTGAATGGCGAGGCTGATGCTGAAGCCAACTTGTCTATCAAACTTGCTAGTGTGGTTTGGTTTTAACCATTTTGCTATTTATCATAATCAATTAAATGCTGGATGTTTATGAGATCTTTCTAACCCTTGCAGAATGTCAAATCCCGGAGGAATTGGCCTAAGTCATTGATTGTGCTGGTAGAAGTTTTCTGGTTTGTTGTAGAATATATTTACCTATAAAACACAAATGAGTCAAGGATTTTGTTACTCTTTGGCTAAAATTGTGTTCTTGTGCAGGTGCAAAATTTTGCATTCGAACCCCAGAAGCTGGTATTATTGTTGGCCTTCAAGATGGCATACATTTTGGTTTTGTTTTAAAGCCTTATTCTACATATTGTTGTGGGAACCTAAGATCATCCATAGTGAAGGGAAGGGAGTGAGTTCCTTTTTGAGAAATCCATTAAGGTCTAGATTTACCATTGTTGAGTGTTATTTTGGGTCCCTCTTCACCATTCCAGATTTCCATTTAAATAAATGTGTTTAATTCTATAGAAAATTGTTCCTATAGAAAATGTGCTCGGAAAATTTTGCAAAGAAATTTTGTTGAAAATTTTAATTGTTAAGAAGATGAGTGTTTATGTATATTTGTTAAATTTTTTTATTATTTTTTATAAAATTTTAGGTCAAATTAAAAAAAAAATTAAAAGTTGAGGATTAACTTTATTATTAATTCAATTAAAAGAATGTCTTCGTTAGAATTTAACATTTGGGTGACTAGAAAAAACAATTCCCAAAATGTTAGTGACTAAATTATTATTTTTTACAGTTAAGTGACCAAATTGAAAACTTGAGTGATAATTAAGATGCTTAGAATTTTATTCAGTAATAACTCTATTTTACATCAATAAAAATAGCACAACTTCTAAATTGAAACTAGCATAATATTTTTTAACTAATAATTATAAATTAAAGTATAATTATTTTTAAATGTATAATTATCACGACCTCTATTTTACTTCAACTTTTTTTTTAATATAAATTTAATAATATGTTGAAACATAAAGGATATTCTTATTGATTCAAAAATTTTTCTGTGCTTTTATATAAATTATAGATAATTTTAACAAAAAATTCATCAAAGTAAAAAATACCATTTCAAGCTATTTTTTAATAAAAATAAAATTTATGTCAGAAAAAAATTATTAAATAAAATAAAAAAATGTTTTGATTTTCAGATTTCAACTTCAAAAAATTTGCACAAATCAAAATAATTTATTATATAGAATGTTTGTATTTCCTTGCAGAAATTTGGAAATTTTTATTTTTTGAAATTTTCATGAATTTAATAAATTTGAAGAATTTTCATAAATTAGAATATTTTATATTTTCATTTTTTTAATTTTATAATGAATTTTGAAAGTTTTTAAATATATTTAAAAAATTATTTGTTATTTTTTTAAGAGTCAAGAAATTTTTATTACAACTATATGACAGATACAAAATATATGTTTGATCAATTATAATGTAGAATTAAATTAATTATGATCGGACATATGTCATGTGTTTTGACAAAAATAATAAATGTTATCTTCAATTGTTCTTATTTACTCAATTTTAAATAGTTTTAAAATTAAGTATAAAGGTTGATAAAACAATTATATGGGACGGGTAACAGTTTATGAACAATCAAATTTGGCAAGGCAATCTTTCAAGTGAGATTATTGAGCCGTCCATCAATGAACTTAGTCACTCCCTTTATCCAACTTTTAACCAAAGGAAACATGTACATGTTAAACTTCTTTAATTATAGGCTTCTTTTAGTTATAATCGACATCAGATTCAGTCGTTTTGAGGCTCTTCCAAGTTGGTTAATTCCTAGGCTTTTAACAAAATCTAACTTTTTGAAACCCCATATTTTACATGATTCATCATTTTCTTCATCCCTTGCCAACATTGTTTCCAAAAGAAAACAAACCAGAAAAAGCAAAATCTGCTAAAGAACAGAAGAATATCAGGTTGTTTAATGTATTAAAGGCAAACTAGATTCCCCAATTTGGTAAGAAAGGCATATATTCTCGATAACACAATAAACAATACTACTTTAAGAAACAAAAAATGTTGTACAACATAGATGTGAAACAAGCTCAAGGAATCCCTTTTAGTTTATGTAGCACTGCAAATGCAATTATTCTTCATGATTGCTGTTCCATATATATATATATATATATATATAACAAATTTAACAATCTGCTATTTCAGAATTTAGTTTTCTTTTTTTCCCCCTACTCAATATATTATCTATAGGCCACCTCACAAACTATAAAGACCATGAGCTTCTGTTGTCTTGTAATTTTGAGCTTGATATTTGCTCTGCCATCTATCTCTTTTGCAACTATGGTTGGAAAAAACCAGCCATGGAAAGTTGACACAATCTTGGAGCACCAGATGGAAGCTACTTCAATTGAGAGCACTGAAAGTGGAGTAACAACAGGGCTTAGACCATGGAAGGGTCAAAGCAACTGGCGTCACCAGCATCACCTAAAGAATGTATGTAAGTTCACTGAATCAACATACATAAGCCACCCAATAGATGCAATGAAATGATTTGCAAGAGCTTTCAACAGGTGCATGGGATTCTAAACATCTTTGGATGGGGGTTACTGTTGCCCATAGGAGCAATAGTGGCAAGAAATTTCAGCAAGTTCCCTTTGAAATGCGATGATTGGTACCAACTTCACACGCTGTGCCAAACTTCTGGATACATAGTGGGTGCGGTTGGATGGGGCACCGGCATATGGTTGGGGAATTCTTCCAGGCAATACACTTTGAAGGCACATCGGATTCTAGGGATCATTGTGTTTACATTGGCAACTCTACAAGTAAGCGCAGAGTGTCTTTCTTTCCATTAAATAGCTTTAGATTTCTGTGTGGTAATTTTCTTTGTGTGGTTCAGATGTTAGCCATGTGGTTACAAGCAAAGAAAGAAGATGAATGTGGCAAGTGGTGGGAGATATGCTATAATGTATTAGGGTATGTGGTGATTGTTCTTAGCATAGCTAACATATTAGAAGGGATCGGCAATATCCGAAGCCATGCTGCCGAGAATTGGAGGTGGGTTTATCTGGCGATGCTTATAGTTTTAGCTCTGATAGCCCTGGCATTGGAAATATATAGATGGATCAAATCCAAGAACCAGCAGCAGATGCCATTTGATGACAACGACATAGATGCTTCACAACAAATTTAAATCTCCTTTTTCCTGTTGTGTATGTGTTTTCCACTTCAATTCGGGGTCAGATTAAAAACTCACAAGATTCTAGAACAGGAAAAGAAAAAAAAAAGTGCAAAAACCTGAAACAGAAAATCTGAGGCAAAACTTTAGATGAGATCATCAAAAGAGAGGGAATATCACATCATCTTGATTTATGCTTTCAATTAATAATGCTTTTGTTATATATATATATATACATATAGGAGTGAGAGACAATCTTTTGCTTTGTTTCAGCAGTGGCGAACTAATGTCCAAAGAGCAAAGGTTCAAGTTTAATTAGTTACATCTTTCTCTTCCAGCTACCAACACTTTATACAAATCTTAAAATATCTTTTAAATCAAAATATTCAATTTTATTAAATTATTTTTAATATTTTAATACATAATTAAAATTTTAATTATTTAACTCCTTAATGCTATTAAACTTTTTTAATAATTTATTTTCTATTACATATAACGCTCAACTATTATATTGTAATATGTTGAAAAATCAAAGGTAATTAAACTAATATATCTTCGGTTTCTTTTAAATCCTTTTCAAAACGTAACATTCTTATTAAATGATATTGGTGGAGATTACGAGTTCAAATAACTATTAAATTAAAAATTATATAAAATTTGATTTCCGTTTCATCATCTATTAAAAATTAATCATGTACTTGAGGTATTTTATTGATTCCTGAAAACTAAGCCAATTGGATTTCTCAAAAATAAAAATAAAAATTTCAAGCATAATGATTTTTTGGCTCCCTAATTTTATAAAAAAATTATTTTAACTCTTCATTTAATTTTTCATCTATTTTTAACCCCTAAACTTACGTTATTTATGAAATCACCCTAAAATTGATCAAAACATATTAAAAAAAAAACTCAACGCACTGAAAATATATTTAGAATCACTATTAATGTATTCGCTCTTTTTGCTGACCGAATCTTTAAAAGAACTTGCAGAGCTTGGGATGTGCTTACTGTAAAATGAATTAATACAACCTTATATTAAGTTTAGAACTTGCAAAGACCTATAAGGTTTCGTTAAAGGTTGGGTTGATACTTGATAATCATTATGTCATCGCATTCGGTTGATACTTGACAATATGACTATCAATCACATTGTGGCTACATGTTTGTGTTTTTACTTATTGGTCACCGTTGAGGACTTTCCTTGCTTGCGGGCCAGATTGCTTGATCGTGTAGGTGGCAGCTTTGGAAGAAAGCCTGGTGAATACCTGTGTAGAGGAATGTAAGTTTAGTTTATCATTGATAAACATGTCAAATTGCATATTTTTTTGTGCTTAATTTGGTTTATTGATGAGCTGAACCCTGCTAATTAAGTGTTTTTATGATTTAATTCTTGTCAGGGATGCAATTGATCAAAAGCAAGCTGAAAAGGGGCCAAATTAGAAGAAAATTATTGGAATGGGCCAAAGCGAAAAGATGGAGCAAGCCAAGGACTAGTCATAAATTTGACTTTGTAAAAAGTCAAAAATAGGAAATTCTATTTTAAGTTTATTTATTTTTAATTATTATTATTTTAGACTTTATATTAATTTTCTTAAGCTATTTTTAGTAAACCCTATCTATATAAATAGGGGGTTTTAGTTCTTAGGAAAATCATCCATTAATCAATTGTCTTTACATTCCTATTTCATTTTGGAATTCCATTATCCACCTTGTTTTTCTTTTTCTTAATTCAATTGAGCATTAAATTATTTTGTCTTCTTTTTACAAAATTTGTCTAATTCTCTTTGCAAATATTTTTTTTCTATCCATTTCCACTACTTTTTTCATATAATTTCTATCATTTCCATAACCTTCAAGCATGATTAAATTCATGCCACACTAAACCCCTTTCAATTTTAAGCCGGTGTTAACCCAATCAAAAGACCCTGAATTACAAACCCGAGCTGTTTAACTCCCAATTTTCGATATTTATTATTTCTCCAGATTAAGAGTATGATTTCGTCAACTCACAGAGTCAAGTCAATACTAAGTCAAAAAATACGTCGTTTGAGTTAGTGTGGCTAGACGTACAGTTGGAATTCCGAAAGGATCGATTATCTAATTGGTCTTCCGTGAACACATTGACGTGCCAAGTGGGGATTGCTGTTTGGTTCCGTCAAGGGAAGTAGTAACCGGATTTAAATGTCCCAAACGTTTGAGGGCATTGGTTCGAGCTAGGCTCTTCTAGAACGCAAAGTTGCCGGAGTTCTAAATCACGAACGTTTCGTAGGTTGTTCAATCGGTAAGGGTTAGTTATAGGACGTTCCATAACTAATTTACACAAGGAAGAGTTGGTGTCCAAGGCGTCCTTGGTAGCTATAACTAGCTTATCGGAAAAGAAGAGTTCACTTAATTTCGAGGAACGGGTCAGAGACGGGAAAACCCGTGCTTAAGGCTGAGCTAAGTTTTATCGATTTTCCTTTAAATTATTTCGTTATCTATTTTTATTTCATCTTTTACTTTTTACTTTTTACGTTTTCTTGTGTTTATTTCAGGTTTCATATTTTATTTCCCCCTCCAACGTCGCGGGCACGACAACTGCCCAGACACTAATCTGGTCAAGAAACAAACAATTTTCAGTAATTCCAGTCTCTGTGGGATCACCCTACTCCCTATACTGCTTTAATTTGCAAACTAGGTGTAGGTTTATATTGGTGGAATCGACAGCCATCAGTTTTGGCGCCGATGCCGGGGACTGGCAACACTTACAATTGTTTAAATTGTCTTCATGACCAGATCTTCATCCGAAAATCTCGAATACGACCCAAAGATCGAGAAATTAGCGCGAGCACGACGAAAAGAGGCAGAAGCTCTTAAACGTGTAAGTAAATCAGAAATTGAGCTAGGACAGGGGATCCTAGAATCCGACGTTGAAAAGTTGAGCGAAGTAATTCGTGTAGAGGCAATTCGACGTGGGAAACGAGTCGAAGAGGTTGAACCTGAGACCGAACCACTCTTTGAAACAAAAGGCAACCTCAGTGAACCAGAAAGGATGGCAAACCGAACCATTCGTCAACTAGCTACTGCTCCCAACGAGCAAACACCATTATGCATTAACTATCCAACCGGAGGAACTCCTTTCGAATTAAAGTCGGGCTTGATTCACCTTTTGCCCACTTTTCGAGGCCTGAAGAACGAAAATCCACACTCACTTGAGAGAATTCCACATGGTCCGGTCAAGCATGAAACCCTGTGAGTACCCAAGATGAAATCAAACTTCAGCCTTTCCTTTTCTTTTTAGTTGATTCAAAGAAAAGAATGGTTATTTTACTTACCCCCGTTTCTATCACAACGTGGGATGACTTATCTCGTGTATTTCTTGACAGATTCTTCCCAGCGTCACGAGCAGCTAAGCTTAGGAGGAACATAGTGGGAATTCACCAAATGGAAAGTGAAAAGCTCTACGACTATTGGGAGTGGTACAAAAAACTGTGTGCAAGTTGTCCTCAACATGGGTTGACCGAACAGTCACTTCTTCAATATTTTTACGAGGGTTTGCTCCCTATGGAAATGAAGATGATTGACGCTGCTAGTGGAGGGGCGCTTGTCAATATGACCCCTCAAAGGGCAAGAGAACTAATATCCACCATGGCGGCAAATTCTCAACAGTATCGGTCGAATTCTGAACCGACAAAACGGGTTAATGGGGTAAACGTTTCATCTTTAGAAGATAAATTGGATAAGCTTACAAATGTTGTTCAATCTTTGCTTACAGAAAAGAAAAGTCTGACCCAACTATGTGGAATTTGTACTACATCTGAACACCCGACGGATTTGTGCCCAATCCTTAACGATAATTCAACGGCACATGTAGATGCTGTCGGAGGTTTTTCGGGGCCTCCGCAAAGACGTTATGATCCTTTCTCCAACACCTACAATCCCAGGTGGAAGGATCATCCCAACCTGAATTATGGAGCTAATCCCCAATATAATCCATCATACCAACCGAGACCTCTGCAACCACCACAACAACAACACAAGCCGAGCATATCTCTAGAAGCTGTTGTAGAAAGACTTGCCGCCGATGCTGCAAAATATCAACAGAGGACAGGCGTATCAATACAAGAGTTAACTAATCAAGTTAGTAAACTCTCGATGGCAGTTAATCGCTTGGAGTCTCAAGGTAAATTACCTTCCCAACAGAGCCGAACCCTCAGCAGAATGTCAATGCAATAACTCTTTGTAGCGGACAGGTTCTGGAAATAGTTCCAACCAAAAATCGTGGGCAAAAAAAGGAACAGGAAAAGCAGATCTCGGATCCAACAGCAAGGCCAGAATCGGAAGTTCAGAAACCAGTTGTGATGCCACCTCCTTTTCCAGGGAGGCTTGCAAAGGATAAGAAAGAGAAGGAGGAAAAAGAAATCCTCAAGACATTCAGGAAGGTGGAGGTAAATATCCCTTTACTCGACGCTATCAAACAAATCCCTCGTTATGCAAAATTCCTCAAGGAATTATGTACTAACAAGAGGAGGTTAATAGGTAACGAAAGAGTAAATGTAGGAGAAAATGTCTCCGCAGTACTGCAAAAGAAAGTTCCACCCAAATACAAGGACCAAGGTATGTTTGCTATTTCCTGTGAGATAGGTAATATAGGCATTAAGAAATCCATGTGTGATTTAGGGGCTTCCATTAATGTTATGCCTTATTCTATTTATAACCTGATTAACGCAGGTCCTTTAAAAAAGAGAGGAGTAATAATCCAGTTAGCGCGGCATTGATGTCACTGCCTATCCCGGCGGTCGCTTGAAGACGTCCTTGTTAAAGTTAACGAATTAGTTTTCCCTGCAGATTTCTACATTATTAATATGGAAGATGATAATTCAACTAATTCGTCTAACATTTTGCTTAGAAGACCGTTCTTAAGTACCGCAAGCGCAAAAATAGATGTTCAAAGTGGGACACTGACCATGGAGTTTGATGGCGAAATCGTTAAATTCAATGTCTACGAGGCCATGGGTCATCCTAACTCACTATTAAATATTTCGAGCATTGATATTTTAGATTGTTTAACTAAATATTATTCTGACTTTGATGAGCTGGAAACTGTCCTTTACAGAAACATTGACATGGATGTTTTACATCATTTCGAGGAATTCGCAGTCATTGCAGATCCGTTGCAAGAAATTATCAATCACTTGGAAACGTAACCTTTGTTGACAAACCGAGGTAACCAATTTGAACTATTACCTTCCCAAACTAAAATGTTGCCCTCGATTTTGCAGCCACCGATCTTAGAGCTTAAAGCATTACCGGACCACCTTAAGTACGTCTTTTTGGGAGAGAAAGACACCTTACAAGTGATAGTGTCAAACAAGTTAACAAAAGACGAGGAGGAAAGTCTAGTTCGAGTTCTGAGATATTATAAGGAAGCTATTGGTTGGACGATAGCCGACATAAAAGGGCTAAGTCGATCTACTTGTATGCACAAAATTTCCATCGAAGACAACACGAAACCAAAGAGAGATGCTCAAAGGCACCTTAATCCACCCATGATGGAGGTAGTAAAGAAGGAGATCTAGAAACTGTTAGATGCTAGAATGATATACCCAATTTCTGACAGTGATTGGGTTAGGCCGGTTCATGTCGTGCCCAAGAAAACTGGCGTGACAGTAGTGAAAAACCCGTTAGGTGAACTGGTCCTTACACGAGTCCAGAATGGATGGAGGGTTTGCATCGATTACAGAAAGTTAAATGCAGCTACCCGAAAAGACCATTTTCCACTCCCCTTCATCGATTAAATGCTCGAGCGATTAGCTGGTAAGTCCCATTATTGTTGTCTCGATGGGTACTCAGGATTTTTCCGATTCCAAAGAGTCTCGGAGATCAAGACAAAACGACTTTCACGTGTCCTTCTAACATTTGCGTATAGACGGATGCCATTTGGACTCGCATATGCTCCAAACACCTTCCTTCCAGATGCAAGGTGAGCATATTTTCTAATTACGTCGAGAAAATCATCGAAGTCTTTATGGATGACTTCACGGTATACGGTAACTCTTTTAACGAATGTCTTAATAATCTTGCTAAGATATTACAAAGATGCCTAGAATTTAATCTTGTTTTAAATTATGAGAAATGCCATTTCATGGTTGACAAAAGATTAATTTTGGGACATATAGTTTCCTCGAAAGGAATCGAGGTCGATAAGGCAAAAACGGATATTATTAACTCGTTACCTTACCCCTCATCAGTGAGGGAAGTTCGTTCGTTTCTTGGCCATGCAGGATTCTACAGACGATTCATGAAAAATTTCTCGAAAATCGCACGACCACTTTGTAGCCTGTTACAAAAGGATAAAGAATTTGAATTTGACCAGACTTGTAAAGACGCGTTTGATGTGTTAAAACAGAAATTGGTCTCCGCTCCCATAGTGCAGCCACCAAATTGGAACTTCCCGTTCGAAATCATGTGTAATGCGAGTGACCAAAGTGTGGGAGCTGTTCTTGGCCAAAGAATAGGGAAAGAGCCTCATGTTATTTATTATGCTTCGAAGACTTTGGATGCTGCCCAAAGCAATTACACAACAACCGAGAAAGAATTATTAGCTGTTGTGTTTGCTTTAGATAAATTCAGATCTTACCTATTGGGAACTAAGGTAATTATCTTTTCTGATCATGCAGCTTTGAAATATTTAATAGGGAAGAAGGAGGCAAAACCCTGACTGATCAGGTAGATTCTACTCCTACAAGAGTTCGATTTTGAAATTCGGGATAAAAAGGGTTGCGAAAACCTAGTAGCTGACCATCTGAGTCGATTACCGATTCCAGTAGACGACATACCATTGAAGGATAACTTTCCAGATGAAAACCTATTTTCAGCAAATGTAGTGCATCCTTGGTATGCAGATATAGTAAATTACCTCGTTACAGGTACTGTTCCTTCAGATTTGCCAAGGTCAAAAAAAGATAAGATAAGAAAGGATGCACGATATTATATTTGGGACGACCCTTAACTTTGGAAGCATTGCTCGGATCAGGTAATACGACGTTGTGTAGCAGAAACAGAGGTACAGTCTATCTTAACTTTTTATCACTCTTATGCATGTGGAGGGCACTTTGGACCTAAACGCACCGCACACAAAATTCTCGAATGTGGATTATTTTGGCCAAACATATTTCGTGATGCCTTTTATTTCTGCAAAACTTGTGAAAAATGCCAAAGAATTGGCAACCTTAGTCATAGAAATGAGATGCCTCTTACTCCTATCCATATTTGTGAAATTTTTGATGTGTGGGGCATCGACTTTATGGGTCCCTTCGTTTCTTCTTTCGGTAATTTTTATATACTCTTAGCTGTTGATTATGTCTCTAAGTGGATAGAGGCAAAGGCCACTCGTAATGATAATGCTAAGACCGTAGTTGACTTTCTTAAAATTTCTATTTTTTCCAGGTATGGCACTCCACGAGCATTAATCAGTGACAGAGGAACACATTTTTGCAATAAGCTCGTAAGTGCATTAATGGAGAAATATGGAGTGACTCAACGAATTGCCGCTGCTTACCATCCACAAACAAACGGGCAAGCTGAAGTGTCAAATCGAGAGATCAAGTCTATTCTGGAAAAGACGATTAAACCTAACAGGAAGGATTGGAGTTTGAGACTGAATGACTCACTTTGGGCTTATAGGACAGCTTACAAGGGACCAATAGGTATGTCACCTTACCGACTCGTTTCCGGTAAACCGTGCCATCTTCCGGTCGAGTTAGAGCACAAGGCTTTTTGGGCAGTTAAGCAGTGTAATATAGAAATGGAGTCTGCGGGAAAATCTCAGAAATTAGACATCCAGGAACTCGAGGAAATTAGAAACGATGCCTATGAAAATGTTCGAGTTTATAAAGAAAAGACGAAGGCATTTCATGACAAGTTTATCACTAGGAAGCAGTTCTCAATAGGACAAAAAGTGCTCCTATACGACTCCACCTTAAAGATTTTCGCTGGTAAGCTTCGATCCAAATGGATTGGGCCGTTTATTATTACTAATTTATTTGCGAATGGTGCAGTGGAAATTCAAAGTGAAGAGACACGAAAGCGCTTTAAAGTGAATGGTCAACGACTAAAACCCTTTTTCGAGAATTTTCAAACACACACAGTTGAGGAGATTGTTCTCGATGAGCCAAAAGTTTGAATAACAGGTCGTCGAGCTAACGACGTAAAAAAAAGCGCTTTTTGGGAGGCAACCCAAATTTATTTTCATTTATTTAATTTTGAGTTTTAGTAAGATTTAGGTTGTAAATAAATAAATTTTTATTTAATCTAGTGAATTTGCTATTTTCAAGAACGTAATGAAGATTTTGCAGAAGTCAGATAATGATGGTAGCGTGGGCACGCCGTGCTAAATGCTGACAATTATTTCCCAACACCGACAACATCAGTTGAAACACACGGGGAGCATTCTTAACCTTTCTCTTTGCTTGTTGTTTGAGTTACTAAACTTTATTGCATATAACACATGCTTGAGGACAAGCATTGATTAAGTAGGGGGTTGGATTGATATGTTAATTTTTGCTGCATGTCTTTCTCTTTTGCATGTGTTCAATCTTACGATGAATTCTTTCGACAATTTATTCAACATTTGAGCCTTAAAACCTCATACTTAGTTGATTTAAGCAATTGGGCAAATTTCGAATTAAATGTTTAAGTATATAGATTGGTCTACATTTAGGTTTTAAAATTGGTATATGTAACTAGAATTTTTTCGCATGTTTGCATGAATTGATTGATTGAGTAAAATATGTTTGCTTATGCATAAATAAATTAATAAAGGTTCAGGCTATGAATGAAGTTTCGAAAACGTGACCGAATTGAGTAACCGGGGCAGGGTGCTTAGGTTGTCATCTTGTCTCACGTAAAAAGGTTCGAGTGACAAGTCGATAACTTACAAACATTCCGCTAGCTGAAAACCCCATAAAATAAAAAAAGAAAAAAAATAATACATAATAAATAAAGACTGTTTGAAACCGAGTAACCGGGATAGGGTGCTTGGGTTGTCATCCTAGTTCGCGTAAAAAGGTTTGATCTTGTCTACTAATTTTCTGATGCATAGTTAATTAATAATGCCATGCAAATTATGGGATTCAATCTCAATTTAGCGAAATTGTTTAGTTGACATATTTCAATTTTATGACACTTGTTGATTAAAATATATATTTTGAACATTTATTTCTTTTTGCCTATGTTGTTTGCATTGATTGAAGATATGGAAAAGGGGCTCGATTTTTAATAAATTGTGGAATTAATTCTAATGTTTGAAAGAACAACATGCTTGAGGTCAAGCATGAGCTAAGTAGGGGGATTTGATAAACATGTCAAATTGCATATTTTTTTGTGCTTAATTTGGTTTATTGATGAGCTGAACCCTGCTAATTAAGTGTTTTTATGATTTAATTCTTGTCAGGGATGCAATTGATCAAAAGCAAGCTGAAAAGGGGCCAAATTAGAAGAAAATTATTGGAATGGGCCAAAGCGAAAAAATGGAGCAAGCCAAGGACTAGTCATAAATTTGACTTTGTAAAAAGCCAAAAATAGGAAATTCTATTTTAAGTTTATTTTAATTTTATTTATTTTTAATTATTATTATTTTAGATTTTATATTAATTTTCTTAAGCTATTTTTAGTAAACCCTATCTATATAAATAGGGGGTTTTAGTTCTTAGGAAAATCATCCATTAATCAATTGTCTTTACATTCCTATTTCATTTTGGAATTCCATTATCCACCTTGTTTTTCTTTTTCTTAATTCAATTGAGAATTAAATTATTTTGTCTTCTTTTTACAAAATTTGTCTAATTCTCTTTGCAAATATTTTTTTCTATCCATTTCCACTACTTTTTCATATAATTTCTATCATTTCCATAACCTTCAAGCATGATTAAATTCATGCCACACTAAACCCCTTTCGCTTTTAAGCCGTGTGTTAACCCAATCAAAAGACCCTGAATTACAAACCCGAACTGTTTAACTCCCAATTTTCGATATTTATTATTTCTCCAGATTAAGAGTATGACTTCGTCAACTCACAGAGTCAAGTCAATACTAAGTCAAAAAATACGTCGTTTGAGTTAGTGTGGCTAGACGTACAGTTGGAATTCCGAAAGGATCGATTATCTAATTGGTCTTCCGTGAACACATTGGCGTGCCAAGTGGGGATTGCTGTTTGGTTCCATCAAGGGAAGTAGTAACCGGATTTAAATGTCCCAAACGTTTGAGGGCATTGGTTCGAGCTAGGCTCTTCTAGAACGCAAAACTGCCGAAGTTCTAAATCACGAACGTTTCGTAGGTTGTTCAATCGGTAAGGGTTAGTTATAGGACGTTCCATAACTAATTTACACAAGGAAGAGTTGGTGTCCAAGGCGTCCTTGGTAGCTATAACTAGCTTATCGGAAAAGAAGAGTTCACTTAATTTCGAGGAACGGGTCAAAGACAGGAAAACCCGTGCTTAAGGCTGAGCTAAGTTTTATCGATTTTCCTTTAAATTATTTCGTTATCTATTTTTATTTCATCTTTTACTTTTTACTTTTTACGTTTTCTTGTGTTTATTTCAGGTTTCATATTTTATTTCCCCAACGTCGCGGGCACGCGACAACCGCCTGACACTAATCAGTCAAGAAACAAACAATTTTCAGTAATTTCAGTCTCTGTGGGATCACCCTACTCCCTATACTGCTTTAATTTGCAAACTAGGTGTAGGTTTATATTGGTAGAATCGACAGCCATCAGTTTTGGCGCCGATGCCGGGGACTGGTAACACTTACAATTGTTTAAATTGTCTTCATGACCAGATCTTCATCCGGAAATCTCGAATACGACCCAGAGATCGAGAAATTAGCGCGAGCACGACGAAAAGAAGCAGAAGCTCTTAAACGTGTAAGTAAATCAGGAATTGAGCTAGGACAGGGGATCCTAGAATCCGACGTTGAAAAGTTGAGTGAAGTAATTCGTGTAGAGGCAATTCGACGTGGGAAACGAGTCGAAGAGGTTGAACCTGAGACCGAACCACTCTTTGAAACAAAAGGCAACCTCAGTGAACCAGAAAGAATGGCAAACCGAACCATTCGTCAACTAGCTACTGCTCCCAACGAGCAAACACCATTATGCATTAACTATCCAACCGGAGGAACTCCTTTCGAATTGAAGTCGGGCTTGATTCACCTTTTGCCCACTTTTCGAGGCCTGAAGAACGAAAATCCACACTCACTTGAGAGAATTCCACATGGTCTGGTCAAGCATGAAACCCCAAGGAGTACCCGAAGATGAAATCAAACTTCGGGCCTTTCCTTTTTCTTTAGTTGATTCAGCAAAAGAATGGTTATTTTACTTACCCCCGGTTCTATCACAACGTGGGATGACTTATCTCGTGTATTTCTTGACAGATTCTTCCCAGCGTCACGAGCAGCTAAGCTTAGGAGGAACATAGTGGGAATTCGCCAAATGGAAAGTGAATCACTCTACGACTATTGGGAGTGGTACAAAAAACTGTGTGCAAGTTGTCCTCAACATGGGTTGATCGAACAGTCACTTCTTCAATATTTTTACGAGGGTTTGCTCCCTATGGAAATGAAGATGATTGACGCTGCTAGTGGAGGGGCGCTTGTCAATATGACCCCTCAAAGGGCAAGAGAACTAATATCCACCATGGCGGCAAATTCTCAACAGTATCGGCCGAATTCTAAACCGACAAAACGGGTTAATGGGGTAAACGTTTCATCTTTAGAAGATAAATTGGATAAGCTTACAAATGTTGTTCAATCTTTGCTTACAGAAAAGAAAAGTCTGACCCAACTATGTGGAATTTGTACTACATCTGAACACCCGACGGATTTGTGCCCAATCCTTAACGATAATTCAACGGCACATGTAGATGCTGTCGGAGGTTTTCCGGGGCCTCCACAAAGAAGTTATGATCCTTTCTCCAACACCTACAATCCCAGGTGGAAGGATCATCCCAACCTGAATTATGGAGCTAATCCCCAATATAATCCATCATACCAACCGAGACCTCTGCAACCACCACAACAACAACACAAGCCGAGCACATCTCTAGAAGCTGTTGTAGAAAGACTTGCCGCCGATGCTGCAAAATATCAACAGAGGACAGACGCATCAATACAAGAGTTAACTAATCAAGTTAGTAAACTCTCGATGGCAGTTAATCGCTTGGAGTCTCAAGGTAAATTACCGTCCCAAACAGAGCCGAACCCTCAGCAGAATGTCAATGCAATAACTCTTAAAAGTAAATTGAAATTAAAAGTAGAAAATTGAAAAGTAAGTGAATTTAGTTAGGATTAAATTGAAATTAAAAGTAGAAAATCAACATTTTGTACTAAGATTATTTTAGACAGCAGCAGTAGTTTAAGTTTGAAAAATCACTAAAAATTGTATAAATTGAATTATAGAATGAATAAAATATGGAATTAAATCTTATTAAGTCTAGTTTCTTATAGAAGAAACGGTATAAGCAATTGAATTGTAAATTATGAGATATAATGAATTTTGTGAGACAAGGTCAGAATGAATTCGGATTCCCCTGTTCTGACTTTGGAAAATCACCAAAAATTGGAGAAAAATAATTAAAGGCTTAAAGTTATATTTTTAGAATCCGTAATGAGTCTGTTTTCAGGAGAAATCAACGGGAATATTATCCGAGTTCTGTACTCTGATATAATTAATTTTTAGTGAAGAAGGGTCGAAACTGTCAGACAGCAGAATAGGGGTGAATTTAAATAATAAACTGTACTTAATGGCTAAACGAAAAATTCTGAAAATTTTATGGTAAGAAGATTTATGAGTCTAGTTTCAGGAGAAATTAGCGGATCTTAATTTAAAATTTTGTAACTCAAGATATAAATTAGTAATGTATTAATGATTATGAATTGTATTACTTTCGTAGTCAATGTGGTACCGGAAATCTCGGCTAAGAAAAGAAAAGAAAAGTCAACGGGAGTTAGCTCAGAAACTACAGTTTGTATTTCTATAATCCAAACTTAGTCATTATTTGTTATATTTATATACATATGGCAATTTTTAGTGTTAGAATTATGATGTTTTACAATTGGAATGGATTGATTTTGGTATGCGATGAATTTATTGAATTTATATTGATTGAAATTATTTTGATTGAATTTATATTGATTGAATTATATAATATATATGATTTATGTAAAAATTTGAATATTGAATGAATGTTATATGAAAAATATATTGATTAGAAATATGAGGAAATTGATATGAATATATGAGATTGTGATATTTGAGTATTTGATATTGAAAAGTGAATTGAATTGTATTGAATTATGAATTAATGTGAATAATTGAAATATATTGTTGAATTGAATGAAATTGTATGAATTGTGAAAATGGGTGAATATATATGATTATCAGAATGGTATATTGATGAAAGAATTATTAAATTGAGAAAGTAAATGAAATACCTTACTAACTAGTCGGGCTGAGTCGGATATAATTGGCATGCCATAGGATCTGAAAGTGTACGGGATTTGCCAGTTTTATCGATCAGGCACTTTATGTGTCGTATTTCAGGCACCTCGTGTGTCGTATCAGGCACCTCGTGTGTCGTTTTAGGCACTTTATGTGTCGATATCACGATCGTAATACTATGTACCGCTTTTAGGCACAATGTGCCGTACTAGTGTGTTTTTGGGTTGGAATCCGTGTATCCGTCAAAGTCCGGTCCATTAATAGGGCAAACATGTAAAATGAGAAATTGAATTGAGAATTGAAAATTTAGATATGAGATTGAAAATATGAACCAAAGGTTCATGAAATGATTGAGTTCGAATTGATGATATATGATGCCACTTGATGAATTGAAATGTGATTTGAGATATATGAATAATATGTATATAGTGAAAGCTATCGAGATAGTAAGTTGATATGATATAAATGAAATTGATCATTATTGAAATGAATTAAAATGGAATATAATTGATAAATGCATAGTTGAATATAGTTTATTGATATTGAATTGTGAATAAATTAAGGAAAGTCAGACGAATAGTAAGAGAAGAATGGAGTAAATGATAATGGATTTATTTAAGAATTGAACAATTATGTTATTGTGTTTATCGTATGATTTGTATAAAATTTATATGGTAAGTAGTTGAAATTTATCTATAAAATAAATAATTGAATAATTGTAATTGTTATTATGATCTTAAGTATTTGTTATATTATTAAATATTCGGATTATAGAAATACCACTGAGTATACCATACTCAACGTACGGTTTGTTTCCGTGCGCAGGTTAAGTTAAGGTTAGACTGTTGAATCAGCATCCCAGGTCGATCCCGAATTCAATGAGGTAAAGTATGTTGAGTATTGATAATGGCATGTACTTAGGATGTTTTATGAGAGTCATTTAGGTTGTAGAAGTATTGATGAAATGAGTAAATTATGGTTGACAACTGTATGTAGTATGAATTTTGAAATTTACTAAAAATTCGTAGTGATTCTAAATTAGTCTCGAATTGAATTTACTGTTCATATTGGACCGCGAGGGCCCATTAAAGGGACGACATCTTAAAACTAGGATGTGTATGAATATTTATTTTAATTAATGACCGGAATTGGACTGTACTGACTGGTAATGTCTCGTAACCCTGTTCCAGTGACGGTATAGGGTTAGGGGACGTTACAGTTTATTTTAAAATTTGAATATTTTTTAATATTTTTTTCATTTATTTTAAATTTTAAATATTATTTAATATTTTTTTCATTTATGTAATTTTAATTAATTTGTATTTTATAATTTTTTATAACAGTCTGTAGATCGGATGTTACAATGTTATATTCGTAATATGTCTCATCCACCATCACCGTTAATAGAAAATTACTTGAGGGAAACGGGTTTTTAGCACACGGCGACTATAAGCCGGGGGTGCAAGTTGGACCTGAAACTGATTAGCGCGTTAATAGAGAGGTGGAAACTGGAGACGCACACATTTCATCTTCCATGCGGAGAGTGTACTGTCATATTGGAGGATGTCCAGTTACAATTAGGATTGTTGATGGATGGGGCCGCACTCACCGAGTCAGTTCAATCTGTTAATTGGGGAGCCATATGCTACGATCTTTTGGGTGCGATTCCGAATAATATTTACGGAGGTCGGATCGAGATGGGCTGGTTACGAGACACATTCCCGGAGCCGGGGAATGATTCGATTGAAGTAGAAAGAATACGATATGCTCAGGCATACATCCTTAAAATGATTAGAGGTTATATGATACCGGACTTGTGACGAAACCTCGTACATCTGAAGCGGCTACTGAAACTCGTTGATTTTAGAGCAGCTGGTGAACTTAGTTGGGAATCTGCCGTGTTGGCAACATTGTATCGGGATATGTGCGGGGCGACGCCACCAAATAAAGCCAAAATTGGAGGTTGTCTATCACTACTATAATCATTGGCTCGGTTTCACTTTCCATTTTTATGTCATCGAGTGAACCACCTATATACATTCCCACTCATAACGAGATAAAATTTTTATTTGATTTTACAATTATTCTATAGATTTAAAATAAAATTGTATGCTAAAAATTTATTTAATTAGGTGGAACCATCTGGCGAGTTATATTAGAATACCTACCACTCTTGAAAATATACGACTTTTATTACACCAACGGTCAGAAGCGCAAGTAAGTATTAAATAATATATATACATAAAATAGTCGTTTCATATTTAGTATTTAGTATTTAGTATAATGTATATAACTAAAATTTTTATCCCGTTTATATAGTTTCAATGGACACAATACAAGTATCCAACAATATGGGCTGTAATTTTGAAAAAAATCTTTTAAAATCCGAACATTTGGTATGTTAAAGTCTCATTGGTCAACTATGCTACTGTCGAGATGCACCAAACGGATAGAGTGTTACGAGAATTTGGATTCTGACAATCGATTCCTGAGGAACCTGTGGTGCTCGATGATCAGCACAGAATCGACTTACGGCAAATGAATACAAATTAGCTGGTATTCTAGTCAAAATATATTGAAATTTGGGAAAACCGATATGATCATATACCTGATCGCGAACCGATTATTGTCCCAGAGTTAGCGTGCACCCCGGATTACATGCAATGGTTTAGGATCCATGGCAAGCCATATTTGTTGTCCGAAGAGTAGAGGTGTCGGCAAATTCGTGTGGAAAAAGGAACGACGGGGCCCTTTAAATCCAAGACGAGATGACGGCACGGGCCCATCAACAGTGCCTACACAATCACCGAGCCCATCAACAGCGCCTACACAATCACTGGGCTCAATGCCTAAACCGACGACACCCACATCACAGCCCCTTCAGATTATGCTAGGTGCGTATCATAACCCTTATATGTTTCCTTTTCCTAGCCCTATGCTAGATTGAAATGCATTGCCCGGTGCATCTCATTTCTTGATGACTCTGACTCAATCGATGATATATAGGCCATCGTTGCCGCAGAGATCACACGAGGCACCGCTGGCGAGCACATCTAATTACCATTCCCCATCGCCTTATGGGATTCAAACACCTCCACCGTGGGTGATGCAAAACATCTCCAAATTCTTTATTCTACCAAGGTGAGTCATCTTCCTAACACCAACAATCGAAACAACCACAACCCCCGCTGAAGCAACCACAACCCCCGCCGGAGCAACCAAGGAGGAATCCAGTACGTAATCATCGTCCACCCCATGTGGCACTGATTCCAACCGGCATATACATTAATTTTTTTAAATATATTTGTAAAAGTTGTTTCTATATTATTTCATTTAATAAAAAAAAGTTATTTTTAATATTTTAATAGTAAATTAATTTTATATTTTGAATAAAATATAAGTTCTTTTGAATAAGACTGAATAGAAATAATGCAACATCGTTTCATAATAGCAATTATCAACTATTTCGGTTTAGACATGATCGAATTGTATGATCTGGGTTCCTACACCATCCACACAACTTCTGTTGGTTTGTTCTTTCCCGAATATTCATATTATTACGTATTCTACTCGAGTAAAGTTGACTTTTTAGTTTGCAACGCAATTCTCTATCCGGTAACAACTTAAATGGAGCAAGCGATACAGACGGCCACTTACGTTCATCTGGGACCGGTGGGAATACATGTCTCCATACATTGTACATGTATTCTATTTTGTACAGTTTGTCAACATATCTCATTGGATCCAAACAGAGATTTTGACAAGCTGCAATTGCATGAGCGCATGGATAATGAAGTGCGTTAAACGTTCCAATATCACAAGTCCTATTTATCAGGTGTACACGATATTGTCCACCGGTAATACATTGGCTCGGTCTGTCAAACTTAATCACATGAAACCATAGGTTGTCGTGATCCTGACACACGGTGTGTATCATATTGGCCCGCACTTTTGCCTTATTAATTTCTTGCAATACCTTTCGTAACTATACATGACCTCCTTACATTTGGCATTTATAACTCGCTGCTCGCTTTGGAAATAGTGCTACCAAATGAAAATATGTCTCTCGTACAACCGAGGTTATCGGTAAATAACGCGTTCCTTTTAGAACATAATTTATGTATTTAGTCAGGTTTGTGGTCATATGACCATATCATAGGCTGCTGTCGTATGCTTGTATCCACTGTTCAAAAGGTATATTACAGAGGTAGTCTGCGCCTTGATCGTTAATTGAACACAAGTTCTCCAACATCTCATGAAAACGATCATTATTAATCTCGTACTCTGCCAATATAAGTTGATAGCGAAAATTACATACCAATATTCCATTCAGAATAAATTGAATATTACAACCAAAAGTATATTAATAGAGATTAAATACCCATATTGGTCACTTGTTTTCATTTAGTCGTGGACCGATATTACCCGTAGTAGTTAGGCGTAACGTGCCTTAGACAATACCGATGGTGTGTGCGATCCTATAGGCTTTCATGCCACTCAATTGCGGCTAGTATTCCAGTGCCCCGATCTGATATAATGCAGATATCATGTTGGGGGCATACATGCCTCCTTAACTTAGAAAGAAAGAAATCTCAGTTATCAGCTGACTCCCTCGGTGTTATTGCAAACGCAATTGGAAGGATTCTCCCACCGCCATCCTGTGCCACAGCTAGCAATAGCCGATGGGTATATCTATCATACATAAAGGTTCCGTCAATTTATACCAATGGCTTGCAGTACACAAATGCGTCTCAACATTACTTAAAGCTCCAGAACAGACGTTTGAACACTTGGAATCCACGGAGCAATCGATCATTATAGTACGTAGGAACCGTTTCAAGGTCTGTTATGCAACCTAGGACGTACCTCTCCAGCACTTGACACTACTGTCAAACCTCATTCTATGAAGTGTCCCACCACTATGTATCTTTTCCAACGCTTTTTGCTTAGCTATCTAAGCCTTGCAGTAAAAGGGCGTGTATCTCAATTGGCTATGAATACTGGCAATTATACATGACACAGAAGTCTTAGGATCCGCCTTCAACATCAGTAGTATTAAGCTAGCTATTATGCCTGAATCCATATTGAGATGATCTTGTGAAACACTTGTCAACGAAGTATGTTAAATAATGCAACATTAAGTAATAACATTATTATTCAAAACCCTAAACACCCAATGATACTGTACCGGTAACACATGCATGTGAACCTTTGTACTTTTTTATCTCCCACAAGCCTGTCTTTTTTTTCCTAAAAAAAGCCATGATTTTCCATGAACATGTACTATCTTGCACTGTACACTTGGCCTCAAACTTCTCGGATTTAGATTTAACCACATTATAGTTAACCTCGTGATTGATGCTATGTTGTTTCAAAGCACCAAGAAAACTATCATTACTGGAAAAATCCTTACCAACTTTCAAATCACCCGAATCCAATGTCGAACCTGTACGGTCACACGTTCTGTGTGATAGATCTGGATACTCCAACACATCATCTATCGATATATCGACATTATGCATGTGGGCTGAAGGTGAGTACGCCCTAAATTGCAGATCTTCTTCTTCTTCTTCATCTGAATCCCTTCAACATCTTCAAGTTCAGATGGAACAGGCTTCAGTTCAGAAAATAATGCAACTTCTGCACCATCGAGGCCGAGCTCTCGAGGTAGATCCACATCAGAGTTATCATCCAACCCACCATCATCTGCAACATACAAGGTCCCATTGCAGGTGGACATCATAGGGAGTACATAATCCCTTCTTGTAGACGTTTCGTAACGTTTCCAATCAGATGTGAATTGTCAACCACTAGAAGTTGATGTCATTCCCCAATACGTATTTCCAGTATCGAACATTGACCCACCGATGTGCATGTCCTATCTACTAATCGAGTGTCGTACAAGAGTTGTATTTTTCATACTGCCACCAAATACGGGCACTTTCGTATTCTACCTCCCACTAACGGAGTGTCGGCTAGAGGTTGTGTATTTATCTCGAATAGCAATTGATGTTGAAGTCGCAAATGTTTCATTTGGCGATAAAAATTAAACATATAACTCAAGATAGGGTGATCCACTAGCGAGATGAGTCTGCACTATCGCCTCAAAGCTATGAACACCTTTGATATCAAATGAGTCATATGTCACGAGATCAATCAAAGTACAAAATCGATACTTAATAAAAGAAACCCTACTTGGCATCGTTCCAAAGATTTTACGTGTAACACCCCAAACCAGGCCCAGACATTATGGCCAAGTCTGGTGTGTCACATTGAAATGTTTTTCGAAAACCATGTTTTCATTGAAAAACCTTCTTGATGTTTAGAAACTTTTACCGTTTAAACTTGTAAACCTTTGTAGTGGCAGAAGCATGTTATTTTAAAAACAGTTAAGTATAAAAAAAATAAACCTTCTTTGTTATGGCTTAGAGTGAATGGATACTACGCACCAGGTAGGATTCAAGAAAAGAGGAGGTGAGTCAATTAGACTGCTTAAGTACCAAGCTCTTCCAGGATCCAATCCTAGACATGCACACATCCATTGCCACACTTTAAGCTTATTACTTGTCCATGAACAACAAATTAAGTTTAAGTCTATTTAAAATAGTTATTTCCCTTGAAAACATTTACGTTGCGGAAGCTTTGCTCGGTTATCGTGATATTTTGAAAATAAGTAACTTTTATAAAACACGCCCTAGATCTAACCAATTTTAAGGAATCAATTTAAGTGATGTGAATCTCAAGTTGAAAACGATTTAAGTAATTTAAAAACCCAAAATAAAAATAATAGAGCGGCCTTATTACAACTTTAACCAAAATAGAAATAATCAAAAGTAAATCACGAAATTTAAAAGGAAGCTAATTGAAACTTATTTAAAAATCGAGAATTTAATCTTCGTGGCCTCTCTGAATCCCGCCCACTCTCAAGTCCACCAACTAGGGCTCACCCGCAAGGACGGAAGAGAAATGAGGTGAGTTCGAGAAACTCAGTGTGTATGGAAAACCCATCCAAAGCCCAAGTCAGCTCAAGCCCATTGGGCCTAAGCCTTATTCAGATAACAATGAGTGCTTGGGTGAAGCCCTTTTCGAGTCACAATGCGTGGCCTTAACCCTTTTTCGAGATAACATGATGACCCATCACCCATTCCGAGCGAATGTACATATTCGTGTATGCAAGCCCAACCTAGCTTATAACCAACCGCTACACTCCACCCGTACCAGCCCTACACTCCATGTGGGAATAGCTCAACCCACCCAAATTTCTACACTCCACGGTTGCGGCATTGCTGCTCGGATATCGATAAGTTGAGGCAAAGCCTCCAAGACGTGGACAAGCCACTTTCGATGCACTTCCTCCATCAATAACCCGATCTCATGTATCGAGATAATAATAACATGGCATGCGATAAATAGTAATATCAAATATGCATTCAGTCAACCTTAACCCTAGGGGTATATCAGTAATTTTACTCCTAGGGGTAAATCTGTAAATTTTCCACCTATAAAGGTATTTCAGTAACTTTATCAGTTTTAAGGGTTCTCAAGAATGATACGGTCCTTACTAGCCCATTTGTCATCACAGTAATTTATTTATCTCAATTTCACAATTTTAGCCATTGGGCCCTAAAACCCCTAATAGCCCTACAGTTTCCACTAGCAATTTAAGCCCATTTAATTCAAGTTTTATGACCAATTTGCCAGTTTAAGCAGTTTTGATTCTACAGTCTAACAGAACATAATTATTGCCTTTTTTTTATTAACTTACCCGTATGGGCCCGTAAGCCCATTGGGCCCAATTTTAGCCTATCGAGGCCCAATTACCGAAGTGCACAAAATTTCACACACGACTAACTTACCACTTTACGATTTCAGATCAAATTATTTCTAAACGTCTTGTGAGCGCTCGCACACTCACAATCCCACGAAATGCCAGAATTTCGGCATTTCGGCTTTTGCCGAATCGAACTATGAGAGGGTGTTCGATACACACCTGTTTCGCGATGACTGCCACTGAGATCCCTTACGATATCCTACAATTGATTACCATAATTCTTAGATTACAAACCATATTAACCAATCCCAATATTCACCTACCATATTCGAACCATGCCCCTAAAGCCTTTAGAATCTTACCTTTTTGCTGAAAACCGATGACTAGATCTAAGTATAGTTGTTCCAAAGATCCAAGCCTTTGATCCAACCTCTAGAAGACACTAATCACCAAAATAAATTGTCAGTTAAAGACCCTTAAAGCCCTATGCCCAAATCGACAGCCTCCCTAGATTTTAGGGACTTCGACTTTTTTTAAATTGTAAAATAAGACTAGATCTGAGGTGATGAGCACTTACCACTTATTCCTCTTTGATTTCTTCGCAGATCTGATGCAGATCTATCCTTTAAACGATAGTAGAACTCGAATCTAGGAGATCTGAAGTTTCGGCTATAAGTCCCTAAATCTATGGTACTTCGGCTTTTTAAGTGATGAAGAAGATGACGATTTGAGACTATAACTTTGAAGTAATGTTGCCGAAAGATACTAAGGGTTTAGAGAAGATGAAAGTTAATCAAAAAGAACAAAAATAACTGAAGGATTTTGGCTTGGAGAAATCGGCACAAGAAGTGAGTTTTCGGGATTTTAGCTTTTATAGCGATTGGCTATGAAGGTTTTGTGGAGGATGGGATCGATAGAGGAGGTGAGTAAGGTGATCAGAAGGTTTCGGCTAGAATAAAAAGCAAAAAGGAGGAAAGAAAATGGAGGGAAAAGAGAGGAAGAAGAACTCGGCACCAAGGAGAAGGAATTTGCGTTTTTGGCTTTTATGAGAACTCAGAAAAGATTAATGACAGTGAAAGTTTTCAGGTGGCTAACCCTAATTCTCCAAGACAAAAAAAGAAAAGAACCTAACCCTAATATAAACTAAAACAATCAGCCCAACCTCCCTGAGGCCCTTGCCGAAATTTACTTAAGTGATCACATGCCCGGCACACGCCTAAAATTAAAAAGTAACAATATGCCTACCTTGCAACTTGAACCCTGGACCTTTAATTCCTTCCCAAGCGCCATTTTTTTAGGAACTTAGTGGCGCCACCTTGCCACTTTACCAAGGCCTTATTTGTGTCATAATTTACCACCTCATTTTTAAAAGCCCATATCGCCAGAACCCTCTTTCTCCAAAAATTAAAAATTCAGGAATTGCCCCGAATTAAATTTACTCTTAGGCCTTTTTCCCACACCATAACCCTTCGTAATTTATTTAATTACATACTAAATAATAATAATTAAAACATCCAAATTGTTCGGGCCATCTTCTACCCGAACCTAGACTCAAGGCCCATTACTCCTAGGCCCAAAAAATTGGGGCGTTACATTACGCCTAATTCTTTTACGAAATTCTGTAAAATCTATACTCTGGTTAAAAATCATTTGCGTTGTGTTTTCTGATAAAAAAATAATGTCGTTCTCAGTATCACGGGCCTCACCATCATAGTAAATAACAGCACTAATACGTTCACTCATCTTCAATTTCTATTATGGTTAGCCTATCTAATTTTACTTGCTGTAACTTATACATCCTTAGAATGAAATTTGTCTCGTTTATAGCCTAAGGCCAATCATGAACTACTGTAGAAAAAGAGCGTCCATGTGGGAGCTTTTTTCAGAAATTTTGCTGACATTGCATCCTGTTTGAAGAGTTTTTGACACAATTTTTTTAGAAACGTCTTCTCAAAATTATTTTTTCATGAACTACTGTAGAAAAAGAGCGTTCACGTGGTAGCTTTTTTCGTAATTTTGCTGACAGTGCATCCTGCTTGATGCGTTTTTGACACTATTTATTCATAAACGTCTTCTCAAAATTATTTTTTCAGGAACTACTGTAGAAAATGAGCGTCCACGTGGGAGCTTTTTTTTGTATTTTTGCTAACAGTGCATCTTGCTTGAAGCGTTTTTGACACTATTTGTTTAGAAACGTCTTCTCAAAATTATTTTTTAAGGGTACAAAATAGTCAATTTTGTTATAAAAAAATAAACATAATGTTATTTTTTAAAAAACTAAACCCTAATTTAATTACATTTAACCCTAAACCCTAATTTAATTTATTTAAAACCCTAGAACCCTAATTTACTTAATTTATTTAAAAACCATAAACCCTAATTTAATTTAGTTAAAACCTTAAAACCCTGATTTACTTGATTTGTTTAAAAATCATAAACCATAAACTCTAATTTATTTAGAACCCTAGAACCTAATTTATTTAATTTATTTAAAAACTATAAACCCTAAACCCTAATTTACTTAATTTATTTAAAAACCATAAACACTAAACCCTAATTTATTTAAAACCCTAAAAACCTTAATTTATTTAATTTATTTATAAACCCTAAAATTTAATTTAAATAATTTTTATAAAATAACACTAAATCCTGATTTATTTTTAAAATCTAATAAAACCCTAAACCTTAACTTATTTTAACAAAAACCAAAACACTAAACCCTAACCCTAAAAACCCTAAAAAACCTATGGACCAAACATGCAAATATCCTTAACAATAAAAACAAGGAGCAAAGCGCTCCCCTGGGGGAACGTTTTTTGTCACGTCAACAAAACACGCTTATGTGGAAGCGTTTTGCTGATGTGGCAAAAAAGGCTCCCCAAGGGTGCGCTTTGCTGGCAATTTCTCCCTTAAACACGGCCACGTAGGCGCGTTTTGCAAAAAGTGACCCATTTTCGTAAATATACTTAGAAATGGGCCTTTTTAGGTAATTTAGTCCAAGAAATAGGAGCAGATTCCTTATAATATGTAGGAGAAATTATTATTTAAAAATTTGTACTAATTTTAAAATATATTTATTATTTGAATACAGCTGTTAAACATAAAATATAAAAATAATTGGATTCACAATTATTAATTAAAATAATTATAATTTATTTTAGGTAATTAAAATAATGGCATCTCATCTATTATTCTCCAATTTCTTTTCTTTTTATTATAGGTTTATAGAAAATACTAGAATTGTTCCATTTACAATATATTCTAAATTGGTCGTTGAGTTAATTTTATAATTAATTTATTTTCTTATAAATTACAACAGGAAGAAGTTGCTACTAATATATATTTATTACTATTAATCAATTATTCCCATTAAATTTTGTAACCGTTTGTAAGAAGTTGCTAATTTATTGTTATTTTATGTGACTAATTTGATCTTTCTTTCTCATGCAAATATATGTAAATCTAATAAATAAATAAATAAATTCATACAAACAAATATTACTTAACAAATTTTCCTATTGTATAATTAATTAAAATAAAAATCCTCAGGCAATATATTCACAAATAACAATAATAAGTAGTATTTATATATTGCTACCAAATCTGATGCACAATATGCATTTAATTTTTCTTTTCAATCTAGTAATTTCTCTACTTGTTAACATGTTTGTTGTCTGCCTTTTGCCACGTTCTTCTTCTTTTTCTCTTATATTCTCATTAAGCTCTCTATTTTGTTAATTCATTTCTGTTTTGCCCTTATTCTGATAAATGGAAAATGGAATGGTTGGACCTGGTATTGCTGATGAAGAAGAGATGGCGTCGCAGATTCTTAGAATATTGTTATCACATTTGTTTGGTGGGCAGTTATCTGCAATAATTTGATATCTCTCCAACACTTAATGAGATTGTTCTCAAGTAATTTACGAATTTTTTCGATACTTTTTATTGATTTTTACTTTTTAGTGTTAATGGTAGTTTTTTTTTTTTCATCGTTTTGAAACTCAAATTAATAAAACTATGTAATTGAGAGTCTAATAGTTTATTTGAGTGTGTAAGGAAATGATTACGGCTAAACTTCGAGGAAAACACCAATAGATGTGAATATCGTGACACTGATGTCAAGATATCATGATATTGACCCTCCATCACTTTAAGGAATTAAAACTTCGATAAAAAATCAACCTGGACCAATCTGCCAAAGATATCGCGACACGGAGCCTCAATATCTTGACTCCAAACTTATGGTTGAAGTATAGGAGCCCAGGGCCAAATTTTTTTTAGGTGGTCAAAATTAAATTATAAATTCGTATGAAAGATAAAATGTAATTTTATCACTATAATGGCTAAATTATAATGTTATCATTTTAAGATGTCAAAGTACAATTTCACTATATACTAATTTACAACTTTACAAATTTTAAAAAATTTAAAAGATATTTTTATCATTTTAGTGGGTTCAAAGCCCCTACTTATTTCTTGTACCACTTATGCTTCATAAACAGTAAAACAAATAATACTTCATCATAAAATATATATATATATATATATATTTAATTTTAGTTATTTGCTTTACTTACGATGTAAATTAATGGCAAAATTTAAATGATGGTTTTGAGCATGGAGCAACAACATAAAAAGGCTTTTCACTTTTAAGTTGAACTATCTCCATGTTGAGCCGAATTTAGTTGATAAATGCTTATAAATAATAATAATAATAATAATAATAAATGTTTGAGGAAGTGTTGCAGCAAAAATAATTGATTGTGGGGTCATAAATTGGACTATTTGTGCCAGTGGGAATGCAGTTTTGTTGGATCATAAATTTGATTCAAAGGAGAGATTCGAGACATCACTCATGCATTGTAGCGTGAATTCAGACCCACAATTTCGAAATTATCAAAACTTAACTGGAAGGACATTCATAACTGTACTATTTATACTACTGTACATTAAAAAGAATCTCCACCCAGAAATTTAGTGATCCATGAAATTTCACCCTCTTCCAGAAAATTGTAATATATAATTTCAAACAATTCAATGCATTATTCTCATTAAATTGACGTGGATATATAACACATTAATCATTGGTGTTATCACAACAGATCACATTCTCATTATATATTGAGAAATAAGATAATTCAAATATTAGTAAGCTAAGAGATACCAATTGATGGGCAACTATTGGTCGATACCACATGTTTGGGGTGCAATTTCTCCACTTGCTCATTCATGTTTACAGGACCACACACAGGGCATAGATGCTGTATGCTACATATATAGACCCTTTTTTCTGTGGAAGAAGATGGAACTGCTTGAGGAAAGTTATTGCTATGAAGTACAGTTCGGGCCCCAACTTCAGTGAATTGCTTTGACCTGTTGCGGAAGTCATTTATCATATGAGGCAAAGCTCAGCACTCGTTCTCAACTCAGATTTGTTATATTTATGGTGTTTATCTACATTGCATTAGGTAGTTGTAAGAGGGCGATATGGCAAGCTTAGTAGAGAGAATGAGAAACCATGCTTGTTTTATGTTGTTCGTAAAAGTAGCATTAGGGATGGGGATCTTGGTTGGAGTTTGTGAAGCTCAGCTCGATTATGACTACTATAAGAGTTCATGTCCCGACGTGGAGAACACAGTGAGAAAAGCTGTGTTTGGGGTTATCTTAACTGACCCTACTGCACCTGCCGCTTTCCTTAGGCTCTTGTTTCATGATTGCCAAGTCCAGGTATTCCTCTCTTTTGGTCTCAAGCTATGCTCAAGGTTATCTTCATGCTTTGTAAGCATACACGTGTTGTTTCTATGCTATATCTGACTTCTCTCTGTGATACAGGGATGTGATGCATCGATCCTGTTGGACTCAAAACCTGTTAAAGGCAACTCTGAGATGGCTTCTGGAATGAACTTGGGTATTAGAAGGTTGGAAACTATTCACAGTATAAAAGACAAATTAGAAGCAAAGTGTCCAGGGCAAGTCTCCTGTGCAGATATTGTTGCCTTAGCAGCTAAGGTATCAGTTGCACTGTCAGGAGGACCCGATATTCAGATCCCTCTCGGAAGAAAGGATTCCACCACTTCTAGTCGACAAGCAGCTGATGTGAAGATTCCTCCATCGAATGTTACAGTCGATACATTACTTGATATCTTCAAATCAAAAAGCTTAAACCTTGAGGAATCGGTTGCAATCATGGGTAATTACTTAAATCAATCAGCCAACCCCAAGGTTTTTATGTGTCCTTACAATCGTAACTTGAAAAGCTTTTTATTTGTTACAGGGGCTCATACATTAGGAGGTGGACACTGCTTAAACATTGTGGACAGATTATTTGATAGGCAGCCTGACGACCAAATTAATCCCGGATTTGGAGTCATATTGAGATTACTTTGCCCTACCAAAACCCCACTAACGAACCTGACTGTCGTGCCGAACGACAAGACTCCCTTATGTTTCGATAATCGGTATTACAGAGATGTTTTATTGGGGAACGGCCTCTTCACTATTGATTCAAGGATTTCGACAGATCAACGAACTGCACCCATAGTCAGACAGTTTGCTGCCGATAGCAGACGATTTTTCCAGGTGTTTTCTTCTGCGTTTGTGAAGCTATCTTCATCAAATGTTCTTACCAATGAGGAAGGGCAAGTTAGGAGGAAATGCAACCAAGTAAACTAGGAAAATGCCAAAAATTGAAATACAGTGGAGTTTTCTTACACGAAAAAATAATTAAATAAATTGTAATAAAAATGTCACAAGTTTCCTATCAGACCTCCCTCAATTTGATCAAAGGTATTATGCCAATTCGTATCTTCTTAGTCAAACAACATGATCTAACATGATATTTTGTTTGAACTAAAAGCTTGTGATTTTCATGAAACATATAATGGGATGAATCCCATGCTCAAGAACTTCCTTGCAAACAAAAAAACCATGGAACAGATATAGAGTTCGCTCGTTTAATTTACAGTATTTGTTTGTTTAATTTACAGTGCCATCCTCTCAGTCCGCTGCATGGTTTTGCTCAGTGTCAAATATAGCAGTATGGTGACAACATCGGTTCACAGTTGTTACCTAGTTTAGGGCACCGAATGTTCAGGAACAGCCTCCGGTAAGGATTGTGAGGATGCACCGCTCATTTTGCTAGGTACTGGTGTGTTCCTTCGAGATTGGCGTTTCGTGGGTACTAACACACTCTCATTTTCTAACTTGACAACCTCCTCCTCCTCGTCATCATCCTCCTCTTTGAAAACTGGATGGATATATGCATTTTGAAGATAGGGTTTCAAATTGAAGTTTGAATCCCGTGCGCGTTCCAATGTGTCTTTCATTACTGCTTCCTGAAACAAACAACAGAGAAAGTAATGATTATGATGATTGAAAATGCAGTTCATGCATCACTCTAGTGGTAGTCATTTAACTAAATTCATTAAATAAGACTGTGAAAGCTTTAAGTATGAATGAATCACTGAAAACACGGATGAAGCCATCAACTAAATATGTAAACACCAACAAACCTGCAAAGGATATCTGACAAAAGCAGGTTCATATCGCGCTTTGCAGAATCTGTAAAACCAGATTGTGAGGACAGCAAGAGTAATGAGAAGTGGTGCTGCCTGAGCCAAATGCTTTGTACTTAACAATCCAATGAGCGCGACATGCGAGACAAGCAAAGCAATTATAATGCGTCCGTGAACATCAGGCCAGAATGCCGCCGCACTTTCATACTCTTGATTGTAAACATTGATGATCTATATTTTCAAAGGAACAAAATAGAGAGAATCAGACAAAGCAAAAAGATTCATTTACTACTCTACTTGAATATTATGTGTCGAAGTTCTTTACCTGATGACGGAAGACAACATAAGCTAGCCCGAAGAAAACTACAATGAATGGAAGTAGAACAGGTGTCACGGTAGCATAAACCATGCCAAGTAGAAAATAGAGTTGTATACGAGGTTCTCCAACGTTGAAGCTCAAACTTCCTGGATTCATGGCCTCTTCCCTGTCCTTTTCTGTTTTCACCAAGAAAGTATTCTTCAAGTGGTAAATTATAAGCGGTTTCAGCATCAAAATCTCTGCTGCTATTCCAGCCCATCCATCAACCATGATATAAGTAATAAAGAAAGTTGCTCTCATTGGTACAGCTACACCAATTGTTTTAGGAATCCTGCAAAGAAGGGGGAGAGTCATTTATGTCGAAATTAAGGCAAATTTAGACATCAAAACCATAACAGACATTTACAGAAGAAAATGGAAGGAATACATACTCATTTGCTGATTGCTTAAGAAACGTGTTTAGCTGGTCCAGTGCACTGCCTGCAATTACGCTGCCGAGGAATACATTCACTAAATTAAAGAGATAGTATCTAGTTGCTGATCTCCTTTCCAAAGATGATATTGATGTGAACCCTTCAAACTTGGACATGATCATCAAAATAGTTGGCAGAAAAATGAGAAAGAGCTTCAAAACAATACCAGGTAGAAAACCTTGGATAACCGATTTAATAAACGGTCTGCAGAGGGGAAAAAAAGGCCAATATCAATTATAGCATTGCAATCTAAATAATGATTCAAGATTTTGAAAATAAAATGGAACTCACATTTCAATAAGGGCCTTCAGGAATGGTGCTGCTTTCTCAAGGCCTTCTATTGTGGCCAGAGCTTGTACAGATGCAATTGGGATTATGAAGAAGAAAGTCAGGAAGAAGAATGCTACAGCCATGATCAGCCTCCTAACAGCTATCGAGACGTAAGGAATTGACAGGTTTTGCCAATATACATCTCGTGGCTCAGGTGCCCAGTCTGTTAACCACAAGGTTGGATTCCTGGATTGTTGGGTTTGAGCACAAACAGCTGCACCCCATCGAGATTTAAAGGAAACAAATGCAGCCGGCATTATGGATTTTGGGTCTTTGAGGACCCTCTCCCTCTCTTCAGCTATCTGAATAATGAAAACAAGTGTTGAAAGACAATCAGCGGAGAAAAACAAATGGCTGTGGCTCAGATGCAGTATTCGTGAACAGGCTTGAATCTTTTGACTGAATGAACAAATAAAAAATCAACCTAAAGAGAATTTGCAAGTTAAAAATGGAAATGCTTACTTCATCGGATAACTTCTCGATTTCAGTTATGTGATGATCAATTGCATCCACTTTTTTACCCCAGAGCCCGAGAAAACCAGTCTAGTAAAGAGATAATATGCTTGTCAAGACATCAGAAATTTAAAGCAAAGCTGAACATCAACAGGAGACAAGCTTCTAAAACCATGACAAACAGCAGTAAGTTACCTTCATAATAGGCCTTTTTGCATTATTTCTGGAATACTTCAATTGATAATAGTCAAGCCAATTCTGCTTACTTTTCCTCTTCTTCACCAACTTCGCAAGTTTGTTTGCATTGCATACTACCTGAATATAAGGAAAACTATATGATGAACTGAATTCTATGATGAATGTCTTTGAACGAGAATACATGGTAGAATAGTAACAAAGTACAAGAAGATAATATAATCATTGGAACAAATGCAAGAGGAACTCACCTGATGTGTAAGATAGGTATCAGGGTGATTAACCAGGAAAAAGTGCTCCACAGTCTCACTTACAGATTCATCTGAATCCGGTGGTACGTTTCTCACAAGCACCTAAAAAAATCAAATTCCATTCCAAACGCAATTTAGTAAAAGGCATCATATCTCTTTGAATTATAATACAGAACTAAAAGAGTAAATTTAAATAATTTTTTTGATAATAATGCAAAGAACACATCTTACAGTAAACTGATCAGGCCGGCGTTTTTCTGATACAAGAAATTGCAACCGCATATTCGCAACTTTCTCATACTCTTTTAGCAACACATAGCATGTCCAAAAGGTAAAAGCATAAGCCATTACTATATGTGTCCAAAACCTACAACATATGATTAAATATTAGTCCATTGTAACCTGAGTCACAGACTAAGACAAAAGAAATTTGCAGTGATAGAATATCTCCTACCTATCCGATCCATCTGGAACGTTTGAAATCGAGAGCTTATCAATATCACTTGAAGTAACATTCTTCAGCTGCAACTCCAATGTTTTATTAGTGTAATTAACCGGCACTAGGACCGCCCATGCAAGGAAGGTGATAGGCACAAAAATCTTTAGGCTGCACACAGAACAATAAGAGAGCAATCAGAACAAGACAAAGACGAAATGAAAAAAAGATAAATGATTAATGCCTATCATTAGCTAACGCATTTCATAAAAACTACATCATCTTACGAAGAAAAATAAATAAATGTACATATATACGGAGACCCACAAACAGATACTGCTATAAGCAAAATTAATATTTCCATTTAGAGCATAAGCAACAAAGCAATAACAGTGAAGGAAAAAATGAACAATTTAAGAAATTAAGATGGCCTGCAGCATACCCTATCAAGTAAATGCGCAAATAAACAGCTGAATCCAAGCCGGCGTGATCGATAAGCTCGAGTTCTGGCATTTTGAGAGCCTCTGGCATCCAATTCAAGAACCTCAAGTAGGAACGGAAGTCCAAATTGACAAATTTCTTAACAAATGTTCCAGACCTCGAAGGACTGCTTCTTAAACCCTTGAGATACCATTTCGGAAAATAAACCCTATCGTTGAAAGGTTGAAGCCTCAATATAGCAAACGCTAGTAAGAAAACGAAAGCACTTAGCAGATTAATGCCTGCTGCAACCCCTATATCACCAAGTGTTGCCATCTATATAAAATCTTCTCTGCATACACGAAGATAATTCCCAGATCAGGAAATCCACCGTAATTAAACAATTAAACTCTTAAGGTTGCAATATATTCCGGATATAAACAGAAACCTCACAGGAAAATTGACTCCTTTAAAAATAAAACTCACAGAAAAATCATTGCTTTACATAAAAAAAACATAAAGAAGGATTTTTTTTTCAAGTCCTCTCAATATGAAATAACTTAAAAAACAATCAACAGAAGTCATCGGAAAAGGGAAACAAAGAAAACATTCTAGTACAAACAAATCCTTACTCGTTTTCTGTTTGTGATTCTTCAAGTGGAGCGGAAATAAAAAAGGAACAATTTTCGGGCAATCTAAAAGGCCAAAACCAAAGACAATACTTTCTCTTTAGCTTTTGAATGATGCGTATCAGAAGTTGGAATTAGGGAGTGTTTGGATCACTTCAAAACTCGATAAAAAGCAATATCATTTCTCCACTACTTAGACATGAAAGTGAAACGCACGCAACCGAGAACCGAAAACCCAAAAATGGATAATAAAAAAACCTTCTCTGTTGTTGATAAAGCAAAGCAGGTTAGCAACTAAAAACCAGAAACCCCAAACAAACAAAAAACAGTCATTTATATTATGAGATCGGTGGGGTTTTTTTTTGTCTCAAACAGGATTTATGTTTGTAGTAATTTTCGCGGGTTTTGATTTATATTTTCTTACAATGGTATTGTCGCTGTTGTGAGATATAGGAAATGGTAGTTCAGGTTGGCAGTTGCCTTGATGCTAACGTTTCCGTAGGGTCCGCTTTCTTCTTGTGTCGTTTCGATTCAACGGGTATGAGTTTCCTTTTTTTAATGAAGTAAAAATTCATTAATAGTAACAATGAATTGATTAGTATACCTGAAGCAGCTTTCAATGTCGGCAAGCTGCCACGTGGGTGTTGCAACGGCTACTTTTTGTCTAAGTCGCGGCGTGGGAGCGTGGAAATTAAGGGAGCGCGATTTACATTGAAGGAAAGTCGATGATGCCGATGCGAGAGGCGATTGAGTGTGTGGAGAGAGTAGGTTGTCATTTGGTGAAGGTCGCCGCGTGGATTTAGCGTTAGCTGCGTGGCGGTAACATGGCTGTCCCTATCAGAGGATTTTTTTTTCTTTTTGGAAAAGAAATTGAAAAATGGATAAAATAGGATACTTTAAGTTGTCATTTAAGTCCTTTTCGTTATCAATAAAACTCTAAACACTGAATTATCGTTCAAACAATATTATTTCAATATCACCCCACTTTCGTTCTATGATTTGGTTTTATTAGGGTAACAAAAGCATTATTAAAATTGGGAAGATAATTTTATTTTTGCATTCATGTTTTCAACAGAGTTCAGACGATATTAAATTTAAAATTTAATGCCTAAATTATAAAAATTTGGATAATTTTTTTATACTTCGAAATACACGATGAGATTGGATTGCAAAAAAAAAAAAGGTAGCGAACGAGACAAGAAGCAGGATTAGTTTATTGTGGGGAAAACATAGGGAGGCTGCAGGCGATGGAAATGGCCAATAAAGAAAAAGAAAAGAAAGCGGTTGGTCTACAACTCAGCTGAGAAAAAGTAAAAGAATGGGGCAGGCCGGTGTGCGGTGGATGCAGCGTTGAATCCGTGGGCTAAAATCAGATGGTTGAGAAATTAGCAGCTTCAATTAAATAAAATTAATTAATCGTCCTACACACAGACGGAAAACGTATTTGGTTCTTTTTAAGTCAAAAATTGTGTAAATGAGTTTTTTTTTTTTAAATTAATTCCAACGTGTTCTCTAATTATTTCATGATCAATGCTGCCTTGTTTGATTTTACTGTTTTAAGTTGTAACGTATGCATTCAAAGACAGTAGGTACATGCCCAAATTATTATTTATATTGAAAATAAAGCAGTGAGTTGGTCAAGAAAAAAGATAAGTAAAATAAAAAAATTATAAAAAAAAAAAAGTGTCACATCCCTGATATTCAATCTTGTGACTCACACTTTGAAATCTCCTTATAAACAACGCAAGCATGGGTAAGAATATGGCAGCTAGGCAGGGAAGGGATTAAGTCAAATTATGAAATCTCAAACTCGTGGCGACTCCAATGCCTGTGATTGTGAATACTATAATATTAAATTCCAAAAGCTTTCTTTCAAAAGAAAGAAAATTCCGAAGGCAAAAATGAAGACAAATAGTGGATGCGTCACAATGCTTGATGTCTCACATTCACGTCGCATGAACTCTACGTTATACCATCTGGCATCAATACATGTTTTTTAAGGCTTTATTCACATTTTAGCTCTAAACTTTTCCTGTTTTTTCAAATAAGAACCTAAATTTTGTTAATTTTTTTCTATTAAATGATGATGATGCTGGAATTTTTTTATTGATAAACTATAAAAATGGTCATCCAACTATTTTTTTTTTTAGTCACTAAATTTTTTAAATTTAAATATTTGAGTCACTTTGAATTTATGTGGATTTTTTTATTGGTCTAGTAACAAAATTAACCCTCAATATTTACAAAATTTGTCATTTTAGTTCTAATTTAAAAAAAGTTAACCCTCAAAATTTACAAATTTTGTCAATTTAGTCCTAACTCTAAAAATTAAAAAAAAATATTTTTTAGCCCTTTATAACCCATCAACTAACCCATGTGAGATATTAAAATAAGAAAAAGAGTACAATTTTTCAAGTCACCTGCAAATGGACTCTAAAAAAGTCGGGATAAAGCACACAAAAATTAATATCCAAAATAAAATAAAGGCATTGAAAACGTTATTTGTTCGGGTAGTAATAGAGCCAATTATTCCAAGTAGGTTCCAAAACATTTGTCTAGTGTGAAGTCAAAATTATAGTAAAAGAAATTGTTGCAAGTGACTTAAAAGAGGGTACTCTTTTTCTTGTTTTAATATCTCACATGGGCTAGTCAATGGGTTACAAAAAGCTAAAAATAAATTTTTAAAATTTTTAGAGTAAGGACTAAATTGACATATTTTGTAAATATTGAGGGCCAAATTTATTAATTTTTTAGAATTAGAACTAAAATGAAAAATTTTGTAAATATTAAGAGATAAATTTATTGAATTTTTTATATTTAAGATCAAATTCATAGAATATGTAAATATTAAAGAACTAATTTTATTACTAAACCAATAAAAAAAACTAACATAAGCTTAGAATACTAAAATATTTAATTTTGAAAAATTTAGCGCGGATTAAATGCACTTCTATGAATTAAACAGTAATGAGTTGATTGACTCTATTTTAAAAAATGCTTCAAAATGTGCAACTTAATGGTCATCCCCAAAATGCACTGTTTCAATCTAGTCCTTCATCCTAAATGCACCGTTTTGACGTGGAAATGATGAGGAATTAATAAATCCTTATATATTAACTGTCAGATCATTCTCAAAACTTAACATAAATGGAATAATAAACAAAGTCCATTACTTAAATTATCATTTAAAGTTTTTATACTTTAACTCTTAAAAAAAAGTTTACCCTTGAAAATTTAATTTTCTTAAATGCAAATTTTTTATTCATTTTAATACAATATTAGGATTAATTATTAGAAATGTTTATGGATTGAATTATTCACCCAAAGTTAAAGGTATGATCAAAATATAAAAAATTTGGATAAAAATTACGAGATTTGATAAATGAAATTAGACAAAAGAATTAAACTCATTTAAAATGTGAGTTCGACTTAGACTTCAACGTTCAAAGTCCAAGCCTGTCTAACCCCACCCATTTATACTTTTGTAGTATTTTTTTATATTTTTTGTAATTAATATAACATAAATTTAAATATATTATATTATGTGAATATTAGAAAATATGTCGAGTTATATATATTTAAATTTTCAACAAAATACCAACAAGTGATGAGTGCATTGATAAGGCACATTATTCTCTTGACGAGAGAACGTAAGTTCAAACTTTGGAGACAACATTATTGGGAGAGGCAACCATAAATCTCCTAAAAAAGTAAAGGGAACTAAATATGTAACACCCCTAACCCATATCCGCTGCCAGAACAGGGTTTTGGAGCATTACTACCATTTACAGATCACTACCGATTCAATGCATCATATAAATAAATATATTACCATTCAATCAACAGTTTGACACTTGTATAAGCATCAAACAGCAACATTGTTAGTATACTTGCACATATTTCATATAAATTTAACATTGATATATCTATTTTCTCGACGTATCGCACTTGAGTTTAATAATAGTCTCAACTTACATAATTTCCTTGTATCAATATATCAAAGATAATCATATATGTACATGTCATGAAACATATCATGCTCTTACCGTTTCTTCATAAGCATATATCATTCATTTCATTATATCAATATTTCATGCTCCATCATTTCCATATATTTTATGTATATTTATTCCGAAATAGCTTATATCAAACTTAACATAAATTATATTCCATGTACTTATACTTATTTCGTTTATCTATCTTCATAATTATTTCATACAACTATATTGTACATATATTTCCATATGACCAGTTCTTGTAAACATTTCACACGACTATTTCATATAACCATTCGTCATCTAATACATATTACCTGAATATCAATTGTTCAATAGATGTCATCGCGTCTCCCATCCACGATCTTATTTATCTTTGACATGATGCCATAGTGTCTTTCAACTATGGTCTTACTCATTTTCTGTCATGTTGCCATGGTATCTTTCAACCATGGTCTTATTCATTTCATGTCACGCTGCCATGGTATCTTTCAACCATGGTCTTATTCATTTTCTATCACGTTGCCATGGTATCTTTCAACCATGGTCTTACACATTTCATATCCGAGAGCACACTCCCGCGAACCTCATCCTTACAGTGGGATTACCAGTCCAGGCTAAATCCCCTGTAATATAAACTCATAGAGTATTGTCGGGATTACCACCCAGTGCTAAATCCCGCAAACGACAATTACTCTAATGAGCTTGGATCCAATTACAGTCCCAAAGCTAAATTCGCACCCTAATTCAGATTACCCGTCGTGGCTAAATCCATTTTCCACATATTCTTCTGGAGGGCTATATCGGATAGGATCACCCGTCCCAGCTAGATCCTTTTACCACAATTCCTTTTCGAGAGATCCATCGAATTTTCCTTTCATTCAATCGAGATTTCTTCCCATTTTATCAAATACATCAATGTTTCATAAATTTCCATACAATGAACATTCGAATCATATTCACATCAATAACATACATTTAAAGCATTTAAGAATATAATTCAAGTTACACGAAACTTACCTTATTGCTTATTTGTGTGTATAATTTCATTAATCCGATATCTTTTCTTTTCCACGATCAAGTCTCATATTTGAGTCATCCGGATCTTTATAAATAAATTTGATCATCATTTTCATTAATTTCATATTCTAATGCATTTAATTAATGCTCTAGGAAAAATTACCATTTTGCCCCCAAACTTTTAATTAATGACGATTTCATCCTTAGGGTTAGGAAAATAAAATTCTTGCAATTTAATCCTTATTTCCGGCTATTATTCTCATACATATTGATAACAATCCATGAATTCTATAAAATATCAGAATTTTCCATAATTTCAACACATTTCAATTTAATCCCTAAAACATGTTTTCCCCTATCTTGAACTAAATTAATAATTTCATTCAATTTTGTAATTTAAATAATAAAATTAATCCATTTCATGCAATTTGGTCATTTCTGACTTTTTACAAAATTTCCCATAAAGTTTTACTTTTATTCAATTTAGTCCCTGAGCCTAAAATATGCAAATTAGCCATGCTAGATGAATATTCATACATGTTTTTCCTCCTCCTCCTCTCCATTCCACATCCTTAATGTAGATAACACACTTGTAAGTAACATTATCCATAATTTTTATTATTTACTTTTATGAATATTCAAGCTGTCTATCTGCATCATAGTCACTAAATTATTTATATCTGGAGCTATAGAACTCCAAATTAAGATCCGCTAATTTTCCCTGAAACTAGACTCATATATCTTATTACCATAAAATTTTCAGAATTTTTGGTTTAGCCAATAAGTACAGTTTATTCTTTAAAGTTACCCCTATTCTGCCATCTGACAGTTCTGGCCCTTCTTCACTAAAAATTAATTACCTCCTCATACAGAATTCGAATGATGTTCCCATTTGTTTCTATTGAAAATAGACTCATTCAAGATTCTAAAAATATAAATTTAAATCTCTAATTATTTCTATACAATTTTTGATGATTTTCCAAAGTCAGAACAGGGGAACCCGAATTCATTCTGACCTTGTCTCACAAAATTCATTATATCTCATGATTTACAAATCCATTACTTACACCGTTTCTTCTATAAGAAACTATACTCAATAAGATTTAATCTCATTTTTTATTCATCCTATAATTCAATTTCTACAATTTTTGGTGATTTTTCAAAGTTAGAATACTGCTGCTGTCTAGAACTGTTTTAGTGCAAGATATTAATTACCATGTTGTAACACCCTTATTTTCTTTTTCTACATCATTTCTCATCACTTTCTCTTATTTTCTCTTCACTAACATATCAAGAACATAGGACCTTATGTAAGAAAGCTCTACTATAACATTATTTCCATGCTTTGTTAATAATAACAAACTTAAAAACATATTGAAATCTTGATGTACTTACCTTTTCTTATTGACTTCAATCTTTAACTTGATTTTTCTCTCTCCTCCAGCTTCGATTTCTTGAATCCAACTTGATATTCTTGCTCCCCATCATCTCCTTGTTATCTTTCTCTCTTAGTAGCTATGAAAATTCTTTTGATTCCTAGGTGAAAATGGTGAATTTTTGGTGGAAGGACCAAATTGTAAAGAAAACAAAATTTCTTTCTTTTCCTTCTCTTCTAACGTTGGTTGCATGGGAAATGAAATGTGTTGTTAATTCTTCATCTTCCTTCCTTTTATACTAAATAAATAATAATATAATAATAATAAACATCTCATAAAAATATTAATAAAATAATATTTATCTAATTAATTAATTTAAAATATCATCAACATAATCATTACATTCTAGAATTCTCTCTTACTAATTGACCATTTTACCCTTCATGATCTTTTAGAATTCCATCCTTGAGTCATCACTTAATTTGGTAAAATTGTGATTTAGTCCCTCATAATTTTTTTACCTATTCAATTTGGTCCTAATTCATCAATTTTTCTTGGTTTCTAGATCATTCCACCCTTAAAATATTTGCACTATTAGTCCTTCAACTTTTTTATATTTACACTTCAGCCCCTTAAATTTTGAGTATTTACTCTTGTGCAACAAGACTTTTCTCATCTTTGCAATTTAGTCCTTTCTTGAATTAATATATCATAATATACTTCTCAATATTGACATAACTCAAAAATTCCCTTTTTGTCACTTTATTTCCTTATTTTACTATATCACGTTATGATAATATTTTACTGTAAAAATTTTCGGAGTATTACAAAATATTAAATTAAAAATAATATATTGAAAAATATATATAATATAAGATAACTTAAAATGAATTTGGGTTACTATTTACAAATATGAGTACATTTAAAGAAAATTTTAGGCTCATATTCTAAGTCATATCGAACTTGAACAACATAAAATATATTAATATCATGCATAAACCATTCTTCAACTTGCCCTAACCATAAACTCCTCTATTAATGGGCAAATTTGAAGAAAATGTCAATTTTTTTTTTAAATAGAGAAATGGGTAACTTTGTTATAAAATTTAGGAAAATAAATCGGTTTTAGAGAGAGAAGGTGAAAGCGCACCATGTAAAATGTGTTTTCACTGTGAAAATACATTTTACAGGGCATGCTTTCTGATTTTTTCAACATATCAACTCCTTTGCTAATATGGTTAATTGTATAGTGGTTTTATCCTCAAATCCTAGGTTTGATTTCTCTCACATTTATATTTTTCATTTCATGTTGTTTCAACTTTTTTTTTTGTTATTTTTAATTAATGCTTTTATCACAATAGCTGATATGGTTAGATGATTAGATAACAGTAACTTCATCCTTGAGTTTCAAGTTTAATTCCTCTTCTAAGTACATTTATATTCTTTTATTTATAAAATCAAACTTGATACTCAAGAATGGAATTAATATGATTTAACTATTTAACCAAACGAACTAATGTAATAAAAGTATTAATTAAAAATAACAAAAAAAATGCTTGAAACAAAATGAAATTAAAAAAAAAATACAAATATGAGAAAAATCGAGCTTGGAACTCAATGATAAAACCACTAACAATTAATTATCTAACCAGAAGAGTTGATATATTAAAAAAGTCAAAAAACACGTCTCGTAAGACGCGTTTTCATACACAACGCACTTCTACCTTTTTCCTCTAAAATTGACATATTTTCTTAAATTTTTTAAAAAAAATGGCTCATTTCCTTTTTCTTTTTTGTTTTTAAATGGACATTTTCTTCAAAATTGTGCTCTATTAACTACCTATGCTTTGTTTGTTTTTATTTTATTTTATTTTAATTGTGCATTCATTTTTGGTCCAAGTATGTCTTTGAGACTGTATATTGTAATTTTATCTTCAAACATCTAATTAACCATTTTATTTCCCTTTTGGGTTTACATTACTTGGTTTCTATTCATAAATATAAATGGATTAAAATATGTTGTTCATAAATTTAGAATTTTTATTTTTATTTTTAAATTTTAGGTTAAAATTTTAATATCATCAAATTTTTTATTATATTTATTGGTACAACATTTTAAATTAAAAAAATATTTATTTGATAGTCATGAAAAGAAAAAAAATATTATAACTTGAATTTGATAAAGAAATTTCAACAGTGCTGACAATTAAACTTATACTTTTGAATAAAAAAAATAAATGTTTTCAAAGAAATGAAAGAATTAGATATTAAAAAAGCATAGCTATTAAATTATAAATGTATATAAACAATTTAAATTAAAAATATCAAAAATAATTTCCAACCCCATTTATGTTTCAACTTATACTTTATATTTCGAAAACATTTACCGGCTTAGGCCCGGTTCTGTTTTCTCCATGGAACCAGTTTTCATTTAAAAGCGGGGGATGGCAAATGGGCAATTGATATTGTGGGTCAAACCGTCCGAGTAACCCAATGGCAACACTACTGCAAAATAGTGAAACGGCAATCCCCTGATTTATCCTTATCCCAAAAGCTTTCAAGATGGCCCAGAATTTCAGAATAGTTCACTAAATTTGAACCATCCCACCTTCGGCAAAATCGCACTCCAACATCGCACTACAAAAGTCGGCGTTTTTTTCGCTGTGATGTCCTAAGCAAAAAATAAACCCAATTCCCTAAACTCTCTCTGCATTGGGATCCGAGTCTTAAACCCATCAATTCGATGTCTTCAACTAGCAACTCAAACAATTCACACAATCTTGCCCTTGAATCTAAGCAAGACCGACCTAACACCGTTCGGATCCCCGACCGGGTCGACCTCCGGGGGAGTCCCAGGAGTCGTCAAGGGTCCCCCAGTCATTCACCCCGACTCGGCCCCAGCCGGTTCTTGAACGGTGAAAAGAGCGGGGCGTCATTTGTTGGAGCTGAATTGTTGGGAAAATTATGGGGTGATCGAAAGAAGCAACCGAAGAACGCGAAGAGAAAAGGAGGCAAAGTTTGGTACCAAAAGAAAAGGGTGAAAGGACTTGTAGTGGTGACTGCATTGGTGGGTTTGTTTTTCTTGGTCGATTGGATTATGCTTTTGCGGTTACAAGATCACCGGGTCGGATCCGATGACCGATCTTCCAGGAATGCTTCTTCTGTTTCGGCTCAGGTAGCTCAACTCTCATTTGCTTTGAGATTTTATTTCACAATTATTAACACTAATGATGAAGAAATAATGGGTTTTTAGTAGGTGGTTAGCTGCATTGTTTCCTTATTAATGCAAGGAATTCCAGGTCAATGAAGTGCATTGATCGTCTATTGCTAAGTTGCTAAATGAAAGAGAGCTTGTATGATTTGGGTTTGCCGATACTTTTTTGTCCATTAATATCCAATACAACTTTAATCACCACACCATTCACAAGTGTGACTTCTACAATTCATGGATGAATAGTGCATATTTGAATAGTGATTATTAGTGTATTGGAGAGTAATATGATTTCTGGAGACAATTGACATTTCTCTCTGTGTGATATGAATTTATTTGCCAAAGCATTACGATTGTGGCTTTTGCAGGTGAAGGTGACAAAGCCTAGAAAAGGGAAAAAGCATTACAGTGGTATTTATGGAAGGTTGTTGGCTTTGGCTGCTCATGCTTTGGCTGAGGTATTTGAATATAAGCAATGATGTCTTTTTTGTTCACTTTCTTTGACAAACTTCCCGTTTCTGTACAGTTTCTCTTTTCTTGTTTTTCATGTTTTATTGAAAGAAGTGCTATGACACATAGGGGCAAAATAAACGTGAACCGAAAGATTTATGGCAGGAACCTGTAGTTTCTGCTTCTGCTTGGAGACCCTGTGCTGATCAACGTGACTGGGAACCTAATGGTCTCTTTCTTTGACTTCTATATGTTTACTTTTCTCGGGTATGGATAATTTAGACTAGTTCTCAGTTCTTACATTACTTCTTTTTTAATTTGATAGAGGGGAAGAATGGATACATTATGGTCACTGCAAATGGTGGAATTAACCAGCAGCGTGTAGCAGTAAGTGATTCCAACAGCAGAAATTCTAGCATGTGTTCCAAGCTATTGAATTTGCTTTCATCTTTCCTCTCTGAGATTAGTAGATTTAGTTTTTGATTGCTAAATGTTACTGTTGGTGACAGGTCTGCAATGCTGTAGTACTTGCTCGCTTACTTAATGCAACTCTTGTTGTTCCCAAATTTATGTACAGTAGTGTCTGGAAAGATGTAAGGTGAGGCTTTTATTTTTGTTCCTTTCTTCTTCTTTTTTTGCTAATAATTTTCATCTTAATTTTTTTATGTTTCTTCCCCTTGGAAGATGGATGTTTCCTCACATTAAAACATTTTTTTTTCTTTTAAAGTATATTGTTGATATTTGAACACTGAATGAAAGGAGTTAACTTTCAGATTAAATTTGTTTAGTATCTATCAGATGACTTCTATTCGGACTTGACAGAAAAATGACTGCACTGTATTTTAAATTTCGCAGTCAATTTGGTGATATCTATCAGGAGGAGCATTTTATTAAGTACCTGGCTCCAGATATTCGAATAGTGAAAGAACTTCCTGAGGAGCTAAAGTCTCTAGATTTGGAGGCAATTGGTAGTGTTGTGAGTTTCTTCCTCTAAATCATGTTCTGAATGGCTTTTGCTCGCAGCTTTGGTCTTAGGGTGTCTTTTATCAATAGTGATTGTTCAATTGATTTTCCAGGTGACTGACGTAGATGTTAGGAAGGAATCTAAGCCAAGTTTTTATCTGAAAGACATTCTCCCTATCCTACTCCAGAAACGAGTTGTCCATTTCGTTGGCTTTGGGAACCGTTTGGCTTTTGACCCAATACCATTTCAGTTGCAGGTAAATTTCTAGCCTTAATATCTGATGCCATAGCAAGCTCCTTTCGATTTTTAAGCTTTATTCATTGGATAATTGTTATAATCAGTTGTTGGTAATAAAATTTATGTCTATATCCTTTTCTTTTCTACTTTGCTTTTCCTAATTGGGAAACTTCATCTAGAGACTTCGATGCAGATGTAATTTTCATGCACTTAAATTTGTTCCGAAGATACAAGAAACTGCTGCTTTACTCCTTGAAAGATTGCACAAGCATTCAGCTCAGCCAGGACTATTGGATCATTATCTTGTTGGTCCACATGCAGTGGCTGCTATGATTGCAAGGAGTGATCGTGCTAAAGCTTCCAAATATCTTGCTTTGCATTTGAGATTTGAGATTGACATGGTAGCTCATTCGTTATGTGAGTTTGGCGGAGGTGAGCAAGAGGGGAAAGAATTGGAAGCATATCGACAAATCCATTTTCCTGCATTAACAGAGCTAAAGAAGACGGAAAAGTATGAATAGTTTTCTAATTTGTCTCCGACACATTCTATATTTCTTCATCGTCTGTCAAATTTCTGCCATATCATTCCTTGTGAATTGGGAGAAGCATGCAAAATATTGCTTTATATTGAAGCCAACTGTTTTACTTGCTTCAGGTTACCTTCCCCTGTCATGCTCCGATCTGAAGGGTTATGTCCATTAACACCAGAAGAAGCTGTACTTATGCTTGCTGCTCTAGGTTTCAATCGTAAGACTCAAATATATGTCGCAGGGGCACAAATATATGGAGGGACATCAAGATTAGCTGCTTTGACAAGCTTGTATCCTAATTTAGTTACCAAAGAGAATTTGCTTTCATCTGCCGAACTTGAACCATTCAAGAATTTCTCATCTCAGGTAACAATGCGGCATATCCACTTCTTGTTTGATGAAAAGTAGGTTTTGCTATTGTTGCATTGATGAGTTGTTGGTCTTTACCACAATTTGAGCTTTCAAAATTACTTTGGCATTAGCTCTTTTCACCATGCACAAGCTGCTACTGCTTGTTTCCAGGTTGTTTTCATGCAGTCTCCTGTCAGTGATATAGACTATGAAATAACCAAGTTAGATATTTGGAAATAATGAGATTAATACTTTTAATATAGCATCTCTAAGACTAGTAAGATTAGGACAAATGGTTTTCTATGCTCTTATCAATGTTGGTTACTATCATACTTGGTGCGAGTGCAATTACATATTATGACCTTTGATCTGTAGCTGGCAGCACTAGACTTCATTGCCTGCACTGCAGCTGATGCATTTGCCATGACGGACTCTGGTAGCCAGTTGTCATCTTTGGTATCTGGGTATCGAATATACTATGGTGGAGGGAGGATGCCTACAATACGCCCAAATAAGCGGAGACTAGCTGATATCTTCGTCAAGAACAATACTATAGAGTGGAAAGTGTTTGAGCAGAGAGTGAGGAAGGCAGTTAGACAAACTAAACATGTCCAGAGTAGGCCTAAGGCTAGAAGTGTTTACCGGTATCCACGGTGTAAAGAGTGTATGTGTCGTACAGATTGACTTATTTCCCTTTTTAAGATGTTCTAATTAAAACATGCATCATTCTTTGTTGTTTAATTTTAGTCTCAAATCAAACTCTGATTATTTATACATTGTTGTTTAATGGTAAGGCAGGCTTGTTGTTGGAACCTCGTTCGAGTAGAATACTAAGATGACTTGTAATTATGTTTCTCGGTAGACATGACCTCGTAATGCTCAAATTCAATTGTAAATTATATCTTGAAATTTTGTTGGTTAACCTGGTTAAAGAAACCTTGACTTTGGGATATAAAACTCGTCGGCCGACATGGTTGCATCGATTCCTATGGACAAGTCTTGGGTTCCCTCGCGTGGATGCAAGGTAACTGTTGTCCCGTTTGGCAATATTGCTAAGCTTGTAAATAGGGTCCCGTGAGGTTACTATATACAGGTCCGGTGATATTCTTAGACCAGATATCGTCACTTGAGGTTATGTTGAGGTTAGCTGGGCAGCCAAGCGACTGACTGCACCACAGTAGTACGTTCCACTGGCAGCTTTTTTGCAAAGACCATTTGGTTCCCTGAAATAGAATTATTTGGTGAAAATGGAATAGAGAGGTAAGAATATTATGTAGTTTGGTTAGTTGAATGGAATTGACAAATAATACTAATACATTGTTTGGTCGGGTAAAAGAATAGATAAGGAATAGATTAAAATAACAATTTTACTTATAAAATTTAAATTTATATTATTAATATCTTACTAAAATATTTAATTATTTAAAAAAAAACTAAATTACTTAGTATTAAATACAATAAATATCGGTCAAAAAAATAAATACAATAAAACAAGATTTTAAAATAAAATTAACATTTTAATTTATTTTTAAAATAAATATAATAAAATAGAGAATATTTTATAATATATATTAAAAATAATATTTTGCTGTCATTAAAAAGATAAATATTAAATCATAAAGAGATGAAGTTTAAATATTCATTTTTTGTTACCAGATAAAATTTAATTATATATATATATAATATAATATTATTCTAGTTTGATATAAAATAATATTTAAAAAACTATCAAAATGTAAAACGTATAGTTTGGTTAGTATGCTAATTCATACTCTCATGGTTGGTATACAATACCATCTCTTTTGATGTTTTTAAATTTTATGACTTTTGACTTTTTTGGTTGGTGTACTGCCATGGTTGAGTTTGGTGACTTTATTTATGAAGATTTGAATGGCTATTTTTTTTTTATGAAGAGTTTAATGGCTGTTTGTTTCATGGGTAGTTTGGAAATTTGCTTCGAGTGGCTATTCCTTGTGGTGTTGAATAGCCAATTTTGAGGGGGAAGCATTGAAGAGCTATCCTGGCCATATTCTTTGTTGTCAGTAATAGACTATTCCAAAGAATAGCAATTACATGAACCACATGGATGATATCAGTGTAGCACTTCGAGTAAGGCAGGAACCACTTGGCTATTCATGCCAACCAAACGTGCTGTGATAGTAATCTTCAAACTCTGCTTCATGGTAGAATCCATTAAGAGCTAAGTGCATTTATAACCTCTTGAGGTAAAATCTTCCTCCTTGTTAGCATGATAAGAATAAATATATTGCTCTCTCTCCATGCCGCCGATATGTCAATCCCAATTGCCATGTTTTACAACAAAAGGTAAATTTTTGGGGTTTGTCGCGCTCAGTAGAAAAGGGCACAACTCTTCAGAAGGCTGGCTATATTTATTGAAACAAATGTAGTTTCTGCAAAGCCTAAATTCAACGCAACCTTGGATCATTCAACATTACTTTTGCAGAAAATGAATTTGAGTGGGTTGAGCTTATGGTGGGAGATTGCAATGCATAACCAAGAACATGTGTGTGGAAAGAAAGGCAAGATTGGAAAGATTTTGTACCGAAAATATCGGTTCAACATCAGAGAACTACAGATAAATCCTCCTGCACAGATTTAATCTCCTTGACCTAACACACAGACACAGATATCTCCACTCCAACACATAAGTTACTAACAGCCACCAGTTCGGACAAAACACAACTTCAGCACTATACATCTCATACAGACAACAAGCTAAATCTGCATAAGGAGTCTCTCCCCTCATGCAACAAAATTTCCCCATGGCTTACTTACCTCTTTCGTCGTTTGGCATCCACCTGGGAAATACCGCAAAAATGAGAAGTTGAGGCAGGACCTTAAAACACAATATAAATACTTTGTAGGCAAAAGTTTCAGATAAATGGACTTTTCACTGTAAACAGACATTTTTATATTTAAACACTCACTCTAAACTTCATATCTAGAACAAGATGATTGCCTATAGCTCTCTATGATAGATATTCCAAATGTTCCCCAATCCCAAATATCAAAAAAAAAAAAGCACCTGTTAATTTGTTGAGTAAAATGTTTAGCCACTTGCTAGTAACAACTAACAACTATCTGGCCTTGATCAGCTAAAGTCAATGCTAATCTTAAAGATGTAGTGAAATGGAAATAAGTATGCAGACTGCAGGATAAAGAGATAAACCCAATCAACGATCAGATATTTAGAGGTACTAGTTTCTAATGTTACATGCGTTGCATGTTGATTGATTTAATAATTGTTGAAATTTGACTTTATTTCAATACAAACTCACCAAAGGTTTTTACATGCACCAAAAAAATAGTGAATAAAAAAAAAAACAATTTTTCATTATATTACCTCATTATAAATTAAAATGATCTTTCATTTCTATCCGATGCCATTGCTGTTCAAATATAATCCAAAGTTATAATTGTAATTATCACAATTTTACCTATAGTTTATACTTAGAGCTCTATAATAACTCTATTTTAAATTTAGCACAACTTTTTTTTTATGTCATAATTTTTACGAGTAATTGTAATTTAAATTATCACAACTTCTATTTTATTTCAACTCTTTTACTAATAATAATTCTAAATTAAATATTATAGTAATATAATTGAAAATAAAGGGTATTCTCATCTATTCAAAAGTTTTTCCAAACTCGTGCTTTTATATATATTATTTATAGATAAATATGATTCGATAATATGTCATGAGATATGGTAGCCACTCAAACCTGATCCAAATCAACTACTGGAAATAGAAAAACCAGGCAGATACAACCTCAAGGCACTTAACAAATACAAGGACTTGCATCTAAGAGTAAAGCATGTTTCCTAACTAACATTAACTTTCTATCCATTTATAGTCAATAGTAACACACACAAACAACATTAACTAGAGGGTTCCCACTTCCCAGTGACTTAAGACCATATATGCTATACATACCATTATTTTTATTTGTAGAGGATGAGAATTCCTCTTAATTGCCCTTAAATTCATTAACAAACCTCCTTGGAGGACACCATAAACGGATTGGGTAAATTGCATATCAGAGGATTAGTAAATACTAAATTGCTCAAAGAAGAAAGAGAAAGACAACTGGCCAAGCATCATGAGAATTTGTTCAGAAAAAGGGTCTTACCTTTACATCAGATACTGGTGATGGATGAAATCCGTTCTGTGATCTTTTCAGATCATCCTCAGAACATTCGGAACAAACAAAGTGATCCAACATTTTTGCTTCCTCAATTGTCATGTCCACACAAGCAGGATGATACCTATAGGAACAGTAATAAGAACCTATAGATATCTTAAAATTTATCGGGCCTCCCATTGGCACCAGGAACGCAAAAATACATAGAACACCATACCAGTCCTTGCAGCCCTCACATTGCACCATGAGATCATCAGGGTTGTAAGGCATCTCACATTTGCAATACCTTCAAAACAGACAAATCCAGGGGCACCAAATAATCAATACCACATTGCTAACAAGTGAGCTAAAAGCCATATTTCACCAACCAATGCATCATCATACTCACACAGCAACTCGGTCAGGAGTAAAGGCACCGGTAGCAGCTTTATACTCGAACCTACAATAGTAATCCTCAGCCCCAACATCCTCAAGCTTAGTGTAGTTCTTGAAAGAATGAACGATGCACTTCCCTTCAATGGTGTGAGCACTCTGCACATCATAGTGGTCAGACAAAAACAGCTCCTTTGCTCCATGGAACTGCCTCCTTCCTCCAAGTGACTCCTCGGGACGATAATACCACCGTACTCGAACCTTCACATTATTCCTGCTATCTGCTTCAATTTTCTCAACTCGTGCCACATACGGGGGCTTACCAGTGTCGGAAGGACGCATCAGAACACAATCCCCAACTGCAAAAGGAAATCAGACTTTCACTCTAAGCCATCGCAAAACTACAATCTCGTAACATCTATATACGCCCGTAAAACACACCCATATGCATATACATTGATGTTGATATGAAAGATGCACCAACAATCCCTTCTGCAAACAGACATCTTTCAACGTGAATGTATATGCATCCATTAAAACCAGCAAAAAAGTAAAACCCGACAACCAAACATTCACTTCTTAATCATCGACACTAATGCTACATGACAGATTTGAAATTTTAAAATTGCTAAACACGAACTGCCAAGATCCAAAAGGTTCCCATGAAAAATTTTCGACATTACCAAAGCGACAATTTTTTACGGCGTATACGTATTCGTAGGCGTATATATGTACATGAGAATCACAATACCTCTGACAACTTTGTTGGTGCCTCTGATGGTGTAAGAGTCGAGGTCCTTCTTCCCTTGTTTGGGCTTGGTGCCAGAAATTCCTGGTCTTGTTTTTGCCATGGAAGCTAGGGTTTTGAGCTACGGTCAAGCTCAGGGATTTAGGGGGAAAGTTTTAATTTTTTTTATTCAAAACAATGGAAACAGAAAGCTTTGAAGAAATAAGGGGAGGAAAGAAGGAAGATAGACAAAACCCTAAGTTCCCCTCATGGGAGATGAAGAGAGGAGACAACTCATACAAGAAGAAAGTACGTTGATGGAGTGAGTTGGAGACAATACAGTCAAGTGCTGGAATTACAGTCATTTATGTATTTTTTTTTAATTTTTTAATTCATACTGGTAAGAAAAATAATAGTGTGAAATGATTTTCAATGTAGTTCTCTAATTTTTCACCGTTAGGATTGGACACAACAACTTCAATATCATAAAAGGATAAATATAAGATTTTTAGTCTCGAATTACAAATATTTTACTAAGATGGGATAACAGTACAGTAATTTAAGTGCAATCTTGTTTTTACGTCGCAAACAAGAGTTACAGTCTCCACTTTTTGACCCATTTTCTATTTTATGGGCTGATCTGGCCCGGGCTCCAATTTTCTTAACACCCACACTTCTTTCATTGTCAGCAATTCGGTTGAAGAAAAGAAATCATAATGTCTTTATCTTAAAACTAAAATATTCTGTCCATTGAACTACAAATAAAGTGTTCCTATTCTCCATTCAGTTAATGCATATTTTAAGTTAGATTTTTAGACAACTCCTACATTTAAAAAAAAAAAAAAGAAAAAAAAGAAGCAGAAATTATTTGACTGACATTTTTTTTTTCTCAAAGGGAAATATTCATTAATGCCCAGAACTACTACAAAAGAAAATGGTCAAGAAAATTTATTGTTACCAAACAGGAATAGGTGGAGAAAGTAACAATCTCTTGTTTTCTGTCTCACCAAATTTGAACTACAAAAATCAAAGCTGAATATGTTGATACAAATGAAATTATACACCCAGCCATGCATTTGAAAATGCCATCATAGATAACACACAAATCGTTTGGGGTTCTCTTTTTTCTCTCTCAGCTGCTTTCAGCAAAATTATAGGCTTCTATTCCAATAGAAAACTAAATGACCAATAGACGCAGTTCTAGTTCAACGGTTGATTGGAGTGTGCATTCGTTCAACAATCCTGTTAACAGCGTCACGGGACATCACTAATGTGCCATGCTGCAAGATGCTATAGACATTCAAGCCCTGCAAAAACATACACAACAGTCTCAGCATTAAGCAAAATAACATACAAGCCAACTCGAGAATAGTTGGTTAAAGCAATCAATAACATGATGCAAATCCCTATAAGTGAATACCGATAGCATTCAAATAGTTCTAAACCAAATCTATCATGATAGACAGTGACAATACAAAGTTAATCAGTTACCATGTAATTAATTACAAAGGCAACCACATTGAGATAATTACAGTTAACACAACTTACAATTGATGGCAGCACGTTGACATAATGTAAATTTTGTGTAGCTAGCTTCAACTTTTCATTTATGGGGCCACCATCCACCAGCAGAAGTTTCTTGGTATTCTCCATTTGATTTACATAGTTCACTATATTTTTGGTTTTATGTGTAGGGACCTCCAAATCCTCAAAGACAAGAAGCTGTTCAGTCAGGTAATACTAATCAATTAGGATTCAAAACTTAGCACTGAAAACTTTTGTTCTACATTTATTAAGGTGATCTGTAAAACCACAATACAAAATGCAAAATAGTGTGAACAAACTACACATAACATGCATATGCCAAATACTATTAACTTACCTTTCCTTCAGCAGCACGAGCAGACAGTGCAATCTTCAGTCCAAGACGCCTAACCTTCTTATTCAATTTAAAAGCATGACTTCTTGGTTTGGGGCCATGCATAGTAGCACCACCTCGAAACTGTTATCAATCCATAACATCAATTAAAAGGCCATGGTAAAATAGGATCATAGATCCAAAACTTCTTAAAAATCAAAGAACAGCAAAGGGGTCACCTGGGGACCACGCAGTGATCCATGCCTAGCTCGACCAAGACCCTTCTGTTGCCAGGGCTTCCTACCAGTCCCACTAACCTCACTAATAGTTTTTGTTGAATGTGTTCCCTGTTGACCATTCAATTGTCACTAATCTTAGCAGATTGTTGGCACAATTCAGAAAATCTTTTTAATGCAAAATGATGTGCAGAATATGGTATGGTCTGAAGAATTTCATTAACACCAAGATAATCCTAAATGCGAGCCTCAAGCATCCATAAAGAAGGATGAAATGGCACCTGTTGTCGTTTTGCAAGCTGCCATAGTACAACACGGTGGATAATATCCTTTCTAATAGGTACATCAAAAACATCACCAGCCAAAACCATCAAGCCATGGTCTTCATTATGAAAATTTGTCACAGGAACTACCAGGTCTTCATAAAGTCCTGCGCCATAATAATACATTTAATTCAATAGAACACTGCTCCTAATTTAAACAACAAAACACCGTTGGCCTATTCCAACAATTATTTAAAGGCTTACAAGCTGAATTCAATTTAACGAAAACAAGATGCCAAATGGAAGGCAATGCAAAACCCAAAGTGGAGATTTAGGTTAACAAGTTGGCATATGTCAAGGTGATTTCTGGAGGCAAGTTTTAGCACAGAAACAACTAATAAAGTGGCTTGGTAACAGTAATAGGCCTCCACCTTTGTTAACTTTATATCTTTTAGAAAGCCAAAGAACATCCCAGAGATTCCTACAAATGCATATTGCCTTCAAAATTCAAACATTAATATGCTTCCATCTTATGACTATTAAAATTTTTAAAGGCAAGTAGCTACGTGAGGAATGTGGTTTAATGTTTCCATACCAATAGTACGCTCTGGCGTTAGCACAGTCTTTGAAGACAGTAAATCGGATGGAAAAGCACCTCCATTTGAATCAGGAGTCAAAATTGTGGTTGAAAACCTCCGAAAACCAAGGAAAGATGGACCACCCTACATCAATTAAATGTAGTATAGATAGATAAAATACAAAGAGACGCCAAGATAGAGAAGATAACAAGAGGATAGGAGCATAAACATGCAAAATAACTAGAACAAAAACACCAAGGGGTTAGAAGGGGTTAAAGATAGAAACAAATAATACAGAATTCTATAATTGGTATTGTAGTAAGGGCACCTCCACTAGATGCAGAAACAAAAAGCCTGTTATAAGTATTCTTGTTAGAACCTTCTAAACTAAAAATTAAGGATAACAATAATAGCAGATCCATTAATTAGTAAACTAGATCCCCCACCCCAAATCTCCTTTCCTTGAATTGATTCACCCATCCTGTTGGATAGATTCTACAAAAAAGGATATTTAGACAGAAAACAAAATGAGAGCATACCTTGGAAAAGCTAAAACATTCTGCATGAAGCAAGTTATCCCCAGCAATTCGACCACTCAAATCTAATTAGAAAAAAATAAGTTACCAGGTCAAGTATACCAATCACATATAAGCAGCAAACAAACAATGTTGAAATATTAGTAACTTAGTATATTGTTCTGACCAGAAGCTTGAAATGATCGACCTGCGACGGTTGGATATTCGCGGAAGCCCAAGGCTGACAGTGAACCAAAAGAACGTACAATCCTTCTAGAGATCGACAAAGCCATTATCCAATAACCAAGAATAACTAGTTCAATAGCATCAAGACAAAGTCACTTGCTCATCTACAGCCCAAACTTCATCTGGTTTATGAAGTTTACCTAAGATTAAAGTCCACAGCTTTAGCGAAGAATCATACAAATTTATAAACCCGTTCAAATCAAACGTTTGCATCTAACATTGTGAGCGCAAGGTATTTGATAAAATTCCACATACAAGAAACTCAGAATACGAAAAAAGAATGGCCCCCAAAAAATAGTTACCCTGAAATCGTATTAAGCTAAAATAGAACCTGCATGGCGTGCAAGTCGACATAGTTGCTAATCAAATCATTTCTAATTCACGATTAACAAATAATCTATTCTTAAATTAATATACAAGAACCAAAAAAGCAAATGAGATCAGGAACAAGAAGAAACCAAAAGATGAGCGTGGCGGGAACCTGGACGCTGAAATGAGACCGGAGAACGTTGACGGCGTATGGCCGCGGTTGAGGGCGTCGGCTTTAGAGAATGGAGGCAATGTGTGGAGTGTGGGTTTAGTTTCGTCGTATTGAAAATGAAAAACCTCGTCTTGCTCGATTTCCAGTATCTTTTTACTGTTTGGGCCAAAAGAATTTCGGCTTAGGGCTTTAGTTGGTTGCTCAAACGACGTGATCTCGGCATCATATTTGAACTTAGCCCCAATTTCTGGGCTTTTATTTTGACAAACACAATACTGAGAATGGGCCAATTAAATAATCCATTACTCTCTGTTTCTCTTCTTAGCTTGATATTTATTACATTATCAATTCTAGAATTAGTGGGTTTTTTGAGATAATAGTATTCACTAATTATTTCATGTCATAAATATTTTATAATTAAATAGAAATTCAAATGAATTAGTTTTATATTATATGTTTATAAATATAGATTTTAAAAAGAATTGTAAATCATCCTTATTCATTAATAAAATATTTTCTTATTTCTTTACTAGATTTGATCATGGGTCGGGCTAGGATTAATTCGGTTGAGCGGTAAATTTAAGATTTTATTAATCTAAATAGTGCGAGTTCAAATCCTACTATATGCTTACTTGACTCTGATACCAATTCAAATAGGGACTTAAATAATAGTAAATTATTTTCAAAATGAAACTAACAGTAATAAATGAATAAATAAAAGGCTTTTCATATTTTCTTATAAAATTTAAACAAGAAAAATTAAACATGTTATCTATAAAATATAGAGCACGCCATACCTTGAGCACGCTTTAACCCGACCGAATGTTTGACCTAAGATCCAACCTCTCACCATCGTCCAGTTCACTCGTTCGTTCGCTATCTAAGACACGCGTCCTTACTACCATCTATCTTAATCTTCAACGTATAGTCTTGATAACCAATGTCCTGCTCGCCAACATCTTCTTGAGAGCACCAAAGGACGCATGTCACCTCTAAAGAGGTAAAGTGTCGCCATGCATGGCACTTAATTACCCCTAGTACGCCGCATGCCTTGTAAATACGAGGAGGATCCTCCACTAGAAAGAGATAGAGAAATTAACACTCAACAAAACCCAAAATATAATTAAAAATTATCTTAAAAATGAAACTTGGAACTATAGAACAAACCCTCCATTATCCAAATCCTTAACGTTATACTTCGTTATCTCATTTATACATTCGTACTTTTTACATTGATTTACTTTTCAATCCTTGTCATTTCATTTTAAGGTGCCAATATTAGTTTCCTACCATTTTAGGCAAGTTTTCTTTTTTGGTAGGCAAAAGGAGAAGGGCTGAGCCCTACAAAACTACAAATCAATCAATATAGGCATTTACTATTAAGTTCAGGGAAGTTTTAATTTCTCCACAAAATTCCAGCAGCTTTAGTGACACAACCATATCAAAGAGTTTCAACATAGGTATATACTTGTAACAGGAGTTAATCTTTGATATATTAAATAAATAATATCCGTAGGTAATGCATAATTATATACTCCACAATTAACTATAACAGGTTGCATATAAAAGCAGTTGCCTTCAAGCTTGGCAGCAGCGATGCATCCATACTCATTGTCTTTAAAGAAGTGCGTGGGAGAGATCCATAGGGAAGGGATTCCCCAAAATATTGTCCATGAAATAGTGTGGATAGGTAGCCTCCATTACCACAAACTGCATATCCTCAGATGGCTTCCAATGCCTTTTCCTTTGATTAATGAACCAGTTGTTAATTTGCTTCTGGTCCAGACCTGTTGACTCTGCCAATGCTAGCTTCTGCGATTCCTATTGCAACATTCGGTTGATGGACCGGACAATGTTAATACAGTGGACAAAAAAATGAAACCCTTGAAGGCTGCATCGCTTGCCATTTATAAACACAAATTAAGCAAATTAAAACTGAGCCATATTTCCCTAAAACTAACCATGTTTGGGGCATGTTCAAACATAAGTGCGGAGATATGATCTTTTAAATAAATGGAAAAACTAACTAAAAAAATAAAATTGATCATAGCGGTGTCTAAGATATACCCATCCGACACTTAGAACCCTGAATCCAAATTACTTAGGCAAATTGTGTACATACCGATGGGTAAGGCCATTTGTAATGTTTAGCCCACCAATCCAGCAACTTCTGTCTAGCTTCCTTAGGTAGCTTCCCTCTCTTCCTCTTCTTCATAAACTCTTCCTTCAGGCTGCCTAAATATCCGCTGTATTTACGCAAAAGCTGGCCTTTAAGCTCTCGGTCTTCCGCAAGGGGATCGATGAAATGGTGGTTGTTCACATCAGCCTCTTCCTCAGATGATCCATTCAAGTTAACAGCATCTCCACAAGCTGAACACAGGATGAACCAGTCAATCTCCTAATTCTCAAACCGAATCAACTACCATGTCACCATAAAATTTATTTCTTCTGTCTACAAACAAACCATTACAAGAATCCAATAATCAAAACTATTATTATAAAACCTGTGACGCAGTCGGTTAAGGCAAATTACACATACCCAAGATCACTTCCATAGATCAACACAAGGGTTCAAACATTTTTGTACGCACATTATCCCCAACTTAACATAAAGTAAAAAGGATTGAGATGATTTCAATGCCAAGATATCTAGCATTGAGTAAAAGAAGGCAACCCTTTAATGATACAGAATTAATAATAACATGACCAGAATTAAAACTTTGTAATTCCAAAGTATTCTAGCTTCGTATATTTATTCCTAGTGTAAATCAATCTCATAAAATAAAAAACTGAAATATAAAAAGGATTGTCATAAAACAAAGTAGTATCAGTATTTTATTAGCAAGCAATTCTAGATTAAACCCTACAGAAATCCACAAATGAAAAATTGAAGACTACCTAAGTACAGCATCTATAATACGTCGAAAGCATCAAAGAGCTTTGACATTCAAATATATAACCTTTTGACTTTCAGTCGTCAGTTCCACAGCTGAAGGCAAGTAAACAAGTATTTGATGATCAAATGCTTTAAGAAGCACCACAAAAAAGGAAGCACATATAAAGAATTCTAAAACGGTCAACCTCATGCATAAATAGCTAAAAACCACTACATGAGTTGAATTACCCACCCTTACATGTTTATAAATCTTTAACACTGTGCATTACCCTTTACAAATACAAGGCTTCAAAATTAGGGCTGTGGTTCATAACTCCCCGTACTCAAAACTTTGTAAAGGAACCCTAGTTTGTTCAAAACCTAAAATTCTTTCAAATTTTGATCAATCTTACAGGACTGTAATCATCTTTGATGTATATAGTTACAAGTGTCATTTCCGGAAGCCTTTGCAACTGAACTAGCCGGTCGCTAGTTAGCTACAGCAGAAACATCCTTCCTCAACCGTGACCTTGAAAACCTCATAACTAGCATAGTTGTTATTTTCCAGAATAGTTTAAGGACAAAACAAGAAATCTTCCATATAAAAGCTAGCAAAACATTGAAATGTCATTCCCTTCGATGGTGGAACTCCGAAAAGTAGAAGAAAAACGTGTCCATTTCTAACATACCAGATGACTTCACAAGAAACCCAAGAAGCAAACGAAGAGAATCAAAGCAGCGGGGAATATCTACTATTTGGTTATTGTGGACACCCTAGTTGGTAAAACAGTTCCATATACCCATTGTGAAAATGAGTAGCACAATTTTAAAGAAGCATCAAAGAAGAAGAAGAAAACAAAAGGGAAAATGGTGCCAAAAGAGGAAGGCGACACTTGACTTGGAACAAGCACCAATAAACCATACATTATTTCGTTAAGATTTGTTGATTAATTATTAGAGCTACATGTCTCCAGAAATATAGACATGCATGGAAGATTGTTCCAGATTTAATATTAGCAATAATCATTGAAGGTTGCGAGAGAGAAAAAGTACTATCACCGGAATTTGAAGGGGAAACAGTGAGGGCTTTAAACTGGTACTCGACACTTTGGAGGAAAAGCATGGCGTCCTTAAATGTTTTAGATAGCTCTTGCTCGTATTTAGCGAGCATCTCAGAATAAGCTTCCATGAACTGGTCAAGTGCTGGATCTTCACCTATGCAGCCGGTGGTACTGGGACCCATAGTGGCAGCAGATGCACATACTTGTTCTAATCTCGCCACCACTTCAGGTGGTGCTCCTACCTGCTTGGTTTTTTTTTTAAGATCGCTTTCGTTAGAATAAAAAAAAACGGTACCTTAACTACTAGGAAAAAAATTTAAAATAAACAAAACTGAAGACTCATGTCTCTATCGGACAGGAAAAAATTATCTTTAAGGAAGGCAAAAGAGATGAGAAATGACAAAGGTATAAAAATCTTCCGTCTCCGCTAAAAACTTCTCAAATGAAATGACACAAGCGTTCAATACCCAAGTCCCCACAACTTCTAAGAACTTAGTATAAGGTTCATATCCCAAAAACTGGCCAAAGGAGAGAGAAGGTGCAAGCTTGTGGCCAACCGGGTAGCAGATTCATAAATCAAACCTGTTTGGCTTAGTTTTTTACCTTTTGGCAATTGACATAGGCGGCTACAAGACGGTGGTAATGAGGATGAGCCATGATCTTGGCCTTGACAGAAGAAGAGCTGCCATCGTTGCTCTCCATGAAATAACATCCGGTATTGTTGTTGGTGGTGTTGCTTTGATCGTCAATAATCATAGAGGAGCCGCTGCTGCTATTGTGGTTCTGGTCTTGATTGTTGGTTGGGGCTAAAGGAAGAAATAAGGAGTTGAAGTCCGAATTATGATGATGATGATATTGATGTTGATCATGAGGATGAAAAGCAGTGAGAGGCATCACCGTCATAGGGCATAGTCCATTGCTGTTGTGTCCAAAAGCCATCATGCAAGAAGTGCTATTGGAAACGCCTTCCATTATCTCTCACTGTCTTATCTTTTTTTTTCTCTTTCTTTTTGGCTAGCTGTTGTTCACTAGGAAACTTTGGTATATAACAACATAAACATTCTCTCACTCTTATTTTCCCTTTTTTTTCTTGCTTTCCCGGTTTCTCTCTCATACGCAATCTTCTTTTTCGCCCTAAAGGTTGTATCTCAAGGACTCTCCCGCGAGATTTATGCTACAAGAACCAGGCTTTTTACAGGAAATCCTAGACAGTGATAGAAATGAGGGTAGTAGTAGGAGCTGCAGCACCAAGCAGTCGGTTAAGAAATGTGGGATGGATCTGGCAAAGCCTGCTCAGGTTTCCATTAGAAAAAATGGGTGTTTATCTTTATAGTGACTAGCAGCATTAATTCCTTCTTTCGAGTTCTCTTTGGTCTTTCATCAGAAGAAAGGAGCAGAGAGAGAGAGAGAGAGAAGGCAGGAGTGTTTTGAGTCGGACTGGCACTTGAGAGCAAGCGCACGCGGGGGGATACAGAGGAAGTAAATAGGGCAGTTAAAGCAGGGAAATCGTTTCAAATGGTGTGATATGTTTGAGGAGGCAATTGGCTACTGGCTGGACAGCCAAAGCTTTACCTTCCCGATGAAAACTCTCCCTTCTTTTCTTGCACTGCCATTACTGGCCAGGAAGTAAAAACGAAATGAAACCAGCATTTATGTTAAATAACTTGGATCAACGATAGATTTAATCACTTGTATATAATTTAAGTCATTATTAGTGTAACAAAATACCAAACGTGTTCGTCAACGATATTTTTGTTTTTCCCTCGCTCTACATTAACTTTATTTTTGTTCTCCTTCTCCTTTTCTCTCACATTAGAGAAGATTTTTGACAGTGGAGTTGCTAATGAAAATAAAATGAAAGGTATGAGGAATTTGTGATAATATTTCAAAATGAAAAGGGGAAAGAATAAAGCTGTTGAACTTGGAAAAATGAAGTTAAAAGGAAATATTTGAAAGAACTAAATGAAGATAAATGTCGAGACTCAAAGCGCCGCCCGACTTTGAAACAAATAGGATTTCTTTCTATTACATTATTTTACTTTTTGTTTAATTTTTCAAGCTTAATTTTAGCTTTCATAATATTTATTTTTAGTCCGGTATATGAATATTTATAAATGTTTTATAATAAGCTTATATAATATATATTAAACTTATTTATAATGTAGTATCAGGGATATACTCATAATTTAACATATATAATTTATTACTAATTAATTAAATTTTCAAAAAAATTTACCAATTTAATTTCGTCACCCATCAATTAATTGAATTAAATCGATTTCATCACTTATTTCGATTTTAACATAAATTTATTTAACTTTTTAAAAAATTATCAAATGTTCATATAATTAGATAAAGCAGTACATTTCTATTTGCAAAGTAAGCTCCAACATGAGGCAAATTGTGGGGGGGAGCCCATTTGGACAAGTAGTTGGATATAAATAAGATATGATGATGTTGTTAAGGTGGATTTAGGGTATGTTGCTGCAAGGAGACTTTCGAGGGATTAAAATGGAGAGTGGATTCTTGATTTTCACTGATATTTGGAGAAATGTTCAGTCTTTAATGATGAATTATAGGATATTTTAGATGACTTAACACTATTGCGAGGCAAACATTGCGATAGAGTACTAGTGCAGATGGATAGCATGGAGGTTATTGTGGCTATCTAGGAATCTACTTCAATGACTTCAAACTCAACATTAATCAGGCAAATACATCATTTACTGAAGAATGTGGGGAGTTGGATGTTAAAACATGTCCCTAGAGAAGAAAACAAACAAGCCAACCAAATAGCCAAAATGGCATTTGACAGGGAGGAAAAATTGCAATTGTTTTCGGAGATTTCTTTTGTTTTAATTTAGTTGGTTGTAATCCTTTTGTTTGTTTTTCACCGTATATATATATATCATTTTTATTTTATAGTTGGTAGAGATTAATTGTTTCAAAGTTTGTAATTGTTTATTTTAATAAGATGCTCTAAAATTTAAATTTAAGTTCTCTTCTTAAAAATATAATATGAATTTTATAAACCCAATATTGATATATTAAATGAGTTAATTTAAATAATAAGATGCAACTGTAAAAGGAAAAAAAGGGGGGGTGGATGCAGAAAATAAACTGTTAGAAGTAAATAGTTGTTACTAATTGTGGTGCAGCAGAGTGAAGGTGAACACAGAGACACCTAGAGATATTAAAATTTGCTTCAAATCCTTCTTGTTAGTCTTCTCAGTCTCAGTTATCACTTAATCCACAAATTATTTGGCACGGTAAAAAAAAAAAAAAGGATGGATTGAACCGGAAACAGGCTGGTAAAGCCAGTGTGGGACAGTCCCAACCTCATCCTCTCTCCCACACACAAATATTAAAGTTATGTCCCTCTCACTCTTGGTCTCCTCTCCTACAGCTTCCACCGCTGTGAGTCTATGAGTGCTTGTAATGCACCGATACAGGCTTCAACAAAGTGTCTCCCTGATTCGTTCTTCATAACGCTAAACCTATCTTATTCTCGCCATAATTCGTTCGCTGGTTTCGTAACTTCTGCGATGGCTACTACTACCATCCACCGCTGCTAATTTCTCTATATCTTTTCGTTTTCATAATATCCAAAGGTGTGGCAGTTTAGAATGTTTATGTATTAACTCAGTAAACATTATTATGGACTTGATGATATTTTACATTTATTGTATAATATATTTCTTGGTCGACAAAATGTCACAACATATGCTTAGCCCATATATGTTCTGATTCTGCAATCTGTCTTTTACGCTTCAAGAATCTTATGCCATGCTAAGCTAAGGTACATTGAAATGGATGCGTAAAGTTGAAGTGCACAAAGAACAAACAGTACCATTGAGTCTATAAATCTTAACCATTTACTTAATAAAATAATACATCTTTTATATGGAGCACAACCTAAGTCTCGTGCTAGTGATAGTGGGTGAGGATGTGGGAAAGCTAATTTGCTGAGAAAAAAACCGTCTCCCATGCACGCATGAGCCAATAGGTTGCAACAAAAACATCTATGGCTAGCAATCCATGAATCAATTTCTCAACACCCCCCATCAAAATATAGTATAATATCCTTGAAAAAATAGAAAAATAAAAATACAAATGTATCAAAATTTAATTATAATTTTTAAAATTTAACATTATAATTTAATAAAAAATAATTAATTAATTCAACTCGAAGGAAGCGGAAACATACATATTTTTATGAGGACAAAGGGAACAAAAGCATATACTGATATTTGCTATAAAAGCCAATAAATACAAATGAAAAGAGAAATGTAATGTTTATGGTTTCCCCCTTTTATTGCAACATTAAAGTTTGAAGTCAGGAGCTAGGTTTAGGGTTAATGGGGAAAGAGCCTTGGCAGGGGTAGCTATAAAGGGCTCGAAAAGAGAGAGTACACCAAAAGAATCCGTCACAACAGAAAAAAGCTTGAGAGACGCCAAGTGAGAACAACTGGTGCAAACGCTTTGTTTTCCTTTTTTCCTCTGAAAAAACTTTACGTCATTTCCATCAACAGTTGCATGATAAGATGGTGAGAGATGTAAAAAGAAAAAAAATGATATGAAAGAAAGGGATGAAAAATGAAGAAGGTTAAATTCGAATATTATATTATATATTTGGATAATTTTAGGTTTAAATATTATTGGTATGATGAGAATTCGTATTTCGTATTATTTTTTATAATTTTTCTTTAAAACAATATTTTTACAAATATCCACTTGCAAACCATCAAAAAGAAGAACAACTATTCAATCATGATGGATGCTTGTGAAAGCTTAATAGCTAGTTTATCTTTTTAGATGTGGGTGATCAAAGCTATAATTGCGACAGATAATCCACTTATTCTTTAACCATATTTCTGCATGAATTCAGCTTCCTTTTTTCTACATCATGCATGTAATTGACAATTAATATTTCCCCCTAACCAAAATCATTAATTATGGACTAAAAGGTGCTCCCTATTGGTCTGGTGCTGCCAACTCAGCTAGTAGTTAGAATTGGAGGAAATTTTTTAGGCTCAAGGATGTTGCAATCAATTCCTTCAGGAGCTTTTCGATTGGGATAACAGTGTCCATTCATAAGCTTTGAGGTCCCTCGGGTTAAAGCTGTTAAGGGCTCTTGGTATAAGTTTTTTTGTTCTATGCCTAAACACTCTATAATCGTTTGGATGATTATTTTAAACAAATTTTCAACTCGCGACAAATTGTTTAGTCATGATATAATTTTTTTATCATTGTTATCTGTTTTTTTTTTTTTTTATACTTTTGAGTCTTGAAATCATATTTTCTTTGAGTATACTTATTCTCGAGATTTGTAGCATCAGGAGGTCTATTAGTACGTGGCTTCAAGAATTTAATTATATAATTTCTTGTTTGAAAAGTAAGTCGTTCATTGTCTGCCTGCTCAAGCTAGCATGAAACGCAATTATGTACTTTATTTGGTGTGAAAGGAATAGTAGGCTATTTAGGAATTCTTCTAATTCTATTGAAGTTTTGTTAAAGAAAGTTAAAAATGTTGTGCGTCTACGTCTTAGTGGTAGATGCCCTACTAACTCAAACCCTGTCAATAACCGATGATATTTGCAAATGGAGTTTGAGAAATGTATAAGTTAGGTTTCTAGTTTTGGTTGCTATAATCTGTTGTACTTTTTTTTTATTTTGTATAGTTTCTTATTGTACAGTTACAATTTAATTGTTGTGAATTGTTGGATGTAGCTTATATCATAAATATTAATAAAAATATATTAATATATAAAAAAAACTAAATCTTACTTTTAATATAAAACTATTATAATCAATATATCAAATTTGTTTCAAGTACAAACATTATCTCATTATTTGATTAATACCAATCTCGATTTCTTTTATTTACTGATACACATTTTTTTTATTATTAAAAGTAATAAATTTTAAATTTCGTTAATATACGCATTATATTAAATATGATAATCGATAATTTTATCTATTTTTATTAATTTATTAAGTTAAAATATAATAATTTAATTTATTAAATTTTTATTTTCCAGTATTTTTGTATAGATATATGATTGTAATGGTGATCATCATCTTTCTATATGAATATATAAATATACATTATCCAACCATGATGTCACATGTCAAGTACCAAAAGTCCAGTAGTGCAGTACAAACTTATAAGTTCACTGACGATTTTACCACGTTACTTATACTTATAATCTATAAATATTAGGATAAATTATCTAAATGGTCATCCATTTTTTAGGTTACTTTCATTTTAGCCACTTAAAATGAAATATTTGTAATTTGGTTACTCAACTTTTAGGTCTACTTTAGTTACCCAAGCATTAAATTTTTAACGGCAGTTAATTGTACACTCCACATTGCATTTACACTTTCATTTTGGTCACTCACAAAATATTTTTTTAAGTATTAATTAGGGTAAAAAAATCGAGGATTAAAGTGAAAAGGCAATAAAAACTAAAATAACATACAAAATTTGTCAAATTTTACTTGTTTATCCATTATCGAAATTCTAATTTTTTTTAATATTGAAATTTTAAATTTCAAAACATCAAAATAAATTGAATAAATTGTTTAAAAAATTTTATCCATTGATAATGCTAATCAATTTGTTACAATAATATTAAAATTAATTGATTTAATCTCCTTCTAAAATTTAAATTTTAAAATTTATGTTTCTAACTCATCCTTAACGAATCAACTCAAATAATTCATATTTAATAATCGTCCACAAAACTTAAATTTCTGTTGATTATATAATCTCAAATCTTCCATGCTAAGAGCTAAAAGAAAAAAGGGAAAAAGTATTTGCAATTAATTAAATTAATTGCTTGTTCTTCTTTTGGTTAAAGAAGTGATTTTTGTTTGGAACTGAAGATAAATTTAATTAATTTAATTCGTTGCAAGGATTTTTCTTTATTTTTAGCTTAGCATAAAAGATTTAAGATCATATAGTAATAATTAAGTTTTGTGGACAACTATTAAAGACAATAGTTTTTATTGATAATTTTTTAAAATTATTTCAAAACATCAAAGTAAATTGTTGAAAAATTTTTATTTAATAATAATGTCAATCGATTTACTACTGTAATTGGAATCTTAATATTTAAAAAATATATTTCAAAATTTAAATTTAGAATTTTTTATAATGAGATAAATAAGTATAATTTAACAAAATTTTTATGTATTATTTTGATTTCTACTTATTGTTCACTTTAATCTTTAATTTCTTTTACCCTAATTAATATTTAAAAATATATTTTTTGGGTGACTAAAATAAAGGGCAACTTAAAAATTATGATTAAAATGAAAGTAGAAATATAATGTGATATGTAAAATTAATTGCCATGAAATTTTTAAATCTTAAATAAATCATCCTAAAAATTGAATGATAAAATAAAATGTCGTAAATAATTACGTAATATATACAGTTACGGGGAGAGAAAAAGAATCCTGGATTAAAGAAGCTTTTTATCAAAAAGTGTAATCGGTTGGTCGATGGCCATAAACATGATCATCATGATTTAAAATTATTGTTGTAGGGTCATTTTGTGTATCTAGATTAAGGACCTGGACCATACCCATTTCTGGAAACTACTTATCCGTTCAACGGTTGTGCAATCATCCCATAAATTCAAAGGGGGATCTGCTTGCTTTTGTATCTAATTATGTTTCTATCATTTGTTTTTATATTATGTTTTTGTATTATATAAATATAATAATACCTAAAATTATAACCATGAGGTATGGTAATTGTTCACTTTATCATTTTTTTTATCATGAATCACTGTATATGAAAATCGAACACATTTCATTGCTCGTCATTTACCTCTTTGAAAAATTTCTAGTAGCAAGAAAATTAGTCACTGCTACCCATAATTAACATCTTGATTTAGATAAAAAATAAATTATAAGGTCTATAATCTAAATGTCGTCGGCTTGTTTTCCATAAGCACCTAGGCTGGCTAGCACATCGTTCCATTAGTGGTTCTTCATTCTGTTTTCATGACGGAGTCTTATATCCTAATTTATACTCATCATTTCACCTTGCAATTACGGTATAAAGGCACCAAAACTTAATGATCAAATGTATTAGATTTTTGGGTGGAGAGATTCGCAAAGCATTAAGGGATCCTAATTTATATCCCTTAATGCTTTTTCCCTTGCTTCTGGCCGACATATTGCTTTTTCCCGTCCAATCTATACACGACCATCGATGGAGATAAAAAAGGAACCGTATAACTCGTGAAAGGGTGAGATGGAAGTCTCCATCGCTGGCCAACCCTTCCCTTTGTCATCAGACTTGCAAGGAAATGGTGAGCTTAAGAATGAAACGCTTACGGAAGCAATTTTGGCATGTGTATATAATATATGTACGGATATACCAATAATCCTCTGTAGGGAGAAAAACTGACCACTTCTACGATGATTATCTGGTTCAAGAAAAAAAATTCAAACAATTCCATACCATTCAACTAGAAAGAACCATCAAAAACCTGCTTCCAGTATATAGTAGTGGTTCATAATCGTTTCAAGTAGATGGAATCTTTTTCACTTGGTACAATAAGCACTTGTAGATATAAGCAGATACGACACTTTCAACACAGTCGGGGCTTAGAACTTCTGGATTACCACAGAATTGGCAAGGCCTGCCTGCTCTATGGTTTGGGTTGGATCAGTAAGAAGTTTAGGAGGGAAACCCATTATCTGCAACTGATAGTTTGTTGCACCCCCAGGTCTAGATGCATCGATGAAGGAACGGATGTCATCAACCGTGTGCTGGAGATTGAAGCGGGTTATCATGCGAGTCCCATCAGCCAACCTAAGTTGAATTGAGGTCGATGGTAAACTTTCATCTACAACCAAGCCAGGTGAAGGGTTCGGAGCTGTGTTGAGAGGACTGGAACTGGTAGTTGGTTCAGGAGCTGCCGAAGTACTGCTGCTACCAAGAGTTCTTCCTACACCTTGAAATGCTACTTGGCGTTTCTTCTCTGGTTCCTGCAAGAAGACAAACATAGGAGTTATATCTCGAAAAGGACTTCAAATCAAGAATCAACCAAGTTGAAATTTTATGCTTGTTAAAAGAAGACAGAAGCACTTTTGAATAAGGCCATTTCAATCAGCATCACTTTCTAAATTCGACTAGTTCAACCTTCCAGGCAAAAATAATGCTAACAAGGAGAGAGAGACTCACAGGGCATTTCTCGTCCCTCTTTATCAGATTGACATGGACAGAAGACCTTCTATCAGCAGGCTCAAGCTCTTTAGGACACTCAGACTTTCTGATGCTCTGATTCGAGATGCAACCAAGTTGTTAATAAACAAGAAATGGCATTCTGAAACATAAAAATTAATCCACCCATAAAAGAATTGAAAACATATAGAATGGGACACCTTTTTGTACAATACACAAAATGGAAAAGACAAGAATGCAGAAGACCGAACTCAGTAACCATAGTCATGCAACTGAGTATTCACTCCAAAAGATGAACAGAAATCTCCCACATCCAATAACAGCTGTCACTTTATTCATTTTCTATAACTCTATTTCTTAAAAGAGGAATTGAATCCTAATTTTCATTACCTCTAAAAATGCTGCATTTTCAGGATCATCCAACCTCCTCAGAGGGCCATCATCCACGGTGAAACCGTTGGTCCAGAAAACTATGTTGTGAATAATGGAATCAGGCTGCTGAGGTGCAGAAGGAACAGTTTCCCCTGAGAGTAATCTACCGGTTCCAGTAAAACTTGTTGAACTTGATGGACGAGGATGCTCGAGAGGACCTTCCACAGCTCCCAGTTGCCTAGCTTGATTGAAAATTTCATCTACATCATTTTTCTTTGAAGGATCTTGAACAAGCATGCCACTGCAATTAACAGAGTTAAAGTTGATCATCCTTAAGCATGCCATCATAATATATTGAATTGTGAGGTTGGGAATTCTATCTGAAAACCTTAACATAAATAAAGGAATGGCTTCATCAATGATAAAAAGAATGATGATTGTGTTGATAACTTGTTCCAGGACCTTACATAGGATATGCAAGTCAAAACATAGAAACTCGGTACTTAAACAGGAGATACATCTAAAATCCAGCACTATTGCATATAAACATTCCAATACTATAAAATGCAAATAATAATTACACATCACCTAATGTGCAGCAAACAACATAAACTTCTGAAGGAAGACTTATTAGTATCATCTAAGAATCAATTTTATTTTTTTCCAATAAAGCAGACAAGTACTCAACGAGGTTAAAATTTTATTCAAATTATTATTAATACATCAAATTAGGTAGCATGTGTTTATTCAAACAAAACAAGAAGTAAACTGAATACGCCAAAATTTCTAAATCAAAATAAAGATGACAACTTATTCAACTTGCCCTCCATGCACATCAGCTCAAAACTACCATCATCAAGAAAAAGAGAGAGGATCTTTTCCAGTTACTAAGATCCCTAATTCTAGACGATTATATCTCCAATCTAAAGCTAATGTAAATCCGTTGGACTTACCCTCATAATTCGTATTCAACGAATGACGTGAACATGATCTGCTATTGTGAGAAACTGGGGTTTTAGTTTATCACATCATCAAACCAAGATAGGCTTCTCAAGCACTTAATTTAGGTGAAAGCAGTGTTAATACCTTGCAAGTACTAACTCTAGTCTCCAATACCACTCAAATCATAAAGTCCCCCAAAAAAATTTCCCAAAGTAGCAGGTGATAGTATAAACCCCAAGTAAGTTCTTAAGTTCTCATCCAAATTCATTCTCAAAATCCATAGAAATCAACCAAGCTTGAAACTTTAACAACTCATGAATAAATCAAATTCTTCTTTCAACCATTAAATTTACTCAACAATCAATCAAACAATTGGATGATTCATGCTAATAATAACATGAAGAAAAGGCGACAAATAAATTGAAGAAAAATGGAAAGAAAATAAAAGAGAAAAGAGATGACCTTTTCTCGCCTCCAGTGTAGTACTCCTGGGGATCATCGGAATCGCTGTCGGAATCGGGTCCAGAGGGCCGGTTCAGATCCGAGAGCGTGCGTATTCCACTGGCGCGGCTGCTCGACGGCTTCGCAGGTTTCTTGTCACGTGAGGCCATCGATTTTGTCAGATTTCGCTTTATCTGATAGAGAAGCAAGTTCCGAGAGAGGCGACAGATAAAATAGAGAGGAGGAAATTATGTTTCTATGGCTCGCTTGGCTTAAAGATTGGCTTGGCTTGACCTTTGAGATTCACACTTGGGAATTTGATTCCCTACGGCTCAAACCGGATCTTCTCATGTGCTTTCCTTGAGCCGAAAATTATATGCTTGTCGGCGGCTAGATTCTATTTTCTATCCTTGAACCAAAGCCGAAACTAACTCATTTGAACCATAACTAAGTTAATGACCCGGCCATCCATGACCGGTCTGAAATTTAAATATGTTTGAGTAAAATTATTAGAGTCGAAAAATATGATCAGGTAAAAATAATTAGATCTGATTAAAATATGGGTTAAGTTTAGGCTTAACATTCAAAGTCTAAATTCGATCTGACCTATCTTTCAAGTTTTTTAATGTTTTATATTAATTTTTTTTATATATTATATAATTTATGACATATAAAAAATTAAATTTATAGTAATATATAATATTATTATAATATAAACATTAAAATAAATTAAGATGAATAAATGTTAAACTATAATAAATAAATAAAAATATTGTAAGGCCCAAATTTTACTCGGGCCGTACAAATTAAACAGACCATTAAATAATTTTAATTACACCAGGCCCAAATACAAATCAATTACATTAAATAAACCCAAATAAAACAAAGCCCAATTAAAAAAACAAAACAAAACAAAACAAAACTTAGCACACAAAACTTTTTCAGCAAAGAGGGAAACCCTAGATTTGTTGCCTCCCTTTAGCCACCTTGTGCCCACGTTCTCCACCCACGCCGCAGCCCCCACACTGCAGCTCCCACTCTCGCATGCAGCACGTCCTGCGCCCGTTTCTCCTCTACATCTTCGCAACCTGCAACGTGAGCAAGAGAATAACAAGAAACTGTTGTATTTTTGGGCTATAAAAGCCACGAATATGTAATGTTTTATTGGGACGAAGAGAATAACAAAAAATACACACAAAAGTCAATAGAGATCAGACAAAAAACTCACTTCAAATGTGGTTATTCATCATTATTTTATCCTGTTTTGCTTTTCTTTTCTTTCTTTTTTTCTCATTTTCATTCGAATCCGAAATATATACTAAAATATAGTAAAAGGTAGAGGTCACCTCTCAATTCGCTAGCCGAAGGGGATTTTCGGCCTTCCGATGGCCGTTTATGGCGGTGTGTGAGGCGTCGATTAGGGGCCTGGTATTAGCCCTTCGGCTGAAGCAAGGAGAAATGAGAGAGTTTTAAATTCTAGGGCTTTTTTCAGAGTTAAAAATGTTTTCAAAACTAAATTTTGGTTTAAGTCATCAAAGTAAAAACGGCGCCGTTTAGTGGGGGCGCAGACCCGCGCGTTGACCCAACCTGCAGAGGAGGGTCTACGCGTTTTTGTTTTAAAAGGGGTTATTGCGCGTTTGATCCCTCCCCTTTTGCGCTGACTTGCAATTAAAACTTGTTTTTATTTTACTTGTTTTTTTTTAAATTGTCCCAGGAATTTGCACGCCTACTCATTTCAGTCCGTGCTGAAATGATTCGTTTTGGGGCATGGTTTATTTTCTTTTTTCGTCCCTGCGAATCCGCAGGCATTGCGTTTGGGTCCTTGGCTTTAATTTCAATGTTATATTTTATTTATTAACTATCCATTTAAGTTTGATTTTATTTCAATTAAGTTTTTCTTTTATTTCAATATGTTTATATTTTATTTATTTTCCTTTGCTTTTATTTTTTTTCATTTTTCATTTACTTATTTTAAATTCTCTTTTATATATTTTTGTGTTTTAAAGACTTATGTGATATTTAAATATTCTTATACATTCTCTGTATTTACACATAATTTAGTTCTTTTATAGATATATTATTGGTGATATATTATTTTATGTAAATATTCTTTCTTTTAAAATCTATTCATATATAATTTATTTCCTAAAAGCCCTATTTTATTGTTTTTTATTATTATTTTAAACACTTTTATATACTTATATTCTTATATACCAATTATTTATACTAAGTTGTTTTTTTATGTAAATTGATATATGTATTATTTTGTATATTATTTACTTTTCAACATTTATTTTAAAATTAATTTGTATTACTGTTTAATATACTGTTTACTTCTATTGTTCTACTTTTTTTTTAAATTCTTATACCTATGATTTGTTTTAAAACCTTTGTATTATTGGTCTAGTAATGCTTTCAAATTTTCCTCTTTTCCTTATTATTCATTTTATTTTTTTTTAAAACTTGATATTTCTTTAGTGTAATTTGCTTGGAATTTCCTCTAAATTGGCTCTTAATTCATTAGCTTTCGATTATTAATATGTTGCCATTGCATGTACCTTAATTTGTTCCTTTATATTTTTCTTATTATTTATTCATGTAATATTATTGCCACGTACTTTTATTTCATGTTCAATACGCTTGTATGATTGTTATTGCATTAAATTTTAAATTCCAACTTTTTCACCAAACATCAATTGTTTTTACCCTAAAGTAAACCAAACGAATATATTTTGAGCCGTTTTATAATTGCTTATTTGGAAACTCTTCAAAGGAAGGCAATGTTATAATTGCTTATTTGGAAACTCTTCAAAGCAAGGCAATGTTTCGTGTTTGAAAATTTGAGAAATCGTGCCTTAACGTGCTTGGTTTCAATTTTTCGTTTGGCCAAATAACGGAATACCCTTTTCAAGATTTCGTTGCGTGTTTTGGAAATCATGAGGTGATATCAGTTTTTGGAGGCTTAAGATATCGTGTCCTAACGCTCTGAATGTGGTATTTTATTCATTTGGAATGAGTGAATCTTAAAATCCGATTTGAGTATGTTCAAACACTTTTCAATGGGATTGTATTTTTAAAATCATTTCAAATTTTCGACATTAGGACCTTGATTAATCAATTGGTACCAATTTTGGGCGTTACGAGGGTGCTAACCCTTCCTCGTGCGTAACCGACTCCCGAACCCTTTTTCTCGAATTTTATAGACTCAAAATTATTGTTTTAATAAATCAAAATGTTCTATTAAAATGAAATATCAAGGTGATTCGATCACGCCTTGGAAAAAGATTGGTGGCGACTCCATACCTCGTTTTAAATCGATTCCCTTTTTTTTTCAAAAATAAAAAATGGTTTCGACAAATATAAAATTAAAATAAACATAAACATATTTTTAAAGAAAATTTTAAAAATAACATGGACACACTTAAAAAATAAATTTAGATTAATCATTTATAAATATGGACAAATATGGACGTGTTTAACCAAAATGTTAAACTCATTTTTCAAATTAAAACTGACTTAAAAGAAAACATAAAATATATAAATATAACACTTAGACCTGATTTGAACTTAACCCGACTCAACATCTCCATCCATAACCATGGCTTTTGTTATGAAAATGGGGCTCTTCACTGTAAGACTAAAAGGGCAGCTTCAGTTTCTGAAAATTCTAAACAGATTAAGCCCATATGGCCCGACATTTGGATTTGGGGCGTTTTCTCATTTTAATAAAACAAAATGCAGTATTTATCAATCAACTTTTATTGGACTGAGATGTAAGGTGTTTAATATTTTTTAAAATAATATCTCGAGTTAGGTTTTTATGGATGAGAAAAAAATATATTTGATGAGATTTACCTGTTGTTTAGAACTGTTAGGTTCTAATGAAAAGATAGAAAACTTCCATCTTTCCATATATATATATATATATATATATTGAAATTACAAAGATTAATCAAATTAAAAAAGATTTATTTTCGTTAAGGTTTATTAAATAAAATATGAATGGTAAATTTTAGATAAGGTTGGTGGTAGTGATGCTTGGCTGGTTCCTCATTAACAAATTAAATCAAGACAATAGATGATTCAGAAACACCTTTTAATTCAACTTCAACGGGACAATGATATGATGTGAATTTCATTTAGAAGGAATACCATGAATCTGGAATATGTGATAATGTGAAACGACAACGCTGGGCCTGGGGAGTTTTCCCCAAGAATTAATGGAGAAACAAAAATCGTCTACTTTCTACGGCTCACATAATAAATAGCCACAAATAAGAGTAGATATGATCAACCAAACTGCAAAGCTAGTAGTTGATGCCTGTAACACTGCCAAATTTTATATTTTAATATTATTAAAAAAAGAAAAAGATAAAGACTAAAGCTGAAATTTTCACTGCTCCACACTGCTAATTTTACTCTAAATAAAATTTGAATGGTTGTAATTAAAAAGGGGGAAAAAAAAAAAACAAAGTAAAAAAAAAAGGTATTATTATGTTTTAAAAACTACCATCGCTTTCATCAAAAGAATATCATTAATTTAAAAATAAATTTTCTTTTTAAGTATATTTAATAAATAAATTGATTAAATAATTGGTATAGGAAATAAGTAAGAAGTCAGAGCAGTTTCAAAAACGAGCCCACAATTTCCAAGATATATGTGATGTATACAAAATAATGTTTTTTTAAGCAGCAAAATTTTCGACATCTCTAACCGAGAATACCACTACTATTTAGCAAATGAAATGTAAAATTAAGACTCGAGAGAACTAATTTTATGTTTACATATGGATTCAAGGGAGAATAATAACAAAAGGATAAACAAGAAAATTACTATAAAAAAAAATAATAATTAAAATCCAACTTAAAAAAGGTTTACACACTTAATAAACTTTCTTAGTGAAAAGATTCCGGAAGTGAAAAAAGTTACTACCGCTTCCGACGTTAGGGCCGTTGGTTCTACCATTCCCGCCGCCGCCGTTTGGGTCGGTGCCAATGCCGGCAACCGTGGCACTGTTATCGTCGATTCTACAATTCAAATGATGCTTATACCCAATACACATTGGCACATTCAAATTCAAGACCTTGGCTTTGTTACTATTGTTGTTGCCACTGTTACCAATTTTACCGCGACGAGTTTCGGTAACTTCTTTTCTACTGCTACCTTTTTCAGCGGTCCGGGCCATAACATCGGAGCTCTTAACAGCGGAACCTCCACGACGAACCTGCCAAACCGGGCTGCTTCGACCCAAATGAACCCCTGCCCTGCTGGGACTGCTCGGCCATTTCCTAGACTTGGATTCACCCGCTGAGTTGCTGCGGGAACATGGAGCGCTACTTACTTTCCGGGTACCGGCGGTCATCCTGGGTCTGGTCCCGCTCGTACCTGCGGATCTGCTCCTTGAAAAGGGCCATATGTTTATATTCAACTCAGCTGGACTCCCTCCGCTTTGACTCTGATTTTTCTTTTCTTTCTTCTTCTCTTTCTCTTTCTCTTTCTCTTTATCCTTGTCTTGTTGATTTTTGCTTCCGTTTTTGCCCTTTTCTTTTTTGAAAATATCCCTCCACCGTTTCGAAGCTGATAAAACAGGCAGCGACTGGGATGTTATACGAGGACCGGCTTCGGGTTCTGGGTCGGGTACAGATGGTTCTGACGCGGTGGGTGCATTCTGCTCGGTTAGTGGGTTTTCTTCGGGTTGTCTGCTGGCTAATAGATGGAGAGGACGGAGAACGCCGTTAACGAAGAGTTCATCGGCGGAGGTGAGATCGGGTTGAGGAAAAGACGGGTTTCGAACCATCCAAAACTCGAATTCGGGTGAACTTGAATGGCTGCTCGTACTGCTTCTTCTTCCACTTCTACATGGTGATAGATTTTTGGGTTCTTTGTTAACAGTTCTTTGGCTCTCCATTTCTCTTTGGAATAAGAAAAAGAAACTTTGAGAAGAGAAAAAAAAGGTGAGAATTTATTATGTTTTTTTAAGATGAAAGGAAAGATGAGCGTTTTGTTTTTTAGTGAATGACTAGAAAGAGGGAACCAAAAAAAAAAAAAGAATGAGAAAGTATTAAACAAATGATAGAGAAAAATAGGGGATCTTAGGAATTACAAATTTTGGGTCCATTTATTTGAGTACTAAAAATATTTGTAATTATTTTTTTAATGTAAATTGTAATTACATAATTATAATAAAAAATAAATATAACAAAAAAATTATTAGCATCACAAAAAAGAATAAGTGATAAAAATTAAAATAAAATTATTATATGCATTATGTTAGTCCAAAAATTAGTTAATAAACAATTAATAATAAAAATAACAAGAAAAATAAACATTATAAAAAATTAGTCTAATTGTTCTAGTGTTTCGTATTTGTTGGATTATTCCCTTTTTAATATTTAATATAAATTTATTTTTATTAAATGTTAGTCAATTGATTGAGTTCATAATTATCGGATAGTAATATCTTTTTCTTCTATGTACTCTTCGAATGATGAATCATCCAAATCCACTTATGAATGAAGTTATAGAGTATGTAACATGCTAGTATGATCCACAATTATTTTTTACGTTACATTAAGGTGATATTGTTAATACGAAAAATACTTTTTTATAACAATAAATATTCTCTCATCTACTTTTCGAATCCTTGAATGTTTCAAACTAAAGAGTTCATGAGTCATATCTGGTGCTTGTGTTTGCCTCAATTCCCTTAAATGGTGTCATTTCTCACAATATGGTACTAGAAAACATTTTGTATTTGCATAATTAATACCTATCATATAATATTTGAGTCTATGGTACAAATAGTTTACAATCTTAATCATAAAAAATATATATAAACTTATATTGGAAAAAGAACTATGCTATGTTATAACTCTTTTTATAATATATAATAAAGTGAAAAAATGATATAAAATTTCTAATATATAATATTTATAATAAAAAGGGTTTTATAAAGTATTCAATATTTTTCACAACACTTCTTTTGAGTAATATAATTTTTTTGTAATAAAATTAGAAAGTCTTTTTTTTTTACAAATAAATTATATTACAATTATATAATTACAAATAATTATACCCAAAATTAATTATTACATCGCTTTCTAAAGTATAAACACTGCGTTTTAGTTGAATGTAATTTTACAAATGGGTTTTAATTATGAAAGGCAATTTTCGCTATTAGAATCTAAAAAGCTAAAAAAAAATAATAATAATAAAATTGTACATTAGATTCTCCAGCATTTTTTTCATATCTTTAATAATAATGGATTAATAATAATAATTTCAGTAACATGGCTGCCATTTACACCTTTTCTTTACTTTGTCTAAGTGAATAATTATTCTCTCCTTACGCTGTTAATCAATTGTCTATTATTATTGTCGCTATGTTGATAACAACAATAAAGTCTCAATAATATTAGTATCGAAGGCAAATTCTAATTTTAATCTTAATTTTAATTTTTTAATGTATTTATTGAAACGAATTTAATAATTAATCATTTATATTTTGTAAATCTATTAAAAAATAGATGCTGATAACGAGTTTTAAAACTACTTAATACTCAATATATAAGTCTAATCCTCATCTCATCAAATAATCGTTAATAAATCTTTAAGAATATTGGTAAAAGGTAAATTACATTTTATCATTGGTAATGGAATTGATGATCACCTTTACATATGCTGCACATATTTAGGTATACATCTTGTCATCATCATTGTGGCATCCAATGTTTATAAATATTGCTCCATAAATTTGAAATTAAAGGTTTTTTAGTATTATAGAATATCATGACCGTTTGATCCTTGAAGCTAGGAAGTTGATATGCTAGATTCTTGATGATTATTTCCTAGGAAAAAAATGAAAATGAAAAATGATATAGAAGTTGAATATATATGAAACATATGCAAGTGGGTTGACCTTAAGTGCAATAAGGGCAGTCCCAATGTGAAAGCGATGCCATTGCATGACGGCATGTGATGTGGGGATATATATATATATATATATATATGTATACGAAGAAAAGTAGTAAAGCTAAATTTAACGATCTTCTTCCTCAACATAAAAACTTAATTACTCTCAAATTACTCTCAAAATATGAAAAATTGTATGACTTAGGAGACAAACTAAATCATAAACAAAGGATTCTTGTCCCGCTACTGCGTGATCCCGAACTAATGTGTGTGCGGTAGGTAATTTTCTCCGTCACCCGTCATCACCAACCTAATCGCTGCTATTATTATTATTAAAAGAAATCAGAGCCCTTCAGCAATCAACATAAAATGACTCTAACATGGATAGCTAATAAGCAATAAAAAAAGAAACCTGTTACTAGAATATTCATTTTTTTCAGGGATTAAAAATCAACAACACATTTGAATTTAAAAAAAGCTTCTTCTTTTTTATTTTTTCCCCTTCTTTTCTTGTTCCTTTTTACAAGAATGTCAAAACTTAGAACTAAAGTTTCCAGCCCTTTTTTGGATGAAAGTGTATATAATAAAGAAAAAGTAATGTAACAAAGGAGTTGGAGAAAGCCCAAACAACGTAATATAAAATGATGAAACAAAATACTTTACTGGATAAAAAGAATGTTGATGTTTAGCAGATCCCACAGGGGAAAAAGAAAAAACAGTAAACCAATGAATCTGAAGCATGTGATGAACATAAGTCAAATGGGTATTAAAAGAAAGAAAAAGAAAAATGGAAGGGTTGAAACATTGCAAATTCATAATTGAGGGGACTTAACTAAAATGACAACTTAAACTGGGACCCCGAGGGGAAGGGGTAAGTGGTTGCGTTGTAAGGATAATGGTGGGATGGTGAAATAGTGTGGGGACTAGGAATCTAAAAGGAGTGAAAGAATGAGAAAAATAAGAGAATGGTTGAGGTTTTTTTTTTTGAGCTGATGGTTTTTGTCTGTCACCAAAATGATGAGCCATGTGCAAGCCTAGTAAAAAATTACCCATTATTTCATTTGTTGAAATTGGGACCCGTATCTCCTCCCAAATGGCCCCATTTTTTTTTATTGCAACTGCCTTCTACCATTGTTTTAGCCGTAAAAGTATAACCAACGCTCTAATAGTTAGAGTTTATTCAAAAAAGAATTAAATAAAATTTTATATGTTAAATTAAATAATAAATTGATTCTTTTTATTGATAATTTTAATTTTTTCTATTGTTAAAAATTGATATAACCTATAGATCAATCAAATGTAATGTGTCACATATGCTTTATATTAATGTAAAAGACTAATTTTTAATAATAAAAATAAATGAAATTTTTAATAAAATGACAAATTGTCCTTTGATCTAATTTGTAATCATTAATTTATATTTTTAAATAAAATGATAAAAAGTTTATGACGCTTTTATCTTGTTTTAGATTTACTTAGCCTAAAAAAAAAAAGTATATAAGCAATGTATAATCACAAATGTTGGAACATTAGAAACTAGTCTCTTTTTTTTTCTTTTTATGATTTATAATAACAGGATTGAATAATAAACGTGATTAACGTGACTTGAACTCAAGCCACACTTAAGACAGTAAACATCCTTAACTATTAAACCATCATATAGAATTTTAAAAGTTTAATTTTCAAGAACATTAACATAACAAGGCATAAGATTATGGATACAATTAATCAGAATAAAACTTTTTTTCTTTTTCTTTTCAGTTCATTGATTAAAGGTATTTATAATTTCAGAGTTGTTCATAATATTCACCTTACATTTGCAATTTTCATTGGTATCGTTTCCATGTATCAAGTGTCAGCACCAGTAAAATTGGGTAGCTTGAAACGAGTTAGTAGCTCGGGCCTAGGGACAGCAGAGCAGCACCCTACCAAAAAGGTGCAATGCCTGGTGCTTTGCAATGACAAATGAGAAATGTGCATCAAATTGATTAGTTTGCGCATTTACATATGATCCATTGTTAGCATCAAATGGTCCACTGCTGTACACAAAAAAGAAAGAGATTAATTTAAAAAGGGTTATGGGATCTTAAATGTTTAATTTTGACGTATCAAGAATGTGACATGTGCTGTTTTTATGTGCTTTTATTTCATGGATTTAAATGATTGTTGATCCTACACAATATTTTCGAAAATGGTATTTCCTTTTTTCCATTTTTTGCCAAATGACATAAATTAGCGATGAGTGAAGGGCAGTTTCTTTATATATTTACTTCATCGACAATCCCTTCTGAGTTATTTTAGGTTTACATCGTCAAAGGATTCGAGCAACTTCATCTATTTGGATTTCCCGAGGTAAGTAACCAGTATTTTGTTGGTGCACTAAAGGTTTTTTACTGTTATAAATGTCTATTGATATATAGTTTTGGGTTTATTAATATTTTTAAATTATGTATATTTATAGTTTATTAATAAATTATATGTTATATGTATACAAATATATCTCAATTACTCTATTAAATATATTTATAGTAAATATAAGTTCTTAAATTATCAATTAAGCTCAATATTTTAATTTTATTTGTAATTATAAAAAATTAATTTAAAATATCAAATTTATAATTTTATATATCAATCAATATTAGTTGATTTTTTTTTTTACAAAATATTTTCTCAACTTATAAATAAAAAGATAATACGCTTCAAAGCACTCGAACTCACATCCTCCTGCATTGCCAATTATATTAATATCAATCGAGTTAAAACTCAATCGAGCAAATTAAAAAAATTTGAAATACAACGAAATTAAAAAAAAAAAGGAAAAGAAAAGTAGCAAAATTTTAGGCAAGGAACTTAAAACTGTACCAATTTAAGATGATAATAGCATCCAGTACCAATTTGGTATTGGACTATCATGGATTTCACACACCAAAAAGAAAATACGAATTCTTCGATATTGACCTCTTCCTCACTAACATAAAATTTAAATTGCCATTATGACCAACAATGCATTTATAATCAATAAATTGTTGGTTGAAATGATGATAATTTCTTTCCAATTAAGAGCGACAACATAAATATATATTGTAAGATTATTTTTAGGTAAATTATATAAATGCTCACTTAATTATGTCTATATTTTTATTTTGGTAACTCGATTTTAAAAATTATTAATTTAAATTTGACAAAGAAAATTTTTTTTCTAATTGGTATAATAACATATTTAGTCATTAATACTTATATTTTCTATCAAATTGATCTTAATTCTAAATAATTTAATAAATTTAACGCTCCACATTTACAAATTCTATCAAATTAATCCTTAAACTTTTTAACCAAAGCTTTCAACTTTTAGAACAGATGCATTACATATCTATTAAATGTTTTACTTTTTCGTAAATAATTAAAAATAAATAAAACACACATAATAATCTCTTAATCAATTTATAAAATAATAAAAAAAACATTATTAATGTAACAAAAAGAAATTTAATTAATTCATTCATTTTTTTTCTTATGACAAATTAAATGTTGATAATTTTTTTATATAATTGTTAATTAAACAATTAAATTTTATAAAATCATATTTTTTTAACTCTAGATTTAATTTCCAATTTCAAAAATCAAGTTTAACTCTTAAAGCAAAATATCATAATTATGGGGAAAACAAAACAAAAAGAAAAAACCCAATAATAATGGAGCTAAGTAGTGCAAAAAAAAAGCAATTTTCACTCAACAAAAATACAATATTTCAACATTTTACTTCTTAACATATGGTAAAATATGTAGACGAAAATAGATAAACAAAGTTAAAAAATTATAGCATGCTTTATGGGTGGTTTTACCATGAGCTTCAGAACTTTATCCTATTTGTAAATGTAAATGTTAAATTTATTAAATTATTTAAAATTATAATTAAATTGATAAAATATATAAATATTTAGGATTAAACATGTCATTATATTAATTTTAAAAAATCGTTAATAATTTAATGATGAACCATTAAAATAAAAATAAATTTAAATGTTATACTTAAATTAAAGGACTAAAATAATAATGTGGACATAATTTGGTCACCTATGGGTTACTACCGGCTTGGACTAATTTTTGTAACAAAAAAAGAAAAAAAGAAAATTGGAGTTATGGGATGCATTTATATGAAGAGGACAAGAAGACAAGATGGGATTGCGAAAGGCAAGGCTGCAGATCTGTGTAAGCTGTGATTAATAATGGTGTTAAGATTTTGAAAGGACTTGTGTGTGTGTGTGAATCTCCAGTGAGTAGTATACAGTTCACCGGGTAGGCGCAGCTTTGAGTCTCAGACATGGCTGGCTAAAAGCAACCCAGAACGTGGCTTAACACCAGATAAGTCGTAATAAGACCCCCCGTTTTCATTTTCTATTGTGAACTAAACTATTTGGGGAAACTAAATTCGCACCACATCCCAGACGTTTGAATATTGAACAGCAGAATTTAGCAAAAGTAAATCGATAAAATGTGAACATCTCTTAGACGTTTTAAACTAAATTCGTTTTGACTTTTTTGCGATTTGTGGAATCTATTGAGGTATAATACAGACAAGGAAGAAGAAGATGGATGGTCCATCTGCAAACACTGTTCATCTATTTGTTTTTTTGTTTTTTGATGGTTCCATTAAAAAAAAAAATTGAAAGGAACTGACATGTTCCCCAAGATTATCTCTTTTTATCTATCGCCAATTCTTCGTTAAAAAAAAAAAAAAGTATTATGACGAAAGAGTGAAAACAAAACGAAGAGTCATTTTCCAGGCTTTTAGGCTAATCTTGGTTGATTCCTCTGGAGCCTGCCTGGAGAAGATTAAAATCCAAAATTCGGAATATGGGGATATATTGAAAATGCCAAAACCGCCATTAATAAGGATCGTTCATGGTTCGAAAAGGCAGCCATGAAAATGTTCACAGAAGCAGACACGTGCTTTCAACATACCTACTTGTAAACCCCAAAATGAACTCTCTTTTTCTTTCACGTAGTAGATGACATAAGAAATATTAATGACTGACTGAAACTGTATTATTCTTTGGTGTCTTATTTGTTTATTTTTATCTTTTTCATTGGGCAGAAATGTTCCAGATTTTATCAGATATGGGGACCATTGTTTGAATTTTGAATGTATAATGATATTTTATTGACGACTTAATTACCTTTTCTTTTCTTTTTAAAATCAATCGCGTCTCGACGGGGAGATGAAATGAACCTACAACCTTTAAATACAGGTTTAATCCTCTCTACGCTTTGCCTATTTCGATTTTAATAATTGAAAATTTTAAATTATGAATAAAAATAATTCACCTCATCAGTATCACTTTTGTGGAAGAGTAAATGGGCAAATAAAAACATTGAATTTAAAGTTGTAAAATTTCTAATTTTCAATCTAATCTTTTAAGGCTTTTTAACATTATTTTAATAGAATTCCTTACAAGCATTGTTTCTATCTACTATCATCTAAAAAAAAAAAAAGTTATTAATGACGGGACTAAACCAATAAATAACCTCACGTGTATAAATTTGTAGAAAATTCTTTTTAAGACCAAATAATTCCTTAGAATTGAGTATGACTATATGTGTGATAGCATTTCTATATAAGGAATATCAATGAACCCGATTATTACAATGATTCAAGATACATTTTTTTTAGTTTAGCTTCTAGAATTTATTTTTTAATTCAAAGTCTCTCTTTACCAATTGGAATCAAAGAATTAATAGATTTGTTTTGCTCAAAACGGGAACGGGCTGGGATTATGAACTATAATCTATAATATGATGATCGAGTTAAGCCCATGATTATAAGTTTATTTCATATCAGACCATATTAGAATTGGGCTTTATACATTCTCGTGATGAGATTTCACACAATTTTAAATTGTGAAAGCAATCAAAATTATTATTTTAAAATGTTACATAATCTAACTTAACAAAAGTTATCAATTTAATTTTAAACTACCCATAACTCACATTTATTGGCACAAATATTAATACAAATTAAATTAAGATTCAATTAATTATATTGACTAAAAAGATCGAGAGTATAATAATCTTTCGCTTAATACTCTTTATTCATTTATCAACAAAATTTAACAATTTTTTATTTATAAAAATACTTATCTAGTTAGCCTCGAGAAGTTCCATTGTATTTGGCAAGGACATGGGAGGAAAGGGCCAAGGGGCTTATATTATTATATTATATACATTAGGCTCCTAGCACGATACCTTGGGCTTCACTCTTTTTCTTTTTCTCACGAATAGTGCAACTAAAATTGCACATACTCCCACAGTCGTCTTACTACTTGAAAGCTTCACAACCAACAATGACAGACAGGCAAAGGTACATTCTACAGTTTCTATTCCTTCCTTCCAAGCTGTCTCCTTGGTTTATCATTCTCTAATGTCATATGCCTTGTTTATGGGGTTTTAATGCTCACCAACTATTCCTATTATTTTAATGCTTCGTTTCATATGATTGATTTCAATCTTATCTCTTGGGGGTAATGAAATTTAGTATACAACATAGGTGCATTTCAAACTCACCCGAAAACCTAAGCAAATATTATTTTTAAAAGGAGTCTGTGCCCCATATGAATTCATTAAATCTCTTGCTACTCTTACCATTTGACCTGTACTGAAACAATGGTAGCTCTTATTTAGGGCCATAGAGGACCACTCTTTTTATTTCTAATTATTAGCTTCCTTTTGGATTTATTCCCATATTGGCACGCACTGCAGGAATAGAGTCCAAAAATTAAAAGATAGTGACACTTGGAGAGTGCAACAAAACAGAATATATATAATATCGTCATTACCAAATCGTAAGTAATGGGCAAAAAAGCCTTTAATTTTAGTGGAATTAGGTCGGAGGGATTAATATGTATATAAATTCATTGATTCTTTTTGGCAAAGGAAGAAAACCCATATTTGATTGTACCCTGCTGGCGTATATGTTATTAGGTGGTTCAATTAGAGGATGCATGCATGTGTCTAAGTGTATATTTTGTATTAGCATTGTTGTCTTGTAGTATGATTTTTGGCAAAGCTGGCTAAAAGTAACAGAGGATTATTGATTTACTTTCTAGAAAGGTTAAAGTTGATGGTACAAGAGTGTTGCCAAATGAGGCAGTTCCACTTGATGAGAGACTATTGGTGGGATGATTTCCCCACCAATCCGATGGATCCTGCACAACAAGACAATTAGAGGCAAATAAGGACACTAAAGGCAAAGACACTCGTTTCCAAATAATGTCAGTCAGATACCTGAAGACCCCACAACCACAAGCAAAAAAACAGATTATTTTGGTTTGCTTAACTTTCTATTTATTGAATTAAAATTAGTAGTAAAATAACTCTGAGCTTGAGCACCAAGTTGGAGGAGCAAAGTGTAGTTAACTGTACTACAAGTTGGCCCAGGAAACGGCAACCAAAATCCATTAAGAAAGAAGACAATGGTTTTGATGTTAAGAAACGAAGAACAACCATATTGAATCCACTAAGTACAGATATAAATAAGGCCCATTTATATCAAAGAACATAAACTGGGCTATTCCCAATGGAGATGACAGGTAAAGTAATTGCTGGTCGGTACATTGGGCTTTTTCTGCCAACTGAATTCTGGAAAATTATCGGAAAAGAAGATCAATGTATTGTAGGACTAAAGGGTCAGCGTGGAGGACCAGAGATATGCATTCTATATTGTTAACCAACCCCATAGTTCTTCTTGCTGTGATCTTGGGTAGCACCATCATTTTCATACTATTCCTCCAACCGCGCCACCTATCAACTTCCCCGAAGTCTGATTCCATGGCTGCTCGGAGCTTTGTTCTTTGGCTTCACGGGCTTGGTGACTCTGGTCCAGCCAATGAACCCATCAAGACACTCTTTAGGTCTTCCGAGTTCCGAAACACCAAATGGTCTTTCCCTTCTGCCCCTGAAAACCCCGTCACCTGCAACTGTAAGCCTCTTTTTTATACATTTTCTTGACGAATTGGTTCTGCCTATTGACTTCTGTTTTCGTGTTTTGAATGAATTGATGTGTATGGGTCTGATTTTTTCTAGCTTAATTAGAGTTTCAGTGTAATTTACAGTCAGTTAATACATTGGGAAATTTGTTTGGGGGAAAATGTTTAGGAATGATCGACAATGATCACTTCAAGTTTGGAACCCGTCTCATATTTTCATAGACTTTACTATGGAAAGTATTCATAGCAATAGTATAGTTGAATTTTTGCATAGACTTTCATGATCCTTTAGTATTGCCGTGGTAAATATTCTTAGGAACCCTTTTTTATCGAGCTGCATAGAAATTTAGCAGCTGACATGGGCATGAATGTCAACATCTTTGATTTTGATATATCGGGGTATTTTAAACCTATATATACCTTGATGGCTCATGAATTAAGGTTTACTACTGTGACAAATTGCTATATTCTCTTAAAAGTTTCGTATCTCAGACGATTTAACTGATGAGTCAACTCTTGATTCATTCTTAAAAATGATGATGCTGTTCAAGACAGCTGATTATCATCCATAACGATAGGGCAATTGTTCTTTCTGATGCATTTTTTTATTTGCAGATGGAATGCGAATGCCTTCTTGGTTCGACATTCAGGAGATTCCTGTCACAGCCGTAAGTAATGCTTGTTCTCTTTCCGTTTCATTTATACTAATTTGACATACTGCAGGGACATTTCTCTTTCAGATTTCATTTAGGTAGTGTCATTCGTATTCTTGAAAACAAATTCATGTAGGCTTCATTATTAATACTTATATGTAGTGGTTTTTTCTGCCTTTTTGTTTCTTATCCAAACCTAAGTGAAACTGAGTTTTGGTGATATATACTTCCTATTATTGGTTTGTTCTACCATTGGTTGTCTTTCTTAACTTTAATGCTTATGCATGCTTTCTTAGATAGACTAAGTCATCATGAATTGTGGGCTTTCTGTTACATCAACAATCTGCATGTGCAATGGATCACAAAAATGAAAATGCCACCCTTGTTAATTTTTTTTATCGTTATCAGCTGACTGAATTCCTTTTTATGTGCAAAAATATCATTGATGGAACATTGCATATGCTTTTGAATTTGGCTTTAAAATTATTCAAGCACAACATTCAAAGTTTCCTCAAGTATGATTACCTAGATTTTGCGGTCAACCTGTTTTTCTGAAACTAAGTCTTTGCTTTGTAAAATGGAAAGAAAACTGAAAAGATGAAAAATTAAAGGGGTAGAAAGAAAGTATTTTTTCCACATTAGTGTGCTTGGTAGGAAAGATGAAAAAATTGAAAGAAAAAGTAATTTTATTTCGTTTCATTGATTGGTAGAGTTCAAAAATGAGAGAAAAGAAAATGAAGCTTTTGAAAAATGCATAATTTTGAATTAACATACATTCCTCTCTCATTGTCTTCCTATCATTCCTATGATTTGTTTTCATGCATGAGGATGGAAAATGATGATCTCTCTTATTTTCTACCAGTCACCTCAATGGAAAGAAAAAAAAATACATATATTTGCTATGATTTTTTTTTTCTACACTTCCAATTTTCCATCTTGCCAAGCAAAGACTAAGTTTTATCGTTTCAATTTTCATAAACTTCTTTAAAAAGGATTTGGGACCTGTTGTGCTATGGTGTAAGGTGAAAGATATTTTGCATTAGACCAGTTGTCAATGTCTTGCAACTGTTTATCTTTACTTTGCTGTTACTCTTGAAAGGTTCCCATGGTCTTAAAACCAATTCTATATTTCCCATCATGATGATTTGAATGCTCTGCTTATGGTGCTGGTGATTCAATTGATGTTTGGTGTTGCTTATTTGTATAGGATTCTCCAAAAGCTGAAAGTGATGTCCTTAAAGCAGTTCAGAATGTGCATGCGATGATAGACAAAGAAGTAGCTGCTGGGACAGATCCTAATAACATATTTGTGTGCGGATTTAGTCAAGGAGGTAGGAAATCTCTCCTAGGATCAGAGCATAATTCATTGCATTGCTTGCAGTATCTTACAAATTGTAACAAGTTCTTTCAGGGGCCTTGACCTTGGCTAGTGTTTTGTTGTACCCAAAAAAGCTTGGTGGAGGTGCAGTCTTCAGTGGATGGGTTCCTTTCAATTCTTCAATGATAGAAAAGTTCCCAGAAGATGCAAAGAAGGTGATTTCCGTTAAATGCATTTATCTAGTTTACTAATACATGACTCCCATTCCTTTTCCTGTCTTATTTGAGGACTGCATTTAACGAATGATGATAAGCAAGTGATGTCCGACAAATAGAACATTTGCTTGTCTGAAATATATTTCCAACAAATATTTGTGAGAGTATTAGTCTGTAAACTATCATTAGCATCCTAATTCACGAAGATGCAATTACTAACTGTCTTTTATGCTTTCATGGATAATAGTAATTTGTCATCTGCTATGGGTTGTTTTGGAGATTAATTAATTCTTCCTAAACAAACTGGAATTTGTCATTATTTTGACATACGCTTACAAATCGATTTGAGAGCCGAAACTTTTGCAGACACCTATTTTGTGGTCCCATGGAATGGCTGACAGAACGGTACTTTTTGAGGCTGGACAAGCGGGGCCTCCTTTCCTTCAACAAGCAGGAGTAACTTGTGAATTTAAGGTATATACTGTGAACATTTTGTCTGATTTTCTGGTGCTTTTCATATGGTAGCTACTGATGTGCCAAAATTCCTATGATACTACAGGCTTATCCTGGTCTTGGCCATTCAATAAGCAACGAGGAGCTGCAGTTCCTTGAATCATGGATTAAAACACGTCTACAAAGTTCTTCATAGATCAGTAGATTGTCTTGAGAACGATATCCAATTATTGTCATTGGTTTTTAGTGGAATTGGTAATCACTTGAATACTACAATTATTGGTGTGGGTGACATATGAGGATATTTTTCATGTTTGGATTATTATAAGTTGGAATCAATTTCTGTATTGTTGCTTTATTTAAAACATAAGTTTCTATACTTGGAGTATGGAGAAGGGTGTATGATCTAATCTAAAAGCTTCACTTTCATAGCAAAATCGCTACCTACCTACTTTTGCATAAATTTGATTTAGACAGGAAGGAAGACGATCGAAGTTCTTGTGACGAACTGATTCTACATACCCCTGCTGTCACCTGGGAATTCTCTGTTCACTATGTATGTGAAAGAGCCTGATTATAAAACACCAAGGAAACTATAATCTAGTGGCTAAGCTTCACTATGGAAACACATACGGTACTCGGAATTTACTGTCCTAATTCCAGGAAAGCGAACTTTGTTGGTGAGGGTGAGGGTGAGGGTGATTGACGAATTGGATGTCCGAAGTGGCTTGTGGTTAGGGTACCCTCCATGGTTGGGGCAAGATGAGGTAGAGCCTAACTACCACCATTTCTATTGGTTCTACCAACCTTTATTTGATTATAGTAACGTATAAAGCGGGACAGTGAAGTGAGAGACTGAGACAAATGGGTATATCGATCGCATCAGTGCACCAACTGCAACTCGAAACGACATGGATTGAGTAATCAGAAATATAATTCACTCGCTCTGATGATTGGACCCTTCACCATTTAAAGTCCCGTGTCCCACTTGAACGCACACTTCCCCAGGCTAGGTTTCTCTTAAGACCTAAACTGCGTCATCCGCTCTTATGTTATTAGTTGTTATTACTTATTCTCTTCTCTGCCCTTCGTAGAATAATAATATAAAAACCTCATTAACCCTTCATACTCAAAAGTCTCAAACTTTTTTCTCTCTCTCCGTCGCTGACTGTGATCATCAAAGTTAACCATGAAGAAGCTCTACCGCAGAGGCACGGTTCATCCATCACCTCCGAGCACAAGCGATCATCTGTCTTTCCTTCCGGCCACCATCTTAACCCTCGCGGCTGCTCTTTCCCCGGAAGACAGGGAAGTCTTGGCCTATCTCATCTCTTGTGCTAACAACGATTTCAGCAACTTCTCAACCCACCGGAAAAACACCCAGAAATACCCGATTAAAAGAAGCATCAGCTTCAGCAGCGGCAGCGATCATGACCATCCACCTCTTTTTACCTGTGATTGTTTCAGGTGCTATATGAGCTACTGGGTCAGGTGGGACTCATCGCCCAACCGGCAGCTGATACATGAGATTATAGATGCTTTTGAAGATGGGTTAGCTCAAAGCAAGAAGACAAAGAACAAGAAAGAAAGGAAAAAGAAGAGCGGTGGAGCTGATGGGTCTGGTGGTTCGAAACGAACCGATTTGAACTTAGGGAAGGACGAATCATGTGACTCGAAATCGGCGGAAGCCAGTAGTAGTAGCAAATGTTGTGGTGCTGAAGTTTGTGGGGATGACGGTGAAGAAGAAGGGACAGACAAGGGTCCGGTGAGGAGGTTCGTGAACTTCATCGGAGAGAGGATTTGGAATGTTTGGGGGCAGTGAATTTAGACGAGAACCCCAAAAAATAGGTGGGTTTTAACTCCAGCCGATTTTCTCTGTATTAGAGAAAGAACAATGAAATTTCTTCTATTTTTAATTAATTTTCCTTCTTTTTTTTTGTATATTATGCCCTTTTACAATGTAAAAATGGGTAGTTTAATCTTGAATCAACCATGTTTTTGTTGTTTCTTGAAGCAACCTTTTGATATAAAAAGATTTTCTTGTTGCCCACCATTGCCAAGTTTAAGCTGTCAGTTGAATACATTTGCCATAATTTGATTTTAGATTTGGTGGAAACGAGGGATAAGAAATTGATGTGCTGTCTGTGTTCCGCTCTGCTTGTCCTTACAATGCCCTGAATTCTTGCATGGATATGTCGGAATTAAGTTCTGTTAAGAAATGGCAATCGATGTGGTTGGATTTTATCACTGTATTAATGTAATTAGTGTGTATGTTTTTCTGTATGTGGTGAAGATGCCCTGCAATTGTCAACCCAACATGTTTACCGTATTTATTTTATGGTGGATGATGCCAGATTAGGTAGCAATGTTGTTGTTATCTACTTTTTAATCAATCTATTATCTTAACTTAATATAGTCTTATTCTCTCTTCATTTCAATTCAATCTAACGCCGTTGGTTGCCAAGACTTACAATAACTACACTACTAAAGCCATCCTATTTAACTAATATTTGCTAATTGTATTTATTGAACCCCTTCTTCCAATACTGAAATCATGATTTCGTCTAAATAAATAATTAACAGTGTAAGGAAGTGACAGATAGGGGTAAAAAAACAGCATGCATGCATGCATCACCATGCATCACCATGGGAGAGTGGAGGGTGAGAGCAGTGAATGAAAATGAAGGGCAAGAGGGGATAGGCTGAGGGTGTGGGCAATAAACGAGGTCGGCAAAAGTAAGGCTTCGATTAAAGCGAAGGTTCTCGCAAATAGTATTTTATTATTAACGTGAAGTGGGCCCCACTCACCTCTCATCCCCTTTTTTTTTTTTTGTTGTTGTTCCCCAAAGCCATTTATTCTTTCCATAAATGTAGTAGTAATCATCAACCCTCACCATGCCGCCATATCCCTCTTCTTCATCGCTAAGAAATTTTAGACAAACCTGTATTATTATCGATGACCTCATCAACCCTGTCCTAATTTTAACCCAAGGAATCTAAAATAAAAATAATCCTGATTTAGGTCCAAATTCAATGAGTTGGAATATTTAGAGAGAGAGGGAATAAGTCAAAATTCAAATTTCTAGTTCAACGAAGTTTAATTTAGTCAAGAAAAGGGAACAGAATATCTTTTTTGTTTTTTGGTATGAAAATATTTGTACCGTATGGCCCCTTGCATTAACTTTACTAATTACTGCATAATAAAGACAATTAAATCAAGAAAAGTGGTGTCTTTGGAAAGCGCATCTGCCAGCTTTGTGTTTGGGCCATTAATCACACACAAAAGAAAGAAAATAAGAAGAAGGGGACAACTGTCTCAATTCTCGGGGAGGTGACCCCTACTACTATGGCACATACATATTTCCACCCCCTCCCCTCGCCCTCGCCCTCGCCCTCAACTAAACCATAAACTACAATCTCTCCACTCTGTCATTTATGTTTTGTCTCGTAGTCTTTGCAAATATACGACATATAAATGCCCTTAATTGACAGGGATGGTCTACTAAAGCATATTCATTATAACCTATGGTCCTTCAAAGAATCAAAAAGGCATTTTCTAGGACTCGGGATTCTAGCATCTTACTTTGCTGAATTCTTTAATGCAGTAGATCCAAAAAGAAGGGTTTAATATTAGCATTGCCCATTGCAAGTTGGGGTTCTTGATATAAACTAAGTCATCAGTCCTGTGACACAACTTTGTCCCTACTACTTGGAGCTGTGAATTGATGATCACTTAGGTAAGTGAGCATGAATTAGTAAATTTGACTTACGGTACGAAATATATAAGGAGTTAGGACTGAGTCAACCAACGTAGGATTTGTTCTACTCATGGGAGGGGCCACTATAGCTCTGAATGGCATTGGCTCGTATTTTGACTGTTATAACAAGGGGCCGAAGCTAACACGAAGTGATCAGCCTGCCGCGTTTGAATGGTAACTTTGAAAACGGGTGTGCAACAAAAGTTCATGTATAAAACTTTTTTCATTGGCAGGCGAAGCTAGCGTGTATCACCATGATTCACTTACTTTGGTCATAGTCTTCTAATTCGAAAAAAGTCTAGTCTTCTTTGTGACTTGATCTACAAATGATATGCGCAGAAGAAGGTTTAATAAAATGAGTGATTTTGCGATTATAATAACACCGTAACATATGGTGTAATTTTATTACGGTCAATTTCTTAACATAGGGTCGTAATATAAAAAATTGGATCAATTTTCTCTTTCTTTTTATTATTTTAATCAGTTTATACTTTTTTTTTCTTAAATAACGTTAAGAACTACTTAAATATATACATATTTCCTAATAGTGAATCAGTAGAAGTACATTACACTTATAATTATTTTATTTTATTTAATAATTTAATTATTAATATATTAATTATAGGTTTAATTATAATTATGGTCGGTGTTGCGAATTGTAATCACTTTTTATGGAGTATTATAATTATAAATTATAAATTATAATAAAAAGTAAAAATTTATTATAATTTTATGAAAATTTAGATTAAAAAATATTAAAGGAACTAAACTTGTTAAAAAACAACTAGAATGTGTATTATCCATATAGGAGATCCTCCAACTAAGAAGATCCATTGACCTGAGACGAAAAGAAAGATTTCAATTCTTCCATGTTTCGGGATATACACTAGTCACAAGTTCTAAAATTGTTCCATACTCCAGACGAGTATTAAATCCTTAACCACCAACTAAGATAAAAAAACACTCTTACTATCTCACCTAAGCCGTGATTTCAATCTATCCATTTCTAATTATTACCATTTGCTAATGATTTTACTCTGTGACGTGTATTTGAAATCTTCGCTAGTTTTAATCAAAGTTATAAGAAGAATACTAATAGTGGATACATTTACAGAGTCGTGCGAAGACTTGGTCAACATAATGTTCTGTGCAATCTCCAGGTGTAGTGCAATGTGTGATTCATGTTTATGATTCAATCACAATTTTTTTTTCCCCAATATGGAAAACGGTTTCTCTTTTTTAATTTTTTTCAGCCGTAACTGAAAATTGTGTGATCTTTGTTCTTCATAAGATATGCAACATAGTACTGATGTTTTGGATTAAAAGATGGAGGCCAATACCCGCCTCCATTTTCGACCATTTGAAGCATAACTAAGCAAAGTCTAATTCAAATGCTAAAACCAGTGATTTCATCTCCATGACCCACATTTTTTAAAACAAAAAAAGACTGCAAAAGTTTGTCTTAAATATTTTCATTCTTTCTTGAAGTAGCTTTAAGTTTGTTTCGTTCTTTGTTTATTGTGCTACAAATTGACATCGCATGTTGGATGGCTCATGTTATCCAGGGAAAAGGGAGAAAAGGCTTTGAGCCTTTGTGAACATATAGCAAAGATTCAAGACCCAATTAAGTCTTAGTCCAAAATCCTAATATGAGCTTATGTATCATGGATTAGGGACCCAAACATCGCATTTCCATTTGGTGGGATTCAAGGTTCCCAAAACCTTAGTTTTTGTTGTACCCTCATTAGCATCAATTATTATATTTAATACGAGTTTAAAAACAAAAAAACAAAAAACAAAACTTATAACCTCATTCTTTCTACTTGCTTGTCGTTTTTTATTGAATTATTTTCATACAAAACAACTATAAACAACAATAATACACATATATGGTATGTAGTATAGATAACGGATAAAACATTACAAGATATATTGCATTGTTCGCAAAAAGAGCCCAATAAAAAATAATAATAAATTAACTATAATCACAACACCGGAATGTTCAGAAACTAAATAGAGATGCACCACATTGATCAACCATAAATAATTGCATCCTAACTACACTATCGCCAAAACTTCGGTCAATCAAATAACCATGGTCAAATCTCAAATGGCTTGTCTTTCTATTCATCATATTGTTATCCAATCTTTTTTATCACAATAACAATGCTTTATCATGACAAAGCCTTTCGGCAACAGTTTCAAATAGGTCTAACACTGGTATTGCCTTGATAAATTCTATATATACACCAAAATATAACTAGAAACAAAAAGTAAAGTACATAAAAAATCATCTTAAATATTAAACAACAAAATTATTCACAACATGATCATATTATCATAAATATATAGGATTGAAGCTCCATAATAGCATACACATGAAATTCTATTCGTGAAAGCTTTTAAGGATTTTATTTTTTCTATTTAGTTGTTATAAATATTTTTTAATAATTGAGGATGGAGAATGATATTGCATAGGAATGAATTCAAGCTCTCATACTTACAATATAAATTTTTTTAAATTAGTAGCTTCACATTTATTGAAATTTTAATAGTTAAATTTTTAAATTTTTATTATTTATTACTATATAAGTAAAAAATAGTGATTAGTAAATAATTAGAATTAAGAGTGTTATGATATTAACTATTATCAATTCATTGATTCATTAGTCTGTCGAGTCCTGACCCACACTTTGTATGGGTTCGTACATGGGCGAGCATTAAAGGAGGATGTGTAATATGGGTTCACTTACACATGGTGCAAACCCTGCATATGCGAACTATTTAAGTATACGCGTGTTAACCCTAAAGTAGGGCATGTGTCATAATGCATAAAAACTTATTTAGAATGCCACATCTATGAACAATGATTGTATCATATAAATACACAGAATTAACTCATATGATGAGAGATACGGAAAAGAAAAATACTCAATAAAGAGAAACGAGTTAAACGAAATGAATCAATGCATTTGGTATAAATATTTTTAATATTTGAAATCATTTTTGTTTTTGAAAAAAGAGATGAAAATGGGGTCTCTTGATTTAAACTAATCAATATGCAAAATCAGATGTATTCCCCTAATAGAAACTCCGTATTAAATCTTTTTCATAAAAAATACCTTAATTGTTGTACGCCAATGAATCCTTGACAAATTGTCCCCTTTTTTTGATAGTACAAACATAAGCATTATATTGCGATCCCCTAAGCTAACCTAACTTTGGTGGTCCATTGTTGCTACCCTAACAAATTATGATGAACACATTAGAGAGTACAATGATTGATTCGATTAGATTTCTAACTAATTACTCTTTTAAGAGAATAATAATGATTAGACTAATTTGCAAAGAAGCATGAATTTATTCGTTTAAAGAAAAGGGAGGCAACTTACTTATAGAGAGAATTTTGGGTCTACCCACATCTTAGAAGAAAAGGACGAGAATACCCTCCAAACTTGATAAGATTTTTTGTATTCCTTGCATCATATCTACAGGACACTTATGCCTCAAATTTAAACCTCATTTTTTCTCCTTCTATTTTAACACGCGTTTTTCCTTTTCCATTTTTGTTCGTTACCAGTAAAATTATTTTAATGTAATTAAATTAACTCAAAACTTTTTTAAATTTCGACTTCTAAGTATTTAAATTTGAATAATTCGAATATTTTATATAAAATGAATATTAAATTATAATATTTTTTTATTTTTATCTTAAATTCTTTTACTTTTCCCTTAAATTATTTGTATTATTAAATGAAATTTTACATGTTTTACTATTTATATTGTTGAATTGTTTAATCATGTTGAATCTTTATCAATTTTTGTTAAAATTAAATTATTAATTGTTAGGATCGATCCAATTAAGCAACAAGTAAAAAAAAATCGGAATAAATTGAGAAATTGAACACATAAATTTAACGTGGAAAAACCCCTCCAAAGAAGATAAAAAATCACGGGCAAAGATGATTTTACTATAATGGCAAAAGAACGAAGAGTACAAAAGATAGAAATAAAAACTAAACCCCGAAAACCCTAAAACAAAGAACCCTCAAAACGTAAACACAAAATTCTCTAAATGTGTTATGAGTTCTAATATCTAATGGGTGTATTTTCTAAAGTTGTAAAAGAGTCTATTTATAAGCTAAATTCACATGTCAAATAATAATAAAATAATCTAAACTAATCAGTGTTTGATTGAAACAAATAAACAAAGTTTAACTGAAAGATTATTTCTTAAATTTGACTAAAAATAGGAGTCATATTTAATAAATCTCCACCTTGACTCGTATTTCCACAACGTCATCTTTGTCAAAGCTCGCCACGAGCCTATCTTGAACTATGTAGGGAATTAACTGAGCCAAATTTGTGCTTAGAAGACTTCTAGCCTTCGACTTGTACATTACCAAATCAAAACTAACCCTAGTCTGATTTTCACGAACACAGTGCCCTAACTTTTCAAAACCTGCATTCAAAAGAGAACCTCTCTTCAACGAAACAGTCATACATTTTTCCCTCCTATGACCAAGTTACCTCCGCTTCAAACGAGTTGACTTCGACTCTGTAACAGACGAGGGACGTCCGATTTCACCAGTCACTGTAAAACCTTCCAGAATATAAAGATTGCCAGTTCTTTTACCTTTTAACAAAACGAGAGCTCCACGAGATACTTTAATGCCGCTCGACTCGATGTTGATTCTGCATCCTTTCAAGTCTAAAATACTCAATGAGATGAGATTCTTTCATAAATCAGGTACATACCTGACATCTGAGAGTGTCCTAATTGTCCTATCGTGTATCCTAATTTTAACAGTACTAATACCAATTACCTTACTAGATGAATCATTTCTCATGTGCACAATTCCACCTTCAACCGAACTGTATCTGGAGAACCATTATCTATTGGGACACATGTGGAAAGAACATCCCGAATCTAGGATCCACTCGGACGTGAGCTTGAAGTTATCGCTCGTTGACACTAACAAGAAATCATCACTGCTTTCATTGGCCGAATTAGCACCAGCTACATCTTTCTCTTTACTCTCAACAACTCTTTTATTTCGCAATTTTATAACAATCTGCTTTGACGTGACCTAACATTTTACAATAGTGACACCTTTTGTCTCGCTTCTTTGATGCTATCAAAACAGAAGCTTGCCTATCTGCCTTGATATCCAAATGAAGCTCATTGTCGAATTTGTCTCTACTCAACAGAATGAGAGTTTGTCTCTGCTATAAATCAAGGTCTCCCTGGAATACTTATATGAAGGGGGTAAAGAGCACAATAATAGCATAGCTTGATCTTCATCATCAATATGAACATCAACGTTCTTTAAATCATTTAAAAGAGTAATGAATTGACTGATGTGATCTCTAAGAAGCTCACCTTCGTTCATGCAAAACGTAAATAAACGTTGTTTCAACACTAAACGGTTAGCCAGAGACTTAGTCGCATAAAGAGTTTCTAACTTTTTCCACAAGGTAGATGAGGTATTCTCCATCAATATCTTCTGCAATACCGTATGCGCGAGGCACAACTAGTTTGCAGACAAAGCCTTTTCATCAAGCTCTTCTCATTCTGTTTTATTTAGATTCTCAGGCTTTTTCCGTGTAACAACCTTTTTTCAAGCAAGATTGAACTAGAATTGTTATCATCTGAACTTGCCACAGATTGAAATTTGTCTCACCATCAATTTTCTCAATTTCAAACCTTGTTGTTGCCATCTCTGAATGAGCTGATCTATGAAAATTGAATTACCTCTGATACCACTTGTTAAGATCGATTCGATTAAGCAACAAGTAAAAAAATTAGCGGAATAAATTGAGAAATTGAACAGACAAATTTAATGTGGAAAAACCCTTTCAAAGAGAATAAAAAACCAAGGGCAAATATAGTTTTACTATAATGGCAAAGGAACGAAGAGTATAAAAGATAGAAATAAAAACTAAACCTCGAAAACCCGAAAACAAAGAACCCTCAAAACGTAAACACAAAATTCTCTAAATGTGTTATGAGTTCTAATATCTAATGGGTGTATTTTCTAAGGTTGTAAAAGAGCCTATTTATAGGCTAAATTCATAGGTCAAATAATAATAAAATAATATAAACTAATCAGTTTTTGATTGTAACAAATAAACAAAGTTTAACTGAAAGATTATTTCTTAAATTTGACTGAAAATAAGAGTCATATTTAACATTAATGATGTCATTAAATATTCGTGTTAAAATTTTCTGTTAGTATCAATTTCACATTTTATCTTTAAAATAACTTTTAATAAAAAAAATTATATTTTTTACATTTAATATATTTTTTAATTTCAAAATACACGGTGACAAGAATCAGAAGATAATTGAAACAACTAAGCAAATAAAGAAACAACTCGTATATATAAGATTAATAAATAAATTATGAGAGGATGAAAGTTAATAATAAATTTGATTACGGTGGGTGACAATAGTTATAAGGACTCAATATATATTTTTTAATTTTATTCGATTCGATCCGATCGAACATTCACCCTTAGATACAATTATTATTATTTTCTATAATAACCTATATTTATATTCATTTGAGATTAATCCGATTTAATTTAAGTATAATACATTTATTTATAAAATTACTAAGTTGCAGTTCTAAAAAAGCCATATATAAAATTGAAAATATCCTTCGCATTAAAATAAAAATATTTGTAATGCATTTGATGAATGGCAAGAAGCTGTAGACGTGAAGAAGAAATGGAAGGAGAAAGCTTGTGAAAATAATAAAGAATTGGGACGGTGGTGATTGTGATTGGATTATCCTAAACCCTTCAATGATTGTACAAAAAAATGAAAGGATAGATTCCAATTTCGGAAGATCTTGCGATAGCATTAGTAACAGGACCCCTATTATCATTAACCCTCTTCACTCCTCAATTCAATGCCAACCTTTTTCTCCAGGCTTTCAGGGGCCCCCTCTCACTCTCGTACATCCCTACCCTAACCACCATCTCTATCTCTCCTATGCCTTTTTCTATATTCCCCCACTCTCATTTATTCCATTACCATGCATAGCTCCTTACAAAGCTTTATTCACATTTAATATTACAAGTGATATGGTTTACCGTGCAGGTAAACACCACGGTGGTTGTATACCCTCATTGTCGGCATTTTTGGGTAAGATCAAGTGTAATACAACGCCACCGGTGGTTGCTAGACAACTACCTGACAGGGTACGGGTAGTAGCCATCACAAGGGATAAGAATTGGATTTCATTATTCTATAAGAAAAAGAATTGAAAAAGTAAATTCAGGAAAAAGAAAGAGAAGAGAAGAAAAGCGTGGGGACCCATACTGTAGGCCGTGCTCCTTGTCTCACTTGCTAAAGCAAAGCTCAAAACAACGAAGAGAGCAGAGCAGCACCGTCATTTGAAACACAAAACGACACACATGTCCTTATGGCTTTTCTCCAACACACTCTCCTCATTTCACCCGCTTCACTCCTCTTCCTGCATCATTCCCTTCACCACTCTCTCTAGTCTTTGCGACCTCCCTTCAATCTCTCTCTCTCTCTCTCTCTCTATATATATATATATTCATAGCTAAAATAGACTGATTAAGTTGATAAAAAAAGAAAGGAAGGAAAAGATGGGTTCACGGGTTCAGTCTCACCAGCTAAGCAATGGGCTCATAGTGTCGGGGAGGCCGGAGCAGCTGAAAGAAAGGCAGCCGTCAATGCCGTTACGGGCAGTACCTTATACAGGTGGTAACGTTAAAAAATCCGGAGAGCTGGGCAAAATGTTCGACATCCCAGTGCTTGATCATTCCCCGTCCAGTGCTCCTCCTTCAAATCCCAACTCAAACCCCAACTCCAAGCAGCAGCCACAGCTTTTGCAACCCTCACGCTTTTCCAATTCTTCTCAGCCCAACAGTGGATCCATGCGATCTGGGTCTAACTCGGGCCCGATCCGGAAATCTTCTGGGACTATGCCGCTTCAGCCCACTGGGCTCATCACTTCAGGTCCCCTCAGCTCCGGTCCCAGCAGGTCGGGGCAGCTCGGTCAGGCGGGGCAATCTGGTGCCGTGTCGGGGAAAGCAGGGTATGGGCCAGCAGTGACTAGTCTCGGGGAAGGGGTGGGATTTGGGTTTAGACTGTCGAAGGCGGTGGTTTGGGTGGTGATGGTGGTGGTGGCAATGGGGTTGTTGGTGGGTGCGTTTCTGATGGTAGCCATCAAGAAGGTGGTGGTTCTTGGGGCTGTAGGTGCGTTGGTGGCACCCATGGGGTTGGGATTAGTTTGGAACTGTATTTGGGGAAGGAAAGGCTTATTTGGGTTCGTGAAGATGTACCCAGATGCTGAGCTTAGAGGTGCTGTTGATGGCCAATATATTAAAGTTACAGGGGTAAGTTTTATTATTATTATTTTGTGATTTTAATAACCATTTTGATAAATGTCTCTTATGGTAATTCATCTTTGTCATTGTTATCTAGGAGTTTAGTTTTTGCATTTGTTAGATGAGTTAGATTCTGGATTCATTCAGTTGGTTAATCGTTCTTATAAGATTCCGAATTGGAATCCTCTGTTAATAAAATTAAAAAACAGAATCCTTTGTTAATATACAAGAATTGAACACATATTTATGTCAGTAGGAGAGATTTAAACTCCCTTTTTGCTACCCGTAAGAGTTGCATTCCGAAGCTCCTCACCCATTTTGATTTGGGTATTTGTTTATTATTGGTCGTTTTAGTTTTAGACGAAACTGCTTTCGGGGGATATGTTTGTCAGTGACGATGGGAGTTCAGGTCCGATCAGAACTCAGAAACTAAATGTATGTGTCCAAGTCTCACCATCTTATAGTGTTTTGCAAATGAAGGCCCTTGTTCCTATAAGCAATCTCTAAATGGGGTTTTAGTACATGCTGGAAAACTTTTTCAATCTTTTATGGGTTAATTGTTTAGTCTATTAGTTGTTTTCCTCTACCTGTGAGCATAACCAGTTGGCACTTTCCTGATTTTGAGGTCTCATGATCTTTTATTCAAAGGACTATACATAATGCTGAACCAATTATAGGTAGTTGGCGTAGACATATTTATCACCTGCGTCATATATTGATGCTATGGTGTTCCTGTACTCAACTGAAGACAGGGTTCTCGCTTTCAACACTCATGATCGCGTATTAAGTGTTACATTTTGTGCACGCAATCATGGGGCTCATGGGGAGGCATGCTTCACATGCCAAATACACTGGTAAGGTACAGCATTGTATTATGCTGGGAGCTACATGTATTGACAGTGGAAGCCTACAGTCATTTTGTTCTTATGGACTTTGTCTTCTTCAAATTGAGTTATTTTTCGTTATGCGATCTTAAGGATGAAAGCTGAAATTAATGTTTTATTAAGTTTCTCAGTTGACCCTTAATTTTTTTTCTTTCTCATGTATTCATTTTCCTAAATAATTAATGAAATTGTAGGTCGTCACCTGTGGCAGCATTCCATTGGAGTCATCTTACCAGAGGGAGCCAAGATGTGTTTATGTTTCCACAGAGTTGTACGAGTATAAAGGATGGGGTGGGAAATCTGCAAATTCTAAGCAGCGTTGCTTCTCCTGGGGATGTAAACATTCTGAGGTACGTTTTGCATCAGAAAAATATTCAGAATCAATGACAGTGCTGTTTAGCCAACTAAGAAATGCGGCTTCTAAGTAAATTTTCTCATAGGCAACAACACCTTTTTTATTGTGAACAGAAATTTGTTGCTGATTTCTACATATCAGACTTCCAATCTGGATTAAGAGCACTAGTCAAAGCAGGCTATGGATCTAAGGTTGCTCCAATGATCAAACCAGCTACTGTACTTGATGTAACAAAGGAAAACAGAGACTCGTTTCCAAGCCTTTGCCGTTGGCTAGCAGAGCGCAATCTCTCTAATGATGATTGTATAATGCGCCTAAAAGAAGGGTATGCCATTTTTTTTTGGATTATTATGAACCTCAGTTGTATCATTATGAGTAAATTTTCAGTCCAGTGCTGATAAAAGAGGGCGTTTGTTGTGACAGTTGCATAAAAGAAGGGAGCACCGTAAGTGTGATGGGGGTTGTGCGGCGCCATGATAACGTGCTCATGATTGTTCCACCATCAGAACCTATCTCAACAGGGTGTCAATGGAGCAGGTGCCTCCTCCCAACACATGTGGAAGGTCTTATTTTGACATGTGATGATACCCAGAATGATGATGTTGTCCCAGTGTAAATATGTCGGGTTGCATACAAGTTTCTTTTTGCAACTGGATGTCATAATGTAAGTAGTGTTTAAGAATGAAAGAAAGGTTCCAAATATCACAGTGCCAGTACCATCTTCCTTTTCCTGCTAATCAATTGCATGCAAAGACAATTTAACACTTGAAGACTAAAAGGTTATTAAATTGAAAGAGAAGCCTATTAATTTATTTATCTCCATCAGAGCTGTTCCATTGAAGTAAACTATTTCTAGTTATAAAAAATAAGGAACAAAGGACGAGATATCTCTACAAGTATCACTTAATTTTTCCTGTAAGTGAAGGACTTATTAGCTAGTAAAAGAAGTATCCTTAGAGTCTAGAGGGCAATCCCCCTGCCACTATTAGAGTTTCCCCTGTAATATAACAAGCATCATCGGATGCCAAGAAAGCAGCTGCAGCAGCCATGTCTTTTGGGGTACCAAGCCTTCCAAGTAAGGTCTTTTCCTCGTTAGCCTTCTTCTGCAACATTGCAACTCAATTTCAATTCTTTACAAGACATGGGGCGTCACTTCAGCCAAGAGTGTAACCAAAAATAAGAATCAAACCATTTACTTACCACACCCTCATCTTTTGTGATGTATGCTGCAAAGTTGGTAGGAACAAAACCTGGAGCAACAGCATTTACGCGAGTAACAGGGGCCATCTCAGTTGCAAGTGCCTAAAACATGTTAATGTGATGTTCAGAAGATGAAAAGACCTCATGGTTGTAGAAAATCTCGAAAACATAATTAGCATATGATGAAATACAACCCTAAAACCAACCTTGGTCAATCCAAGAAGTGCTGTCTTAGTTACCCCATACATAGCCATAGCAGGCTGTGGATTATAGCCAGCAATTGAGGAAATAATAACAATGGATGAATCCTTTTGGAGGTGAGGAGCTGCCTCCTGCAATAGATATACAAAGAAGGTAAGTCATGTTCCCTCCTTGAACAATGGTCAAGGATTAACAAATACAGATTGTGGAAATGTAACCAAGTAAGCTTCTATGGCAAGATACGGCTAGCTCGCTGCATAATTTAAGAGGTAAAAGAATAGCAGAAGACGCAACAACAATAATCTGATCATCTGATCATAAGGAGTCATGCATCATATAAACTACCCTGAACCCTTGTATGTTCTTTTAACTCTCAACATTATTCTTCACCCAAAAGATTTACCTGTAGAAGAAGTACAGTTGCTTTGACGTTTATTTCCCAGAGCTTGTCAAGGATAGATTCCAAGGTTTGCAACAAGGGATCCACAGATGGATTTACAGCAGCATTTGATACAATCACATCTATTTTTCCATATTTCTGAAACAAAACGGCAATTCTTAGATGGACTATTATTAAGTACAACATCAGCCAATTACTAGCATAGACCGATATAAAGATGTCCTTGATAGATAAAACACTCGCAGTTGAGCTTGGCTAATGCATTTGCATTTCCAGAAAGTAAGGATTTGGGACATTTTAAGTTAGAATTTAGAACTTTCCAATTTCAGAAGAAAAATCATATAGAAGGACAATGATAATTGTGTAATTAATAAGAAAAGAAAAGATAGGATAAACATATACTAACATCAACAGTCTTTTGAATAAGATCTTTCCTGTGTTGTGCATTTGAGACATGACAAACCACTCCAAACACTTCAAGTCCTTTGTTTTTAAGCTTTTCAACTGCTTCATCCACATTTTTCTGCAATCACACCGAAAGCACAAACATCTATCACCCCTCATTATATTAAGAAGGAATAAAAAATAAATTTTAATTCAAAATTCTAACTTTTTTAACTAGTTATGCAAAGGGGGAAAAAAACAGAAATCGATATTGAAATGAAAATCTTAACAAATCAATAGAAACATCCCATCCTACTTAAAATTCCGTAGACGGTCTAACTGATATCGGTAATTGTTTAACCTTAACAAATCAACAGATCATGAATCATAAAAAATCAAAATTTCACGAAAGACTTCAAACCTTGTATTCTTAGAAGAAGAAAAAAAGTGAAGAGATTAAAAAGGAACTAGGAAGGGAAAAAGAAACCTGCTTGCGAGAAGAGATGACAACAGATGCTCCTTCCAAGCCGAGACGCTCAGCGATGGCGAAGCCGATGCCTTGGGTGGATGCGGTGACGATTGCAACTTTGCCTTCAAACCTCCTCCCAATCTTGGTTTCCATATCCATGATCTTCGCCATTTCCAAGAAGAATGAGTTGTCTTCTTTCCGTTATTACTTGTCTCAACGCTCTACTTATACTATTTTTTAACTAGATGCAATTTTCGTACACGTAAGCTTTTTCGTACAGACTGTATAGGGTTTTATATTTTTTTGGACGGATAGTTTTAGATACTAACAGACCGAATATTTGAATAATGTTCTAAGTATTAATATTTATAATTAAATTAACGTTAAAGTTTTATCTTATGAATTTCTATAAATTGTTGATTTTCCGTACGTGTAATAATTTATACTAAATTAAGGTTTCCTTTAGTGCCAATAAGGTACTCTAAAGAGGATTAATCAACTTTAGCATAATAGGTCGATTGGACCAGCTGATTAGCTCAACTAAAATCACAAATATGTATATATAGTTATAGTTATACTATATGAAATAAAATAGTTATGTGAAAATAAATTGATAGCTATGAAATAACATATCTCTATATAAAATAGTTATGTGATGAATTGTTAAGTAAAGTGTGTATGTCAATGCACATTGCATTCATATATGGATATGAAAATAGTATAAGTGAAATATGAATGATTTATAGTCGTGGAGTCAAAAAAACTTTTTTTTGGGTCGGAATTAAATTGTATATTTTTACTAAAATAAAAATATAATTTTATTATTTTAATAGATTGTATTTTTATACTTTTTAAATGATTAAATTAAATTTTTATTATTTTTTTGGGGAGTCAAAGTGTAATTTTACTATTACTAACTCAAAATTTATAAATTATAAAAGGTTTAAACGAAAATTTTTATATTTTAAGAAGGGGCACGGGTCACTACTTGCCCCTTGGCTCCACCACTGATGATTTATATACGAAGAGAATTGGAATTATGATTATATTTGAATTTTGAAATTGATTCAGAAACATGAATTATGAGTTGTGAAATTTAATAATGTGATGAGATTGGGATTATTATGAAAATATGAAAGTGTTATATATGTATAATGATTAAATTAAATGATGATGTGTATTTCCTCTATAAATTTGGTAAATAACAATTGAATATAATTAGCATGTCAATAGAGATGTATACGTGTGTTTGTACATGATATGTGATATATTAGAGTACTGTTTTGCACACCTTTTATACATATATTGTTATGTTTGGTTGTATGCACTTTTGATGTAATTGATTTCATTGGGTGAAAATATCCTCATATTCATATTTGTTATTTTGTAAAAGTAATAATTTCTTAATTATTTTTAAATTGATTTAGTGTTGGATTGTCTTGTGACATAAATTTATTTATGAGCTTAAATAATAATATAAATAAATATTTATTATAAAAATTATTAGCGAACAAGCAAGGTGGAGGGTCTTATGGGAACCCAACAAACGCACGAAAGGCTTTCAAAATAGCCCATCTTGTTCAGTAATGGACTCAAAAGCCAGCCGAAAAGCCCATTTAAATTATAAAATAAAACTCGTAAACAGTTGGCACAACCCGGGAATATGCGCCCATTGAACCGCCTTTTGACAGCCAAACTCGGAATTCGCAAAGCCGGAGGACTGGACGTCGACAAACCATAACTTAAACTTGCGCTTACGTTGTCAATCGCCAATTCCCACTTTCGCCTTTCTTAGTTTTCCATTTTTCTTTACTCTTAATTCGCCGAAGCGATGAGTCTCTCTTCATCGGCTTTTGCCATCTCAGCACACTCTTTCTCCTTCAAAGCTAGACGTCCTAAAACCCCTCTTCCTTCCGGCTTCCAAAACCCTTTGCGTTGCAACTCCACCCCTTCCGTTCCACCGCTATCCAGGTAAATTTCTTCGACCAACTCTTCATTTCCACCACGTTCTAATTATCAGAAAATAAAATTAATATATGGGTTTTTTTTTTTTTTATTGTAGGAAGTTGAATCCAGTGAAAGCAACTATCCTGCAGGAAGACGAAGAAGATGTTGTCGTAGAAAAATCATTTCGGACGACGAGTTTCCCAGGAAATGGAATTGAAGAAGTAGAGGAATCTTGCGGGAATTCATCATCTAGTAGTTTGGAGAGATGGATCATCAAGGTTGAACAATCTGTGAATATCTTCCTCACGGTAAAATGTTTTATATATGTATATATATATTTGATTGTGTTAATTTCTGTTGGAATTAGTATAATTCAACGCATTTTGTTCAGCCAATTTGATTTGTTATTGATGTTATTTTTCTTCAGGATTCGGTTATAAAGATACTTGATACGTTGTACCGTGATAGAGATTATGCCAGATTTTTTGTGTTGGAAACAATTGCCAGAGTTCCTTATTTCGGTCAGTGACTTTTTTCTCACATCCTTGATTTACTTGATTCACCAGAAAGGTGCAACACCTTATCTATAGCTTTTGGCCATTTAGGGGAAATTATTATTATTTTTAACATTTTGCTTGAGCTTTCTGATATTATCTTTCATTTACTTGAAAGAGTTTTTGTTGATATTTCGGTTTTTTTTTTTTTTTTGTCTTTATGACAGCCTTTATATCTGTCCTGCACATGTATGAGAGTTTTGGTTGGTGGAGGAGAGCTGACTATCTAAAAGTGCATTTTGCTGAGAGCTGGAACGAGATGCACCACCTGCTTATCATGGAAGTAAGGTCCTATACTGGTTGAACGACTTGTGAACATAATCTTGATTAGCATGACATGATTTAGAGTGAGTTGCATAGAAAATTGAAAATTATAGACGGTGAAGATGATGGATGGTTTCTTTAATGACCCTATTGTTCTTGTAATATTGTGCCTCAAATCGATGACTTTTCTTATCATATTTGGTTTCAGGAATTGGGTGGGAATTCTTGGTGGTTTGACCGGTTTCTTGCTCAACATATAGCAATTTTTTATTATTTCATGACAGTCTTCATGTATGCCTTAAGCCCAAGAATGGCATGTAAGTACATTTATCTGGATTTCACTTTGCAAATGCCCCTTTGTGCACACACACCTGTTTTCATTCTTCTGGCTTCTTCATCCTGAATGATAAAAGGACATTTTCAGCTCCAGTAAATCCCCTTACTAATGAGCTTTTAGGGAAAACCTATTGATGGACATAAGCAGTTATCGAGACCAAAGTTGCCATCTAATTAGTTGGTAGTCTTTCTTGCATACATCCAACCCCCTGCTACCCTATTTTCAACTTATTTTACCAGTTTTAACAAGAAAGGACCAAAGAGAATATTTTAAATTTCTTAACCTCTGCTCAGTTCAAACTCTTAAAACTTCTGCTCTGTTGTTGCTTTTTTGTGATTTCATCATTCAGAGAAAATGCTTTTGTATTCTCGAAGTCTGTTTTTTTCTGAATTTTATTTTACAGTGACATTGCTCTAATTGCGTAGGACATGAAATACATGCTGTAGAGTGGGTCCTTAAGATTGAAACTTGCTCACTTTCATTTATCTATGGTACTTAATTTGATATATTTGGTTTCATGGCTACTGCAGATCATTTTTCTGAATGTGTAGAGAGTCATGCCTTTGAAACCTATGATAAATTTATCAAGGCCCAAGGAGGTAAGATGTCAGATTCCTATTTCCATATCATTCATCTTATCTTATCTAGGTTGCAGTTTGTACATGTATCATTTCTCACAAGTTTGGCAACAATTCTAGTTTCCAATTATCTTGCATATGTGAATGGCTTGCTCTGTGATTGCTCTTGACCAGTCTGAAAATAGATTGTTGTATTGCATCAAATATGATCTCCACTATGTTAGCTTAGTAGATATGCATTTCATTTTTTTTATTTGTAACTGACTTTACCAATTTTGACTTGATATATTCCTTTTGTTTCTTTTAGATGAGTTGAAGAAGAAGCCTGCTCCCGAGGTTGCTATAAAGTACTATACCGGAGGTGATTTATACTTGTTCGGTAAGTATTTCCTTTTAAACTGCATGGTTCAGTCTTATAATATGCCATATTGGGGTCTAACAATTTCTTCAATTTTCTGCCCAGATGAATTTCAAACTGATAGAGCACCCTGTTCACGAAGACCAAAAATAGGTGAAGGCCAGGATTTTGCTTTCCTCCCCTTACTTTTGTTCCATTGCATGGGCTATGGGTGTTGAAAGTGTTACAACCCATGTTATTACTAAATCCAATGCTAATGAGTGGTTTTGTATTTTCATGCCCATATCTACAGAGAATTTGTATGATGTGTTTGTGAACATCAGAGATGATGAAGCTGAACATTGTAAGACAATGAAGGCTTGTCAGACTCATGGAAACCTTCGGTCTCCTCATTCATATGAAGAAGATGGATTTGAAGACACGCCTGATTGCATGATTCCTGAAGCAGATTGTGAAGGCATTGTAGACTGCATAAAGAAATCTTTAACACCTTCTCAAGTGAAGCAAATCAGGACGGTTGAGAGAAATAGATAATGAACTCATGTGAGTCTACAAACATAGTGTAAAAGATGAAATACACGTATAGTATGAGCATAAAAGAAAATTGCATAGCTCCCTCCAATTTATGGCTTTGATTCATAGTTAATGTTTTCAAATTTGTATATCCTCCCTGCTTAGGGGAAAGGCTTCCTGTTAGACAGGAGCAATAACTAAAAATGGCCTTTTCATTTGTCAAAATTTCTCTCGAGTGGGGAAAAATAGCAACGTTTTTCAAGGGTCAAAACATTGGAATTTAGCTTCAGTCAAATGAATGGAGTTGTTGGTTAGGACTTGCCCTCACTCTGAAATGGACGCAGGTCTTACGGAAGATCCAAGTCATTTCTTTTCGCTTTTCAGAAATAAATGATATTTGAAACCAATGTTAAACAGTTGATTAAGTTCATTGGCGGTTTTCTTTTTTTACTTTTATGGTAAACTCATTTTAGCAAATTTCTCGATTACCGCTTGATAAACAGGGTTACCCTTATGATTCGAATCTACGTAGGTACACAATCGAATAACCCGCATGGGTTTTTGAGATGAAGACCCGGCGTTATACCTGCATATAAGAAAACAAGATGCAACAACCAAAGGAAAAGAAAGGGTAGACCCAAAAGCAAATGTGGACGAGCAACAATCAGATCGTCAATGGAGAAATGACGACTGAAACGATATCTCGGCCTTCGGTTTTGATATACCTCAATGTTCTTCCCTATGAAGAGACAATCTTATAAGCCGCCTCCTCACTTTTAAAACCGAACAGAGGTTTTCTGACGAAAGTCTGAGTACTGAATAAAGAAAAAGAACCCATAAAAAAGAACAAAAGAGAGCAAAAACAGACATAAGAAATTCAACAAGCGACAGAAACGAGCAGAGTAAGAACGGTGAAGCATTGGCAGCAGGGATGGTGTTTTTATATATGGGTTTCTATAGAGGCCTAACCCTAGAGACGCTGCTGCCAATTACTTATCTGATCATAATAATACACCCTTCTTTAATTATTAAAGTTTGAATGGGCTATTAGAGTTGGGGCACGGCCTAATCCATTTAAACAGGGCACTAGAGTTTGAGCCCTTCTATTTTTTGGTGGGCGAAAATGAAGCTGCATTCAAAATCCGAAAACATGAACTAGCAATAGCACGGTATAGCATACATGACGTATTTTAGGGGTACAGTCTACAAGGGTTTTCCCCTCAAAGTTGTAACAAGCTCACTTTAGATCATTATTCCCACTAATTAAGAACTTGTTTCTATTAAATGTTTTAAGTACTCTCTCCCAATTCTAGCTACCTGGAGAAATCACAAAGTAAAGAATAAGTGAATCCTACCTTGTTTTTCTTCCTGACATTAAAATGCAACTTGTAGAATGAACATGAAGCCCCAGGTCATAGCTACTGTATTCAATCTGTCAATAATGGCTAGCTTGACACACTTGAAGTAAAAACCCCAACATATTAAGCGGAGTTACAAAATATAGCCCAAATGTGCTCTACAATACAATTAGCATTTCCAAACTTTAGATTCTTCTATTCAAACCTTTCGACTTCGATCCTTCAATTGGCTGCAGATCCGCAGATAATAGAGTACTTTTCCCTTGTCCATTCTATGATGCTGCCTTGGTGAGAAGTTCACCATGCAAATAAACACTAGTATCCAATTGAATCGGAATTACTACGTGCTAGTTAATTTACATATTTCTGAGCGAGTTTGTGAAATTCCTGTCGGTAGCCTATAAACATTATATTTGATTCTAATTATCTATGCACTGAGAAATAATAATGATGACGTGCTTCTAGATTCTAACTGACTAGGGGGCAGAGAAACAATCATGATGGCCAGGGCAAAAAGTAGAATGGTGGTGCTGGTGGAATTAGCTAGCGGTTCTATTCATAATTCCCAACACCACCAACTCACCTTCACACTGAATGATGCCCTTCTGGGGGATGACAGACACTCCAACAAGGCTCTGAAGTCAAATTCGCTATAATAATCGACTTTATTTTCGATCAACAAAAAACATGTCGGTATACGTTATTATGACATGTTGATATATATGCCAAAGTACCAAAAAAGAAAGTGGTCCAAGCAGCACAGTGTTGTCTAGGGTAACAAGTAGCTCATGGACAGACGGCATATCCTTTTCTTTCTCATCTGATGTTAACTTAACGTGTGGTTGTAATGCCCAACTCATTTGTTTTACCTATTGTGTGTGTCTGTCTGTGTCTGTCTCTATTATGTAAATGGCAGAATTCTATTCCTGATTGGCTGTTTTTCTTTACATCCATGCCATATTAATATTATTAGCTGTTTACCATAGATTTGCTTATGCCTAACTATTGCACAGTCAAGTTGGAAATTGTGACATGTTTATTTTTTACTTGAATGCCTTTTGTGGAATTTTCCGACTATCAACAATTGAAAATTCTCTTTGTCACACTTTGTTGTTTGACTGTTGGTGGGTGCTTCTTGAATTCTGAGCTTAGATTCCCTTAATTTCCCCATTCTCATGTCCTTTGCTGTCAAATGGTTGAAGCAGTAAGGGTTGAGTTTTTTTTCCTCCGATTGGTTGTTATTTAAAATATTGTTGCAATTTTTTTTGGCATATTCCTAGTGTTCAGATTGAATAAGCAAAGTTCCTACGGCATTCACATTGTAATCTGTTTTAGTCACCCACCTTGTCTACTTATCCTCAACTTTCCATAGCGAGATTTTAGCACAGCTAGACAGTAAAAAAAAACAGTAACTTTATGGCGACTGTGACCTTGAAATTGCCTTATTGATTCTCCTAGGGGTCACTTTCTTTTCTTTTTATTCGGATAAGTGCCCTGGTCACTTTCTCATTCATATAGTCTACGTTAATCAATGTTTATTTGGATTTTGGGTAACTAAGTTGGAGGTTAAAAGGGTATTACAACAGTTAGTTATGCTACTTTGGGAACTTTATTGAACTCCAGCATTAAAATAACATGTAAACGGAGATTACCAAGGTGCCCCGCGAAGAACATATGAAAAGGAAATCAATTTTTATAATTAATGGACACTGAAAAACATGCCATTATCATGATATTAAATTTTTGTTACTTTATTAGGATCTTGCTGAGAACTTTCCTGTCATTGAGTTTAGTGGATTCTATCAGTTTTCCACTTGGAGTTTGTGTGGATATTACAAGCTCTAGCCTTGATAATTATGATCTAAGCAACATAATAAGCATTAATCGGCCGCTTGGCTGACGGAAAGATGATATAAATATTTCTTTATTTTCCTTTAAAAGCGGAGATGTGATTTCTATGCTTTTATTATTAATTTTGACAGCAGTTGCTCATAGAACAGCTTTTGGCAATGGTCAACTCTAGCTTTCTTTTTTCATTGGGCTATCCAGGTTTTAACCCGAGAGCTGATATTGTAGTAAGCAGTTGATGGAGATATATAAGTGCTGGAACCAAATGTTTGATAATCTTTGGTACAGGAATAATAAGAGAATGGCAAGTTGGCAAAAACAAATTGTTGTGTTGAAAGGAGAACCCACCGGCACGAAGTATGTAAAATGTTAAAGACAGAAATGAGACAACGAGTTATTGAAGCCTAATAAAGCCAAAAACAGAATCTTAAGGACAATTTTTCATATCAAATATAGTTTGGTCACTTCCGACAGCCAAAACATCTCATTTAAAGCACAGCCGCTAGCGGTCAGGCACCATATATAACTGAGGAATTCTTAGTACAAGCTTTTTCAGCTTATTTTAAACTACTAAGCTCCACACCTGCTGGCACTCACTAATTCCAGAACTATAATTAACAGAATTTATCCATCAGCCGTCTAAACTTATTAACAGAAACACACTGCTAATTAAAACCCATCGCTCTTCACTCACTGAAGGACTCAAACAGTTGCAATAGGACCCAAGTTAACTGCAGACTCCACGGTCTTCATGGCTTCGAACCTTGGCTCCTTGGCTTGGAACTTGAGGCCAGCATAGAGCTTCATGTAGTCCTCAAACACAAATTTGGGGTACACTTGAGATTTGTCAGCTTCTTTCTCTAGCAAAGCTGGTGCTGGATATATAACAGCATCACTGCCCGGGTTGTAGAAGGAAGCAATGGACATTCTGGTCCCATCTGTTTGAGCAATCACACGGTGCATCACACTCTTATATTTACCATTTGTGATTACCTGGTTCAAGCAGATAAAAATAGTCAGCAAGAATATCAAGGAATGGGGCTTATAAAATAATTATTAGTCCCCAGCTGGAATTGATCTAGTTTGGAATAACTTTTGTCCTCCCACTTACAGATTTAGGCTTTGTGCTTTATGCAATAAAGAAATTAATTAATTGCAATATTATTCCATATTCCGTACGTAGCAAAATAGCCTATTATTATTATTATCATCATCATCATTATTATTATTATGTGGAATTAATGTGAATAAAAGGTGAGTGCCTGGTTGGTATACCTCAAGTTGGTCACCAAGGTTGATGACAATAGAGTGTTTCATAGGAGGAACATCAATCCACTGACCATCCTTGAGAAGCTGAAGGCCGCTGACCTTGTCATCTTGGAAGAGTAAGATGATTCCACCAGCATCAGTGTGAGCCCTGAGTCCCTTGATTAGGTCAGGTTTGGGGCATGGAGGATAGTTGCTGACCTTGGTACCAAAGGTTGGCCCTTTGGACCCATAAAACACTTTTTTCAGGTAACCAGGCTCCAACCCCAGATTCTCACACAGCAGGTCCAAAAGTTGCTCTGCAAGCTTCTCCAACTCCACTGCAAATTCCTTCATCACCTTTCTGTTGCCCCGAAAAAAAGAAGTTAAACATAAGGCCATTTTTAATCATTGACACAGTATACGAAAAGGAAGAGAACTCTGACCTGTAATCTTCTTCAAGATCAGGAATTTCAGACATGTTAGATTCAGGCAAGTGGCGCAAAAAGAAGGTGCTTTCCCAGTCCATGTCATTGATCTCAGATTGAACAGCCTCAAGACCCTTACTGGCCACCATTTCTCTGAACCTTTGCTCCATGCACTTTCTGTAGTGCTCCTTTGTCAGCCTCTCCACAGTGTCCATCAGCTCATGAGATATTCCATGGTTCACCAACTTTTGAACAAAAGAGTAAACAAACATACAACAAAAAGATTAGAAGCATTAAAACCAATGAATCAACCAAGTAAAAGTTCTATAAAATACACATTTGATAGCATTTAGTACCTCAAAGAATCCCCAATTCTCACATGCATCTTTGATCATTTCCATGGCGGCTGCTCTCTCCTCACCATTGAGTTTGGAGAAGTCGATTACAGGGAAAGTGAGCTCCATTTTTTGTTTATCCCGGGGATTTTACTAAGCTTTTCTACCAATGAGGTTACGTTAGTTTCAAGGTGTGAGTGAAATGGGATTCTGGGGAAGAGCAATTTATAGGCACAGAGTGAGGGGGCAAAACATGTGAAATTTAAAAAAAAAAAAAAAATTAAAAATCAAAGGTGGGGGAACTTAGCAGATTAAGGCTAAAATAGATATTGCAAACTAAAAAGGTCCAAAAATATTTGTGAATAAATCTGTTTTAATATCAAATCATATTCTAAGAATTAATTTATAAATGTAATATTATTTTAGTAGAACAAAATGATAAGATTGCCACAGTCAGATTAGATACAATTCTTTTTCTTTTTGAGCAAAGCAAGTCAGAATTCATGCATGTTTGTAGAAATAGAATGATAAATAATTACTAACTAGAATACAAGAGATAAGTGATGCAGTTTTTAACCCATTTTTAGAGTCTTAATTTACAATATAAATTAAAATATTATACCATGAAAGTTTTTTTTAAAATCCTAATATATTAAAACTATGAGAATTACAATTATATATATATATATATATATATTTGTAATATTCTTTTATCAAAATCAGGATTTTTATTGTCAGCAGTAGTATTAATTCTTTCAGTAGACCTTAAACTCTCAACCTTATTATTAAAAAAATAAGTAAAAGAAACACAAAACCAGATTGGTATTTTCTATTAAGGTAAAATGGTAACTGCTTTTGCATAAAAAAATATCCCATACATTGAGTGTCAATTTTTTATATAATATTACGATAACCACAACAAAAATCCCCACCTTTTGCCTGATTCTATTTCTATATATCTAGTATAATTTTTTATACATTCCATAAAAAATATTAAAATTTATTCAAACAGCTTGTTACAACTCAATTTAACCTTAAAATCTCAAACAATTATACATTAACATAACCTCAAAATAAATAAATGTATATATAATTCTTACTATATTTACTGTCAAAGTCATAAGACATTAAAATTAGAGTTGAGTCTAGATTTTTTTTTTTCTAAACCATTCACGATAATTTAGTATGATTATTAAGCTTTTTCATATTATTTTGGATTTTGAAATTTTTTATTTTATTTTATTATTTTTGAATATTATTAGATAAAATTTTAAAATCTTTTTTTTATATGCATTTCTAGAGAAAGTAAAATTTTAATTAATAAAAATTAATCAGTAAGTTTTGGAAAAAAAAGTATACATATAGTATTTTTTAAAATTAATTTAATTATTTTAAATATAAAATATATATTTATATCATAAAATTAAAATTAATTATAAATTAAATAACAAAAAATTCAACTCGATTAGTGGGCTAAATTAGTCATATATGCCAAAATAAGCCCGTTTTTTAAAAAAATTTAAGGAAATAGGTTGTTTTTGGAGAGAGTGTGTGAAAACTTGTCTGCTGGGTGAGTTTTTTGCATAGTTGACAGTAAAACGCGCCTAATTGAAAACATTTTTTGAAAATTCTAAAGAAAATGTGTCTAGCTCAACGCGTTTTCTCTAACATATCAACTAAAAAATTTCTTGCCAACTATGCAAAAAGTTAACTAGTTGGACAAGCTTTCCTGCCAACTATGTAGAAAACTCGTTTAGTTGAACGAACTTTTACACACACTCTAAAATCAGTCTATTTCTCTAAATATTTTAAAAAAATCGACCTATATAACCAATTAACAAAATTTTCCAACATATTTAGCTAATTTATCCTTATTAGTGTAATTGTCTTCTTTTATTTGTGAACCAAAACTGTTGAAATACCATCATATCAATTTTCGTTTTCAATTTTAAAAAGAACAATATTGTAAAGGTGAGGTGCCAGTTTGCAAAATTCTGGTGGCGCAAGTAAGCAGTTATTGGACCCGCTTCACCTCATCGCTCCTACCAACTTTTGGTGTTGAAAGGAGGGGCATCATCCCCCTCTGATCTTTGATGTCTAAGAATTGCTATTTGAGTTTATCTAGACATTCTTTTGGTTGAGAGGACCCCATTGCCCATCCCTCCTACCCTGTCCATATCTTGCTTTCTCCACTCCACTTCTACGAACCCCGAGGGACCTTTCCTATTCCTCCATGCACGCCCCCCCCCCCCCCTTTCTTCCCTTCTTTTTCTTTTATCAATATATGTTGAAATTCGTATCATCATATTTTTATTGTTTTAGATATTTAATTAGAGGGGCATAATCTTAATTGTTTTAAAAACACTAGTAAAAAAATTAATAAGTTGGACATCTAAGAAAACATTAGTATAGCTAACCCTCTTACTTCCATGATGTTAATAAACCTTTACAAATTTCCTTAATTGAGTTAATATCATAATAATATATTTTTATTAAATAATTATTAATATTTTTGTGACTACGTTTTTATATTTTTTATATATTCTTTAAATAAAAGAAGTAAAAATAATATATCCAAACATTAAATATACTTAGGATAACCATCAATCATTGTTGAGTAATTAAAAAAAAAAACATAAAATATTTCTTTTATCCCACATTATTATGAGTGTGGCATAAAAATTTAATATAGATAATTATTTTTATATATTAATAATTAAATTATATAATTTTAAAAAAAATTAAAAATATCATTATTAAAAAAAATTAAATAAATGAAACATACATTGATTTATTAACAATATTAATGGTATATACTTGGATTAATTACTTTCATATTCCCCAACTTGTCATATCTTAATATTTCTCACACGAAAAAAAGGTATAAAGAAGAGAAGCAGACGCCCCCACGTATCAAGCCGCCGGAATCAAATCAATCGTCGGTGAATCATATTTATGTTACCATCATTATTAATATGGGAATAAATAAGATACGACGGTTTTAGTTCAATATAGTACTTTATAAATCAAATTTATATTTTACATAAGAATATAATACTGTAGCTTTTTATTCATGATGTAAAGGTTTCAATATCGACCGATTTGACAAACCATGAAATCAGGCCAAGTACCTTTTTTTATCTTTAATAATTTCTCGAATCTAATTGTGATCTCTTTCACATTTTCCTTATTGTTCTCGGGCTAAATAAATAAAAATAAGAAAGAAAAATGTCAAAACCTAGTAGTAATAATTAAACGAAAAGGCAATTATAAGATAATCAGGATTTCCCTTTCATTATCAATTTATAAACAAATATTATAATTACTAATTTATGTATTAGTGCATGAATGAGTAGTAAAGATGAAAATATCCCGGTTTCCACACGTTTGGATTATGCTTCTTTAACCTGATAATATAAAATAATTAATTAATTATAAAAATAGGATAGGTAAAAGATTAATTATCGATATAGGTAAATGTAACTATGCCCGTCGGTGTCGCTTGACATACCAGTGGCACCACTCTTACCTTTCCCCTATCATTAGTTTAAAAAAAGAAAAAAACTTTTTTAATACTGTCACTGTGTTTGGCGGCATCCATGATTTTGTTAATATTATTTTAATTGTTAAATTAATAATGTAGTTTATTGGTCACATAGTTAAATATTAGTGTTTTGGTCCTTGAGCCTTGGGTTCAATTTTTCTTTTACTTACATTTGTATTTTTTTATTTCATGTTATTTCAAATTTTTTTAATTAATAAATATATTGTTTTCAATTTTTTATTTAATACCTCTTTTATTTATAAAATAAAATAATAAATATGTAATTATTTATTATTAAAAATAAAAGAAAAACTCGAAAATAATATATTTATTAATTATAAACATTAATTAAAAATAAAAAAGATTGAAACAAAATGAAATATAAATACATATTAAAATGTTTATAAGAAGAATTGAACTTGAGAATTAAGAATGAAGTCATAATTATCTGACCATCTAATCAAAAAAGCTAATGTGCTAAAAATATTAATTAAAAATATAAAAAAAACTTGAAACAACATAAAATAAAAAATACAAATGTGAGTAGGAGTAAGGGTGTGTAAATTTCGGTTAAAACCAAATTAATTCAGTTGGAGTCGGTTAATAATTTTTTAGAAGTTCGGTTAACGGTTAATTTGGTTCGAAATCGGTTGGTTAACCGAATTAACCAAATTTAATAAATAATATTATAATATATAAGTATTTGATCGGTTCGGTTAATTTTTTAGAAATATAAATTAATCGGTCAGTTAAGTTGGTTAATTTTTTATACGTTTTATACTTATTTTAACCAAAAATAAAAAAATATATATAAATTTCAGTTAATTCTGTTGGTATCGAAAAATTTTGGTTCGGTTAATTTTTTTTGAAAAAATTTCTGTTCGGTTAACGGTTAAGGGGTTAAAAGGGTCGATTGATTCGGTTAATAGTAGTTCGGGTCGGTTAATAGATTGAACACTCCTAAGTAGGAGAGAAATCAAACCTGATACTCAAAAACAAAAATATTAACATTTAATCATTTGATCAAAAATCTAAATTATTAATTTGTCAATAAAAAATTAAAAATATTATCGGTGCCATCTAATATAGTGGCATCACAAAAGAATTCATTTAAGAAAAAAAAATCTAATGATGACTGAATGATTAGAAAAAAAGTGAGAGTAGTGTCGTCGGGCGACACCAGCGGACATTGTTACATTTGTTTAATTCGATAATTAATTTTTAATTATTCTATTTTGATAATTATTTATTTTATATTATTTGGGAAAAAAAGCTTTTTGGTTATCTCAACCAATCAAATATGGAGGTTAAAAGTAACTGAAAAAAAGAAGAAGCTAGAATGCTGTCATCAAGTTGTCTACACTTGTGTGGTGAATGTATGGGAGTTTGTTGGATAATAATGTTTTTTTTCTTTCTTCTCCTTAATTATGGGGAATAACATCAATCATTTCAAGGTAAAACAAAAGTGAGTTGCGCATGCCGTAAAAGAAAAGAAATGAAGCAGGACGGCAAAGAATAAAATTAGTGAAAATTTGTAGGAAATTTACGTACTTTAATTTGTCTTTTGATGATCGAACGTCGTGTCGTTGTTTGGCGATATCAAAACACATAAAGCATATATGCGCAAAAAACACAAAAGTAAAGCTCTTTCACTTCACAAATGTCATGCTTGCTTCTTGATCATTTTAAACACAACAAACTATATACCGACAAAGCTTCTAATTCTCTACGCTATGTTTTTTCTTGTAAGAAAAAAAACACACTATTTCCAAGCTTCCAGAGATATTTTCATTTAATATATAAAATAAATATTTAATTTAATAGATTAAGTTAGACATTAATTAACAAAAATGTCGTTCATATATGGTGTTGTCTGTCTCTACAAATGCTTAAAACCTAATTTACTAAAAATTATTATAATTAAAACTACTTTAAGATAAATGTTAAGAGTGAAAGAGAGAATTTAGCTGAAGAAGCAATACTTAGAATAGAAATTTTCAAGCAATACGTCTAATTTTTTTTTTCTTCTTGGGGGAAAAAACAAATAAAAGGCAAACAATGGGAAGACTGAGGAGGCATCCGTAACATTTGTCGTGTTATATAAAATATGGATGTTAATTGATGAATTAGCTTCCCACGTAGGACCTCTAAATTCATGCGACGTCCAATCGTCAAATTCCTTAAACCTTTCTTGTTTGCTTAATTGCTGGATCTCCACTTACTGCTCACTAACACAACCATCATCCCTTTTGAAAATAACATGCAATGCAATGCGAACACTTATTTAATTCCCTATGTCTACCTACGTCATATTTAATATACACCACCACCCTTTCCAGCCAAATCTAATTATCGTCCCACTGGCAACACCCAGCGCGCCATGATAATTCCTAAAACAAATTGTCATGAGTGGGTATAATTAATAACAAATCGATATGACCAAATTCAATGTCCATTGTTTAAATTACTACTGAATTTATGGACTATATATACATGCTCAATATTAAAAATCATACATCAGTGCCAAAGTAAAATCACGCATCCATAAATTTTGTAGAAGTAATTCATTTATTGATTTAATTAATAAACTATAATGAATCACAAGGAAAAAGAGAGTAAATATAACACACAGAATTTTACGTGGAAGTCCTTTTGGGAAAAAAATCACAAGCAGAGGAGATAAGAGGAGTATAGACTATGTTTATTTATAGGTTTGTAAAATCATATTCTAATCAAAGTCAAATAGAAGTAATACAATAATGTTAAAACACCTTATTGATTTATTTATACGGATTCCACTTATATAGCCTCACAGAACCTCATATCTTGCCACTTATATTTTATTTTAACAATAATTTAAGTCACGCAACTTTAACAGGTACTATGCTTGATTAACGACATCTAATCCATTTAATTAACAAATAGAGTCACTAAATATTGATACCAAAAAAGAGGAAAAAAATATATCTTATATGTATATGCGTCAAGCACCATTATATTGGTGTTGGATCAAGTTCTAGATTCCATGAACTTGCATTTTCGTGCCCTACTAGTTTCTGTGTTCCACTGCCATCAGATATCAAATTATAATATCCATGTTTTGTAATGAATATTGTCGCAAATAATTTTCCTCACTACTATATATTATCCTTCATTCTTTTTATCTTCATTATGTCTGGGCCTAAAATTTAGGTTGTTTTCTTCACTTGGAATTATCTCCCACACGCACACACATACATATATAAATAATATCATCTTAGTTTCCAATTGGTTCCCCATATGCCATAACAGTGGTAGATTTTCAGTGCATGAATGGTTGCATGTTCATAGAGAATTCTTGAATTCCAGAGACATTCCTTTAGGTGCTTGGTGCACATGCCATGTTTTATCAACTCGATGATGGCTAATGAAACGTGGATCCCATTAGATTCCCTTTGGCCTTTTCTGTATTGCTTTCCCAACAAGTTTATATACTATACAACAACATAAAAATACACTACATGTTATTTGCTTCGAGTCAGTGCCAAAAGGTTGTATGGCTTTACCTTATTCTTTCACTTACTAAAGTTAAATAACCTAAATTCACTTCATCACATTCGAGAAAACCTATTTATGGATCAAGTTATCCATCTAAGCTCGAAGTTTTATCCAAATTATTAAAAAATTTAAACAAAGGTATAAGACCTAAAATATATGTTTGGACAAAAAAAAGGAGTACTATTTAAAAATAAACCGAGCTTGAACTTCAACATTCAAGACCTGAACTCAACCTAGCCCATTTTATACTTTTATAATATGTTTTTATTTTATCATATATTATGTAATTTATATCACATAAAAAGTATACATATATAAAAACACAATACTATGTAAACATTAAAAATAATTATCTAAAGTAGAAATCTCATTTCAATTATATTATATATTAGAATTTATATGTGCATTGGCAATTTATAATTGTATACATTCTCAATAAACCAGATGACGATACATCATCCAAAATGAAATTAAATGAATTTACTTTTAAAAGTTTTGAATAATATCATATCTTCATATGGATCACTCATCACAATTCATTAAATCTAAAAAATAATATTTTTAAAAATAAGGATATATATTTTTTAATCTTTTTACATGATTTGAACTAAAAACATTTTAATTTCTAACAACTCAACCTTATTATTACAACCAAAGCTCTATTTTTTTTTTATATTAATGTTTTATAAATATATTCTTTTACGTAAGATTTTCACTCACATAGAGTGTGCCGTTATATGATTAATTTGGTCTAAGTAATACTAAACACAGCCAACGGTGGTGATTATCTTACAAATTAAAGCGCATAAAAAATATTAGAGGATTAGTTTTGAAAATGAACACAAACACACATCAAGAACTGCTTGGTTTATGGATGATCAAACTTCAAATAAGGCATCTCTTTAGGCAAATAGATGGGGATGATGACAACAGTGATTTTAACGTAAAAGACGAAAGAGAATTCCAGATGCTACAACAATATTAAAGAAAAGAAAAGAAAAGAAAGTTGTGTTTGATGCAAATCGAAAGAACCCACCACTGAGTTCAAATAAAAGAGGCCTTGTGGTAGTGGTTGACGTTTTTTTTTTTTTTTTTTATCCCAGTTCATAATGGTACTATGCATGTTACAACAAAGCATCCATTCCATAATGAAATGATCAGGATCCATCAGAATCATATGCTTTTCCTCTTTTAACAGTGTTCATAAGGTTTTGGGAGTAAGGTGGTGCTTATCCATGGTGGATATATATGGCCATCACTTTCCATGTTGTGGCATGCATTTACTTCACGTTATCATATATAGTTTTATATATAGATGATATGTTCCCTCCCTGAGACAACGACCCATCTGATTATTCCCTGGTCTTTGTTTCTTTCACTTTTTTTTGGGGTTATGTTTAGTCCTTTTCGGATGCAAATCAAAACTAGACTTTAGTTCCTTCATTAATGTTAACTCGTCTTACAACAGAGAATAAGAGAGCAGCTGCCGTGTTGTGTTTTGTTTTGTTTTTGTAACATTGACCATCGTTCAAGCTATCAAACTGTAAATAATAGTGGCATTACGGAAGGAAAATCTGAATAATGACTGCAACCACCCCGTCGATGTTTTTTAACATCGCAACTATTAGTAGAACGCATCACTTGAAAGCTTCTCTATTTTCTACCATTAAATTATCAATTCATGATTAAACTAAATAAATTATTAAAAACTCATAAAAATTTAAAAAAATATTAAAAAAAAAGAAAAAAGTCGTTCAATTATCAGTTTAGTAAGTTTTTAGTCCAATTCATTTGATTTGTACCGATTCGCGAATCAATTAATCCAACTTGTTATTTCAAACTAATACAGGATTGATTCTTTATTCAACCGGTCCAACGACTGATTTGATACTATAAACAATACTAAAATATGTTATAATTAAAAAGGTTACCCAAAAACTGCTATAATAATGAACATTAAAACCTATTATTGAAATTAATAAACTTTAAAGTAAAGGTATTCCTGCATCGGGTCAAGTAAAATTTATGTATGGTATCAATATCATACTTGCTCAAGTTCTATATAGATTGAAATATAGACTTCAAATTTTGATCAAACCACTCGTATTTGTAATGACTAACCCGAATTTATTTAGGTCAATCCATAATTTTTTTTAATTTTTAAAATATATTATTTTTTTAATATTCAATAATTATATATTTATTTTATTACCATCATAAATATTTTATTAGATTTCTAAGAACAAGCAATTTAATGTAGTATATTTAATTTTCATATGATATAAATTACATAATACATAAAATATAAGAAAGAAATTATATTATAAATTTAAAAACGGGTTAGAACGAGCTTAAATTTTTAATATTAAAACTTTAATTTAGTCTATATTTTAAACAAGTTTAATTTTTTTATCCAAATTTATTTTTAAAAACCAATAATTTTATTCAAATATTTCAAAATATTAGACAAACTTCCAAGTTAGGATAAATAAATAACAGCCTCGAGCAAGTCCACTCTAACAAAATATATATATTAGATGTAATGTAAAATACACTACTCATAGTCATATATGGTTTTAAGAATGCTACTTATCCCTTAGATTTGAAAAAAATATATATTGAAATTAAGTAAATTTTAAATAAAAATAATAATTATATCCCTGTTACAATTTATTTATTTTATTTTTATTTTTTATTTATTTCAATTTTTAATTACAAAATATTAAAAATTTAATTACATGTTGAAGTGCTAAAAGAATTAAATATATTTGATTTTTCATAAAAATAATATTTGACTTCAATTAAAATTATATCTTTTAAATTTATATTTAACGAACCTTGAGATGAATACATTAAATTATTTTATATAAAATCCATTAATTACCATTATTTAGAAAATTTTAATGGAAAAAATGTTATAATGTATAAAAAATTCATCTAAATGGTAACATTATAATTAAATTAAATTAATTATATATACTTAGATAAAAATTTATTAAAACAGAAACATAAAATAAAAGAGAGGATATAAAAATATAATTATCATTTATATAAATTTTTTAAAAAAATTTATAGTTAATGAGTACTTAGCTTAATAACAAGGTTGAGGTCCAAAGAATTTTAATATCTTAAGTTTGAGTTTCACTCTATGTAAATTATGTGTAGATTTTTAGTCTTTATTTTTTCTAGTTTATGTAACATGATTTTAGTCGCATCATATTTTATAATGATTAGTTTTAATTATAGTTATTCAAATGTATTTTTTGTAATTACAATTATGATGGTATGTGTAATTTTAAAAAAAGTACATTATAAGAGGAGGGCTAAGTCTTTCCAATAAAATTATCAATGGAGTTAAGTTTAGGCCATAAACTCAAAAATTTTGATGCTTCTTTATATTACATTAGGTTAAGAAACAGTCATTTGCCCATCACACCAGTCTCGTTCCCTGAATTTAATTTCCGTTCTTTAGATTAAAATACAAGTTTAATACTATTTACATTTTTTATTTGGTCATAATTAAATGCTATTCACTGTCAGTAGCTGTGATTAATCTCTTTATCGTGAATATTTTCCAAAAAGGTAAATGTGAATCGAAACTCTGATCAGATACTAAAAGATGAAATAATCAACCATCTTTTAACTATGGACTGAGCTTAACGAACCAACTTGGATTCTCGTTTAGTTCGGTCTGGGCTTTATGAACCAACTTTCATGTTCGTCACTTGCTAGGCGTCGGCCTCCCCTCACGGGCTCATACTACGTACACATTGACTCTGGCGAATCTCTACCTTTAGCAAACTGGGCTCAAGTTTTTGAGCGTTAATGAAGCCATTAAAGTGGGTTCTGCCTATAATCTGCACTATAGATTTGCAATTATCGAAGGTCCAAATCTTTGCATTCATATCGAAACACATAACTACAGTGAGTTGATAGTTTTGGACACGGCCCGCAATTAAAAAACCACATCATTAACGTCAACCACGTATGACCCTCGCTTGAGTTATATCATGTACATAATAAATGAATAAATCCTGAATTTAAGATAAATTTATCTTAGGTTATGTTGAGTGTATTATTCGTTCAAACAATTATACTTATTATTATTTTTTTAAAAGTGAATTCAATTTCCATTTATTTTTCAAATTAAATTTATAAATAACATAATAATTTTTTTGTTCATACGATTGTTACTCCTAAACTCATATCCCTAAATCCTTTCAACATTTAATATCCAAATCTCAACTCAAGCACTGCTTATCCAAACAAAAACAAAAACAAACTCAAATCCCTAATTCAGCCAAACTCTTTCTTTTATTATTATTATTATTCAATCATGGCAAATGCAAACTTTCATTTGGTTGGTCAAAATTAGATGGCTCTCTTCTCAACCAGTTATGAATGGATCTATAGAGCTTTTTTAAACTTCAGCTTGCATACTAGATTTAAACGTATTTTCCGTGGAGAATGATATCGGTTCTACATTTGCATTAGACTGAGTGGTTTGATGAAGATGAAGGAGAGAGAGATTGTGGGTGAGGAAAGAGAGAATAAAAAAATAATTTAATTTAAATTTAATAAATTAATTTCATGCTTTGATTGGCTCTACATGTTGACTTGTTCTTATTTATTTATTTAGTTGTTGATTCAAATGATTCATCCAATTGATAGAAATAAAATTAATGGATGATACAAAGGAAAAAGATTAAATTAATTAAAAGCAAAAAAATTTTAATTTAAAATTAGGCATAGTTACTCTTTAATCTATAAATAAAAGGATATTAATAATAATATTTATGTTAATTAAATTAAGACATAATCAAATCTAAGTTTCGCAAGTGGAAATTAAAATTAAGCAGTAATTGTTATATACATATATAAAATATAAAATGGGGAAATGATTGAGAAGGAGATAGTAGAAGCAGAAAAAGAATAATGGCAGTTATAATAAAACTTTAAACTTTCAAGTAATAAAATAGGAGTAGTAGAATAGAATATACCTCACATTATATTATATTATATAATATGCCCCATTCCTAGTGTAAAAGTGAAATTCCCCCTTGGTCAGCCTTAGCCTTGCATGACTTATGATCTCGAGGCACTAGCACCATCATCGTCGTCGTCGTTGATCAGTATCTGATCACCCAGTCACCATCATCATGATAATCCATGACTTAGAAAATGTCAAGAATCTCGAGGATTGAACGGTTGCAGAGGGGACAACGCCCTCGATTCAACCACAGTTCCCTCGAACACATCCTGCAAAAAGTGTGTCCACATGGGATAAACGCCGCACCTTTCTTCCTCCCCATGCACACGCAGCACATTGAATCATTCCCAATCTGCGCGCCACCTTTCCCCTCCTCTTCTTCCTCCTCCAACAGCCTCATCAACGACACCCTAATCGGCGTCCCCGGCGCTCTAATCCCCACGTTACCTCCCTCCCGTGCCGGCACTGCCCGAAAATGTCTCTCCGCTGCTAAAGCCTCCGCCAGATTCATGCCAGACGAAACGGGAGCCGGGTTAATGCAACCTGGATCCGGGTTGTGACCTGGGTCTACTCGTCCTTCAGCTCCAACAACACCGTCGTCCGTGACGCTCATTTCCGTTGATCCAAAACCCCATGCGGTCCCACAACAACCCATGACTTTAAATCCTAGCCGTTCCTTGAAACTCCTCCATCTCCTCCTTTCCCTATCTACACCGTCCATTTGTTCTCTAAGAAATCTCAGGATTGTTCTTGCTTCCCTCTCCCGCTGCAATGATTCCTGCAACAACGCACTGAGTTGACTCATTTTTTTTTTTAGTAATTAACACGAATACGGCAAATGCAAAGAAAACCCAGAAAACAACTAGGAAGCCAACAAAGAAGAATATAAAAAGAATAAGGTGTTTTAAGCAAAGGGAAAAAAGAGTGTGAAGATTGTTAAGGAGGAGGCATACGTACAGCATGGAAGTCCCGTGAGCTTATTACTCGAAAAACAAACAATTAAGAGAATCCCACCTCTGGCATTGACTCACACTGCTGAAAATGACAGAATTAAACAAAATGGGTACTACATAAAACTGGTTCCCCAGAGTTTGTACTTTAGAGCGTACCGCTCCTCCCTCATTGCCAACGGTATAAAGCTTTCCAAATTTCCGTTAGGAACACGGAATGGGGCAAGAAAGAAAGAAAGAAAGAAAGAAATGAGGAGTGGGAGGTGAGGAGGGTTGCTTATGGGGAGAATGGCTTTTGTTGGAGTTGGTGGGTGTTTAGTTTTGGACTTTGATTAGTTTCTAATTGGTTGGGTTTAATTATTCAGATTGGACTAATTTTGGTTTTTGTCGTTCGCCGGCCAAAAAACCAAGTCAAAGGGTTGCTGCAACCGACGTCTCCGTTTGCCAAGTGTTTCATTTTGCATGAAAATTCCTTTTCTGCTATCCTTTTCGTTTGTTAGCTTTTTGAAACAAACAAAACCTTCTTATTCTAAATATTTAAGTTTTGGATAACTTGGATTTAATTATAAAATTAATTAGATATACAACATGGGGATAAATTAAGTTGAAATCTTGAATAAATAAATAAACATTGCTTCTGCATGCATTTTTAACAAGTAAAGCTAATTTCCCTGAGTTTGTGTGCAATGCATGGAAGTGATACTCCTTCCACTCTCAGACAATTATATATTTATATTAAAACGAAATAGTCCAAATTAACTCTCTCTGTCTCTCTATATATAGATAATAAACAATCAGGCTATCAGTTTCCAATGAGGTGGAGCTCATATGAGCTGCAAAACCTCTTCTTCCGGGTGTGAGAGATTGATGAATTTTTAAAAGAGAACTGAAAATAATAAATCTTTCCCCCATGCAATAGTCCAAATCTCTACAGGTCAAGTCAAATAAAAAACAAAGAATGATTGGTGCATCAAGTCTGCAATGCATTATTTATCCATCGACATGGAAGCCACCGAAGACCAAACACAAAGGCATCTCTGTTTATCTCTCGCCAATATTCCTCCTTCCTACCTCACCATATGGCCCACAATTGCAATTTTCAAACCCTCACGCTGCGAGTAGTATAATCCCATGCCACGAAAATTTGAGATTTCACCATATAATATACATTTGTAAACATCTAAATTTGTATTTGCGAGTAGGCAGAGCTGGAGAAGAAGGGGTGTCTAGTCTTTAGACAAGTTTTGCTACTACTCGGGTCACAAAGGTCTTCATGGGTTGGAAAAGCCTGATTTCAAAAAAATTTTAAGTCCAGTTTTTCACCTAAACGATCCATTTAACAGTTTTAAAATAATAAAATATTTTTATTTAAATTTAAATTTAATTACAAAAATATATAAATATCAATATAATTGATAAATTTTTTGAATAATAGAGTAGGTTGGGCCGATTCAAGGTTTAAAAAACTAAACCAAATCCAACTCACAGGCTGCATAACCCATAAATGATAAACCCCTCTTGTCACAAAATAAATTTCAAAAAAACACATTTTCTTCTCTATGAATACTGATCCTAACTTGACCCTCGATTTTGAAGGGTTAATGATTTTGGAGAGGTCTTTGGGCATTCCTCTCTTCCATAAGAGAGTTCTATATGTTCTTCAGATGGTTCGCAAAAAGCTAAATGGATGGGATATTTTAACATTTTCTTCGGTTGATCGGATTATTTTGGAGAAATTGATTCTATTGTTCCAAACTATTTTATGTAAACTGCTTTGATTTCGATTTGGTTATGTGATGAAATAGAAAAGCTTGTGAGGAATTTTTATTTGGAGACTTAGAAAGTATGCTCTCGTTAATTGGGAAAGCTGCTGCCAACAATTAGCAAATGAGTTGGATTGCGTAGATCGAGGATCCCAGGAGGTTTGTTGGAATTGCATTGATAAAAGAAATTACTCATTTGTATGGAGCTCATTAGCTAGCTAATGTATAGCCTTTGATTGGAGAAGATATCAGTTTGGTCCATAAGCAACGAGCTAAAAACCAAAATTTGGAGCGATACATGAATTGAAACCTTTGAATGATCATCGAACTGATAGATAAAGGAGAGAGGAAGACCTTCGTGTTAATGAATGCCATGGTTGCTAGCATTGAGGATTGGAATTCGAGGATAAATTGAATCATTTCGCTGTTCTTGCAATAGCGGGAAATCAACCCACCAAGTGAGAATGTAGGCCTAGTTATTTGTACCTGGCGTTGATCTGAGTAATGGACGTTTTTCAACAACTGATGCTTATAAATTTTTAACTAAGAATCTGGGAGCAGCCTAATAAGTTATAGCAACTAATATGGGAGAGTAAAAGTCCACATCGTGTTAAGCAATTTATATGGCTAGTGCTTAAAGGTAAGCTTCTCGCAAATGTCAAATGGAATCGGCGGTAACTCATTGACGATGCTCCGTGCAAGATTTGTGGAGACAACCATGAATTAACCCTCCACGTGACCCGAGATTGTCCCAATGCAGCCAGCATATGGAGGAATGTTGAAGTTGGCATGCATGCAGCAGATAAAGCAACCAAGGAGCAGACCATGCAACATAAGTTATCTGGATGAAGTATGAAGAAGCGATCAAGTCACTGTAGTATTTCCTGATGAAGTACATACAACTCACCGGTTGATGCTACTGCTTCAATTTGATTTCATTTTGTTACTTTTGTAATATTTTGTAACTTAGTTAAATTAGAACTAAGTAGGTAGTGTATTTAATGCATTCGATGCTGATAAGATTGATATATCAGTTTATCTAGTTTTACAAGTTGTAATTTGCAAGTTGTGCAAGTTGCAATGAAGCCTAAAAATAGTAAGTGAAACCTGTCAAAGCTGACTAGCTTATGACTGGTATATGTACTGGCAGTATGCCATTTTTTCAATAAAATGAATTTCAATAGAAATCATTTCAGAAAAAATACTCTCTCAATTTTTGCTTTCTTTTACCAAGTAAAATTCTGTTTTGTTTATCCTGCAAATATAGAGCTTTTTTGAAGCTTAATCTTTCTTCATTCTTTATCCAGATATATTACGCTTTTGTTTAAGATCCAGACAAAAGTTTATATTTTATCTGGATAAAGTGTGTCAAACACCAACAATTGGTATCAGAGCCTTATTCTTAGTGGACCTGTCATATTTCAATTCTTACAACCATGGCTTCATCAGGCTTCTCACCAGCTGCACCACCAGTTTTTAATGGAGAGGGCTACCACATTTGGGTAGTGAAAATGAAGACCTACCTGCAGGCATTCGATTTGTGGGAAGTGGTCAACTCAGATGTTGAACTGAACCACTTAGAGCCAATCCAACGATGGGCTCGGATCGAGCAAAGATCATGATGAAAGAACAAAGAGGCATAAAGCTATGTCATGTATCCAGAACAGTGTATCTGATATGATTTTCACAAGAATCATGGCTTGTGAGTCACAAAGCAGGCCTGGGATAAGTTGAAGGAGGAGTTCCAAGGGACTGAAAGAACAAGGCAGCAGCAGCTACTGAATTTAAGAAGGGACTTTGAAAACTTAAAGATGAAAGAGGAAGAAACCACAAGCGGATTCGATTGAGACAGAATCATGGCTGTAGTAAACAGCATAAGGCTACTTGGAGATCAATTTAGTGAAGCAAGAATTGTAGAGAAGGTGATCTCAACCTTACCTGAAAGGTATGAGGCAAAGATCTTATCTCTTGAAGACTCGAGGGACTTGACCAGCATATCCATGACAGAACTGATCAATGCTCTTTATGCTCAAGAGCAAATGAGAGCAAGTAGACTGGAGGAACATCAAGAAGGTGCCTTCCAAGCCAAAACTAGACCAGCCTCAAACTCCTCTAGATACAAGGGGAAGAAAACCTGGTCAGACAAGCCAAAGACATATGGTGCAAGAAAATATCCACCTTGCCCACACTGTAAAAGGCTAAGTCATCCAGGTGAAGTATGATGGTTTAGACCTGATGTGTAGTGCAAGATCTGCAAAAAGATGGGTCATGCAGAAAAAATTTGCAAAAACAAAGGCAAACAGAGGCCAAATCAATCTCAACAGTCAAGAGCTGAAGCTCGAGTAGCAGAAAAAGACAGTGACCAAGAAGAGCAAGTCTTTGTAGTTTCTTGCTCAGCTACCAAAAGAAAAGCCACAAAAGGATGGTTGATTGATAGTGGATGTACTAACCACATGACTCTTGATGCTGCTATCTTCAAGAAAATTGACAAAAGCTTCAAAACAAGGGTGAAGGTTGGAAATGGACACTTTATCAAAGCAGAAGGCAAGGGAAATGTGCTGATTGACACTCCTACAGGTACCAAACTTGTGTCAAATGTACTTTTGGTGCCTGAAATAGACAGAATCCTGCTCAGTATAGCTCAGTTGCTTGAAAAGGGTTACTCTGTAGTGTTCAAAGGCAAAGAGTGCCTAATCAGTGATCCAAATGGATCCAAGCTCATGTCAGTGACCATGGCTGACAAAAGCTTTGTGGTGGATTGGAACAAGTGCGCAGACAGTGCCTACACAGCTGCTCAGGATGAATCCAAGCTATGGCACAAAAGACTTGGCCATGTCAACTACAACTCAATGACTCAGCTAACCAAAGAAGATTTGGTTGAAAACTTCACTAACTCAGTTGAAAAGGAAGAAGTTTGTGAAGTATGTCAGCTGGGAAAACAAGCTAGACTACCATTTCCTACAAACAAAGCTTGGAGAGCCTCTGAAAGACTGCAACTTGTACATACTGATGTGTGTGGTCCAATGAAGACTCAATCTCTGAATGGCAGCAGGTATTTCATCTTATTCATTGATGATTACTCGAGATATTATTGAATTTATTTTTTGAAACAGAAATCAGAAGTGGCTTCAGTAATTTTTAAGTTTAAAGCTGCAGCAGAGATTGAAACAGGTTACAAGTTGAAGACATTGAGGTCTGATAATGGGACTGAGTATACTCCATCTAGTTTAAATTTGTTTTGTGATGAAGCAGGCATCAAACATCAGCTTACCAACACTTATACACCTCAACAAAATGGTGTAAGTGAAAGAAAGAACAAAAACTTGATGGATATGGCCAGGTGCTTGATGTTTGAAAAAAATTTGCCTAAGACATTTTGGGCAGAAGCAGTTAACATTTTGGGCAGAAGCAGTTAACACTGCTGTTTACCTCCAAAATAGGCTCCCAACCAAGGCTTTGGCTCAGAAAACTCCATTCGAGGCCTGGTTCGGGTTCAAACCATCATTGGCTTACCTAAGAGTCTTTGGATGTATTTGTTATACTCATATTCCACCAGTAAAAAGAGACAAGCTTGCTAAGAAAGCTCATCTTGGTATTCTGGTGGACTACAACAGTATCAAGAAGGGTTATAGGATACTTGATCCTTCAACAAACAAAGTCTCTGTGAGCAGAGATGTTATATTCAATGAGAAAGCAAGCTGGAACTGGGATAAAAATAAATCAGAGGCAGTCTCTGAAGATCTTGTAACAGACTAGACTGAAGCTGATCAATATGGTCTTGAAATGGACATTGATGATGAACCATTCAGAGGCACTAGACCATTGGCTGAGATTTATGAAAGAGCTCATGTGGTTGCTATTGAACCAAGCTGTTTTGAAGAAGCTGAAGCTCATCAAGGCCGGAAACAGCAATGGTCGATGAAATCGATATGATTGAGAAGAATCGACTGCAACTAGTTGAAAGACCACTCAACAGAAAGGTCATTGGAGTGAAGTGGGTGTTTAGAGCCAAGCACAATGCTGATGGAAGCTTGAACAAATTGAAAGCAAGGCTGGTTGTAAAAGGGTTCAGCCAAAAGTATGGCATTGACTACTTTGAAACCTTTGCACCAGTGGCTAGGCTTGACACCATAAGGCTGCTAGTTGCCTTAGCAGCATAATTGCAATGGAAAATCCATCAGCTCGATGTGTAGTCAGCTTTTCTTAATGGTCTCATTGAAGAAGAGATATATGTTGTGTAACACCCCCTACCCGTATTCCGAGCCTAGAATAGGGTACGAGGCATTACCGAACTTAATATGATCAATCATGTAAAAATCAGCCATAAAATTTCTTCTAAATTAAAAACTTTCATACATATATTTAACGTCCCTTATATGGGCCTACGGGGCCCAAAACATACATTCAGGGTGGTTCGGGACCAAACCGTAAACATATGAAACTTTTGCAACACTTAAAAAATTTTCACACTTTGGAGAGTCACACGCCCATGTTTTCAACCCGTGTAACTCTCTATTTATAACTTCATCACCCTTGACAGTCGTACACTTCATATAAATAACAAGAAACGTGTATGGGCTCAATTCTCAATAAATTTCTCATATATATACACAATTTCACGTTATGTAATCATACAACATATATCAACCATATCTCTGTAATCTAAATATGTTTTCATAACAACTTATCTTGATTTCATACTATTTCATATTTAAGCTTAAATAACCAAAGTATTTGAAATATCATCTTTATGCAAGTAGTACACATGAGGTATATAATTCCATAATTATGAATAAACACATTTATCAAACATTTTCCATATTCATATATCAATCTCTCATGTCTCCATATATCAATAACTGTCATTTTCATGAATTCTGAGTTCAATTTCATAATTATTTATCTCGTGTTCAATTTATTCCATGTCGAAACTTATTCATTAAAACATTTGAATTATCAATACATATGGACAGTACATTCAAGATGAACAATTATATAATCACAAATGAATTCATTTATCAACCAAGTTCTATACTCATATTTTATCAACTCGTACTTCCTTGTATCACATAGTAGGATACGTGATGCATAGTGGCGATTGTTCTGCCGGTGCTTCGGCCAGTTGCCGAATTGTCTGAGCCATAGGTTGAGATGCTAAATTAGGGTTTTCGTCAACCCTAGTGTTCAACACTTCTTCAGGGGAATCGACTTCTTCTTCTTTACTTTCTAACGTTTGAGTAGGGTTTTCGTTAACCCTAGACTCTACTTCGTCGTCGATTCTAATTTCTGGCGGTGGATTGCTTTGAGTGTGACTGCTTTTTCCTTAGTTTTGTTTCCTTTCGATTAGCTTTTGCAGTTTTTTCGATTTCTGAATCGAACGCAAGAGTGCCTGGAGCAGATCTGGTCATAGAAAACAAAGAAAAACAAGATTAGTATGTTGCCGATCCCCGGCAACGGCGCCAAAATTTGATGTGTCGTTGAGAGCACCAAAAATATCCTATTCCCTATAAAATAATGAAAAATAAATAGTAAAGGGGAAGTAGGGTCGAATCCTCAGGGACCGGATTATACGAATGCTTGTCTCTCGAAATCCTAGGCGAATCGTGCCCAAGAAAACTCAAGTTCTGGAAAAAAAAAAAAGCAGAATTTAAGAATTGATTTTGAAAGGAAAATAAAATAAAAACAGAATTTAAAGTTTATCAAAATTATGATTACGAAAATAATAAAAATAATAAAGAGAGTTTTAAGAGAAAAGAAATTCTTATGGGAAAGTTCCAGCCTCCGTTTGTCTCATTCCGCCTGCTGGGCTCAATCATTGGCTTTTGGATGATCCTTCTCGACTCAAGTAAGCCGATTATAGTGGAAGAGGACGCCACGACCACCACTCAAAGATTAGACTTACGATTTTTAGGGAACTCGACTCTAGCCATAATCTATACTAGATCAACACTTCTCAATGGCGAATCCCACGCCATTTTGTCTCTTTTGGCTCGCCAACCTCGTACGCAGATAAGTTAACGAACCGACTATGCAATCCTTCCAAAACATACAAAGCGACCGCTTTGCATATGCTTTGAAAAAGCTTACTTCTTAAGGGCCATGGATGGAAGCGTTAGCCCGTAGTGCCGAGAAACGATGAATACTTGGCGAGAAGGCTAAGTACGGATTCTAAGCTCAAGAACCCTTTTTGGGGAAATATTGACAACTTTTGGCTAGAAGGGTTTTAGTGGCTCATGATAATGGTGAGAAAGTAAATAAAATTATGGAAAAAGAAATTTTATTGAAAGGAAAAAATATGGAAAGAACAAAAGACTTTTGGGGGGAGAGTGTTTACAGAAAAGATGCTCCCAAATAGAGTCACTTCACCCCCTATTTATAGTGCTAGGGAGATAGTCTAATTGAACTTAAATTCTAAAAAGATAAATATATTTAATTAAAGATAAACAAAGATAATTAAAATAAAATCCTAAATCCTAATAATTATCTTAATATTAATTATCCTAATAGAATAAAATAAAATAGAGTCTTCCAAAATAAAATCTCTTCTATCTGCTTTTAAGTCCTTGTGCCTTCCATGTTCGCACTTTTGGCACCATATTTGTCCCACGTTGCATATTGGCCCATTTAATCTCCAAATTGACGCTTTTTCCCTTGAATTTACTTTTCGCCTCCAATTTAGTCCCGAAAAGATAAAAAGACATAAATAGTTCAAATTAGTAGGCTCAAGCTCAAAATAAACACATGATTAATATATAAAAACACGTCATTTTAGAGTATTATCACAAACACCAACAAGGAAAGTTGCTTTTTTTTTTTTTAATTTTATTTCTTCACTACTCGATTGGGTTAGTGAGAACATTCAAAAATACTCACAATATTATGTTTGATGATTTGAATTGGACACACTCTTTTGTATTCTTTGCTGGAAAATATGGAAACAAAGAAATTTGCTTGTGTTTAGAAGAGACCATTATGGTTCCTATAACACTCTTGCGCAAGGCATTGCTAGCTTAGGCAAAGTCAGTGTTCAACAGTAGTATTACGACCAGCCACCAGGCTGTTAAAACTGTAAAGCTTGTGCCTTGTTGGATGGTTAGCTCATGCATTTGGTTGGAAGAAATTGAATATAGATGAAGCATTGAAGGGTATTGACTCTACAGACTCCTCAGGTCGATGGTTAATCAGATACAATCCAAACACTGGTTCTTGTTCAGTTACTAAGTTGGAATTATGGGCTGGCATTGGAGATGGGTTTTTCACTGGGAATCCATATGCCGAATGAGAAGAATGCTCTGGTTAGGAGTATTAACAAACTATGCATTTAACTGTAATATAAATGTTCTTAAACCTTATGTAATAACTGCTGCATAGTTTTGTGCTGTTAGAGCAAAGTAGGTAAAAGAAATCATAAATTATATATTCAAGTGTGTGATATTAAAGTTATGCAGATGATTGAAATCTGATTTGATAACAAAATTGCATCATCCCCATCTCTCCTTATCAGCATTTATGCTAAGTCCACTGCTACAAATTATAGCCCTGAATGTCCACCTACTTACATCACTTCCAAATTCAACACACTATGAAAGCGCCCCTAAAACTGAAGCACCAAATTCCTTATAAACTCTGTTGCTTCAGTCAGAAGGACTGCTCTGCTGACAAAGATTTACCCTAAATATGTTACACCCATTGATTGAACATTAATTGAAAACTTAACTTGTCTACCCAATCTCGTTTTCTATTTTCTCTCCAAACATTTAAATCTTTTTCAGTTTTGTAATTGTAGATCTATTAAACATTATTATCAATAATAATTAGATTTTTTTCTGACTTTTCTTTCTTCAAAAAAAAAAAAAGGAAAAATTCTAGAATCCCCTATCATTTTGTCTTAGTATACCCATCATATAACCGGTTTCAACTTTCAATTCGAAGGAACAGGTTGGGAGAGAGATATTTTAGGGTTAGAAGCTTCGAGAAGTGGTTTTCACGCCAATAAGGCTCACTTGCCATTGCAATTTGCCGACACATCACAAGTTACTGAATTCAATTGCGATACACAATCCCTCCTCACCACTCGCCCTTTTTTTTTTGTTGTCTTCTTCCTGCGAGACTCCACGTGTCAAAAACATGGACATGACAAGCATAAAATCTCCCCCAAGATGCTCATTGACAATTATTTAGGACATTACGTCGTGGTTTTCTTTTAATTTAGTTACTGTTGAAATTGTATAGACATACTTGCATATATCGATTTCCCCTGTTTTATTCTCTGTAAATTTTATAACTTGGGAACCTAGACACCCATGGCTACTGTTTCTCAATTGAACAACTTTCCATGCAAGACCTTCTTAATAACCCCACAAAACAGTAACTTTACCTCAAAACTTCCGGTTCTGCCTCTAAACTCTACAAAACCAACTCAGAATTCGATCAAGAAATCTCAATTTTTGACCCAGAAATCAGTCCAGCCAAGGCCTGTTTTCCAGGTCCGTGCTTCGGACGCCGATGATGAATGGGGCCCAGACAAGGAGGAGCCAGTTGTAATCGAGAGTCCTGGAGTGGCAGTGGCGGAAGAGAAGAAGCCTGACGATGCAGGGGAAATAGAGAGCTTGAAGAAAGCTTTGGTGGATTCGTTTTATGGGACGGATCGTGGCTTGAAAGCTAGCAGTGAGACCAGAGCTGAGATTGTTGAGCTTATAACTCAGCTCGAGGCCAAGAACCCGACTCCAGCACCAACTGAGGCTTTGCCTCTTCTCAATGGCAAATGGATTCTCAAGTAAGTTTTTTGTCTTGCCCTTGCCGCTAATAAAAAAACTTTGGTTGATGGACTTTGGTTAATAGACTTTTATGTAGCTTAGACTAAAGAAAACTATGAAAATAAAATCATAAAAAAAGCACAGGTAGTGTTGGACAATCTAACGCATGTTGATGTTTGATGTATTGAATTGTGGTTCAGGTACACATCATTCCCGGGTCTGTTTCCACTGTTGTCAAGGGGTCAATTTCGATTAGTTAAGGTGGAGGAAATATCACAGACCATTGATGCCGAAAGTCTCACTGTGCAGAACTCTGTTCAGTTCGCTGGACCATTGGCCTCAAGTTCTATTAGCACCAGTGCTAAATTCGAGGTTCGAAGCCCCAAACGTGTGCAGGTATGTTCTTTACCGCTCTACTTTTCTTCTGTTAAAACTAATAGTGAAGTTGTTTTTGTCTTTCACAATCAATATTTGGAACGTAACTGAGCCTATCTGGTGTATCTAAGTTTTCTTTAATCATGACTATGCCAGTAGAGGAAACTGCTATGCTTTGCTTAATGCAAAAGAAATTAAAGATCTGGACTTTGGATGTAACTTAAAAATTTACTCTTGTTTCTTTATGAATATTTATGCAGATCAAGTTTCAAGAAGGCATAATTGGAACTCCCCAGCTGACAGACTCCATAGTGTTACCAGAAAATGTGGAATTTCTAGGACAAAAAATTGATCTCACTCCTATTAAGGGCTTGCTGACCTCTGTGCAAGACACAGCTTCATCTGTTGCAAAGACCATTTCCAGCCAACCGCCATTGAAGATCCCATTATCAAACAGCAATGCTGAATCATGGTTGCTTACAACATACCTTGACGATGAACTGCGGATTTCAAGGGGAGATGCTGGGAGTGTGTTTGTGCTCGTCAAGGAGGGCAGCGCTCTCTTGAACTAAACTCTGGGTTTCGGTTCTTCTTCTTCTGTATTAGAGTTATCTGTTGTCTTGGTTTTTATTAAGACAGAATGTAAGAACTATACACTTATATGGGTAATACATGGTCATGGACTCTATTTGTTGTAACACTTGGTTCCAACTGGCTGTCTCAAGCAAGCAAGCAAGAGTTGGTATATACTACTTGAAACATTTATTCATATCATCTATATATATGCCTATACATGTATCTTCGACCAAATGTTTCGGGCCTTCACTCCGGAACAGCACCAAAGCAAACCGACCACATTGTCGTCCCACTTTCCATTTTCCCCTTCTGAAGGCTAGATAGACACCCTTAAGTGACGGATGTGCGGACAAACTTTATATCTCACCTTATGATACTTTTAGTTCACTAATCAGTTATTTATTATTAATCTTTTTGAATACGAGATTAATTGGTACATTTCCTGGTGCAAAGAAAGGTGAATGTTTTGGGTAGTCTTGAAAATTTATCATTGATGTTTCTGCATGTATGTATGCTGTTATATGTCGATCTGTGAGGAAAACCTACGAAGAAAGGCAGATTATACGTATCATTGGCATGGTCTTAACTCAATTCGACTGTGTGTATCCTTAACCCCAGGCGTTAAAGTAGGGAAGTTATAACAAAGGGCACAAAGATCAACATCAATCTGCACAGCAACTGGTGAAGAACACCCTTATACATGCATAAGGCTTTATTTATTGTCTGAAATGATTAGGTCAGCATACATACACTGATACACAAGGATAAAACCTGATTGTAGGCTGCAATCAAATTTGATAAATAGAAAATATTGAAATATATAAACAGAGGAGTCTATGCTTGTTATCTCTTATGCCAGGGAAAGCAAAAGCATGAAGAGGTTTTGTTGGTATTTTAACAATAATATAAAACACAGAAAATATGAAAAGAACACACTATAATATATTGTATTTTTCATGTTGTATAACAAAAAAAATAACTAAAACTTGCAAAACTTACTCCTAAAAAACATGCTCAACACCCCTCCTTGCATTAGTAATTGCAAAAATCAAATTTATTTTTTAAAACTTTAAATCTAACTTTTGAAAGAGCCTTGGTTAACATATTTGCAATTTAATCTTCAATCTTGCAAAAAAAAAAAAAAAACTTGATTTCACCAATTTTTTTGTTCTTTTTTCAAATGATATCCATCAATATTGTTGTACCAGGCCCTAGAAATTTGTTTAAGACCATATGAGGCCTTACTTAACATGTAGACTTTCTCCTCTTATCCCTTGACTTAGAATGCCTTGAATTGTTTTTTTCTCATTGCTTCAATCCGCTTGTCATACTTCTCAGCTTTTTTAAATTCAATAGACTCAAATACAACAACATTGCACTTTTCAAAAATTTTAGAAAAATATTCTGTCACGAACTAGCAATTACTTCATTGTTGACTTCTACTCCATTAGATTTAGAGCAAAACTTTTCGTTTTCATTTTTACTTTGAATACATCTCTACCTTTTGAGTCTTGATCAAGCACCATTTATCTTCAAATATGATCTTTCCTTTTTCAATCAACTGCCCAACACTTAGAAGATTTTGGTCAATGTTAGGCACATATAGAACATCAATTGTGTGTTTCAAACTTGTTAAACTTTCAATAACCACTGTTTTTTTTCCCTTAACTGGAATAAAATCATCATTTCCAATTTTTATTTTGGAAATGATAGTTTTACCAAGTTCTTTGAAAAGTGTTGGTTCATTGTTCATGTGATTTGTGTAGCCGCTATCGATTAACCAAGAATCATTAGAGAAATATGTCGCCACAAAAAGGAACTCATCTTCTTGTTGCTCAATAGATGCTTTTGCCTCTTCATGTTGTTGAGACTTACAGACAGACTCTATGTGCCCAATACTACCACATTTTCTTGTTGGAGAAACATGTCTTGTTGTTGTTACTATTGCTCAAAAAGCACTCTCTACTGATGCTTCTTGTCTTATCTTTTTCTTTTGTTTTGGAGCCTGCAATGCATTCACTAATTCTACCAATGATATACTTGAAAAATCCTTAGATTCTTTTAATGAAGAAATTTTAGACTCATATTTTTCAAACAAAGTGACGAGAATTTTTCGCACTATTCGATCATCGGAAAAATCCTTACCCAACAATCTTACCTTGTTTACTATGCCCTCCAATTTGTCAAAATAGTCTTTAATAGTTTTTGTCTTCTTCATTTTCATCATTTCAAACTTTCTTATCAGATTGAGCATTTGCATATTTTTTGTTCTTTCATTGCCCTCGTATTCTTTCTTGAGCTAGTCCCAAATTTCTTTTACTGACCCCAAATTCATGATTTTTGTAAATATTTTAGAAAAGACATACTTTAGCTTTAGACTTCCTTATCTTTTCTCTTTGTGAGTCTTCAGTTGATTCATCGTTGAATTTGCTGGCAAAGACGAAACATCGTAGTCTTCTTCTACTGCTTCCCAAATATCCATTGCATCAAAATAGACTGTCATTCTAACAGCCCAAACTTAATAGTTACCACCATAAAAATTGGATGGAATAATATGATAAAACGTTGTGTCACCTTCTATACGTAAAACTTATATGTTTTTCTCAACTCACATATCCCTTAAGATAAAAGCTCAGATACCAACAGGTTTTCATGCTGCGCTATCCATCATTATACACTGCATTATACACTGCTCATAATTATTTATTTACTTAGCCAGAGTTACTGGAAAACCCCAGCTTAATAAATACTCATCCATGCCCATTATACATTGCTCATAATTATTCAAGACTACTAGCCCATTTCTCTGAGGAAAAATATATAAAAAAGAATCACATTTTCTTTTCAATGGCGTTTACAACATAAGAACAAATTAGTGCAAACTTCATGGAAAACTTCTAGTATAATTCCATGATACTCCTCTGAATTCATAGATACATAATAATTCAAGAGGTTGCGAAGGTCCTTTGGCTCTTGAATCCGGTTCGCCTTAATCATCTCGACCATAGACTTACTAAAATCTTCTCTTGGATCGTAAGAACACTTCTCCATGGCTACCATAACAATGAATTTAGTCCCTTCACTACTTCTTTGCCGCCTTCTTTCGACATTATGCCTTGTCTCCTGCCTTTCTCTGATCATTTGGTCTAATCTCTCTTGAACCATGGCGTGTGCTAGACTCGATATTGATGCGTATCGATCTGAATTGGAGCTTTCTGCTTCTTCTGAAGAAGAGACACTAAGCCTGCAACTGCAGCACAATGCCTTGCATCCTCTCTGTTGAATCCCTTGCTGCTTGTGTTCTTTGGAGGCTTTCATCTTCTAGCATGGACGTGAACCTTTGAAGCAAAAATTTGTGCCAAAATAATCATTTATGCTTATTAGGCAAGTGGGTTACGTTAAGCATGATTGTGTCTTGAGTTTGAGACAATTAATACCTAAAAGATTAGGGATAGTTGGGAGGCTATTAGGGAACATTTTTATTTGTTAATTAAGCTTATGTTCATCATGTGGGCTAATTGATCTTTATACTACTATCCTTTATAGGTAGTGTTAGGTGGCACAGTTATCAAAATGGAAAGAACAGGGTCCATGAATGATGAACCGTCAAATTGGTCCTTTATTTTATAAGTTTAGGGTACTAGCTTTAGAATTAAAGACAAATGGCAACCACAAAATAGTTTTGGGTTGGCTTCACATTCCTTATGGGAAACTGGGATTTAGCCATTATTTCTCATGGATCATAGAGCAAACATATCAGTTAAAACTATAATGATGCAAGTCTGCTAGTAGAAAAATGTTGCCAACTACCCTGATCTGAAAATAAACCTGATCCATTGTGATACCAGAACAGAAGAATTAGCCCCATGAACTCGTCCTAGTGTGTAGTAAAGGCTGTTTCGACTTTCAAGAACAAAGCATGTTCTTAGCTACTTTTATTCCTACTCTGGGTCTTCTTTTAGGTTTAAAATTGAACCTTCTTTTTCTTGTTTTAGAGCAAAACATGCATTCTTCTAATTGCTTAACGGGGGTTGCCTAGTTGAATTATGGAGAAAATCGACAAAGATTTGCATAGCTGGATGGAATCTCTTTAATGGGTTCTTATGTTTGGAAATGAGGGAGACAAGAAGATGAATAAGAAAAGCAAAATAGAAATGGGGCAAGAGTTACTATCAAAACACTGGGAGTTTAGCATGAGATAATCATTTCTTCAATTGTGTGTATCATGAAGACTGACATTACTAGAAATTTATGAAGGGAAAATGGAGTTGTATTTCTCACCATGTCTCAATAAACTAATTGTTTAATATGGTACTTAGAAGGATTCCAAGTTGTTTAACCACGCACAATGGCACATGTTGCTATGATGATCATCTGTTAAAAAAGAACTTAAAAGCAGTAATTAGCCCTAGTCATCTCTGCTTAGGCGTAATCAAATGACAGGGTGTTAACCTGACATTCTTGGGTTCTTTTGAGAAATCAAGGAGCAGGCAAAAGAGATGAATTAATGATTTTGGATATGCATCAAAGTTCAGTGTTGAAGGGGGCACACCAAGTAAGGACACAACTGTAGCGGCATGTTTTGGTCTTCAAGGACATAGTGAGTTCTTTACACTTCCGGATTCTAGATTTTCGTGAGCAACATGTTATATAGGTGTCATTTTGTTTCCTATATTGCTAGATTCATGCTTTTGGTAATTCCATTTGATTTGGTGGGACTAAAGCTAAACTGGTGGTGATATTTGGGTTTGATTACTATAATCATTTTATGCTAATGCATGCCATTTCCATCCATCTCAAGAAACAGTGAAGAGATCTAGTTTTCTGGTATTACCGAAAGTACTTTGCAATATCATATCTGCTCTTAAAATATGATGAATAAGCATCAGTGTGACTAAAGAGCTAATGTAGATCATCCAAACTACGTGCTATACCTACAGATACGTGCGACAGTTTTTCTACAATTAAAGAGCTAATGATTGATACATTTTCCAATTTATCTTGGTGTGATTAAAGAGCTATTGTAGAACTGGAAAGTGTACAACATTTATATTGACATGCATGATTTTTGAGGACAACATACAGCAATTCATATTCCTTTTTTTGATTCGGAAGAACAAAGAAACCGGCATACATATAATGATCGATTCAGGACGCGGTGACTGACGGGCAATTAGGCAATTAACAATTAATTGGCTTAACATATACTATACAAACTGGGCGCATAAAGAATACTTTTCTGCCTAAAATTTTTTAATGGAAAAACATGAAACACAACACCATATACAAATCACTTTCTTTTCCTTCTTTTGCTGTTACAACTTAACACCACCAGGTGCAAGCAATACGTTCCAGTAGCTTGCACATTTAAGAATGTTCAAGTCTTTCCTGCAAGATCTGTCCCAGCTTCATGAGAAGACTTTGCTGCTCCTCGAAAGTAAGGTTTGTCAATATCTGCATAGAAATTAATCCTTGGTAATCGGTATAGGTTTACTTATAGTATCATTTATTTTGTGGTAATGGAGACTGAAGAAGCACAAAAGCATAGTAAAGATTTACCTGGTCCAAGATCATTTCAACTGAGATGCCCTGACGCATGACAAATGATTGGTGATAGATATATGCAAATACCGCCATCACCATCTACATTAAATGACCAAATAAGTGAGAGCCGGACATATAAACTTAGGATGTAAATTAGTAAAAGAATTTGTGATCCGTCCTTCCACCCCTTTCTAGCTCCACCCCCCCCCCCCCCCTCTCTTCCTCCCAGTAACAGCTAAATATCAATCTCTAGCTTACATATAAAGACACAACATTAACTAAGATACAAAGGCTTCATTTTCTCACCTGGCAATCCATTCTATCTGTAATTCCACCATGCCCAGGAATACTATCACCAAAATCCTGTGCCAATATCAAAATTGGGAGTTAACATACTATACTTGAGTCAGTATCTTGAAGAAAGCTATGCAAAAATCAGAAAAGAGAATAGAGAAGGAGTTCACACCTTGATCTTAAAAGCTCTTTTAAAACCACTTGCGAAAAATCCCCCAAAAGGTGCTATTATTGATGCAAACAAACCAAAGCATAAAGCATGCCACTGAACAGGCAAAACGGAGATCTCTTTCCAAGGAAACTGTTAAAAAATAAAAGGTATAACAAGTGATGGAGCATTGTAGCAGAGACAATAGCATTTCAGTTTTTTAATGAGAAAACTATCTTTTTAAAATATCCAATCCATTGGCAACAATAATCATCCATAATAAAGTTCACAGCCTTAGAATTTGACCACAAGACACAAAAAGACCCAACCACTTTGGGCTGAGGAGATAATCATCAACTGGCATTGACGAAGACAATCAGATTTTACAAAGGTTTGTGATCTGTAACTAGAAAGAATGGGAATGTTGCATCATGTCCATTAAGATGGTTAAATTTTTAGTAAGAAATATATCCAAAGATGGATAACTTTCCTGTTGAATGTTCATCACAATTCGAACATCTAGTCTTTTTCCCCCTAACCAGGGAGTTCTGAACCATAAGACCAGAAATTTAAAGTGACAATTTCTTATGGAGAAGTTGAAGACTAATCCTTTGTTTCAAGAGAATCAAATCTTACTAACTGAAAAGGAATAATTAGGACAATAAATCCAGAGACAATTAAATTAAGCTCACCCATTGAGAAATCCATCCTGGTAAGATATAATTCTCTGGTTTAAACAATGGACCTGGGTCACATTCAAGCCAACCAGTTGATAAATCCTGCAACCATTACCCTCTCACACTAAGTTTCCAGGAAAAGGAATCAGCATGCTACTAGAAGGATCAAATAATAGGTCAAATCCAACAATTTACCTTCCTTGGACAGGTTAGCCAACGGAAACGACCCAAGATATTTGCAAGCTGCATATGCATAAACTCACTACATGTTTATGAAAACATACTACAACAAAAATCTATACATAAAACAACAGGAAAATAACACAACTTTACCAGTTCCACCAAAGGCATGTATTCTCATTATTGAAGCACAATTAAAATTTGCAAATAAAATTAAAAAAAGGAAGTGTTATTAATATACTTGATTCAGCAACATTAATCAAGGCATTAGCATTAGATCTTAGGATTACAAGTTCAGGATCAACTTTCCCACGAATGCCAAAGAGATCAACACATTTTATAAGCTCTTCACAAATGATCTTTTGGAAGGATGTCCATTTAAATGTAATCCATTAAACCGGTCCAGACATATATAATATCAACTATGGATCCTCAAGTTAGTAGCATGAGAAAAAGAAAAGAGGTACAAATAGAGAAAATGTCAGGTTACTGCAATAGTAGAAGGATCAATAATGCTAAAATTGCTAGAACAGACTTCCACTGCAATAATCTGTTCATAAAGAACCTGATTAACTTGAATATTTACAAGTCACCTGGATTATAATTCTACAGACACGTATAACTAGATAAGTTCAAATCTACTGATGTAAAACTGGCATAATATAAATGATACCCTTATCACAAACAAAATGGAGTCTAACACCAATATGGAAAAACTATGCTCACCACGAATGCAGAGATGATAGTTGTAACAGACGCTCCAATAAAACCCTCCCATGTTTTCTTAGGAGACAATTTGATTAATGGGGTTTTTCCAAAGAAGAAACCAAAGATATAAGCAAAAATGTCATTGATAACAATAAGCGATGCTGGAAGAAGAAACCTGGAAAAAGGAAAGTACTTTTGGGTGAAGAAGAATAATGGGAGAAAACACAGTCAAAGTACCAAAAGCATTCAATTAATTGCGTAAATCTTAAGAGGTAATAACTTACATTTCATTAATGAGAAAAGTTACCATAATAAGACTTTTTACTTTCCTTTTCTAACATCTATATACTATGTGCACATCTGGTACGACTGCAAATACGTAGGTAGGTAGGAAGGGGGTCTGAGAAAGAAAAGTTACCAAAAAATTCCTTCAAAGATATTGGCCACAGTAAAGGACGACTGTGTGAAGACCACGATCAGGATCATGTGTGTCCATGCATACTGGCCAAATTGATACTTGTACATCTTCTTCTTCAGTGTAAGAATAAACCACATAAAACCTGATCCCGAAAGCCAAATGAGAATATAGAAGATACCAATGGTCATATGTTATGGTACAGGAAAGGGAAATTCAAGGTGCAATCACTAAAAATAGCAAGTACGAAAACCATACAACATATGAGAAAATAATATATTTACAGAAATAGAAGGCATCGAATCCCACTTCGGTCAGAATTGAAATTCATTATATCGATTGATGAATTATTGACATAATTATTCCTCCATGCTTTCAGTCAAAAACATCAAATTATATGCTTAACTAACCTGCAATGTACAAGAAGTAACAGATAGCCATATGATACTTGATAAGGCTGCTAACAAACTGATACAAAAACTTATCCGAAGTTACAGTATTGACGAGTGGTTGGCTAAGAAGGCGGCCATATACAAAAAACATTGCGGTGAAGAAGAAGTGCCTGTGCCCATAAAACGAAGACGAACCATTCTAATCAGATGAAAGCAAGTAAGATTTAACACTAACTCCAATGGCAGAAAAATCTTGGTCACCATATGGAAGGTAAAGGTAGTAATCTCACCAATTTAATAGCCTAAACCCTGGAAGATGCCTATCTTCATGTGCTTTCCTGAGAAGATTGAAAAGCTCTTTTGCCATAAATATTTGGATAACCACCACCATAGCTGTAATATAGAGATGACCCATGTAGACAATTAATGCAAAACCCCCAATCATCCAAACAGTAGAGTGTGTTCGGATCCACATTGATTTGTATTTGTTACGGTCATTAACAAGCAAATTTCCACCATTTGCTTTACTAGGTTCTGGAATAACCTGACAGAATGTTTGAATTTTAAGAAGTTAAGGGGGGGAAATCCCTTTCTTGGAATGGATAATATTTTGTACAAATGCAACGACATCAGGAACCATGACCATAGACATGAAAAAGGAACCAAACAAAATATATTAATATTTAAGTGACCAACCTCATTGGATCTTTTGCGGTGCCGAATTCTAGGAGTAGTAGCTGATGGCACAGTTGTATTATTCTCCTTTTGCATGGCTCTTTACTTTAATGTTGATCGTCAAATGAAAAAACTCGCATAAATTCCTGGTGCAGGGGAAATTGCTGCCCTGCTATTCAATCAAACTCTAACAGAGAAGTAACTGGGACTCACTGAAAGAAGCATGCACAATTCTATTAAGCAACTTAGGTAGAAGATGCGTTATAGTAATAAAAGGATAAAGATCCAGGCAACCAAAATGGTGACAAAATTTTCGCAGGGAAGTTATAATCAGCTAGGTGTAGAGACGCATGTAGAAAGAAATCAGCACATCAAAATCTCATAAATATGCATGCAGCAAAAGGTTCAGTCTTGATAACCACCCCAACCTGTTCTTTTTTTTTGAAACATGTTAAATCCAGTGTCTCACTTTCACAATGACTGACCATTAAACTAATAAATAGACATAGCACAGCCAGAAAAGAACCTTTTTTTTCAATATATGCCAGCTCAAAAAGCTATGAAAATTCCATCCAGAAAAAAACCATGTATATTACGGATTCATGTATTCTTTCACTATCCAAATAATTGGGCTTTTTATTACCATATAGAACCTCATACTGAAGTTGTTCTCACTGGGCAATTATGTTTAAACCAGTAGAAAATACCAGTACCCCGACCGAAAATTCTCACCGAAAAAAGATACCTTGTTGCCACCCTGCCGCCCACCACCCCAAGAGAAAGAACAAATAACACCAAAAAGCATCTCTTATTCAAAAAAGATTTTGGAATCAGATGCTTCAGACATTTTTTAGACAAATAGTGATATTCCAACAAGATGAAAGCACCAAAGAAAGTGCAAAGTAGGTATACTTGACAAGACCACATCGTTATTCCTTCTTCTGGTTAGGCAGTATTGAAAACTTAAAGGTTCAAACTCAAAATAAAAAATTAGGCACAAATCATGAAGTGAACTTTACTGAACGACAACCTAATCTACATATCGAATATTGAAAAGAGAAACTATATGTCAGATATAAAACGATTGCTAAACCAAGAAAGAAGTTGACCAATTATAGCACACATATACTTACTCCTATTCGTCTTTTCATGTCCAAGATTTAAAATTTCGAGTTCCAGTTTCCACCAGCAACAGCAACCTTTAAGAAATAGAACTCTACTCGGAACTCTTAAGCTAATTAAAATACAGAAATCCATAAAAATTTATCCAATAACACAAACCCATCAAAGTAAACCAATCAAACTTAAAATTTGACATGGTAAAAAAGGAAAATAACCACTCAAAATCAAATCTGAAGCAGAAAAAAGCTCAATTTCTTGAACCTAATGGATCAACAGGGAAAAAATCAGCGATAAATTTAAAGCTGCAAACATTAAAGCAGTTTGAGAGCAAAAGAGAGTTAGAAACCTTGGTTTAGCTTTCAGTTGCAGTAGACTTGGAAACCCACCAAATGAGAGCAAGCGAAAGAGTGACAGAGAGAAAAATAAGAGAAAAGGTTGAGAAGGCCAAGCGTAAATTGTGTTGTAAAATAATAATATTTGAAAAATAATTTTCCTACTCGAAGGGAAATGCCATAAACACAGCTGATTGAAATTTTTGGTTTATTTACCCTTTTCCAGGAGAACAAAATAGTTCTGGTCACATGTAGAAACTTGTTGCACAGTTTTCATTTTCACCCCCCTACTTTTGTAAATTATTATCTGAACACTATTTTTATTTGGGTTTTGGTCCCTCACTAGTCACTATAATTATATTTAAAATTTAATCATCTATTTTTAAAACATAATTAATTAATCCATAAAGTTAATTTTGTTGACATAAATTCTTTATGAAAAACACCATTTCAACTTATCATGTCAGACATTTATTGTCAATATTTTATTTGTAATATTTAATAATTTCAATTGTTTAAACTAAGTGATGATATTTAAAAATAAAGTATCAAATAATGATATATTAAAATAAATGAATAAATTTCAATTTTGGGTACACTTTTTCATTTTTATGATATTGAAAGAGGAACAGGGTAATTGCTTAGAATTTGTCTTTTCATCCCTGGCCTCAATTTTTTCTTATATATGACCCCCATCAATTGATCAAATTTGGCAAAATGACAGTTATCCATAACAGTTGACCCATTTTGACAATTTATGTTCCTCAATATAATGGCTGGCTGGATGATTAATGGACACAAACCAAAAGACTTTTATATGTGAAATGATATTTTGATTAAAAAGCATAGCTAAAGCAAAGCTCACATGGAAAATGCTGGTACAATCTGTCTCACTTTATTTCCCTATCCCTGATTTATTCTTTTCTTTTTCCAAGTATATTTCAAAGTTGACATTAAGCAAATAGCAAACCCTGCTTTATGCCTTTTCTTTTATGGGTGGGAAACCTATGGTATCGGTACCTGAATAAAATGTTAAAGAAGTAGAACAAGCACATATCTAAATGCCTCAAAGCTGACCAAAATCTTGTATCCACCATCTTTTATCAGCATGATGGAAACCTTTTTCCTTTTTGCTTTATTCCACTCGAATGATGGAATAAGGAAAATTCATATGCTTTTTCAACCAAATCGGGTTTTGAGGAGAGAAATGCTAGTTTTGACTTGAGATTATAAAATTGTTCTTAATTTATATTGGGTATTAAATGTATAGTTTATTTTTAAAAAAAACAATAAAAGTATTTATTTTGGGTAATATAATTATTTTATTATTTAAAATTTATATCAAATAGTCTTGATCCATAAAGAGAGATATAATATTTGTTCATAATTCACCCAATCCAATACATGAATGGGTGGAAAGTGGTGTGGTGGTTGAAGGTACTTTGATAATTATTATTAGATTAAGATGGAGATTGGAGACTGTTTAGTCGGAGGCAAATGAACATTTTAGTCTAGTTTTTTTTTTCTTTTATTTCATCTTTAGAAGTCTAAATTAGATATAAACTATTCTAATCTCAAGGTGTCACTTATCTACCTATGATTGAGGGTTAAATAAGCATACATATCACACCATTAAGCATAGCAAGGTGGTGTTGTCAAAGTACACACCCTTTCAAAAATTAATGGAAATGTTTGTGCATGGGTCTCAACTAATGTCTGCGAAGATATTGCTGGTGATCTTGTTTGGTGATATGCGTCGTTCTAAGGTGTTTGGCGAGGTATTGAGTGATGGGGGTATAATAAATAAATAGTATTATATTTGAATTTTGTAAAAATTACATGTCTAGTTGATTTTAATATATATAATATGATTTATATATTTAAAGTAAAATTTACAATAATTTTATTAATTATTTAAAAATATTTAAATTTTATATATTATAATATTAATGGATTAAAATGTTATTTAAAATAATTTTTTTATTTTGATACAATTTAAAATAAAATATTTTTTACTTCTCAATATCATAAATAAAATAAACTAACTTCTTAATTTCTTTTTTAATGTTAATACTAAATATTTGAAAAAAAAGGTACAAAATATTTTTTAACCACAATAATAATTTTAATGTAGCCGCGAGTCCAATAAATAAATAGATTAGTGAGAACTATAAATGGAAGAACCTAAATTCTTAATGTCCATTGCATAAAATACATAGGTAAAATGGATTTAAATTTCATTCTAATTTAATAATTATACTATGCAATAAGCATCTTCGAACTTTTAGTTATGAGTTAAAATCAAGTGTTTATTGTTCATAGTAGTGATTAATCGTTTTGTTTAAACGATTGATAATTAAATATGTTTTATTCCTATAAATGGGGATTGAATTCCGTCCTCGTATTATTTTTAATTTGATATCTTATATATATAATAAAACAAAGTTTAGGTAGAAAATATGAAGGTTTCAGTTTTGGTGGAGTTTTAAGCATTACGAATGAAGTTTTGACAAATAAGGCTCCGTTTGTTTCACTAAAAATAACTTCTAGAAAATGATTTTTGAAAAATAATTTACTTTTCTGGAAAAGTTAATATTTTCTGGTGTTTGGATGAATCTGTGTAAAATATTTTTTGTTGTTTGGTAGATTTCTTAAAAATATTTCATAAAAGTTATTTTCAATTAAACAAACATACATTTGAGATTTTCTTATTTTTCATTATTTAATTAAATTTATTTTTAACTATAATTTTATATTTTACATTGTTTTTGCATATATTAAAAATATTATATTAAATTCAGATTCATTACAATCTCATTTTTTTAATTATAGGACTACTAAGTAGGTATTTTTTATTTAAAAATGTGACATCAAAAAAATTGACAAAAAATTAATGATGTCAACAATTGGACTTGATTTTTAAATTTGAAAAGTAAGGGGACTAAATTATTAAAAATAAAAGTACAAAGACTAAATTACAAATCTATGAAGTGTATATAGACTTATGACATATTTTAACCTTTATACTACAAAATATTTATTATTAATATATTTATAATTGTAATAAATATTTATTATTAAAATATTAATATTGAATATTTTCAATAATATGTGAATAATATTATTTAAAATTATTATTTTTAAAATTTATTATTAAAATAAAATTGAAATATTAAATAATTTATTAAAATAATAAATTATATTTATTATATTAATAATTTATTATATGACTAAATATAAATAATTAAATATGTATGTTTAATAATATTAAAAATATAATATTTTAAATATTTTTAAAAATAAAAATAAAATTTATTATCAATATAATAATATTAAGCTTAATTTAAGTTAATTTTTATATGAGCTCTTTTCTGAAAAATGACTTATTTTATATTGACCTGTAAGTCATTTTTCGTTGACTAAACTATTTTCTGTGAAACAAACACAGAAAAATGCAGAAAATATTTTTTGTAAAATATTTTACATATAAACAAACGGACCTAAATAAATTTAATTTTTCGCAACTGAAATTTATTAGGTACAATAAAGTTTAACTCGTGTAAAAAAACAACTTCTATGTTTATTTTTAAATGTAATTATAAAAAAAGTTGAAATAAAAATATTAAAATATTATATGAACCGGTATGAGTTAGTATGAATTTCTATAGACAAAAATGGATTGAAATACACTAGTATTAATGCTATTGATTGAAATTTACACTAAAACGAAAATTAGAATTTATTGTTTTGATATGCTATCGAAACGGGTGATACTAACACGGAATTAACTTACTAAAGTTTTAACTTTAATCCTTGTAATTTTTTTTATAATTTTAACTTTGACTTCTTAATATAAAATTTTGTATTAAGGGCCAAAGTTACTCCATTGATTCATCTTCTTCGTGAAAGGTTAAAACCCTAAGGTCTAAACCTATCTAGCAAAGTTTCAAGGTTTCTATATAAATAAATGGCATAAATAGAGGGTTAAAATGGGCTGCAGATGACGGTTTTATAGAGTTAAAAAAAGGTGGGGTAGCAGCAGCAACTAGGCGGATCTTCCAACGATGTAGAAACCTATATCCAAACAAAGAAAAAGGGTACTTAGATCATCTATGGGTAAACCCCAAGGGAACAAAATTTGGTATATGAAATCCCATGGAAGGGACAAAGAGGAAGTTACAGGGTTCAAAATATTACTAGTACAAACGGCAACATCAAATAAGGCTCCAAACAATGCTTGAATCGAGGACCGCATAGAGCGATTTCACTCCTAAGATCTTTCATGTGTTGGGTGTGGTTGGACTTGGATCCTTCTGGGCCATGTATGTACCCATGCTCACATAATGACAAAAGTGAAAAGTATGGTTGCTAATTGTTTAATGACGATTGTTTAATGACGATTCCTTTTTTCTCAGCTCTTTTGACGATGCTTCCAAGGAGACCTGAAGTTTCCTCCACATGCTTTGCTTTCAACTACATTAAATGCACCAGCTCTTTGGGAACGTGTTGAGTGGCTTTTGGGTTTTACTACTTCACTAGAAAATAGTATACCCAAAATCTGCTTTTGACCAAACAGGAGTATATAATTAAACAAGAGTAACCATTAAAAAGATATTTGGAGTTGAAATTTTTACAATATTTTAAAATTTTGTATGACACAATTATTAAACGTAACAGAGTGGTACACGTGGGTTCTCAATAAAAAAAGTTTAAAATCAGCAGCCTGATGAGTAAAAAGAATTCACCATGTTCTATAAATTAATGCATCCGTCAGTATGGTCCTGTACTATGGTGTAGGTACACTGTCAAAATTTAATAGGTTCACACAATAAAAAAGCTATTAATGCAGTGTTGGGTTCGGATGTATTAGTAATTTTAATTTTGTAATCTTGATATAATTGATATAAATATTTTTGTTAATATAAAAAGGTGTAAGTTTGACTGTATTGAAATATATTATTCTCTTACTTATGAGTTGAAAAAGAATTATAAATAGTTCTAAATATTATATAAAAAGAAACATATATAATCGATAACATATTTTATATACATCCCATACAATATTGACCATCATGTTACTTTCATGACATGGTAAATGTGATCAATGTGCAGTTGCAGTATAAGAAAAATCCATTGAATGAAATTCCCAATTTTTTTTAAAGAAAAAGTTGAATAAGAACGGTAGTTGTGAATGGTAACTCGGGGGGGAGGGGGGGGTAGTGACTACGAAAGGTGCTAAGAAAATAAGAAATAGACGGGCCGTGCATCAAGAACCCGACAACGCCCAGTCCTTGGAGAAATGGGACACTCCAAATGGCAAACGCACTGGCAGTTGAAAGGGAACTTTATTTTGGGCTCACACCAACCATTCCTTCATCTGCTTCTGTTGGTTTCGTGTAGGAAATTGCCAGGACGGCTTTTCCTCTATTGTACTAAAAAAACCGCTTCTTTTGCGCTTAACAAACTTCAGTCATTCATTCAATCATCTACTCTTTCTTTTCATTTTTTTTTTCTCTCAAAGAAGCAAGCAAAAATTTTAGGGAGCACAACTCCGCCCCCCCAAGTTTCGCTGTTCAGTGACAATGGCGATTGTGAAGATGGTGATGGCTGTGGTTATCATGGCAGCGACCCTCGGAGGGAAATTGGGTGCAGCACAAGTGCATCATGTGGTCGGAGGTGACCGTGGGTGGGACGTTTCCTCTGACGTGGCATCTTGGTCCTCCGGTAGGAGCTTCAGGGTTGGAGACAAAATTTGTAAGCTTTTACTTTACTCTTTCTTTATAAACTAGCTTGCCAAAGAGAAACAAGTACAAGCCCCTTTCAACTTCGATGATAAATTGATTGTTTTGTTGAATGAGTAAAAAGAAAAACACTAATACGGTAATCTATTATCATTGTTCAATTTTGTTGCCTTTAGTGTGTAAAAAAGAAAATCAAGGCATCATAAACCCTAGCATTAATTATTCGTATCGAACTATGAACTCTTATTGTAAACTCGGGTTACAAAAATATTGAGTAAAATAGAAATATGTTCTCCTATAACCCATCAAAACCCTAACACTCTTAACCTTAATCTATACTAAGATCCCACTGTTGTTACTTGAATATATATATATATATATATATGAAAGGATCGAGCTGTAAAGCTGGTGAGATCCATGATTTTAATTGGCACTATTCTCTTTTTTCTCTAATTTATTTTCGTTCTTATTTTCTACGATCTTTTTTACACTGATGCACAGGGTTCGCCTACGCCGCAGCACAGGAGAGCATTGCTGAGGTGAATAGCCCGGAAGAATATGAGTCGTGCGATGTGAGCAACCCCATAAGAATGTACACGGACGGCATAAATGGCATCCCACTGGATGGGGAAGGGATCCGTTATTTCGTAAGCGGCAAGGAAGAGAGCTGCAAGAACGGTCTAAAGCTACACGTGGAGGTGATGCCTTTTGGGAACCCCGAGCCCGAAAAGCCAAGAGTTGCAGTGGCTGCTGCGGCGCCCACCACTCCTTCTGGATCAGCCCGGCTTTACGGAAGCTCCGTGTTATTATTGGTTGGGTTATGGCTTCGCTATATGGCTATTTAATTGAACCAGTTATGACCTCTCTGCACTCTTTTTCCTCTTTAGACTTTTAAAGCCTAGTGTTCTTACCTTCTGCTTTATATTGTTGTATGAGAATCTACTTTAAATTTCAAATTATGTGTATCACTTGATATCTTCAAGAATTGAACTTGAAGGACCATAATATTAGATTATGAAAATGTTGCTTCAGTGGTAGAGCCCTTAAATTTTCGGAAGAAAAATGTTCAAACAATTAAAACATGGACATAGCTTATAAGTAGATGTCTGCATGAGTTGGGCCGGTTCAGGTTGGGTTCAATTAACAATTTAGCTTGAGCTTAACAAATAGGCTTAAAATTTTATCAAAGTTCGACCCGGATAAAAATGTTAAAATTTGAACTCGATTTGGCCCGCCCATATTAATTTTATATTATTATTTTTATATAATTTTAAAATATATATAACACATAAAAATATTAAAAAATCAAAATAAATATTTCTCAACAAATTGAAAATAAATTTTAAAAAAATATATATACTTAAATAACACTAAGATAATTACAACTTAACAAGCAAATCTTCTAAAATAATAACAAAATTAATAATAAAATAAGTTTTATATAATATCTAAATAATAACAACAAAATAGTAGCAATATAATAGTAAAATGACAGCAAAATAAAGAGAAACAATAAGAAAATAATATTAAAAAAATATATTTTTTATCATTTAGTGAATTTGAGCCGGGCTAGGCCCAGGAAAAAATGCCTTACCCGAGGCTTGACCTTTCTTTTAAATGGGTTTTATTTTTTTGTCCAAGCCCATTTTTCGAGCTTATATTTTTACTCAAACCCTCTCACATTTCGGGCTGGCATTCGAGTCGGGTTGGATGACCCGACACATGAACAGTTCTACTGATAAGCATAATTCCTTCAGAAAATTTTTAAATTTTAAATTGATAATTTGGATATTAAAATTTGTGCTCCGCTCATGTTATTCAGGTTTAATGTTTTTATTTCAATTTTATTTGAAAAAAATAATTAAAAGGTTAATATTTAATATATTAATAGTGTATTTTGTATTTTTTATTTCATAAATAATTCTAATAGTTTTAATAATTTATTATTTTCATATAAAGCATTTGCCAATCCAATGAATTTTCTCTTTTTATCTTTTTATTACCATTTCCAGATTGTTTTTTTTTTTTTAAATCTTTGGTCACATCCAAAGGTTATAGTTGGATTTTTGGAAACCATGGTTACAGCAACAATAAATTTTAATATGTAATTATATATATAAATTTTAATTTGATACAATTATACACGTGAAATTTTACTTGTGAGTTAAATGAATGCTCGAAATTTTAATTTTAATTTAATCATACACATTTAAAGAAATAAATATATCAGTTTATATATATATTAAATAAATATAATTATTTATGTATGTAATATATAAACATAAAATGATGTTAATAATTTACAAGAATTAAATCAAATCAAAAGTTAATGCATAGTTTTGAGATTTATCCCTTTTTATTTAAATACTTTTTTTTTGTCAAATGTGATATCTAAATTATATATTTTATTTTATTTTATCTCAAATTACGATACTGATTAATGAAAACGTGACACGTGTTAAAATACTTTATAAAATAAATAATATTTTTTTAATATGATAAAGTTAAAGGAAGAAATACATAAATATATTCAAAACAATATATTACTTTACAAGAAAAAATTATATTTTTATTATTGCACATTAAGTTAAGACATAACTAATGAATAATATCATCTAATCTTTTCTGGATTCGTTTCTTTGAACCTAAAGGAGCCTGTATAAAATTTAGTCATTGCTGTTTTATTAAGTAATTTAATTAAATTTCGATAAAAAAAGTAATTATAAATAAATTGATTTAAATAAGAAATACGCATCATGAACAAACACAGTTGTAGAAATTAAATTTTGGTAAAGAATCATGGTTCTTCTGTTGCTGTCCCATTTTTCATGTCACGAAAAGGAAGAGGCAATCTTTAATTTCTTTTTTTTAGCACAGTAACTAAGATAAACTAAAAACCGGGCAAAAGAGTGTGGAAAATTATTTTTTTATATATTATCAAAATAAAATCAAAATAAAATAAATAAAATCATTCCAACCGGACACTGCGATTATCTTTCTGGTCAGCCCCTTTTGACTCTCGTTTTCTCCCCTTCTCTCGGCTTCTGCTAGTCTGCTTCTGCTTCACCTTTGCCCCATCTATCTGCAACGCCGTTTCGTGTACATTCATGGCTTTGGAATCATTCATTCAAGTCCTTCCAGACTCCCACTTCTCCATCCAAAACCTTCCGTATGGAGCTTTTAAAGCCCATCCTACAGCACCTGCCCGTCTCGCCACCGCTATTGGTGACTATGTAGTAGATCTCTCCGAGATCGCCAAAGCCGGTCTTTTCAACGGCCCTATACTCGCCGTTTCCGATTGCTTTCTGCAGGTTCGTTTCTCAATTCTCCTTCTCTTCACCTTGAGAGGTAGCTCAGTTCATAATTGGCAGTTATTACATAAATTGTATAAGTAAAGCTTCTTGTTTGAATCGTAACTAACCATAAAATTGGTAATTGAAATTATCGTCGTAGCCTAATTCACGTTATTAATCACATAATCAAGTTGCGAAATAAGATTATGAGTTGTTGATGTTGCCTAGATAATTAAATTCTATATTATTATTACGTTTTTTTTTGTTGAGATTTTTTTTTTGTTGAGAACTTTAAGCTAAATCAATTTCTTGCTATTTGGTTGGTTTTGGTGGTGGCAGCCTACTTTGAACAAATTTTTGGCGCTGGGACGGCCTGCTTGGAAGGAAGCTCGTGCTACTCTTCAAAAGCTTTTGTCATGTATGTTAACGACTTACTTATCCTCTTATCTTTTTTTTTTTTTTTTGGTTTAGACATGTAATTGATTGAGGTTAACTGGTGAAGATTATACCAATAGGCGATAGCATGAGCTATACTTAATATTATTGAAGTTGCCGTATTTTGGTCCTTCAAAAGCACAATATAGTTTTCAACTGAAATGAAAATACATTTCTGAGATATGGAAGGGAACGGTTGACACTTATTGGATCTTGCAGCTACGGAGCCAACCTTGCGTGATAATGCAGACTTGAGGCAGAAGTCACTTGTGCCGATGGTAAGAATATACACATAAGTTCCAATACAGGATCTGAATGAAGATGTTTGTCGTTCAATTTCCTAATGTTTCAGTTTATCATGCTTCTTTAGAGCAAGGTAGAAATGGTTATTCCTATGGAAATTGGAGACTACACAGACTTTTATTCATCCATGCATCATGCAAAGAATTGTGGGACCATATTTCGAGGACCTCAAAACGCAATTCCACAAAACTGGTATGCTGATTTTTAAAGTTTTGACAAATAAAGAGTGAGAACTTGTTTGAATGAAAAGCTTTATATATCATACCTTCTCTCACTTGGAAGCATGGTGATTGTGCACTATTCAGGTTCCATCTTCCTATTGCCTATCATGGGCGAGCATCATCTATTGTCATCTCTGGAACAAACATTAATAGACCAAGGTTAGAAGTTCAATAACTTGTTCCATATATTGCAGTTAGTGACTGGGATACTAGAAGAACTGTCCACTCAGCTGTAGACACTAACTGGCTTAATTCTATATCCTTCTAGGGGTCAAGGCTATCCAACAGGTCAATCTCCACCATATTTTGGACCTTCATTGAAGCTAGATTTTGAACTTGAAATGGTCAGCATTTTGTTTTACTGTCATGTTATTGTCTCATTTTACCTTGCTATAAATTTTATTCTGACATAGGTTCTTATCAAACTGGCAGGCTGCTGTGGTTGGTCCAGGAAATGAATTAGGGAAAGCCATAGATGTTAATGAGGCTGCAGATCATATCTTTGGACTTGTCTTGATGAACGACTGGAGTGGTATAATTACCTTTTGTTGCTTCACTTCATCATTTTCCCCCCTTTTTGAATACCATATTTAATACACATTTGGTTTTGGCAGCTCGAGATATTCAAGCATGGGAATATGTTCCTCTTGGACCCTTTCTTGGAAAGAGTTTTGGTAAGACAATGTATTCCTGCTTTTCTTTTGAGTTAAGGCTACAAACAGTATGTCTAATTACTCATGGCAAAACCACAGCTTATTTTGAAAGGGGGGCCCAAATTAATGAACAAGATAGTAAGGAATCAATATATAATCCAATATAAGGGAATGAATCTCTTAACCATCTTAATTTTGGTGAGAAAAGATTAGATAAATCTGGGGAAGTCATGGACTCTACTGGACTAAAAGTAGGTAGGCTAGTGAAGATTGTGCATGTGCTGTATCTTTTCTTGAGCCCACAGGTTGTTACAGCTTGGATTTACTTTATTTCCATCATCTTTTAGGTACTACAATATCCCCTTGGATTGTGACACTTGATGCTCTGGAACCTTTTGCATGTGATGCTCCTAAGCAGGTAGGTATCTATACTGGGGGTCTTAGATCTTAAAGCCATTTGAGTTTCTATCTTTTTTCCCTAATTTTCTTTCATGGTGGTTATTTTAGTGAACTAACTAAAAATGCATGTTCTGCATTTCAGGATCCCCATCCATTGCCATATTTGGCAGAGAAAATATCCAAAAACTATGATATTGAATTGGAGGTAGCATCCGGCTTACCTCTTGATTTTCAGTATTTCACCAGTTATTTTATTGGATGTCTCCTGGTTTGATATGATGTGTTTGTAGTATCGTGAATTTAAGTTATTTTCTTGCTATTGAGTTACGGGTGCTTAAATTTTATAAAATTTTCAAGGTGAACTTGTTCCTTGATTCTAGGTTCAAATTAAACCTTCTGGACAAAATGATTCATGCGTGGTTACTAGAAGTAATTTCAAGAACCTGTAAGGGATTCCACTTCACTGCTGCTCTTATTCTTTTGAAAGTCCTTTCAGATGATAGCTGCTTTTTCCCTTATGATGTCATGAAAGAAAGAATCAAATTGTTTCATTATTTGATGTTGGGAGAAAATTTGAGTATTTTTTGAACTTGAAGATGTTGCATCTCTTGTTGTACTTAATATGCTGATTTGTTGCTTTTCAAATATATGCTGATTTTTGTTGAACTCTTGTAACAGATATTGGACAGTGACTCAACAAGTAGCACACCACACAATCAATGGTTGCAACCTGAGGCCAGGCGATATCCTTGGAACTGGGACCATTAGTGGGCCTGTATGTTTAGTACATTACCTTTCATTTTTGTATCCTTTTTACTTTGTATGTATGTATCTACCAATCCACACACAAACATGCACAAGTAATGAATGTGTTTATGGGTTAGAAATTTCTCAAACTTAATCAACTGCTCCTAGCCTCTGGTGTTCTTTCAATGCACTGAATAAGACAGCCAAATGGGTCTTTGGACATTACATTTGGCCATTCCCTGAGAAAAAGCTCATTTAAACCAATTCTCTTAATTATTTATTGCAACTACCTTTAAGCAAAGTATGAGATGGAAGAGTTGCATTGATTTTTTTTTTGGAAAGCTAAGAGTTGAGTTTTTATTGAATAGAATGGTTATGCTACTGAGAGTTGGGTTTAAGTGATGCATGTAATCCTTCCTTGAATATTCGAACAGTTTTCTGTATTTATGTTAATTGCCTTGGATGAAGTGAAAAATAACTGAGAGTCAGTTCTGGTATAGTGTTGATCATGCTGCTTGTTTGGTATGTGAGTCTCAATATGATGATTATTCGGTCATACTGCGTCTGATGTTTTTTATTCTTCAAGCAATAACCATAAATGAGTCTGGTACTGCTTGCTTAAAGTTTAGCCTCTTATATTTTGGGCAGGAGTTTGAATCATTTGGATGTTTGCTGGAACTAACATGGAATGGACAAAAACCATTGCCATTAAATGGGACAACTCGAAAATTCTTAGAAGATGGAGATGAAGTAATCTTCTCTGGTTGCTGCAAGGTACTTCCTGTGTTCCACATGGTTTTTAAAACTAAGTTGCAAACTCATTTATCTCCCTATCATGCAATTTATAGATAGGCTCGAGTCTTTGGCCTTGAAGGAATTTTAAACAGGTGAAATAAAACCACAATATTTTAGGATATCTTTCTGGTTCTGGGTTATTGGTTGAAGTTTTGGTAGTGATGGGGTTTAAAATTATGGAATTCAGAAGCTTAGTATAGTGGGGTTTAGAATCTAAGGTTTGAGCTCGAGGAGAACTTAAATTTGTTTATCTCCAAATCCGTGCTGAAAGTGAAAGTTACTATATAGAACGTGGAGTCATTTGATGTTAAAGTCATGGTCATGTATTGTTTCCCAAAATCTTTTACCTCCAATAGGAGGAACAGGACCATGTGGAGTAGTATAGAGTGATTGATTTCTGAATTATAAATTGCATACAGGGAGATGGTTACAACGTTGGTTTTGGAACCTGTGCTGGTAAGATTGTCCCACCACGCGATTGAGGAAACTTTTTTACTTTGGAGATAAAAGAAGATCACGTGCCACTCACTCAAGTCGTCGTTGATTTAAAAGAGATCTTACTGGAAATTCAGAGACCTGATGAAATGGTGTGTTTGTTGTATATGTGTTGATTGATCTCTCCTACGATGTTAATATAGTTGTAGTACTTGATGATATGCTGGAACTTGGGTTTGTCCATTAAGTAATAATATTTACTAGCTAACAGAGCCAACTTTTTTATTTATTAATTTTGAAGGAAAACTAAGCACTTAAACACACTAGGGCCATATACTACTACAGTTGAAGTTGAAGGACCTTTCGTTGGCTGGTTGATTCCATACCTCAACGTGACACATAAAATCGCAATGATCAAACCACTTTCACATCCCCTACATTGAAGTCTACCTTTGCACTTGAACCCTTTCCCATTTCATTTATTTGAATCCCTCATCCGCAGAGCCAACGCAAATCCTACTTCTTTATGGTAACTATATTTATAGAGTGAAATAATTAGGTACGCAAATTTTCACCAAATATTCCAGATTGATGGGTCATGGAGTTTATGATTTGGGTACAAAAATCCATTTTCCTTGATATATTTTCTAGGTCAAGTTGCCTAAAGTGTTCCATTAATCCTGAAAAGTGGAAACTAGATCATATAAATTGGAGTTGATTGAGAAGATTAATTAAGATGTAAAAAGAATTATTGAAAATACTTTATTTAATTAATACTATTATTAAACATATAGTCTTTGATAATTGATAAATACTCATAAAAGATTTTTAGTAATATTTGTCACTATCACGGTCTAATGACTTGTAAGGTAGTATTATTTTCTAAAGTTATGTGACACAATTACAGTGAGTATAATATTGATATCGTCCTTTTTTACATTCACCAATCCTTCAAGATTTTGTCACTTTGACGCGTCTTTCCTTTTGCATATCCTAATCTAGGATCTCTTCATATAAGAATCTCTTTTGCAGCACTAGTACCAGGAAAAGATGACAATACCATACCCCGGTTCGACATGATCCAAGAAAGTGGCATTATTTACTGGTCAGCGAGTTCTCAATGACTCCATGGAAAGAGATTTATTATTTTAAAGAGCAAATTTTGTATAACATCCTTCAAACATTGGTTCGAGCTTCTGATAGTGCTTGGGAAACCCATCGCATGGTGGGCCTAGATTTTGGTTCAACACATATACAGGACACAGCATGCCTCACTATAGAAGCAACTTCCAGAGCGGTTTCTTCATCTGCGGGAGTTCGAATACGAGGGTCTAGTACTAGTTGTATATCCTTTTGATCCAAACATGAATTCAGAACAGAAACAAGCTCCGCTGGATGTTTCCCCATCATAATTTCCAAGGCCACAACACCAAAACTGTAGACATCACATTTTTCCGTCGCGTTAACTGTGTAAGCTAACTCTGCATCCACCACCAAAAAAAAAAAAACCTATCAACCCTTCAGTTTAATTTAAATAACTTCTATATCTGGATGCCAGAGTCGGAAACTTGTAAGAACCTTCCATGCCAATCAAACAGTTTAGATGCAATAGAGAAGCAGAAAATGGAGTGCATAGAGAGGCTTAAATTACCTGGAGCAACATATCCTAATGTGCCTGCAAGGACTGTTACATTAGACGAATCGGGGTTCAGAATCTTAGCAGTGCCGAAATCCGAAATGCAGGCCTCGTACTCATCATTTAACAATACATTCTTGCTTGATATGTCTCTATGAATTATTGACTGTACGCAGTCATGATGCATATAGGACAAGCCATTTGCTACATCCTTCACAAGTTTGATCCTTTTGCTCCAGTCCAATTCTTTGGCTTTCATATCATCCCTCAGCACATCAGCTAGGCTTCCTCTCTCGATATAATCATAAACCAGGAACTTGTGCGGCCCGTGGCAACAAAATCCGTAAAACTTGACTATGTTTTTGTGGCGTATTTCTGTTAATGCTCGGATCTCGTTGGTAAAACTTGTCAGTTTCTCCATCTGTTCCCCGTCCTGACACAATAGTTTCTTGATGGCCAGAACAGGTCCTAGTGTTAACTTTGCTTTATACACTCTTCCACTTCCACCAGACCCAATACAATACTTTTCATCAAAACTCTCGGTAGCTTCGATTATATCTTCATACACAATCTTCCCGTCGTAGTTCAAAACCGAGAGTGGATTTCTGGCCTCCGATACCATAGCTTCCTTCGACTCTCTGCTCCTTTTGGCTCTTCGGGAGAGTGCATACAGAATAAACAAGGCTAAAGAAAGTATCAACCATGATAAAGAAGCACTGACAATGATTATCGGAACATTGTGATTTTTCTTATGAGTTTCCTTCTCCACTGATGTATTACTGCAGGGCTTCAAACCTAGGACTTCACCGCATAGGTTTTTGTTGTTGCTGAATGCGGCAGGTGAAGCACGGCGAAAGAACCCACTGTCAGGAACCGGTCCTTCCAAGTCATTGTACGAGAAGTCAATCGACGTTAAGCTAGTCATTGTACCGAATAAAGAGGGGATTGAACCTGACAGCATGTTGTGTGAGACGTTTAAATGTTCCAACATGGTGAACTTTGCTAGCTCGGGAGGTATCTGCTGTGTGAGCAAATTTTGACTAAGATCAAGTGAACCCTGCAAAGCTAGAGACCCAAGCTGGAATGGGATAGACCCATTGAAATAGTTCTTTCTCAAGAACAAATTATGTAGCTTCGAGCATTCACCAAGTTGTCCTGGAATTTGCCCATTCAGCTTGTTTTCTGAAAGATCAAGATCCTCAAGACTCGAGAGCTTTCCAATCTCAAGTGGCACCACATCTGATAATTGGTTATTGCTCAAGTTGAGGAAGTACAGAGAGGTTAATCTGCCCAATACTTTAGGTATCTTTCCAACAAGTTGGTTCGAAGAAAGATCGAGTACCGCTAGTCGATTCAACTTGCCAAATTCTTCAGGTATCTCTCCTTTGATCATATTACCAGCAACTTTTAATTGTTCCAGGTTTCTGCATCCTCCCCATTTAGCTGAAAGCAACCCTTCCAATCTATTGTGGCTCAACTCACAGTAATTCAGATTCGGATAAACTCCAAAGTCTAGGTCCAAAGATCCCGAAAGCTGGTTGTTGTGGAGCCGTACTCGGACGAGGCTGGTACAGTTCCGCAAGCTCTTCGGGATGGGACCTGTAAAGTTGTTGAACGCTGCAGTGAAAAGCTGAAGCTTTGCACCTTGACAGACTTGTGGTAAGGGACCTGAAAAGTTGTTTTCACTCAAATGCAATTCTCTTAAAGAAGTGAGGTTTGCTAATCCTTGAGGTACAAAACCCGAAAGCCGATTCGTGAACAGCAGCAATTCAACAAGAAGATTACAGTTGAGTAAACTATGAGGGAAGGTTCCAGAAAACTCATTCTGGTGTAAAAACAACATTGTTAGTTCGGTCAAGTTACCAAAAGATGAAGGGATATGACCTGAAAGATGGTTTCGATGTAAAGCCAAGGCATCCAAGTTTGTAAGGTTCCCTATTTCTGATGGAACAAAACCATGGAAATGATTGTTAGACAAAGCTAGCTCCACGAGATTAACAAGCAGGCCAATTTCCGAAGGAATCATCCCAGTGAAGTTGTTGTTGTGGAGCTCAAGAAATTGGAGCCTGTTCCAGTTGGAGAATAATCGCGGGTCTAGCTCGCCGCTGATCAAGTTATTGCCCACATAAAGCAATGAAATTTGAGTGAGGTTGGCTAACGAAAGAGGAAGAAAACCAGAAAGATAATTCATGGAGAGATTGAGGTGGGTTAGTTTTGAAAGTGAGCCTAGCTCGGATGGGATTGGACCAGAGAGAACATTGGAACTGAGATTTAGACAAGTGAGGTTGGGGAAGTACGAGAAATCCAAGTTACTAAGATTACCTCTAATACGTGAGCTTGCAAGGTTAATTCCTATTATGCTTCCAGCATTGTCGCATGAAATTCCAAACCAGTTACATGGACTGGTAAGGTTTTCGTTGTTTACTGCAAGTGTCCATGTTTGGAGAGAGGATTGATTTGGGAGACTCTCTTTCCATCTAAGAAGAGCTTTTGCTTCCAACAGCTCCACTGCTCTTACATACCAGAGAGAGAGCAGTAAAAATGAAAAACGTTTCAGTAAGTAGGCCATTATTTGCTTAACGAATGATACGAGTTAACTCAGGCTGAGTTGTGAGACTACCTAATACCTACCAGGAAGTCCCTTTTATTTACAAGGCTGATAACCGAAGACTATTTTCTCATCATCAGTTTCATGTTAGAAATCTCCAACTAGCTCCTTCAAAGTCAAGGACGTATGGTATGGAGATTAATCCATGAGACCGTCACTAAAAATATTGTTTTTTCTAGAGTGGAATCGACGGTCAATACTTATTTTCTTGATATGGATTGTTCAAAATTGAAGATTTATGACAACAAATCCCACCACTAAACTTGCATGGAATGGTGTTAATCACGTAACATCCGACTCTAGGAACCACTGCAATATTTAGCTTTAAATGCTGAGGAAAAGGGCACTAATCGTTGGGAATGGCGAAGCTCTGGGGTATTAATCACGGAAATATATTGTAATAATCAGTGCGAATACCAATTGATCACAACACAAGCTTGCCATGTTTGTAGCTTTCAGTCTCTTTGCCCTTCCCTTACGCTGGAAAAAGAAAGAGAGAACTCGTACATTCATGTCAAGTCCTCTGCAAATATGATCAAATATAGTGGGGGGGGGGGTGCTCTTTCAATATTTAAAAATATTTGTGTTCATACATGTGGATTAGGATTTATCATATCGACCGGTCTGTTTTCATCGTAGACTTGGGCCTTAGATATGGCAAAGCTAGTTTCTTGTTCTCCATTCCTTACGTTAGGAGAAAATTTTAAAGAAAAATTAGGCATGGCAAGAATTTTATCATGGCTTTGATTCAAATAAAAATTGAAGTATTTGAATTCAATATATTTGTTCAACATTACATTAATCATAGTTCGTTCTTTTTCAATTTATCCTTCCATTGAAGGAGAAAAAAGATTAATAAAGTAACTCATAAGAGGATTAAGATAGCTTTATCTTAAGTGATTTTTTTAGTACTCAAGAAGACGAGACACATAAATTTGGGTGTACAAAATAAACTTTGGTTTAACTTGTCTCCCTCGCATGCTTTTCTTTTGTTCTAGCATTTGTTTTAATATATAAAATGTGCTTTTACCCTAAAAAGAATTTAGACATTGCACATCTCAGCATAGTTAGAATCTCAATCCATTTTCCAAATACAAAAGCTGGATCTTGAACAGTCATTTAATAGTGGGTTTTGATTGGGACAGAAAAGAAACAAGGTAAATTGGCTTGTGACAAAAAAAAAAGAAAAAAGAACAAGGACCAAATAAAGTTAAAGGGACAAAGCGTTTACACATGCTTTGGCTAACTTTCACTTTCCACAGTGAAGGAAAACAACAGAGACCATACAATTATGTAACAACCCCCCTTCAAAAGTTTTCAACTTTTTCATTGTTTTCCATTGCAGATCAAATTACTCCGAATGGCAGATATAATAAAGCTTAACACAGTGCAAGATTAACGCCGTGGTTCCCGTGAAGGAAGGTTAAAAAGCAAAAGCTTTAACTTTTTTTTATTAATCCATTCCTAAAGAAATGAATGTCTAACTGCAACTCGGACTCGGAGCAAAAACAGAAAGCTATTTGATTAAACTCTCTTCATTGTGTAGATCATTCTTAGTCTCACTCTCACACAGCAGGATATGGGTGGGAAAATAAGAACAAAGTAAATGAATGAACTATGGTCACACCTAAAGGAGACTTGACAAACAATGGAACACAAAGCAAACCAATTCGCTGACAATGATTCCTTCGTATGTAGTCTACGATTGCCATTCTTTACGGATATCGAAAGTGTAGTTGATCTCCAAGTAGCACTTGTTATCATCGTCCACAAACTGTAAGGAGAGAAATAGGGTAATGGAAACAATATCAGTAAGCCTTCGTATGAATGCACACTATCAAGATGGTACAAAATTTCAACTATGATTTCATTATCTATAACATGAGAATGACCCACGAATTTGAATCTCAAAAGCCTGTTTCACATGGATCCTGACAACTCATTAATGGGATGTTTATCAGTAAATTCGGAGACACCATCTAACAAGAAAATCAAGTAATAAAAGCAACAGGGAACCAGAATCATACAAACCACTATGGATATTAATGAGCAAGCTTAAATGACTTTTTATTTTATCATTGATTTTACCTTACTTCTAGCTGAATAAGATCCTCTAGCAAACATTCCAGATGGAGTTGTTTCTTCACAAATTTCATGTGTGTAAGGCTCTGCCTGGGGACTTAAGGTTCCGATCATCTCTTTCGTGCTATCAACTGGTACAAGAGTTCATGGTGAAGAATATCAAATCCAATGGTTAACATGAGAGGGTACAATTCTTCCATATGAACAACAGAGAAAGAGAAAGAGGAATTACCCTTGACACCAGTTTTCCAAACCATATTAGTGTACTTGAGGCCGGATACAATGTTGTTGCTCACTTGGAAAGTGAATTGCAGGCTGTATTTGCTTCCTTCTTTTAGGGTAAACCACGAGCCTTTAGGCTTTCCGTTCTCCGGAATTGGAAGTACCATATCAGGTCTACCATCTGATTTGATCGCAAGGCTCAATATCTTCACTTCAGGTTCTAGCTTTTCTATAACATCATAAACAATAGAAGAAAATGTCAGGATACAAAGAAAGTACACGTTACAGAGCATGGAAACCATTGATGAAATCATTGACAAAAAGAAGGTATGAAGCTTTACTCTACGCCTACAATGTTAAGATAAACTGTCCACCAACAAAAAAGTTACATTAAAAGAAGCTGAAATTCAATATGCAAACAAATTGATCTTGCATCCCATTCTTACCTTTTTAATAATGGTCTACCAAGTATTGCAACATTTGAGATCAAGGGATTATATTCCAGATATTTTACACACAATATAAATTTCATCAACAGTGAAAGAAATCCTCAAGTTTCAAAGAATAGAAAATGAAAGACGAGAGAGAGAGAGAGAGAGAGAGATGTAGTAAGAGAAAGTCAAACCTCCAACGGACTCGAAATCCACAGTCCCAAGAAGTTGTTCCTTCCACCTCCTCAAGCTCTCATCATCCTGAACCCTCAAATTCCCACCAAAATACAGATAAGATTTAACGTTAAAAATGTTTCAAACAAAAAGAAAGATTAGTATATGAAGGAAGAGATGGAACAAAGGAACGAACCTTATCTTTTTCGAGTTGTTCTTTAAGGGTGCACTTCGGGCCTAACTCAATCTCCCTCTCTTCTTCATCATCATCGTCTTCGTCTTCAGTTGGACAAAGAGAACTCTCGCTTGCTTTTCTATTGATTCCAGGGGGATGATGTCCGTCAACGGCATCTTCGTTTGGAGGAATCTTTGATGGTGTTTTTGTCTCTGAAGCTTCACTATCAGTAGCACTCCCCTCCTTATCAAACCCCATGGTTTTGGGACTTGGATTCTCACCAACCGCCAAAGACATCAACAGCCCATCAAACAGGAACAAAGAGAAAAAGAGACTAAACACACTCACCGAAGATATATACAATAGTAGAAACTAACAGAGTTTGCCCCAAAGCACAAAAGAACAGAAAAGATAAGCCAAAGAAAAAAAAAAAAAAAAAAAAAACACTAGGAAGAATCTCAGAAGAAAACAACAAAAGATGAGGGAAACCTAATTCAAAAAAAAGAAGAAATATATATAATATTAGTATTAAAAGAAGTATATTGGGTCAAAGAATCCCAGAAAAGTAAACGGAAAACAAATACCAAGGAAGGAATAGGATAACCCTTCAAACAAGAAAAGACACCAAGAAAAAAAGAAAATAGAGGGAACGAATAGCAAAAGAAGGAGATGGCGGTCAGATACTATGTAACATCATAAAATGAAACAAAAAAAGAAAAAAAAATATAAGAGAGAGGGGGAATAGGTGGGGAGATCGTGAAGGTCACTCACTCCTGCACTAGCTTCCACGCAGAGCACGATTCTAGGAGGGGGGCTTTTCGATTTTAAAAATCTCTTATTTAACAGGGAACACAAAGTTGGAGGCAGAGATATACAGCCTAGACAGCTTCACCCCTTTGTTTAATATATATATATATATACATCTATATATATACGCCTTTTTCACATTTCCTCAGACACTGATGTTAATGATTGGAATAAAGGGTGAAAAGGAAAGATGTTTACGCGCTAAACTAAGGAAAAAGAAAGTAAAGAGGGGGAAATCAAAGTATGGTTAAGGGAAGAAAATTATATAATTTCCTAAAGGAAAGCATATAATTTTCATGATTTTTATTTCAATAAATTATGAAAGAATAATTATACATTACAATTTTTAAAAATTACTTTCTTTTTCTTAGTTTAAGGAAATTAAGGATTTTACTTTCCCTTTTGTTTTCCTTTCCTTTTGCTTACAACTATATTTAATCTTCATAATTTTAAATTTTCAATTATTAACACTCTTAAAATATTTTATTAAATTCAATTTATTTTTAATTATATTATTATTAAATAATTTTTTTAATTTTAAAATATATTAACAATTGAATTTAAATTTTAAAATTTTAAAAATAAAAACACCTAATTTTCAAAAATAAAAGTATATTTTAACGTTTATGATATGCTAAATAGCCTAAGCTGACTGCTATCAACCCTTTGTCTTACTCGACACCATATATGGAGGTGGGCAGTGAGGGTACGCTAATTCTAACTTGTTTTGAGTCTCCAAGTGGGTAGTTCTGAATTATATGTCGTACTTGCAGCTTGCACCCCCCTTTGGGCATAACTTGTCAAAGTCTTTTTCATGGCTTCACACACAGTTTACGATTCCAATTGCTGACATTTATTATAGGGGGACAACAGTTTCGAGGCAGAAAAAAGAAATCCATTCGCACTCCACCCTTTAAACAGACCTTCATTTTCAACTTGTTACTTGGATAATTGATGCTTGATTTACGCCAAAATTGATATGATATTTAATGATATCAGGGACATAGAATAATCAATTATCCAGAAAATATACCCCAATTTTTTAATTCGTAATTATTTTCAGGCAATCTGCCTGTCTGTCTGTCTAGCTGCTGCTCTTATGATTTTGATCATTGATTAGTGATTAGGTGGTTGGAGAAACCAAAACTAATGCTTCCTGCACGTTTCTTCCATCTCTTTCTGTTTTGTACAACATTCATTTCATTTAACAACCTGCATTGATGAAGGGATTCAATAATACATGCATTATTCTCCAAAACTGTGCACTCTTCAACAAATTGCCTTTTTTAAAATTTGAGGGAGGTGGTTCTGTCATCATAATGGATATAAGGAACACAACTAACCTGCTTAAATGTGATGCAACACACAGATATTGAGCTCAGCCTACCGGTAATCGGTGTCATCTTAAGAATGGAAAATAGGTTGTAACAGAAATATTCATAGTTCTAACAATAAAACAAGGGGAATCATTGCTTGAATGACGATGAAATAACTCTCATGGTCCTACATCCGACATGATTAAGTTATAAAAAAGCAGATAAGGGCCCAAGGCTAAAACTTACAATATAGTTTCATAAACAATTTCTGTGCTTGTTTTAATTAAAATAAGTTGATATGTACCATCAAATTATCTCAATATCGACAAAAAATAGTAATCCTGCGTAAGGAATGAACATTCATTGCCAAGTTCATTGAATTTATACTATTTATAGTTGTGATTACACATTCCAATAATTAAAACTATCAGCAGCCAAATTATTTTATTCATTTCTTTGCAGCCAAACATGAAATAACACATAAGAATTAAATAAAATAAGATATAGGTAGGTAAAAGTGTGAAATCCGGTGTTACCTCTCTGTGATTGTATGAGGGAAAAAGAAAAAGGCAAGAAAATCCGTCGTCGCAATGGAGATTAAGAGCTCCAATTAGATCAACACTTTGATTGTGTCGTGAGAGATTAGGAGCCAATGGGGTCGGGTCTAAAACGATGACCCGAGATGATTTAGGTTTAGATTAGCATATATTATATTTAAAAAGTTAGTAAATTTTCAATAGAGTTATTGATTTATATTATTTATCACATCAACTGAATTGTTAATAATTTAATTAAACTCAAATATAAAATTTAATAATCAATGGATTATGGTAAGTACACACGCGATGTGTTGAAAAAATATATATATATATAAATAGGAGTGAAGCCAGAACAAATTTTTAGGGTGGCCGAATAAAAATTTAATTTTTATAGTCTATATTTTTATAAATTTTAAAGGATTAGATCGAAATTCTATAATTTTAGGGGGGCCAAAATATAATTTTACCTTTACTAATTTGAAATTTTAAAAAAATATCAATGACCTAAATAGAAATTTTTCATTTTAGGGGGGCCAGGGCCACTACCAGCCCCCCCTTGTATCCGCCTCTGTATATGAATATATTTATTAAAAGTTTATGTAATAATTAAATGAAGTTTTAGTTGAAATAGTAAAGCTGAAAGTGTAAAACTATAGTTTTTTAGGTTTAAATCTCATGGATGTTTATTGATTTTATATAAAAATATTGTTGAGTAATATTTCCTCATGTGTTATTTTTAGGAATGTTTGGGTATTTATACATGTTCTTGTAGGTGCTATTACAACTCATGATAGGGTCTCATTATTTTGTTTTGGCCTCGCTGCCTCTAGTATTGACATTCTCTACGAACTTCAAGTTTGCTGGGCACGTGTCTACGGAGCAAGCAGTCCTTTCTGTTCTTGGACGTGTGTCTACGGGTGGGTTCCATACTTGTTGGACGAGTGTCTAAGTGGCTTGCGGGGCATGCGGCCCTTTCTGTGAGCTTCCTGGGTGTATGCGAGTTGAGGTGGTGGCCTTGCGTTGCGAGCTGGGACCGCAAACTTGTCTTGATGTTCTCTTCGTAGCCCGTTTTGCACTCAATCTTCTAGTGGGACCTATTCAGGTCACGGGTCGAAGACCCAGATCCCTTTTAAGATAAGAGTCAGTAACTACTGATGTATAACAATCTACTCCCCCCTAGTGGGCCTAAGGGGCGTTATAAAGTGGCGACCCTTAGGTCCATCATGTCAAGTTTAAATGCAAATTCTTGAATACGCTACGAGCTATGATGCATAACAATTGCTTTGCTACGGCACAAGTGGGTATCGAGTGTTCGTATATGACCGTTAAAAGCTGAACCGTTTCCATCTGTTTGCTTCTAAATTATTGGTTTTCCTCGATTATACGAATCGTCAAAGAGCGGGAAGAGAAATCCCTCTTAAAAAGGGAAACCTCTAAAGCCTTAAATCTTTCACACAACATTCCACAGCCTCCTGAGCGGTCATTTGTTTCCTCATAAGTTTCATTTGTTCTTGGAGAGCCAAGAGCTACTGTGAAGATGGCTCTTGGTTGAAAGGGAGTGGTAATCCTTGATTGGTAGAAATATTCAAGTCCAAATGACCAGAAGCTCCCTAATAAATCGTGTTACCGATGTTTTTGGTCTATCGGTGAATCATCTAGCGAATAAATCTATTTTGTTGTGCTGGTCACTGGAACCTAACGCTCCTGCTTGTCCTGATGAAGAGTTGAAGGGGAAATTTTCACATGGGTGAGCCATTTGCTTCGAAAACTGAAGAAAATTCAATCGAACTCGAAAAAAATCTGATGATCGGAAGTCTATCCACGCTTAGCTCACCAATTGTTAAGTAAGATTTTCTCATGTGTTATTGATAGGAATGTTTGAGTATTTATACATGTTGTTATAGGTGTTATTATAGTTCATGATAGGGTCCCACTATTTTGTCTTGACCCCGCTACCTCTAGTATTTAACATTCTCTACGAACTCCAAGTTTGCTGGGCACGTGTCTATGGAGCACGTGGTTCTTTCTGTTCCTGGGACTGAGGCGGTGGCCTACGGGGCACACGACCCTTTATGCGAGCTCCCTAGGTGTATGTGAGCTGAGGTGGTGGCCTTGTGTTGCGAGCTAGGTCCGCAAGCTCGCTTTGCGAGCAAGATCCTCAAACTCACCTTGTTGTTCTCTTCGTGGCCCACTTTGCACTTAATCTTCTGGTGGGGCCTATCCAGGTTGCAGGTCGGAGACCCAGATCCCTTTTAGGATTCGAGAAAGAGATTCGGGTCGGTGACTAGTGATGTATAACAAATATGAAAAAAAAAATATCATCATATTATATGACTGACTTTATATAAAAAGCATAATTATTTAATTATTTTTCAAGTAAATTAAAGTAGATAGCTTATAACACAAATTCAATTATAGGGATCAAGATATATTATGCATACACTATTATAACATATATAATATATCAAAAGCAACATATGTATGATAAATACTAATAACAATGCTATATAATTTTTAATTTTAAGAGAATGTAAGTCGGAAAATTTAAATTAATATGGAGGTGTAGGATAAAATAATAGTAAGATGTAGTAAAAGGGACATAACTAAACATTTTGTGGAGATTGATTTGGTAATAGAAAATTGTGGGTTTATAGGAAGGAATGATTGTGATGATGCGTGGCAAAATCCGATCCATAGAGATACATCATCATTCACATGATTAGCAGAACATTGCATCTTCTGAAAGCGAAAGGGCAGGAATTGAATTATCAATCAAATCTTAAAAATGAAAATGGAGAGTGGACCCTTTCTTGTTGCTTTGCCACCGCCCTACACTCACTTCGTTCTTGCCTTTTCCTTTTTCCCTTCTTTGTTTGGCAATTGGCTTCCGTCCATTACCATGTATACAGATACATCAATCTTATCATTGTTCCTTTATTCCTCAATTGTCAATGGGATTTATATAAGGAATTGGAAAGTGAAAGTGAAACACCCTGCTTTTAATTATACTCAAAAGCTAAACATTAATTTGACCTTCATCCCTACCCTACCCTACCCTCTCTCTTCTTTTCATTACTGTGTATGCATGAAGAATTAATTATTTAAACTACTTGTGCTTGAAGTAAAGGCAGGTATGTTCATCACGAAATAAATTTATAACATGCAATACTACTAGTTACAACATCGAACCATGATTCAAATTCTTTAAAGTGTGAGTGACACGAGGTGTGTCAACTTGCCATGTTCATCCATCCTTTTTTCTCTCTCTAATATCGTCGAATAATTTAAATTATTAATGCCAGCCATTTACATCCTATAAATACCTCTCTTATTCACTTCCCTCCAAACACTTTTTAATATCTTGCTCTTGTGCTTTCCTTTGTATTCCATACCCATGGCCAGTGTTGAGGTAATGAAATTTTGTTTAGCATTAATACTCATTTTGTTTTCGTTACCATTAAACAACTTTGTTGTTTAGTAAGTAATGTAGGAGCCTAGGTAGCTGCATATTGAATCTTTGGCAAAACCAAAAGGATCTGTCTTCTTTTATTTCAACATCCTATGTTTAACAATTAACAATATCCATGGTCCTACTAAATGAACGAAATTACGCGATGATGAACTTTGTTTGGTTCAGTTAGAACAACGTTAATATCTTAAAATGATTTTTGGGGCCTTCCCTCCAGGTTCAATCAACTGCAACAGCATTGCCAGAGAAGGAGACACCAGAGGTAACCCAGGTTGAGAAGCCAGCGGCCACGGAAGTAGAGGAAGCAAAAACAGATGCCCCTGTTGTAGTTGCAGAGGAAAGCGAAGCTCCGGTTAAAGTTGATACCAAAGAAGCCAATGCTGACGAGGAATAGAAGCCAGATGATACCAAAGAAGAGAAGACTACAGAGGTGAAGCCAGAAACAGTTGCAATAGAGATACGGTGGAAGCACCAGCAGAAGAGGAAAAGGCTGACAAAGCAGAACGAACAGGTTCCTGTTGTTGATAAGGCTCAGGAATAGAGAGCCACCATAATTAAGAAGCAGCTTTTATCTTACAGGGTGCATCACAGTTCTAGTGCCTCTGTTATTTGTTTATTATTATGATTTAAGTGTTTTTGGTTCTATATGGTGTTAATTTGGGTCGAGAGTCAACACACATACCGTGCTGATGGAATTAATTAAGTTGCTTTTGTATGATTTATATTGTTTGGGTTCCAAGAGAGTTTGATATAGTGTGACATAGGATATGTGATCTCTATTATGTTTTGCATAAAGGTAGATTTTTGTTTCATCATATTTACAAAATTCTCAGATAATTACTTATTGGTGTTTATATAAAACAATTCATATCATACCTGTACTTAAATAAATAGTTGAGTCCAGAAGAAGATGACGACATTTCTTGAAGGGAAAAAGACAATTAAACTACACCGTCTTCTTATATAGCATAATATTTTATCCTATATCCTGTACAAATTTATCTGTGCAGTTAAAACCCGATTTTTAGCCCCCACCAAAATGCGAAATATAACTAGAGTGTTTTTACCAGGTGCCAAAGCTGCACCTAATATGTTCTTGAGTAATAACATTAAGACGTTTTCGCATTTCACACACGGAGGGATATGGTGGGAAACATATCCGGTAAAAGCAGGTATGAGAGGAAGGAAGATAATCGCATGGCTCCGACGTCTTATAAATATAAAGCCGGGAAGCTAAACACCGGAAACCTTCAACAGGTAGATACTTCACTGAGGTCCAGAAGAAAAGAAGTTGCTTCCTTTGATCTGCTGACATTTCTCTAACAATCTGCAAATTTTTTTCAACTTTAGAAAGTAAATTATTAGGCAGAAAAAATAGTAAAAGCATATGAGTTCATCAAGCCAAGTACTACGACAATCATTGCCTTTTATCTATTGATATGTTACTAACATAAAGAAACCATCTTAAAAACAGTTTCATCACTGCCTTAACCTCAATTAGTTATATCAAGAACTCTTTTCGAGGCTGATACAACTTCTTGGGCATTAACAGTCAGTTACTATAAATCAAGAACATTCTGGACATATCCTTGCTTCTGAGGTAGTCTCTCAATCACTGTTCTACTGTAGTTCAACTTTTTGTCTATAAGCTGTAAGTATCTAATAAAATATATAAAATAAAATCCAGGTTGTGATTTGCAGCAATTAAGCTTATCAAAAAGAGACAGGACAGAGGTAAAGACAATGGTTGCAATTTGCTAATTAGTTGTAGCATATTGACACTCAATTTAACAACATTCACCCTTGTTCCATACGCTCATTTTTCAAAACAACTGTATATATGTGACAAGCAGAATGAAAATTAACAATGCAGAATTAGATTTTAAAGAAAACATAGAGACCAAGACCATGTGTGATTAGAACACATTCCTATATGTCCATACCTCCCAGAACCAGGTTATTTGAGGATCACTTTCTTTGTAGCCATTGTACTCAGTATGTGCCTTCCAATCATCAACACAAATGGGACTTTCGCTTCCATACAACATCCGATCAAGGTCCTCAAGCTCTAAACTTTGGAAAAAGATCTTCTGGAGCCTTGAGTTAGAAAGAATATGGCCGAAACCTTGGGAAAAATAGTCTACCTGTTCAGAAGTAGATGTTGAAAAGCGATCACGAATAAGAAGATTAACATATTCCTGTCTATTCCTGCTATTTACTACAATGCTTTTCCCACCAGCGCATAGTTCCACAACTCTCCTGGATCCTAACTCCTCAACTTCTCTAACAAATGTCAGTCCTAAAGCATCTGAATCAATAAACTCAGCATCCATCTCCAGAATCTTCTTGCAACTGCTATACAAGCATGGATCTGCCTCTCGTATATCTTCCAAAGATATATCCATGCCAGCCAGTTGTAAGAAAAATACACGATCAAAGACAATACCCACTTGCACTTTATGCATCAATGCCAATGCAATCACGCGTCCAGCAAAACTGAAATACTCGAGGTGCAAAGGATCCATCCTAGATGCTGCATATAGAAGGAAATACATAAGTAAGCATACACTTGCGCCAGAGTAAAGGGAAATCCATGCAACTTATTAAGTATCATAGGGTCTTCAAAGACTGCTTAAAAATAAAAGAAAATAATTAATAATAGAGAACATTTCAAAAGGAACCTAGTTCCATGACTATTCTCAAACAAGCAACAAACAGAATCTGGTTTCGATGGCAACACTCAAAAAATTGAATCAAAGTCTTGATGTCAATAAAATAATATAAAGGAGAAGCAAACATGTTTCATCTTGTGAGGTTGGCCGACAATCACATAAATCTCAAAAAGAATTAAAGTAGTCCTCTCGGTTAAGCTCTCTCAAAATTCTTGTTCACAACCAGATTCAAAGCCTTACTTTCTTTGTTTACTTCATTTTGGATTCTCTCCCCTCACCACCCTTTCTATTGTTCCTGTTCCTCAACTCAAAACTCAAGCTACTAATGGGCTATTGTCTTTTCTATTGTTCCTCTTTCTCAACTCAAAACTCAAGCTACTAATTGGCTATTGTCTTTGTTTCATAGCATATAATAACATATACTGCCTTTGGGCAGGTTGAGATGGTGTAACATGTAAGTTGCCATATCCAATGTGCTAGACACATCTTGTATTACCAGGCATGTGATATATTTGGAGTAAATTACATAGAATGACCAATGCAGACAAACAAAACAAGAAGCTTACAACAGCAAAGTGAAATACAAAGCCTCATTTGGTCTACATAGAATATCATGCTTAGGTTGGAAAGGAAACAACTGTTTCTAAAAGCAGCCCAAAACCAATGAAAACTAGAGATCTAAAAACCCTTCAATGACTCATCAATTGAAATTCATACTCGAGGGTCTGAGCAGAAGAAACAATAAAGATTGGAAATAAATCATAGGTCTCACTTGCCAAAAGCAAGAGAAGGAAGAAAAATGGGTAAGAAAACATAGGCCAACAATTCAGGTATGCTTTGAACTCAACACTTACTACGACCATGAGAATCTCTCTTTATGTCATTAAGGATACCTATAAAGTACACTGTAAATGGTATTCACTTCTACTACCTCAATCCATATTTACAGACAAACAAGAGAACACCAACACAGAAAAATGACAGATAAAGAGAACAGTAAAAATTCTTCACTAACTGAAAGTAAGTTCAGAATTTTAGAGGAAGATTACCAGGATTAGGAAAAAATCTTCTACGATCATAAGCACAAGGCAAGAAAAGGGCATTCTCCGGATTGAATATAGCTTGGCATACCAATAAAAACCACTCCCTCAGTACACCAGGGCCAGTGGCTTCTTCATTTTTGAATTCCATGAACAGACCAGCATGAAGTGATTCAGAGTCCACACGAGCAATGTATTCAAATGATTCTGCCAATAACTGAGACCTGTCAATCAGCATCTCATGCAATTCCTCATAGTCATCTTTTACCTCAGGAAACATCATCATGACCAAATGCCTCCTGGATTCAAAATCAGTGACATCCTTGTGCTCAAGTAGCCATTGATTATCATCATCTCGCCTGGAGAATCTAATTATTAAGGCACACAAAGAAGCCTTCATATTCCTCAAAACCATCCAAAACTTTTCTTCAGCACCTTGATAAAGTTTTGAGATGCCATTTAGTTCCTTCAAAATGGAAAGATACAGGGACCACCCTGAATGAACAAATTCATCGCCATTGCTTCCTCTTGCCACAAGGCTTTCCTCCACTCTGATAAGGCAATTTTTCATTTTATGCAACAATTTATCAAATATGATATGAAGATTCCTAATCTCATCCCTATAGAGAGGATGGTAATCAATTGATATCGGAATTCGGGACTCCACCTGCTCAATAATGGCAGACCTCAAAGGGTTCAAGAATGCTACGAATTCACGGAAATGACTCGATGATGGTCCCTCACTAGTGGTTGAATACAAACTAGAATCCAACTCCTCAGATAAATGACTAACCAACTCATTAAAAAAGGGGAAAATCTCCGGCACAGTAAAGCCTTTAACCTTCGCCCGCATTAAACCCATAGAACTGCTAACACTTTCAAGCAACACGCTCAGTGTACTACGACACCAAGCATACAAACTATCCTCATTAACAACCTTCCGTAGTAACTTGCAAAACTCTAATGCTATTGGTGCACAATAAGAATGCAGCTCTTTTGGTAAGTCCATCCTACATGATGTTAAGAAATCTCTTATTGAACTATTAGCACACTGCTTATTACCGTCAATAGGAGAAATATAAAGCATTACCAAAGCGGCAGGAGCCGAAGATACCATAAATATCTGCAAGTCAGCAGAAGCAACCTTGCCGTTGTCCTTGTGAGCAATTGTGAAGAATTTGTCCAAACAACCTTTGATGCTTTGGGTTGGGGAATGGACCGTTTCTCCTCGGCAAAGGGAGGAAATAAGGGAGACCAAATCGTCCATGACTTGCCAGGTTTGCGGGTGGTCAGTGGATCGCATACGGCCGACGAGTTGGAGACCGGCATCGTTTTCGATGTGGCAGTCTGCTAGGGATTGTTCCCACTGTAGCTGTTTCCCATGATAAATTAACCGTTGTTCGAATACTGGAATTCCTGTCATCACATGAATCCGTTCGTGTAGGGATTTCACGGTGTCCTCCGAATTAGCCGTGACTACCATGGTCTTGCCCCCCGAGAACATCCGGACAAAGAATTGGAGGCGTGTGGAGGAACAAGAGGCGGAAGACGACGAAGCATCGGAAGAGGAAGGGCGAAAGTCGATGTGGGAAGCAGGGAAGGCGAAAGGTGGGGCTTTGGTCACGGCTGCGATCGGGTGATGGTGATCGTCTTTTCGCATTCTAACAGGGACTAAGGGAGCCTCGAAGTCTTGGTCGCCGTCGAAAGCAAGGGCATAATCGTCGAACTTGCGCTTGGAGGAAAGGCGATGATCGTAGCCGTTGGAGAATTGATCAACGGCGGGGGATGGGAAGAGAGACATTGGAGGGTAGAGAGCCCCCAGCCTGGTATGGTTGGGGGGAAGCAGATAATCAAGAAGCCGACACAAACATCAAAAAAAAAAAAAAAAAAAAAAAAGAAATTGGAAAACCCCTCAAAGGAATAGAGATGGAAAACCCTATGGAAAATACAAAATATAAGGAAAGAACTTGTAGGCAAAGGATCCAAGTTTTACACACTCGCGCGAGGCCTGTGGTGTCGTCACCTAAGCAGCGCAACAAACACTATCAACTAATAAATCTTATGCTATTTTTTTATTTATTTTTCGTATTTATGTATTATCTGTCTATCGATATCTATATTTATACTTATATTAAGTTTTTACTGAGTTAATATCATAAATTAATAGACATTAATTTAATTAAAATATTATTAAAATATTTTTATAGATAAAATAATATATATTATTATGAGAGTGATTTTATCTTTTTATTTTTATTTTATACTAATATTAAATCTTAAATTATGTTGTTATCACGAGTTAACATACACTAATTCTCTTGAAAATTTACTAAAATATCTTTTATATATAAATTGAGAGATATATTATCATAAGGGTGTTTTTATATTTTTGCATTTTTATGTAAATCTATACTTATATTAAGTCTTAAACTGTATTGGTATCATAAGTTAATATACACCAATGCAAGTTTATGAGATAAAAGAGACGAAAAATTAAATGTATGGTTAATATAACTTTTTTGTAATGTTAAACGGCAAAAAAGTCATTATGTCAAAAAATTGTTAATAATTATGTAATTACAATGTAATTGATTCTTTTTTTTTTATTAGTAAAAAACTAAATTAATCTATTTAATAGTAAAAATATTAATTTAATTTAATCGCTATCTACTAGATATATTTATTGTTGGATTAATGTGCAATAGATTTGATCATGGTCGATTCAGATTCAGGTCTAGCCGATGTAAAATTTTAGGTCAATTTTCTAGGTTTAAGATCGGTTCAACTCGAAAAATATCTAAAATTTTGTCCAAATCCAACTCAATTTAAAAATACTAAACTCGAGCCCGACCCAGCTCGCCCATATTTACTTTATAGATTTTTTTTATATGAAAAAAATTTAAAAATATAATACATCAAGTACACTAAAAATATTAAAATAAATATTTTTATACTTAATTAAAATTATACAATATCCAAATAATAATAACAAATTAATAATAATATAATAACAAAATGGTAATAAAACAATAACATTAAAAAAATTTAAATTAATTCGAATTAGACTTGGGCCAAAAAAACTATCCAAAACTCAACTCGTTTACAAAATAAAAAATTATTTTTTAAATTTTTATTTTTATTTAAATCTCTATTTTTAAAACGGATAACTCAAAACATGGTTGTAGTCCGGAATAGAGAGTCGGTTGATTGAGCGCTAAGCACAAAGGGTTTGAATTTCGGCTTCAATTCCATGTAAGGTAGCTGCCATATACATATTTAAACTTTGATTACGCAATTTACTCGAAAATTTTAAAGTAAAACGTATACGTATTAAATTTATAATAAAATAAAGTTTTGAATATATTTATATTATTATAATGCAGCAGTACTTAAAATAATACAGAGTCCAAAGATTCAACTTGAGATTAAAGAAAATTATATATAAGACCTCCACCTATATTTCAAGGAATAACTTCTTTTATATAAATTTTTACTTTCACTTCAATCGAAAAGTGTGAAATAATCTAATATATTATTATTATTCAAGAAATTGACTCGAATAAAAGAAAAAAAAAAAGAAAAGAAGAAGAAGCCATCTTCAATAATTCATGTATTTGAAGAGAGAAAGGAGTTTCTTTGCCGGTGCTAATGGTATAATACAAGTTTCGTTTGATGAACCCAGCAATAGTTTGTGTTTTACTAATTATTTCACCATCTTTTTAAGCATTGAATGAGTGGGTACTGAATGGGGGATGAATGCATGTGAATTGTGAAGGTGGTAACTGAGGTTTTCCTTCTTTGCTTTGCATGTGAATACGAAGAAGGTGGAAAATAAACAAGGTTTTGCATTTTTTTTTTTTTTTGGTTCATTGCATTGCATGTGACCGTGACTACGAAGAAATTGGAAAATAACCGAGCACACTTACCTCAGTGCACCCGCCGACAACGACAATATTATTTTTTAAAGGGTTAACTATAAAAAATAGTTACTTTTATTTTATTCAGATTATATTTTAGTCATTTATGTTTGAAATGTTACGCTTTAGTCACTTACGTTAACGTTTTGTTACGAAGTGGTCACTCTACCGTTAAACTTCGTTACCTTCCTAAAGGCAGTCTTACGTGACAATCCAAATGAGTTTTAAATGCCAATGTAATGACCCGAAATTCCCGGGCACCGGAAAAGTGAGTTATAGGGCCTCCGTCTTAGTGAAATAAGTTTGAAAATAATTATTAAAAATATTTATGAGCCTACTGGTGTGTCTAATTAGGAATTAATTAGGTGAAATTAGCTTAATTTAGAATAATTAGCAAAAAGAACTAAATTGAAAAAGGGGTAAAAGTTTAATTCTAAAAAATAGAAAATAAAAAGGATCAAAATGGCAATTAAGCCGTTTACATAAATTGAGGCGGCATATTGAAATAAAATCAAAGATTTTATTTCGGTTTTATATATTAAATCATATATATATTATAATGATTATTATTATAGTTTTATATTAAATTATTATGATTATTTAATTAATAATATATTATAAATAAATTAAATAGAAGACAATTGTATGGTAATAAAATATACATGTGTAAGAATTGTATTGGTACATTTGTAATTTAAATACTAAATTACTTATAATTTAAGTAAAAAGATATTTGTTAATTAAATAATTAAATTATTAAATTATGAGATTTTTTGTTTAAGAAACAAATTAAATAATGACAATTGTAATAAAATTATTGGTACAAATGTAAAATTTAAATATGTATCCAATTGTAATATTAGTATTTGTTATTAGAATAGATATTTATTAAATTAATTAAATATAAAATATAACATAAAAGAATTAAAGAAACATAACAAAAAGAAACAGAGAAGAAACGAAACAGGGGAGAAAGAAGGAGGAAAAGAAAGGAAAGAAAGGAAATAGGGGAAATAGGGATTTTAAAGCTTGGAAGTTTAATAGGTAAGTCAATTTAGCCATTTTTACTTAATTTTGATGTTTTAAAAGCTTTAGAACAAAGTTTTGATGAAATTAAGTTGATATTTTGAAAGTTATTAGATTTCTAAATATTGTTCATGTTGAGTAAAAAGATGAATTAGGGGTTAAATTGATAGGAATTCAAGTTAGAAATGAAATAAGGATTGAATTGCAAAGTAAGCTATAAGTTTTGTGTTTTAGGGACTAAATTGGGGAAAATTCGGAATTAAGAAAATATGTTGAAAATTTAATAGTTAAATTTGAGTTTAAATGAAATTTGAATAGGAATAAGGTGTGAATTGGTGTTATAAATTTGGTTATTAACATTTTACATCAAAACAGTTTTGGGAAGTAGCAATGGTCTGACTTTGAAAATTCACTAAAAACTTTATAAATTGAACTAGAGGATGAACAAAATATAGAATTAAAGATTATTGTGTCTAGTTTCTTATAGTAGAAACAGTGTAAGCAATTAATTGATGAATCAAGAGATATTTGAAGTTTTGTAATACTAGTTCGGGGTGATTTCGAGATGCCCTGTTTTAACTTTGGAAAATCATTAAAAATTGTACAAAAATTATTATGGAGTGTAATTTATATATGTGAACTCCTTAATGAATCTAGTTTCAAAATAAATAAACAAGAACCTTATTCGAGTTCTGTACAATGAGATAATTTATTTTTAGTAGAGAGAGGTCAGAACTGTCAAATGAAATAACAGGGGAGTATTTGATGAATAAACTGTACTAAATGGCTAGACCAAAAATTCTAGAAATTTTATGGTTAGAAGATATATGAGTCTAGTTTTAAGAAAAATTTACGGATATTAATTTGGAGTTTCGTAGCTCAAGATATAAATAATTTAGTAACAATGACTCAAGTAGACAGCTTAATGGTGAAATTATATATATATACATTAAAAATGGTTAAATTTGCATGTTTAGGCTCATGAATTAAATTGAATCATGTTGTATTGATGATTATAAATTATTATTTTCGTAGCCAACAAAGAACCCAAGCATCGATGATCGAAAGGAAAGGAGAAAGTCATCGAGGACTAAAACGGAGAATTACGGTGTGTATTACTATAATTCAAATTTTAATTATTATTGATTGCTGAAATTTTTAATTGTTATATATGGTAAATAAGACTTGAGGTAAGTATGTGAAATTAAAATTAGAAAAAGTAAAATAATACCCTATTAACTTGTCGGACTAGATTCGATACAAATGGCATGCGATTGGATTTGTGATGTGATGAAGAGATTGTAGTTCGGCCGAGAAGATGTTTCTGTTATTATATACTTCGGTTTATCCGAATAGGCATTTAATGCCTTATTGGTGTGTTTGGGGGGAAATATTATACCGGTGTGTTATGGAGGATTTACAATATTCCGGGTGTGTTTGGGTTGGATATTCTGGTGTATTTGGGTGGAAATCCGCGTATCTATCATAGTCCGAGCTTTGTTAATAGGGTAAATAATTGAAATGAAATTTTGAAAATGAGATTATTTGTTTAGTACTATTGAAAAGTATGAGAAAAAAAATGTATGAACTAAATTATGAATTGAGTTAGTATGAGGAAAATGAATTATGAATTTAAGATTTTATGAAGTAAAATAAATATATATAAAAGTAGTTTAAATAATTATAAAATTTATGGTTGATGTTTGTAATTTATTAATATTAAATAGTCTTGATTTATAGTAATACCACTGAGTATATTCATACTCAAACAGACGGTTGTCTCCGTCCGCTTGCGAGTTAGTAGAAGTCAAGTATTCCGGCTCAGTATCCAGAACAATCCCGACTCCAACACAAACTTGGTGATGTATATTTTTCTTTTGGGTAAAGGTGGCATGTACATAGGTATTGTTTAGTCACCTGAATATGTATATTGTTTTGAGTAGTGAAGGATGAATTATAAGATTTAGATGGTTAAATGAAATAGTAAGAAAAGTACATGATATTTTGATACAGGAACATTAAGTTGTTAAATGAACGAAGTTTTAAATCAATTTTGGATGATGCTATGATAGTAATTAAGTTAAAATTTTGTTAATGATATAAATATTAGTTATATGAATGTGAAATATTGGTGTTGGTTGTTTTGGTTTGAATTTGCAGGAGGGTTAAGTAAAAATAAGTAGAAATACTGCCGAAATTTTTATAAAAAAATAAAAAATAAAAAATTTTGGAATACGCGAACAAGTTCCGTTCTTCTTTTAATACGTGTTGAACTTCGAGAGTCAAAGATAGGGACTTAATTATTATATTATACTATAAAACTTATATTAATTGTAAATTATTCGTAAGTTGTCTGATATGTCCGGTAATGCCTCATAACCTCGTTTCGGCAACGGTTTGGGGTTAGGGGGTGTTACAGCCAACTTGGATGTCCAGTTGTTGAGATGAAAATAGATTTTTAATTAAATAAATTTAATTTAGATTGCCACGTAGGACATCTAAATTGGCATTTAAAACCCATTTGAATTGTCACGTAGGACCACTATTAGGGAGGTAATGAAGCTTAACAGTAGAGTTACCACTTCGTAACAAAACGATAACATAAATGGCTAAAATGTAATATTTAAACATAAGTGACTAAAATGTAATTTGAGGCAAACAAAAATGACTATTTTTATAGTTTACCCTCTTTTAAAATGCAATTTTAAAATTAAAAGTGATTTTAATAGTCATCCGAATTAATAAATTCTTCTAAATCTAAACTCTCATAAGAATTAAAACAAGTATTCAGAGTATTCAACCTCACTGAAATAAAAAGATTCACTATTTATAATGATTATATATGTTAAATTCGAACTTCTATAATTGTTTTCAAATTAAATTGATTTCCGGATGATTCTAATGTAGATTATTTTTAAAAAGTTTATAAATAAAATCGAAATACAAATAAAAGTATATATTAGAGCAATTACAATATATAGTGTAATCCGAAGATGTATACATATAATTACATCTTTGAATTTGGATAATCATAACTTCAAATTTTCGCTTTTACCAACTATACGAAGTTTTCATTGTGATTATAAACCTTAGAGTTAAGCATTATGAATAAAATAAATATTATGTGGGCTTTAAGCAAATATGTGTAGTTCACAAGTTTTTGAATATAATATAATTATTGGTATTATCTTAAAAAATTAGTAGCATTAATTATCCATTTACCTCGTAATGATTTATAGTAGTAAAAATATCAAAATACTAATTTTCTTAGAAAAATACGAGGTCAACTGTTTCTTTGATTTTTTTAATAGAAACTGAATAAACCTGTCAGTCAGAAAATCCACATCCAAATAGCCCCCACCATTATTTAACTTGGGTTTTGTGTACGTGTTGATATAAGATTGGTTCTACTGAATCTGTGATGTTGTATAATCCTATGTGTGTCCGCAATCGAAGAGAACTAAACACTCAGCTCAGCTGAGCTCAACCCATGAGTAAAAAGAACGGCAATTAGTAACCAACCAACTGTTAGAGTGAGTGATTCATGTCTAAATAGCAAGTAATGAAAATAAACCGGAATATCTTGGGAACAAAAGCCAAACCCCACCCGTATTCATCAATCATCATTGTAAAAAACAGTCCAACACAATAACGGAGAAGTGAGAACCTGAGACTGGATTTTATTTTATTTCCCGAAAGAATAGGAATTTGTATATCGAAACCAGGCGGTGCGACGAGCAGAGCCGTTGCGCGGAGGCTTCCGCAACCGGTTGCGCTACTTCACACCGCCACTGCCGCCAACGTCTGCGACAAGTCATCGCCTACCAACATGAAAGGCCTCTTCAAATCAAAGCCGCGAACTCCCGTTGACATCGTCCGGCAAACGCGTGATCTCCTCATCTATGCTGATCGCTCCCCCGATAGTCGTGAATCCAAGCGCGAAGAGAAGGTTCTCTTCATCGAACACGTTTATTTTTTTAGCACATTAATTATTTCGATTTTTTTTTTCTTTGTTGATCTGGAGTTCCCCCGCCCCCCGGTTATTTTTGGAATCTAAATATTTTCGAGTTTTGGCCCCGATGAGAATTCAATTGACGGGAGCTAGGGATTTTAGTTACTGCGGAATCAAATGTTTATTAATTTCTTTTATGTGGTTGATGTTTGGTGTGGATATTTAGAGCTTGAGCAGTTGTTTGATTAACTGAAAGTAGCATAGCTTCAGCGTCTAATCCTTACGTTTGATCGTATTTTTTATTCAGATGGCAGAATTATGTAAAAACATAAGGGAATTGAAGTCTATTCTTTATGGAAATAGTGAATCTGAGCCAGTTTCTGAAGCTTGTGCACAACTAACTCAGGAGTTCTTTAGAGAGAACATACTGCGGCTTTTGATCACTTGTCTACCTAAATTGAATTTAGAGGTAACACCAATTAACTGTTAGTTTATCCTAATTGTTACTTCTATGATAAATTGACAAGGTATCCCTTCCTTTAAAGGCGAGGAAAGATGCAACTCAAGTTGTTGCAAATTTGCAAAGGCAGCAAGTGCATTCACGGTTGATTGCTTCTGATTACTTGGAGGCGAACTTAGATCTAATGGATATTTTAATAGCAGGGTAAGTGGCACTCAACATTGGTTTGCAGAAGTTATGATTACTATTTTCACCATCTTCTGATTCTTAGGTGTTGTTATTCAGTTATGAGAACACAGACATGGCTTTACATTATGGTGCAATGTTGAGAGAATGCATACGGCATCAGACTGTTGCAAGGTGAGCATAGCCAACAAAGTTAATTCATTTTTTCATGATTTGGATTTGGTTCTCATCCTTTTAGTTGATATAATTGGACAACCCAAGCCATTCCTTTTGGTGTTGCACTTCAGAGGCAATCTGGCCTATTATTTACCTATGAATTATTTCCTTTTTATAACAAAACTTTTCATTTGATTTATTATTGTCTGTATGTGTGATGTTTCATTTGATCTACAGGTATGTTTTGGACTCAGAGCACATGAAGAAGTTTTATGACTATATACAACTTCCAAATTTTGACATTGCTGCTGATGCTGCTGCAACTTTTAAGGTTGAGTACTGCTGATTAAACTATGTTAAGATGATCACCTTTTTTTTTGTCAGTCTGACTGCTTCACTTCCAATCTGATTCGTCCTTGTAATCTAGTTTCAGAACAACTAGTTTGCTGTAACTTTTAAAGTAGGGACTTGATTTGCTTTTCAATTTTAACATTTTCCCTTAAAATATAGGTTGTTTTATGTTGAGTCATTCTCTGCTTCTTTCATTGAGGGTTTTGAGTTATGTGGCTACTGCTATTCTCATGTAATATCTCATTTTCTTACAGGAGCTTCTGACAAGACATAAATCCACTGTAGCTGAATTTCTTTCCAAGAACTATGAATGGGTGAGTGTTACTCCTTCATTCTTGTCATCCTATAAGTTCTGAAGTTTTTATGTTGAATACTTGTCATGGTACTTGAATAATTAGTTTTCCTCAAAACTATCAGTATCATTTTTTCTCTCTCCGATACTGTCAGCCCATAATTTTTTCCAATTAGAATAATTGTATTTGCTCTTTCATATATGATTAGATATTTTTATCACATGATTGGAAATTGTAGTGACGCTACAATAGCTATATCAATAATCCCTGAATTTCTTCTTCATGCCCCTTTTTATGTTGAAAGTTTTCATTGATTACAGTTCAATAAACACCTTGTTTTTGGTTTCAGTTTTTTGCAGAATATAACTCAAAGTTGCTGGAATCTACCAACTACATTACGAGAAGACAAGCTATTAAGGTATGACACTTCACAAAAAACAGTGAGCGTTCTAGTGGTTTTTTTTCAATCAAAACAAATGTGCTTTTAAACCTGCTTTATTCTCTGAAATTGATTGTTTCCTTGAGATGATTAAAGAGGTTATATAGATGGTCTAAGGTCTCAAGAGATGCCAATGACCTGACAGATAAACTGGCGAATGGGGTCTACAGAGCTCAAGATTTCATTGCATGGTGTTAGGATGTTTCTGTATTCTGTAGGATGCCAAGGTTTATGTTCAGTTCGTTTTATCTATTTTGTACTGTTTTAAACCATATGTTCTTAGTTTGATTTATTAATGATATTCTGACTTAGCAAAAGAAAAAAAAAAAAAGGAGTTTTTGAGAAGTATGAGGAGTACAAAAAATGTGTTATCCTTCTAGAATCTGAAACATCAATAGTTTGTTAAGAGAAGGATTACTAGAAGTGCTGCTTAAGATTTGATCACAACTCAATCCAATTGAAGTTCCTTCGTTAAATTGTCAAAATCATAGTAGTATGATGGCCAGTGTATCTCTGAAGATTTCGAAATCTGATGTGGCAGTGTTAATTCCTGTTTTATAATTTGTTGCTTAGGAGACCTTTATATCTTGCTTATTGTTTACTCTGTTCTCGTCTTATGTTACAGTTGTTGGGGGATATTTTGTTGGACCGCTCAAATTCAGCTGTCATGACTAGATACGTGAGCTCAAGGGATAATTTAAGGATTCTTATGAATCTTCTAAGGGTATGATACTTACCCTGATTCTTGATTTCATGTTTGATTATCCAGATGTTATTTTCCTGGTTTATTTTATTCTAACAATATAGTATATTCAACTTGGCTGTTGTACACATTTGACATGAAGGTTAAGTTGTCATTGACTATTGTCACAATGATAGGCATAAGTTTGCCAATATTGTTCTTTATTTAGTTTTTGGTTGTAAAATTTAAGTGTTCTACTGGCTTATTGCCATTATCAGCACAGTAGCTGCAACCACTGAGATTTTCCTTGTTCAAGACGTCAAGTATTAAAACGCAGTTGTAATGTCTTTAAGTCTGATGTTATTATATGGAATAAATATAAAAAAAAAAAAAAAAAAACTAGTCTTTAAGTTTGATGTTATTACATGGAACAAAATTCAAACACTAAACAGTGAATTCCTTTTCCGCAGGAATCAAGCAAGAGCATCCAATTAGAAGCTTTTCATGTTTTCAAGGTGTGGTGTTAAATTTCTTTTCCACTTGGATCTCTTTGATAGTAGTTTGAAACATTAAATGGCACACCATTTCCCTTGGTTATTTATATGTCTGGGTATGTTTCTACAGTTGTTTGCTGCGAATCAAAATAAGCCTCCAGATATCCTTAGCATACTGGTTGCAAATAAAAGCAAGCTTTTACGTTTGTTTGCTGATTTCAAGACTGATAAAGGTACAAAATGGTAACAAAACCTTTTTGCTTGTAAATTTTATGGTTGCCACTTTATTTACCGTTTCTTATTGGATGACTTGCAGCTGATGAACAGTTTGAGGCGGATAAGGCTCAAGTTGTGAAAGAAATAGCTGCCCTTTAGCTTTAAGACTGGCCAGGGCATAGTGATCTCTAGTGTACTGTATTCTTTCTATTTTTGGTTTTAATGCTATTAAAACAAGTTGACTGTGGTTCACATAGTGATTTTTAGTAGGACGCATGTGCAATATTATATTATATATTATATATATATGTAAAAGAGGTTCTTATTCTTAATCTTAGTTTATCATTATCTGTAATTAGCACTGGTTTGCATGGATAGCTGCATAAGCGTTTCGTTTGCGGATGCAAAAAGACGAATGGGCTGGGCTGGTTTCTTGGGTTGGGAGAATAAGGCAGGCAGTGAGAAGAAAGAGGTTGTGGGAAGCTTCGCAGGGAGGACCATTTCCGGTTGATTAGCCTGTGCTATAAGCTATTTACGACTAGTATTTCTGGAGGTGGGTGGAGCAGATTAATATTTACATGGATTTGGGCCTCGCACATTCACAAAGTCATGTGATCACGAGATGTGAAACTTTTGGAATCATCATCGAATTCAAGCGAGGAGCTTTTGGCAGCACATTGGCATATTCCATGGATATTCTTATGACAAGGACACGACTGGTCTGGACTAGAATAACCTCCATTATTCGAAGTTGCCTCTCCACTTGCTTTCGCTGGTGTTAACAATAAATGCACATTTTAGGTATATTCTTCAAAGCAAAGTGAGAAGAATCCCTCGTTTTGCTTTTTCTTTACCACCCATCCCGTCTAACATAAGAGCACTATCTATCATATCTAATCTGAATTAATCTTTTTAGTCCTAACAAACAATTATAATAGGATCCTTTTTCCTGAGTAATAATATCCCTGACTGGTAACTGAATTAATATATGCCCTAATTAATATGTGAATTAGTTTGGCCTAAAATCATATAATAATGAAAAAAAAAAAACTCACCACCGAACATCATTGTTGTATCTCACCTGCAAAATGCAAATTGCTGTGTATGATTTAAAACATGGATGGCATAATAAACTTAAGTCCTAAAGCGAAAGGAAATAAAATTTTAGAGAAGAGAATCCAAGGCCATTTTGTTTCTCCAGTAAAATTATTGTGTTATATAAACTTAAAACTCATGGTCTCTTTTTGCTTGTCGCTTGCTACATGAAAAGCTCTCAATAAAATCATCCATCAATTTTCCTAACACGTTCTCGTGCCAAACGATTAAGCATGGCTGACAATGGTAGGACCCCCATTATTAAGCATTATTATGCTTTTGATTTCCTTTGGTTTCCCTGGTTAACTTTTTCTGTCGGATTTTGGTTTCTTGTTTTAGTTACTTGTTTTTCCTTTTTTTGCGAAAATTATTTGAATTGCAGTTTCTGTTGAAGAGTTCTTGGCCACTGCAGTCGACGCAGCAAAGAAAGCCGGCGAGGTTCATTCAAAATTCCATTTCTTTTTCTTTTTTACTTTCTTATTTTCTTGTATTGCTATTTTACTTCATTGATCTGTTCAATCTAAATCTCTTAACTTTTTCTTGGTCTTTAATGATTTTGTAGATAATCCGTGAAGGGTTTTATCAGACCAAGCATGTGGAGCATAAAGGCCAGGTCTTTATATATTTCCATCTCAAATCTTTGATTAAACCATATTTTTATTTTTATTTTCATTTTATGTTCCCCTATTTCTGGTTAGTTGCCATGAAATCCATGTTCGATGAAAAATGCATTATAATGATTAATGCTAAAGGATTACTGAGGCTCAACCATTCATTGGTTGGTACCAGAGTTTTATTAACTAATCTTCCTATAGGTTGTTTTTAATTACATTTCAAATTGTTTCCTCTGTTAACTAATCAAATCTTTTAAGTCTTGCCAAAAGTAGACACCGCTACTTTCCTATTTAGAATTGGAAGTGACTACTTAAAAGTTCTCTTTTTACCTAAATCCAGGTCGATTTGGTCACTGAGACCGATAAGGCATGTGAAGATCTTGTGTTTAACCATCTTAAGCAGCATTACCCTTCTCACAAGGTTTGCACTTTTTCACAATTCTCTTACCATTTATCTATCAAGATTAAAAGTAAATTTGAGCTTAAGAGATAATCTGGTTTTTCTCAGTAATCATCTTTTCTGATTTTCCATAGTTGATATTTGTTGTAGTTTATCGGGGAAGAAACTACCACGGCTTACGGTACATCAGAGCTTACCGATGAGCCTACCTGGATAGTTGATCCTCTTGATGGAACAACTAATTTTGTCCACGGGTAATAGCTTTTCCTTGAATCGTGTCTTGTTTCATTTATAAAGTCATTTTCATGTTTCTATTGTTGCAACCCTGCAGGTTTCCCTTTGTCTGTGTCTCCATTGGTCTTACCCTTGGAAAGGTTCCTACAGTTGGTGTTGTTTACAATCCAATAATGGATGAGGTTAGATTTTTCTCTTCACGTCATTGAAGTTTGCTGGAATAAGGCTCTGTTTGGAACGAAGGATGGAAAGAAGTGAGGATGGAAAATTTGTTAATCTAATGGTTAAGCTACAAAGTAGGAATGTGGTTATGAATCTTAACCATTTTATGAACAAATTTACCTTCCTTCGTGCCAAGCAAAGTCTTGTATCTTCCGTTAAGTGCTAAATAAACATTTCTGGCTTCATGATATGCAGCTCTTTACCGGTATACTTGGGAAAGGTGCTTTTCTCAATGGATCTCCTATTAGAGGTGAATCCGGTGAACTTGATGTATGGGTCTCAAATTTCATTTCAATTTTCAAGTGAATGTCTAAAAGCTGATGCCTTGTTTCCTGAAAATTTGCAGTGTCATCTCAAACAGAACTTGTGAAGTCTCTCCTTGCAACAGAGGTGTGAACATTCTTCTGTGTCGAAATTCCGAGCTTAGTCCTTTTTCTTTGTTGGTTGAAACTGAACATGAAATTTCTGCCTCAAAATTCCAATCCCATTTTACAGTATTATCTCATTATTACTAGGAGATTGTTATTGAATAGTGTTAGGCTAACTGACACAATAAAGTTGTCCTTCTTGGCAAGCATGTAAAAGTTTGATCCAATTTTGTTCAATTGAGCAGGCTGGAACAAAACGAGACACACCAACTGTGGATGCTACTACAAATAGAATCAATAACTTACTTTTCAAGGTAAAACCAAAGCTGTGCCCAGATTCTTTTTTTTTTTTTTTTGTTACCATGTGTTGAAATCTATAATCACTTCCTCTGATTAACAGGTGAGATCAGTCCGGATGAGCGGTTCATGTGCATTGAATCTTTGTGGAATTGCATGCGGAAGGCTTGACATGTTTTATGAACTTGGATACGGTGGTCCATGGTATGCTTTTGATCATTTCGATATTTTACGGAGTTACGATATTCACTACACGATTGACACAGTGTGCCTCTATGATCAGGGATGTCGCAGCTGGTGTTTTAATCGTTAAAGAAGCTGGAGGCCTCGTGTATGATCCGTAAGTAGCTAACATGGTTGACGATGCACTTTCAATTTTCTTCTGAATCTAATGATTGCACTATAAGTTGAAGCCTTTAAAGGTTTGTTTCATCTAATGATGGTTGTGTTGTTGTGTCCATCAGGTTTGGCAAAGATTTCGACATCACAGTTCCACAGGTCGCCGCTTCGAATCCGTTCTTGAAAGATGCATTCCTTGAGGCATTGCAGCATTGATAATCTCCTCATAGTCCTGAAATTGCCTCTACTTGATATGATATATCTTAGCTCATTTTTGTTATTTTTGTAATTGGTCAAAGATTCCTTTCAGGGATAAATGTGGGTTTACAAACATTAATGATTCTTGGAATAGGCATGGTCCTCCCTGACCGGTGGCAGACAGATTATTTTGTAGAATCCAGTTTATATTAAATCTCACAAGGTTGGCAGATACAATGAAGAAAAATAAAAACATTTTGGGGAAGCTACCAGCCCAATTTAATGAAAAACCCTTTAGATCACCTTCAGCTTGATGTAGACCAGGTGGCCTGGTGGGCATCCTCCAGAACTGTTGGTCCCTCACTGCCAGTTCAATAAGGATTAAGATTTCAGAAGAATACCCAAATAAATATTTATTAGCTGGCATTTATCTTATTAAATGATAATAGACGAGAGTGTGAAAATGTTTTTTTCACCGCACATTGGGCCATTAGCAAATCAAAGTCTGGATGGATGTCCATAGTTTAGATGTGGCCCTTTCTCAAAGGTCATGGTCTACTACCCCTCAAATAATTTATTATTAGTACCATCACCTTATTTATTCTCATAATTTTGTCCTTGTCGGGGTTGAGTTGGACAATTGCTATTTTCAAATTCAAAGGCAAAATCCATCAGAATCAGTGAGGAGTCAGGATATATCAATTAATATGTCATTTATTAGTCGTACTGTCCTGCCATGCAATTTGCTTACCACCCATCCCCCCCACCCCCCTTTTTTCTAAAGAAGTTTCCTCCCACACCAATCAATAAACAAGCTGTTTTGCAATGATATACCTACCATTAAGCAATAGCAGGTGGGTTTAGTTTCCAAAACCGACCATATCTATTTGAAGTTTGTTTTTTAGATAAAATTATCCGTGGGCTCAATCATCTACTAGCCTGCAGATTTTATCTGTTAATTTATTTTGACAATCTCTTCCTTTTTAACTCTCTATGATTAATGATTATTTACTCTTATCCTAATCCCTTTTAACCCTAAACCCAAAATAGCTAATTGACTTTGACTCATAACCTGTCGTTATGTATTTCTTAATGACTTGCTGGTTGCATTAATTATTGTCCGTCTTCTAAAATATTGTATTTTTCGACTTATATTTGATGTTAAAATATTGTAGCCCCGCATTCAAGTCTCCATTGCTGATGATATGGATGCTCCAAAGAGATGCTGAAGCTGCGCTCATCTTGCTTTCCCTAGAAGAACTGCTCCATTCAACTTTTTTAGTCAAATACGCGTAATCATGCATCACACCTTCACATAAGTTTTAGTTCAACCAATATCATCAACTTTGCTTCTTTACTACTACTACTATTGCTATTATACTCTCCAAACGCTTGTAAACGGCTGATTAATTAATCTCTCAATATATTTACTTTTGAAATTAAGTATCCTCTATATTTATTTTACAGTTTAATCCTTTTAAAATTTGGGATTCAAAAATTAAATTATTTCCCTAACAATCCTACGTACAATACATATATATATATATATTATATACATAAAATATGCTAATAAGAGTGGTTAGGGTGCTAAACAACTCAGCATGTCGTATAATTGGCTGCACAATATTGCACATAATATAAATATAAATAGTACTAGCTAGTACAATATCTACCAATATATAATATATGATATTGAAAGAGTATGCATTAAGATATGATATATGTTTTAAATAAAAGAAATGAGTCTATTATATACATGTAAAGTGCGCTTTGTTCAAGCTTTGGCAGCTCTAATATCAATATATGCACCTCATCCCAAACTTTTTGTTTCTATAGAGAGAATAGGCTTGATTTATATGATATATATTACAATTTTAAGGACTTAAACATAATTAAATAAGTTTACATTGTCTTTACAATAAGAAACTGAAAAGTTAAAAGAGTAGTGTACAGTGAGTGAAATTTGAAGCTCTGTTTATGACTTTTAAGTAAAGCAAAATTTGGATAAGGTTGAATTTATTAGATGAATAATTCAAAATTTGTTGTTAATGGATGATAAGTTGATTAATGCTTAAAAAGGGCATTTGACATAATTTTCTTAGGAGTAAAAAAGAAAGAAAGAAAGGGGAAACTCAGAGCTGTACCTGCCGGCTGCCGCCACATGAGTTAGCTGTTAAAATGGTTTTTTACCAAGGCCCATTTTGGCATATTTGGGTTCAAGTAATAAATTGGCAGGCGGCCAGAGTTGAGAAAAAATGGGCATTGGAGTTTGATTCAAAACACGTGGGCATGGCTCATGCCTCACGGCTGTGACCACCGTCACACCTGAGCTGACCAGATGTCACCACTCACTCACCCACCTTTCCTTTTATTTTGCTTTAATTATGGTTTAATCCCTATGCTGTATAAAATTTCAAGAGCAACAGGGACTAAAACTACAATTAAACTAATGTTTATGCTTTTAAGAAACTTTTGGGCCCACAGGAAAGGAGCACGTGTTACTTTATCTGGGACGACCGTTTTACTTTATTTAACTTTTACACAAACCAAGCGGGAGCAGATAGATAGGCAAAGAAACCAAATCCACAGCAGTTCCTTTCACCCTCTGCCCAATAAATACATAAATCGACCCTCCAGGCTTCAACCCTCTTAGCTAACTTTGAAATGAATTTCTCTTAACCACCAAACCACTGTTCGAATTTGTATTAACTCTTGCTGTTGCTTCTTCAACTCTCATTTTATTGTCTCTGAAAAAGAGAAATGGTTTCTGTTGGAGAATCCAGTTCAAGCAGGTCTCCGTTGGGTCGAAACATTTGCACTCAAGGTTCGGCTTCGACGGCTAAAAACGACCGACACACAACTGGTCGTTCCATGCGTACGGTACGCTCCAATTTCTACCAAAACGACGATAGCAGCTGCTCCTTTACTAGCTCCGTCCCCCAAAGGTCCGGATGTATCTCCGAAAACCTCACCGAATCCGTCATCGACATGCGTCTCGGCCAACTGGCTTCCAAGAGCAACGCCAAATCTGTTAAGTCCGACTCAGAAACCGAGGGCTTTTTAGACATTTCTCAAGCCTTCAGCGATTTCTCGGCTTGTAGCAGCGACATCTCCGGTGAGTTGCAACGGTTGGCTACCTTGCCCTCGCCCGAAAACGCCTTGGTAAATGAGAGCGGCAATGGAGCTATGTGTGAACTGGAGCCGTGTCAAGGCTTTCTGCAGAGAGAGAACTTCTCGACGGAAATTATCGAGAGTATTTCACCGGAGGATCTTCAACCGACGGTCAAGATCTGCATCGACGGCCTCCAATCACCGTCCATTGCCGTGAAGCGATCGGCTGCGGCTAAGCTCAGACTGCTAGCGAAGAACCGCGTGGATAATCGTGAGTTAATCGGAGAATCCGGTGCGATCCCTGCTCTCACTTCGCTCCTTCGGAACACCGATCCATGGACTCAAGAGCACGCAGTGACGGCGTTGCTAAATTTGTCTCTTTTCGAAGCGAACAAAGACCGAATTATAAATGCTGGAGCTATAAAATCATTAGTGTATGTTCTCAAGACGGGAACCGAAACCTCCAAGCAAAACGCGGCCTGTGCACTTCTGAGCTTAGCTTTGATCGAAGAAAACAAGACTTCAATTGGAGCATGCGGGGCGATACCACCTCTGGTATCCCTTCTTATTAACGGATCCAACAGAGGCAAGAAAGATGCACTAACAACCCTTTATAAGCTGTGTTCGGCCAGGCAGAACAAAGAAAGGGCGGTTAGTGCGGGTGCAGTTAGGCCTTTGGTGGGGATGGTAGGCGAGCAAGGGACCGGAATGGAAGAGAAGGCGATGGTTGTCCTCAGTAGCTTGGCAGGAATTGAGGAAGGAAGGGAAGCTATCGTTGAGGAAGGTGGGATTGCGGCACTGGTGGAGGCGATTGAGGATGGGTCTACCAAGGGGAAGGAGTTCGCGGTGTTGACACTGTTGCAGTTGTGTGCTGATAGCATTAGGAATCGGGGGTTGCTTGTTAGGGAAGGTGGGATCCCTCCTCTTGTGGCTCTTTCTCAGACTGGGAGTGCTAAGGCTAAACATAAGGTAATTCTAGTTGATGTTTGATTTACTTGTGTTTGGATGAAGATAATGTAATTGGTTGATTCTTTCTAATCACGATGCTGTTTTTAGTTGATTGAATTGCTTTGATTGATTTAAGTAATTGCACTTGGATGATCAGAACTGAGAACGTTTAGTTTTGCATCAAATCTAACCATGCGTTTGTTTGCTTCATTTTAATAACCGACGTATTTGTTGAATGTTAATTTTGCAGGCTGAAACTCTTCTTAGGTATCTAAGAGAATCGAGACAAGAGCCTTTGTGTTCCAGTCCTTAGAGAAGAGAAGAGAAGAGAAGTTTAATTAGTAATTGAGGTAATTAGACCAGGTTATTGATTTTTTTATTTGTATAGGGAGTGTTCTGATGGTTTGTACAGTGTGGTTGAGTTGTACAAGTACAAAAGACAATTTAAAGGAGGCTAGTCTGCAAGCGACTGACTTTGAGCTTACTTGTATTGATTAGGTTTTGAGGTTTTGTTTTCCCTTTTATTATTGACTTGTGTTCTCAGGGTTTGACTTGTGGATTTTGGGTTATTTTCCTTATGTTTTGTCTGAGTGACCCAAAATTCTATTGCATAGATCTACTGGGTATTGATTGTCTTTCTGCATAGTGAATATGGACTATGGAGAATATGTTAATGTGATGTTATCTGCATCCAAGCAGTTTTTTTTTTTAATCATCTCAGCTTGTAGCTCAAGCCTTCTGTAATGGAGACGATTGTTTAGGTTTTGCATAAAGTTGCTTAAGGATGGCATACGATAAACTTTCTGTTCTTGTACTTGTTGATCATCTCTAGCACCTTGTGTGGTTAATAAACATTTCTCCTCAAGTTCTCGGTTGTCAGATAGAGATGTACATAGCATGTTATACATGGCATCAACATTCGAGACCTGCAGAATGAAGGAAGAATGTATAGCATATGGTTTTCATTTCCAAGCTGCCAAGGGGATTGATGCAGTATTGTCGAGGGACTGTATTTTGCATTAGGTGGATGCATATTGCGGCATCTTAGGACTCTTGATCTTCTCCAATTTGGTGTAAAGTTGTTTCAACTATATGGGAGATTCACTTTCTTTTTGGTTCTTTTGTGTTGTTATCATGTATTAGCTGGCAGGAGCAAGTGTGTTTTGTCCTACTGTACAAAGGATAGTGAACTTGTAATTGATGGTCTAATCTATGCATTCAAGTAAATGATTAATCAAGAAACCTAACTGTTGGCATCTGTTCTGGTTTTGTGTCCTACAGTAAGAAGTGACTGCAACATATAAATTAAAAACCAAGAAATTGTTTTGTATTTGTAAAGTCCTACTGTTTGTTGATTAATAAGATTCTGTTACAGCATTTATGAATGGACAGTAAAATAAAAACCAACATGGGATTTGGACAATACTTATACAAGCCATCTTGATCTAGGAAGGCTGAGGTCCAACTAGAAATAGTAAAAACCTAGCAACTAGACTGGCCGGCCTTTACTCTTTAGACTTCTTCTTCCTAAATGCTTTGGGCTTGAACCCAGTCTCAAGCAGCTTCTCGACCTCCTGGAACGACAGTCCCTTAGTTTCAGGTACAAAGACGTAGATGCAAGTAATCCCAGTCACAGAAAACCCAGTAAAGAGGAGGAAGGTGCCAGCGGAACCAAGAGCTTTGGTTAAGGTCAAGAAAGACTCGCTGACTATGAGATTGGAGACCCAGTTGGAAACTGCGGCCAGCCCTCCACAGAGACCTCTGTACTTTAGTGGATAAATCTCGGAGTTGACAACCCATGGCACGGTTCCCATCCCAGGGGAGAAGGAAATGATGTACAATCCCAGCAGTATGACTGCCAGGAACCCAATTTTGCTTGGGCAACCATCCTTGAACCAAGTACGATGTTTCCCCTGACATGCATTCTTCATATCTTTCGTCACTACCAGACATGCTCCTGGGGCATACTGAACATATGGATTTTGATGCATTAATGGATGTGCCTAATGTGCAAGGAAATGGAGAGGGGTGGATATACTTACTTCATTTATCGCATTAGCACAGAAACCACATTCGGCTTTCAAGCAAGACATGCAGTTCCATGATGGTGCATCAGCAGCCGACTTAAAACTTGGACACGTACCATTTGCACCGAATTGCGTGGCTTCCAACATGTTAAGCTGCGGGGACCGGATGGCGGCCTGCCAGAACACCACGGTTAAGGCTAAAAGGCATGTAATGATACCCATCATTGAAATCAGCATCATCTTCCTCCTCCCGTATCTGTCGACAAAAAACATGCTCACCACAGACCCAAGCGCGTTAAGACCAGATGTGACAAGAGAAAGGGCCATTGCCGTCTTGTTTGATGCGAACCCCGCGAACTGAACTATCATCGGGCTGTAATACATCACTGTGTTGATGCCTGAAAATTGCTGAGCCACCTGAACTGTCACCCCAGCATACAGCCCCCTTCGGACTACCATATTTCCAAATGCACCTTTCAACTTTTGCATCAGACTGTCTCCAATGGCGTGTTCATCAGCTTTTTCAGCCTCTACAGAGATTCTCAAGGCATTAATCTCTTCTAAAACTTCGTCAGCAGGATAAAGTTTTTCTAGTATGGCCTTGGCCTCTTCGACCTTGTTCTGAAGAGTGGAACATAATAATAAACAATATATCATCATCATCATTATTATTGTTGCCTCATCACATCAATCAGGACAAGAGTTAAACCTGTCTGTAAAGCCATCTAGGAGACTCGGGGAGTGTGAGCATCAAGATGAACTGAACCAAGGCGGGGAGTCCAGCAACTCCAAGCATCCAACGCCAGGTTCCAGGAGCCTGAAACACAATGGAAGTGGTACTTTCAAGTTGAGCCAATAAGAGATGATAAATTTTGAACTGTAATGATTAAAAATGACATACATGAGTGAAGGCCAGATTGATTAGGTAAGCCAGAAACTGGCCACCTGTAATTAGCAAGCCATTGGTGCTAACAAGTGCTCCTCGGATTCTAGCAGGGGAAGCTTCCGAAATATAAAGAGGTGCTGTCATGGAAGCCATTCCGACTCCAAAACCAACAAAAATCCTTCCCAGAATAATCATCCATTGAGCCATAGCCACAGCCATCACTATGGAACCCACGAAGAAAAGAACATCAGCAACCAAAATCGACACTCTTCTCCCGAACCTGTCATTCATCCACCCTCCAATTCCAGCTCCAAATATAGCACCTGCTACTGCCATACTCACAATGGTTTCCTGCATCATCATCATCAACTCATCAAACGATATTCCCTTTCTTTAATTTCTCTCCCCTAGAAGAACTCGGTAAATCACTATCTAACCTGTAGCCATGTTTTCTTATCAACTTCCTCAAAGTCCTCTTTGATGTAAAGTAGAGCACCAGATATCACCCCTGCAATCCAAACATTAATGATTATATACATTATACATATACAACACCATTTATGTTACAAATGAACGTGTAGCATCATATGTTATTTACCAGTGTCATAACCAAATAGAAGCCCTCCAATCCCAGCCGACAATGCAAGCTTCATAATGTAAGGAGTCTTCCATGTCGTCTTCCAGCACTCAGTAAACTCCGTCTTGTCTGCTTTTGCGACACCACCTTCAACCATGTTGTCCCAACAGGCAAAACGAAATTTCCTTGTATTGAAAATAAACAAAAAAATTAGATAAGAAATCGTGCCAGTTTGGATCAGCCATGAAAGAGTCCCCCAGAGATCCGGCTAGTTAAAATGCAATGAAGATCTGTTTTATAATTAATCCTAGGCTTTGAGTTGAAATGAGTTAAAAATTGGTTTCGTGGTTAATTAAATTAAATAGCTGAGATTTGAGTGTGGTTAAAATGGAAGTGGGAAGCTATCCTAACAGTCTTTTATACGGTTCCATTGTCTTAATTTAACTAATTTTGTTTACCATATTTAGAGTAGTAAATTGTAGTTCTTTCCTCTTTGAGGTTCAACACCTTTTTCTCCATGGTCAATTTTAAGAAATTGGTAATTATAGCCGCCCCTTGCTTTTTACTTTTTCTCATGCTTTTCATCACAAACATTATTAATATCCTATATATTCTCGAGACGAATTATATGAAAATTCTATCTTATTTTTATCTTTTTTTTTTAATAAGAGAATGGCAAATCAGATTTTAATATAATTTTTTTTATATATTCTCTACATAAATTTAATAAAAAAAATAATATGCATAATTAAATTATTTTTAAAAAAATAAAATTTCAAATAATCCTTCATAATAATTTATATACACAAATTACATTCAAATTGCATATTCCAAAAAAAATAATATTTTATTCATATCTTACTTAAATAATTCATACTATAAAAAAGACATTGTTGTATTATTTTAGGATGTTGAGTATACTGTTGACAAAAAAGGTCAAATTTGGAACTAAAATGTAAACAGAGTTCTTTTAATTTAAAAGGAATTAGGGAGAACCGAAACAGGCAAACCCTGTTCTGTTTCGTCTACCCTCTGAAACTGTAAATATTTGTTATCTACAATGCTGAAAAGCTACAGACTACTCCTTTCAAACCTAAAAGATATGGGGGGAGGTAAAATTTCAGGAGACTCAGGGGTTCCTTTATTAGAAATATCTGTACACTAATTAAGCTTGATTGACCAAAGATTTCTGGATAGTAATTTATTTGAAGCTTCAAGCTGTAAATTCGTGGTGTTTACAAGTTGGAGCTCTGATTTTCAACTCTTCTCATTGTGAACAAAAGAAACAATATAACCATCATTTTCAGCTGATTCACGATTGTTGTCTCGAGGCAAGTATCTTCAATCACTATAATGTGTTTTTCTACCTTCTCGATAAAACAAATCCCGACACTTTTGGCCATTGTTCAACAATGGCAAGATAACTTCCAAGTTCACCTGCTCTAATTTCGAGATTATTGGGCGAGCTGTGGACTTACAGGTCTTCAAGTTGAGTTTGATTTCGGACGACGCATTCAATTAAAATAGAGTTGGGCAGGTGTCATGCAAAAATCGATCACCACAACTTGATCCAATTTTAGCTTTTCCCAAGCGTCCCATAGATGAAAGCAGATAGTATGAGGGAATTCAACTTCATCCAATTCTAGTTTCTCTTTCAGTCTTCAATTTCTAACATCGGTGATCACCAAGTTCAAAAACTCAAGAAAAATTTTCAGATTCGAAGGAGCTATTTTGTTTAAATAATTTTAATTAACAATATTTTAAAATATTTATATTTGAATTATATATTAAATGAAAATTTGAATTAAATATAAAAAAATTAAGAGAGGGCCACTTGATGATTTCAAAAATTGAGGTTGCTTATAGTAGGAAGGGCTCCAACAGTTTTAATCCAACTTAAATTACCCCAAAATAAACTCATTACTGATGTGGGGACTCAACATCTCTCCTTTTTGTTTTGTATATCTGAAATATATAAGTAAATAGAGTTTAAATAGTGGAGTGTGGGTAAGGCCTGACTCAAATGACACACAAAATGAGCCAACGTTTCTAAGAATCCCGTAGTGTTGCACAACAAGTGATCAAATTAATTAAAATCGTTATACAACAATTACCATGCAGTAACAGGGGACTGTATATAGAATTCCTACAAGAGGAGATTATTTTGCCAACAGCATTCTAAACTTCACCCCATTGCTAACTTGCTCTTACATTTGGCTATGGTGGCTCAAAAACTCGCCTCCTCTGTAGTCGGACGCCTCAAGTAATATCGTAAACTATTTGCAAGAACCTGTCAGGTATCATAGAGCAACATTTCATAAGCACACATTGAAAAAACCCTATACAATTTTCTTTTAAAATACTCACATATCTCTTCTAGCATGTACACTTTGGGTTAGCAGGTGGAGAATGAGTAGCAAAAGTTTGGGTTTATGTTGTTCTTTACCTGCTGCAGAGGCTTGATGAGGGCTTTACCCTTGTAGCTGACGTGAAACTTTGCCTTTGCAAGCAACCCCTAGGTGGCAAAAAAGTAGACAAAACTAATTATTATGCTAATACTAAGTTCCTAATACCAATTCTTCGAAAAAGAAGGTGAAAACATAATCATCTAATCCTCTAATTCCTTGGTTAGAAAAAGAAAAAGAAGAGCTGATCAATCACCTCCGTGTCGAACTCTCCGGACTCAACTGCAACGTTGATGTCGGTAATAGTTTTCACAAGCTCCACCAACAACCCTGGGTGATCGGCTGTCTCTACATGTAGCAAGCTGAACAAATTTTTTTACATTGACACACCATAATCGTCAGGGCATGGGAGCCGACTAGCAAAATTTCAAAATGGGGCCAAGGCTATAGTCCTAAGCTATCAAATTTCAAGGGTGGGGATTGCATTGTATAAGACTATAAGCCCCAGCATTTAGAGAGAGACCACAGTATTCATTACCTACGGTCAGGACCATCATCATGAACTCTAATGCGAGTAGCAATGTCCACATCAACCTGAGGAATTCCAGCAATGCAAAATTTAATAAGAGATTAATGCATGCTCAGCTCAATAATTGATTGACAATTTGTAACATTTATGACCAATTTGCATCAGTCTCGGTAGCAAGCATCAAAACTCTCCATAGGAATTAAGCAAATGGCAATGTAACAGTCTCTTCTTGTGGTGGCAGAAAGTTTATTTCGACAAACATTCAATTCATAGGAAAATGCTTGAACTCATTGGGTGAGAAGAAAAGAGAAACTTTGCAAGAGGAATACCGTTTCTTTTGGTGGCTCAGCACCAAAAGTTGCACCCATTGCTAACTGGGAGCTTGATTCCTGGACCACAACCACATAACATGTCAATAGGCTTTACTGGGAGATTCCTCACTAAGGATAAGGAAAAAAGAAGAGATGGTTACCGGATGAAACTCAAGTAAGTTGTTTATAATCGTCAAACGTATTGCCTCGAGCAGTTCCGGTTCTTCAACTTTCCTTCCAGTGCTACTGCAGGAACACACCATCACTATATTAGTAAAATTGCATCTAAAATAGCTTGTCTAACAACTGAGACCGAACATCCAATTTTTATCTGAGTCTTTTAATTAACAGCCTTGAATTCCCAAAGTTGGCCTTAGCCCATTTTAGGGAATTTACTTGATGAATGAGACAATTGATTCGCCACAATAACAAGACTTTATTAGTTCAAGGGAAATGAAGAACCGTACTTATGTCAAATAATTCAAGCAAAATGGGGATCTAAACTTACGCCTTGGTGATGCAAAACTTGTTGTGCTTCCCAGATGAATCCAAATAGACATTTGCCTTAGTAACATTCAACCCGAGACTTTTAAGTGCATTCATCTGCAGCTCATTAGCTAATAGTTAAGATCATACATAAACAGTTGTTATAAAATAAAATGAAAGAGAATACAAATTATACAGTATCAAGAAGCGCTCCGAGTCGATCGCCAAAGGTAATTTCAACAACAGTGGCATCTGGATCCGAGTCTTGATCAATTATAACTTTGGGGGTTGGAACCATATCAGTGTCGGGGAAACTTCCATCATTCTTCAACCATAAAACCATAAGGAATGGAAGTTTAGGCAGTTAATAAATGGTTAACAATCAACTAAATATGTTACTGCTCTTCCATACCTCTACAGCAGTGGCTGATGGTGCTGCTGCCCGTGGATTGATTCCCGTCGTTGAAGATAACAATCTGACACTGTAATGACTAAAAGCCAAGATGTAGCTTAGAAAAGAGATTAGGCATCAAGATATATACAATGTTAGCAACCGCAAATCCAGTTGAGGAGTAACAGTAGCAACTGAAGAAAAGGGACGATTGGTACAGCAAAATTGCAGCAAAAGCGATTTAAACTATAATCAGAGAGACGCGCTTTAAAATCCCATACCTGATCCAATTTCTAAGACAATAAAGACGGACTACAAATGCATTAATTTGTTTACTTTCATGTACCATAAAAAAAAAACACCCTATAAAATTTCCCAATCAATAATTTCAACACCCAGAGCATAAAAAGAAACTAGAATTTAAGATCAGCAATCATACCTTCTTTTCCCAAGAGTGTTGTTGTTGGGTGGTCTGCTGACAAAGGTAGCAGGCAAAGAATGGTTTTTGAGTTCAGAGACAGTAAGGTAGTTAGTGTTGCTGCTAAAATACACTACACAGTTAACAGCAGAAGCCATAGCTACAATCAAACTAATGGCAATTGAAAAGAAGAAGAAGAAACAGAGGCAGCTGTTATAATAATAGAGCTTGAAAAGAAGCAAAGAAGAAAGAAACAGATAGATCAAATTGAAGAAGAAGAAGGGAGTTTGAAGAAATGAGAGTGGTAAGGTGAGGCTCTCGTTTTATCCGCCATTGAGATAGAGATTAGGAGGAGAAAGATAACACTCATTTATTTTGCTCCTCTCTTTCTTTTTCCTTCCTTTTTGAATTACGTATAAATATAATCCAATCCTATTCGGCCATTCCCTTTCTTGTCATAATATCTCCCTAACGTTTAAACGGACCCATCAAATTTCCTGAGCCGTGTTTGGTCTTTTCCTATCTAACATACACGTCAATTATGGATGTTAAGTTTGAGAATCAAGGAAACCAAATATGGCCTTAAATGTTGCGGAAGTGACTCGGAAATATTTTCAAGTATGGAGAGCACATAGGCACGCACGCGCGCAACTTACCTTACATGTTATGATTCCGGAAGTGCCCTTATCCTAACGACACTTACACATGATGGCGTTAAGTTCAAGACACCATCACTCGAGGCTTATTTAGCATTTTGCAAGAGTTGTTTCGAGCATAATTATAAGTTTAAATATAATTATTATAATTATAATTATAATTATAATATATGATTAAATTGAAATCTAAAATTTATTTAGATAGAGCTAATATATGATGAATTTATATTTAAAGTAAATTTGAAAAAACAGAACACATCAAAACGTCAACTTTACAAACACAACAAAAGCATAGTTCAAGTGTTCTCTAAACAAAGTGTGTTTTTTTCCTACCTAATGTTTTTAACCAAAAGCAAAAATTGCCTTAAAAGGTATAATTACTTTATTACTAGTCATACATTCACATATTTGTATAATATGTATATAATTATATTATGAATATCACTTGCTAATTTTATTTTTTTAAAGTGGATAATAATTATTTTTTTTGTTAAGATGATTTATTCTTTTTAAGAAAATTTAAAATCATTTTTTATATAAATTTTAAAAATTAAATCGTTATATATATATTTATATATATATATATATCTTTATACTGTTCATTTATTAGATTACTATTACAAATTATCTATAATATAGTTTTTAAGACATTTTTATCATTTTAAAACTATTTTTCCATTATAATGCAACACAACTCTCTTAATAAATAAATAAATAAACTCATAATACATCCTAATATCAATTTTTCAACTGCATTTTTTTTACATAATGATTATTTCTAGTTATAAGATCTCTCAGTTCTTTCACTTTGTTTTTCTTTATATAATATTTATTTCTAGTTATAATCTCTCTTAACCCTTAAATAAGAAGAAAAACACATTTAAACACGGTAAAACTAAGATCCTTTTTAGTTTTTGCTATAGCAATTTTTTAAATGCATTTTTTAAACCGATCTTTTTGCAATGGTAATAGAAATGCTAAACAAAATCAATATAATGTAATGTGTAAGGATTAGGTTGTTAGAGGCATTTAATTCTATATATGGCTTATTGTAGTCATTGCGGGAGAAGGCTAATGATGAAGGCAAAAGTATAAAGAAAGGAAATAGCATGGCTTAGGAACAATCAACAACAATCTTATTTAGGTTTTGGCTTTACTTGATATATAGTAAATATTCTTGTACATCACGGTAACTTAAAATTGCTTGCATTGCTACCACTCGAATGAAAACCATTATCCATTATATACTTGATGCCTGATGCTGTCATTAAATGTAATGGTAGTTTTCTTACATTATCTTATAATCTTAAAGTAAATTGTTCCCTCTTTATATGAACTAATGCAGAGATCTGAGTGCCAAGGACCACCTCAATAGGTGATAAGATCCCCTATTCATGGAAGTCGAAGGTGATGATATACCCATACAATGAAAGTGACTACAAAGCACAAGCGTTAAGAAATGTTAGGATAAGATAAGAGGTCAAAACCACCACACAATATTCTGGTATTTAATAAAAGATGCCTCGTCGGCTGCACTTGGTTCAGGCCAACTTGTGTTTACAAAAATGCACTCATTCCATTAAATTACCAATTTGGTCGGTTTGCAAAGGAGCAGTGGCTTGCAATTTGTTTTCCTTGCATGGAAGATAAGTTTTGTAAAAAGTTAAACAGTGTGTATCAAATATAAATCGAGTGATTAACAAAATATACCAAAAATAAATCACATTCTTTTTTAAACTTTTGCAGGATCTTTATTCAAGGGGATCTCTTAAATGAGTAACCCTCCATTTCAGAATGTAAATCCAAACCAAATAGACATCTCACTAATACCTACAATATACATTAACCCGGCAGCTTCAATGGATATAACACCATAAAAATCGAACAACTCTAAACTCCAAAGGAAAGAATGGAAAAGAAAAATTACAATAATCTGCATATACTGGCAATCTGTTTTACATTTAATTAAAATCCCAGTAAAGAAAACCTGTGTTAGAAAATGGAAAGAACAAAAAAAAAAAAAAAAAAAACCTCAAGCACATACCTTACATGAATTCTTTGTAACTCGTCTCTATAACAGGTTCATCAAAACAGGTAAACCAAATCAGCTCTCTACTCGTATTTTCGTATAAAACTGAAATATCTCAGTGGGGGCAATGTAGAAATCCAGTCATTCACCCGCTCCACCGTTCAAATATCCTACCGTTATATCGTGACATCATATCATCATCAACCTATGTGGCAATCCCTGGAAAAGAGGGTAAGCAATAGAAAATGAGCACCACAATAAAGCACCCAGATTAATATGATCTGTTTCTCAACTACTAACTGATGAATAGGGTTTTTTTTTTTTTTCATTGCTAAACATGGATTCTGACATTGATCCTTAGAATGGCTATAGATAAGTTAATGACACCCTAAAGACGGCCAAAACACAATGAAATTGCCTAAGCAGCATTAATTATCTAGTAAATGACAACTAGACAAATATAATTCAATCAACCTCGCAAAACTAGTATAACCTAAGAAATGCGGTCTAATACTAGTGTGCATTCTCTACATACGTTGATGATGTTCTATATGTAATAAAAGAAACAGAGCCATTAATAAGTTTAAGAACACAAGTAAGATATCTGAGGAAAATAAATGTAAAGAAACAGTTAAATAGAAAAGGTTAAAACGTGCCAGAAGTCCCTGTACTTTTTGAAATTTATGAATTTAGTCCTCCTACTTTTCATATTTCAAAATTCAGGTCCAACTGTTAACACTGCTAAATCCTTTTTGTTAAGTTTGTTGCTGACATTTTTGAAAAAAAAAAAACACTTTGTAATTAACTTGAATTTAACAAAAAGGATTTAATACCTGAATTTTAAAATCTGAAAAGTAGAGGGACTAAATTTCATGAAATAAAAGTACAAGGACTAAATTCCCAATTTTCAAAAAGTGCAGGGACTTCTGGCACATTATAACCAATAGAAAATGAACCAAGTCTTACCTCCATTTGACTGCCTATTTGTAACGTTATAACCGCCAATGTAACCAGCAGAGTTATTGGACATAACATCTGAAGTTGTATTTCCCAGACCAAAATCAAAAGAACTAGACTGCTCTAGGTCTAAGGGTGAAGATTGCCATGTAGAATCCTCAAAAAATGAACCATTGTCATAAATATCAGCATAAGCCCTGTCATAACCATCATGGGATGATATCTGGGCAACACTGGTTCCACTGCTTCTCCCATGGCCTATCCCTCCCGATGCAATACCAAAATCGCCACTTCCATACCTAAGATTGCTACTATTGTAAGCAGAAGCAACACCTCCACCTTGACCTGACTTAGGAGAGGAATCCCAAAGTGGTCCAATGCTGCCCAAAGAACTCACACCTGTTTTCCCGCTTCCAGGCCCCAACATAGCACTAGAGTTTGTGGGGTTAGTAGCATAGTTAAGACTTCCATTTCCCCACACATTTCGACCAGCTGAGTTTAAGATGGAATCATTTCCTCCACTGCCCACACCATACCCAAAGGGACTTGCAAATCTGTTTGAATTTCCATTAAATGAAGTGTTAAATCCCCGTCCATAGCTCAAGTTAGAACCAAGGTTCGAGTTCCATCCAGAGCTTGGACTCAAATTTGACTCAAAATTCAGTCCCATCCCATAACCATGACTCAATGGAGAAAACCCATTATGACCAATAGTACCAGGACTAGATCTATCTTCCATTCTAACACCATAACCACCGACTGAATTAGTATTATAACCCTGCATGTACCCGTTAAGGAAGCTATTGACTCTACTGAGGCCAAAGTTATAACCACCTAACTGGTTCCGGTTAGGACCTAAAGATGATTCTTTGGGGACAGCTCGCTTGACCTCAACCATTTTCCCGTTGAGTTCATGAAATGTTCTCTGCAAGACTTTATCCACAGCTTCCTCTGAATCATAAGTTATGAAACCAAAACCTCGTGGCCTCTGAGTGTTGTGATCATACATCACAACAACATCTGTAATTGTACCGAACTGATCAAAGTACCTCTTAAAGTCACTCTCAGTGACTGTGGATGCCAAGCCTCCTACAAATATCTTTTTTGTGCGAGAAGGACCAGGTGATCCAAGTGTGCTAATATTATTTTTGTTCAACATGTTCTGGTCATCCCGAGGAACTGCCTTCTTTGCCTCTACCTGTAGAGAGAGACATAGAAAACGGAGTTAAAACACAATTTCAGTCTTACAACATAAATACCGGTATATGAAGTGCACAAACTCTTTGAATCTTAAAGAAAGGCACCATGTAAAGCTGATCAACTTTACCCAAATTCTTTTATGAATCAGGGAAACTTGCACTATTCTACAAAAATGCTTCTTCCCCATGATACAGATTGTATTTTTACACCGCTCTAGTTCTTAAGGTTGTAAAGTCATCATCACTTCGATTGCTATATAATTACCAATGGTGTTTTTTTCACAATTAGAAAATTCTGTTTTGAATGCATTGATTCATCTAAATGCAACTATAAGAACATTTGTTATATTTGAGTCACGTCTAATATAAGCATTTTGGTCTTTTTGAAATTTATTCTACTGCTGAAAGCGATTTTGTACTGGTGATCAGACCTGCAATATGAAGCTGTCAACATCGACAATGTTTGGAAATCTATCACCTTCATTAGCCCTCAAAAGGGAAATACATGTTACTGGAGTAGTTCTTACTCAATAGCAACATGCTGCCAAGCAAACCTCACAATGTACAATACAAGCATCAAAATTAAACCAATACAATTTTTTTTAAAGTCCTATTTTAATCAAATAACCAACCAATCATGACTGAAAAATAAACGAAAAGATAATATGAAAGGCCATCAACTGATCGAATTGCATGTTATACAATTCATAATATCAATGAAAAGTATATTTCAGAATAAATCATGTTGTAAGGGAGTTCAAAAAAGTCAAGAACTCACAGTTCTACCGTCTATCATATGCTCTTTCATCACAACCCTTTCTGCAACAGCCGGATCAGCAAAAACGACAAAGCCGAATCCACGGGCACGGCCGGTAGCCCGATCCTTCATTATCACAGCTTCCACAACTTCCCCAAAAGTTTGAAAATACTCTCTAAGACGGTCCTCATTTGTGCCCCAAGAAATCCCACCGATGAATAGCTTGCCAAGCTCCATTTCCATTCTGAATATTGGATATCAAATTGAATCGTAAACAACTTGAATATAACATGTCATAAATATATATAATTCTATTCAACAAGAGAAGAAGCAAGCATCGGATCTAGAATTCGACTCGTAAATTTTATGTAAAATAACGCCAGATATAATCAAGACTTTGGTTTCTTTAAATTTAAAAGGCAATACAGAATTCAGCATCATGGTTTAAAAAGACAATCCAACATAAACATTGTAAATGTAGATTAAACGAAGATAACCGTGCCTTGTCAGGAATCAAGCAAAGCTTCGTTGTTTATATCAATATAAAACGACCCAATGTTGGATTCAATCGGAAAACGTAAAACCAATTACGGATCGACTATGAATCGGCCAACAATCCAGGATTCCTAAAAAACCCAACGCATGAACAGGGAGCAACTTTAACGCGAAATGAGTGGAAGGATCCAACACCCAGAATTAGTTTAGAGCAAATAATGAAGAAAACATAAGAAAAACAAGATTTGGGTGTTTATTTTAATCTAGTTTTGAAGGGACAATGATATAAACTGTACCAGGGAGAGAAAAAAAAGGCCCAGAAGGTAAAGCAAGAGAATCTAAGATCTGAGAGGAAGCATAACAAGAAGAGAGGGCTGAAAAGGCCCTCCTTTTCCTCTCTATTTTTTTTTTTTTTCTCTTTTCTTTGTTTCTTCCGATTACTGTTTTCGTTATCAATGGAATTGGGATTTATAAAAAGAATATATGTGTGTGTGCCTGTGGTGTAAATGAATGGATTTCGTGTATCAAACAGAGAGGCAGAGATGTGTGAGAGAAAATGGATTTGGATAAAAAAAAATGGATATTTATTTTATATATATTTAGCAGAGAGAAAGAGAGAATTGTGTAAGGAAGCAAAGGGTAGGCTATCCTTTTCTTACAAGAAAGTTGTTAAGGAGAGACGATGGTTGTTTCCATGTTTTGAATTTGATTTTAAAATTGTCTTCTAAACGCGGTTTAAATTAATATTATTAACCTTTCACATATTTTTATCGGTTTAAAAATTCAATCTTATTAAATCCAATTTAATTTATCCAAAAATAAATTAATAATTCAATACTTTCTATCATATCTTTTATTATTATTATTATTATTATTCAATATCTATATCAACTCCATCCTAAATAAACATCATTACATGCATCTTTCCAAAGTCCCTTTATATAATTTTCTAGGGACCTAAGCAGCTATTTTTTTAATATTATATCTCTTTTTTTTTTTTTAAATCTATCTCCGTTTGTTTCAACGAAAAACTTTTACGAAAAATCTCTTTAGTCTTTTTCAATGTTTGTTTCATGTAAAATAAAATGTTTAACATGAAAAAATTTTCAGTCAACGTAAAATTATCTCTTTATTTTTGTAAAACGTCTTACTAATTTTTTTTCGTAAAATATTTTCCAAACTGATAAGATTTTGTTCATTGTAACATCCTAAACTTGACCTGAACATCAGGTCAAAGCATTGAGATGATACATTCTTCACTTATCTATTATTTCTTATAAACTTTTATAACTTTTCAATTTAGTCCCTATGTGTCATAAAAGTTTAATATTCACTAATTAATCATATTAAATTAACTTTATTTCTTGTTACAATATAACCACATAATGTATCTCAATATCTTGTTTTACATGTGTAATTTTTATGTATTTTATTTCTATTATTTCATTCACATATTTTTTCAAATTTAACAATTTAATCCTTACAAGTTTTTAATTTTCTCTCAAAATCATCTATTAAAATTATATTTATTTCTTAATTTTTTTGAACTCTTAAAAATTTTCCCTGGAGTGTTTGAATTAAATTATATTATTAAATAATAATTTTGGTGGTCCATAACTAACACAGTGCATTGATTCAACAATTGTTGTGTTAAAATCAACCACAGCATGAATTTTCAAACAACATGAATGTCTTTGGGCTTTGAGCCTTTTGCTACTTACGTACATATAAACAGTAAACAAAACAAGATGTATGTGAGAGAAAATGAGTTGAATGGTTCATATATAAATTTTACTTCAATCAAAAGAAAATTAATATTAATATTTATACTTTTTAATATAATATTTAAAATTATTTATAATCTTTTTTTTAATTTATAAATAGAACAATAATATATTTTAGTGTATATAAATTTACGTTTTCTTACATTAATAATAATATTTATATAAATCAAATTAAAATTTAATCGATAAAATTAAAATAATTGAATTGGAAAAAGAAGGAGTAGTTTCCTCAACCAAAGAAGATACTGAATATAAAGTCTAAAATTGTATGCTAGATACATTTAAAAAGTCGAAATATTGGAATTGAAAGAAAAAAAAAAATCATTAGTATATATATATATATATATATATATATATGTTTGGAATAAATAACTTTGCATCCAACTTTTAATATTAAAAATAAAATAAAATAAAGAATAAAAGGTGAGATAGAAATGTGAAAGACAGAAAGGATTGGTTGTGCACCCACACCCACTCTCCCATCCCCATCGCCACTCCCAACTCTGTCTTAATTTACTTACTAATCATATTATAATTAGCCCAATTTATTTTATTTTTTTCATCGTTAAATGATCTGCATCATCATCATCATCATCATCATCGCTAAAATCTTCATCAAGATCGATTCATTAGCCTTCGATATTCCCCTCTTTAAAAAAAAATCAGTTAAAAAGGTGTGGAAAATTAGTAAAAAAAAAAAGAAAGATATATTTTAGATTGACGAGGGATGAGTTTATTTTATTTTAATTTATATATATTACATTTTAAATAAGAAGAATGATTGGATAATTTTTTATTATTGGACTATCTCAATTAAATTAGTCATATATATTGGAAAAAAGTAATTGATCAAATAGGTTAACTTTTTTAAATTTTAAAATAAGTTGTATTTGAAGAGAGTGTGTGAAAGTATGTCTTGCTAGGTGTGTTTTCTATACAGATGGTAGGAAAATTTTTCCAATTAGATGAGTTTTCTGTTGACATGTTAAAAAAAAAAAAATCTCAATTCGACATATTCTTTTTAAATTTTTTTAAAAAACGCTTTCAATTGGATGCGCTTTTTTAACATATCGACAAAAAATTCGTCCAATTGAACAAACTTTTACACAGGCTTTCTGAAAACTACTTATTTTCTTAAATTTTTCACCGATTAACAATTTTTTTTAATATATACGAGATGTTTAACCGACTATCTCATATATTATGAATTAATAAATTGTTGATAATTAGGGGTAGCCCTGACAGGCAGGCAAGTGGTCGGCTGCAGAATACAAAGAAGATTATGAACCTTACTTATCAAAATCATACAGTAATGGTGGTTCAATTTGAGTTTTAAAAAACATCAATTTATCTATATTTAATTAGGCAAAAGCAAAGTCAAGCTGCTTGCTGGCTGGCTGATTCTAGTTTTTATCTACTTATGACCTAAATGGGTTAAATTATTTGGCATGTTTTTATTTATTTATAGGAGTTTAATCAAATTATTTATTATTAAATGCTTAAATTTAGTTTTTATACTATTAGAAAATAATACTTTTAATTTCCCTTAAAAAATATAATTTATCAATTAATATAGTTAAAATTTTAAAATATTTTATTATTTTCCAAATAAATTTTTTCGTTGAAAACTGAATTGTAAATGAAAAAAAAAATTATGTAATTTTTTAAATAATAAATATCAAATTTATTATAAAATGATTTTATTTGATTTTTTAAATAAAATAAAATTTATTTAATAGTAGGAATAATAATTTGGGTAGAATGTATTCTTAAATTTGCATAGGTTGCATTTCATTTTATGATGATTACAAGACCAAATGGGGCAAATGGCAAAGGACATATCGAAGTCATATCAACACAGAGGTTTCATCTTCTATATCCTAATCTTATTGATATAATTTAATAAAAAAAATAAAGTTTGATGTGTGGTGAAACTAAAAGGGGGAACTCCAATCCAACAATGGCAACTTCCCAACCCTTGCCTCCCACCTACTAAGACAGGACATGACTTCCTTTAGGTTTAGGGTAAAACTCAAGCTGATTGCTTATTATTAATTAGGGAGAAAATAACATCAACTTAATCTGCAAAATTTTTGTTCACATTAATTACGAAATTCAATCATTTTTTCAATTTAGTCCTTACATAAAATATGATAATATGATATTTTGAAATTATACCATTTTTTGTTCACACAATATTTTTATTCAATTTGGTATTATTTTACTTTTATCAGACTACTATTATCTTTAATAATCTTTCATTTCTATTATTATTTTATTACTAATTTATCATTCCAAAAAGCACTCTATGGAAACGTGCTATATCATACCATATGGAGAAAAACAAAATGTTGTCCAATACCAACAACTCTACTTTGCCTTGACTTTTGTCTTTTTTATTCTTCTTTTTAAAGGGAGGGACTTGGGTGTCTGATATAAACGTAAAGCATAATTGTTATGACACGGACTAGGCTCAAAAAAAGGCCATGAATGTTCATTGGATGGGCTTTTATAGGAAAATGTATGTATGTATATACTGGTAGAGTAGGAATTGTGATAATATTATATCTCATGGAAGATAATAATTGTATGTCTGCCAGAAGAATCCCATCATCCTTTCATAAAAATTTGTAAAAACAACACTTTAAATAATAGGATAAAGCGACAAAATTATTGGTTTAAGAGAAGAAAAAGTGAATAATAAACTTTTAGAAGCCAAAATACATTTTAAGTATTGATTCCTTGAAATTTGAAGGAGTAATATAGAAATTTTACCATTCTTAGGGCCAATTATGAATAATCTCCCCCTCTAATTTTCTATTTCTGTAATCTTCAGAGCCCTTAATCGTGCCAATGGATGTTCTATTTTTACTTCGGTCATATCATTTGCTTGGATGGATTTCATGGTTTCAAATTTACCAATATTAATATATAAATTTATTATTTATATTGAATAATATTTATTAAACAATTATGCTTGCTTTTTGAATTAATTCTAAAAACAAAAATGATTTAAAATACTATCTGACATGAAATGCAAGAAAGAGCTACACAAATTTGTTTGCGATATAAATATTATTAAAACAACTGTAATTTGGAAGGGGCTCAGAATTGCAGAATAACAGCAAGGCTTTAGAAGCCATTCAGTCCCGAAAGATGGTGTTTTGAAATTGTTTTCCTCATTGCCCACATTCTTAAAAACATACAAAAAAAACTTTTAATATTAACGGGAAAAAGAAAGAAAGAATTGTAAGTCTCATGGCCAATCCCAAGAAGTAAAAGCAGCAACGCCGCTCCACAAGGCAATGGAATATGAGACTGCCGTCGACGGAGGAACTCCCCCGAAGGAGGACCATCAACGTCGCCGTTCATTTTTTTATGACGTTATCTTCGGGATTTACAAATATTATCCTTTGATTTGCCCCAAATCAAGAAAAGGATTTTAGTCCCCCGTCATACCCATACTACCAACACTAAAACCAGATCAAAGTTGAAATCTTTAATTTACTTAAAACTAAAAGAAAAAAGAGACAGAATATGCGAAATCGAAAAGCGAAGAGAAGAATTGGAATGTACGTCTCATGGCAAGTCCCAAATGGTAAAAGCAGCGACGCTGCTCCACAAGGCGATGGAATATGAGACAACTCATCGACGGAGGAGCTCCCCGGAGGAAGGACCGTCTACATCAATGAGCATCGTTATGTGACGTTATCCTCGGGATATACAAACATGATCTGGTTTGCCCCGATTTATAGATATGGATTTCAAATCCGCCGTCACGTTAGATTGAACACAAGAGAAGAAACAAAGAAGAATAAAACAATCTTGTAGGACATAAATTGAGAACAAAACCTACAAAATTTTGAAAGGACTAATGCAGAAAGTAAACCAAAAACTGATAACTTAGAACATAGAACAGACCCAAATCAATCGAAACCACTAAAAGATTTGTTATGGTATAAGAAGAGAAAATACTTCACTGCCGCGTCAAAGAAGGCTGTGTTCTGGTGTTAATTTATAGCCTGGTATTGTTAGTGGCCGCCGCTCATTAGGGTTGCGATTACGTAAGAAACAAGAATACAATATTTGAAGGACCATGAAGACCTAAATCTCAGACGGCCCAACACCAAAGCCCAATCTGCATATTTGCGGCTTTGCAAATCTATATTGTTAAGCATGTAGTTTAATAATTTAATGTATTTGATACAAACATTATAAATTATTTAATTGACTATTTTCAATATAAACACATCAGAAACGATGTCACTAAAAATAAAATAAAATCTATTTTAATCCTAACATTATATTCAAATAAAAATCAAATCAGATTTAGCTCAACTTTTTTATTATTGAAAAAATAATATTTTTATTTGATATTTAATTATTCAAAATATAAAATTTATCTTTATCAAAAAATATATGTATTTTAAGTAAATACCAAACCATTTTTATAAGTCAAATTAAAAATTCACCATTTAATTTTTCAATTTATGAACACCCAGAAAAAAATAACATAGTCATTTGAAGACGTGTTTATGACTATTTGGTTTTTTTTATTTATAATTTTAGGCGTGAATAGGACAGAGATGAAATTTTACTAGCGGGAAATAAAGGAAGATGTTGACATTTCAATCTTGAGTTTTCAGTTAAATACCGAGTGTTGGAACTCCCTCCTGCCCCATAGTTTCTTTATCTTCACACCATTAATTTGCTCAAAATAAAGCTCTAGACCCGTCCATCCCAGTAGCAATGAATGACAAACTCATCGAAATAATTTGGTGGGGACTGGAGGCAGGAAACAGTTAAGAAATCTAAGTAAATGAAAATTTGAGAAATTAAAAAAAAGAAAAGAAGAATTTACAAAGCCTAACCTATCTGAAGAAAGAGGAAGAAAAACAACAAATATATTTGTTAAAATAGATAGCAGCCCTCCCCTTGATATGTGAAAATCTAGTCCTAGCAGATGGCTTTTCTCATCATCATCATGCAACTAAATTCTAAACCTCTCTCACCCTTCTCCATCGACTTGTCTACATCTGTGATGCTCCTCTGCTTTTGCAATTATCCTTTTTTTTTTCTCCAGCCTACCTGAAGTCTTATAGGACAACAAAAATCAAAGCATACAGTGTTTATTTTAGTTCAAAATACAAGTTTACAAATCCTGTATAGCTATCATTCTATATTACTGAATTATTACTAAATGAGGCAATATGAACATGTCTGCTGATGACTTAGGTTCATACAAATGTTTCATCCCTTACAGACAAATTAGACAAAAATTCTGATGTAACCAGTAGAATATGCAATGCAATGAGAAGGGAATATCAACTATATGCAAGAGACTCTATAAAAAATTAACAAGTGTAATAAACTTACAGATCTTCAACTGAAAGAATCTGGGGAAGAGCCAAAATATATTTGTATGACTCAGTAAAATGGCTATCTGTCTTCAGCAGTAAAACAGAAATGTTCACCCTAAAACATAATAGCAAAGAGTTCTTGTTATTCTTCTCATAAAATTGTCCTGTTGGACCAACTAAATTGCATCATAAAAGCAACAATTAGTTTATCAGATATACCATCAGAGACTATCATTTGTGAACGTTATTAAACTGTAAAACATATGCGCATTAGACCTTATCAAATGAGTTTCTCCCTAAAGCTGATTTTTTTTCAGCTGCACTAAAGATTGCCTTATGAAATCAAATTTATGAAAGCAAAAACGTTTAGCAAAGAACAATGAATATTTTGTGACACAACACAACCTAAAAAATACACAAGATACATTTTTACCTTCTGTTCTTATGGTTTGAAGACTTAGACTAGGAGCCTCTTGCACAATAGGATGTACTGCCCGAGCAAGACGTTTAATATGGTTTAATCGTACCCCTTTTGATACTGAACCTGGACAGAAGGTTTTTAATATATAAATTTGTAATCTGAAATGGGGCAGTTCATTTATAAATGGTTCCAAATGCACATCAATCACATGACTAACATATATCCTTCAATAATATAAACTAAGATGAATCTTTCAACTTACAATTGGAAGTTCCATTTCCCTTCATCATCCCACCTATCCCAACCCCATCACAAATAGGATTCTGTATTGCTCGTGCCAGATGTTTTATGTGATTCAAGCGTACCTTTCCAGGTAAAGTCGCTAACTTATGAGCTGGGATTTCTAAACCTGTTGAGTAAATTACAAGGAACAAGTAAGAACGCAAGCGAAGTGGTTCTTTTTTCTTTAATTACATGGCAACCATTAACATTAGAGGTAAAGATGTGGAAGCCTACTCTGGGCACTTCTCGTATCTGGCATTAGTCTTTCTTGTCCATGATTGGGATCCACAAGAGCGGCAGCATAAAACTGAGGACTTATATTTGAAATGGAATTGCTCAAGGGCGATTGAATTGTTGAAATGCTTGTATCTTCAAATTGAACGGGAGGTGGAGCAGGGTATAACCGAGCAGTTTCAGCTCTCTGTCTCCGCAATTGATAGTTTCTTCGGCGTCTAGCGAGATGCTTCTCTCTCTCCTCATGGCTCATAGACTGCCTTCTTTGCCGGTCCCTTACACGACGGCGTTCTCTCTCTAGCTCTTTGCGCAACTCTGATCTGCTTGCTATCCCTTCCATAATCATCCCCAAACAAAATTCAACAGAATCACAACCTTAATAAATATATATGTTCCAGTGGACCTTTTTTTTTAATTAAATTTTTTTTTCTGCAAAACCAATTTTAAGAACTTATGTTTTAATTATTCTGTTGTGAATATTCTAATCAAGATAATAAATAAATTCGAAATTATATTAAGAGAAAGGAAATAACATTGACAGAGAGAGAGAGACAGAGCTAAACCGTCATTTAATCATGATTTTGCGTTCCTGATCTTAAGAATATCCATAAATCCAAATGATCAAATAAAAATAAATTAAAGAAAAATACTGAAAAAAAAATGCGAAGGAAAAGGAAAATGTAACCTGGACAGTGGAGTTGATCGTAGGAAGAAGAGAAGAAACGGGAAAGAGACGGGGGCCGAGCGAGGATGGGTTTCGGTTTTTGCCAAATGAAATCAAATCTAAGCAGAGCAGTGAATTTTTTCCTTTTTTTTGGGATTTTGGGTTAATTACTCTTATTACCCATTTTATTCTTCTTCTCTTCCGCCGGCGTCTAATTAGGAGTTAGGACCCGTTTTCCTGTTTTGACTGGGGTCGGGCAAAACTTAAAATAAACGACGTCGGACGCAATTAATGAAAATGGAACAAAACCTTTTAAACCCTAAAAGGCAAAAACGCAAAGAACAGAAATCCAGTTATCTCATATGAACAAAACGATGGAGGCAATGCAAAATGAGCAAAACGGTCAAGTAAGCCCTCCCGATCCCAATCCAAGTCCTGTTCCACAGCCTCAGTCTCTGTCGAAGAATGCCCAAAAGAAGCTGTTGAAGCAGCAGAAATACGAGGCGAAGAAAGCCGAGAAGAAAGCACAAATGAAAGAGCAAAAACAGAGGGATGCGGAGAGGAAGCGCAAAGAATGGGAAGAGAAACTGGCCGCCCTACCCGAAGACGAAAGGCTTAAGCTCATAGATTCAAGAAAAGAATTGAGGAGAGAGAGGATGGAGAAAAGGTCCGAGGAAAGAGGCCAGAAAATCCAGAGACTGACCCAAGCCAAGGAGACAGGCCAAAACATTGTCGTCGACCTTGAATTCTCTCATCTTATGACCCACTCTGAGATCCACAGCCTCGTCCAACAGGTGTCTGAAGTTTTTGCATTAAAAACAGAAAACAAAAAAAACCCTTTGTTTTAAAGATGTTCTTTTATTAAGTTATTCTTCTTGCATTACACTATATGAATACTGTTGTCTTATGTTCTTCAAACCCTGCAGATAATGTACTGCTATGCTGTGAATGGAAGATGCAGTTCTCCTGCTCACCTCTGGTTGACTGGATGCGAAGGGGAGATGGAAACTCAATTGCAAAGGCTCCCTGGTTTCGATAAATGGATTATTGAGAAGGAAAAACAATCTTATATCAAAGCATTTTCCGATCGGAAAGATGATTTGGTGTACCTTACTGCAGATTCCGAAACTGTGCTACATGAACTTGATCCCACCAAAGTTTATATTGTTGGCGGATTGGTGGACAGGAACCGGTGGAAAGGTATAACTATGAAGAAAGCAGAGGAACAGGGAATTCATACGGCAAAACTCCCGATTGGAGCTTATATGAAAATGTCCAGTTCTCAGGTATTCTTGGTTTTATATAGTACACTACAATTTGGGTCTTGAATGTTTTTACCTCTTTCAGATGAAACTGTTGGTTCATGATCTTTTTTACTTTTTATGGCATTAGATGTTAGTTGCAAGAAGCTGAAAAGGAATCTGTTAACCTCAAGTCTCTTGGGGTAGCTTTTTAATTGTATGCGAGAGCTATACTGCTTTCTTTCAGACAATGCTTAGGATGTAGGGTGTGGATTACCATTTCTGTTGATAGTCGTGCTTGGTCGTTGGCTCACTTAGCAGGCTAAGTTTCTACCAAGCAATTAAAGAAGCAAATTTTATTCCAAGTTTTTCTTCTCTAACTAGCAGTTCATTCCTTCAAGTGCAGGTCCTTACTGTGAACCAAGTTATAGAGATACTACTCAAGTTCCTGGAGACAAAAGACTGGAAAGATTCCTTCTTTCAAGTAATCCCTCAGAGGAAAAGAACCGAAGGAGATTCAGAAAACTGCCAAGAAGTAGATGGAGAAGATTGTGAGGAGGAAACTGAGAAGAAAAAGAGGTGCCTCGAAGTGCCTTCTCATGACTAGAAGTCGCTGAATTTTTGCTTATGTTGACACTTAACATCTCTCATTACATGCGATGGATGTACAATTGGAAAATTCATTACATAAAAAGTTATTGGTGTTGAAGTTCCATTAGTTGCCACCTCAATCATGCATTTGAAACTTTTAACTCAAAATGTAGAGAAGTGGATGCTCAATTTGAGCAAAGAACTACTGCAAGGAGAAAGGTAAAGTGGATGCTCAACATTCTCTTTTTTTTCCGTTATTTTGTCCATCTCCAATTTATAAGAAATATAGGCAGCAGAGACTGGCATGACCCTCTTATATCCTGCCATCCATCCATGCATCACTTAAATAAGTAAATGGAAGGATTTTGTGGACATTTTACTAGATAGTAGTAGAATTTGATAGTGACTATAGGTTCCTCAATCCTCACCCTCTTAATCAGTTAAAATTGCAAAGTTAATAAATTGATCCACGAATGTCCAAATGAGAAGCCAAAGTCATAGAAAAATGTACGACCTCTTCTCATGTCCAGATGCAGAATGGAGATACATTGCTGATATTTTGCCGTTCAAGGCACTTCCCTTTCCTAATGCTATCTCAACAACAACAAACTAAGAAAGCTAAGCTCATATTTCTTTAATTTACTTTTAACACTAAATGGCCTTGCTCTTAAACAGAAAACTAGAAAACAAACAGAAATGTGGATAGAATATACAGAATTCATGGAGTATTAGGATTTTCACCTCCAAGCTGAGAATGTCGCCATTGCTCTATTTACCCAGCCAAGATAGAGTGCCCCTTCCCTCTCTTCGAGTCTATAGTTATGGTCATACTCCTTCAGCATATCTCTTGCAGCCATAGCTACTGACGAGCTCAACGGATATTGTGAAAAACCAGCCATCATAAATCTTGACCTCCACTTTCCATGAAGTTCGTGCCTTTCCACCCTCTCAGGCCCTTCACAAGCAATCATATTCACAATATCGCGTGCAACACAATGCTGCTCAGCATTGATCCTTTGTTTCTCGTCTCTTGGACAAGCTACATCTATTGATTCAAACATAGCTGAATAATAATCAAGTGTCTCAAGGTACCTTGAAAAGAATGGAGATGTATTAGTATTAGACTCTTGCTCGGTGAGAGTCACAACCTTGGGTGACAAACTCTTAACCAGCCTCAATAGTCGATCTCTGTGATTCCAGATGCTTACACTCTCATCCGGCATGTGGTGCAATACATATGGAAAGTTCACAGCTAGGGCTTCGCCCGGGTGAACCTTAAGATGCTCTAGTTGAATTTCACAACCAGACATAGCAGCATCATGAAACTCAAACGGCACGTTGTATGACCGAGCAAATTCAGATAGCCTCTGCCCCACAATATGAAGTCCCCCACCTCGAGCATGATTTGATTGAGAATCATCAATACCAGTTATGCGTATTGATGGTGGTCCACCAGGGCGTTTTGCAAGAGCTGCAATAAGGAACATCCATTGGGTGCCCTGTGCTATTTGGAAATCAATTATGTGAATTTTTCCTTCATATTCCAAGACTTCCTTGATGACAACATTACCTGATGTGTATGCAAACTTCCAGTATGGGCAGATCCTGAACAGAATATGCATGTAAGACATCAGTTCTGAGCTTGTTGGCTCTTTGCATTTTAGGGCTCTGTAGATATTACTCCCCGAGGATTCCAACCTCGCTCTAAGCCCTTCCAGCACATAAGCACCCAATCGTTGGATAGGTTCCCCAGACACTGAAACCATTTTCTCCAATACATGCATTAATCCTGTCACTGTCAACATATCATCATCATGAAGTGCTTGACCACAGGCAACAAGAATCTGTTTCAAGTTGAATTTAGGGACCAAGTCCACCAGTTGGGCACAGTTGAAGCTTGCCATGGAAGCAGCTTGGTGGTCTCCAGTAATGAAGCAGCCATTGCAGCTATCTACAGTATCTGATTCAGGCCCCAACAATGAGAGTTCCAGCTCCCGCAGCTTGTGCTTCAATTTGTTGCTATCATCAACAACAGAAGATCCACTGTGTGGTGATCCGTAAGTGTTGTCAGGGGAAGGACGAGGATCAGACAGGCATGATTGAGAACCGTGTGGGGAGAAAGGACTCCTGCTCGACGAGATGCTTACAGCAGAAGGGGAATCATAGGCTACAAATCCGGCACCTGCCATGGATGATTCCAGGGTAAAAACTTGGTCCTTGCATGTTTGAAACAAGACATCGGTTCCTTGGCCGCCAGTATCTGAACATGCATTATTGTCTAACATCTGGATACGAGACAAATAAAATGGATCATTTTCTTTAACAGGTTGGTCATACAACCTGCGGATGGTGGCTGGATTTTGGTGTTTCGGAGATGCTCGCATCTAAGCCCAACCTGCCTATAAACTTCCTCTAAAAAACTCTTTGTTCCTGACTGATGTTTGCAGCGATAACAAATTTTTTTGAACACTTCTCTTCTCCTAACAGCAGCAGTTGCTTGATTGAGCAAAATCAATTGCTAATAGAAAGGATATAAGATTGTGCAAAGTCTTCATATGCGCATAAAACTGAATTGATCCTCAGCATCAATGTGGACCATTAATTACTTTGGTTGTGCAAGGCAGAAATATCAAGGGAAAAAAGGCAATCTGGTAAAACAAATCCAAGAAAATAAGAGCTTAGACAATGCAAGTGATGGAAGCACAGTATCGTCAGTCAGTCAAGGGATGTAAACACCAGAGAAAAAAGACGAAGCAATAACCAAAGGAGCCTACATGGAGAACGGGTGTAAGATAAGAGGAAATTTTTCTCTAGGCAACTATGGTTAGAATTTTGAATCAGGAGTTGATCAACCAAAGCACAAGACATCAACAAAAACTATAACCAAGTGGAAAAAAAAAATGCACGGTGGTAGTACCAATTTAAACCTCTCTCCGATAAAATAATATGAGGAAAGTTAAAGCCCAAAGGTTATAGACCGAAAGCCAACATACCAACCAAAAGGGAACTATCATGAAAAAAAGGGGGAGAGAGAAACCAATACCGGTAGCAGATGACAAAGCATAAAATTCAGCATACAGATATAATAGACCAAAAGCATAAAAACAAATCAGCTACCAGATTCATGATTCATTTAAATCCTTAAAACACAAATAACTTGAAAATTCATATCTGATATCTCTATAAACTGGCTTATACAAACAAATGAGGGCCAAACTTTCATTTTCTACAGCAGCAACTAACAAATGAAAATATATATACATAAATTAAATTGAAGGGTAGCCTAGCTATTCATTCTCCCCCAAAATCATGAATATGAACATAAAACCTTGAATTGAACTCAAATAAGAGTGATGGATCGAGGAAAAGTGAAAAGAGAAGGGACACAATTGAAGATAGTAATGATGAAGGCACGAGCAGAGAAGATATGATTATGGGAGAGTTGGCATACCTTAGTAAAATGATAATAATAAATAGATTTTAGCTTTAGGTTTTCTTTGTGACCGTCTAACAAACGAACCCTTTGTCCTTTGTGTGTCTCTGTTTGTCTCCAGAAATATGTGATGGTTTTCTTTATTGTTTGTTGTTTCATGGCGGAACTTTATATAGAGAAAGATAAGCACATAGAGATAGATAGATACAAGAAGTTATCACTAACGGACCTTAGCATTGATCTTATTTACACGGATGCCACTAAGAAAAATCTTTAAAAAGATGCGGTCAAATTTTTTATGCCTGCCTAATGCATTTGCATATGTAGAAAATAGCCTTTAGTGGCTCGCAATGTGTGGTGTGTGCCAGTGGGTCACACCACTCGCTACTCGGTAGCAAACCGACTATGTGCGCCATTCTTACTTTCATATAACGTGTAACTGTGAACTACAAGTACAGCTCGTAATTATACTCCAAATTCTCCCTCACTTCTTTTCGTAGAAAAATCTCACCGCTTAACTTTTTCAAATTAAAATTTTGTTTTATTAGCCACGACAACAGCCTTTAAGTTGTTGCTGAGCATAGTTTCTTCAACATCTTTTTATTTTATTTTTAATTTCGTGATTTTAATTTTTCCATAGTTTTATAGTTTTATTATATCTTGATTTTTGTTTTATTTATTGTTTTATTTTTATTTTTAATCGTGTTTTAGCATATATGCGAGATTTAACAAGTGTCGTCAAATAGAGATATACAAAAAACTAAAAAAATTGAAAAATTGATTCAAACCGATGTATTCAATTCGGTTCGGATTTTATGTTGTTCAATTTAAATTTAAGTTGGTGTTATCATTCAAATCACTCAATTCAATTCGGTTCGATTTGTCCAAATAAAACCAATTTTATTCAAATCAAACCTAATGAAAAAAAATCTATGTTTAAAAAAATAGTCTTAATAGAATAATAACTTAACCATTTCAATATCTATATGGACTAACTCATTTAACCTCCTTCTTCTTCTTCTTCTTATTATTATTATTATTATTATTATTATTATTATTATTATTATTATTAGATACGATCATACATAAAGATAAAGTTATGAGAATAATTCATAAAAAAAAAAGTTAAAAAAGTATAATTTTATAATAGAATAAGTGTATCATTTCTTAAATATAATAATTATAAGTATAAATCTAATTTTAGAAAAATAGTTTATTAAATATTATAATATTTTATTTATAAAAATAAAATAAAATTTCACAATTATATATATTTGATAGTTATTAATTTAATCAATCATATGACATATCATAATTATTTAGTTATACTACTAAAACTGATTAAAGAAAAGACACAGAAAAATATCAATATAATGATGATTTATATATTAACTTTCTTTTTAACAACTTTGAATAATTTATTATTTATTAACTTAAGTTAAAATGATTTTTTAAATAATTTTATCGATGATTATGATATTAATTTGATTATTTAATTCATTTTATAAATGAATTTTAGAGAGTGTATTATAACTGTTGTGAAACAAAAATCAAGAAATGTAATTTTAGATTTTTTGGACCTAAAATAAGGTAATATTGTTTTTTTCAAATTTGGTAAAAACAAACCAAACCGCAATTATCAATTTTCAATATTTCGATTTTTATTCATGTGGTTTCGATTTTAAAAGTAAAAAATAAAATGTAGTGATTCGATTCAATTCAATTTTTGTTCAAAAATCGAATCGAACCGAATACATCCCTATCGTCAAATCTATTAGGAATAGTTCTTGAAAGGGTTTATCATGATAATTCGTAGTGATGGTGATAGATTTGAGATGATGAGGAGAAAGATAGGTTATATGAGACTTAATCTTTTGTCTATCACAGGTGCAGTGAGTTTTTGGGAACTTTTGACAAATTTTTCTTGCTCGATCGATATTCATCGTCAGGTTGATTTGATGATGGCGAAGTTAAAATGCAAATTCGATCAAGTTGATGCATTTTTAATTTATTTCTGAATTATTCTAGTGTTGCAGTTATTGTCAAATTATTCTTCTCTATTTTAAAAAAAAAAATTATTTTACATATTTGTACATTAATTTGTAGTGATTTATTAATCATTTGTACTATGTATCATGTTTTTGTATTATTATTATTTATGATTCCAAATAATAATAACATTTTCTTTAAAAAAATACAGCTCATAAATATGTAAAAGAAATTAATTAATTAATTAATTAATATTAAAAACACAACATCCAAAAAAGAGATCAGAAATAAGAGATAAACATGTTAAAATCTATAAAATATATGATATCCCAAATATCTTTGTTTTATGTTGCTTGGTGTTTTTGTTCAAAAAAATTCGTTGGCTGCTGTTGGGATTATTAAAGCTATTACCACTTCTCTTTCTAGATTGTCATTAAAAAAAAAAAAAGCATAAAAATGTTGAGCTTCTTCCCAGGAAGGGGGATCTCAAAATGATGCAACTGTTGATATTAAAAACAAAAACTACTTCGAAGTTTGAAGATAGAAAGGGAATAAAGGAAAGTCTTACTATTTGTTAATCACAATTATGTAGTAATTGGTAGAATTACATACAATTTCTCAATTTTTAAATAAAAAGATAATAGATTAAAAAAGATTTTAAATACGATAATCTAATTGAATTAAAATAATTGCTTCCATAGATTCAAAGATCAAATGCAAATATGGAAGAAAATATTTAAACCCTGAATCCTCACCGCATATTTAGAATATCCCAAAGATATAATCTCAGCGTTGACCCAAACGTAAGATTATTCAACAAGTCTCGAGTGCAAGCTATGCCATTGAGCCATTATCTTATTATCAAGGTTTGCTTGGAAAATGAGAATATTTGAATAAAAATAGAAATTCGAAATATGGATTTGAACAAAAAAAAAAAGGCTTATTTTTTTTGGCCTAGTTGACCCATATATATGTATTTTTAAAAAAAATTAAAAAATATTTGTTTCAATATTTTTAATATATTTTAAATTTGTTAGGAAAATATTTATTTTAATGTTTTAATATATTTGATATATTGTACTTTTAAATTTGTTTTATATAATAGAATAATTTAAAAAACAATAATACGAACAAGGTTGAACTAGGCCTTGATTTAACATCTATAATATGGGTCAAATTTAGGCAAAAATATAACTCCATTTTTCAGGAAGAATGAGGCCCGAACATATCAATCGGACCTGAAATTTTGTTAAAACTTAACTCGAACTCGATTCGACACATGAACAACTTTAGACTAGTCTAACATAATTTTATAAAAATAGTCGTATTTGTACTGTAGAGTTAAAACAAAACAAAGGGATTCGATTTGAGCTTTAAAAGTGGTGGCCTTGGCCTAGCAACCAAGCAGGTTTTTTCTGACTTCGGATGCATATATTACAGTACAAGGAAGGATTTGATATTGATATTGATATCGATGTTGATGTTGATAAACAACTAGAAAAAATAAAGGTGAATCTTGGTGCTTTTCCTTTTTACACTATTAATTTACTTTAAACAAAGGGCTCCGGAACTAATCAAATAAAAATATTGGCCCACTTTCCTTATCTTAAAGACTTAAATGCTTCAGCATGAGATGGAAGTTGAAAAAGAGAAGAAAAAGTAATAAGCTACAGCCAAAGGTAGGAATTTGGGAGGAGCTGCTTGGTGATTGTGATTTGAGAATATGAGATGATGCCCATCAATATTAATTACCAATGAAACCAACCCATTCTCTGTTACTTTTTTTAATTTCTTAATTAAGCAACAGAAAAAAAGGACCGTGCACATTAATAACTAATGGTGTTAAGTGAATCTCTAAAACAGGACAAGCAATATTCTTTGTCATATGAAGGAATGTCATTCGACGGTTTTTATTAGAGAAGCGGTTCAGTATCAGAGACAAAGAGCATCATTTAAATAAAAAAAAAACCATGTAAATGTGTGAAGATGTCTTTGCTGTTCTTTGGTTTTAATAATTTATTCTGTCTTCTAATCGGATCTCTTATCTTACTAACCTTCGGTGCATCTTTGGCAGATGCTCTAACACCGTCCCTGCAATTCAGTTGTAAAAGGTATTGTCGGCAACACAAGAATCGATCTCGTATAAATACGTGTGATTAGAGGGGGGCGATTTCCGAACCGTTTATGTAAAAGGGAATATTCCCAATATTACTTCATGCATTACAGATATAGGTTCATCGTTAATATCAAAATCAAATGATAAGGGAAGTTGGGGGCAACAAATCTTATCGTATGAGAATGATTCCCAACTAAATTTTATTGTTTATATACATATCATCCCAATCAAAGGTACTGTTTCACTGACCTCACTTACTCCTTTATTCTTTCGTCTCTTTACTCTTTATTCTTTACTCTATACTCTTTACTCGCCCTTGCTTTTTTTGTAATAATAATAAAAAAAAAAGTGGGTGGGGTAGTGAAGTCGCATCACGTGTGTGGAAATCTCCCCTCTCTTCCAACTGGTAAAGAAAAGACCATAACTTAGAACAAAAGATGGTGGGATGAGGTCACTTGCTTATTTCAGAAACACTTTTTCCCCTTTTCTTTTAAGAGAGGCACAGGGCGTAGTTATCTTTCTAGGCGGGCAGTAAGTAAAGAGTAAATACAATATCATTATTTATCCTCATCATTGCTATGTTTTTCCCACGTGGGAGTTGCTTACCTTTGTACTTGTAAATTATGACTTTTTTTAAAAAAGAAAAATCATACAAAATTAAACTAAACTGGTAAAATTAAAAGCACCACTAACTTTATCATTACTAAGGCTTTTAAGTAATTCTGTAAGGATTTTTGGTAAGATATGTACCGTTTTCGCATCCGTAGTAATCATCTTTACAATACGATCAATAATATGATTAGCCTCTCTAAGTATATGCCTTATCGCCCCATGTTCTTTATTCTATAATAGTTTTTGAATTTGCATGACCAATGCTAAAATCGGGTTTGATGAAATTTTTCATTGCATTGCTTGGAAAACTTTTAAAGAATGTTAACATAAGAGTAAAACTTTTTAAAATAGTTATATAAAGTCGAACATTTATTAGAGTGTTTAAATAAAAGTCAAACATTTTAAAAATATTATTCGAAGGTAAATTATACTATTAGTCATTAAACTATAGGTAAGTTTTCATTGTGATAATTTAATTAAAAATGTCACAATTTGGTCACTGTACTATTTAAAAATTTTCATTTAAGTCACTCCACTATTAAAGTTGATGCTATGTGGCTCTTTCTATTTGTATTATTTGCAACAATCGAAAGTTCTCTTTCTCTTTTTCTTCTACAATAGTTTTTTTCATGAAATAACTTCAGACGTCATGAATCAGTGAACTAAAATTCAAATAGTTTTTTTCTTCGATCTTCAACATTGATCGTCAGATCGGCTAGGATCTAAAGTATGTTTTTCTACTCGTCAATGGGTACTGATCCATTGCATCGATTGTCAAATTGTCACTTAGAGTTCACTGATAGATTTTTTTTTTTAGAAAAAAACTTAACAGGTCAGTGGCTTAAATAAAAACTCTCGAATAATTTACTAACTTAAATGAAAATTTTCAAATAGTTAAATGAATAAATTATAATTTTTTAACTAAGTGACAAAAAAAAATCCATAACTTAATGATTAATGATGTAATTTATCATTTTGTAAAAATTTAACGGTTATATAATATTTTAAATAAAGCTAGATCTCAATTTCAACATTTAGTGGTTACCCGACCATCAATATAATGCTGCGCCTTCAAATGCTTCTGAGATGCATGCTTATTTCAATACCTTTCATTCCACATAAAGGGCAAGATTATTATGATTTTGGTTCATTAAACATGGAGTAATGAAATAGGAAGATGGCAACCTTACCACTAATTTTCACCCTATTCGACCAGCCATTAGATTTAGTTTAGATTTTGTCATAGGTTAAGTCAATGTTATCAAAATTTAGGCTTATTTACTGGATTCGAGTCTAAAAAATAAATCTAAAATCTTATCCAAACCTAACCTGAATAAAAATGTTAAAACTTGAGCATGACTCACCCAAATTATTTTTTATATTATTTTTTATATAAATTCTTAAAAAAGATAATACATGAAAAATACTAAAAATATTAAAATAATTGTTTCTCAATAAATTTAAAATAAGTTAAAAAAAATATTTATACTTAAATAACATTAATATAAGTGAACTTAATAAGCAAATGCCTCTAAAATAGTTACAAAATTAACAATAAAACAAGAATTATATAATATACAAATGATAATAATAAAATATATAGTGAAATGGTAGCAACATAACGACAAAATTAAAAATAACATTAAAACAATAATTTTTATCTTTTTGCTAATTCGAGTCAGGCTAAAAATATCTTACTTGAGGCCTGATTTGTTTTTAAAATAAAACTTATTTTTTTTAGTTAAATCCATTTTTTAAATTTATATTTTACTCCATCCCTCTAATTTTTCAGATCAACTCAAAGGTATAGGTTGATTAAATCCAAGACTAGATTCACGATTAATAGAACTTAGTCTCGAGTACGTCCTCCAAGACTCAGTGTGATGGAGAAACCAACGATTGTACGAAACAAACCCTACCTGTCAGATGTTGGGCCTAAACGACTTTCACCTTTTTAATGGTTCCACTACGATCCCAAGTTGAAACAAGGGCAAGGCCTAAAGTATTCCCAATAATGGGCGTCAAACAGACCCATAACTGAAAACATTGCAAGACTGCTCAACTACAACATCAATCATTCAATAATTCACCAACTCAAACTTATCAGAAACAGATAAAAACATAGAGACCTGTGGGAGCTTGCTTTGATGGGTGTTGGCATCACTTACAAAGCAAGATTAGTGGAGAATTCAATTAAGCTATGATTAAATCTTTAATCAAAATCCCTTTTGACTATTCTGGTTTCTATTCAGGTTTAATTATGGCTTTCTTTAATGTCTACTGTATATTTACAATCGCCACTGGCTTAGGGATGATAACAGCTGGAGCTCCGTATATTATGTATTACGTATTCATGATAATCCTACTTTTTATATAATACATATCTAATCATCAATCAATCAGTCTTACTTTGAAGGAACGATGAGATGAGATGAGATGAGAAATGTGTGTTTGAGTGACTTCATTCCACTAAATATAGTATAAAAAGCAACGCCTTGGTTTCAGCAATTTTTAGCGCTTAAGAAATCTAACTATTCCATTGGAAGAGCTTTCCATTACCAAAATTAATCTCCATCATTTTCTCATTTAGGACAATTAATTAATATGATGAATAAAAGTTACAACAAAAATAATTTGGTTTAATTATGTCACTACTCTTTTTTTTTTTAAAAAATTTAAAATTTAATCCTTCTACTTTTAAGTAGTGCTAAGTGCTTTCCCATTTTATGATTTAAATGGAATGTGATTGTCGGAAAAGTTACTTTATAACATTTAGTATACATTGAAATGTATTAATTAAAATCCTACGAAAGTTATATTATCATGTTTGCTTCAATAAGTACTTTCCTAAGAATGTAATAATAATTTATGAATTTACTCTTATTAAATAAAAGATAATATTCATATTATAATAAACTCTATTCTTAACAAATATTTGGATTGAATATTTATAATAAAATTTAATTGATATTTTTAATTTATAATGTTAATTGAAAGTAAAATTGTTTCAAATTTGTCCTCCATATATTGTGTAAATATAATAATGTGCATATAAATAATGAATATATATACTTGTCTTGGAATAAATTAAAAAGATATGTATATATAATACTTGTGAAGAATCCGTTGAAGTAATAAAGAGAATCAAGTGGTAGGGCAAAAGAAAAAGAGGAAGGCAATAGCTTCTTCTATTTTTTTTTTATGATTATTAATAGAGTAATACCCTAAACAAATATAAAATAGGGTTAATTCTGTTTTAATATTTCTTTTAACTTTGTAATCCACAAGGGAAAATAATTTTCCCACATTTTATCATGGAAACTGTATCGCCATGTTCATGAGAAGGTAATTCCAAAGGAAAGTAAATTAAATTTGGCATATCAAATGTTGGAATAACTTTCCAATGGATTAAATTCTCAAGAAAATGACTATTTTTCATCATACTAAATGCTACCTTATTTTGAAGAATTTGACCTCTATATTTGTTTGATTTGAAAATTAAAGTCTATTTGATAATTCTACTAATGAGTATTCACTAAATTCAAATATGCAATGTTTCAATATTCAAATGTCTTATTTAAAAGTTAAAAGTCCAATGAATACGTAAAGAGATTAAATTTAACAATGTTATTAATTAGATTTTAATTTTTAAATTAAATACGAAAAGAGATTAAATTTTTGAAATTAAAAGCTTAAAAAATTTAAAAATAAAAAAGAGAGAGAAAAAAAAGAAGAAGAAGGGAGTTGATATAGTATTCTGCTTACAACTATGTACATATATACACATAGAGAAGTAATAGTATTCTGCTTCTTTTTAATTTATTAGTTTAGGAAATTAGAAGGGCATTATCAGGGGCTTGAAAAGATTGGATAGAAGGCATTGGAAATAATGGATTTATTTTTTTATTTGTCTCCCTCATTAGGCTTTTTCTTTTTGAAAATTATCTGTCTGTCATATTACAGCAAATGGCACCCATGACCCAACTAGTAAAGGTTTGGTATCCATATCTTTCTCTAACCTTGGACATATATGTACACTCCAAAATGAAAAAGCAGTTGTTTAGTTTCTTGAGAGACGAAACTATACATGGAGATTAGTTAGGTGTTCATTTCATCAAAAGGGGGAAATTCCATCAAAGTGTCTAATAGTTATCATCATTTCATCAAAAACAAATATAATAATAAATTAATAAGCATTTAATATTCGATGGGGCGTATCATCATTTTAGTTAAGGAATATAAAGTTTGAAATCTGTAGTCACGATGATAATAAGAAAGTAACCGTTACTGCCCAAAGATTAAGACATAAACGAAGGAAAGAAAGAGGATTATATATGGCAGTGGCTTTCAGTGATTGCTTAAGATTAAGGAAATGTCAGTATTTCTCTCTTTGCGGTCATTTCCTTAAAGGGACCGGCTCTCTCAAATTTGTCTAAGTGGTTTTACTGTTGTTGTTTGGGGGGGGGGGTGTTTTGGCATTATATATGCTACCACCAAGTGCCAACACTGGAACACAAAAGCGCAAAGATGGTGATGGCGGGTCATAACCATGTATTTGGAGGCGAAGAACAGCTCCCTCTTGCTATTGCTGATCAACCCGACCCTTTTGTGTTAGAGCTCACCCGATTGCAGAACCAACTCAAAGGTCTCTTACACCAACAGTATTACATCTGTGTATCGGCTGCTTCAGTGAAACATGTTTAGGATTATTAGCTCTGAATATTAAATTGTTATTGTTCCAGAAAAGGACCGAAAGTTGGGAGCTGCTCAGGCTGAAATCAAGGCATTGAGAGCAACAGAAGCGCTCAAGGATAAGGTCATAGAAGAGGTAGTGGAAAATCAAAGTTTTAATTGCTATATCAGAAGAATTCTTTGTTAATAGAGTGCTAGCGGCACAGCTATAATATACTGAATAAGAATATGTACATGTATGTATATATAGGCTGTAGTTTCATTACTGTCACAAGAGAGCAATAAAACACTAGGATCTGTTGAATTATTTGAAATTACAGGATGAAGTTTGTAATCAGATTCTGTGGGTATATTTGTAATTCTTTTTGCAGCTCGGTGGGGAAGTTCAAACGTTGGATGAGAAACACAGGGTCGCTGAGAATCGGCTCCAACAAAAGGTTCGTCTACTTTATGGAATTCTTGGATTCTGCATGTTTGTATATGTATGTGTGTGTGTATAAGTAATGGAACTTAAATTCTATTCGATGTAGAATCTCGAAATGAAGAAACTGGCAGATGAGAAGAAAGATGCAGTGGCTGCCCAATTTGCTGCGGAAGCAACTCTCAGAAGAGTTTATGCAAATCAAAAGGATGATGAGAATGTGTCTATGGAGTCAATCATTGCTCCTCTTAAGGCTGAGATTAAAATGTACAAAACTGAGGTAGGGTAGGGAAGGATTTGTGGGAAAATATGTAGTGCTCCAAATGTATTAAACATACTAGCCTCATCATCATGCTCCACTTCCACTCTCAGATTGCAGTGCTCCACCAGGATAAGAAGGCTTTGGAACGTCTCACAAAGTCAAAGGAATCAGCTTTGATCGAAGCAGAGAGGATTTTGCGATCTGCTTTAGAAAGGGCTTTAATAGTTGAGGAAGTTCAAAACCAAAACTTGGAGTTAAGGAGGCAGATTGAGATTTGCCAGGCAAGTTTAGCTTTGACAGTTTGGTTATTAAATAATTAGAGGGGTTCCAGAATTTTAGCCTATGATCAAAATGTACCCTCACCTTTATCATTATGCATTGCAGGAGGAGAACAAAATCCTTGAGAAAACTAATCGCCAAAAGGTCCTGGAGATTGAAAAGCTTAGCCAAACCATTAAGGAACTTGAAGAGGCCATTTTGGTTGGTGGGGCTGCTGCTAATTCTATCCGTGACTGTCGGCGACAGATTTCTCAACTTCGGGTAGGTGCCACGCTCTCACTCTGATTCATGGAAGTGGTATAAGTTACTAAGTGGAATGACTCAATTATTCAGGAGGAAAAGAGGACACTTGAGAGGGAGCTCGCTAGAGTTAAAGTTTTGGCAAACCGTGTAGCGACCGTGGTGGCTAATGAATGGAAGGACGAAAATGAAAAAGTAATGCCGGTCAAGCAATGGTTGGAGGACAGAAGGCTGCTGCAGGTAATTCTTTCATAACAAACTTCTTAAGCAAGCAAATGTCAGTGACTTAATGGTGAAGTTAGCCTCGAACATAACTTATTGAACAATGAAACATAATGATGAGGTATTTACAGGCAGAGATGCAAAGATTGAAGGACAAACTATCTATGTCAGAGAGAACAGCAAAGGCAGAAGCACAGCTTAAGGTGAAATTTGATTTGCTGACCCGAGATAGCTCAATTGAATCTTTTTTAAATACATTATTTCTCAAGCTCAATGTAACTATCTATGCATTAGGATAAGTTCAAGCTAAGGCTCAAGATTTTGGAAGATGGATTAAAACATGTATCAAGTATCTCAATCAATCCTAATGCATCTTACGGGTCCCCAAAACCAGAAAAGTCCAGTAACATCTTAGGATTTTTAACAAGCACCGGTGGACTAAAGAAGAGGTCTACCTCTCAGCCAAGGGCTTCCACCATCAGTACAAGTTCTTCCCTGCAACGGCCAAGGGCAACATCGGGAGAAAACATGGTAAGAAAAAAATTGTGGGCATCTAGGTGTAAGGTTGCTGATAGCAATGAGAAGGAAAATGCAGAAATGAAGGTAAACGGGGACAGCAGTATACGCAAAGACGGTGACACAAAAGATTCGGCCGAAATAAAAAGCAATGGAGGTAGCAATGAACAGACAGGACACAGAGGAATTGCTGATGGCAATGCTGAAGATATGGTTTCAGGATTTTTGTATGATAGGCTTCAGAAAGAGGTCATCAATTTAAGAAAGTTGTGTGAGGCTAAAGACAGTAGTTTGAATACTAAAGATGAAGAAATAAAGGTGAAGAAGCACCAGTAAATTTTCTTTTTTTTTTAGATACTCACAATGCACAAGCATGAGTTACTGAACATATGTTAATTGTCTACAGATGCTCATGAATAAGGTTGAAGCATTCTCAAGAGCCATGGAAGTGGAGGCTAAACGGGTGAAGAGAGAATCACTAGCGAAAGAAAAGGAAAATGGATCAGCGAAAATGGATGATGATACCAAAAAGATGAAACACATAAATTCCTCTAAGGCCAGAAGGTTGGTTTTAACTTTAAAATTTTTCCTCCTTATTGTTCTATTTCATAATGTCTACCAGAAAGATGTTTCATTTCATTGCAAACATTTTTGCATTTAAATATAATTTTTAACGCATTGGATGGTCTGGATGTAGCAGGGTAACCCAAACATCTTGATCTTGAAGACTCCCATGAAGGGTGGATGTTGAAGAAAACTTGGAAATTGATTTGATTCTTGTTCTGTGTTTGTGGTTTTCAATTCACTGTAAATTATTGAATTTTTTTTGCTGATGGTAGGTAGCTAGTTAAAATAAAGTTAAATGATTGATGAAATTGGGTCTGTAAAAAAAAGGGTTTGGCTGTGGGTGAACGTTGGAGATCTAAACTTGTAACATCCTAGGAATAGGATTCCTTTGGTTTTCTGATTGATGGAATGAAATTGCTTTTTGCAATGCTTGAGGACTGCATTTGTCTAATTAGCGTAAGATGTGAAAATGACAATAACAATACAGAGAATAGTAACAGGGAATACAGATTACAGAAACTGGGTAGGGTAACCCGATAATACTTTACAGTTAGTCACAGTCGAATCTAGTTAGTAGGTTCAAACACACGAAACACTTTAAACACAGCAGAAAACCATAAAATATATGGGCGAGAGAAGGCACTGCAAGAAAAAAAAACATGGCAGAAACAGTCTCCCGATGGCTACTATCTATACAATTTACGAATCACTGCACAGGTTTTTTTGCTCCCCTGATTGAAAATAACGGGCAGAAATCCTATATGGCCTTAAAAATAAGGCTCCTCAGGAATGGCAGATAAAGATGGTCGCCATTTCTGATTCCCTGGCTTAGGAGTCCTAGAGGTTGGTGGGATGGATACTTTCATAGCCTGAAACATCTTTGCATGTCTGAGGAGAAACTCCAGTTGCTGTCTAGAAACCATAATCTTTATAGTACTACGTCCTCCTTTGCAGCTTTCTTTTTTGATGATTTTGAGAGAAATTGGATGGTGATTTGGCATGATACAGCCAGCCAGAGGCAGAAAATAGTGGACCTCTTTGACTACCTTCGAGTCTCTAAACTCCTTTTCTCCTTCATTGTGGACAAGTTTACCCTTCTTGGCCGGAGACGGAGCGAACAAATGGTTTAAGCAGTTGCCCATGATTTCTTTTTTTGATACTTTTTGAGTTATCGAGTCGTGCGGGCTCTATATATAATCTTTCACGCTGGAGACTGTGTGAAACATGGACGTGCAACCCATATCACTTTGTTCTTAAGACAAGGAGGTCAACGCCCGCCTGTTGGAAAATTAAAATTATTTAGTGGAAAGTCAACTTCCTACTTATATTATATATATTTGGGTCCGGGAAACATTTCTCGATAACTTTATCAAATGGGAAATGATGTTGTAGTGGCTGTAGTGTAGTACCGAAAGCAGTCTATATATATATATTATATGGGTCGAGAATTGACGATTAATTCTCTGCTTTATAATATACATATATATAGTTTAGTAGGCAATGGCATTCACTGTCACGTACTATTGTTAGCATTGTCATTTGAGGGTGGCTACCAAGTATTTTCCTTTGATAATCATGTCAATGCTAAGAATATAGTAAAGAGGAAACTGGGAAATAAAATATGTGTAGACATTACACGTGTATGCAAAGAGCCGACCTAGTACAAACATAAGCACACACGCTTGACTAGCCTGCAACTTTTGTCACATCATTGGTTAAACATGCTTGTGCAAAGTCTTTTGAGATTAGCCACTGCCACTGCCTGTGCCATTTACATTATATCATATCATATTATAATTTATTTATTTATTATTTTTAAATATTAATTAAAAATATGTGACCGTTAAAAACTTTTAAAATCAAACTTTTCATCATAAAATTAATAAATATTGAAAATTATAACTATACTTTATTTTGATTAATATTTGACGATAATGCAAAGTAGTAAAATTCAAGATAATATTTAAATATGGTGGTGTATACTTTTCCTATTTCTTTTTTAGTTTTGGATTTTGAATCAATTATGGGTGGTAGCAATTAAGGTTCTAGTACGGGTGTATATTAGTAAGGACGAATAAAATTTGATTTTAATCGAAAAAATAAATAAAAGTTTAAATTTCGAGTTATTTAGATTATTTGAGTTATTGGAGTAAATTTGAATAAGTGATTCAAGTTTCGAGTTCGAGTCGAGTTGAACTCTACAATTCAAATAACGATTGGTGTAAATATCCTTTTAGTCCCTGTCAATTTTGAAAATATGCAAATTGGTCTCTCTCTCAACAAAAAAATTACACAAAAAATTAAAATAATTTTAAAAAATTAAAAATGTTTATAAAAATTCTAAAATTTATATTTTTAAAAAATTATAAAATTTCTAAAAAAAATATAACAAATATATAAAGAAACTTAAATTTTTTAAAAAAATTTAAAATAATAATTTTGAGGACTTAGTTAATAATTCAAGTTTATGATACTAAAACTTCTTCTTCTTCTTCTTTTTTGTTTTTAAAAAGTTTTAAAATATATACGATTTCAAATTTATGTGCTATAACATGTAATTAGTTATACTATAACAATATTTTAATTTGACATGTTTAATTTTTTAAATTAACTCGAATAATTTTACTCATTTCAACTTGGATCAAATTTCATTTTACTCAGCTTGGTTCGAAAAATTTTCAAATTAAGTTAAGATGATAAAATAAAACTCGTCAATTTAAAATTTTTTTCACTTAATTCGACTCGTAGTATAGAATAAGCCTATTTGCTTGAGATTAGTTGTTGCCCCACCGTATGATTTGTTTCCATTTATTTCTTTGTTAATAATTTTGCTTTGTTATTTTTTTTTGGTAAATAATATTTCTTTGTTATTCAAAAAATCTAAAAAAAAAAAAAAAGCACATTCACACAATTTCAATTTTAACTAAAAATATACCCAACAATTTGCACATTAACCTTTAAAATTTTTTATCACAATACTAAATAATTTATATGCGATTTCTTCAAGGATATTTCCTTCTTTTTGAAATTACAAAAGGACTAACTTTAATTACTATTTAATTTTCATTTTTTTTTGGGTAGTTTTCTTAGGAATTGTTTGTCTTTGGTCTCCACTTGTTCTTGTATGCATGCCTACTTGGTGGTTTTGGTCGGCCGCCAACTTGTGGGCGCATATAATTTTTAGTATGATTTGATTGTAAGTATTGAGATAGAGAAACAATCCATTAAAAACAATTTTCTTGTTTCATTTCATGAAAATTCTCTTGATTATAATCCATTATAATCAGATTTTTTTTTTTAACAATGTTAATTGAATTTGAATTTTGTCAAAAGAGGAAAAATTTGAAAATTAAGAGGAAAAAAATTTTAATTTATTTTTTTATTGAAAATAAATAGAGATGATGTGTAATCACAATTTTATATTATCTCTTCTCAACAGTAATTAGTTTTGTGATGTTTATTTAGGATTTTTTTTTTGTTTTTTAAATATCAAACAATTTTGTAAATACAATGTATAAAACATGAAAACATTCGACGTTGTATTTTAACTGAATGACAATAATTCAAGGGAGAAACGTAGAATCACTTTATTATGAGCGTCCCACATGTGCCATGCTACAACTTACATGACTGAGCATTGTGGGTTTTCTTCAAAACAATAACAGTAGGTGCTTCCGCCGCCGCCGCCCCAGTTAACATAAACTGGCCTACCATAAGGCCAATAGTATGGGGGCGGAGGTGGTCCACCAAAGTAGCAAGGGCCCCCACGATGACCATGATAACAACCCGTGCAACAAAAGCCTGCCGGAGGAGAAGCCTGTTTCGCCGGTGACTTTGCTGGTGTTTCTTTGGGCTTTTCAGACTTCTTCTCGGACTCTAGAGTCTTCTCTGTTTTCTTTTCAGGTTCCTTCTCAGACTTCTCGGGGTCCTTGGCCTTTGGAGGTGGTTTGATCTCAATGCTCTTGATGGAATCGCCACCCTTGCAACGTATCTTGCCCCTCATCTTCTCTGGATCGCAGCAAACTACCTTGATTGTCACCGTGTTCGCCTTCTCGTCGTATATCTGGTCTCGTATTTCTGTCATTCATAAAACACGTAATCAAATATCAACTCAGACTTGAGCTCTCAACGATCACCCAAGGTCTAACTGACTACCTACTACCGTGTTGCAATTCAATAATACATAGTACATAATAACATATCCTGACAAATACGAATTATTATGTACGTATATATAACTGCAGATAATGCATAAAAGTCAAGATACTCACGAGGGAATTTGCAAAGTACTTGCTTCACCTTCTTGTAGCAGCGTCTACACTGAAGGTCGACCTTCAGCACCATTATCGTCACCTACATCCGTACATATATTGCATAAAAATAATTACGTACGAATGATGGAAGATAAAGTAATAAATAATTTCGTAGCACAACTTAAGCATTTTTTTTGCCTATTTATTTTACAAGAGAAAGGGAAATATATAAGTGTTCAGGTTCAGACATGGAAGAATTGGCAGACGGGCAAAGGAATAAACTTTTACAAAAGCATAAATAGAAACCCTAAAGAAAAGGAAAGTATAGAGGAAAGAGGAACCTTTACCTTCTCCCCCATCTCTAGCTGTTATATGTTGAAACTGAAAAGAAAAGTAGCAAAGCGAGGTGGTGAAATGAAGAAATAATTTTGGAGCCAAGAGCTTTATAAAGTTAAGGCAGGCAGGTAAGCTGCCTAGTGGGGTAAGGTTTCGAAATAAATGCATTAGTCCTACATTTACTCTCCATGTGCTGTGTTGATTGGCACATCTAACCTTACTTGGAATCAAAATTAAGCCACGTGGTTATTGATTGGTGTAATGTGACATTGAATCAATCGTACACGTGTTCCAGGGCCAAGTGGCTCGAATCGTGCGGCGTTTGTCTATTTCCATGTCCAAGTCTTCCATGTCTTCGTCAACCATGCAACACCCTCAAGTTTAGTTAAAACGTTGACGGATTCTGAAGATGAACGCGAGTTCAAGTCTTAGCCATATCAAGTAGGGATATTGATGTAATTTAGGCATGATGTTTGTACAATGTATACAAAGAGGGATTCATTGTAAGGCTAAACCAATTAATTTTTCACATTTTCGTAATGAGTTCATAACTTGATTCATTTAATTGGCTCATTTATCAGTTATCATTGCACATGTATGACAGTGGAAAATGGATTTGAAATACATTTGCTCCTGTCGCAATATATGGCATACGGTATTCCTCGCCAAATATCCCTACCATATATATATAAATGTTAACCATTTGGTATGTTTGAAATTGTCATCTCGTCGATGTATCAAACTTGCGGTGAAATTGTCATCTCATCGATGTTAACAACTGTCGGCACTCTTACAGCCAGTAACTAAAGGTCTATTTTTCATCACCATTTGTGGCCTGTAATAGTACCATCTCATTAACCCGCAGCATCTGATTCAAAAATATTAGTCCATACCCAAAGCCGCATCAAACTTGCTCGGTCCCTTTACCAAGCACGACTATAAAAAAAAAAAAAAATCATTTGAAAAATACATCATTTGAATTAGCATACATTTTTGTAATCATTCCAATTTGGAAGAATTAATTTTTATACAATAAAATAAAAATGACCGCTTTTCATATTTTTTTTCCTTTCACTTGTCTTCCCTATCAAGTAAACTTAAAATTTATTTTCTTTCTATTTTTTACTTCTTCCTTTCATCCAACCAAACACACCTTAAAAGTTCCTCTATTGTTAAAGTCCTTGTTGACTTTGCTTGGAAAATAAATAATTAGAAAAATATGAATAATTATGGTGCATTTGAAAAACTAGTAGAACTAAATTATTTAGTTGAAAAATACATAAATGAGAGAACATGAATAATTATGGGGCATTTGAAAAACAAGTGTAACTAAACTATTTAATTGAAAAATAAATAAATAGGAAAACATGGGTAATTAAAATTTTACCTTAATGTTGAGATGGAAGGGGGAACGAAGGAGATAGTGGGGGAAGACGACAGTGGAAGCATATTGAAGGCTGGATTTAACATTTTTTTATGTTATTTAATATGGGTTTTTTATGGAAATTTAAGAGATTAACTTAAAAAATTTGTAATTTTTAAAGGGATAATGTGACGGCCTAATTTTCAGTGGTGTCGGAAATGGTGAATTGAGATCACTAAATTCGACAAGTAAGATTGAACAAGATAGTAATTAAATATTTATGAGTCAAGTAAGAATTTAGAAGAATTTGTGAATTGGTGAATTAAAAGAATTTATTAGGTCAAACGGGTCAAAAACGAGGTATCGAGACCTCGAATTTGAAAATCGAGCTATAAATATTTTTATAAATATTTATGAAGTGTAATTTAGCTAGTATTAAAGTTTGGTTGAGAAATTTTAACGTTTGGGTAGTCAATTAAATAAAAATGACTAAATTGTAATAAAAATAAAATTTACTAAAAGGATTAAATAGCTCAAGTTTTAAAAGAAAGAGGATTTAAAGGGAAATTAAGCCTAAAATTGAATAGGCTGGAAGGCAAGGGCAAGAAAATCAGCAGAAAAATAAGGGAAATAAGGCAAAATTGGAAATTTTACAATTTTAACATATAAAATAAGGACAAAATTGAAAGATCTAGAGATCTCTTCATATTTTCTCAGCCAAAACGCCATAGGAGGTCTGGAGAAAGCTGGTTTTTCATATTTTTACATCATGTGAGTTTAATTCTTGCTTTTTCTTGATAATTTTTATGTTTTTATGACTTTTACAAGTAGGTCCACTTATAGAATTCATTAGTTTTTGATTTTATGGGTGAAATTGGAAGTTATATTGGGTGGGTAAGGGAATTTTATGATGAATTATTATGAAATTTAAGTTCTAATTTCATATTAAAGTAGTTTTATTAAGTGATATTGATAGAAAATGGTATTTAGGACCTAATTGTGAAAAAGTTGTGAATTGAAGGTTGGTGTTGAAATTCAGAATTTCAAAGGTTTTGAAATAGTTTATAATGATAGAATAAAGTGTTAATTGAGAAAATTTGGTTCAATTGATGGGTGAATTGAGCAGGGATTAAATTGTAAAAATTGGAAATTTTAGGGTAAAAGTACAATTTTGAAAGTTGAAGAGCATGAATTGTGAAGTGAAATAGAAATAAAATAAATGCTAATGAGTGAAAATATTTTATATTATAGATCAAGAATCCAAAAAAAAACGAGGAAAAGAAAAAGTTGCGGAATAGTCCCTAAATTTCAATATCTTCTACAAATTAGCCGGGTAAGTTCATATGGTTGAATTTAGATGTTTATTTGTGAATGATTAAATGATATAATGTTTTATTATATATAAATTTGTTGTAGGATTGTGAAAATTTTGTTAATGAAAGAATAAATGTGGAAATGCAAATTAGGAAAAACGCAGGATTGAGTATGTTCGTATCGTGACATGTGATGAATTGAAAGATAAGACTATGATTGTTCCATGGCAAAGTGTGAAATGTAGGTATGGTATCATCCATACTGAGTTGTGAAATGTAGGTATGGTATTATCAAATCCATACTGAGTTAAGAAACGTAGGTATGGTATTTTCCATACCGAGATGTAAAATGTAGGTATGGTATTTCAATAAGGAAAACCATATTGAATTATGAATCGTGGCACTGAACAGCAACGTATGTAATGGCCAATTTTTGGCCCAGGTCAATAAACCCAAATAATAAATAATTAGTCCAAATAAAGAGTCCATTACACCTAGCCTAAATTAAAAATTACCCAATACCCAATTAAGTACAAACCCTAAAGCCCAAGTCAGCCCAACAAACTAAACATTTTCAGCAGCAAAAAAAAAAAAAAAAAACCCTAGCTGCAGGCTTTCAGCTGCCGCTCCTCCCATGCGCGCTACCACCGCCGGACGTCAGCCTCCTCGCACGCGTCTGACCACTCGCGTCACCTGCAAAAAACTAGTCCAACACACAAGCAAAAGAAAACAATGAACAAGAAGATAAAAACAATGGCAAACAACAAAGAACAAACAATGAAGAAATGAACAAAATTGACAGAAAACAAAATGAAAAAGACAATGAGCGAATCTTGTATACGGCTATTAAGGCCAAAATCGATCCCTTTGCTTTTTTTTATGCATACTAAAACAAAAAAGAAATAGAATAAAAGTTTAAAAGGTTTAGTTTTGTTCTTATTTCCCTTTTTTTTCTTCTTTCATTCTCTATTTACCTTGTTTTTTCATATTTATTCATGGATTTTTCCCCTTTCTTTTTTTAAAAAAAAACTATTTTTTAACAAAGAAACATAAAAAATTTTAAAGTAGGCGTACTTGGGTTGCACTCTTTCGATATATACGGTGGTCACCGCCGTTGTAACACCCCTTACCCGTATTCATAGCCGAAATAGGGTACGTGGCATTACGAGAGTTTACCAGATTAATTTTTCATTAATACAAGTTAAATACTATTCATTTACTAAAACATGTCATGACGTCCTTTAGATGGGCCTCCAAAGCCCAAAATATACTTCGAAACCAAACCAGAATTAAATCGAAACCATAGAAAATTTTTCGCAAAATCCCAAATTTTTTTTTTGTTCAATATAACCCCTTTATAAATATCTAACCTTCCCTGCAAATTTTAAAACCAAGACTAATCCAACCAACCAATTCATTTCAATCAATTTGATACCAAATTATACTTCTACTATAATCATACTATTTAACATATTTATCATTTTTTTTCTTTAATGTATATTCATTAAACAAGTCTTAGCATTTATATAATCATCAAACCTTATACATGCCATATAAATCAAAAAGAAAATTTACAAAAGCTACCGGAGATAATCTGGATAGTGTGATTCTTTGTGTTGATCCGATCCTCCGTATACTTCCACGTCAATCTACAAGAGACATTGAATACACTCAAGTAAGCTTATAGAAGCTTAGTAAGTTCATAGGTGTAAAACATAAATCTTACCAAATATTTATACACTTATACAATATACACAATTATTAAGTTCACTGTCAACCACAATCATTGGTGAGTTCCTTGTATAAACTTACTACCACTTATTCATTTCCTTTAATTCTTTTGGGCCCATTTGTCACATATCATTCTTTAACCAAATTAGGAACGGTTACAGAAAATTGAGTACTTCACTTTCACTTTGCCATAGTATAACTATGATCTTGCGTATGATCACTTATCACTTTTTGAAGTCATAGTCCCCTTGCGGTCTTACATCGATCACATTTATCACTTGTCATCGATCGGATAAGTGTAGCTAAAACTATCACTTATCACTTATCACTTGTCATCGATCGATAAGTGTAGCTAAAGCTACCACTTATCACTTATCACTTGTCGATCGGATAAGTGTAGCTAAAGCTACCACTTATCACTTGTCACTTATCACTGATCAGAAGTACTCAAATCCGACGTTCCGCTCAATTTGATCATTTATTCGATTTTCGGGTTGTTATTTTATTCACTGGGTTGATTTGCAAAATTTGTGAAAGTTCAGGGACTAATCAGCTACTTTTTCTTTTCCTCGACTTGTTTCGGGTTCTCGATTTGCAGTAAAAATATGAAAAACCAGCTTAAGGAAACCCTTCTATGGTGTTTTTGCTGATGAGAATGCAGAAAAATAAAGAGAAATCTAGATAATTCTACTTTAGTCCTAACTTTATTAAGTAAATTTTGCAATATTCCAATTTTACCCTTAATTCATCAATTTTCCTGCTGATTTCATGCCCCTTGCCGTCCAGCCCAAAACATTTTGGGTCTATTTTCCTTTTAAACCCTCTTTCTTTTATCATTTAAGCCATTTAATCATTTCCCATAATTTTACATTTGTTATAATTTAATCCTTTTTATTCAATTAACTATCGGAACTTTAAAATTTCTTGACGAAACTTTAATACTAACTTATTAACACTCCATAAATATTTATAAAAATATTTATGGCTCGGTTTAAAATTTTTAAAGTCTCGATACCTCGTTTCTGATTCTAATTATTTTAATATTTATTTCTAGTACACTATTCGCTATTTCAAAAAAATTTCTAACTTCACATTTAACTTATATTCACTAAATTAATAATATTTTCTACTCATTTGTCGAATTTAATGATCTCGAATCACTATTCCGACACCACTGAAAATTTAGGCTATTACAGCCGTCGTTGGCAGCAGTAGGGCGAGTCTCCAGGGAACCCAATCGACGAAAAGAAAAAGGGGGAGGGGAAGAGAGTATAGAAGCTTTCTGTTCTTTTTTTTTTTTTTTCAAATTGAGGGCTGAAAATGAAACAAAAAAAATCTTTGGTTTAAATGATGATGATGAAACGGCCCCGTTTGGTGTAGTGGGGGGTTTGTGCATTCTCCCTAAAAGGGGTATTTATGCGATTGGTCCTTCTCATTCGCAACCCCCATTCAATCAAGCCCTATTCTCTATCTTCTTTTATTTTTTTAAATTTAGCCCTCGGATCCTGTTTGGTTTTCGTTTTGATCCCTAATTAACTTTCCAGTATTTATACTTTTATACCCCGAATTTTAATTCATTTTTAGCCATGTCCTAAATCTATTTAACTCATTTATTAACCCTTTTTTTAAATGTTTCATTTATATGTTATTTCAAATATTTTATATGTTATTTATTTACATCTATTCTAACTTATTTTAATGTACTGTTTATTCAAATTCTTATTATTTATTTTAACTTGCTTTATGTATATATGTTACTTTAATCTATTTTATATGTATTATTTATTTTTTATTCCTTACCTATTATATATGTATACATGTAATTTATTTCAAGCTTTTTACATATTTATAATTCTTTAAAAATCGTTTTGTTATATATTTATTCCAAATTATTTTATATTCTAAGTTATTGTATATCATGTATTTCAAATAACTCTCTTTGTATTACCTTTGAACTGTTACTACTATAAAGTATATTTATATTGCCCATTTTTAATTCTTTTACGTATTATATATTTTAAACTTCTTATTTATTACTTTTAAATTAACTTATATATTATTTATTTTAAAATTATTTTATATACCTTATTTTAAACCATTCTACTTATTTCATATTATTTATTTTACACTTTTATTTATATATATATTACCTATTTTAAAAATTACTCATATGAATCTTTTTTAATTTGCTTTGTGTAATATAGATTTTAAAATTCTTTTACATTATTTATTTTAAACTCACTTTATGCATTTTTCATTTTAAATTGTTTTATTATTTACTTTAAAATTTTATATATATTATCAATTTCAAATCGTTATATCCTTTTTACATATATACTAGTTATTTCTTAGATGTCTTGTATATTATTTATTTTAAGTTTCTTTTTTACATAACATTCATTTTAAACTCATTTATATATTATTTATCTTAAATTATTTTACATATTATTCATTTTAAACTTTTCCCGTATATTATTTATTTCAAACTTTTACCTATATTACCTATTCTAAAATTTCTTATACATATGTTCTATTTTCAAATTATTTTGTACATTGTGGATTAAATTTCTTTTTTTCATTATTTATTTCAAATTCATTTCTTATCATTTTAAAATTTGTTTTACATTTTAGTCATTTTAGTTTGCGTTATAATATTTTTAATTCACTTGTCTTTGATTATTAATGATTAGTATTTAAGTGACATATGTTATGTGATTATTGCCATTGTGCGTGGTATAATTAGTTTATTCGTATTTTCGTTATTGCCATTTGCTTGTATAATATTGTATTCGTGTTGTCATTCCGTACTCTATGTTATATTTTTGTTTTATCTAGTTTAAATCATATCATACATTAACCCAACATACTTGCCCGACTTGGATCGCTTGATTTTTTTATTCCAAACAAATAACATACGTCGTTTAAATGTCGTATTCACTACTATTCAAAAATGAAAATTTCAAAATAAGGCAATGTTTCACATTTTAGAACATCGAAGAATTGTGCCCTAACTTACGGGGTTTTGGTTCTCTCGTTGATTTTAAATAGCTAAATATCTTTTTGAGTTTTAAAATACACGGAATTCCAATTAAAATTAAAGACGACCTTGCGCTCGGGAATTCATGGTATTGTGTCTAACTTACGGGATGTGATACTCCGATATCTCAATATAAGATCTTTAGTAATTGTTTTGAGCTAATTCAAGCATTTAAAAAAAATCGATGTTAATAAAAAAGATCGTATTTTAAAATTCATTCCCGATTTTTAACTTTCGACATTAAGACATTAACTAATCAATTCGGTACCAATCTTTGGGCGTGTCGAGGGTGCTAATCCTTCCTCGCACGTAACTGACTCCTGAACTTATTCTCTTGAATTTCGTAGACCAAAAATGCCGTTTTAGTAAACCAAAATTGTTTCATTAAAACAAAAGTGATCCGATCACACCTAATAAAGATCGGTTGTGACTCCCGTTTTAATTTTCGCTTTCAAACAAAGTCGATGCCCGTTTTCAAAAAAATGGTTTCGACAACGTACTCAATTTCGTAAGCCGTTTCCTAATTTGATAATAAGAAATACAAGAGAAGTGAACCAAATGAAAGAGATTGAATAGTTGTTAATGTTGAACTCAACTAAGTGAAGTATTATAACAGTGATTGTGAATGGCAGGAAACTTTTGTGAATGTTTTGGTATTGTTTGGAAATATTATGTTTGGTAAGCATTACTTTTAAACCCTATGAACTTACTAAGCTTCAATAAGCTTACTTGTGTGTGTTTGATATTTTTATGTAGATTGAATTGAAGTGAAGTTGGTAGATCGGATCAACACAACAAGGCACACTATCCAGATCAATTCCGGTAACTTTTGTTTTATATTTAAAGATTTATATGGCATGTGTAGAGTTTAAATGAATTGAAGTAAAGATGTTATAAACTAGTTAACAATATTTTGTACTAAAACAGTTTTTGGTTAGTAGTAGTAGTTGGTTTTGAAAATTCACCATAAATTATAAAAATTTAATTAGAGGTTGAATAAAATATGGAATTAAAGCTTATTGAATCTAGTTTCATATAGAAGAAACGGTATAAGCAAAAGACTTTCATATAAGGAGATATTTGAATTTTTGTGAGATAACGTTAGATTGATTTTAAGCTCCCCTGTTCTGCTTTGTAAAAATCATTAGAAATTGTACAAAAATAATTAGGAGTCGTACTGTATATGTATGGATTCCTTATTGAGTCTATTTTTAAAAGAAACAAACGGCATGGTTATTTGAATTCTTTACAGGGAGAAATTTTATTCGTAGTGCACAGGGGTCAGAGTAGCTGAACCCTGAAGCAGGGGAGACTTTAACTAATAAACTGTACTAATTGGCCCAACCAAAAATTCTAGAAAAAATTAGTAAGTAGTTATATGAGTCTAGATTCGGGGAAAATTTACGGATTTGGATTTCGAGTTTTGTAACTCGAGATATGATTTTTTAGCGACTGTGACGCAGTTGGACAGCTTGTCTAGAAAGTATGATATAAATTGTTTGAATTTGTTTAAGTGCTCAAATAAGTTTAGGAATGCCTCGTGCTCGACTCCGGCGACGGTCTCGAGTAAGGGGGCGTTACAGATAAAAAAATAAAATTTCCCTTTTTTGCAAGACCAGTGTAATAGGCTAATTTTGACCTGTGCCCCAAAAAAATAATAACTGAAGTCAAAGGATGTAATCGGTCGAAAATAAGTCAAAAAAGGCCAAATTGAAAGACAATCATTAAATTGTGGCCAAATAAAAAAGATAGAGAAAGTCAAGGAGTTATCAAAATTAGTTGACTTGGTAAAAGGCTAAAAATAGGAAGATATGATTTTTATTTTTGTTTTTATTTTATTTTATTTTATTATTAAATTATTTAGGCTATTTTTAGTAAACTCCATGTACATAAATAGGAGTATTTTGTTCTTTGAAGGGGGAGGGATTACTTTTGATTTTCCACTTCGATTTGAAATTTGATTATTCTCTCTTTTCCTATTTCTATTGGAATTGAATTATTTTCTTTTCTCTTTCAATTACGTGAGAATTTTGTCCATTTCATTTCAATTTATTAGTTTTTTTCTAAATTCGTCCAATTGCTTTTAGCCCTTCCGTTTTTTTATTGTTTTGCAATTAAGTTTTTATTATTCTTAATTTCGGCCCTAAAATTTGTTTTGACTACATTTTGGACTTCCTTGAAGCTGTGTGTTTTGGAGGGTAGGGATTATTGTCCTTTTGGTCCCTCCTTGTTATTCGCATGTTCAGTCCATTTCTTTTTATTTATTTTTTATTTGTCCCAAAATTTTATTTTAAGATTCGATTTATTTTTTTTTATTTTCGCTATTTTATTATCAAATTAACTAATTTAATATATTATTGCTATTATTATTATATTTCTATTTATATTTATTTTTTTATTCTAATACTATTATTATTTATCTAATTTTTATTTATCTATTTATATTTCTACTATTATTATATTTCTATTTATTATATTTTTATTTATATTTATATACTAATATTATTTTCATTATTATTTTTCTTTTATATGTTTTTTACTCTTGTTATTAACATTCTATTTATTTATTTATTTATTTTTACATTTTTTGTTATTATCAATTTTAACTTTTTATATAACGCTTATTTCAAATTTTATACATTATTTACTTTAATATTTTCATATATTATGTATTTCAAACTTTTTTACACATTATATATTTTGAATTGTTTATATATTATTTTTAAAGAGTTTTATATATTATTTTATCTTGAATGGATACTAATTTTTTTAAAATTATTTTATATACTTTAGATTGCTTTTATAACATCCATTTTATATCCTTTTTATGTATTATTTGCTTAGAATTGTTTTATATTTTATTTTAGATTTTCTTACTTTGTATTTATTTGTTATTTTTGATTCATTATTATTTGCTTAGAATTATTCCATCACATTTTATTCGCTTAAAAGGTCGTATTTTAATATCGTTTAAGTTTTAAAATCATTTTATTCAATAGTTTTCAAAATAAGGCAATACTCGGTATTTGGCATCTTCGAGAAGATTGTGCCCTAACTTACTGGGTTCCAATTTTCCTCGTTGAATCTAAGTAATCGGGTACCCTTTTTCAATCAAAACGTATAAGTTTCAAATAAAAGCTTATTCTCAGGAATTCGAGGTGTTGTGTCCTAACTCACTGGATATGACATTTTGTATCTCGAGATAAGGATTTTTAAAAAATAAAGGCAATATTCTATGTTTGGAAATTCGAGAAATCGTAATGTGTTGGGTTTCGGTTTTTCGTTGGACCAAATAATCGAATATCCTTTTGTAATTTTCAAATGTATGAGCTTTTGGAAATCAAGAATTGATCGTGGTTTCAAAGGTTTAAATAATCATGTCCTAACATGCTGGATGTGATATTATATTCCTTTGAAACAAGAGAATTTTAATGTTCGATTTAAGTTATTCAAATGTTTTAAAAGAAATTGTATTTCAATTTTTTTTAAACTTTAGACATAAGGATATTGTTTAATCAATTTGGTACCAATTTTGGGTATAACGAGGATGCTAATCCTTCCTCGTATGTAACTGACTCCCGAACCCGTTTTCTCAAATTTCGTAGGCCAAAATCGATATTTTAATAAAATAGAATATTTTATTAGGTGACCCGATCACACTTAAATAAAAAGGATTGGTGGCAACTTCATACCTCATTTTAAAGTCGATCCCCGTTTTTTAAAATAAAAATGGTTTCGACATCCAGTAAGCAATTCGTTAAAGGTTTAATGATTAAGTGATCATTTTTGTCAATTTTTCTAACAATGATAACTAAATTGATAAAAAAAAAATTTAGAGTGACCAAAATAAAAGCAACACTATTTTAGTGTGAACTACAGTGTAATTTATCTGTTTTGGATCTTAATAAAATTAAATGATGTAAATTATATTAATAAAATATATTTTAAAATATTATGCGTTAGTTTGAATCCCATCGGACTAGAGGTGTGGTGAGATCCAAAAAGTTATTATATATCTTATTTATTTTTTTTAAATGTGAATTAAAATATATGATAATTTTTAACTCTTAAATTAAACAAAATTCCACTGTTAACATATAAAAAAAACTCAGACATCTGCTACCACCAAGCTTTGAATAAGCTGGTTCGAAAAATTCCCCCTTTAACCAATGTATCTGCAAAGCCATTTCCCTCTCTCAAGATATAATGAAATGAGACCTCACCAATTCCATCGATCTTCATGAAGATCTAAGCCAAAGCCCATGGTCGCCTGCTGCAATTTGAACTCCAAACAACGGTTTTATTCTGAACCCAACCCTATGATCATCAGCTTTGAGTCATTAAGAAGACCCTCTTCAACAAACACTTTCAATGCAGTAGGAATTTGCCAACACTTCAGCAACATTCCACTCCATGACGCCAGCCAGGGACCCTGTTGGAAACGTAGCGGATACTCAAATCAAACTAATTTTATTACTCACAAATATATATTTGTAATCACTAACTGCTGCTAGTTTCTTTCATTCTTTACTCATGCCACTTATATTTTTCACACACATTATACTTACATATTTATAGGCTTAGTTAAACTGACTTAGGCCACTTAATTTCAGTGGCGAATCCAAGCTAAAATGGAAAAAAATTCTAATTTATAATTTATAAAATTTTAAATTAGTAAAAGATAAAATCATACTTTAAACCTAAAATGATAAAAATGTATTTATATTATCGTAAAAATATATATAATTTAATTCTGAACTTTCAAAAAGTATGGCAAACTTATCCATTAATTATGATAATGCTTAACTCATGCCATATTCATGCTGTCAACTTGAAACAGATATAAGGTTATCACCTTGCTTGTTTTGTCAAGTTGCAGGTCAATATCTTGACCGCTCACTATCCACTTTGCAAGCCAATTTCTTTGTCAACTTATCTGCATACTTAGCCTACTTTAAAAGTCGCTTTGACTCCAACAGACCCAAGATTAGTGCATGCCATAACATCTCCTTTATTCTGTAAGATCATTTTCCCCTCAAAACTTTCCTTTCTTCTTTTCATTTTTCATTATTGTCCAAGGAAGGCGTAAGGCGTGAAGGTTGAACTTAAAAGTTTCTAAGAGAGTAGCTATCGGTTATAAATTTTTCTTGAAACCATTTAAAACACGAAGTCACATACTGTATCATCATCTTAACTGAAGGACATGGATTTACCTATTAATCCTCAACAACTTATTATATATTATTTTGTTGGTATAATTAGGGGAGAAAGAATTACCAACAGAGTTTTACCTCTAATCATTAATCATTAAGGTATTAGGTGTGAATAAAATTTATTTTTCCTTTTATTGTGTATAAAATCTTTTGGTTTCTCAGTATATTCACCGGAATGAGTCCAGTAATTAATTTTCCACGTTCTATAAACTTATTAAGAGGTAAAGTCTAACCACGAGTTTTATCACTTATAATTTTTTAACATAGTATTTCTTTCTCTTTTATGTTAACATGTCCTACATCCAAAGCATAACGTCATTAAGTTTTTTTTTTTTTTTTTTGTTATACACATGTATAAAATTATTGATCCTATAGCTAATGTTTAAATAGGAGTGAACATTCGATTGAGTCAAGTCAAAAAATTTCAAGTTAGTCAACTTGGCGAATCCTATTTTAGCAACCGAACTCAATTTGAAATTTTTTCGAATCGAGTCAAAAAATTTCAAGTCAAATAGATTCAAGTTAATGAATCTTATTATTTATACACAATGTTGCATTTACATAGACTGATTATTTAACTAGTAGACGAAATACAATATTATTTATAAGTAAGATTGATGGATAAATATTTATCAAAACGACGTAGTTTTGACTTTTCTTATTTGAATTTTCAAATAACTCAAATTGTATAATTTATATTTTAGTTAAATCGAAAATTTTAAATTTTTTATTCGAGTTGATTCAAATAACTTAATTAACTCGAATAACTAGAACTATTTGAATTTTTCTCAACGTTAATCTAATCTTAAATGAGATTGCGCAATAAATAACCTCATCACTTAGATCCACGTTCTTGCATTTGATTTTCTTGGGAACCAACATGGCTTCCACAATGTAAAGTTATGATATTTAACTATACTTTAACACTCTTGCGTATTTATCTTGAGAGAAAAAATTGTTGTTTTCTTGGTAAATACCTTCAAAGCCCCAACTAATGATAAAGAAATTGAAATCTACTTTGGACTGGTGGATTCTATCTTGAAATATTACTTTTTTTACAATATTTTTGGTCGTCAATGTAATTCTTCTTCTGTCTTTTATGCTCCAAAATTTTACATATTAACTTGTTGATTGTAATGTGATAAGAAGTATAAAGGAAGGGTTTGTTATCTTGGCTATCAAATTTCTCTAGTTGTTCAATTCAAATATTGTCAGCCTTGCTTATTGGCATCTTCTTCAGTGTGTTTGATATTCTAGGTAGCATTTATGTGGCTGATAATCCTTAATTCTCATACAAGTTATAATAATTTTGAAACACATTAGTCATAGTGAATTAGCCATTGGCTATGTGTGATCCAAAATCTTAGACTTGGAGAGAACAAATTTTTGTAGCAGGAAATATGCATCCTTCTTTTTGGTAGGTACAAGAGATTGTGAAGTGAAACTGAAAATTACTGTCATGTCGAAATAATGGTTTCAAGTTGTAGGAAAAAAAACAAATTCGTTTTAACTGTCAATTGAAAATCAATAATTCGTTTTAACTCATTTGGTTTCTTTGAATCTTTTTATTAAGTCAACTAAGAAATGAGATTGTAGCTTCTTTGTTTTCAAGCATCTAGCCATAAATTTATGAACAATCTTTTTCTCATGAATTTGCAGTAAGAAATTAGAGAACTTGTTTCTCAGTTTGGAGCTTGAAAGTATTAGTCAAGAAATTTTCAACTCTTATTCTCAACTTCAAATTACTCGAGAGTAAAAAATCCCATTAAATAAATCTGCAGGAGAGTTATACTTTCATGATTAGGAATCATGAATAGGAAAAAGATGTTGTCTATATCATATGATGTTAATTCTAAAAAAATCAAAAGTGATGTTGAAGCTTAATCTTGTTTAAGTTATTAGCTGATTAAGAATGGTAATATACCAGTTTATGTTAGAAAAAAAGGTTAACAGCCACGTGCTTTGGATGGGAAACTTGTTAATGTAAAAGAATAAGAACATAGACCTGTTAAACATTTATAAGTGGGGCAGGATAAAGAGCACAATAAAGGTGCAGAAGATTTTTGTTCTTCAGGGAAGAAAAGTAGAAGAATATTGTTAGTAGCATCCCTCAAGAGCCATGTTACAACTTCATAGGATTGAGCAGGCTTGTGGGTTTTGTTCGATAAAACAATCACCATGACTCGAATAACAATACTTGTAGCTGCCGCCGCCCCACCTATCATAAACTGGCCTACCATAAGTCCAATAGCATGGAGGTGGAGGTGGAGGTGGTCCACCAAAGTAGCAAAGGCCCCCACGTTGGCCATGATAACATGCATTGCAACAAAATCCAGCCCACGTACCAGCCGTCAGCTGTGAAGAAATCGGTGTTTCTGGTGTTTTCGGGAGTAAAGTAGCTGGTGGTTTCTGCGGTAAAGTAGCTAGTGGTTTTGGCAGTGAAGAATCCCATCTAGCTGGTGATTTTGGAGGTGGTTTGATCTTCACCTTCTTCGGATTGCAGCAAACCACACTGATGGTCACCGTGTTTGCCTTCTTGTCGAATGTCTGGTCTCGTATTTCTATGGTTCACAAAAACCATAATAAAATATCAACTCAGTGATAAACCATAATATATACATATTTTTATCTCATACTTAACATATTTTTGGAAGGTTTATCATAAGATTTAATGAATTTGATGCTCGTAATCCTTTAATTTCATGTTTTATACTCAGGAGAACTTAGGATAACAAAAAGAGCAAGAAACGGGCCAAAAAGGGACAAAATGGGCCTAATTTAGTGTTTTACACGGCCTAAGCACTTCTAGACGGGTAATCCACACGCTCGTGTGTGACACATGGGTAGGCTACATGCCTTTGTGTCATAACCGTGTCGACTAAAAACCAACTCAGAATTACACACAGCTTGAGCACCTTCACACGGGCGTGGCACACGGCCGTGTACTTGTCGAACCCAAGTCTAATTCTACTCGAAAAAGGCTAAGTTTTAGGGTTTTGAAGCATTCCAAAGTCTATATAAACATCCTAGAAGAGGATCAAAAGGGGACACACGAAGTAGAAGGCAGAGAATACTCGAATACAGCCATCAGAATCAACTCGGAAGCAGGATCTACTTCAAGACTGAAGATCTCCATTCAATTTCCTTAGAAGTTCTTTGGGTTTCTTTATGTTTTGTTGTTTTCCCAATTTTGAGGTGTTTTCCCTCATCATTATGTACTAAACTCCCTAAATACCTAAGGGAGATGAAACCTAAGACAGATCTTATTACTATTTGAATTATATGATAAATACTTATTCTTATTCTTAATTATGTGTTCTTAATTCTTGCTTTAATATTTCATGATATTAATTCAAGTCTGATGTGCTTATTCAGTGGAGCAAAAGTCCCTATTTAAGAGTAGATCTAGCATAATTAAGTTGAGTTGAATGCAATCCTAGACATAGGACGACGTAAATCTACCGGATTAGAGTCAAATCAAATAAGGGAATTCATATATCGAGTTAATGCGACAATAGGATTTTAATTAGAAAGAGATTTCAATTAATCAACCTAGAGTCAGTTGTTTTTAGTCTTGAGAGAGATATTAACATAAATCAGGGATTTTTACGGATTAAGTTAAGTGAATAAATCGTCTAATTCAGAGAAGTAATAAGTGAAGTCTAAGTGGATTCTTCCTTGGGTATTGTCTTCTTCATCGATTTTCCAACAGTATTTTTCAACTTTTACCTCTGTCGTATTCTTAGTTAATTAGATAGTTAATCTTAGTTTAAAAACATTCCTTTAATTCTTAGGTTAAATAATAAAAAAATAGTAATTACTAGTACTTTAAGTCCTTGTGAATACGATATTTCCGGTCTCACCATAACTATACTACTGTTCGATAGGTACGCTTGCCTTAGTCAAATTTTTAGTTAGTTTAGCGACCATCACTCAGACTTCTCGCCTTATGCTCTCAAAGATCACCCAAGACCTAATTAACTATACTATTGTGTTTCAATTCAATAATAATAATGCGTCACAATACAAAATGACAAATAGGAATAAATATGTACATATAATTGCATATAAAGCATAAAAGTCAAGATACTCACTAGGGAATTTACAAAGTACTTTCTTCACTTTCAAGTAGCAGCGATGACACCGAAGGTTGACCGTCAGCACCATTATCGTCACCTACGTCCGTAGTATATATTGCATTAAATAACTACGTATTAATGATGGAAGACATAGTTACATGAGCGAATTTGAAAAAAATGCTGATTTTAAAAAACACCTCCCAGCTTCTACTTTTCTCCAACTTATTCTTTCGATACATCAACTTTTTTTTGTCAGATATTTAAATATTAAGAAATGATTGTATGAAATTATAATTCCACCTCATCTTTATCTCTTCCTAAAAAGAGAATAACAAATCGGATTTTTTTCCTGATTTTCAACTTTTCCTCGGAAAAATTCAAATTCAACTAAAAATACTAAAAATCAATAGGAAAAAAAAATCTGTCGATGACGTGGAATCATAATTTAATACAATCCCTTCTCTTAAATGTTAGTGGTTTTATCTTTGACTTTTGGATTGGACTCATCTCTTACTCACATTATTTTTTATTTTATATTGTTTCAAGTTTTACTTTTATTTTTAATTACTGTTTTTAAAATGTTAGCTTTCTTGGTTAAATAAAAATAATTTTATTTTTAGTCTTCTTTTCTAAGCATATTTGTATTTTTTATTTCATATTGTTTCAAACTTTTTATTTTTATTTTTAGTTAATGTTTTTAATTAATAAATATATTATTTTAATTTTTTATTTTTAATTCATATTTTTAATTAATAAATTAGTTAATGTTTTAAAAAATAAAAAAATTATTAATTAAAAGATGAATTAAAAATAGAAAAACTTTAAAATAATATATTTATTAATTAAAAATATTAAAAATAAATATTAATAAATGTCGGTAAAAAAGAAATTGAAGCCGAGACTTAAACATAAAACTACTATATTTAATCATCTAACTAAAAAAAATTTATATATTAAAAAAAAAAAGTCAAAAAACGTGTTTTATATCTAAAAAAAATACACAAAACCTTAAATATTTTTTAAAATAAACTTTTTTTTTTTTTTTCAAATTCCGCCTAGTTCTATATCACAAATTAAGCATTTTTTGCTGATTGATTTGACAAGAGAAAAGGGAAATAAGGGCAGATGACTTGATGAGTTTTATATTGAAGGGCAAAGGAAAAAGAAAAGGAGCCACAAAATCGAAAATAAGAACAATTTTTTACGAATGAATAGAAGCCCTAGAAAGAAAAAGAAATGGGTGTTAGCTGGTAATTAACACTGAAAGAATGAAAGTATTAGAGGGAAATGAAACCTTGTGCTTGTCCGCCATCTCTAGCTGTTATGGTGGAGCTGAAATTCACAGATCTGAATTGAGAAGATAAGTAGCAAAGCAAGAGTGGTGAAATGAAGATTGAATTAATTTTGAAGTGAGAACAGTTTGATATACCAAACCAAATCCGCGGTAGAAGTAATAAACCAAAAGCCATATAAAATTAAGGCAAGCAGCTTAGAAGTGGGTAAGGTTTTAAAACTTGAGCGTTAGTACGATATTTACTCTCCATGTCAGGGGCGCATTTAAAGTCCAAAAAAATAAAAAAGTTGCGAAATTATAATTACAAAAATAGGAAATTTTAGCACCCTTAAAGTTTTTCTTTTAACATCTAAATGGGAAATTTTCATATAAGGTCTTTGAATATTTTAATTCATTATATTTCAATCTGATGCCGTCAATATGTCATGCAGTATCCTTATAATATTATATTAAAATTTTGTAATTAATTAGATTCCCATACATTTTTCGTAATTAATTTTTTTATATTATTTATGTAAAAAAACTGTAAAATTATACTTTAGTTTTTGAAAAATGAAATAAATTAATTTTAATCTCTTTAAAAAATAAAATTATAAAATTATATTTTAATCTCTCAATATTTTATAATTAATTTTTAACTCATCTTAAAATTTTTCAATGTCCTACAGGGCACACTTTTAACCCCTAGTTATCATCTCAAATGAAAACCCATCCAACAAAACACGTTTTCTTTTTCTATCACCAAAATTAACTTAAAAAAACAACTTAATTTCTTAATTAATTTTTAAAAACAACCTTTTTTTTAACTAATTTACCCAAAAAAAGTAACTTATGATGATGATAAAGTTTTGTTTTTTATTGTTTAAACTACATTAGTTATTATCACCTCAATTATTTAAATATTAACTAATTATTTTAAATTATAATTATATTTATATTTAGAGTTTAATAATATGATAGAAAGACGGTAAATTCAAATAATTATTTTAAAATAAAATAAAATAAAATAAATTAATTATATTATAGATGTAATCGTCCAACAGTACACGTGTATCCTAGTGCCACGTGGCTCAAACAAAGCCTATTTCCATGTTCCCCACGTGGCTGACGTCATCCATGCAACATCACACCTGAATCAGTGTTAACGTTGAGGGATCCAGGAGATGGAATATGATTTCAATATTCAATGACCATCCCCCGCTCTCAAGCAATGCATTAATGTACGAGTCCAACCTTCTAAAAGTTGTTAGGCAAATATTCATCTATTTTTAAAAAACCAACTATATAAGTAGATTAATTTGAGATTGTTTTTAAGGATATTTCATCGTTAACTTATTTTTAAATTTTAACAACCTTTTCCGTAATTTCACAATAAATTATAATAGAAGAAAAAAAAGAGCGAGGGAAGAATGGTCAATTTTTCATTAAAAATAACAAAGTGAATTAAATTAATTAAAAATAGTTTGAAAATAATTTAATGATTGTGGACTTGGATAAAGATAATTTCGATTGGTTTAAGCTCTAACTATTTTTAATTTCGTTATATAAGTGTTACTAGTTAAAAATAATATTTTTTAGAATTAGATCAATGGTTAAATTACTTATTTTTGATTTGATCAATTCAATCGGGTCATAATAAAATAATAAAAAACTTTTATAATATTTATTTTGAGCAATCTCATTGTAGATTCTAATCATATAGGCTCATTTTGATACAATACTTAGAATTACCCATAGTCCCTCCCAACTCATAAAATAGAGAATAATTCAGCGTACTCGAATCTACATCCTCCTACATTGACAACGATGCCGACGTCGATCGAGTTAAGATTCAATCGACAAACCTATTATAATATTATTTAGGCTTAAGAGTAAAAAAAAAAAAAAAACCTCTTATAGAAAACTAAAAAAGCAATTAAATCTTAAGGAAAATATTCATGCTATTGAGTCTTTAATGACTCCAAAAAATTAATTAGGCCTTTCTGTTAAGGGAAATTGTGAACTGATTAGTTAAATTGTTAACGACGCTAACATGGCATGTTGATATAGCAAACTAGAATTTTTAAAAATGAAGTGTGTGAATTCATTTAAAATGAATACAAAACTATAAATTTTAAAAAAATTATAAACATTATTAAAAATAAATAAAAATATGAAAATATTATAAAAAATTAAATATGTAAAAAATAAAAAAAATAAAATTTTATTAATAATTTATAAAAAGGTTATAATTTATAAGTTTACAACAAAGCAATTAAAATGTTCCAAAAAAAAAAAAAAAGCCTGTCAATGCCTTCCATGGCTTGGACTGGTTTAATATTACAAGGTCCTGAAGCAGCATGCGAATGTTGGCTTGGACTGGTTTAATATTACAAGGTCCTGAAGCAGCATGCGAATGATAAATGACGATGGCATAATGAACAACATTTATAATTTTCAACTAAAATTCCAGCAAATTACTAATATATATTCATACTATTTCTTAAAGATTTTGATTCATCTTCAATTAGGTTATTATTTTTTCCTAATTAAAACAAATAATATTATTCAAAGCTATTTTACTCTTTATACTTTAAAAATTATTAAAAATATACATATGATAAGATTTAAACACATGTCAATTACATTAATAAAACTTTTAAATTATTATTTAACTTAAGTTTTTATTTTATATTTTTATACATTTTATTACCTTCATCCGATTGAGTCTTAGCTTGATTTGCATCGACATTGTTGCCAATGCAAGAAGACATGAGTCCGATTACGCTAAATCCTATTATCCTCCTATTTAAAGATTGGAGAAAGACTATTGATAGTTCTAGGCATTATATCAAAAAGAGCAAATATGATAAGAACTTATAATGAGATTAATGTTAAAAAAATAATGTATTTGATTGAGTTGGTGTTGCAATTTAACTCAGCATTGACTTATGATTAATAACAACAAAATGATAGACAATTTAATCTATTTTTTTCATTTTAATAATGTGCATATTCCATATATTATTGTTGATCAGTTTCAAACCATACATTTCATTATTTATTGTATATGATTTTTAATTAAACATATGTGTTCTAAATTTATGATTTCTAGATGCAAATATGTGTGATAGGCTTTTTAGAACATATTTGATTTTTATAATTAATATTGTTATAATTTCTTCGTAAAGGTTTATATAAATATTAATTAGTTTAATATTTTATAGATTTATAGAAGAAATTATAATTTATTGGTAAAAGCATATAATTTTTTTTACATATTTAAATAATATTAACAATTTTATAAATTAATAGACTTTTTTTTTATATTTTTGCACTAAATTATAATTTCGATCACGATTTTCATTAACGAAAGGTTTTAATTGATTTTTTTGAGAGGTCATTAAGAACTCTATAATATAAACTTTTTTTCTAAAAGCTTAAATGCTTTTTTGTACAAACTGTATTTTTTTAACTCTTAAATTTATTATTTAAATGAACTTTTATAAAAGTAATATTAAAATTTTAATTAATTACAAAAATAGGTTGAAAAATTTTAATTACACAATAGCAGCACCACCCCAATTTTCGATCAATCATCTGACAATCATTAAGCTTTTAAATTTTATATATATTTTTGGTGTCGCTACTATGTCGAGCGACACTAATATGTTTTTATGAACATACTCGTCAAAATACGGGTATACACGGTGGGAGAATAAAACGAAAAGAAATATTTTTTTAATTCTGTTGCCGGTGCGTCAGGCAGCACCACTCAATTTTTTTTAATTTGTGTGTAATAGGCTTTTTAGAACATATTTAATTTTTACAATCAATCACGTTATACCTATATTATTGTTGTTCAACATAGTAGGCGCTAATAGGCTATGCATGTGCTTAATTTTCAAAAGTGCTCTAAAGATTTTGTCAAATATCTCATAGAAGTGGTCCCACTTCACATTCATATATGTCAATGCATCAAGCGTATTCTGTAGATTAGTACACTACTTATAAGGGATATGAATTTGATTAAGAGTTTTTACTCATCTTTACTAGCCACGTAGTTTTAACACTATTTACACGATAGGAGGAACATAATCTTACAGTGCTTTACAGATCAACCAATGACTTCGTTATTACTTATATGAACCTAATTCACGGGATCTCCAATTAAATAGATTGGGTTTCCATCATTGCTAATCTTATCCTCAATGGCAAAATTATGGGTGCAGGCAGGGATCCCGACCCCCCTAAAATGAAAATTTTTCGATATGGCCCTCTAAATTTTTTAAAATTTTGAAATTGTACTTTGCCTCCCTAAACATATAAAAATTTAATTTAATCATTTAAAAATTATAAATATATAGTCTTTTAAAATGATAAATTGTAATTTTTTCTATCATAAAAATTACAATTTAATTTCAGACCCCTTAAAAAATTTTTGAGTTTTACCCTTGCTTATCGTTTGGCCAAAGTTACATTCCCCTCTATGTTTCATTCACTAGTTTCTTCCCTAGTGGTTTTAGTCAAAGAATTGGCCAAATTCACTTTGGACTATATAATCCAAAGATTATAACTCCATTTATCACGGCATGTATTAGACAAAATAAACTCTGAGTTCAGGATAGATTTTGCTATAATAGATTGGTTGATCTCCACAATATTGCACCACCACCAAGAGTGAGTTTATAACATCTAGTAGATTTTATCTCATCTAAATTTGAAATCCAATTAACATATATAATTGTATCTTCTAATATAATGAGAAATAATTCGTGGTATTCTCTAAATATTTCACAAATCTAACTACAATAACTTGTTTATGATTTGGGTTTTGCTTAATCGACATACATACATTCATTAAATGAATCAACTTCTAATAGTTTGTGCATACCCTGACCTAGTAATAGGCTCACATTTATTTTTTCTTAGTTAAGAGCTAACATTTTTGAACTTGTCATTTTTAAGAGATCTAGTCTCTATAAACTAGAAGACCAAGTGAAGCATAATTTCAGTTGCATATTCCGTTCAATGTTAAATTAAAGAAGATTGTTGTGATAACTGCTTCACCATGCTTCTACACATTTCAACAACAATGTAGTTCTTGTGTTTTGCTACGCGATTCTGTATAGATGTATAAGGTGTTGTGAACTCTTTGTTAATGCTATTTTTTTTACGGAAAAATGTTAAATTTTATTTACAAAAACTCACCTATGTTTGGAGAGTCAATTTTTTTTTGGTTGCTCCTACTGCAATTCAACCTTTGGAAACAAGGGATTTGCATGCAATATGTGCATGTTGCACATGTTGCCAATAAATAGAAAATTGGGTGAAGTTATAGCATATGATTATCTTGTTGTGGGGGAGGGAGGCAATATCTGCATACAAACTTAATAATTTTTACACATATTGCCAACAAATAGAAAAAGAAAAGGGTGGAGTTTAATGGTTGATAATTGGCAATAAGCTGGCCTCACCATTTTTTATCAACTGAAACGTGCGGTAGATTTAAAGTGCATGCATCTGTGTGAATGAATTAATTGTTGTTTAAGTTAGAGACAAAAGGAATCTTAACAGCCTCAAACTTGATAAATTAATTGCATCATATTTAAGAAGAAAGTAAAATACAAAAACCCAAGGTTAACTTTGTTTCATTACTATCTAGTTACTGTTTTATGTAACTTTTTTGATTTCTCAGGAAGAAAAGAAGGTTAAAACAAATGCTACTGAAAGAGGAAAAATAACAGGCAATGATGGTAATAGTATGACCAAAACAGGGAGCTTTTGTCGTATGGAAATGGAAAAGAGTACTTCCTTTATATGTATGTATATTTGATTTCTATACATGATGTAATCCAAAATTGGGTTTGCTTTTTTACAGGGTAAGGATGTTAAGAACCGAAACTCTTGCTTTGATCATACACCTGAAGAGGCATTCAAGTCCATCTTCAAGACCTTGAATAAATAGCTCCAAGTCTTTTAGCTGGTTTTGCATCTCAAGATTTATGACCTCAGATTTGGTTATTCCGAAGGATTTCAAAGCAACATCAACCTTTTCGAATTCATTCACGTTTCTTGCAGCATCTTCGCACGCTATTCTTCTTTGATGCAATAGTTTCGAAACTGATAACCAACTTCCAGGCTTTGGTCCGGAGATGAAAGATAACAAATCCTCAAACATAGAACATGTCACAGCTTCAATCTCCTTCAGCATGCTAACAGTTTCTGAAGGTGAGACTGTGTTTTTCCTTTGTATGACCTTCAAGTTTCCCAATGCCTTGTGGATAGTCTTTTTGGCAACTTTCCTGGAGCTTATGTATTTCCTCGCTTCACTTACAATCTCGGATTCACCGATTTTCCTTCGACGCAAAGCCGATTGAAGTTCATTTGCGCTTTCTTTTGTTTGCAGCACAATATCTTTAGCAGTGCTGCAAAGGTCGAGGAGTCTAAGAGAACCATCCAACAACTCGTCAGCACATTCATGGGCTAAATCATGGTGGGACAGAGGCAGCTGAAGAAACTTAACAACACAATCATACAAATCTTGAAAGCCATTTAGTTTATGGCTTATTGATGATGATGATGAAGTAGATGCCTCTTTAGAAGCCCTCAATCTATTCAAATGCTCATTAACTTCTGTTGCTAATGGGTGTTGTCTAGATGAGCGGGGGAAACTGTTGGATCGAGTGGCTGCCATTGTTTTTCTTCTGAGAAAAGAAGCCTATTTGTTGAATCAATGTTTCTTGCAATTTTCACTGAAATACTAGGCATCTGCTCCCAAGTTATATATTTATGTGTATATGCATATCAATCCATGGAGACAAAGGGAATCTCAAATGCTTCTTCTATCTGCTAATGTTGACATGATAAAGATCTCGATCAAAGGGTGTCAGCAATGTTCATGCAATGTCTCCCCTCTACCATCTCTCCAGCTCATTATCCAAGCACTTCTATATATATATATATATATATATATATATCCTTGCCATTTCTTTGCACACGTTGAAACCATCCTAGTTGTCAATGCACGGGAGTTGGTGACAGTTTTCAAATTTATTAAGGAAAAACAGACAACCAATTCATTATTTCCGCGTGTGTGTTAGCACTTACCATTATTTTTCATGCAATTTGATAACCAAGTAAAGAAGGGTTTGAAGTTGAACACGATCCACTTCTGATCCTTGCTTCCTTTTCCCCTAACATAAGAAAATTTTATGATTAACATAATATCAAATTAGCATCTTTTCATTGCCATTTTCCATGTGATAAACTGATGGGCATCGAGTTTTTAATTTTTAGCAAGTCTTCCATTGTCTTCGGTGGGACAAGAGGAATCCTGGCAACTCACATATTCATAGAAATGTTTCATGAGATATTCCAAGATACCAATTGTGATGATGAGGCTCTATAATTCAACTTGGTAAAATTAAAGGTAGGTCTAAGTTACTCGGATTCGGGTGTAAATTTTGGATATTAGCATGTGCTGGATAAAAGTATTTTTCAAATTTTTTCTTCTTCGTCGTTGAATATGCTTGATTTCTGCAACCATTTTGGAAATATAACTAAATGATTTCACAAGAGGTAGAATTTTGAGAAAGAAGATTGTATAATCTTTGTATTTCTTTTCTATTGTATAACCTTTATAAAATTACAGTATATGTACAACTGCGATGCCAATATTTAACAGCTGATGATATTAAGAACAGTAACTCTAGTTTTGATCATACGCCTGGAGAGGGTTTCAAGGCCTTCTTCAAGATCTTGGATGCTCAACTCTGAGCTTTGAAGCTCCTTTTGCACGTTCTCGACATGCTTAATGTTTTCGGATTTGATGCAGGAACGCACTGCAGCTTCAGCACTCAAAATTTCATTTGCTTTCTGTTCTTCATCGCACATTACTTTCTTCTGGTGCATTAGCTTCGAAACCAGCGACCAACGGCTCGATTTTGATTCTGCCCCTGCCCCTGAAATAAAGGACAATACGGATTCTAGCACGCTGATGGTAACTGCTTCTACGTCTCTTAAGATGCTAATCACAGCTCCATTCTCGCCAGGAGTACCGAGTTTATTCTGTATATGCTTCAAGTTCTTTAAGGCCTTGCAGATTGCCTTTTTCATGGCTTTCCTAGATGTTAAGTATTTCCTAAACTCATTAGCAAGCCCTTCGGCTCCACGTCTTCTGCGCAAAATTGATTGAAGCTCTTGTGTGCATTCCTTTGTCTGCAACAAGGCATCCTTAGCAGTGGTACATACATCCAAGAGCATGAGAGATCCATCCAAAAGCTCTTCAACCATTTCCCTTTGCTTCTCTTGGGCTAGAGCTTGTTGAGTGAGGGGAAATTGAAGCAATACATCAACACATTCATGCAAATCCTGAAGACCATTTAGATTGTGGCCTATCGATGATGATGTAGAGGCTGATTGAGATGCCCTCAATCGGTTCAAGTTGTCGTCGATTTGTGAAGCGATGGGGTGTTGCCTTGAGGGCAAGCTGTTTGATCGAGCATGGTAAGAGGCTGCCATTTTCTTGTTTTGCAAAAGCGATTTGTGTTTCAACTCTGCTTAGCTATTTGCTGTAGTCCCCTTACCATCTGCTCAGCATATATATTACAGGTTGAGGGCAGACATGAGGAATCTCAATCATTTTAAATATCAATTTGAAGCAAGCAACATGAACTAACTCGATCTCGATCCCCACAAATATCGCCAAAATGTTTCTGCTGTGTCTCCTCTCCACAATCACAACAACTCATCACCCTTCGGTAGCAACAAACACTACTAGTTTTCAATGCCATAATATCCATATATACAAATATTATATAATAATGCGCACGGTGGTACTACATTCAATGCCTTGTATTAATGAATCATTTGCTTTTTACATGTCTCGTCCTCTTGTTGTTATTGCTGTCTTGTTGACTAGGTTCTGCAAGGAGGCAGGATCCGCTTGCTTCTTACAATTTTTTATTTTATTTTATGCAGCAACACATGTATGTGAATGAAATTAATTCTTTATTATTATTTTTTTTAGCCAATACGAGCCCTTTAGCTGGTTTTGCATCTCAACATGATGTGTTCATCACCTGACCCACAACCAGCATCAACATTTTCAAATTCATTAATGTCTCTTCCCGTTTTCTATTCGATTCTGGAAACTAACAACCAGCTGGTCTTCTTTCATTGTTCTTTTGGCCGTGAGATAAGGGACAATAAATACTCAAACATGGAACAAGTCACGGTTTCAATCTCCCTTACCTAGTTAACCATGGCCTTGCTATCATCATCATCTCAACAAGAGAAAAACATGTTCTGTTTCCGAGCCCTTTACATTTTTCAATGAATTTTGGATATGGATTCTACTAAATTTGGTGCTTCATTGTTTATCTTTCTTTTAAGTACCAACTCTATATATAAATATAAGTCCCATTAATGGGAATTTCAAACTTCTCCACCTTTATTCCTTATTTCCCGTTTTAGCTAAAAAAATTTCTTTTGTAATTTCATTTGGTTATTATTTTATTAAGTCTAGTTAAATTTCACTCTAGCATGATGCTAACAAAAATTTGGTGTTTGAACTGTGAGATCTGAAACCAGCACTTCATTTCATGTTTGTCATCATATTCACTTTTTTTTTCTGAATTACGAGAAAGGTAAAGATCGTCTCTTAATATCACTTTTGGATTTCATTTCGAGAAATACTCCTTATTCGATGCTTTGAACAATATATGATTGTTAAATATAACTCGATCAGTGATGGTTATTTTATTTTATTGAAGAACAAATTGGCATGGTTTAATTGGGTGTGCAGTTGGATAATGTGTTGCACATTTTTTATGGTTTGTAAGACTGCGGAATGATTTAAATAGTCTCGATCCCTTAAAAACCTTGTCGAAAACGGAAAATGACTATGAACATCTTTTAACTTTTTTGATAGAGAAGCTGAAAACAATCTGGTCATACTCTGTTTATCGGAATCTCTTCGATTTCTTTTCGTTGTACATGTCTTCCATTTATCAGCTTCCGACTTTTCTTGAAATCATTTAAAATACAAACTCATACATAATATTTCATTACTTTAAGTGAAGACAGGGATTAAACTACTTGATCCACACTAAGATATTATATTATTTTAAAGAAAAAAAAAAGGTAAGTGAAAACAACGCAAACGCAAGCCATCCTCACCAATCTTTACATATTTATATATGACATACAAAATAGAATTCATAAAAAAATATTTGACATAATTTTCATAATATTGATTTGATTACGATCTGCATTTACTATCTTTGATAGTTCAACTCTCTTCGAATTATTAGTAGCATCCCAGAGGTGCCATGCTACAGCTTACATGGCTGAGCAAGCTTGTGGGTTTTCTTCTCTAAAACAATCACCGCGGCTCGCATAACTGTGCGCATAAACTGGCCTACCATAAGTCCAAAAGCATGGAGGTGGAGGTGGTACACCAAAGTAGCAAGGGCCCCCACGTTGTCCATGATAGCATTCAGTGCAACAATATCCTGCAAGCGGACCGGCCGTCGGCGGTGGAGATTCCTGTTTTCCTGTTGGTTCCCGCAGTGGAGAAGCCCGTTTGGCTGGTCGTTTGATCTCAATGTTCTTGATGGAACCTCCACCCTTGCACCATAACTTGTCCCTCAACTTCTCCGGATTGCAGCAAACCACCGTGATGGTCACCGTGTTGGCCTTCTCGTGGTATATCTGGTCTCGTATTTCTGTTGTTTATAAAATTCGTAATCAAATATAAACTCAGACTATTTCTCACCTTGAGCTCAATGAGTCAATGATAACCCAAGACCTCACAGACTACCTACTACTGTGTTGCAATTTAATAGCAATTAACATAAAAGGACAAAGACGCGTAATTATGCATGTATATAGATATATACAGATAAAGCATGAAAGTTAAGATATGGTTAGAAACTCACGAGGGAATTTGGAAATTACTTTCTTCACTTTCATGTAGCATCGACAACTGTTGGGGATTTGGCACACTTTAACTGGATGAAGTAAGAACTACTATCTAGATTTTAATAGCAGTGTATTATACCAGATAAAGAATGAAGGAAAAATGCTTGAAGTTCAAGCTTTTAGCATCTACCAGGAATTGAGAACAGAATTTAGAAGGCAAGAAAAATGGAGTATATGAAAGTAAAATCTGATGATTTCATTCAAAAGAAACTTTGGTTCAAAGCCATTACATATACCAGTCATTGGCTGGTCAAAAGATCAACAAATTCATCACCTAAACACTACCTAACTCCACTTATTACATTGGAACTAGGTGATATTACTTGCACACTTAAACAAAGCCGATAACCAGCTCTTTGACCATCAAGTTACATCAACTTGTCATCCAAACATAATTCAAAATAAACTAAATTACAAAAATATTGTTAAAAGGTAACAAAATGAAACTGAGATGAAACAGTAGCATTAACATCTTCAGTTGCACGTACTTTACCCGGGAAACTTATGTGCATGAATTCTTGTGTGCATGAATCTCCATGAGCTGCATGTGTTGCATGGAAACTAACTTTAACAACAACACTGAAGGTCGACCTTCAGCACCATTGTGGTCACCTACATCCGTAGTATATTGCGTTAAATAATTACGTATGAAAGCTGGAAAGCATAGTAATAAATAATTCCATATCCCAAATTGAATGTTTGTGACAAGAGAAAGGGAAATAATGTATTCAGGCTATGGCAGGGAATAAAGGGAACCTTGTCCTTCTGCGCCATCTCTATCTGTTATATGTTTGGAGCTGAAAATCTCAGATCTGAACTGAAAAGAAAAATAAGAAAGCAAGAGTGATCAAAATGAAGAAATAAATTTGAAGTGAAAACTGTTTAACATATACCAAAAGCAAGTAGCCAAGAGCCTTTTAAAGTGAGGGCAGGCAGGGAAGCTGCCTATTACATGTGGTTGTGGGTATGATTTTAAAACATGTGTGCTATTTCGATTTTCACTTTCCATGTTCTGCCACATCCCACCACACCATTTTTTGAAATAAAAAATTATATCTTAATTTTGTGGTATTCGCCCAACCGTACAATTGTGTCGCAATGCCAGGTGGCTCTAATCGAGCGGCGTTTTGTCTACTTATTTCCCGGGGCTAACGTCCTCCATTTCTTCGTCAGCCATGCAGCACCCTCGATCAGTGTTAACGGTGACGAGTCCAACCATTTAAAAGTAACATATATATTGTATTTTAGTTTAGCAGTAAAACACCATAGGGCGTTAAATTTTCAAGCCTTTTCTTTTCTTTTCTTTTTTTACTGAAACGCAATGTTAAGTTTAGGTGTTGGCTATCAGCTTTAGTGGTGTAAACTCAATTGGAGTGGCAGATTTTAAGAATTAGTTTTAGAGGGGTTTAATATAATTTTTAAAAAATTTAAGAGTTTAATAACATCTTTTTAAAAATTGAGGGTCTAATTAAAATTTTTGTGAGATGAATAAGAATTCTTAAAAATGTAAGATAATATAATCAATCTTTTCTAAAAACTTAGAAGAAAAAAATGAAATTTTCTAAAAGTATTGAAGAAGCCTAATTAAAATTTCATAGAAATTTGAAGAGAAAAATCAAGATTTCTTAAAATTTGGAGGGACCAAGGCCCCTAAGCCCCTTGCCCCCAAAAAATCCGCCTCTGCTCATAGGGTGCCAAAATTGAAACTGGAGCAAAAGAGTCCAATAGATTCACCGGCATTACAAAAAACGGGGTTAATTCTTCTTTAATAATTTTATATTTAATATTATTTAATAAAAATATTTTTAATATTTTTAATTATAATTTAAGACAAGTATATGCGTAATTGTGATTTTATTATTTAATTTAAATATAAATCTTGATAATTTGATATATTGATAATATATATTTTCATTTAATATCAACTCATTGTTATAACCTACATTTAATTTTAATATTTAATCTCATCACCATTGTTATTTTAAATTTTACCGTAAAACTAATCTTTATATAGTACATACAGAATTCATCCTCTTAAATAATCGTAAAACTAAACACATTTTGACAAAGAGTTTATAATGAATTCACTATCAATTTGCATGACAGAGGAAAATGGGAGTGAAAAACATTACCTCACGAAATATCCCTACTTCACATGTGTATATATGTTAATCATTTTCTTCTCAGGCCCCATAGGTTGTTGCTGGTCAGGTTTCTTAGTTAATTTTTGTTTTTGGTTGTTGCTGGTCAAGTTATACAGCATATCTTGATGGATGCAGGATTGACATCGCAATTTCCATGTATCAGACTTGTCCCAATAATTAATTACTCGTCTTACGGCTGCCGTAACTGAACGTCTATTTTCTTAACCTTTGTATTTGTTGCGGCCTATAACAATACATCTCATAAATCCTCTCGTTCCATAATATTTCCCCAAACCCAAAAATGAATGTGAAAATATTTGGGTTATTGGTTAAGGCTCACTATATTTTCAGATTGTAAGAATGATACGCAAGATGTGCTTATATGATACTTTACAAGCCCTCCAACTTAATATATATATATATATATATATATTTTTTATTTTAGTTATTTATTTAATTTTTTATTTTTTTAATTTTAATTTTTATTTTGTCAAATCACATCAAATTTGATGAAATAGTTAATATTTGTTAACTTTACTAACATAACATACACGTGAATTATCATGTATATGACAAGTTACCATAAATTAATTTTTAAAATTAAAAAAATATATATATATATATTTATAATTTTTAATAATTTTAATGATTTTTAATTAAAATTTTAAAAAATTAATCAAATGTTCGTGGTAATTCACGTGTATGTAGCGTCAACAAAATTAAAAAAAAACATTAAATTTTCTATTTATTTTGTAGTGATTTAACAAAATATACAAATTTAAAGATTAAAAAATAAAAATAAAAATAATTTTTTATTATAAAGTTGAAGAAGTAATGTGTATATGTTAGTGTAAGCGTTTGAAATTTTATTTTATAAAAAGTAGGTTCAGCGCTTAACGGATATGTTTTAATCATGGATTACTAGTGCCAGTAAATTATTAATAAAAATGGAAGTTTTTTGGTTAAATCTTGCCATTACTCCTTATACTTTGTAAAATTTATGAATTTAGTTTTTATATTTTTATTTAATTCTTGTATTTTTTGAATTTATTAATTTTAGTTTTTGTATTTTTCAAATTTTAAAAATTTAAACTTGACTCAAATAGTAGCAATTAAATATGTTTGGTTGAATATAATTACTAGTTATATTATGCATACAATTGTAGTTTTAATCTATTTTCTTCAATTAGATCTTTTTAAACCTCCATACTTTCTTAAATTTAAAATTTAAGTCTTTGACATAAGTATCCATTGTTAATCGATTAACTGAAATTTTTAGAGACTAATATTTAAAAATAATAAGCTATCATGACATTATATATACGATAATATGTTTGGAAATATAGAAGTTTACTTAATGAACTTAACAATTATTGTTTGGTAAAGACTGAAATTAAAAAATTTTAAAAAGTATAAAAATTTAAAAACTATCAAATAAAAATATATAATTTTTATAAAATATATGGACTAATAGTAGAATTTAACCAATAATCTTTTAACTAGGGTAAAGGGAAGCAAGCATTAAGTCAATTTGCTTTTTAAAATGAACTTTTCGTTAACTCAACAAAATTTTGTGAAAGTAAAAACAATAATGTTGTAAGAAATTCAGTATGAAACGATTATAAACTATTTTAAAATAAACTCATTAATTTTATAAAAAAAATAATTTACTTAAAAACATTATAATATTATAAATAATTCAATAATTTATTGATATCATTGCAAATACGAAGCCTATTTTTTCCATTTTATTTTTATGAATGAAAATTAGAGGACGATAGATAACGCTAGCTCTTATCAACATAAATGCCACTCAATGAGTGGTTTTACATTTTTGGCTGATTAAATTCAGCGGTTAATTAAGGATTGACCACTACTGCTACATTCACAGCCGTTGGATTTCCGAACCAAACGCACAATTATTTGTATTTTCCTTTTGAGAAAAAGTCGTATCGTGGGTGCGCGGTCCTGCTCGTGTTGTCTGAAATCCATGAAAAGAAAAGCTTATCAACATGTTCTTGGACTGTTATAAGCATATGAATGATGCTTTTTACATTCCTTACATCTCTCTCTATATATCAATCAAGGAATCAAACTTTAATAATAGTTTTGGTTACATCATGTGATGGATTGATCCGAAGTGAATTAAACTCAATTCATCACAAATAAAATATCAGTGACAATGGTAAAGATTTAAAAAAAAAAAAAAAAACTGTTGACTAAAGATTTTATTACATGTAATAATAAGATTTATTATATTTTAAATAAAAAAATTTAAGTTTAAATTTTAAAGACGATATTATTAAGAAAAAATTACAAATTCTGAATATTAACCATAAACTAAATATTATAATCACTATAATTATAATTAATATTTTTTTCGAATAATTATAATCAATAATTTTAGTAAATTAAACTAATCAATCATAATATATTCAAATAAACTTATGAGACTTAAAAATCTTAAAATCAAAATTGTTGTCAATTTTTTTGTTTTTTGTTTTCGAAGTAGAATTCTAAAAAATAAAAAAATAAAAAAAATCAGATGCAATATATGACAATGATATGATGATTGATATGACCCACACGTATGCTTTTATTATCAAATAATATCCAACATACATTACCAATCAAAGCCGAAGGTACGGAGTACAGGGTCCAGCAACTTCACTGCAAGCAATTAATGGGAAGAGGAGGGCTCTTAATGGAGTGATGATGAGTCAGCTAAATTAAATACGTCTACCCTGCATCAATTAAACAACTCCACCTCAGATCACATCTCTGCGTTACTCAAATCTCATCTTTCTTTGCTGATAGATACAAAGTTCTCAAGTAGACTACAGCTTCATCATCGAAGAGATGGGTGAGGTAAGCATCTCTTTGGACCTCCTACCCACTAGGCCTAGCTTAGTATAGTATAGTATAGTATAAGTATATTATATTTACAATTTGTATTTTTATTCCATTATAATTCGTTCAGGAGAAGAGAGAAGAGAGCAAAGGCAATCAAGATGAAACGAACAAGGAAGAAGAGCCTGCAGAGATTGTACTCAAAGTTGACATGCACTGTGAAGCTTGTGCCAGAAAGGTTGCAAGAGCCCTCAAAGGATTTCAAGGTCCTCATTTCATTTTCCCTTCATTAAGCTACTACTTTCATCGTTAGCTTACACGAACCTCCTTCATCTTTCACGGAAACATTAATTAAGATTCTTTGATATATGTTAATGTTTGTAATACTAGTGTTTGATAACAGGAGTGGAGGACGTAGCCACAGATAGCAAGGCAAATAAAGTAGTGGTGAAGGGAAAGACAGTAGATCCCATCAAGGTTTGTGAAAGGCTACGAAAGAAGAGTGGAAGAAAAGTGGAATTAATTTCACCTTTGCCTAAACCACCATCGCAAGAGGAGAAGAAGGAAGAAAACAAAGAGCTCAAAGAAGAAAAAAAGGAAGAGGTAGTATGGGTTTCATTCATAGTTAACGGTATAAAGAATCAAGCATAATGATAAATTTACAGTGGCAAAACGACTAATAATAAACACTCGCAGCGTCCTGTCACTTAGTGACTCATTCTCTTTAAGACTTTAGATTTTGGAGTCATAGAAATTGAAATGCAATTAGCTAGAATCCATTTTGGACTTTGGGGTTTGAACTTCCTATACTGTGAAACCAGTGAGTGGTGCAGACATTGAAAGTAACAAAACAGCCCAATACCCGAAGCACATATTCCAAGGATGGAGGCCAATGTTTAGTGCTTTAGTTTGTCTTTTGACCCGACTGCATCTGCACTTCTGCACGTTGCTGCCATGGGGGGTCAAGCCCTAACGTAAGCTCATTGGTTGATAGTGATGTTAATTTTACTTGGAATTTACAAACCAACATTGTTAAGTTCAGAGTTGTATATTATGGGATTTTGGTGTTCATCCCTGTTCATTATGGTCTTTAATTATATGTAATTATCGGTAGTTCTGAGCATGCATGCAAAGTATGGTGATCACTTATCATCTTAATTTCATTTGTTTCTTGGATTGAACAATTAACGGGGCTTGACCCTTAGGTTTGTTTTTTTTTTGTTGTCCTTAATTATTATTTTCTGGTCGTAACCGTAACTTTGCCAGCCTCCAGCGGCGATAACAGTAGTATTGAAGGTTCATATGCACTGTGAAGCGTGTGCTCAAGTTTTGCGGAAGCGAATCCGAAAGATCCCAGGTAATATATTTACTACTATTCTTTTCTGTTAATTCTTGCAACCCAATTCAGATATAATAAAGAAATTAGAAACTGCATATGTTGCTTAATCATCAGTGATGAGATGAGATGATTCAGAGATTATCCTACAGTGTTTTACTACCCGACTGACATTTGCCTTAATTTTCTACTCATCTTGTATGTAAATGCAAACAGGAGTAGAGACGGTGGATACTGATGTGAGAAATCATCAAGTAATAGTAAAAGGGGTTGTAGATCCCGCAAACCTGGTAGATTATGTATACAAAAGAACCAGAAAGCAAGTATCCATAGTGAAGGACGAAGAAAACAAGGAAGAAGAGAAGAAAGAAGCAGAGAAGAAACAAGATGCAGGAGAGAAGAAAGAAGAAGATCAAGGCAAAGGAGATGGAGATGATGATAAGAAGATGGACGATATCAAAAGAAGTGAATATTACTCGTCCAAGTACTACTCCGAGTTTGCATATCCTCCTCAATTTTTCAGCGACGAGAACCCAAATGCTTGCTCTCTCATGTAGGATCCATCTACGTACGTGACCACCATTTTGTGATACCCATATGCAATTTTCCATCCTACTTGTTATTTACTACTGTTGATGACAATGTATGATCCGTACAATTTAAGTGATCTTGAATTAATTGGCTTTCCTGAAAATGTAGTTTCTATTCTCTTAATTACTTCAGATACTCTATATAGCAATCATTGGAGACTACAAGGAATAGTCACCATCCATCACTATCGCTACTGCTTTGTTGAGCACCACGGTCACATACTTGGGCCAGTTTGTCCCCTCTTCCCCTTTAGAATGTAGAATTGCAATGTTTTGGTGTTGAGAAAGAAGGTGAAATGTCCATGGCCATGAGAGAGGTGCAGGAAAATTAAGAAGTGACCGTTATAATTTTACATTTACTTTTAACAAATAACTAACATATTCAAATAATTGAAAGGAATAATGGGAGCCAATGCCCTGAAATCGCCCATGCATGCCTTAAAGAGGCTGAGGAGAAAAAGTATATGTTATTAAATTTTTTTCTTTTTTGAGAAAAAAAGGCCCAAACAGAATTTTAGTAGGACAAATGGTGGGATGACTACGAAATGCTCAAGCAAAACTATGGATTAATTAGTCACATATCCATCATGCAACCAAAAGCTATAATAGCGTCGTCGCGAAAGTTTTGAATCTAAGTTCGTAAGATTAAATATAGTACAATTTGATGTATGCAGGAAAAATGCAAACGATTTGATTTATGCAGGAAAAATGAGGCTAATTAAGATATGATCGATGGATGCAATGAAGATCACTTTAAAATTGTTGAGGACATTATTAACCCAGTGGTTAATAGACAGCATGAAGGGACAACACATGCAACGTACATAAGCCAATGGGAATGAAAGAAAGGAATCATATTAGTAAAAGGCGTCGTGTCTATTTTAAAGCAACATAAGTATGCATGCATTGCATGTTTCATTTACGTATTAGATAAACCCAAACATTCTTCCCTCGAATTCATGTAATTTATTAATAAACGACTGAAATCAACAAATAACTGTGTATTATTGGTGGTTAATATCCCAACCAAAGCATATTATCATCAGATACAACTGAATAAAAGGGAATAATACAACTAGAAAGCAATGAAATCGCCATGGATCATCATTTGGAGGCATGAGAGAGGTAGATGAAAACGAAGACCAACACGAAAGCGAAGATGAGGAAAATGTAAGCGGGAGGAGGCTGCAACGGTGGCATTCCGAGCGGACCCAATAACAGCAGAGCAACCACCAACAGCATCATGGCTATCGAATTGATACCGCACCCGTAATCTTTCATCTTCACTCTCACTGATATGCCTTACCTCTCGCCAATGTAGCCAGGGAAAATTAACTTCCTCGAATATGCAAATGATAAGAGACGCTGATGATCTATATATAGAGTCGTGGTGCTGCAGGATTGATGCACCTTTGGCAATGAGTTGCGACGGTTGGTTCAGCAACATATCTACCCAGCAGCCGACGTGATTTTTGGCCCCCGCCCTCCCCTCTCACAACCGCGTGTCTTTTGCTATTTCGGAGAAAAAAAAAAGTTCTTTTAATAAAAACTTCAAATTTCATCACTTTGATTAAGCAGACCTATCCATAGATTTGGAAGCCTGGCCCAACAAGGGTCGCTTTTAAAAAAGATAATTCTTTTTCATTCGAATTTAAAAGATATTTGAATTTAATTACAAAATATGAATATATTAATATAAATCTACTTTTAAATATACTTTATAATAATTATATAAACAGTAAAAAAGAGGCCTCGAGTTTTGTTGGGTTGAATTTGAGTTTGAGTATAAAAGTTTAGTCAAAATATGTTATTAATTGTGTAAGTTTTGGATTTAGTCTTTACTTTAATTTGGTTAATTTTAGTGTATGTACTTTTCGTGTTCAATTTTAGTCTTATACTTTTTAATTTTAAAATTTTAATCCTAACTCAAATGTTAATAATTAAATTTATTTGGTTAAATTCTATTACATATTAGTCCTATACTATATGTAAAGTTGAATGTTTAGTCGATGTTTTTCAATTTAATCATTCTTAATTTCTATGTTAAACATGAAAATACCAAGAGGGAAGTAAATTGATATTTTAAAAATTCTTTACAATTTTTTTTCTAAAATAATAAGGAAAGGGAAGAAAAACTTGAACACAATTTGCTTCTAATTGTTCAACCCCAATTGTCTATTTCCACTATCTTGGTATACCTTAACCAAATATTTCTTAATTAACTAAACTTGAATTGTTATCTTGCAAAGAAAAGATATAACCTTTACAATCTCTATATTTTTGTCAAGCCTGAGAACATTCTCCTAGTTTTTATAGCTTGACTAATAGCCACTAGCTTTTACAAGGGCTCGACTAGAAACTTCTCTAATCCCTTTAAAATTTTATACTTCAAATACCTTAAATAGACACTTTAATTACAAAGAGAAAGGTGCAAACAATGAATATCTGTCAAAGGTGAGTGTTTACATATTTTAACTCACTCAAAGAATGGAGATAAGAATACGAAAATATATTTTAATAAGTTCTAAAAATATATGTATAAGAGAAATGAAGAAAATGAATAAATGAAATGTTTTATTTTAACTTTTTGCTAGAATGTTGTTCTATTGTGTTTTGAAATGTCTTTAACTTGTATTTATATCAAGAAACAAGTTAGTAAATATTTATTGTTGTTAGAAGCAATAATCTTAGACAAAAAAGGAGGCCCTACAACTCATATATCAATACATCATACATGTCAGGTATGTATCGATACATCTCATAAAAGTAGCCATTAGTGATTAATTTGACAACCATGTATAGGTTCATCTAAGGGATGTATGGATACATCTCCTTCTAGTGTTTAACCACCAAATTATTTTAAACACATTAAAAATATTTGAGTAAGCTGAAAACACATTTCAAGTATGTTTTTGAGTACCTTGCAAGTTTTGAAATGCTTTGAAAATGTTTGATAATTAAATAATTTAGTTAATAAAAAATATATTAAAAGTTTAACTGATCAAAGTTAACACTATATATATATATATTTTTTAAAATTTTTGTTCATGACATAAGTGATAGTTGTTAAATTTATTAATTGTTTTTTTTTGTGATTAATATATACAAAAAGCATATGGTAATATATTTGATACTTATAATTTTGAAAATAGCATAACTTATTTTAATAAATTTAACTTTTATGAGAATTAAAATTTTAATTTTTGAAAAATATAACAACTAAAAAATCGCATTCAAAAAGTAGAATTACTAAAAGTCCCACAATATAGGAAACAATAGCAAAATTTAGCCTTAAATTTGTTGTGGAACCAGAATCCTATGTGTTTGCCTAATGGTCAAAGTGTTTGTCACTCTAAATGTGACCTAGGTTCAAATCACATTAATCGTATTACTGTTAGGGTTTTACCTTCCTCTTATAATTCACAAAAATATATATATTTTTTGAGACGAGAATCGATAAACTAAGTGTTTGCATAAATTATAGGGCTTTGAATGCATATTTGTTTTATATTTAAATAATTTTTTAATTTAATAATTCTGAATGTTAAGTTTATTCCAAATAAACCCTGATTTTTAAAATTTTATCTAAATAAACCTTTAAAATATATCAAATTTTCACTTAAAATAAAAGCTTATTTAAGTGAAAATTAAAAGGATAAAAACTTAATTAGTGTAAAATGAGTATTGATATTTATCTAAATAAAATTTAAAATTTATAATAATAATATTATGGTGGGGGTGTTAGATACAAAATGCATATAATTAATCAATTCTATAATCTTAGTTATTCTTTTAGTTGGTAAACTGATTTTTGTTATTTCAAACATGTACTTTTGAGAGGGTTTTAATGGAAAGGAAAAACAGAGGGTCATCTATAATATATATATATATATATATATATATAAAAGCACAAATTTAGAAAAAATTTTGAATAAAAATATTTTTTATTTTTATTATATTACTAAATTCACATTTAAAAGTTATTATTTGAATAAAACTTTAAGTATAAATTTAATTAAATATTTGAATTAATAAGTTAATATATTTCAATTATATTTAATAATTTAAATAAAAAGTATTATTTTACACTAAATATTATACTTAAAAATATAATACTTAAATTTTTAATTAAATATTAAAGACGTAAAATTACACATGTGACATTAAAAACTAGTTATATTAAAAAAGGAAGCCTCAAATTAATATCGGGACATCTTCAAATTGAAATGAATATATTATGTTAAAATAAGTTTTTAATTTTTTTAGTACATTTGAAATTTATTCTATTCTTTTAATTTTGAAAGAATTATTTTTTTCATTTAAAATGCAAATTCATTATTTATATCTTTAAAATTCTTTTATTAAATTGAAGTACATTAAAATATAATTTTTTGTTATATGGATATTAAGTTAGTATTTTTTTTTAATTTTAAAATATTGAAATCAACAAATTTAATAAAATAATTTTAAATATAATAAAATTTAAATTTTAAAATATAAAATATAAAATATAAAAAATCTAAAAATAAAAGTAAAATAATTAAATTCAAATATACAAAACAGCATACTTTAACCAATATATTATGAATTGTTGAGAAAAAACCCCAATATATTATGAATTAAGAAAGTATACTTAAGCAAGGCGATGCAGCTACATGCTCGGTCTTGCGACAGCCAGCGGTCAGTCAACTGGGACTTGTTTTCGGGTATGGGTTCGGGTTTTGGAGGCTGCAAAATTACATTACATCGTTGGCATCGCCATGCCACGTGGTTTTTACCTTTTCAGCACTATAAATGTTGACACTTGCCAAGTGCTCTCCCTCGTATCCTCTTAATTACGAATTAACAAGATCACAACATTTTACTCTTAAAAGTTGCCTGCGTGTGTGCGAGCGAGAGGGGGATCCAGCTACAGGAGAGCTAGAAAGGAGAGACAGATGGAACGTGGAGGCTTCCATGGCTACCGTAAACTCCCCGACAATACCTCTGGTAAAGTGTATATATACACACCCACAAACACATATTTTAACTTGAAAAAAGAAATGGTGAAAATTATTGCTTGGATTGGATCTATGTTAATTTGTTCATTTTAACAACATGCAGCTGCAGGTGCAATATTGTATCTTTATAATGTATATGTTTCCTTTTTCAAGAGATGATTCTATCATCTACCCCTTTCATTAATGTTTCCTATTACCTGCTGGTTCATGAGGGACCTTAAGTTGTCTAGTGTTTGGATTATTTCTTGCATGCAATTGATACTAATTTGGTTTTTTGTCTTTGTCCTTGATTTACCACCATGGATATTAGCATGCAGATTTTTGTGTTCGTTGTTTCTTACTGTCTTATTTTGAAGCTGTGTTCCGATGTACTGATATCCCGACCTGAAAATGTCGATTTTTGTATCTTTCTTCGAGTGGTTGTTTTCCACTTTCGAAACGTACGCTTTGTTGAAATTTTTAATGCCCATTGTGACACACTGCTCTCTTTTCCCCTTTTTCCTCTCGTAAGTTACTTGAATGGGCGTACAAGAAACTTGTTGCTCCATTAAGTGGTTTTGTGGTTGCTTGCGAGGACTCAAAGTGGAGACGCAAGCAAAATGGCTGACTTGTCGGTAAGCTTGTGTACAATTGGGAAGGCATCCAATACTTGAGCCCCTCGAAAACAAGTGGCACCCATGCATTCATTATCTGCCAAAATGAATAAAAGAAAAGCAACGCTTGTGGGGTTCAAAATTTCAAACTTTTCAGCTTAAGCAGTTATAAGTTCTTCTAACGGGCCTTTTCCTTGCATGCTTAACTGCGTGTATATAAAACCCGAATATACGTAGAGCCTTCTATGCGGAGACAAATGGTCCGTCGGTGAGATGGCCCGTGGGTATAGGCTTATATATAATATAGTTAAACCAAAAAATTGAACTCATTGGGTCACACATTACATGCTTGCCAAGAACTGACCAAATATTAGCGTTTTCTTGCTATAAATGGATAATTTTCATGTCTTTGAAATAAGTTGGGAATGTTTGTTTGAGTCCAGGACTGAAGGTGACGGAGATGAACATGAGAATGGGTGAAGCCAACCATACGAACAGCCACTCAAACTCTGATGACAATGAGTGCACCGTGAGAGAACAAGACCGTTTCATGCCCATTGCTAATGTAATAAGGATCATGCGCAAGATCCTTCCCCCACACGCCAAAATCTCTGATGACGCCAAGGAAACGATCCAAGAATGTGTGTCCGAGTACATCAGCTTCATCACCGGCGAAGCCAACGAGCATTGCCAACGTGAGCAACGCAAGACTATCACTGCTGAGGATGTGCTGTGGGCAATGAGTAAGCTAGGCTTTGATGATTACATCGAGCCTTTGACGGTATACCTCCACCGCTACCGAGAACTGGAGGGTGAGCGTGGATCAATCAGAGGTGAGCCGGTGGTGAAGAGAGTGGTTGATTATGGAACTTTGGGTGTTGCTGCTTTTGCACCTGCCTTTCACATGGGGCATCACCATCACCATGGCCATGGGTTCTTCGGGAGTGGAGCCATGGGAGGGTATCTCAAGGATGAGTCCAGTGCAGGCTCATCACAGGCTGCAGTGGCAAATGGGGAACCATATGCCCAGCAGCATAAATGAGGCTGCAGTCTCCAGCTATAGTAATAAGGATTAAGGAGTGCTTGTTGGGTTTTTTCAGGGGAAAAAAAGAGAGTAAATGAATGCTTGCTGGTCTAACTATGTGACAGTACTAATTAAGTTAGTGAACTCTTTTTATATGTTGATTTGACCTGCATGGACTTCTGCTTCATTTACATATTTAAGGTGTATTTTTATGCTTTGACTAGAACTTTAAGATCACTATATATATGCTGTTAATCCTAAAAATTTATGATCAATATATAGTATACATATAACACTATTATTTGCTAAACTACCTTATACACATAATAAATAATAAGGTGCTCACGAGTACAAAAAAAGAAAAAGAAAAAGAACATGTAAATAAATATAGAAGAGAGAAAACAGAAAGTCAAATATACAGTCCAAGTTCAATCCTGCCTACTTTTGAAGAAGTAAAAACAGAAATTATGACATGAAAATGCACATGAAGGGGAAAACCCTTTTACTTTGGCTCTACTAATTACTTCATTCTAAACTCTTGGTAGGTCATTTATACAAGCACCGAATCATGTAATCCACATATAAAATTATATAGATAAGGTTCCTCTTGCAGTTTTTGCCAACCAGGTGTTTCTATCCTCATAAATCCGTTGATCCTTTGTAGGATAGACATGCCAATTATTAAGAACTAACAACTTGCTACAATGTGGGTCACTCCTTACACCAGCCAAACAATCAATAAAAAACAAGCTTGAGATCAAGCATCATAAGGTATTATCTCTCTCTCATCTCTTTCACTAAGCTAAGATTCTTTGTTTTTTTTCATAACCAATAATCCTTTACTAGCTTCAGCATTAGAGAGTGATTCCGATATTTTTTAGTTTATTTTTTAATCTTGCAAATCAAATCTAGCCCCTTAAATACCACAATAAGCTCGATCCATGCCGGTTCAAAGAAGACTCTTAACATTTAGGCGTATATGTTAGAATCAAATTCACGACCACGTGTGTTAAGCAACTATTTATTCAGCTTACTAAATGTATTAAGCAAAGCAAGGATGATAGATGACGTTGTTCTACCCTAAATAATGTATCTAGTAGTAATAAAGTATAGTATAGAAATTGCTTCTGATTCCAATTGCGTATCCGACATGTCATCTATATGGATCGGCTCTTTCTTCATTGATATCTCTGACAAAATCCTAGGCATAAGAGAGTATCTTGATCCTTGACTGCTAATAAACTGTGCTAGAGCGCACCTAATAAAGGAATAAAATAAAATCCTACACCAACCTGGAAGATTTGAACCGGCAAACAACAGTAATTAATGATTAAACAAACAATTTACTGTTCCTAGAAGGCTGCAAATGCATGTTCAATTTGACTTACTTTCACAGCAAATCTGAAAACCATGTGTCAAACAACCAAAGTCATTAAAAGAAGCGTTAACACTTTTTTTCTAAAAGGGGCAGAAATTAAACAGCATCAGAGTGCCTAAACGAAAAGGAAAACGTAAAATACGAAATGCAGAAGTTGAAACAAGGCGAAAGCTAGGCCAGGGTACAATGCGACAGCGGAAGAAGAGTGTCCCCGAGCACGATTGCCTTTTATAATATGGCCTCCTCCTCTGACTCTGGCGCTGCCGCCTTTTCCAGCTCCTTTTCCTAGCACCGGTGATACCATCAGAGCGAGAGCAATGCCAATGACCATGAGTATTAGAATCATGTTGGCAGACTTCTTGGCTGATGGGAGCTTGGTCATCTTCGTTATCGTAGTTGAGACCTCCAACGCAGCGGCTCTTAAAATAAAGGGGAATGTTGCTTAGAAAGAAAGCTGAGTACAAAATCATATAAAGGAAGGGTAGGCGATAGCTTTCTTCATTAGAAAGGGAAAGCAGAAAGCTTTCCTTTAATAAATACACCTTATCATTTTTCTCAGTTTATTTCAGATTCTAGTGATGTGAGGGGGAAGAAAGAGAAAAAGGTTGCAGTTGCCCGCGTCCAAACGAAGAAATATAGTATATATAAATGGCAGTCATTTCAGCTGGACTGAGCCCATTTCTCTAACACGTTTATGGGTGAGCCTAATTCTTAATTAATTAAATTTTTGCCGTTTGATAGATACCGATGAAGATTTTTAAAGTTATTTTATATTTAATATAATGATGGATCTTTTAACCACTCATTATTATAAAAATGATTTTTATCATCTCACTTAACTTATAATTTTAATTTTTAATTATTTTATAGGTGAAAAAATTTAATTCGATTTAAATTACTCGATAAAATTTTTAAATTTTGAATTAAATAGTTCGAATTGTTTGAGTACATCAAGTTATTTGGATAAACTCGAATAAAAATTTAAATTTTTCAGTTTAACTCGAATATGAATTACACAATTTGAGTTATCCGAAAATCCGAATAAAAAAGGTAAAACTACGTCATTTTGATAAATATTTACCTTTTCTAAAGTTAAGAGTTAAAACCATTAAGTTAAAAGGTAAAAATACGTTGTTTTGATAAATATTTACTCGTTAAGATAAAAATCAAAACTATTGTATTGTTTATGTAGTTAAATAATTTTATACTTCGTTTACTATTTAAATGATCGATTCATGTAAACGCAACATTGAGTATAAATAATAGTATTTGTTAACTCGACTCGACTTGATTCGAAATTTTTTGACTCGATTCGATCCTATTCGAAAAAAATTCAAATTGAGTTCGGTTGCTAAAATAGGATTCGTCAACTCAACTAACTTAAAATTTTTTGACTCAACTCAATCGAATATTAACCCCTAATACTTTCGACACTCTCAAGATTAAAATCAAAATATTTTATCGCAAAGTTTTAAATTAACGATGTTAATAATCAAATAGTAGTCTAATTTTTATATTTTTATATTGGTGTTTAAAATTATTTGGGTCAAAAATATTCTCTAAAATTTGTTTTCATCCTGCAAATTCTGTCTTTTCTATTATTAAATATGTGTCTTGATTTGTGAATTTTTTTTAAATTAAAATAATTCTTCTTCCTCTCTTAACTATTAATTTTTTTTTATTGAGGACATTCTCTTCGTTTAGAATATCTTTTACTATAGAAATTAAATAAATTAGCTGCCCCTTTCAATTCATGAAACCTTCTTGCAAGAGAAAGCAAGGCAAAATTTCTTACCAGAATCCAGAAATGTGAAAATTTGAAGGCAACTATAGACAAAGTGGTAAGGAACCAAAGCCAAATTTGCAGCACCAAACATCAAAAGTTGCAAATGAGAAAAAAGTAACATTTTTATGCATTAAACGACCACTCTTCGTATCTTACTTTCGGTGCCTCGTTTTTTGCTAAGGTCATTGTTTTTTCTCGTTGTTCCATTCCCGATCATACATCCTGAACTTTCTTTAAGAAAATAACTTCTTTTCTATTTGCAGTAGAGAAACAGTATATGTGAATGACAAAATTTACTAGGCTCATTCGCATTTATTCTTTGCATGAAACATGCAAATGTTTAAACGAATATACGATAATTTAGCTCAAGTTTTAAAGACGCGCGTCTGTGTCTTGACGAGCCATCTTGCCGATTGCCTCTATCCCATCAATCCTCTTCACCAACCTTCATTGTTTTAATGCAAATTTTCTTTCAGCCTTTCTTTATATATAACCAAAACGAAGCTGAGAAATATATATAGATTCTTTGCATTTCTTTGCTAATTTTCACTGCTTTTGATTAACCAAAAAGTAAAACAAAAATATTTGTCACTTTTCGATCATATTTCACAGCTATAGCCATTATAAGCCGTTTGGTGGCCTTCATAGGGATATCAAAGAATGATTGTATTTTCTTTAAGCTCCAAGCCCTTGATATTGCAATCAAACTCTTCTATGATCCCTCGGCCGTTGAATCAACCTCTCAAGATTTTGGTCACATTGTATAAGCCATTCTTGAAGCTGTTATTTTCCCTTCATCCCCTCAAGAATGCAAAATTACGATTCATGTGAATAAGAGTTTACTAGGGAGAGGGAGAGAGGAGGAAGAAGAAAGGGAAAAAGTTAGGAGTAAAAGAGAGGGGGAAGAAAAAGAAAAAGAAATTGTCCATCCAAAGTGTCCATTTTTAAAAGCATTTTACATTTTAAGACTAAAACATGTGACCGAATAAATCTTTAACGACTACTTATTATAAAAAAGAGCTTTAAGAACCAATTAGGAAATCGAGATACAGACCATAGGACATTTTATTATTAAAGTCCAAATTAAATGCAGAAAATGTTGATTTACAAAAAGTAAAATTATCTTTGATAATACAGCTATTAAACTATAAAACTACATAATGTTAAAGCACGACGCAATAAGTTCAAACTCAAGTATAATGCAATGGGCTCAAGCCCTAAAACACAACATTTGATCAAAAAGAGTAGGCTGGCTCAAAAAAATCCAAGCCCAAAGAGGCAATTTAGCCCAAATAAATTGAGAGCCTGCTCAACGGCCTTACATGGGTCTTCAGTCCCACTAGCTCAAACGCTTGTACGCATGGCATCCTCCCAATTTTTCTTTTTAACAAAAGAAACGTCTACAGAGAGCTTCACCAACTCGACAACTCAACAAAATCAAGCAAGAGCTAATGTCCTGAGAAAATGAAAGTAATAAACTAACCAATTAACGACTGACATAAGCACAAGTCCAAGTAATTTTGGGCGGCGAAAGCCATACAAATACCAAGATAGTAAAATTCAACATATATAAACTCGAGTAATTTAACGCTATTCTTATTATTCTCTGTATTTCATTCTCATTTATGATCCGTACTAATTTAGACATACTTAATTTCGGTGTCCTCTAACTTATTTTTAATTTTGTAGATCATTTAAAAGTACAAATTTAATCAACTTTAATAATATGTTATTGAATATGTTGCATTACTTTATTTGATTCATTTAGTTGAAAAGTGATATTTTATTATTTAATTTGAATATATTAATAATTTTTTGTTATTATAAAATTTAATTGTTCTTTTTTAACATATAAAAAAAAACTTAAAAGATAAAATTGGGCATCATTAGCATGCAAATTAGACTTATACATGCTATATGAATGTTTACTTTCATATAATTTTGAGTGAATTACAGCCTCATGCATTGTAGTAAATATGCTGAAAACTCCAAGCATATATGCTTCCTTTGCTTTAAGTAATTAGAACCAGAATTCAGTGGCAGTAATATTGAAATACTTTATCCAGACACTATATTAGAGTTCCATTTTGTTAAATATAAATAAATAAACTAACATTTATTAAATTGAACTACATTAGTTTTTTGATTTCATCTACTTACAAATTGTTAAATTATCACAAATTATAAAAAAAAAAGGTAAAAAAAAAATAAAGTTGTAATGGACAAAAATTATAAATTAAAATTCTCAAAAAAATCAACATTACCCTCAAATCTTATATTAGTTAATTTTTACTAAGTTGCTATCAATAAATATTAGGTTATGATAAATTCATGACGTGGTCAACAAAATATTATGTAAATATATTTATTGAAAGTTTATATAAATATTAAATAAATCTTTCCTTAAAATGGTAATATAACTGGTTTCACATAAATAATGATGTTTTGACCATTTATTAATTGAGTTAATACCTGATTAACTTGTAAGTAAAATAGATCATGGGTCATGTTAGGTCAATGTAAAAATAAAAAAAATCAGGCCCATTTTCTAGACCTGGACTCAACTTAAAAAATAGACTTAAAATTTTACTCAAGTTTAACCCGGATAAAAATACTAAACTCAAGCTCGGCCCGGGCCACTCATATTATTATTTTTATATGAAAATAAATTTTAAAAATATAATACATCAAATAGACCAAAAAATTAAAATAAATGTTTCTCAACAAATTGAGAATACATATACAAAAGTCTTTATAATAAAATAATACAAACATAATTGTAACTTAACAAGTAAATGTCTTTAAAATAGTAACAAAATTAACAATAAAACAAGAATTATATAATATTCAAATAATATCAACAAAACAGTAGCAATATAATAGTGAAATGGTAACAAAATAGTAACAATAATTTTTTTGTCAAATTCGGGTAGGGCAAAAGAAAGTTTTGCCTTAGGCTCGACCCGTTTTCTAAATGGGCTTATATATTTGTCCAAACCCTCCCACTTTTCGAGCGGTCTTTTGAGCATGTACGAATGGTTCGACCTGTAATCAAGTTTACTTGCAACACAAATTTATTTATATATTTAAATAATAATATAAAAACATTTTAAAAAAATAAAACTACCATAATATAAAAGTAAAAGTGTGCATATATATATATATATATATATATTAAAAGCTATGCACCTTCATGATAGTTAAGAAGAGTTTTCTTTTTCTTTTCTTTTTTCTTTTCACTTCCACTCGTCATGTTATATATTTTGAATATCACGTTTGGTACATTAATTATTTCATATTAATTTTTTTTTAAAAATAGTTGTAACATTTTTATTGATTTTTAATTAAAAAAGAAGAAGAAATAAACATGATTTTTAATTTCACGATATCTAGTAATAATAATAGGATGGTATATATTTAAGGACGCCAAAATTGATAGGTTCGAGAGTCTGAGGAGGCGGCCATTACTAAAATGAAGTAGCAGTCAAAACTGAAGTTGAAATTTATGTAATATTCAATTTCTTGGTGCATTAGCAACAGCAGCAAAACAAGTCCCATGACTCATGAGTGTTGAATTTTATTTAAATAATAAATGGAAGAAGAGCCTCTCCAACATTATTTGTATTTCTTAATTATAAGCATATTATTTGAATGATGAAGTAGTTGTCATATTTTGAAAAATCACAGAATAGGTTGATTTCCGGTTTCTTGTGACAATAAATAAATTGCGACGTCATTCTCCTATTAGATATTTTAATTAATGTTGCCCAATTTTATTGCTTATCATTTTAATTGCATTTCTAACATTTTTTATTTTATTTTAATATTTCATTCACATCAACTTTGAAAACGTTTTATATATTTTCAACATATTTATAAAAATAAATAAAACATTGATAATTATTTATCCCATGTGTATAAAATTAAATTAAATTAAAAAAAAAACTGGCTATCAAATGCATCTCTGATTTAATATAATAATATGTGGTTGTTGGTGGTTTCCATTGTTTCTTTATTTTAATTTAAATAATAAAGAAACAAAAAAAATTGTTGTATGGAGTGCTGCTCTATCTTCACATGACCGCAAAATTTAGCATCAAACCAGATCAGATCACCCTAGTATTTGCCCTATCACATCTCTTATCCTGTCTTTCTCTCTTTTTTAAAATATATCTTGAAATCAATTTATCAATCTTATATTCTTGTTTTTATTTTCATGCTTAAATATTCCATTTAATGTTTCTTTAGCCCTTTGCCAATTGGCTCATTCAAATAATTAATTAAAAATATATTTATTTATTTGACTCTTTAACTTTATCAAAAATATCATTTTAATCCTCTTTTTAAATTATTTTATCATTTTTAACCCTTAAACTTACTTTTTTTTTTATTAAACCACATCAAAATAGTTGTAAAAGATAAGCATTTTTTAACTTGGTTGATGTAGTATGGATGACAAGTCAACGTTTAAATAATTTTAAATTTTTTAAAATTTTAATAAAAATATAAGATTTATTTCAAAAATAAAAAATCACTAAAGTTATTTAAAAAGTAATAATATATATATTTTATATTTTTATATTTTAAAAAATAACTAAATGATGATATTTTTATTTATTTTAGAATAATTTGATAAAAATATAAATTAAATGACAAAAAGACAAAAATTTAAATAAATGCATACTTTTTGGGTATATTAGTCGATAAAAGAAAACATACGTAATCAATAAACTAGTGGTATAATCTCTTCTTCTTTTTTATTACTTTATTGTTTCTCTACAAATATGGACATAGTGTAATGTAACCTATTTTCAGAAAGAAGAAAAGTAATGTAACCTAATTCTAAGGTGTTGAAAGTTGAAACTTTTGAATGAAATATTCTTTTTTAAATAACCACATTGAATATTTTCATGGAAAAGTTTTAATTACTGTGAGATGAATATTGTATAAACATTTTATATTTATAATTAAAGTAATAAAAATTATATTTATTACTTAATAATAAACCATTTCTATGATAAAATTAGTTTTAATAAAAATTATATATTTAACTCTTTTTATAATTAATCTATCGCTTAATGGGATGATACCTTAATAACACTGAATAAAAAAAATAAAAAAAAAAGAGTAAATTAAAAGTAAAATATTAAGCCTTCAATCTATTGACAATGGTTTTAGAGACAATCAAGTACAAGAATATGAATAAGCTAATGGATCGAAGTTGCATGATCACATCGGCTTTATCCTTTTTCGAGATTAACATAAGAGGAGTACGATTCTGCATGGTATAAAAATGGGTGCCATCAAATATATTTTGTACTGGAGTTTTGAAATCATGGCTAACAAATTGCATAAAGTGTTTGAAAGGTGTGATGGGAAAGTGTATATTTTTTTTTGTACTAATTTAGAAACTGAAAATAAGATGGAATATATAGAAATTGTTTATGTAGTTTGATTTTCTTACTCTATAAAGATTAGTTCAATGAGAAATATATATTTTCAACACTTACAACAAGTGATCCTAATCTATCAGACATTCATGACAATTTCTTCACCTTTGCATATTAAAAAAAAAATAGCCTCACCACTAAATTCACTCATGTGAATTCAGCAAAAAAACTACAACACTAAAGATTTTACTATCAATATACACTCACAAAATATAGTTCCTCACTTGAACAGATTTAGTGCTCTCAATTATTGGTTCATAAACCTATACAAGTCTATAAAGAGTATTTCGAGACTTGCTAACATAAAATGACCTATCATAATCCCTATAAAACAACCACAATATAATAATATTGAATAAGATAAACAAGGATTCTTGGCAGCTAAGTTTTTGTGATTCAATCCAGTTCAACTCCCTTGATTCAAGGGATTAGATAAAGGTGATCCGATTCTATCCATTCTCCAAAATATGTTTCTTCAAGTAATATGATCTTTATAGATGGGCCAGTTCATATACTCAACATAGTCTATTCAAAGTGTTCAATAAATTGCCAACACTTCAAATATGAAAACTATCTTTGAACAAATCCAGTGCTAGGGAAGTAGGTACTTCCCTTACACTTAAAGGCTAGTGTCATTTTTTTTCAACATGTAAAAATTACTGACATTATGGCCAACAACTACCCAATTTTTCCATTAAAATTGAGCAAGGATCCCATCAATACCTAGGGCTTTGAGGGGTTGCATCTTAAAAACCACACATTTAATCCCCTCATCTATCACAGTTTCTAGAAGACTCGTACTAATAAGAAAAAGGCGTTGGAAGCAACCTTTATACTGATAAGAAAGGTCCAATTCCGAAAAACAACCTCCTAAATAAAGTTAAGACCCGTCAGCAAATGACGTTTCAGTTATCATACCACTTGCCATTTTCCAACCGAAGATAATCACACCTATGTCTATATTTTTTAGGAGTCATTCGCTCCAATACCTAAGATAATGTATCTCCTCAATTGGACTTGATAGACAACATAATAGTCGCTTGATTCAATTTGCTCAGTTTGATTCCTTAAAGTATGAACTATTTAGATTACCTACTAATATAAGTTGTCTTCTTGCATCATAATCCATCCCTGTGGTGCAACTTAGTATTAGTTAAATCTTAGGTAACTGGTGAGCCAGTATTTTCTTTGTTCATTTTATTTTTTATGTAAAAATCGGTGAAGACAATTCTGTACAAGACAATAATTTAACCATGAATTTTTATTAACCAATATGTTCGAAAAGTTACAAACATAATAATAAAATAACTACACAAAGGGCACAAAATCTCAACACCTTTTTCGTATGATGGCGAAAGGCTCTTGGTGTACTGGTGAAGGGTTCCTAATGGTGCAGGTGTGCCTCATTATTGTGCTACTGAAGGGTTCTTTGGGCGTCCCATGGTTGACCCCTTCTTGGGGTGTAAAGAGTGCTTCTGTTGACGTATTTAAGGGAAGCATCTTTGTTTCCCCTAAAGTTTAAACCTCCAAGAAAATCAAATATTGCAAAAATTTCAAGAGACCCCCACAATATTAAAAGCTTCAAAAGATTCATTATTGGAGAAAGATAAAAGAGCTTGAGGGGATTAAGTCAAGGATTCTTACTTATGGAAGAGACACAAGTTTTTGCTTAGTTCCCATAGATGACACCAATTGTTGTAACATTTATGTTACACCAAAGGTAAAATGATATAATGGTTCCAGTTCACACCGTAAATGGATGTAAAAAATCACTATGATATGGGCAATTTACATTGTAAATGGTGTAGAGAGTTGTTAGAATAGAGGTTTGAGGAACTTGGAGTTGAGTTTGAGTAGAGTATAAATAATGCGGGCTACTTGAATGTCTTCCTCTTGCGTCAATGTTGACAAAAGGGCATTTATAGAGGGAGGTTGGCTGGCAGATTCCTAAACATTGAATTCCCCACGATCTATAGGTGCGGTGGTAGAATGAAGACTGTTAGGTTAGGATATCACTGGAGTTGACTTGAAGGGATTAGATGAGATGCTTGTCAGGTTAGAGACGTGATAGATTGATGAGTGTTGCAAGAACTATTCCCCATATATTTTTTTAGTATCATGTAGGCTCACTCGATGTGATGAAATATTCAAGTGAGACGTTGTAAACTCTTGGTGAAGTCTCGTAATTGAGTTTCACCAATATTATTTATAGTATTTTTAATTAATTTCACCGTAATAATCAAAGCATTGATTTGATTTATATAATTTCTAATAAATATATTTGTTACATTTCACTCATACAGTTGATATACGGTAAATCTAATATTATTTATAAGTCTTCTTAATTAATTTATTTTAAATAATATTCTAAGAAAAAATCTTCTCCTTTATTTATTTTATTTTTGAACTATTATTCTTTTTCAATATATATCACGTGAATCAGCCAAATTAGACTATTAATAAATAATCTCAGTACAGACGTTTACACACTGCCAAACTTTGGCTGCTGAAGAGTGAACGGAACAAGTTGAAGTTGAAGTTCAAGTCTAAGCCCGGCCGCCCCCACGTTCCCTATCCAGATTTCTTTCTGCCTATAAAATACCGGTTGGTCAGAGTCTGAGTCTGAGTCAATTGCTCATTCTCCTTTTTTTATTTGCCTTTTTTTTTTTCCTCTTTTCACCAATCACCGGTATTCAAATACTAGTACAAATACAGCTGCAGCAATTTGTCAATAACTTATTTGCTGCTTCACTGTACTTTGTGGAGAGGAGAGGAGAGAAGCCAGTTTCAATCGTCCCTTAAGAGAAACTGTTACGAAAAAAAGACTTTGGGTCTTCCCAAATCTTGGCTTTGCATTGATGGCGGATCTCAGGTCAGCATTTCTCAATGTGTATTCCCAGCTCAAATCGGAGCTCCTTCAGGATCCTTCTTTCGAGTTTACCGATGATTCTCGTCAATGGGTTGAACGGGTATTCCACTTTCTCCCCTTCCTTTCCGTTTATACTTATCTGTCTCGCCATAGTTTTTCATTTTTCTTTTTTTGACCATCCGATTTCCTTTACCCTTCCAGATGCTGGACTACAATGTGCCTGGAGGTAATTTAACGACCGTTGTATGACTTGTTAACTTTTTAAAGCTTTTTCTAACTTTCTTGGCTTGGATCTTCATACGATGCAACTTGTTTGTTTTCAGGGAAACTGAATCGTGGACTCTCTGTGATTGATAGCTACCGCCTGTTGAAAGATGGAAAGGAATTGACCCAAGATGAGATTTTTCTTACAAGTGCACTCGGTTGGTGTATTGAATGGGTATCCCTCTAATCTTGTCATTTTCTCTCCTTTCTTATTCACATAACAGACACTTGTGCTGCTTCCTCTAGTTGTTGTGCTGTTATTATGAGATGACAATAAACCTTGTGCTTGCTTTCTCTCAATAAAAACTGCAGCTTCAGGCATATTTTCTTGTTCTTGATGACATCATGGACAGCTCTCACACCCGGCGTGGCCAGCCTTGTTGGTTTAGATTGCCGAAGGTCTGTACCAAATCTGATCCTATTGTCGTATCATAATTTGCTTAAATTTTCCCTCCGCCAAAATCAATTAACTTTGTTTGAACTCCTCGTAGGTTGGTATGATTGCTGTAAATGACGGTGTTATACTTCGCAATCACATCACCAGGATTCTCAAAAATCACTTTCGTGGGAAACCTTACTATGTGGATCTGCTAGATTTATTTAATGAGGTAATGAATTTGTGTGTATCTTAATTTCTCTTCATTCAAGAACTATACTAAATGTTTTCGGATATTTGGTTTACACAGGTGGAGTTTCAAACAGCTTCAGGACAGATGATAGATCTGATTACAACACTTGAAGGAGAAAAGGATCTATCCAAATACTCATTGCAACAGTGAGTGAAACTTTAGCAATTATTTGTTTTATGAAATGAAAGTTTGTACAACCAATGTGCATAATCCAAGTGATAACTGACCTTTAATCATATTGTGGTCGAACAGCGAGAAAGTTCCACCCTTTGCCTCGTTTCAATTTCTGCCATTTCAGCTCTTTCTAATAGTATTTCTTATATATTGGTTAAAAATCTCTTTCAGGCACCGTCGCATTGTTCAGTACAAGACTGCCTATTATTCATTTTATCTTCCTGTAAGTATCAACCTCCATTTCACTTGAAGCATGCACATTGAATTATTGGCAATCTTTTATTTCTGCAGTGTTTATAAAGGACATGGTTGCCATTCTAATGATATTGTTTTAGGCAGCACTTACTGCCTATTATTCATTCTATCTCCCTGCATCTACTCTTGAATATTCTTAATGCATGCTTATGTACATCAATAGGTTGTTAGCTGGATTTGATTAGTTGCTGCTTTATTGGCTATATCTCCTCTCAGATTAGCCATTTTGCTTCTAATGCTCCATCTATCTATTTAGGCAGCACTTACTGCTGATATTTTTACGTAGGATCCTTTCTCTTAATTCATTCAATCATCACATTAGAGTTTGATAGAATGATAGTTGTATGGGTTATTTGCTTCTTATATTACCTAAATGAACCCAGGTTGCATGTGCACTGGTTATGGCTGGTGAAAATCTTGACAACCACATCGATGTAAAGAACATTCTTGTTGACATGGGAATCTACTTTCAAGTACAGGTAATATTTGGCCAAATTCATTAAGACTTTTAACCTCTACAATTTTATTCTGATATTAAAGTGGATAGATTTGAACTGAAAGTTAAATCCAAGAGTATATTTAATAGGTTAGTTGTTTGAATGTATCAGAGGTTTTATTGTAGTTGAAATTTTAGAAATTTGTGATTTCTGTTGAACATTGAGAAGGTTTCATTCAAGAACTACCCAGCACGGTTTGATTCCCAGAATGTGCTTGTGATCTGCCTTCTTGGCAGATGAAATTAGTTTCTTGGTTGCTCATCTTTTATTGTCAGATATCGTATGTTAATATTGAATTTTCCTTTTCTGCAGGATGACTATTTGGATTGCTTTGGCAATCCTGAGACCATTGGTAAGGTAAGATAGAAACTCTGGAACTAGAAGTCTTTTGGTGAAAGTTAGAAAGCTCACATCATTTGTTTTAATGAAAGTCTTACTCAAGCTCCGTGTAAATCTCAGATTGGAACTGATATTGAAGATTTTAAGTGCTCTTGGTTGGTGGTTAAAGCTTTGGAAATCTGTAATGAGGAGCAGAAGAAAGTGTTATATGTAAGATTGGAACTGTTTCTATCAGTTGTCTTATTTCTACTAAAATTTGATATGGTTACTCATTTATGTTATGCTTTGCTTCCAGGAGAACTATGGGAAACCAGACCCTGCCAATGTTGCTGAAGTGAAGGCTCTATATAATGAGCTTAATCTCAAGGTTCGATATAATTAGGGATTTCTTCTTGGAACATAAAAAGAAAACAGGAAATGCTCTGTGATTTTTTTAACGGTATTTCCTATTGTTGTATTGACAGGGCGTATTTGAGGACTACGAAAGCAAGAGCTACGAGAGGCTCGTAACCTCAATTGAAGCTCATCCTAGCAAACCAGTGCAAGCAGTGTTGAAGTCATTCTTAGGGAAGATCTACAAGAGGCAGAAATAGAATCCAGTTTCCAAAGATGAATGTGGCTGGAAAACCTCTCCCACTCTTCTGTTCTATGCTCATTTGTTTGTCTTTATATTTTATAATCAATCATCTTCTTGTTTTCTATTCCGACAAACAAACATTCGGTTTCGGATTTAAATAAATTTCATAGAGTTCTGTCTCTAGCCAATTTGAATAAGTTAACCAAAGTAGGATGCATGCTCTTCTGTTTATAGATTCTGGTTATTTGGATCACTTCTGTTGTTATACCTTAATAAGTCTACATTGTGGGATGGATGAGTTTACACACAGGATTCAAAGTTCAAACTAACCTTGGATATGGTGTTGAACAACTCGAAACCCATATAACTAATTGCTGGTAGACCAGTAACTTGTTGGCGTTTGATCTAGTTTCTACCGGCTGGATTATCGTTGAATATTGCAAGAAATCAGGGAGGTCATTTGATATTCCAGTGAACAATAATAAAATTAGTGTACAGACTCCAGACCTCCAGTTGCAGACATAGAGCAGAAAGGTAGACTGCTATAGCTAGGTTCATCATTCAAGGGCCTATAGATAACGACTCAAGTGGCTTAAGGCCTAAACTAAGGGACCAAATGAATATGAATGGGGGACCCTTTTGTTTGTTATCATACCTAACAACAAAGTTCATATCATAATTAGCAAGACAGCTACTGGGAGTTTGCATAACCTAATATCTTTCATTTTTGGAAGTAAAAATACATCGTTTTTCCTTTTCAATTTTGTTACAAGTACGTATGCTGGACTAGTATTGTTCGTTCTTCAAGCGTGAAAAGGAATTATTTTCTTTCAAGATGTTTTGTAGTCCACTTTTTTGCCCCAATTTTTAGTTTTTCTTGTTAGATCAATTTGCTGGCCTGTGGCTAGTACTCTTTGTGCATTGCTGACAGTGTGTAATTACAACTTTTTTACGAGTTATATATCGGTTTTCCTTTGGCACCGGGATTTCTATTTCTTTATTTATTTTTAGATTGGCCCTTGAAATTTGTTACTGTTCCTCTCCTCTCCTGTTGGCTTTGTTACTATTCATCTTGTATAAAAACATCTTGTGATTTTTAGTTTATTCTCTTTTATTCTTCTTCTATATTCTTTTCCCTTCACTCCTGGTTTTATGGTTCTTCTTTTCTTTTTATTTGTCTTGGTTTTAAGATATCTTTTTGTCTCTTGGTTTTACCCGAAGCTGCAAAGGTTCTTGCCATTATTTGCAGAACTTCCAGAAAATGCTAAATAATGCCTTCTTGATTCTGAGGTTGCAAGTATCATAGAAGGCATTCAGGAACAAATTGTTATACTCTCGAAGGATCATTCAACTATTGAGCTCCCTTCGTAATTAACTTAATCAGAACGTTTTGATCTTGCGTGGAAGGATTCATCGAATTGTTCAAAGTTATCATCTCTTTTCAGGTCATTTGGTTCAGGACTGCAGTATGAAAAGACTGGTAGCTCGTAAACGAATCCCCACTCTGTTAGACGGCTTCTCAAGTATCCCTGATCTTCTCATTTCAGTTGAACTTGGTATATAATATAGACAATGTTCTCATCACCTGTTGCTTTACATGACATGTATCTCATGCGCTTCATCTCCTATTGAACCATTAACTAGAATCTCTCTGGGCTCTTTCAAAATATGATGTATCCAACAATGAGGTATCAAGTCTTAAAATGAATGTTAATTTTAAACAATCATGCCGCCGTCTGAGTTGCAATTTGTTGTACAGAAATGGTTGATGAAGTTTTTGCTCTTGTTAGACCCTTGGGAGGTATAATTGGTTAGTATGAGTGCTTTCTTAAAGCTTAAAACAGCTTACTATATCATAGCAGAATAGAAGAGAATGATATGTTGCAGCATTGTTTAGTGGTGATATACAAAGTATCAGTAGTAGTAGTCATACAACTCTATTAACTAATATCAACACAGATAGCTGTAGTGGTAATAATCACTGCCACTGCCATTGGTAGTAAATAAGTAAAAATAAAATAAAATCAAACTGAATTTTGCTTGGTCTTGACAAAATCAGGCTGATTGGTGATAGACCTCACCCATTCCCATTTATGGTCCTTAATATTCACTTCATTCTTAGCTTGTGCCACATCCGCCAACGGGATATATGCATGGTTTCCGTTAATAGGACCAGTCACGAATCCAGTATACCCCGCCATGAGCCCATGGATAGCCGAGTGAGCCACGAGTGTACAATACAAGTTATCCGTAGCATTTGCAGGCACCGCACGTATCATGTAAGTAGGATCTATGTACTTTACCGTAAACAACTCATGAGGATGCTCCCTGTCCCACCATTTCTTCAGCTCTGTCTTTAACCACGCACCCACATCTAGGAAAACCATGTTCCCGGATTCGTCCCTTTCCTCTTTCTGGGCTGTGGTTCTGGGTATCAAATCCTGCCCTGCCCCTTCAGCAACCACCACCACTGCATGCCCCCTCTCTTTCAGCCTTTGTTCGAGGAATTCAAGTAGCCCTCCCTTCCCTTCCAAGTAAAATTCAGTTTCGGGAATTAAACAGCAATCCACGTCTCGGCTGCTCAGTGTTGCATGGAGGGCTATGTGCCCTGTGCTTCGACCCATTAGCTTCACTAAGCCGATTCCATTCACTGCACTCTCGGCCTCCACATGAGCTGCATGGATTGCTTGCTCTGCCATTTCTACAGCTGTCTGGAATCCAAATGATCTATCAATTATGCCGACATCGTTGTCAACTGTTTTTGGAATACCGGTAACTCCTACTTTCAGTTTCCGTCGCCGAACCTCCTCAAATATTTTGACAGCACCACGCATTGTGCCATCTCCGCCTATAATGTAAACCTACAGTATATTCAACTAACTTGAATTAGACAAATTTATTATCAATTAGGACAAGAGAAATCCATCCAATTACTTTAGAAACTAATATATGTATACACATAATCGGCAGACAACAAACAACCTGATTAAAGCCGTGGTTCTCAATAGCATCCACGATCTTTGTGAGGTCAAAGCCACCCCTAGATGTTTCAAGCACAGTTCCACCCCTCCTATGCCAGTTATGCACCATCTTAGGATTGAGCTCAATAGGGTGAATGGAATAGAAACCACGGTAGCCAGCTTTAATACCGTAAATTTGGCGCACCCCATAGAGGTCCCAAAGACCAACAACCAGCTCCCTTATAACAGTATTCATCCCAGGACAGAGTCCTCCACACGTGACGATAGCAGCCCTGGTGGCAGAATGGTCAAAGAAAATCTGTTTGCGGGGACCTGCTCTGATATATGCCAAGTGGTGAGAAGGAGAAGCAATGGTTCCAGAGGGAGAGAGGCGGCAGGCGACTTGCCGGAGAACTACGTCGGATGTGTTTACGTAGAACGCATCCGAAGGATGAAAGAATGGATTATGATCGAGTGGATTGGGGCCAGCAGGTTGGAGGTCTTGCAGGTAGTCGCTCAGATGAGGCAACTTTTTGAGGGTTATAGGAGAGAATGAAAAGGCATGATCGTCAAGGTGATCATGAAGTTGCTGTTCCGGTCGTGGGTTTTGACCGGCGGCGAGATTGGTGCCTTCCGGCTGCGATAAATTAGCCATAGAGGATGAGTTGGTGTTGGCAACAGATTCAGACGGGTCGGTGTATACTTTAAAAAAACGATGTTGTGAAAAGTGTACATATGCTCCTACGTATGCAAGACGAATGAAGGAAAAACAGATGTTTTTGTTTTATTTTACCTTTGAATTTATGCATCATGATCATTGATGTCTATCCGTGTGTGGCATGTTTCATTCTCCACACGTGGCGATTTTTTGGTGCCACTTGTAGCTACCTGGACTTTTTTTTGGTTAATTTCTAGAATCTAGAACTTTAATAGAATACCCTTCACTTGGGTTGGGCCTCCGCTACGCTTATTAAATTTATCCAAAAATAAAATATAAATTGCTGTGAAAGACAAATAGTGAGTTTGGAACACAGGTGTGTTTAGTTTACTTTTTGTTTCATGTTACGGTATCGTTACAGTATTTAATTTTATCGTCATTATTATTTTTACACTAACCACAGATAAACGGACCGCCCATCTAAACTCACCCAAAACTTGAACCGAACGCTTCACTATGCTTAATTGAATCAGATTCAAATGGAGGAACTGAAGTCTAAGATACTACGCAATGATGCAACAATTGCTGGGCCTTGCTTGCAAGCACCATGCAGATGAGATGCAGTACACAAGAACAGAGCCTGTCAAAAGAGAACTGAAATTATAGTATCCATGCATACCACGCAGAAGTTGTGACTGCAAGATAAGCTATGTTTGATTATTTTGGAATTAAAAGTTTTAACATTTTCATTTTTGGGAATTTATTAGTAATTAAGAAGTAATTTTTTTAAAGTAATAGCCATTTATCAATCCATATATAATAATGGTAACGGTAGTACCAAGTTTGACTCCATGGTCGTTAATGAATTTCGCTTATAGGTCCTACCTTCGACCAATCAAGTAGCTTAACTTATCTTCCCTTAATCAATAATTAGAAGTTGTTCCAAAATAGGACTCTTCTTGGTATAGATTCTTATTTTTTCTGCTACATTTCCCTTCCTTCAAAAGTAACATATTTGAATTAAATTGATGTCTATCTATTTATCTATTTATTCAAGATTAAACAGAGTTCCATTTTGCATGAAACGGGTGAGCAGCAACTGCAATTGCAAACTGGTTATTGGTAGAAATTATCAGAATCTTTTATCCTCAAAGGCAAAACTGAATAAAAAACCTGCTCCATCAATGGCACCATTCTCATGTCAAGGACCTAACACTATTACAGCAGAGGTCATTGAGGTTTGTTGTGCAAGTTCTTTTTTTGAGGCTAATGCCAAAGGATCTTAATATCGGAAGAACAACATTTTCTATATATATCTGTGTGACAATGTTCACAACCTGACATTACCGCACCTGGAGTGGACATCATAGTTGCTGTTCATGGAGCAGTGCCCCCCCACATTGTGTTGCCCTCACGTTTCTAGGGTTACTGGTCTTTTGAGGACTCTTAAGCGCAACTGGAGTCCAGCCGCGATCATGACTACTGGTAAATTAAGCTTTCCTTTTTTCATTCACCCGCGTTATCATCATCAGTTAATATAAATAATTGTAAACCAAGTTTTTGCGTGTCTGTGTGGTGTAATAGCGAGAACAAGACAGAATATGGTGATCGGATCATTGGTTAAGGCAACGCCATTTAATTATGTTTGTGGACATATCAGACCCAACCGAGCAATAGATCCTAGCTTGGTGTATGCTTTGAAAGTCAATGACTATTTGGACTTTCATTTTGTCATTGGCTACAACCAGACAAGGGTTAGAGCTTTCTGTGAAGGTCCCAGTGTCACGTGTTCGGAATTTAAGCCTTGCTACGTGCGGCCTTAAGCTAAAACAACAAATGACTATAAAAAGATAAATCCAGAGCACGATTACTAAACTTTTTAACAACAAAACACAATCCGACTTTAGAACGACTCTGATTAACCCCTTCTCAAATGCCTTCTTAACAGCACAAGATAAAGCAAGAGCTTCAAAGTAGCATCAAAAGCCTCTGGAGGCTCATTACAAACATGAACAAAAGCATTAAAATTATTGAAGTTGCTGGAGCGGCACTTATATGAAGTCTGCTTCTTAAGTTGGTTTGTCAAAGCATCAGTACTACAGTTCCCTTATCTGAAGATATGTTTGATCGTAATCATCGGAATAGTAATAGTACCATCTTGCAATCATCAACCAATGTGACAAGAATGTTCCGATGATATAATATATGAGAATAAATCCTACATACATGCACGCAATTTATTAGAATATTTAGATAGTCGTTCCTAAGATTATAAAAGTAAAAAATATATATATATTTTTACTAGTTGTACAAATATGAGTGATGAAATTAACAAAAAGTGAGCAATGTTGATGTGGACGTGGCAAAGCGAAGAGAAGAAAGTAGAAAAGGCAAATGAGTGAGAGGAAGGATAGGGAAAGGACGGCCCAATGTCTTAATCTAATATAATCCTCTTGCTTTTCTATCAACTACGAACAACCAAGTGTCTCACATCTTATCTCACGTTAAATATATATGTATTTATGTATATATATGTATACATATATCAATATCCTCCCTCTCGTCAGCTCTCCAAACTCCAGTATTACCCCCACAAATTAAATACTATATAATACTATAGTAGTACATTAATCAACTAGTTCCTTCTTAACGGTTTTTAACTACCGGAAGAAGCATGCGCAGGGTGACTCAGCTGGTTCACACCACCGCCGCCGCCGCTAATGTCTTGTCTCTACTACCCAATATTTCTACTTTCTGCACTCCCTTTGTGCCCAGTAGTAATAACCTAAGCGAAGACAAGTTTAATTTCTTCTCCCATAGATCATTGTTTCTCACCCGGAACCAGAAATGGAGACAGCACATGTTGCTTGCAACAAGACCACTTCTAAAAGATGGGAACCTCAGTATTAATGGCAAGGAGGCCTTGAAAGGTGTCCCAGAAAACATCGTAGTCATGCCATTAACGGATACCTCCGCTTTTGTTGGTGCTACCTCCCCCCACGCCAGCTCCCGCCATGTTTTCAAGCTCGGAGTCATTAAGTAATCACTCATCTTAATAAATTTTCGGATTTTCTTTTCTTCTTTATTAATTTACTAATACGAAATCTAAATTTTTCTTTGTTTATTTCGGATTATTATCTAATTCTGGCATTCTTTCATGTCATGTTACATAAAGGGATGTGAGGCTACTCTGCTTGTTTAGATTTAAACTTTAGTGGATGATACCCCGGACTGGAAGTTCAGCAAGTGACATTCCTCTTGAAACTCAGATGCTGCTCTTGGAAGCAAGACAAGGACCAACTTCTAGCCAATCTACTTATATAATTTTCTTGCCTGTTCTAGATGGCAATTTTAGAAGCAGTTTGCAAGGCAACTCATCAGATGAACTAGAGTTTTGTGTTGAAAGCGGCTAGTATCATTATTTTTATTATTTTTACTTTTTTCTCCATGTATGATCACTAGTTGATTTTTTATTGATTCTCTAGCTACAGTTCTATCATGATAACCTTACGGATCCGTGATTTCTTTTTCCTTTCTTTAATAGGTGATCCTGCAGTTGTTACATTAGAATCCCTGAAAGCAGTTTTTGTGAATTATGGAGACCATCCATTTGATTTGGTGAAGGATTCTATGATGTAGGTCAGCTCTCTGAGGAAACCGTTAAGTGTTTACCAACTGCTGGAGTTCATATAAATGTAGCAGATAGGCTTAATGTGATCATGATTTGATTTGAACTATTCATATAAATGTACCAGGATTCTGGAGAAGCAGTTTGGAACCTTTGCCCTCCGAGAAACCAAACAGGCAAGTATTTGGCCTACCATTGTCTAGAGATAAACTAACACTAGCCAAGGTGCTTTCTTTTAATTTTCAGCTGAGGCTAACAGAGTGAAAAAAACACTGAAATATGTTGTGGTTTTTGAAGTGCAGATGCCAGGAATGCTAGATTGGTTCGGTGGTGCACATGGGATGCATTCTACTCTGACGTTAATCCCCAAGGAATTAAAGATGGGCTAATGAGTTTATCCCAGGGAGGGACACCTGCAAGGTTTCTACTAATAGATGATGGGTGGCAAGATACCATTAATGAGTTTCTGGAACATGGGGAACCATTTGTTGACGGGTTACAGTAAGCTCACTCTGCCTCTGCCTCCTTTTCTTCTATCTAATCATTTTAAGCAACATATATATAGTACGTCTTTATATATGCTCATGCTCAATATCCCACTTTCCCTCCAAATTTCAGGTTTGGTAGCAGATTGGCTAGCATTAAGGAAAATAAGAAATTCCGGAGAATAGCGAACGAAGCTTACAGCAAGACGCCCAGTGATCTTAAAGAATTTATTTCAGATATTAGGAGGACTTTTGACCTAAAGTAAGCTTTTTCGAGACCTTTCACTAGTATAGTATAGTATAGTATAGTATAGTATAGTATAGTATAGTATAGTATAGTATAGTATAGTATATGACAACTGAAGGAGATTTTCATCTTCCTATGTGTTTTTTTTCTGATTTGTCAGGTATGTTTATGTTTGGCATGCACTGCTGGGGTATTGGGGTGGCTTGGTTCCAAATACAGTGGCAACTAAAAATTATGATCCGAAATTGCGATACCCTATACTCTCACCAGTATATTTAGCAAATATGGGTGATATATCAATGGATTCAATGGGGGAGTATGGTATTGGTTTGGTTGATCCTGATAAAATATCTCAGTTTTATGATGATCCACACGGGTACCTTGCTTCACAAGATGTGGATGGGGTCAAAGTTGATGCTCAGAACATATTAGAAACCATATCTGCAGGTTTAGGTGGTCGAGTCTCGCTTACAAGACAATTTCAACAAGCAATTGAAGGGTCCATAGCTGCCAACTTCAGTGACAACAGCATAATTTGCTGCATGGCTCAGAGCACAGACTCCATTTACCAGTAACTTGTGCTTTCCTAAAGCTCACCAAGTTGTCCATTTTCTTTAGGCAAACAAGAGGAAAAAAAAATCATCCAGCTCTGATTTTGTTGCTGCAGTTTAAAACAAAGTACTGTCTCACGAGCCTCTGATGACTTCTACCCAAAAGAGCCTACAACATGGGCTCGACATGTAGCTGCTGTGGCTTTTAACAGCATTCTTCTTGGTGAACTGGTTGTCCCAGATTGGGACATGTTTTATGTATGGCATGACATCCTTCTTTTTATCTTTATTTTTGTAAAGGTCTCTCTCACATGGTATTCTGATAATCTTCTTAAAAACCTTTTAGAGTCTCCATGATGCAGCAGAGTTTCATGCTGTTGCTAGAGCAGTGGGAGGCTGTGGAGTTTTTGTCTGGTAAAGTGTGCTTTTTTATGGTTTAACCTTGTAATTAATTAATCTTGTTAGCTATACATGTATATAAAACATGTTGCAAATGATAAGATGATACTGACAAAAGAAAAGACAGCCAACATACGTAACCTCCAATGATTTTCCAGTACTGTGCCATTTGCTCAAGGCAAGGATCATAAGAAAACCGGTCCACATGCTTTGGAATATGTCCTTGAGAATTGAGAGATAGCATTACAACATTCCTGCTTGCTTCCCTGCCCCATGTTTCTGTTTTTGGCTCACAAATAAATATGCAAACCACTGAGCCTGACCACATCTTATATATTGCATGTATGTATGCATGTAACCTTTTTATTAACAGTGATAAACCTGGACGGCATGATTTCAAGATACTGCAGAGGCTTATACTTCCTGATGGATCAGTACTAAGAGCTAAATACCCTGGAAGACCATCTCGAGATTGTTTATTCACCGATCCGGTCACGGATGGGAAGAGGTATAGTGTGTTCGAGTCCCTCGGAGTAATGCATAAAATTGGTCGATTCCTTATTTGGATGTTTGTTTGTTTGTAGTCTTCTAAAAATATGGAACTTGAACAAATGTACTGGAGTCATTGGTATCTTCAATTGTCAAGGAAGCTGGCCAGTGCCTTCCACAAACAAGGCATTCCAAATGGTTACTGGCTCCGAGCTCTCAGGACAGGTCTCTCCAGCTTGCATCGAGTATTTGGAGGAGGTCATATGGCTGCTATGGACCGGCGAATGCGCAGTCTTTTCCTTCAAACGGGTATCCTGAATTTTCTTCTTCTTCTAATTTTATAGAAGAATATCATTTCATTTGATGATTGATGAGCATGTGGTAAAAAAACCGACTGTCAGGTGGTGTTTCTCGATTGCTAATGGAAGGATCATTGAACGTTGCATTAAAACCTTTGGAATGTGATGTGTTCACTGTATCTCCTATAAAGGTCTTGCGTTCATACCTTTGCATTAAATTTACATAAAAATATTTCTAATAATAATTAATGATTTTATAAATACCAACAAGTGGGGCGAATCGCAGGTTTACTGTGAAGGAATGAGTTTGCAGCGATTGGATTAATGAACATGTACAATTCAGGGGGAGCCCTGGAGTGTGTTGAGGACTCCACTGCCACTGATTCTTCAGGATTTAGTAAATATATAATGCATGTGAAGGGAAGAGGAGCCGGTTGCTTCGGTGCATACTCTAATTGCAAGCCCATCTCTTGCTCCATTAACTTGAAAGGTGAGGATTTTAACTTCAATGATCAACTCAATCTTCGTACCATAACCATCCCTCCCACACGTAACTCATCGTGGGACATCGCCATCTGTTACTAACTCTCTCTCTCTCTCTCTCTCTCTCTCTTATAACTTCATATTTACCATTAATATTTTGTTTTTAATTATTAATTTTGTAATTTTGACTTATAACATTAAAATCAATTATTATTTATATTAAATTTATCATACTCATTTTTTAAGGTGACAAATAATTCAATTCATTCTCATACATATACTAAATTAATTTTCATTAGATTTTTTAGGTTTTATAGTTGATGTATATCAAATTTATATTTATATTCAAATTCAAGTTTAATTGAAGTTGTTGTGAATATCAAAGAGTGAAAATCCCGTATAAAAGAAATTAACTTTAATTAACAACACTCTTAGCCTGACAACTTAACTAACTAAAAAGGCTGGTTTTTAAAATTAATTAAGAAATTAGACTTTTTTTTTAATTTTGGAAAACAGATCAATCTTGAAGAGAGAAACAGAAAACGCATATTTTCAGCTTTAACCCTAACAAGAAATCCTGTGAAAAAATTTTTAGAATTTGAGAATCCCGAGATAATTTTCAATCATCCCACCTTAAGAATTCTGGACGCTCCCCACATAATTTGTTTTTTTTTTTAATTCCTCCTCCCTGGTTGCTTATATAACTAGGGGTTTTGCTCCCCCTACTCAAATAGCTCTGTTGCCCACCGCCCATTAGAATTTTTTTCAAAATTGTTTCTCATTTCTGGTTAAGTCTTAAAATTTTGAGAAGGAAAGTTTGTTTGTGTTGAAGTTTTAGGAAGATATTGTGATAGTTTTAAGGTATGTTTGAGTCCACAATGATGTAGTGGTGCTTGGAGACCCACACATTTCATTTACCGTGTGGGGAGTGCACCATCACCTTAAAGATGTCGCATTACAACTCAGACTCCCAATTCCCAGTAGTTATACGATCATGGGTTGAAGTATAACTAGTGCTCCCAGTTGATAGTGGTTATGCGATCACATGTTCACATATAACTTGGGCCTTCAGTTCACGGTGGTTATGCAGTCATAGGTTCAAGTTTCATGCCACTAAAAAATAATGCTTTATAAACTTCATAAGTTTAAAATCATAATTATAGGGAAAAAAAAAGGAGTTCACCGATATAATTAACTTATTTTTTTCTCCATCAAAGTAGTATCCTTAATTTATTATCACATGTGGCAGAGTTGGGGGCAAGAAGACTTTCAGGGGGAAGAGTGACTGCGACAGTAAAGAAAAGCTGAAATGCGACTTGGGGCGGCAACGGTTGCTATGATTGAAGAACTTGTTAATAACTGTAATCGTTGTCGCCCCAACTCGAGTTTCAATTTTTTCTCTACTGTCGCAGTCACTCCCCACCCCAAAAGTCTTATTGCCCCCACCTCTGACACAAGTTTCAAACAATAAGGTTAATGATACTTCTTTAATGAAGAAAAAGAACAAGTTGATAATACTGGTGAGCCGTTCCCCTCTCATGATTATAATTTCAAACTTATAAGGTTTATAAAGCATTCTCTTCTAGTGGCATGAAACTTGATCCCATGATTGCATAACCACTGTCAACTAGGAACTTTAGTTTATTTTGACCCGTGACCATATAATCACTATGAATTGGGAGCTCAAGTTGCAATGCGACATCTTCTAAGGTGATGGTGCACTCCTAACATAGCAGATGAAATGGGTGGGTCTTCGAGCACCATCGTATTACTGTGAACTCAAACATACCTTAAAATTACAACAATTTCTCTCTAAAACACAAACATAAATAATTCTTTCTCTCCAAGTTTCCAACACCCAACACAACAAAATTTGAAAGGAAAAAAACCCATCCTCCTGAAAATGATTTCAGCTGAGGTGGCAGCAGCGAGGCTGAAAATGCTTCCAACCAAAATCGACCTATTTATTTAAATTTAGGAAAAAATACTTAATTTCTTAATTAAAATTTAAAATCCATCTTTTCTGCTAATTTCCCCCTCTTGGACTGTTTTTTAGCAAGACAATAATATTGGACTTGGATTGCTGAGTTTGAGGCGGTTCTTCACCCTATTGGACTTGGCTTCTTTAAAATTAAATTCAGATTCAGATCATCCAACCGAAGATAATAACAAATAACAACTCATTTATTCGTTGTGTTTTGTTTGGTGACTTGGTCGTTGTCGTCGTCTTTTCTTCTTCTATAGAATCAGAATGTCTTACGCTTACCTCTTCAAGTACATAATCATCGGTGATACTGGTATGATTTACTCATCTGTTCTTTCTCCTTTATTATTATTATCGATGAATTCACCATCTAATCTTGTTCTGACCATCTCTCATCTGATTTGATCTCCCCAAGGAGTGGGGAAATCATGCCTCCTCCTTCAGTTCACCGACAAACGGTTTCAGCCGGTACATGATCTTACCATCGGGGTTGAATTCGGGGCCAGGATGATCACCATCGATAACAAACCCATTAAGCTGCAAATCTGGGACACCGTATTTTCTCCTTCTCTCCCTTTTGTTCTTCTTTTTTTTTTTTTTACCCATGATTTTTATTTCTTACCCAATTTTCTTTTAAAAAACATGGGCAGGCAGGTCAAGAATCCTTCAGATCCATCACAAGATCCTACTACAGAGGAGCTGCTGGTGCCCTGCTTGTCTACGATATCACCAGGTACGGACTTTCGTTTTTTATTCATATTCATGTTACTATCTGTTCATCTTTAAGTCTAATTTGATAATTAATTCGATTCTACACAGGAGGGAAACTTTTAATCACTTGGCTAGCTGGTTGGAGGATGCCAGACAGCACGCTAATGCTAACATGACTATTATGCTGATTGGTAATAAGTGTGACCTTGCTCATAGAAGGGCTGTAACCACCGAGGAAGGCCAGCAATTCGCCAAGGACCATGGTTTGATCTTCATGGAGGCCTCTGCTAAAACTGCTCAGAATGTTGAAGAGGTCTGCTCTCCGTTGTACTTCACAACTTTCTTCTCACTCTCAGTCCTATCCTATACCATTACCAACTATTTTACCTCTATCTCTCTTGTTATGCAGGCATTTATAAAAACTGCTTCAACCATATACACCAAGATTCAGGATGGGGTTTTTGATGTCTCAAATGAGGTTCTTACCTCTTCTTAACCATGCTTACATCTCCTTACATTGATTCTTCGAATTAATCACATTTATGCATACTGAACACTCAAAAGAGTTTGATTGATTAAAGGTTATGAACTTCTAGAGTAGCTTGAAATACTGAAGGGATGAATCATATTGCTTCTTTATTTATTTATTTTTTAACTTAATATAATTTTAAAAAGAAGTCCAAAATCATCTTTTTCAAGCATACCTTCTTACTAAGGTAACATACTTTTATGCTATGTTTGGGAATATGATGATGATATATTTGAAAGGTATAAAAACGAGAATTTCAAATTCGCACATATCTTATAGGAATTTCTGTTCGTTTGCAAATTGGCATCCAATAAAGCCATGGATTTGAGAATTAATGACGAATGTTACATTTACTTGATTGCATCTGTGTCATCATACAACTTACACTATTTTTAATTCCAAATCCCTTTTAAAATTCATCCACATTCTACCCTAGTGGATATTTAAAATTCAGAACTGCTGAAAAGGATTTAGGTCATTGTTTCTGTACATGAACGAATGTACTTCCACTTTGTCAATGATCATTCCTTTGAAAGGTTATTCCATCTAAAAGGATAAAGTGAAATATGCACATTGACTGTGGAATTATAATAACAATGTAGAAACTTACGGAACTGGTTTGACAACTAAGAGTTAAGGTGAGCGTAGGAAGGTTGATGAGCTTCATGGTATCCTGAATGACAGGGTAATATTGTTTTATATTGGATGCAAGCAAAGTTACCTTACATTTAGGCAATCCTTGAATATTTGGCTAGAAATCCACACTAATCTTATAAAGAAGCTTTAATCTACTTAGATCTCGATTGCAGACTACTGAAATCCTTCAGCAATGTGATACCATTATCGATATTTTTCGTTGAGGAAGTTTTGAATACTTGATGCGGGGCTAAATGAAAGTCATTCATCTTTGAATATTGACAAAAGAAGAAAATGAATTGTTTTGTTTCTTTTGCTTTACTATGTTGAATAGATAGAATGTGCGAATTCTGTTGCTGACAATCTTTTCTTATTGGTTTGAAGTCTTATGGCATAAAAGTTGGATACGGTGGAATTCCGGGGCCATCTGGAGGCCGAGATGGTTCTTCTTCTCAAGGCGGTGGCTGCTGCAATTGAAATTCGATTTCTGGTTTTCTAAAATGAAATATAGCTTGTTCATGTAACTTCCTTTGTTTCTTCTTTTTAGTTCCTTGTTTAATTTGATAATCCCAGAATACTGTGCTTGAGTGTGTGATTTGTATAATCCATTTAGTTGTGTTCTCCATTTGATTGTAAATTTGATAGCTATTATTGTTTCATTTGTCGAGAACTATGGTGAAGAGAAATGGCGAAAATATGGGGAATTGATCTATAATTTTATGGTGTATTAATATTTGAATATTTGCATATGTTGATTAATAACAATATGATCATTTTTTTAATTTTATCTGTTTATTGTCATTTTATTGAAAATTTCCGATAGGCTGGCTGGTAAAACGCATTCCAAGTCTTTGGGAACTCTATTCTATCCATTTCATTCCATCCCTCTACTAGTCTTAGGCGAAAAGAAAATTAAGAGATGAAAAATTGAAGGAGAAAAAAGGTAAATAAAAATAATACTTTTTTCATTAACGTGTTTAGTAAAAAAAAAAATTAAAATTCAATTTGGAAAATGAGAGAAAGAAAATGAAGTGTGTGAAAATTTCATAATTTTGAACTTAAATTTATCATTCAATTGTTTGTTTTTATGTATAACGATGTTTTTCAGTAATTATTTTAGGTTTAAGGGTGTAAAAAGTCATCAAATTAAAAAAAAAATTAAGTTTTTATTTTTTTTTTGCATTCAATTGAGCATTTAAACTTTCAAAATGCATAAAAAAGGCTCTCAAACTATTTTTAAAAAAAAAGCAATTAAGCCCCTGCTTTTTTTTTCACTTAATTGAGTACTTGAACTTTTAACATGTATAAAAAAGACCCTTAAAATTTTTCGAAAAAGCAATTAAACCCCTACTCTTATTAAAAATTAGAAAAAAATATAAATAATAAATAATAAATTTTAGAAAAATTATTAAATTTTAATAAAAATATATGAAATTTAAAATTTATTAAAATTTGAATTTTTTTATAAAAATCGTAAAAAAATAAAAAAAATTAAATATTATAAAAATAAAAAAATAATAACCCTAGTTTTTTTCAATTAAAGTCATCACGTGTTGTAACACAGCGTGACATGTGGCGAAAAATGATAAAAAAAAATAAAAATCAATAAAAGTTATAGAAAAATTATAAAATGCTTCTTTTAGTACGATAATTTTTATAAATATTTTTTATGAGATTTATATTTCTTTACATTTTGTATAATTTTCTTATGACTTTAAAAAATTTTATACTTTTTTTATATTTCTATATATTTTCATAATATTTTACGATTTTTATAAATTTTTACATTTTTTACTATTTTTATATTTTTTTTCTAATTTTTATAAAATTGATTTTTTATTAAAATTTAATATTATTTATAGCTTTTATTGATTTTAATTTTTTTATAATTTCTTTTCTAATTTTTAATAAAAGAAGGGGCTTAATTGCTTTTTTTGAAAAAATTTGAAGGTCTTTTTAATGCATTTTGAAAGCTCAAGTATCCAATTGAGTGCCAAAAAAAAAAAAGCAGGGGCTTAATTTTTTTTTTTAAGTTTGAGAACTTTTTGCACCCTTAAGTCATTTTTTTATAAAGTTGAAAAATGAGACAGAGATATTGAAGTTTTTAGAAAATGCATAATTTTGAACTTACAATCTTTTGCACTTATCATTCAATTGTTTGTTTTTATACATAATAACGAAAAATGATCATTTGTGTGATATAGAATAGGAGATCCATGTTACTGTTAAGATACACTCTTCAAATTCTCACTGATTGTTATTTTTTGTTTATGCTAGTCCTAGGTTAGTTGAATGTAAATTACTCTGGCATAATTTGAAACTAGTTTCTGAGTTACGTAAACTTCCTTGGATTGTTACTGGGAACTTTAATGAGGTGGGCTTCCTCCGACTCGAGGTTGGGTCAATTATTTTCATGCATGCTTAAATCATTGTAATATCATCGATCTAAGGTTTAATGGTCTTAGGTTTACTTGGTATAATCTTAAAAATCTGGTCGGTCTCATTTATAAGAGAATAGATTACGCCTTCTGTAACACCCCTCACCCGTATCCAACGCCGGGACAGGGCTCGAGGCATTACCGGATTTAAACATTCATAAACATACAAAATCGGGTCACCAAATTTTGCCCAAAATTAAAACTTTTCGAACACATGCATATCGTCCCTTATACAGGCCTTCAAGGCCTACAACATATATTAGGGCGGTTTGGGCCAAAACCGAAAACATTCGGTAAACTTTTGGCGACTTAACAACTTTCTAGCTTTGGAGAGTCACACGCCCGTGTGGGTAGGCCGTGTAGACATACACGCCCGTGTGGCTCTGGACACGCCCGTGTCCTCAGCCCGTGTAACTCTCTAACTTAATCCTTAACATTCTGTTAAAGACACACGGTCAAGACACGCGCCCGTGTGGCCTGCCCGTGTAGCCTACCCGTGTAGTCAAAACTTAGGCTAATTTCCTAATTTTTTTTGTCATCTTTACAAGCACACACATACATGGTTTCTATGACATTCCTCAATTGATAAACACATTAATTTACATAATTCTTGTGTCTAATTTGGTTTATTTCTGAATTAATCCCTACTTAATTGATGTTTTTATGATTTAATCTTGTCAGGGATGTAATTGGTCAAAAACGAGCAAAAAGGGGCCAAATTGAAAGACAAATCGTTGAGTTGGGGCCAAATCATAAAGATGGGAAGGCCAAGGACTTAACATCAAAGTTTGACTTTGTAAAAATCTAAAAATAGAATATTTTATTTTATTTTATTTAGTTTTATTATTTATTTTTATTTATTTTTATTACTTTAGGATTAAGCTATTTTTAGTAAACCCTGTCTATATAAATAGGGGCTTTTAGTTCTTAGAAAATCATCCTTTAATTTGTATTCCTTCTTCTACTTGGAATAGAATTACTCTCTCTCTTGTACTTCCTTTTTCAAATTGGAGTTGGAATATCATTTCTTTTCTCTTCAATTTGACGTTGCATTTTGTAGCTTTGTCTCCAATTTTTGTTTCTTTTCCACAATTGGGTCAATTGCTCTCCAAGTCTCCTTTTATTTCCAAAATTCTATCATCCTTCACATAAAGCCAAAACACAATCCACAACCTTCAAGCATGATTAAATTCATGCCACACTAAACCCTTTTCAGTTTTAAGTCGGTGTTAACTCTGTCAAAAAACCCGTGAGTTACGAACCGAGCTGTTTAACTCCCAACTTTCGATATTTATTATTTCTCCGGATTAAGAGTATGACTTCGTCAACTCACAAAGTCAAGACAACACTAAGTCAAAAAAGACGTCGTTTGAGTTAGTGTGGCTAGACGTACAGTTGGAATTCCGAAAGGATCGATTATCTAATTAGTCTTCCGTGAACACATTAGCGTGCCAAGTGGGGATTGCTGTTTGGTTCCGTCAAGGGAAGTAGTAACCGGATTTAAATGTCCCAAACATTTGAGGGCATTGGTTCGAGCTAGGCTCTTCTAGAACGCAAAGCTACCGGAGTTCTAAATCACGAACGTTTCATAGGTTGTTCGATCGGTAAGGGTTAGTTATAGGACGTTCCATAACTAATTTATACAAGGAAGATTTGGTGTCCGAGGCGTCCTTGGTAACTATAACTAGCTTATCGGAAAAGAGGAGTTCACCTAATTTCGAGGATCGGGTTAAAGCCGAAAAAACCCGTGCTTAAGGCTGAGCTAAGTTTAATTGATTTTTCTTCAGATTACTTCGTTGTTTTTTTTATTTCATCTTTTACTTTTTACGTTTTCTTTGTGTTTATTTCAGGTTTCATATTTTATCCCCCCAAACATCGCGGGCACGACAACTGTCCAAACATAAATCAGGTCGAGATATAAACAATTTTCAGTAAACCAGTCTCTGTGGGATCGACCCTACTCCCTATATTGCTTTAATTTGCAAATTAGGTGTAGGTTTATATTGGTGGAATCGACAGCCATCATTTTTGGCGCCGTTGCCGGGGACTGGCAACACTTACAATTGTTTAAACCGTCTTCATGACCAGATCTTCATCAGGAGATCTTGAATACGACCCAGAGATCAAGAAATCGGCACGAGCACGATGAAAAGAGACAGAAGCTCTTAAACGTGCAAGTAAAACAGAAGTTGAGCTAGGACAAGGGATCCTAGAATCCGACGTCGAAAAGTTGAGCGAAGTAATTCATGCAGAAGCAATTCGACGTGGGAAACGAGTCGAAGAGGTTGAACTTGAGACCGAACCACTCTTTGAAACAAAAGGCAACCTCAGTGAACCAGAAAGGATGGAAAACTGAACCATTCGTCAACTAGCCGCTACTCCCAACAAACAAATACCGTTATGCATCAACTATCCAACCGGAGGAACCCCTTTCGAATTGAAGTCGGGCTTGATTCACCTTTTGCCCGCTTTTCGAGGCTTGAAGAACGAAAATCCACACACTCACTTGATAGAATTCTACATGGTCTGCTCAAGCATGAAACCCCAGGGAGTACCCGAAGATGAAATCAAACTTCGGGCCTTTCCTTTTTCTTTAGTTGATACAGCAAAAGAATGATTATTTTACTTACCCCCCAATTCTATCACAACGTGGGATGACTTATCTCGTGTATTTCTTGACAGATTCTTCCTAGAGTCACGAGCAGCTGAGCTTAGGAGGGACATAGTGGGAATTCGCCAAATGGAGAATGAATCGCTCTACGACTATTGGGAGCGGTACCAAAAACTGTGTGCAAATTGTCCTCAACATGGGTTGACCGAACAATCACTTCTTCAATATTTCTACGAGGGTTTGCTCCCTATGGAAATGAAGATGATTGACGCTGCTAGTGGAGGGGCGCTTGTCAATATGACCCCTAAAAGGGCAAGAGAACTAATATCCACCATGGCGGTAAATTCTCAACAGTATCGGCCGAATTCAGAACCGACAAGATGGGTTAATGGGGTAAACGTTTCATCTTTAAAAAATAAATTGGATAAACTTACGAATGTTGCTCAATCTTTGCTTACAGAAAAGAAGAGTCTGACCCAACTATGTGGAATTTGTACTACGTCTGAACACTCGACGGATTTGTGCCCAATCCTTAACAACAATTCAACGGCACATGTTGATGCTGTCGGAGGTTTTCCGGGACCTCCGCAAAGACGCTATGATCCTTTCTCCAACACCTACAATCCCGGGTGGAAGGATTACCCCAACTAAATTACGGAGCTAATCCCTGATACAATCCACCATACCAATCGAGACCTCTGCAACCACCATAACAACAACACAAGCCGAGCATATCTCTAGAAGCTGTTGTGGAAAGACTTGCCGCCGATACTGTAAAATATCAACAGATGACAGACGTATCAATACAAGAGTTAACTAATCAAGTTAGTAAACTCTCGATGGCAGTTAATCGCTTGGAGTCTCAAGGTAAATTACCTTCCCAGACAGAGCCGAACCCTCGGCAGAATGCCAATGCAATCACTCTTCGTAGCGGAAAGGTTCTGGAAATAGTACCAACCAAAAGTCATGGGCAAGACAAGGAACGAGAAAAGCAGATCTCTGATCCAACAGCCAGGCCAGAATCAAAAATTCAGAGACCAGTTGTGATGCCACCTCCTTTTCCAGGGAGGCTTGCAAGGGATAAGAAAGAGAAAGAGGAAAAAGAAATCCTCGAGACATTCAGGAAGGTAGAGGTAAATATCCCTTTACTCGACGCTATCAAACAAATCCCTCGTTATGCAAAATTTCTCAAGGAGTTGTGTACTAGCAAGAGGAGGTTAATAGGTAATGAAAGAGTAAATGTAGGAGAGAATGTCTCCGCAGTGTTGCAAAAGAAAGTTTCGTCCAAATACAATGACCAATGTATGTTTGCTATTTCTTGTGAGATAGGTAATGTAGGCATTAAGAAAGCCATGTGTGATTTAGGGGCTTCCGTTAATGTTATGCCTTATTCTATTTATAAGCTGATTAACGCGGGTCCTTTAAAAGAGACAAGAGTAATAATCCAGTTGGCGGATAGGTCAGTCGTCTATCCCGAAGGGCTGCTTGAAGACGTCCTTGTTAAAGTTAACGAATTAGTTTTCCCTACAGATTTCTACATTATTAGTATGGAAGATGATAATTCAACTAATTCGTCTGACATTTTGCTTGGAAGGCCGTTTCTAAGTACCGCAAGCGCAAAAATAGATGTTCGAAATGGGACACTGACCATGGAGTTTGATGGCGAAATCGTGAAATTCAATGTCTACGAGGCCATGGGTCATCCTAACTCACTATTAAATATTTCTAGCATTGATATTTTAGATTGTTTAACTCAATCTTATTCTGAATATCATGACTTTGATGAGTTGGAACTGTCCTTTACAGAAACATTAACATGGATGTTTTACATCATCTCGAGGAATTCACAGTCCTTGAAGATCCGTTGCAAGAGATTGTCAATTACTTGGAAACGTAACCTTCGTTGACAAATGAGGTAACCAATTTGAACTATTACCTTCCCAAACTAAAATGTTGCCCTCGGTTTTGCAGCCACCGACCTTGGAGCTTAAAGCATTACCGGACCACCTTAAGTACGTCTTTTTGGGAGAGAAAGACACATTACCAGTAATAGTGTCAAACAAGTTAACCAAAGACGAGGAGGAAAGTCTAGTTCGAGTTCTGAGAGATTATAAGGAAGCTATTGGTTGGACGATAGCCGACATAAAAGGGCTAAGTCCATCCACTTGTATGCACAAAATTTCTATCGAAAACAACACGAAACCAAAGAGGGATGCTCAAAGGCGCCTCAATCCACCCATGATGGAGGTAGTAAAGAAGGAGGTCTAGAAACTGTTAGATGCTGGAATGATATACCCAATTTCTGATAGTGATTGGGTTAGTCCGGTTCATGTCGTGCCCAAGAAAATTGGCTTGACAGTGGTGAAAAACCAGTTAGGTGAGCTGGTCCCTACACGAGTCCAGAATGGATGGAGGGTTTGCATCGATTACAGAAAGTTGAATGCAGCTACTCGAAAAGACCATTTTCCACTCCCCTTCATCGATCAAATACTCGAGCGATTAGTCGGTAAGTCCCGTTATTGTTGTCTCGATGGGTACTCAGGATTTTTTCAGATTCCAGTGGCCCCGGAGGATCAAGACAGAACGACTTTCACGTGTCCCTTCAGAACATTTGCGTATAGACAGATACCGTTTGGACTCTGCAATGCTCCGGCCACCTTCCAAAGATGCATGGTGAGCATATTCTCTGATTATGTCGAGAAAATCATCGAAGTTTTTATGGATGACTTCACGGTATACGGTAACTCTTTTAACGAATGTCTCAATAATCTTGCTAAGATATTACAAAGATGCCTAAAATTTAATCTTGTTTTAAATTATGAGAAATGTCATTTCATGGTTGACAAATGATTAATTTTGGGTCATATAGTTTCCTCGAAAGGAATCAAGGTCGATAAGGCAAAAACGAATATTATTAACTCGTTACCTTACCACTCATCAGTGAGGGAAGTTCATTCGTTTCTTGGCCATGCAGGATTTTACAGATGATTCATGAAAGATTTCTCAAAAATCACGTGACCACTTTGTAGTCTGTTACAAAAAGATAAAGAATTTGACTTTGACCAGACTTGTAAAGACGCGTTTGATGTGTTGAAGCAGAAATTGGTCTCCGCTCCCATAGTGCAGCCACCAAATTGGAACTTCCCGTTTGAAATCATGTGTGATACGAGTGACCAAAGTGTGGGAGCTATTCTTGGCCAAAAAATAGGGAAAGAGCCTCATGTTATCTACTATGCTTCGAAGACTTTGGATGCTGCCCAAAGCAATTACACAACGACCGAGAAAGAATTATTAGCTGTTGTGTTTGCTTTAGATAAATTCAGATCTTACCTATTGGGAACTAAGGTAATTAATTTTTTTGATCATGCAGCTTTGAAATATTTAATAGGGAAGAAGGAGGTAAAACCCTGACTGATCAGGTGGATGCTACTCCTACAAGAGTTCGATTTTGAAATTCGGGATAAAAAGGGATGCGAAAACCTAGTAGCTGACTATCTGAATCGATTACCGATTCCAGTAGACGACACACCATTGAAGGACAACTTTCCAGATAAAAACCTGTTTTCAGCAAATGCAGTGCATCCTTGGTATGCAGACATAGTAAATTACCTCATCACAGGTATCGTTCCTTCAGATTTGCCAAGGTCTAAAAAAGATAAGATAAGAAAGGATGCACGATATCACATTAGGGACGATCCTTACCTTTGGAAGCATTGCTCGGATCAGGTAATACGACGTTGTGTAGCAGAAACAGAGGTACAGTCTATCTTAACTTTTTGTCATTCTTATGCATGCGGAGGGCACTTTGGACCTAAACGCACCGCACACAAAATTCTCGAATGTGGATTATTTTGGCCAAACATATTTAGTGATGCCTTTTATTTCTGCAAAACTTATGAAAAATGCCAAAGAGTTGGCAACCTTAGTCGTCGAAATGAGATGTCTCTTACCCCTATTCATATTTGTGAAATTTTTTATGTGTGGGGCATCGACCTTATGGGTCCCTTCGTTTCTTCTTTCGGTAATTTTTATATACTCTTAGCTGTTGATTATGTCTCTAAGTGGATAGAGGCAAAGGCCACTCGCAATGATAATGCTAATATTGTAGTTGACTTTCTTAAAGGTTTTATTTTTTCTAGGTATGGCACTCCACGAGCATTAATCAGTGACAGAGGAACTCATTTTTGCAATAAGCTTGTAAGTGCACTTATGGAAAAATATGGAGTGACTCAACGAATTGCCACTGCTTACCATCCACAAACAAACGGGCAAGCCAAAGTGTCAAATCGAGAGATCAAGTCTATTCTGGAAAAGACGGTTAAACCTAACAGGAAGGATTGGAGTTTGAGACTGAATGACGCACTTTGGGCTTATAGGACAGCTTACAAGGGAGCAATAGGCATGTCACCTTATCGACTCGTTTTCGGTAAATCGTGCCATCTTCTGGTCGAGTTAGAGCACAAGGCTTTTTGGGCAGTTAAACAATGTAATAGGAAAATAGAGTCTTCGGGAAAATCTCAAAAATTAGACATCCAGGAACTCGAGGAAATCAGAAACGATGCATATGAAAATGCTCGAGTTTATAAAGAAAAGACGAAGGCATTTCATGACAAGTTCATTACTAGGAAGCAGTTCTCAATAGGACAAAAAGTGCTCCTATACGACTCCACTTTAAAAATCTTCGCTGGTAAGCTTCGATCCAAATGGATAGGACCGTTTATTATTACTAATTTATTTGCGAATGGTGCAGTGGAAATTCAAAGTGAAGAGACACGAAAGCGCTTTAAAGTGAATGGTCAACGACTAAACCCTTTTTCGAGAATTTTCAAACACACACAGTTGAGGAGATTGTTCTCGATGATCCCAAAGTTTGAATAACAGGTCGTCGAGCAACTGACGTTAAACAAAAGCGCTTTTTGGGAGGCAACCCAAATTTATTTTTATTTATTTAATTTTTAGTTTAAATAAATTAGGATGTAAATAAATTAATTAATTCTTATTTAATTTAGTTAATTTGATGTTTTCAGGAACACTATGGGAGTCATTAATTTTCAAAAAGACGAGTACTGATAGAGGCGTGGGCACGGCTTGCTAATTTGGTGTTAGTGAAAAGAAAAAAAACCAACATCCACTAAAATTCCTACCCAAACCCATTTACCCACATACCAAAATAAACCCAAACCAAAAAATAACCCAATACCCACCATCCAACCCACTTCCCTTAAACCCAATTAAATCACATACCCAAATAAACCAACAACACCTAACACCCACACAAAACCCAATACCCAAGGTTGGCCCAACCTACCCCTAACCCAATTACCCTACCCAATATCCTAAATAAAAATTAAACAAAAATAAATAAATAAATTCAAACACCCAAAATCCCAAAATTCCTAAATCTTCTCATCTTTTTCATCTTCTCCACAAACAACACATAACCCCAAACAATACCCAAGCCACCGGCCGACACCATTGCCCCCACGAAGGTTGGAACCATCATCGTCGGGCTCTCGTCGTCGCGACCGCCACGCCACCCCGCGCCACCGTCGGCAAAACTTTCCTCACAACCTCTCTTTATTTTTTTTCCCTTTTCCTCTTACCCACGCCGACCGACGCCATGCCAACCGCCGAACCACGGCCGAACAACAACCTCGCACCCACGTCGCACCATCATCGCCGAACGAAACGCCAAAACGCCGTGCACCACCGCTCTTGTTTTCCCCAACTTTTCTATCTTTTCCTTTGAACCACCCAAACTTCCACCTCCTTAACCGACGCCAGCACCGACACCCCCACCATCACCATTCAAAAAGTCTACAAAAAAATCGTACCAAAATACCGTTGCCGCCACCGCGCTCTCTATCACTGCCGTCGTGTGCCGTCGCTGCTCGTCGCCGCCGAGACCATCTGAAACATTTATTTTTTTAGAGCTACAACCAGGACCATGGTCCGAACTCGGAACCAAGCGACAGACGATATCCTGGTTTCACTCAATTGGAATCGGCACCAATTTTCCGTTCCTCCTGTCGTCGATATCGATGATGATGAACCTCCTCCACCGCCTCCTATACGAACAGCCCCACCAACAAGAGCAGGACACCAACAACATTCGACTCTGGTCAAACCAGAGCATTCGGACAGTAGCCCCGATTGTCCCGAGAGGTCGACCCTTAACCCTCCATCTAATCTACCTTTACTGACATATCATGCAGGTAACTCGAACGAGGCTCAGACCTCTCGCGACCACGTCGAAGCTCCTTCGACCACGAATGCGCGTGTCAGTCAACGCCAAACACGATCGTCCACCACTCAAATTCGTCGACAATAGACACGTGAACCAACAATACCGCCGGACAGTAGTACTGATGCTGCTAAAACTTCAAGTCCACCCCCTCATCCGACGCATATGTTCGACCAGCACGAAATAGCTAACGTAACAGACGAAGTCGTGCCAACACCGTTCCCACCGAAGGACGATTGCGAGGATTTTTAGATTTTACGACCCTATAGCATCGCACACGATACGATGACATTCGACAACGCACACTCCCGGTCTATAAGCAAATCGATTTCACCACTCTTAATATGCTAAATATTCATGGTACTGTGACTACTTATTTTGATGCTATTGGTTGGAGCTCTTTTGCAAACATTTCTTGTGATGCATATTATGAGCTGATATATGAGTTTTACACCATATTTAGCTTCAATGTTAGTGCATTACAAACTATTGAAACACAAGGCATTGTTTGTTTTCGTCTGCTTGGAAAAGACTTTCAAATGCCGATATCTGATTTTAATATTGCCATGGGTTTCGTTGACCCTGACAATATTCAATCCGACTCCTATCATACTACTTTGTTAGACATTCCGAGCGACTTTAATGCTCAAGATGCCTACCGTGTGTTAACCAATTCTAATCAACTTTATAATTTGAAAACCACAAAAGACTTATTGGTGCATGAACCTGCCTTAAGATATATTCACCGATTTTTGGCATTTAGTTTTTCGGGACGAAACGATTCATCCGCTGTTTTAACGAGAACTGAATTATTTTTCTTGTGGTGTATGCATTCCGGTTATAAAGTTAATTTAGGATATTGGTTTGCAAAAAAATTTCATGCTGTTTTGCGTTGTAATCGTCCTCTAATACTTGGGTCTTATATCACGAAGTTAACCTCTACACTTTTTCCTTCTGAAATTGATTTCTCGTCCTTGACATGTGCATATCATATGGACAGCCTAGATAAATATTGTTTGGATTCTATGGGTTTGCTTGCCGGCACCCCTACTGCGTGTTATTTTGTTCCTCCAGGTACACGGACTGCTCGTGAGAATATGGTTTTTCGCCAACGCCCACATTTCACTACTCGAGAACAAGAGGAACAACCTTCGACCGTAGAGGACAGTTTAAGCCGAATCGAGGCTCGACTTGGAACAATGGAAACTCAAGTCTCCACAATCCTCGGCATCCTACAGAGTCGTTACTCCTAACATCAACCACGTCAATAACTATATGGGGAGTGTTCTAAACTTTTTCTTTTTATTTGGGCTGTTGACTTTTATTTCATATAATCTATGCTTGAGGACAATCATTGATTAAGTGGGGGGATGATGGATGGTAAACATGCATGATTTTTGCTCTTTTGCATGTGTTAAATCTTGCATTAAGTTCATTCGACAATTTATTTACACATTGAGCCTTTAATATCATACTCAGTTAATTTGGACAAATTGGGCAAAGTTTGAAATAAAATGTTCAAGTATATAGGTTAGTCAACACTTGTGTCTTAAAATTGATATATGTAGCTAGATTTTTTTTCATAAATTGATTGTTTGGAAAATTGTATTTGCTTATGCATTAATAAATAAGTGAGTAAATCAAGGTTCAAGTTATGAATGAAGTTTCGAAAATGTGACCGGGTTGAGTAACCGGGGTAAGGTGCTTGGGTTGTCATCTTATCTCGCGTAAAAAGGTTCGAGTGACAAGTCGATAACTTATAACATTCCGCTAACTGAGCTTTCAAAAAAAAGAGAAAAAAAATGAAAAAAAAATGTAAATAAATGAATTTAAGACGGTTTGAACTGAGTAACCGGGATAGGGTGCTTGGGTTGTCATCTTAGTTCGCGTAAAAAGGTTTGTCCACGTCGATAATTTTATTTCTCTAATGCTTAGTTAATTAAATAATGCCTTGCACTTTATTGGATTCAAACTCAATTTAGTAAAATTATTTAGTTCACATATTTCAATTTTATGACACTTCATGTTCGAACTTTGTATCTTGAGCATTTATTTATTTTTGCCTAAGTTGTTTACATTGATTATGTATGCGGAAAAGAGGCTCGATTTTTAATGAATTGTAGAATAAATTTAATTTTTGAAAGAATAACCATGCTTGAGGGCAAGCATGAGCCAAATAGGGAGGAGTTGATAAACACATTAATTTACATAATTCTTGTGTCTAATTTGGTTTATTTCTGAATTAATCCCTGCTTAATTGGTGTCTTTATGATTTAATCTTGTCAGGGATGTAATTGGTCAAAAACGAGCAAAAAGAGGCCAAATTGAAAGACAAATCGTTGAGTTGGAGCCAAATCATAAAGATGGGAAGGCCAAGGACTTAACATCAAAGTTTGACTTTGTAAAAATCTAAAAATAGAATATTTTATTTTATTTTATTTAGTTTTATTTTTTATTTTTATTTTTATTTTATTATTTTAGGATGAAGCTATTTTTAGTAAACCCTATCTATATAAATAAGGGCTTTTAGTTATTAGAAAATCATCCTTTAATTTGTATTCCTTCTTCTACTTGGAATAGAATTACTCTCTCTCTTGTATTTCCTTTTTCAAATTGGAGTTGGAATATCATTTCTTTTCTCTTCAATTTGACATTGCATTTTGTAGCTTTGTCTCCAATTTTTGTTTCTTTTCCACAATTGGGTCAATTGCTCTCCGAGCTGTTTAACTCTCAACTTTCGATATTTATTATTTCTCCGGATTAAGAGTGTGACTTCGTCAACTCACAAAGTCAAGACAACACTAAGTCAAAAAAGACGTCGTTTGAGTTAGTGTGGCTAGACGTACAGTTGGAATTCCGAAAGGATCGATTGTCTAATTGGTCTTCCGTGAACACATTAGCGTGCCAAGTGGGGATTGCTATTTGGTTCCGTCAAGGGAAGTAGTAACCGGATTTAAATGTCCCAAACGTTTGAGGGCATTGGTTCGAGCTAGGCTTTTCTAGAACGCAAAGCTACCGGAGTTCTAAATCACGAACGTTTCGTAGGTTGTTCGATCGGTAAGGGTTAGTTATAGGACGTTCCATAACTAATTTACACAAGGAAGAGTTGGTGTCTGAGGCGTCCTTGGTAGCTATAACTAGCTTATCGGAAAAGAGGAGTTCACTTAATTTCGAGGATCGGGTCAAAGCTGGAAAAACCCGTGCTTAAGGCTGAGCTAAGTTTAATTGATTTTTCTTCAGATTACTTCGTTGTTTTTTTATTTCATCTTTTACTTTTTACGTTTTCTTTGTATTTATTTCAGGTTTCATATTTTATCCCCCCAGACATCGCGGGCACGACAACTGCCCAGACATAAATCTGGTCGAAAGATAAACAATTTTCAATAAACCAGTCTCTGTGGGATCGACCCTACTCCCTATACTGCTTTAATCTGCAAATTAGGTGTAGGTTTATATTGGTGGAATCGACAGCCATCAGATAGTTCGTTATTATGCATTTGTTCCTCCTATTCATGATAAAATAGTCTAGCCACATTATTACACATTCATGTGACTTTGTCATCTTATTAATCACTTATACCATTATACTATGTTTACTAACTTATAAATTAAACATCCATGTTCAGGGCACTAACAACTTATTACCACATCACACATTTATTCCATGGCCATGACCACCTCGAATGGTCTTAAGGCATTCACCATGTACATATGTCATATACTTCTTAAACATAGTGAACAAGCATAATCTCATACCAACATTACAAGGCATTTACACATATCATGGATAAATAGGCTTCCAAGCCAAATTTATTATAATCCACATCTCATGGCTACATACAACAAATCATTATAAGCCAATACATTTGGCTAATCACAACAACATCAATCATAGAAAAACTAAGTCTCTATCCATGCCACTCACTTGAAAACGTATAACATATACATGTCAATACTCTAAGGGTAAAGGCTCGATAGTGTGATGTTGCCTCCGACGATCTCCAACCCGAGCTGACTTGTCAAAACTAAAAGAGATGGAAAGGAGGGAGTAAGCTTTACGCTTAGTAAGTCCATATGAAAATAATAAGCATTAATATAACATGTTTCCTTAAGTAAAACAACTATAGTTACACTTTTATTCATATTCTGGTCAAGCTGTCTACTCGAGTCATAGTCGATAAATTTTTTATAACTCGAGCTACGGAACCCCAAATTAAGATCCGTAAATTTTTCCTAAAACTAGACTCATATATTTTTTTACCATAAAATTTCCAGAATTTTTGGTCGAGCCAATAAGTACAGTTTATTAATCAAATGTCACCGTATGAAGCTTTATATGGTCAGAGATGTCGATCACTAGTGTGTTGGACGGAACTGAATGAAAGAAAAGTGGTTGGTCCAGAGTTAATTCAAGAAACGAAAAGTACTGTTAAAAAGATTCGAGAAAGATTGAAGGAAGCTTTTGATAGGCAGAAATCATACGTACGGTTTGTTTCCGTACGCAGGTAAGGTACAAAGTAGATAAGATCTCAGCATCCGAGCCAACTTCCGAACTCAATATTTGGTGATGTATCTATCTATGATGATTGGCATGTACCTAGGTTGTTTAATGTTATTTTGGTTATAAGTTATGTTAATGAAGAATGATAATAGTTAGTTAACAGTTGTAAGGAGAATACTATAATGTATAATCTTTTGAATTAAATACAATGGCACATAGGTGCAATTTTGAATGGTTTAGTTTAAGGCATTATTGAGTATATGTGTTAAGTTATAAAATGATAGTTTAATGAGTATTAAGTGTGTGTTTAATTATATCTGGATTGGTTGAATGAAGAAATTTTATAGTACTTGCTGTCTACAAATTGCAGGGTTGGTAATTTTTAGAATACAATGTTCATTTCGAGTCCACATGGTTTGTCACACGGGCGTGTGATCTCACACGGCTTGCACACGGGCGTATTGTTAGGCCGTGTGTCCCCTGCACCTAAATAGTTACAACCAAGTTAGTCCACGGGCGTGTGCCTTGGTTGCCACGATCATGTCTTAAAGACAGTTTAGTATACAAGCAGGCTACACGGGCGTGAGCCATGGCCGTGTTTAAAAGTCAGTGTTGCACACGAGCTGAGGACACGGGCGTGGCCTAAGCCACACGGGTGTGTTAAGTAGGCCACACAGGCGTGTGAAACTGTTTAAAGGACGAAAAATTTGAAATCAAATGAGAAATTTTCTAAGCTTACAATCGAGCCCCGGTTTATTTTAACTATATTTAATAGGTACTATGGGCCTATTAAAGCTATGGTTGGATGTGTTAAATTTCATTTATTCATGACTTGAGTATAAATGTACTGAAATGACCGGTAATACTCTGTGATTCTATTCCAGCAACGGGACGGGGTTAGAGGTGTTATACCTTCGCTAATCTAGGTTAGAGGTTACTTTACCATGATACTCAAGTTACTCATCGGTTTAGGATTTGGCCCAATCATTGCCTTATTTTGATTTCCTTTAAAAACGATGTTTGGAAGTCTCAAATATCTCATTTTCATTTCCAAAAAATGTGAATGAGTCATCCTGAGTTCAAATCTATCCTTAAGTTTTTTCCTTTTTTTTTTTTTTTTGAAATTCCAATAGTTATCTACCTTTGGCTATATTTGACTTTACTTTTTATTTATCGGATTGGAATAAATCAATTTTTGGAAACTACTTTGCTCAGAAAAAACGTCTCTTAGTAAGAATCTCAAAAGTGGAAAGGGCCTTGGCGAATGATCCTAATGATTTCTTAATTAATCTTCAAAAATTGTTGGTTAATGATCTTAATAAGCTCATGCACCAAGAAGTACTTGTTTGGACACTCAAATCCAAAGTTAATTGGATTATCAATGGAGAAAGTAATACCATATTTTTCCTTTCTACGCTTCGTAGAAATTTTTGTAACACTCTCTAACCCTAAACCGTCCTCAGAACAGGGATACGGAGCATTACCGGACCTATCGGACATTTACAATTAATATACACGTAAATACCAACACAACCAGATACACTCATAATTTGTCAAATTTAAACATTTACATATTGTCCAATATTTAATTCTATTCATATATTAAAAATCATCAAATGAATCAATTTTATATCAAATTAACCAAAATTCTAATATATATATCATAACCAAGCCTAAATCTATTTATTACATCCTTACATTTACAATTTCAAAATGGCACACACATAAGACACCCTAGGTACATGCCATTATCAACAATTAACACGCTTTACCTCGTTGAATTCGGGATCGACCTGGGATGCTGATTCGACATTCTCACTTTAACTTAACCTGCGCACGGAAATAAACAGTACGCTGAGTATACACTCAGTGGTATTTCTATAATCTGAACATTTAATAATATAACAAATACTTAAGATCATAATAACAATTACAATTATTTAATTATTTATTTCATAGATAAATTTCAACTACTTACCATATAAATTTTATACAAATCATATAATAAACACAATAACATAATTGTTCAACTCTTAAATAAATCCATTATTATTTACTCCATTCTTTCACTTACTATTCGGTATAGCTTTCCTTAATTTATTCACAATTCAATATCATTAAACTATATTCAATTATACACTTATCAATCATATTCCATTTTAATTCATTTCAATAACAGCCAATTTCATTTATATCATATCAACTTACTATCCCTGATAGCTTTCACTATATACATACAATTCATATATTTCAAATCACATTTCAATTCATCAAGTGGCATCATATATCATCAATTCGAACTCCAATCATTTCATGAACCTTTGGTTCATATTTTCAATTTCATATCTAAATTTTCAATTCTCAATTCAATTTCTCGTTTCATTTCAATAGCTCGATCAATCAAATTTATTCGATTTATCTTTCACTTATTTACCCCTATTAACAAACTCGGACTTTGACAGATACACGGATTCCAACCCAAACACACCAGTACGGCACATTGTGCCTAAAACGGTACATAGTACCTGATCAGTATACGACACATAAAGTGCCTGATACGACACACGAGGTGCTTGAAATATGACACATAAAGTGCCTGATCGATAAATCCGACAAATCCCGTACACTTTCAGATCCTATGGCATGCCAATTATATCCGACTCAGCCCGACTAGTTAATAGGGCATTTCATTCACTTTCTCAATTTAATAATTCTTTCATCAATATACCATTCTGATAATCACATATATTCACCCATTTTCACTCTTCATACAATTTCATTCAATTCAACAATATATTTCAATTATTCACATTAATTCATAATTCAATACAATTCAATTCACTTTTCAATATCAAATATTCAAATATCACAATCTCATATATTCATATCAATTTCCTCATATTTCTAATCAATATATTTTTCATATAACATTCATTCAATATTCAAATTTTTACATAAATCATATATATTATATAATTCAAACAATATAAATTCAATCAAAATAATTTCAATCAATATAAATTCAATAAATTCATCGCATACCAAAATCAATCCATTCCAATTGTAAAACATCATAATTCTAACACTAACAATTGCCATATGTATATAAATATAACAAATAATGACTAAGTTCGGATTATAGAAATACAAACCGTAGTTTCTGAGCTAACTCCCGTTGACTTTGTCTTGTCCTTTCTTAGCCGAGATTTCCGGTACCACATTGACTATGAAAGTAATAGAATTCATAATCATTAATACATTACTAATTTATATCTTTAGTTACAAAATTCTAAATTAAGATCCGCTAATTTCTCCTGAAACTAGACTCACAAATCTTCTTACCATAAAATTTTCAGAATTTTTCGTTTAGCCATTAAGTACAGTTTATTATTTAAATTCACCCCTATTCTGCTGTCTGACAGTTTCGACCCTTCTTCACTAAAAATTAATTATCTCACAGTACAGAACTCGGATAATATTACCGTTGATTTCTCCTGAAAATAGATTCATTAGGGATTCTAAAAATATAACTTTAAGTCTCTAATTATTTTTCTCCAATTTTTGGTGATTTTCCAAAGTCAGAACAGGGGAACCCGAATTCATTCTGACCTTGTCTCACAAAATTCATTATATCTCATAATTTACAATTCAATTGCTTATACCGCTTCTTCTATAAGAAACTAGACTCAATAAGTTTTAATTCCATATTTTATTAATTCTCTAATTCAATTTCTACAATTTTTGGTGATTTTTAAAACTTAGACTATTGCTGCTGTCCAAAATAATCTTAGTACAAAATGTTGATTTTCTACTTTTAATTTCAATTTAATCCTAACTAAATTCACTTACTTTTCTATCTTAATTCATACTTTATTTCTACTCAATTTTTAACCAAACTTGACATAATTATCTATTTTTCATCATAAAACCATAATTTCAAAATTCTTTCAATTTAGTCCTTAAAGCATAAAACTTATGAATCACTTTACAATTCAATCCTTATTTCGTTTCTAACTTGAATTTCTATCAATTTAGCTCTTAATTCATCATTTTACTCAACATGAACATTATCTAGAAATCTAATATCTTTCAAAATATCAACTTAATTTCATCAAAATCTTATTCCAAAGCTTCTAAAACATCAAAATTAAGTAAAAATGGCTAAATTGACTTACCTATTAAAATTTAAAGCTTCAAAACCTTGATTTTCCTTTTTCTCCCTTTCTTTCTTTCTTTTATTTCTTTCTCCACTTGCTTTGTTTCTCTTTTTTATTTATTTTATTTCATTTATTTCTTTGTTTTTATTATTAAACTATTATAATATTTATTATTTATACATGTGTATATTTATTAATACACATGTATTCATTTATCACCTTACACTTGTCATAACTTTTATTTATTTATTTATTTAATATAAAATATTATTAATATAATAAACTTTAATTATTATTATTTTACTTATATAATAAGTAAATACACATGTATAATACATGTGTACCATTTATATTTGTACACATTTAACTTATTTTAACCATACATTTGTCACCCCTTTTTGGCTTATTTGCTTCTTTAGTCCATTCACTTTTATTTATTCTATAATTAAACTTTCACTCTTCATTCAATTTAATCATTTTATCTAATTATCCTTAATTTAAGTTAAATCACTTAATTAAACTTTAAATTAATCACTCACTTAACTTCGTAAATATATATATATATTTTAATAAATATTTACGAATCCATTTTTCAGAAACGGAGACCCAAAAATGTACTTTTTTTATAACTATAAAATTCGGGTCATTACAATTTCAATCATATTGCTAGTCTTTTTTTATAGAAATGGTAGATGGGTTACTAAGCATCGAGATGTTGAAAATGTGGTTTAGGATCACTTCATCCAACTTTTTACCACTTCCGAGAAAGTATCTTGTAACGCCCCTAACCTATATCCGTTACCATAACAGGGTTACGAGGCATTTCCAAAGATATACACTAGCATTTATACAAAATCGAGTAATAAATTTTCATTTTAAGTCAAAACTTCACATATTTCATCATAGCCTAATACATGCTTTGAAAATGATTCGGGACTAAACCGGTAACTTTGGAAATTTTACCTTGAAGATAGGGGCACACGCCCGTGTGGCCTGAGACATGGCGGCGTGGCCAGCCAGTGGGCAGTTCTGACTTGCAATTTCTTAAGCATCAGAGAGGCACATGGCCTGGGCACACGCTTATGTGGCTAGGTCGTGTGGTACACTGATTTTTCACCATTTTAAAGCTATTTTCACATGGTTTTGACATACGACCATGCTTAAAACCCGTGTCCTTCACACGACCAAACACACGACCGTGTCTTTTACCCGTGTACTATCCTGACTTCATATTAAAGGATACAGGGGACACACGGTCATTTCACACGCCCGTGGGCTATTCCTGTGTCACACACGGTCTAGACACACGCCCGTGTGTCTTACCCGTATGGATGAAATAAGGTCATTTCCTAGCCCTATTGCTCACCCAAACTTAACTACTTCCCTGCATGAAAACTTACAAGTATATACCATCCATTTCAACCAATTTCCATCATTCAATCTAACATTTCCAGCACTTAACCATACCTAAAGCTTACATTTACATTGATTTATAAATCATGTTTTAATAAAGGTGATTTGTATCTTGCTGAACATGAACATACCATAATACCTCAAAACACATATTACTAGCCATTCCAATGACTAGGTTGTAAACAAACATGTTACATCACCGGCCTCATTAGCCTATACATGCCATTATATCAAAATGAGTTTGTCGTTTATACCAAAAGTTAAGGAGTTGATAGTGTGATGATAGCTCCGACCCAATCCAACCTTCACAAGCTTTAAGCACTATAAAACAGGGAAAAATAAACCTAGTAAGCATTATATGCTTAATAAGTTCATATAACCAACTACACTTACCATTCATATATAACAAGCAAATCACACATTAGACAATTTATCCATCAATTTAGCAAACTAACAAATATGACCTATACACAATCATTCAACCAAATTGGTTAGTACAAAAACATTAATATACATAGATGAGCTCATCATGTCATTTCTTCTTATTTCACTTGTTAATACATTTCCGTTGAATCTTTTAATTTTCGATGGACCTTTTCTTTTCCAATTGTACACCCGAGGTGCACATTCCCTTTTCAAATGGTACACACGAAGTATATCTTTCCTTTTCAAATGGTATACACAAAGTATACCTAACCTTTTCAAGTGTACACACAAAGTGTACATAACCTTTTCAAGTGTACACACAAAGTGTACATAACCCTTTCATGTGGTATACACAAAGTATACCTTTCCTTTTCAAAATTGATAGCCGAAGTTATCCCTTTTCATATTCGATAGTCAAAGCTATCCCTTTTCACATGGTACATACGATGTGTACATTTCCTTTTCATAATGAGATCAAAAGATTATCCTTAGGGACAACCTTTATTGTAACATATGAAAGATCTCGTATTCACGGTAATCACCTGTCAAATCGAAAATCAATATTCAAACAGATTCATGCACCATTTCATCATTTATATAAGTCACAAATCTATAATTGTTTATTACATGTACTTACCAATCACAAATCATGATGCACATAATTCAACTATCAATTCAACACATTTTCATGCTTAATTTAGTTACACGAACTTACCTTGACAATTGTTCGTATCTACTAATCCGAGACTTTTTTTTCCCTCGATCTTTTTCTTTGTTCAACACTTCCGGATCTATAAAAATAAATTTAATCATTAATTCTATGATTTTTACATTCAATCAAGCCCATTTCACATTTTAGGCAAAGGTATCATTTTGCCCCTAAACTTTTAATTAATTCCAATTCCGTCTCTAAGCTCGGAAATTGAAATTCATGCAATTTACTCATTATTTCAAGCTTATTCAAAATTCTAATATAACTTTTACATCACGCATATTTCATAAATTTCAGAATTTTTCCAAGAATTTTACTACTTTGCAATTTAGTCCTTACACATGCTTTCACTAAAAATCACTTTGTAAAAGTAATTTATCTATCAACAATCTTTCATTTTCTATAAAAAACTTTCAATTTACAGCATATTCATACATGGGTAATTTTCTAAACTTTAGTTTTTTTTTCAATTTAATCACCCAAATAAAGAAATTAAGCTTTCCCAATCTTAAAAATATAAAAATTACTAAAAACGGGACATAGAACTTACCAAATCAAGCTTGAGAAATTTCCTTTCTCTCTCTTAGGGTTTCCTTGTATTTTATGGAAAAGAATATGATAAAATGATATCTTTTTCTTTTAATTTAATTAATATAATTTAACTTTTCTACTTTCCAATTTAGTCCTTTACCTTTTTCAATTTTTCCATGGATGACTCACTAAAAATATCTACATATTTTTTTCAATGGTCTAATTGCCACATAAGGACCTCACATTTTGAATTCTCTAGCTATATAATCCCTATAGCTTATAGTATACAACTTTAACATTTTATTCAATTCAGTCCTTTTTGCAATTAAACACATAATTGATAAAAATTTTCGATAAAAATTTTCATGCAAGATTCTTATCATAATACCTATCATTTTATGAAATTTAAATAATTTCACTTTCGGACTCGAATTTGTGGTCCCGAAACTACTATTCCGATTTCACTGAAATTGGGCTGTTACATATCCAGTTTTACCTTTTTAGGTTTTACTCTTGATTAGCCTAGACTTTCTACTTCAAAAGCTCAATCCCACATTGTAAAGGTTTCCCTGTTGATATTACCAAGGCAATCTAGTCTTTCAAGCCCCGGTCTAGATGGCCTTCACTCATTTTTCTTCCAACAATGTTTCCTCGATGTCAAATAGAAAAGTAATTACGACAATTTCTGAGATATTCTCTAAGACTTCTATTCCGCCTTCACTAAATGAAACTCTGATTTCCCTAATTCCTAATTCCAGAGAAGCTACTTCAATTTCTCAATTTCGTCCAATTAGCCGAGTAATATGATTTACAAGATCATCACCAAAGTACTGGTTATGAAGCTTCGACCTATTCTATGCGAGATAGTCTTCCCCTTTCAAGGTAGTTTTGTGCCTGGAAAGCAACCTTTGGGTAACGTCATTATTGTCCAAGAGATCATGCACTCACTCAAGAAGATGAAAATAAGAAGGGAGTCATGGTCATTAAACTTGATTTGGAGAAAGCGTATAACAAGTTAGAATGGAGCTTCATTAAGAAAATCTTACACTTTGGGTTTTCGGATTCCAAGATAAATCTTATTATGAGTCGTGTTACTACTACCTCCTCCACAATTTTGTTAAATAGTTCTAAGGTTAAATCATTTCTTCCTTCTTATGGAATTAGACAAGGAGATCCTGTCTCTCCCTACTTATTTATCTTATGCATGACATGTCTTAATCTTCAAATCTTTCGTGCAGTTGATCAGAAGGAATAGCAACCAATCAAAGAGTCGATGAGCGTCTCGAGTTTCTCCCATCTTTTATTCACTAATGATATCATCTTTTTTAGGAAAACTGATTTGAAAATGATGGAATCTATAAGTTGAACCTTGGATCTATTTATAATGGAATTTGGTCAGTGTATTAACTTTAAAAAATTTAGAATAGTTTTCTCTCCCAACTGTCTACCAAGTATAAAGGCTTAAGTAGTTAATTTCTCAAGAATCGAGAAATCTTTGGACGTTTGGAAATATCTAGGATTTCTAATCTTTCCTGGTCAGTCATTTTGAGGAGATTTTAACTTCATTATGGAAGATCCAAAACAAACTGAAAACCTAGAAGGCGAACCTTTTTTCCTTGACTGGTAGATTGGTCCTCTTACAATCTACTATGGCCTTTATTCCTAAGTACTTTATCAGATTAGGTTACTCTCTGCGAGCATTCTTGATTTTCGAGATAAACTTAATAGAGATTTTCTGTGGGGTAGTTAGGAAGGGTCAAGAAAACTCTATCCGATTAATTGGGAAGATATATCTCATCCTAAAGCCCTAGATGGTTTGAGCATTCTAATTGTCAAATTTATAAATCAGGCTCTTATTATGAAATTGGGATGATGACTCGTCCATTAGAAGGATAGTATTTGGGTTGAGTTGCTCATGACCAAATATGTTCAAGATCCTAGGAATTCTTTATCGGTGTAAAATGTTTCACCGACCTGGAAATCTCTCCTAAGTATTAGCTCGCTCAAGGCTTTTGGATTTAGATGGGTGATAAAGGACGGTCATTCTGTGAACTTCTAAATGGATAACTAGTTGGGCATAGGACCTTTGAGAGAATTGCTTCAAGAACCATTTTTAAGGGAGGAGGAACTCATGACTTTTAAACAAGTGTGGGACAAGTGGGAAGATCAAGGGCCTTCATGTATTTCTTTGAATTTACCCTGAATTTTGATTGATACGTTCTTAAGTACCCTAATTCCAAATTTTTCCAATGTCCCTGATTCCTTATGTTAGAGGTGCACTAGTAATAGAAACTTTTCTTTGGCTAATGCTTATAATCCTGCTGCTAGTGTTGATACCAAAATCGCCGATCCTAATGCCCCTCTTTGGAAGCTAATATGGAAAGACAAACTCTCCCTCCCCCTAGATTATTTTTTTTCTTTAGAAACGTGGGCATGACACACTTTCAACGAGGATCTTTTTTAAGAGTAGACATATTTCATTTGAGGACCCTTGTCGGTGGTGCTCTATAGCCCCTGAAGAGATCTCTCACGTTTTTCGAGATTGTGCTAATTCTCAAAATCTCTGGGAATCCTTATCTAATTCTATTCATTATAGACCTAGACCTCAATCCTCTTGGATAAACTAGCTTACTTCTAACTTGTCTTCTAGGGACTTTTTCTTCTAGCCTCCCTTAGTATGCACTGTTTGCATTTGCTCTTTCAGAACTCTAGTTGACTTGAAATGTTGTTATTTTTTTAACTGCTCATCCGAAAGAAAATTTTGTTCATAGAGTGTTATCAGTAGTAAGGGAATTTGTTGCTTACTCTTCTGTGACTTATCGTATTCCTCTCCCCACCTTTACCCCAATCTCTTAGAAACCTTTTGATATCGATGGGTCAACTCTTGGAAATTCGAGAAAGAGAGGAGAGAGAGCAACTGTTCGAGATTATCAGGGCAATTGGGTTATTGGCTCCTATAGACACATCCCTTATGCTAGCAATGTCCAAGTCAAACTGTGGGCACTCAGAGGCGAGCTTCAACTAGCTAAGTCTCTTAATCTCAACAACCTTGAGATTGAAGTTGATGTCACCATTGTTATTTCCTTCATGTGAAATAATAATTCTACTAATTTGGTTTTATCTCTTTTGATTAAAGAGTGCAGGAAGCTCCAGCAATCTTTGACTACTAGACCTTTGTTGCATATTTTTGGGGAAAAGAACAAATGGCAATGATGCACTTGCCGAGCTAGAGAGTAGTTTACAATTTAACTATTCTTCAAACGAGGCTTTACCGTCTTTTTACTGTTTATAATATTCCTTCTAATTATTTGGAACCTTTACTGCTTAATGATAAGTATGGTTGTGTTTTATATGGAGCTTGACTTTTTAAAATTTTTATGAATCTAAATTCCTTTTCCAACCAAAAAGAAAATATAACCAGCTTATGTTGTGTTTCATTGCAACTTTTGAGACCTACATGAGAACAAATTTAAGTAAATAATTGAAAGAAACAACCAACCAAAATAAATTGATACGTCAATTCGAAATTCTAAAAAAAGAAATCGCTTTTGTATCAAAATGCTACTTTTTATTGCTATTTGCTTTTGAAATCAAAAGCAAACAGTTAAAATGAAAAAAGTAAAAGGAGTCATTTACTTCTACCTCAAAATCTGCAACACGAATGCGCTTGTATCAAAACTATTTTCTCGCTCTCCAAAATAATCTCATGTGTAGTGAAAATTAAAAAGGTAAAACACATTACCAAAATAGACATACTTCCTTCCTTAATCTAACTCTTATTTTTTATTAACACTTAATTTTGATTATTAACTCTTTCAAAGAATTCGAATTATTTTTGTTAACTTTTTAAACATAACATTTTATATAACAAGTTTCATGTACTTTATTTTTTAATTATTTTTAACATGATATATAAAATAAATAGTGCCATATTAACTTGAAGTGCATATAAACTGTCACATGAATTGTCACATCAGTATTATTAAAAAGATTAATGTTTTAGTTAAAGTTTTTAAAATCGACCCGGTGGTTGAACTAGTTCAACCACCAGTCCAACCAACTTGATTAAAAATCATTGAAAATGAAAAAAATAATTAAAAACTCTGATTCAACAGATCCGTACTAATTTTCAATCTAATCGATTAAAAGCCATTCTATAGACTAGTACCCTAGTTAATTTTCAATCCAACCGTTGTAACTGGCTAATCCGATCCACTTCACACATCATTGGTTTTAGTTAGTATTTCTATTAAAGAAAAAAATTGATTAATAATAAAATTTAATTAAAAAAATAAAAATTAAGAGTTAAATTTATTATTATATTGTAATTTCTTAATTTAGAAATACATGAAGTGAATCGCTTCAGCAAAACAGAAGTGTAAATCAATGACAAAAAGAATTTTTTTTTTTTTGAAATGTTGTTTTTCTCCCTCTATTGTCTTTGCATGAAAAATCTTTTGATTAAGAAAATTCAAAAATGTACATGCATAAATGTAAGAAGAAACAAAAAATAATAATCTTCTACTATTTATTTTATAAATGTTATATAATTATAGTTTGAGTCAGAATTTGACTCAGGATTTAACTCGATTTAATAAAAGTTGGACAAACGTTTCAAAGGGAGGGGTTTTTTCTTCCTCTAGGCTTCTGGTTCTCTGCTCGTAAAGAATTGAACCACTCGACCTATCTCTTTTCACGACTGCTGATTCAGTGTATCAACAATAAGATAAGAGTAAAAATTTAGAAAACAGATAAAAAAATTTAGCATATATTAGCAAGTAGTATTTATCGTTAAATCGAGAGCTTGATTTACTTCTTATTTTTTTAAAAATTTATGATAATATTTAAAATGTATTTAGTAATTTTTATAGCGGTTTTTAGTTTTTAGTAGTACAGGATATTTTGTTATGAGACGGTGTTAAATAATGATTTTGGCTTCTAGTTGAGGGATTAAGCTCAACTGCCTTTATTGTAACAAAAAAAATGTATTTAGTGATTTTATTTTGAAAACTATATATTATTAATACCATAAATTAAGAAGTTTAAAAATAAAAAGAGTAGTATATACGCGCGGAATATATCTCAACAGTAAAAACCAAAGAGTTTTAGTTCGAGTGTGTGTGTGTGTGTTTGTGTCCGTGAGTCACCAACAGGACACCCTCGCAAATTCAGCATTATCTCACTCGCATAACATAATAGAGTAGATGGTAGAAACAGAATCCTTCTCCTCCTCAAATATTAACTCATCCTTTTTCTCTTTCCCTCTGTACTCTTTTCTCTTTACTTTTGCTGCAAGTTGCAACTGTGTGCTCTTTATGTTCTTCTCTTTTTTCTAGTTGTTTGTAAAAAAATTAAAAGGAAAAAGAAACGAAGATGAAGGTGAAGGTGAGGCATATAGTGTTGAATTTGCTATGGGTTTCCGTGTTTTCTCCCATCTTTATTTACACTTACATGGTCGGCACTTTCTTCGATCCCTCTTTTTGTATGTCTACTTCTTCTTTTCTCTCTTTAATTATTTATTTTTTGATCTTACTGTTGTTTTACATCGTTCACGTTTCCCTTCTCTTATTGTAATTTTCTGCAGCGAGACTCGATTTTCTTGACGATGTTGCAGCAGTTGTAAGTTCCTTTTTGCAATTCTTCATCATTTCTCATTATATAAACTACCCAGAAATTTGAATTTTCCTTTCTTTTTTTCTTCAGACGTTGTCCGGGGATACCAGCCATCTCCATGTTGTTCCTCTGGTAGTAATATAATAAGATTAGTTCAGTTTATTTTTCATGGCTGGCTTGGCTTTATATGTTGACATTGATATTGATTTTGGTTGTAGGAAACTTCCACAGCCCTCAAAAAACCCGTTGGGGTCGTATATTCCGACCACTCTGCTAATTCCTTCCCCAATGGTAAAACATGAAGTGAAAATTTATCTACTTATTTAATTTAAAATTTGGAGAATTGGATGATGATGATGATGCTTTTAAATTCCCAAATTACAGAGACGACGGAGCATAAATCTACAAGAGTGCTTTCTGCTGCGAGGGAAGAACGTCAACCCCTACTAAACAGCCCCATTACACAGGCCAATGAATCTCAACTCTTGGTAATTTCTTTCAGTCTCATTACCATATCAATAACATGTTACTTGCAATCTCGCATTCGATTTCAATTTATGGTTGTTCCTCTTTCTTTAGTCTTACTATCCTACTTCCATGGTTACTTTCCTCTTTATGTGGTAAGGGTTTTGAGTCTGCATGTAGGCCTTGTTTGCTACAATGGAAATGCTGACTGTTACTCTTTTCTACGGTCTGTTCTAAACCTTTGCTATATGAGGAGCTTCATTTGTCTGCAATACATATAACCCTGATCTTCTACTTCTAATCCATCATTTTCTCTTTCGATGTCCTAGTTATCCAACGGTTTCCTTCAGTTTTGAGTTGCTATATAATCAAAGCATTTCTTTGATAATGTTTGTGTTAACTTTAACCTCTTAGAGATGGCATTCACTAACCCTTTCGAGGTTGTTACCCCTTTATTCTATTTTGCCTATCGATAACTGCTTAACATTTTGGAATAATTGTTCTCTACAGCTAAAACTAGTTTCTTAGTCTTTTACACGTTTCCAGGTTTCACAATGAAAGGAAACTTCTAACATGAATGTATATGTAGTTAACAGTTTTTTTGCCCTGTTTTCTCTGTCAATAGGCTATAAGCCTTGAGGAACAACACACGCTGCCCCCTGGTAAGATTGAGCAAAAAGAGCAATCAGTTAACAAATCTGACGAAATGACTGAAGCAGCAGATGTTCAGGTCCGTCGACTCAAAGACCTGCTCATCCGTGCGAAAGTGTACATCTCCCTTCCAGCCATAAAAAGCAACTCGCGTTTGACAAGGGAGCTTCGATTGCGGATTAAGGAACTTTCACGTGCTATTGGTGATGCAGCCAAGGACACTGATCTGCCAAAAAGGTAACTCATCTTTCTGAAACAAGGATGCTGCTCTTATTTTAATTATTTTTAATTTCTTTTTGTTTGGAGGATTTTAAGTGTAGAATGTGGCTTCCACTTTGCTTTTATCCATCAACATGAATCTTATTGTTGCAGTGCCTTTGAGAAGTTGAAAGCAATGGAGCAATCATTAGAAAAAGGTAAGCAGATTCAAGATAACTGTGGTGCTTCGATAAAAAGGCTTCGGGCTATGCTCCACTCAACTGAAGATCAACTCCGAGTGCACAAAAAAAAGACTACATTCTTGGCACAGTTAACTGCAAAAACCCTTCCCAAAGGTCTTCATTGCCTGCCTTTGCGTCTTACTACTGAGTATTATACCTTGAATTCTTCACAACAGAACTTTCTAGATGAAGACAAATTAGAAGACCCCCGACTGTACCATTACGCGCTTTTCTCCGATAATATATTAGCAGCTGCTGTTGTTGTAAACTCAACCATTTCCCATGTTAAGGTAAATGTACTCCCCTATAGAGGCTTAACTCGTACTTTCAGTTGCCAATGGAAAGTGAAAACGGTTTCATTTTTAATCATAAGATTGTCTTAATCATTTTGTTCATAATTTTCATGATTATGGTTGACTTATTTAACTCGTTAAGTTTATTTAACTCATTAAGTTTGCTTAATTCCTGGCAGCACCCTTCGAAGCATGTTTTCCACATTGTTACAGATAGGCTCAATTATGCAGCAATGAGGATGTGGTTTCTGCGTAATTCACCAGGGAAAGTCACTATACAGGTTCAGGACATTGAAGAATTTACATGGTTAAACTCAAGCTACAGTCCAGTCCTTAAGCAGTTAGGTTCTCCTTCGATCCGTGATTATTACTTCAGGGCCCACCAGTCTAATTCTGTTTCAAATCTGAAGTACCGAAACCCAAAATACTTGTCCATCCTGAACCATCTTCGGTTTTACCTACCAGAGATCTTCCCAAAACTCAATAAAGTATTGTTCTTAGATGATGATGTAGTAGTCCAGAAGGACCTTAGTGATCTTTGGTCCCTCAATTTGAAGGGCAACGTTAATGGTGCTGTTGAGACTTGTGGAGAAAGCTTCCATCGATTTGATCGGTATCTCAACTTCTCACATCCTCTAATCTCAAAGAACTTTGACCCACATTCTTGTGGATGGGCATATGGAATGAACATTTTCGATTTGGCGGAGTGGAGGCGGCAGAACATAACAGAGGTGTATCACAGATGGCAGAAGCTGGTAAGTAATGTGTAAATGCTGGCTAAACAGATAATAGGATAGGCATTAAAGTAACTAAGAAACCAAGTGAGTTCATTGTGTTTGCATTGTTAGTCTTCATTAGAGATCAGCTACTACCCTATGCTAGTATATTATCTTTATTATTATTATTGAAGGAAATTTTGTTTGCAGAATCATGGCAGGCAATTGTGGAAGTTGGGGACCCTGCCTCCTGGTCTCATTACATTTTGGAAACGTATTCATCCCCTGAATAGGTCTTGGCATGTGCTTGGGCTTGGCTACAATCCTAATGTCAACCAGAGGGAGATTGAACGAGCTGCTGTTATACACTATAATGGCAACTTGAAACCATGGTTGGAGATAGGCATACCCAAGTACAGAAACTATTGGGCTAAGTACGTAGATTATGATAGTGTGTATTTGCGAGATTGTAATATCAATCCGTAGAAAGCCTTCTTTAAATGTCCTTACACATAATGAACCAAAAAAAAAAAAAGAACCTTACATATTGTTTAGCGGTGACCGATGTTAATTTAGATTCATTCTTTCTTGTATACATAGTCAATTTTGGTTTTGGTTTTTTCAGTTTCTTGTCACATTTTGTTACAAAATCATGTTGATGTGGCTATAAGTAGCTACGTATGAATATGATCTGTGGCCATCATCTTTCCAAATTCCCTCTTGTAGCTGAGCGTCTTGCTCGTTTGAATTTCTTCTTATTATCCGCTCGCCAGCCCACACATCAAGCTAAAAGCTTTTTAACGAAACCTGCTTCTTCATCATATACGTGGGAGTGTAATGTGAGGATTAATGAATTTGGTCACCGTGGCAGTGTCGAAGAGGTGAAGAAACTGTTCGACGAAATGCCTGACATTCTAAAGGATGCCGCTTCTTATGCTTCCATGATCAATGTTTATTTGAAAAATGATGATCTTCCCAAAGCAGAGACGCTGTTTCACTCCTTGCCCTACAGAAATATTTTTGCTGAATCTGCAATGATACACGGATACGCGAAGGCCCATCGTCTACCTAAAGCTTGTCAACTGTTCAATGACATGGTAGACAGAAATGCCTTTTCCTGGACTAGTTTGATTTCTGGGTATTTTGCAATCGGGCAAGTTGAAGAGGGTCGTCTGCTTTTTGAACAAATGCCTGATTCTTTGAAAAATGTAGTGTCTTGGACGACTTTTGTTTTGGGTTATGCACGAAATGGTTTGATCAATGAAGGTCGCCACATGTTTGATAGAATTCCTGACAAAAACATTGTCGCTTGAACAGCTATGCTCAAGTCTTATGGTAAACATATATGCTAACATCAGGTGCCAAACCAAATGAGATCACTTTTGTAGAAATCTTATCGGCTTGCAGTCGGGCTGGTCTTGTGGAGAAAGAACTAAAGCTATTTGATTCAATTCACGCATTTGGTTTACAACCCAAGGCTAAGCACTATTCCTGCCTTGTGGGCATTCTTGGTCGAGTAGGACAACTGGACAAGGCCATGAGTGTTGTCAAGAAAATGCCTCCATCCAAAAGAGATGGCACCTTTCTAGGAGCTTTACTTGCTGCATGCAGAGCGCATGGGGGTCATAAAATAGCAAATCACATTAGCAAACTGCTTATTGAGCTAGAGCCCACAGATTCCGGTGTCGACGTTCTCTTGGCCAATGTATATGCAGCGCATGAGAAATGGGATGAGTTTGCCCAAGTAAGGAAAATGATGAGGGAGAGGAAACTGAAGAAAGTTGCTAGTTTTAGTCAAGTAGAAGTAAAAGGAAAGAATCATGTATTCTTCGTAGGGGACAGATCCCATCCTCAAGTTGAAGGGATCCATGAAATGCTACGACTTATGCACTACCACCTTCTACGACCGAGGTGGGTTACATTAGATGAAATTTGACCACCTAAATGTATCTTTACTCGCACAGTAGTTGGATTTGCAAGGAGCTGAATAAAAATGCAGTTCTTTTGTCATCTAGGTTTTGGTTCACACAGCAGTCAAAATTCGCTGACTGTAGGCATCTTGTGATGATCGACAGTGTAAAACTAACTGTCCACAAACTACACATACTTCATGAAATGCTACGACTTATGCACTACCACCTTCTACGACTGAGGTGGGTTACGTTAGATGAAATTGACCACCTAAATGTACCTTTACTCGCAGTAGTTGGATTTGCAAGAAGCTGAAGAAATATGGAGTTTTTGATGTCGTCTAGGTTTTGGTTCACACAGCACTCAAAATTGGCCGACTGTAGTCGACAGTGTAAAACTAACTGTCCACAAACTATCCATAGTTCATTATATTGCTAAATGATAGTCTCTGTAGATGAGCATTGTATGGTTGGATATGCTTGGAGAAATGCTCTGTTTAATTTAAATACGTGGATGCTGCATTTACATTATCAAAGTAAAGCTCGGAAATCCGCATAATTATGCTTCGAGTTTAAAATGACTTGGAACACTTCATACTGAAAACACTAGAAACAAGAAAAAAACAGCTTAATGTTTCCTGGGGTCACTCACGTGGAACGATGCCTCCGGTGACTTACCCGTTTTAGGATGCAAAGGCGTAGCCGCTTACTAAGGGCTTCTAGCTTTTCTAATTTCTCATGTTTCGGCTTTGGGGTTGTTGAATCTCTCTTCTTCTGTTTCTTCTGCTTCTTCTGCTTCTTTTTTTCCTCTTTGGGTGGATCACTTGATTTTTGCTGCGTGCTTTTCAGAGGTGTTGCAAGCACATCAAGAGTCACCTAATGAGACAGACACAGCCCTCTTTTCGGTAAGAAAGATATGACCGGAAATCAGATACAATTATAGCAATGATGCAGATAAAGGAGGCAGCCCATTCGAGTTTGAAATAAATCATAAATCATGCAGCAAACAAAAGCTTAGAATTTAATAGCCTGTTATATGCATTATGAGATGAAGGTAAGCCTTCATCACAACATGGTTAAGATTCCTCTTGCCATGAGCAGAGTTAGAGGCAGACAGAGACATAGAGCAACCTGATTTCCGTTATTAGCAGCCGTACAGTCTGCTGAAGATTCTTCATCACTGCCCCCCAGTGAAGAGCATCTTCCCCAACTTTCCCTGTTTGAGCTTGTATATGAGCAACATTCATCACTTTGACCATTAGGCTTATCCTGCAAATCGGAAAGCAAAAATCTGTAATGAAACAAAGTGTGAATAGCAGAAAAACAAGTTGCTCATAATTTATTTCAACAGGTTTAGAAACCATGTTCAGTAACAGACAATAGCCACATTGGAGGTGAAGTCATGGGTGCGGAATGAAACTAACATTAAATTGAGTATAAATCAGGGCAGTTTCTCAGGCTAGCTTGAGAGTGCGTCAAGCAGAAACTCAATAAAAGAACTACCTACTCTTCCCTGTTAAAAGAATAAAATATACATATGACAGACTTAAGTGCAGATAGACACAAAGGAAATTCATGGATACCTGTAAATTTGATTGCTCATCACTGTCAGGTCTAATATTTCTACTAAGCATGGGATCCTGCAATTTTAAGAAATAACAAAATTTAAAAATATACTTAGTTTTAGATTAACAAGCAAACAAATAACAAAAACAAAGTGAAATGGAATACTACCAATCTAGCAAGTGGTGCAACTTCTGAGACGAGTTCACTAACTGGCTTGGTCATCAAAACTCTAGGTGCAGCAGAAGATGAACTTGGAACATTGGTTGATTCAGTTTCAATGCCAGTGATTATTTCATACAACAGGCTCTAAAAAGAATTACACAAAATTCAAGTTAATCCTTTGGTAGCTATATATCCCCATATTCCAATGTCTACAAAAGCTTTTACAGGACATACTACTATCACCAATTACTCGGGTCAGATCATCTTAGCCAAGACCTTTATCCAGGAAATTAATTTCCAGCCTAGGCATAGTAGTCTCCTTGTTGGTATGTTAGTCTATAAGAAATTTGTGAATACATGATTATGGGGATGTGTTAATACACTGAACATTACTAAAAATATATTATTTCTCAGCTGCAACCTAAAAATACCTAAAGACAAAGGAAGGTATGACATAATCATAATGCAGCCGGGCTAAACTCCTAAATTCTTGGGGGTTTACTGCTACTGATCCAAATCTTAATGGAAAAGCTTTACAAGAGGCAGAGTTTCAGAAGAAAACAGAAAAAATGGAAAAATATGTACATCACATAATGCAAACCGAAGGACACTGATATTTGACTCTTAAACTACTTTCTCAAAAGCTCCAACATGAAAAGAAATTCACCTCATCCATGCCAGCACCGACTTTCAAATCACCAAGATCATAGTATTTCTCAAGCTTACTTGAACAAGCAGAAGAAATTTGAGGTGGACGAAGCACGTTGAAGAAGAAAATGGAGACTGAATCATAATAAAACTGTGGCCTGGAGGAGTTGTGATCACCATCAAATTTTATAACGTTTTTATCTCCCTGCATAGAATATGCATGGTTAAACACTTCCAAGATCAGCCAATACATCCAAGAAAAAGTGAGAATTTTTAAACGGTAAATTACCGCATATGATTTAAATATGAGGTCAGAGTGATGAGGTTGAATAAATTTGTCCTCACTAGCATGTCCAAATAAAGCTGGAATGAATGTTTTAGGTGCTACCTGTGAATAGAAAGTCTAGAATGTTACTCAAAATAATTAACAGTAGGTAAAGAAACAAACCCCACATAAAATGGCGGGAAAAAAATCTGCCAATTGATCTGGGAAATAGGTTTTAACATAAAGAAGGATGAAAAAAAGTTAATCAACTCGCTAACTTGTGAACGTCAACAAGTTCATTAATATGGACAAACCTTCAGACAGTTTAGATCCATAATGTCAAACTTCGCCTTCTTCTGAATTACACGTCTCATGTACTGCACAGCCATCTTAACCTAATTGAAACAGAAGGCAGGAAATACAATTTATTGCAACAAACCCCATTTTATCAATTCACATGTCAAGACTATTTCAAAAAAAAACATGTCAAAACCAATAGAGTAATTATCATTACTGTACTAGTACCACCAAAACCAGCAGAGATATACACATTCTGATAAAAGCAGCACATTAGCACCACTTACCACACCTCACATCTGGTACTTAGGTGTGGTGGCATTTTCTGACCATACCAACAGACTAGTTTTGGACATTTTAGCTGAACCACTCTTTCTACTTCCACTGGGTGGCCATAATGGGTAAAATATGAGATCATGCACCTCATGTTTAGCCACATTAGTTACTGTGTTAGAGCATGCATATCATTCCATGGTTATTGGTCAATAACATATGATATCTTCACAAGGTAAAATTTGGTCATGCCTGGTTGCTTTGAACCCGCAAACTTAAGCTAACACAGATGCAGAAAGATTCATACCGTGAATTTAGGAAGCCGGATTTTATACACATCAACCAGTTCCATCATAAGATCAAATAAGTTTGAGAAGGCACTGTCTAACACCATTCCTGCTATTGAAGGATCTTCTGCTCCATAAAGAAGGCTGCATTAAATAACAAAGAGAGAAACCTAACATACTAGTAAGCATACTTTTCCTAGGAAGAAACAAAATACAAATCTTAGAAGCATCATCAAGAGAATAAGCATTCCAAACAAGGGCTTTGAAACACATCCTGTTTGAGAAAGCAAAGAGTGTCTGAAAATGCAATAAATAAAGTGAAAATATGAAGCACCTGGTGACAGCACCCATTGATCGTCCCCAGAGACCTATACGTGATATTTGTCTTTCACTTCTCAAATATGATACCACGATCTTGAGATCGTCTCTCTGTCAAGAGTTTAAAAATCAATAAAGAAACATATAAAAAGACAAAAAGGAATACATAAATGTTCATTAAACTTAGATAACAGAGGCACTCAATTAGATTGAGTACATACCTCATGCCAACCAAGGCTAACATAATCACCATCAGATAAGCCTGACCCCGAGAAATCAAGTGTGAATACCGTAATATTTGATGGAAGAAGAATTACAGCAGCTTCATTGGCATCAGCCCTACATCCACTGTGATATCAACCACAGAAAAAAGAGGGTAAAACTTTATCTCTTTTTATGCTATGTAATCTTCGATAATGATTCAGGCCAATTCTTTTTTGAGGCACAATCCTATTTAAAAGCTATTTAAATCTAAGCTTTCATTTAACCAGAAGATACAGAAAGAATCTCATACCTATTTCCATGGCAGTATATAACACAAGGGAGTGGAGTTTCTTCAGGGAATGGTGAAGGCATATAATGACTGCAACGCAACTTATGGCCCCTTTCATTTGTAAGCTGTATACATTTGAAATAGATAATCTAACATGTGCCAAGAAGCTAAATATAAAGCCCTGAGGTGACAGACAGAAAAAAGAGATAGAAGGCTAATTAATGTCCATACTTGCCTCCAAATCTTGTCTTTTGAATTGCCTGCCTGCAAGAGTAAACTCCTTTTCCCAAAGATACTGCTCTGGGTTATAATCAGCCCTGCACGTACACATGGCAAAAGCATAAAAGATAGTGACCGAAAGGGAAGATCAATGATTGGAGCAGCAGTGCAGCACTAACAACTTACAAGTAGTCAAAAGGTTGAGTAATGAAAAAAGGAGTTGCAAATCAACAAATGAGATGGAGGCAACAGTAATTCGCAAAAACAACTCCTTAACAAGCATGCATCATTCAGTAGAAGTATCATCATTTTAACACGTCTCTTGAGTATACTAGTTATTGTTTGACAGTAAGACTCAGTTCAACATCTATTACACAACTTAAGAGGTCATGTAGCCCTCGTTTTCCATATTTTGAAAAAAATTGTTGCAATTATTGAGATGCTATGCTTTTATGCATGATTTATTCCTTCCTTTAACTTAGATGTTTTCAAGGTTGTCGTTGCTCAAAAAAATAAAATTTTAACTATAGCTTTTTCTCTCATCACTCATTCTAGCACTATTTTCGACTAACATAATCTATTTATTTGGTAAATTTTTTAAATTATGCAAATTTTATAAATTTATTATTTAAGAAAAACAGTACCAACTTTCAATTTTTCCAAAAACATTAATATTTTGTTTTAAGTTTTATTTAATAAATTTTTTCATTTTAAAAGATCGAATTAATTTTATTTTATAAACACAAAAAACATATATAAAAATAACATAATTGGTAAATACAGCATTTCAAAAAAAGAAAAGAAAACTTGGACTATATTATAAAACAATCTTCAAAATATGGTTGGCTTGGGGTTTTTTTATAAAGTAATACTTCAATTTTACTTATTCAACATTTTTGTCCACCAACTATTGTGAACTTTTACCATGTTATTACACTAACCAACCAAACAAGGCAGAGGAGGAGCGAAACACAAGGGTATGCAATTTGTTTCAACCCTTATACTAGCACAACTATTTCGTTGCAAAAGAGACAATAAAGAACTAAAATGCAATGGAAAAATTAGGATAACGGCCTGGGTCTTTCAAGCTTTAAGAGATGAGCAAGGAATTAGAGTGGAGTAGTGTAACAGAGACATACCTTGGCGGTCGAATAACAAAATTGATGAACTGATCAATCATCTTGCTTTGAGCGAGCTTTTTTGGTTATGATTGTGAATCGACAGAAGCGTGTAACTACTCCAGCGCAATGTACGAGCAGGTCCCCAAATTCACCTGTCGAACATTTTAGGTCGCTCCAATTGAACTGTTTCTATCTCTCTTTATAAATAGAGAGAGTGTGTGGGAGAGTATGGAAGAAACTTCCTTCTTTTATTGGAAGGAAGGCATCTTTAAGAAGCCGTACATTAAATTATAAAGTTCGCAGTCCCATGGAGAGAGTTGGGCAGAATGTCTCCCTCAAACATCGTCACGAAACGTCCAACCTTTCGTGCCAAAGAAAAAATTAATCGTGGAGCTGAATGTGAGCGGTTAGTAACTAAACAAGTAATAACAATTACTAGGAAAGGAGTTAACTAAAGAATAGAACACAAAACCTGGTTCACAACCTTTTTCCTTTCAGATCTAATGCGGCAGGACTTTTGGGTGAAGTCTTCTCGCAATTAAAGTTGTCAGCTGAGAGACGCGTGTTGTAGATGGATCTTTTACCTGTTTCTTGGGAAGAATCACCGAGAAAAAGGAAACGAAGTTGAAGGAATCCGATTCCAGATCTCACAAAAACAGAAACGTACTTTTCGAACCAGAAGGTGGAAGAAAAAGTCAAACAAGAGAGAGAATTTTACCAAAAAAATGGAGTATGGAGAGCTCACAGGTTTTGGTGCGGCTGTTGGCGGCTGAGAAGGGAGATAGCAGCCAGCAGGAGGCAAAGAGCAAGCAAGCACAGCTCAGAGACAGACAGAGGCGGAGAGAGACGGAGCTTTTTCTTTTGTGCCCATTTTTACTGGGTTTGTTTATTTCATAATATTTTATTATATCCTTAAAAGTACTCATTTAAAAAAAAATGATAAATATCTATAAAATAAATTCTGTCATTTATCTGGAAACTAATTTTAATTCTTCAAAAAATAACTACAAACAAACTGTCGTGAGCATTGGATCAAGTTTATCGAATTGAACTAAAACTTGTTAATTTAAAATTTTACCAATTTGAAAATAAATCTATAATTCTACCAATTTGAGTTCAATGAAAATAAATATGATTTGATTAATTATAAATAACATTACACAATATTTTCTTAATCTCAAGTTTGTTGAGTGGATTAAAAAAACTCCCAGTTTTGGAATTTTTTTTTTTTTTTTACTTTTCTAACGCCTCTCTTACATTTGGAGTCTCAAAATAGAAAAAAGAAGGAAAAAAACAGTTGCTGTCTCCTTAAATAAGATGGAAGGGTGGAAATGATTCAATAAAAGTTATTATCTAATCTACACTAAAAATGGATATTTTACTATATTTTAGAACATTTGGCAAAAATGGGAAATCCCACTTAAAATGGTCCTCAAAACCAAATAAATGGCTATTAAATTCTATCCAATTGGGTGATGACCAAAAAGAAAAATGAATGCGATTGCCTCACAGTATTTTAATTTTGAAAAACTAAACGCAACCCAACCAAAAAACTTTTGAATTGATTTTGTGATTTTTTTTTCCCTCACCCCCAAAAACAAAAAGTTAAATTCTTCAATTAATCACTCAAATTTTAAGTTATTTTTATTTTAGTTACCTAAAATAATTATTACAATTTCGTCATTGCCATTAGAGAATGATTAATTTTAACTACCTAAAATTTAAACTCCCTAACAACAGTTGACTGAATACGTATATTATGTTTACATTTTACATTTTGATCATTCAACTTTTAACTCGTTTTTATTTTGATTATTTAAAATATTCTTTTTTTTAAGTAAAAAAACTTAGATTAAAATAAAATAAAAAAGTATAAGCTAAAATAACGCATTCAAAAATTGTCAAAATATAGCATTATTTTATTTTTCCAAATTTAAAGTTTAGAACTTTCCGCAATTAATTTTCAATGATTTTTTTTTCATTTTAAAAGAAATGAAAGGTTAAAAAAAGTAAAAAATATATATTTATTTCTTTAGCTAAAATTAATAAAAGAAAGGAAAATAAAGTAATTTTAATATATTTGCTTAAGATATGGAAAGTAAAGTAAATGATTTGTTGAAATAAAAATTTTCAATTATAACCTTACTTAAATAACATAAAATATTTAAATTAAATTATAAAAACTAATGTTCTTCATAAAATAATAATTACAAGTTTTAATAAAAATATAAATTAATTTGATAAATTGTTAATTTAATACAAACTTTTTAAAAACTAGAGTACTAATAATTCAAAAATATAGAAGCATTTACAATAAAGTAATAAGGTGTTAAAAAAATGAAAAAAAAAATCAATGCACTAGTAGGAGAAAATTTTTAAAAAATAAAAAATTATGGTCTTTCCTTTTCTCTCACTTTCCCCCAAATTGGAGTATTTAAAAGATAAAAGAAAACAAAGGAAAGTAAGAAATTCTCAACTCCCTTCACTTGGCAAGAAGAATCCTTTCCCTTGAATTACTTAACTTTCCTTCTCCTTACCCCAATCGAAACATAATGTTAAAGTTTTTTTATACCTACATCAATACTTAAAAAAAATTCTTTTGACTGACCAACCTAAAAGTCGAGTGACTAAAATGAAAATGTAAATATAATATAGTGTTTAGTTAACTATTGTTAAAGATTTAACACTTGGATGACTAAAATGAAAATTTGAATTTATTTTGGTAACCAAAATAAAAATAATCTAAAATTTGAGTGACTAAAATGAATATATACACGATGTGTGTTTAGTCAATCAATGAAAGCATTCTCTGATGCATTTCTTATTTAATGACCAAAATGAAAGCAACTTAAAAAATTGAGTGACCAAATAGGGAATTTACCCAAAATAAAATAAAAAGCCTCTAGGGAAGGCAATGTGAAGGTAAACCCATATCACACGGCATAGAGGACACAGCTGTTTCCACTCTGTAGTTTCTTTCTACCTTCTGAGTGAGCCTATCTTTTTTTATCTTGTGAATAGTTTGCTTTCCAACTACAATTCAATTTGGGAATGCGAAACCAACTTCTTGTATCCTAAAGATAAACCACCCAATTTTCATGAAGCCTATCAGTTAGGGTCATTCACTCATTCCTGAGGCCTCAGAAACAAACCAAAACCATAAAAACCAAACAATAAATGATCTAAGGCGTAGTGTAATTGGACTCACCCTGCTGCTTACCAGGCCTTATTTCTTCCGTGTAGAATTACCTTTATACACAGTCAAAACTCTTTTAAGTAATTGTTTCACATAATCAGTTTCATCATATGCTACACTACGACAGTATCGCATCAGGAAATCCGTATTAACCGAAAAGAGAGTTGCAGAATCTCCTTTTGTGTGTGGAATATAATGAAGCTAACAAATGACCCCAACTGTTTCAACATGGCCACCCATCAATTCGACATATTGAAACCTGTGCAAACTGGAACTGCAATGTTTCAATCAAGGTAGATTTCAACAGCTGCTACCTGCAAAGTGCAAACGACAGATCTGTAGGAACTGGAACCTGGTTTAGACCATATATAGCAACTCTTTCTCTAGCTATTGCCTCTTTGAACAATTTCTATTTTCCTTGCAGGGAGAACAGAGAAGGGAGGGGGATTAGATTTGCTCAAAAATTTTGGAATGTCTATGCTCTACAGGTTACTACTGGGTGTCACTATGCCTTGAAGCTTCCACCCACCATATCCTGCTACAGCAAATGCCTGAAAAGGTAAGACACTAGGTTCAGTAATGGTTCACCCATTCAAACATTGTAAATGATATTAAATCTGATATTAAATGGAGATTAAGCAGCACTGGTCAAGTTTTTGCATCTTCATCTCTGTACCTTTCCTAAACGGACAGTATGATTGAACCATCGCTTTCTATATATGGAGATTTTCTAAATAAAAAGATACATCAACAGGGGATCAGACAGAACGAACACCATAAATTCACAAGCTTAATTATACTTTTTTAGAAGGGAATCAGTCAATTTAGTTCTAAACACGGTTAATCCCACTTCTCCCATCTGTCTACTAATGATTTATGATACTATGCCCTAATTTCAAGGCAACACTGTTTATCAAACAAGTATCAGTTTTCAAAAGTTTTGGCACTAGGTTTCGCAGATGTTTATGCTTCAAGTGAATATACTTTGAAAGTCTATTGAATATCCATCCTGTAGCCTCTACATGAACCCCCTGAATAGCATGATTTTATGTAGGTCACACACTTCTATTCTTCTGACATGTGTCTGACAAATATCCAGCGCAGAATGCATGGCTTTCTGCTCCAAATATAAGGAAAAACAAAGAAAAATAGAATTTAACCACATTAGAATGTATATATCCTAACTTGACGGAGTACAAGCAAAAGAAACCTTATTTCATGCAATTAATTAACTCAGAAAAAAGTAGAAGAAATGTCCAACTACGTTTTTTTCTTTCAAAAAAGAAGTAGAAGAAAGACGGAAAGCTTGCATCAGCCTTGTCTATCACGTATCTTGTTCTCAAGCAAAATTTCAATATACCAAACCATTAAATCTGCAAATTCTACAAGAACACAAAATAGAAATTTCCTTGAAACATAAACTGGATTATGCTTTATAAGAGCTTATGAGAATAGTTCACAAATCCAAGTTAGCAGCACTTCTAAAGAGGTGCAGTTCTTGCAGATAATAAAGGTCAAATATATAGTAATAAAGTATCAAGCGACTGGACTCGCCATATACTGAGCTTATAAATGTAAGGACAAACGAAATTGAGACAACAGAACTGAAAATAGTTTATGAAGAGGGGAAATACGACCTCTTCCCATGATTTTCCAGGAGCTTCAAGCAAAGCAGCATTACAAGTCTTGAGCTCTACAGAAGCACCAGTGAACATGGAGGCCGCCTCTTCCCATCCCCTATTATGCCCCATACACCTGTATAACTGATTTAGTGTGAATCTGGGATAAACTATGAGTAGACATTTTCTTAGGAAATAAGCACACCATTACACTAATCAGGTTTACATTAAAGAGTGGCAACCTAATGCTTGGACTAGAATGACACGTTGAAACAAAATAAAGACAGCCAAGGACTAATCAAAGCAGAAGGCAAAAGAGAAACTGACATAATAGTGAATAATTCATCCCTTGAATATTGACATATAGTTCGTTGGAGGTGTTCAGCAGTCTGACCATCCATGGCTGCAATGGAATAATAACTAGATATGAAATGGACCTCCGCTTCCAGGAAACCACGCGCCTCTTCCTGCATGATATTAAGTGTTTCCCTGGTCCGCAGGGCATCACTGGAGCAACATAAATTAAGAGATTGTGAATTCCTTTTTGCTTTCTAATCTTCTGAAAAGCGGTAGTGAGGTTTTCAGAATATGATATTTAAAGAAGATAAACTAGCTAACCTGCATAAAATAAGCTGAGGGATCCAACCCATACGTTCGAGCTTTCGAGAAACCGTTACAGCGTCAACTCGTCCGGTTTTACTGAGAGGGCGGTCATGATCTGATGGGGTTGGTGTTCGCCGAATTGTCGCATTCATCGATAAGAAAATTAAGATAGCAAGATATGGGATTAATAAATAAATAAGTAAAACAAGAGGTCAGAATGCTAGTGAAAGGAATTAAAAAAGAAAAGGAACCTCGCAAAGACGGATGTTGCCAAGAACTCTTGGCATGGCGAAGTAGAATGAGGCGGCGAGATGCAGGTTGGGCCTCCGACGCGGCTAGCTCCACCTCCGCCTCCGCCCCAATCATCAAACACCTCCTCCTCCTCCGGAGCAAACAGATAGGAACTGGGGTCAAGCCAATGCTCAATGGCTTGGAGGTCGAGAGCCAAGTGCCCACTCCCACTGTAGCACTAGCATTCATTTCTGATTTCAGTATCTGGAATCTTTGTGCCGCTATTTGCCAAATTGTTTTCCTTTGTATAGATGTGAAGTTAAAAATAATTGCTTGGTCTGAGAATGGGGACATGAAATTAAACATATTTTCCCATTACAATAATTTTTTTTCATATTAATCTAAAAACTGGGCCTTTTTTCTAATTTCATCTTTGAATTTTGATTTTGTTAACCTATACACCATCATTTAATTTTTTAAAAAATTTTAATTTCTTTATATCTTTAATACTTTTTATATTTTTTTAGATTTTATATTTTTAAATTTTTAAATAATAATATGACATAATCTTGAAATAATGTATCTTCACTTTTGAAAATTATCTATATTTAAAAATCAAATTAAAAAAGTTTGCTATTATTTAAAATTAATGTGCACCTGAATAAATTAGAAATCAAGTTTACAAAAATTACTCAAGTTAAAGATTGAATGTTGCTTTAATCCTAAATTAGAAATCAAAGTGCAGATGCGTTAGAATTTTAGGATTTGTTTAGTTGAGAGGAATGAAAATTAAAATGATAAAATTAGAAGAATAAAAAAATTATTATTTACTTTCAAAAAATATATATATTTCTTCTTTTCATTGGCATTTTTTGGATGAGAGGAAAAAAAAAGAAAAGAATTTGTTTTTATTCTGTCATGGTAGATGCGAAAATAGAATGAAAAAAATAAAATATTTGAAAAATACATAATTTTGAATTAATATGCACATTTTTATTTCATTTTCTCTTTTTTCATCATTTCAAATTGAAAACATTATTTTTTATAAATTAGATAAAAAACAATCTCACTTTTTATTTACTTTTGTCTCGTTTTTTTCTCAACCAAACACACTAAAAATTTATTTTCTTTTCATTTTTTTTTTTCCTCTCATCTTTCACTTTTTTACCCAAAACTAAACACACCCTTAATTTCCCAAGTGTTTGAGGGTAAGTATGTGACCATCTTTTAAATTTGTTCAAGCTTAAATTTTATTAGATGTACCATTTTTAGAATTATTTAAAAAAGTTTTTAATACATTCCCATTTTTATCTTCCAGAAATATATATTCCAATTTTGTAATTAGATTATACTTTATAATATTTTAATTCTATTTATACTGATTCAACTGTGTATTATATATAATTATAATTATAACTTCAAAATTTTAAATATATAATAATTTTTTTTGAATGATCTCATTATAGGTATTTGATATATATATGTATGTGTATATATATTACATAATATTTAAATTTACTTATAGTCTCTATCCACCTATAAATAAAAGGACATGGGTTCAAAAATTTTAAACTTTGAAGATGACATTCTCAAAATGGACAACCTTAAACTTCAAAATAAATTAAAAATCAGACAAAAACCTCAATATTTTCGTTGGGTGGGTTATGTTAGGGATTATTATTTTTGGTCATTTTCTACCTTCTCCTGTAGCTCTAAATCGAAAAATATGAGTCACTATATATGATTATTAATTTTACTAATATTATCTATAAGTTAGGGACAGAGCGAACCACTCTGTCACCTACTATACATGATTATTAATCTCATTGCCTACAATACATGATTATTGAATTTACCGACATCGTTTATACGTTAGGGGTTACTTATACATTATTATTAATTTTATCAATAACAATATTTTTGTTGGGTCTAGAAGTTATGGGTTATTAATTTTTATCATTTCTCGCTGCAAGACTTCTTACTTAAAAAACTCAAATAATGAATGTTACATTTAGCACTGACTTTACAATCAAATACTTATAATTTGAACTTTTATCAAGGTCACGTTACACTTTTTAGAAACTAGTTAGTCTAACAATAAAATTTCATTTCATTTCATACACGTTTCGAGTCCCTTTAAGCCAACTAAAATTTTTTAGTTTTAGGTTTGTATGTCTCGAGACAAGGACTCAAATGTCTCAAGACATTGTCATGTTACTATAGAACTTTAGCTTCAAAGTTGCCTTGTCTCAAGACAAATGGGTATAAATCTAGAAATATTGGAGCTTTTGTCTCTAGACAAAGTCCAGTATGTCTCGAGACAGGATCTTTGTAACGCCCCTAACCCGAATCCATTACTGGAATAGAATTACGGAGCATTACCGGAGCTATCGATTTATTTATCAGATATTTTATTTCATGTAACGTTCATATTTGGAACCAATTAAAATCAAACATATTGTCCCTTAAAAGTACTTATTTTTCTCGATGTGTTTTACTTGAATTTATTACTCGTCTCAATATACTTAATTTCCTTGCATCAACGTATCAAAGATAATCACATATTTACATGTCATGATAAATATCATTCTCTTGCCATTTCTTCATAAACATAAATCAGGTAATTCATTATATCGATATTTCATACATTTAAAGATATGATTCAAGTTACACTAACTTACCTTGCTGCTTGTTCATGTTTATAATTTCATTAATCCGATATTTTTTCTTTTCCATGTTCAAGTCTTGTATTCGAGTCATCCGAATTTTTAAAAATAAATTTGATCGTCGTTTTCATTTATTTCATATTCTAATATATTCAATTAATGCTATAAATAAAATTACCATTTTACCCCTAAACTTTTAATTAATACGATTTCATTCTTAGGCTCAAAAAAAAAATTCTTGCAATTTAATCCTTATTTCCAGCCGTTATTCTCATACAAATTGATAACAACCCATGAATTCTATAAAATATCAGAATTTTCCATAATTTCAACACTTTTCAATTTAATCCTTAAAATATGTTTTTCCCCGATCTTGAACTAAATTAATAATTTCATTCAATTTTGAATTTTTAAATAATAAAATAATCCATTTCATGCAAATTGGTTATTTCTAATATTTTGTTTACAAAATTGCCCATAAAATTTTAATTTTATTCAATTTAGTCCCTGAGCCTAAAACATGCAAATTAGCCATGCTAGCTAAATATTCATACATATTTTCCTCCTCCTCCTCTCCATTCCACATTCTTAATATATATAACATGCTATAAATAACATTATCAATAATTTCACTATTTACTTATATGTATATTCAAAACTGTCCATTTGAGTCATAGTCACTAAATTATTTATATCTTGAGCTGCAAAACTCGAAATTAAGATCCAAAAATTTTCCCTAAAACTAGACTTACATATCTTCTTACCATAAATTTTCAAAATTTTTGGTTTAGTCAATAAGTACTGTTTATTATTTAAAGTCACCCTTATTCTGCTGTTTGACAGTTCCGACCATTCTTTACTAAAAATTAATTATCTCATTGTATAAGATTCGGATGATGTTCTCGTTTGTTTCTATTAAAAATAGACTCATTCAGGATTTTAAACATATAAATTTAAGAACCTAATTATTTTTCCAATTTTTAATGATTTTCCAAAGTCAAAATAAGGGAACCCGAAATCATTCTAACCTTGTCTCACTAAATTTATTATATCTCAAAATTTATAATTTTATTGCTTACATCGTTTCTTCTATAAGAAACTAGACTCAATAAGCTTTAATTTCATATTTTTTTTAATTCTCTAATTCGATTCCATAATTTATGGTGATTTTTCAAAGTTAGCTTACTGCTGTTGTCTAAAACTGTTTTAGTGTAAAATGTTAATTATTAAGTTTATAACACCCTTATTTCCTTTCTCTACAATATTTCCCACTACTTTCTCTTATTTCTCTTCATTAATATATCAAGAACATAGAGCCATATATAAGAAAACTCTACTTTAGCTTCATTTCCATGCTTTTTCAATAATATCAAACTTAAAAATACATGGAAATCTTGATGTTCTTACATTGTCTTGTTGTTTCCAATCTTTAACTTGATTTTCTCTCACCTCCAACTTCTATTTCTTGAATCTAAATTGATATTCTAACTTTCCATAGTTTCTTTTTTATTTTTCTCTCTTGGTAACCATAAAAATTCTTTTAATTTCTAGGTGAAAATGGTGAATTTTTGGTGAAAGGATTAAATTGTAAAGAAATGAAAGTTTCTTCCTCTCTTTTCTTTCTAATGTGGGATGCATGGAAATGGGTGGTGTGTGTTTTTTTCACACACACACACATATATATAGAGACTAAATAAAATAATAAAATAATAATATTTTATTAAAATATTAAATAAATAATAATTATTTAATTAAATAATTATAAAATATCACCGATATCATCATTACTTTCTAGATTTCTCTCTTCCAATTGACCATTTTGCCCTTTGTGATATTTTAAAATTTCATTCATGAGTCATTACTTAATTTGGTAAAATTGAAATTTAGTCCCTCATAATTCTTCACCTATTTAATTTGGTCCAAATTCATCAATTTTCCTTGGTTTCTAGATCATTCCACCCTTAAAATATTTGCACTATTAGTCCTTCAACTTTTTTGTATTTACACTTTAATCCCTCAAATTTTGAGTATTTACTCTTAGGCCACAAAACTTTTCTCACTTTTACAATTTATTCATTTCTTGAATCAATATGTCATAATATACTTTCCAATGACCTAACTCAATTTTCCTCTTCTTGTCACTTTATTTCATTATTTTACTATATTAAAGATAATATCTTACTGTAAAAATTTTCAGGGTGTTACAGTCTTATACTTTTTAACTTCGAAGTTTTTATGTCTCGAAATACTAGAGTGTATTTCTTAAATTACTCTATTCGGACTTAACACTCATTTTTATCTATAAAAAACAATATTAAAAAACATTTTTAAAAAATGTATCTACATTGAGTATAAATTTAACAGCAATTCAATGTAATTATCAAAATAAATTAAATTTACCTTAAAGATAAATATATAAATAATTATCACAAATTATTGGAGAAACATGAAAAATTATAAATGCGTTATTAAGTGATTTAACTAACTTTTTATCAAAGTCAACAAGAACACAGTTTTTTGCATCGAAGTTAGAGCAATTCTTAAAGGTTTACATAGAAAAAGGTTATAAAACAGTTAGAGATAAGATGCGACAATGACAATATACTATTTGTAGAGTTTATTTTTATAAGTAGTACTGCTAATAACAACCTAATTATATTATGTTTAATCAATACTTTAAGAGAATTTAAAAGACAATAATTCATCATATTTATAGATTTTAAAATATGACTGCTGATTGAATAACCAGTTAGGGTTAAAATTTTTCTAAAATCTCCTAATTTTGATGATGTTTGTTTTTACTTAACAAAATAAAGTCAGGTAGGCGCATCTCCTACTATATATCTGCTTTTATGTATTTAAATAACTTTTTTATCAAGTCGGAATGGCAAAATTGGGCGACTGAGCCTATAAATACACGGCACCATGTTTAGCTTTTCTTTTCTCTTTTTTTGTTCAAAGCACCATCTTTAGCTCTCAGTTCATATAACACATATAATATACGTATATTAGTTACAAATATTATGCATACGAGATATAGAATGCAAGCTAGAAGTATATAGGGTTTTTAGGATTCTCGGTTACATTCGCAAAAAAAAAAAAATGAAAACAACGGTCTCTTTCTTGTTGATTTATTCATTCCGTTGGTCTGTTTAAATTTCTCGGCAATAACATTTGAAATGGATAATTTCAGGGTGAGCTGGAGGGAGAAGAAAGAAGGCGACTGGAGGAGTTGGTCGAAAGCAATCCCGATGACTCTTCCCTTCATTTTCAACTTGTAAGCTGTAAATAAGAAGAAGAATAATAGCAATTATTGGTTCATTTCTGTTTCCTTGTTTGTGCGGGTGTTTGTTCTGAGCTAATATCGGTACTAACAGAGGAAATGCACATGTGATTATGCATTGCAGGGAGTATGCTTGTGGGAGACTCAGACGGAGAAAGAGAAAGCGGCGGAGCATTGGGTGATTTCCGTTAAACAAAACCCTAAGAACGCAGCTGCCTTCACCTACTTGGGCCATTACTACGCCACCGTTTCGGTCGATATCCCCAGAGCCATCAAGTGTTACCAGCGAGCGTTATCCCTTAATCCCGATGATTCCGATTCTGGGGTATCTATATTCCTCCTCCTCCTCCTCCTCCCCTCCCATATTTTTCTCTTTCGTTTTCTTTCTTCTTGGATTGACCTTAAATGAAATAAACCACGCTTACAGGAAGCTTTGTGTGATTTGTTGGATAGTCAAGGCAAGGAGACCTTGGAGGTCGCAATTTGCAAAGATGCTTCTCACAACTCTCCCAGGGCTTTCTGGGCTTTCCGCCGATTGGGTTTTCTCCAGGTTTTCTTTTTTTCTTTTATCACTCGAAAGACTTGAATTTTTTTTATTGCTGTGCATCTGCATTCATCAAATTGGAGCAGGTGCATCAAAAGAAATGGTCTGAAGCTGTACAAAGTCTTCAACAAGCTATTCGGGGCTATCCGACTTCTCCTGATTTGTGGGAAGTAAGTTTTTCATTTAATTCTACCATCTACCTGTTCTGTTTTCAAAATGCTGTTTAATTTTGTTCACCCTTTTCTAATAATAACTAATTGTCTTCTAGGCTCTTGGTCTTGCCTACCACCGGCTTGGCATGTTTACTGCTGCTATTAAGGTATTTCACTTTCCTTTCACCTTTTAAACTCATTTTTACCATTACTTTCCCCTTTTCTATTTGGAGCAATATACTCTCCTAAACTTATTCAGTATGTGTTTCACATATCAAATATGGAATTTGGGTAAGAAAGCAATAAACTTGAATGCCCTCATCAGATAATGCTACGTAATGCTACTATCTCTTGTGCTTAACTTGGAAATACTTGAAAACAAGCAGTTAACTGCATGCTGTTTTCTCGCGGACAAATGAACATGCAGAAAGCAAGACAGTCCATTCATTTTCAATATTTTCTTTTTTGTCTAAATCATATCTATGCTCACCATAACCAACGTTCATTTTCAGCTGTCTGAAGAATTCTTTCATAAATTTATATGCTGGGTCCTATATAACCATTGAGCAATTAATTTATTTTGGCATTTTTAACAGTCCTATTCACGTGCAATTGAATTAGAAGATACAAGAGTCTTTGCGCTGATTGAATGTGGAAACATCTTTTTGATGCTTGGTTCCTTTAGAAAGGTAAAACCTTTTTGTTATATTTTCCCTTTTAACTCACTGAATGTCATTACCTTTTAATTTTATGAGATAGAATCTACCTTCACTTTTTAAGCAATATCCATGTGATAGCGTAGAGTTAAAGTTAATCTCAATGGGATCTTCTGAGGTGGTAGTTATGAAATGTTTCACAGTTAGCTATCGATATCCTTTTTTGGCTCAAAATTAGGAATTGATTCTGTTTATTGATTCTTCATTCAGTCATTTGACAAGCTAGTCTAATGAAATCTCGTGTACTCTAATGAAATGTTTCTCAGTTAGCTATCGATATCCTTTCAATTCATTCCTTTTTTGGAGTGCTCACGGATGTTAATCTGACAAGTTATGATTTTCATTTATTGCACTACTCATCACACACTCTTTATGAAATGATGACAATCGCGTGTGGTAACATTGCCTTTGTTCATCAAGGGAATTGAACAATTTCAGCAAGCACTAAAGATCTCGCCACAAAACATGTCTGCACTCTATGGACTTGCTTCTGGACTGCTAGGTATGGCAAAAGAATGTAGAAATTCAGGAGCGTTCAGATGGGCAGCTTCATTATTAGAGGTTAGTCATCTTTCAGTTTGATTGAATGGCTTGTAACTTTTATGACAGAAAAAGACAAGAATATAATATTAATATTTTGGTACTGGATTGTCGCAGGATGCGTGTAAAGTTGCAGAAGCAAGCATCAAATCAGCTGGAAATTTATCATGTACATGGAAGTTGCATGGTGATGTTCTGGTAAATAATCTATGTTTAGCCCTTAGATGTCCCTTGACTTTTTTTTTTTGGGGGGGGGGGTGGGAGGCTTTTTCTTTTGGTGGGGTGGGGCCATATATTTTGCACCCTATTGTTGAAACATGACTGATTCAATTTTGAGGGATATTCTTCTCCTGGCCAGCTTACATATGCACAAGTTTTTCCATGGACAGAGGAGAGCCAGAGTTTAGAATACAATGCAGAAACTTTCAAGAAGTCCGTATATTCATGGAAGAATACCTGTCGTTTGGCTGCTATATCTGCCAGAAACTCTTATCAACGAGCTTTGCACTTAGCTCCATGGCAGGCTAATATCTACATTGACATTGCAATTAGTTCTAATCTTATCTCTTCTTTCAATCAGGATTACACACTTGATAAGTGTACTTGGTAAGATCTTAGGTGGTTTTCTTTACAGAACCGTTTCATGCTCTTGCAGATTTGCTCTTTTGACTTACTATCTTTTTTATCAGGAAGTTACCCGAGAAGTTGACGCTGGGGGCTTTAGCACTAGAGGGTGAGAACTCTGAGTTCTGGGTGGCTTTGGGCTGTTTGTCTGAGTGTAATGCACTTAAGCAGCACTCGTTAATCAGGGGACTGCAGTTGGATGTGTCTTTAGCCTATGCTTGGGCATATCTTGGAAAGGTACCATCCACTTATTTTATTTTCCTGGATTTAGATTGTAATTTGAAAATAAATGAAACCAACTTTGTTATTTATTTATGAATTGACTAATATTGCATTTACAATGTGTTTAGTATGTATAAAAATAAATCCTGTATAGGCAGGCTATATTCTATGGGAAGAATGTTAACGCTTTCAGAATTCAATAGATGGTTAGTAGTTGCTGTGTTAGAAGTCACTTTCTATGGATGGTCAGGAGCTTGAAAATTGTGCAATTCTTAGCTTAAATGCAACCCTAAGGTTAACCTTTGAAGTGTGTGCTTAAACTTGTCTTGATCAACTCTTGTTGTTAAAAGTCTAATTGTTGATGCCTTGATGGGTATCTACCGCCTCTATATTTTGGCAGCTTTATAGAGAAGAGAATGAGAAGAAATTGGCTAGGCAAGCATTTGACTGTGCTAGAGGTATAGATCCATCCCTGGCATTACCATGGGCTGGCATGTCAGCTGATGCTCATACTGGGTAAATTTTTTACTTTTTTCTGTTTACAAAAATATTTAGAAATGATTTGTCGGTTAATAGTCATATCAATACTGAACCATAATTTTTTAGGGATTCAACACCAGATGATGCTTTTGAGAGCTGCCTACGTGCTGTGGAGATATTTCCGGTAAGTGTTGATATCACGTTTTATGCTCTTCCCAAGGTATGAAATTAACCTTGAATTAATTGTTTGCTGCATAATCCTGTACGGTCAGCAAAGAAATTAAGGCCGTAACCATATCCTACCAGAGCAGTTTTAACTGCTGGGCTTGACCTGCATTTTACAAATACTTTATGCAACTGTAATCAGATCTTTGCTTTATTTGCAGCTTGCAGAGTTCCAAATTGGACTTGCTAAGCTTGCTTTACTTTCTGGGAACCTTTCTTCTTCGCAGGTATTGTAGCTAAAATGTTACAGCACATCATCTTCATAAAAAATAAGAAAAAAAACATACGAGAAAGTCGCTAAAAGAAAGTCAACCGCAAAAATATTTGAAGCATACCACTATTTGGGAAAGATATACCTGTAGCAACAGCTGATAAGAACCATGCTTTAACAAGTATTTGTTTGATAGTTCTAGTGTTTTATAACAGGTATTTGGAGCTATCCAGCAGGCTGTGCAACGGGCACCGCACTACCACGAATCCCATAATTTAAATGGGCTAGTTCACGAGGCACGTATGCAGTTTCAAGCTGCCATTGCTTCTTACAGGCTAGCTCGCTACGCCATCAACATTTCTTTAGGCACTGTCCTCAAGTCTCACTTGAAAGACATATCAACTAATTTGGCTAGATCACTTATTAAGGTAAAGAACCTTTGCACTTTTTCATGTAAATGTGTAGTTTTTGCAGACTTTTGTTGATATATTCTTTTAATTTAATCTTATTGTCACAGACTCAGTAACATAAAACATGTAGTTTTCCTTTCCTTAATAAGCAAAAGGCTTTTTTCCCTTTTATTTCATGGGCAGGGAGGGAATGCCATTGGTGCTGTGCAAGAATGTGAAGACTTGAAGAAAGAAGGTTTTAATTATATTGATATCTGGTTACTCAGTGGTAGCTTGTTTACATTTTCTATATTGCTATGCTTTAATCTGGTAGGGGAAGGAGTTGGACTCATGCAGCAATGGTTCTTTTCAGTGAGTCCAACATTTCACTGAAGTTAGTGCAACGTGCATCTGCTAACATATCATAGTATAGGTGTTTTCTTGGGAAAGCATACCCCTTCAGTCTTTTAATGGCTATCATGTTCTTCCTGATCTGATTCAGAACTGTGGATAAAAAACATAGTTGACTTTTGACTTCACAAGATTGTATGTTTTTTTTTTAATGATCTAGATTCTATGTTTGATCTTTCAAAAGGCGTGATTAATCTCTTCTATGTTAATATATATTTTTTTGTAAGGTATGCTTGATGCTGAAGGTTTGCAAATATATGCTTTCTCCTTATGGCAATTGGGTGAGAATGATTCAGCCCTCTCTGTGGCTAGGGCCCTGGCTGCCAGCGTTTCTACCATGGATAGGATATCTGCAGCTGTGTCTGTTAGTTTCATTTGTAGATTGCTGTACTACATTTCTGGACCGGATTTAGCAATTGGTAGCATTCTGAAAATGCCGAAGGAATTATTTCATAGTTCAAAAATAAGCTTTATTGTGTCTGCCATTAACGCTCTGGATCAGAATAATAGGCTGGAATCGATTATTTCAAGCAGTCGATACTTTCTTGCATCACAGGAGGAGATCACTGGGATGCATTATCTAATAGCACTTAGCAAACTAGTATGCCTTCTTTGTCGATTTTAAATTGAGTATTCTATTCTGTACTAGTTTAGGCCCTATGCATTTAGTGTATGTCACTATACCTTTGGTTTACGCAGATTAAACATGGGGCAAAGCACCATCTTGGGTTTCAGAATGGAGTCAACCATCTTAGAAAAGCTCTTCACATGTACCCTAACAGTATTTTAATAAGGTATATTTTGATTCTAGCTAGCAATTTTTGGAAGTCCCTAAGCAACGGTTAGAAATTTTAATAAGGTTCTATTAGTTATTACCGTGTGCATATGGATGCTACCTATACTAAACATGCAATATATAATATTTTTTACTCTTAGCTATCTGTCAACCTACTTGCAATTCTAACATGAGTGTTGTGGGAACAGGAACCTACTTGGTTATCTTTTGCTATGCAGTGAAGTATGGGGAAATAGTCATGTGTCAAGTAGATGTTCCATCGTTGACGATTCTGACTCTAAGAACAAAGAGGGCTTAAAATCGGCCTGGGAGATTTCCAGTGCTGGGGCAGTTGCTTGCCATGCGATCGGCAATAGTGAACCGAGATTCTCTTTCCCAACATGTAGCTGTCAATGCACGAGTTCTGGAGCCTTGCAAGAATTGCAGAAGTATTTTAACTATTACCTGCTATCAGTTTATTTCTTTCTTTCATGGTTTTTGGCTTGTAGGTTATTACTCTAGAAAACCAGTTGGTTTTTGTCTGCATTTCAGGGGGAGTATGTTATTGCAGTCTCTTCATGGAATACATTATGCAATTCCTAAATTTGGCGCACATAACAATTTTCTTTCCTCTCCCTTAAGAAAGGCTGCCTGCATCCCCTCCCCTCAAAGGAGAGGATGCAAATATCTATGGTTTTAGTTGGAAATTGAGTCTATGAAGACATTCCTTGCAGTTCAGTCTGAACTGTTTTTGTTGGTTATGTAATTAAGGATGACTTGTTGTGTCTATTCTAAATTTGCAGGTGCTTACGGCGAGAGCCATGGAACCATAATGCCCGATACTTGCTTATCCTTAATCTTTTACAGAAAGCACGTGAAGAGAGATTTCCTGTAAACATCTGTATTGTTCTTGAGCGTCTCATAAGTGTGGCTCTTTCTAATGAGTTCTATTCTGGAAAAGAAGCCATTTGTCAATATCAGAAGTTTCAGATTTATTTATGTGCTTCTGAAATTCTTTTGCAAAGGGGGAATATAATGGGCTGTATTGACCAAGCCAAAAATGCTTCAGCACTTTCTCTTCCAGATAGCTTCCAGTTTTTCGGACACTTACTATTATGTCGTGCCTACGCTGCAGAAGGAAATTTAAAATTTTCTAAAGAAGAGTATGAGAGGTGCTTGGAGCTTAAGACAGATTTTCTAGTTGGTTGGCTATGCCTAAAACTGATGGAATCTCAGTATGAAGAGCAACCTGTTTCAAATATTTTTGAGTTAGCCTTCAAGGAAGGCTCAGAAGGGAGGAATAATTCATGGAATATGTGGATGGCTGTATATAGTTTAGTGATGGGCCTGATATGTTTATGGAATCAGGACTTTCTTTCAGCAGAGGAATTTCTGGAACAACCTTGTTCGTTGACCAGTGCTGAGAGCTGCATTTTCCTTTGTCATGGTATCCACCTATTGATGGAGATTATTTTTTTGGATGATTTCTTTTAAGTGTCTAACATGCTTCTTTAAAGTTCAGCAACATATGGATTTTTTTATACTTCTTTTTTTTGAGTTATAAAATTTCCCTTCACATAGAGACTATAATTGATGATTCAGGTGTCACTTCTATGGAGATTGCAAGGAGGTATCATGATTCGCAATTTTTATCCAGTGCCATAAGGAGTCTCAGTAAAGCTCATATAACTTCTTCGGTCCCAATACCCATTGTCTCAGCATTGTTAGCCCAAGCAGAAGGAAGCATTGGTTCTAGGAAAAAGTGGGAGAGAAATCTTCGCCTTGAATGGTTTTCTTGGCCACCAGGTTCACTCCTAGTCCTCTATTTTTAATGTCTTATATATACATACACGCATTTTTCCACTAAAGGTTTATGTGTGCACACGTCTGTGAAATTGGTTGATTACTTGGCATGTTGCTTGAAATTTTGAAGGGATTATAAAAGAACAAGCTCTACCATCAATTGCAATGTTAACACCTCCTCCCTTGACTGGTTGATGGATGAGAGTTTCTTGTTCCATATAAAGGGGAATGGCAAGGAGTTGGGATTGGTGCACTAAACAGATTTCGAAGTGCTTGCTATAGTGTTCAGTGCCTAAATAATGTTTATGTTTTTTAAAGTTAAGCTCTGACCAAAGAGCAATCATTTGATGTCTATCCCAAAACCGTTGAACAAAAATACAAAGAGCCACAAGCAAGTATTTAAGAAGGCTATAGTCGGATTACTCTTCCCCTTGGAAACATTACCTTTTCTCTTGTACATGTAAACCTAAAACCTCCCAATTAGCTTTCATAAACTGGTGCCAAGGACCCCAGTTGTCTTGTCAATTACCAGATTTATACCAAGTACAATGATATTTAACTGAATGATTAAAAAATAGGCAAACCTCAAGTTCTGTCAAATAAATATTAAGAAATAAGAGCATTATGATGTTATGTAGCACTAAGGATTGTAATAGATCTGTGACTATTATATCAGATCAATCAGCTTATCTGGGTCTTGCAAAATTGGATCTTGCAACTCTGACCATTAATTTTTATGGCAGTTGTATGCAGAGTAATTGACTGGTGCCGGACATTAGTATTCCTTGTCACTGAATATTCTGTCAATGGATCCATAGCTACATCCGTCTAATTTCATAAGCTGGATACATAAATGTTTCTTGACTATGTGATTCAAGGATTCGATGCTAATGCCTTCAATGATAATTCAGGTTCTTTTTTTTGTGTGTATGTGTGTGCGTGCAGAAATGAGACCAGCAGAGCTGTTTTTTCAAATGCATTTGCTTGCAAGACAGATTGCATCCGAGTCTGACAGTTCATCCAGGGTGGAGGGCTGCCAAAGTCCCCTGCAATGGGTTCTTCGAGCCATTCACACAAACCCTTCTGACTTGAGATATTGGAAAGTTCTGCCAAAGCTTTTGTAACAAGAGAGACTCAAGTCACATTGAACAATAGCACACAACTTTTCAAGATCCTACTTTGTTTATACAGATTATAGAATGAATCCCTAGGACTACTTGTTCCTCATCTTACAATCGGGTTTTGTAGATTGACCTGTGTTTTCTTGAATGCAATTAATTAATCTCCAATTTTGTCAAGTAATTGGCAGCTGCTTCCTAAATATAGTTATGGAAAGTTCTGATACTCATTGCAGCGATCTGCTATCCAGAAGCAAATAAGAAATTAAGAGAGACCGTGAGCATTCAACGACGAAGGAGGCAGTTTCTTCCGAGTTCTTTTTCATTTCCCGATGTCATTTGTAATTTTTCTATAACAACAATAAAAAGGATTGTATGTATGTAGGGTTGTTTGGTTATTTGAATAGGAACGAACTTATCTTGTTAATTGGCATTTACCAAGAATAACGTGCGCAAATGGTAGCCAGCCACGTACTTATCAAGATGAGGCTGGTAGTCGCAAATAGGGATGTAATTAACAAATATTAAACTGAAGCAGGGTGGGAGTGAGAAATGATACATCTAATGTCCATAAAGATTGATAGTAATTTTCAATATCAGACATCTATTGTGAAGTGCTAGCTACAGAGCAGTGATAAATTTCGCAATATTTGTCCAATCCTAACCACACACATTGAATTTGAGGGTTCCATTCAATTTGCAAAATGGCCCAAAAAATATCAATGATACATGTGGAGCATAAAAGAGCCCGTTTGCATCGCAATACTCTGCCCTGGGTATGGGCTTGATCAGCTGAATAACTAGTAGCCTAGTCATGTGAAATAAGTGGGTTAGGTTACAAGTTAGAACCTTTGGGAAAGAAATCGGAAGATGTTGATGCAAGCCTCAGCAATATTTTCATCAAAGCCTGCGTGGGTGAAAGCAGTACATCGCACATCCTCCACCGATTCCAATTCCATGGCTGCTACCGTCCCCGCCCCCAAGTGGGCTCAGAAGACCGTAACTCTTCCTCCCCTTCGGCGAGGCTGCCATCTCGTTACGTCTCAGGTAACAATTCAAGCCTCCTGTTCTTGCCTGCCAATTCCATTTTTTTTCCACCGTTAACTTTTCTTTTGGGAGTCAGATATTGAAGGAAATTAGACCAGATTTATCAGAATTTAAGTGTGGCCTTGCTCATCTATTCCGTGAGTCTCTCTTTCACTATTTTTCACTTCACTCCTTTCATCCTCTCTCTGTGCAATGATTTTTTTTTAGAAAACAGCTGTATCTATATGTATAACGATTTCAAAATTCCAGTGCAACACACGAGTGCTTCTCTTACTATCAATGAGAATTATGACTCGGACGTTCGTGACGACACCGAGACGTTCCTCAACAAAATAGTTCCTGAGGTATAGAAATAGCAGAATACAGAGTAGAGGGTTTTGTTTTTATTTTCTTTTAAATGGTGCTTGAAATTTCATTCTTCATTTTGCAGGGAAGATCTGCGCCTTGGAAGCATACGCTTGAAGGCCCTGATGACATGCCAGCCCATATCAAATCATCAATGTTTGGCTGCGCCCTCACGTGCGTATACTTCGGTTTGATAAGAATTAAGATTCACTTTTTTTTTTCTTTTAATTGCTTCAAAGGATTTGATCTTCAGTCTTCATTTCACCTGATCTTTATGATATTCTTACAGGATTCCCATTACAGATGGACGTCTTAACATGGGAACTTGGCAGGTACATCATATTTGGCAAATACTGACAATGATCATCACACTGTATATAATGTCTTTATCTTTGACTGCCCATATGCATTAAGAACATGAATGTTCCCACTTCTCATGCATTGCATCTCGTGCTTTGAATGCCCTCGCTTAATTTGCCCTGCGATTGCTAAAACTTGGGTTACATCTTGTTTGAATTTGCTTTACGGTTTTCCTACTTAACAAATCGTACAATTTATGCATTGAGAAAATGAATGTTCCCACTTCTATGCGCTGCATTTCTTGCTTTGAATGCCGTGATCAATTTTCTCGGCAAATGCTAAATCATGTGTTACATCTTGTTTGAATTTTTAATTTATTTATTTATTTTTTCTCACTGGTATGCTTCAGGGGATTTGGCTTTGTGAGCATCGCGATGCACCAACAGCTCGTAGGGTGGTGGTGACCCTCAATGGCATCTGAGGTACTATATACAGATGCTCTGTTTCCCTCATCTGTGTAATGGTATTGTACTTAAGATGGTCTCGTAATGAGATTTGATGGGATACATTAATATGAATTCGAACTCTATAAACTAGTCAGTGTTCTTTTGTCGAAATAACATTTACAGCAAGATGCTATGGCATGATTATAGTTAGTTTTGATCGATCTGTTCTGTCCTAATCTCTGCTCAATCGATTTCATAAGAGATCTCCCTAACCTTAAACTTCTCTTCCATAGTTATTGTCGAGTAAAAATTTTTACTTCTATCCCTTTGCTTTCGTTGATTTCTTCTCATTTTTATTTCTTGTGTAGCCTACATTGGTCTTCTTTTTGTTGTTAAGTTTAATTTTAGAGCCCCAGCAAAAAGGTCAAGGAACACCCACGAAAATCCGGCGAGGGAGGTGTCAGGGAGACTACAGCCGCCAGAGGAAGTTTTTAACCCACCTCATTCTGCCGGCCAAAGGCATAAGAAAATGATGGAGGTGATCGGAACCCACTTTATTGTTAAAAAAGCTAGAAAGCTGGGATAAGAGAGAGAAAGCGTTTTAGAGACCTATAATGGAAAATTTTCAATTCACTCCATTTGTCTGTTAAGATTAATTGATGAGATATTTTTTAAACTTAAAAAATGTGCTGGATATTGTTGATCAGTTCACGAAATATCCAAATTTTATTTTAATTCAGACAACATTATTGAAAAAAATGAAAGTAATTTTCATAAATGTCTTAAATTATGGATAATTATGAACTCTAAATAATAAAAATGAATAACATGAAAGTTGTGATTTTTTTCTTTTTAGTTTTTTAAGTTAGAATTATATTATTAATAGTTTCAATTATTTTAGGAGAGAATTTATACAAATTAAATTCAAATTAATTAACTTCTGAAAAAAAATATCAAATTAATTAATTATAAATAAATCAGATAAAAAGTTATTAAAATAATTTGGAAATTTGGTAACATTATTATTGTACGGGTACTATTGCTTCAATAGGTTAAATTGTATCAAAGATAATTTTCTACTTTTTACTTTTTACAATATGTACTTCTGATCAATTTTATTAATAATTTTTTCAAATAACTTACACATGATTTTTCTTTAAATATCTCATGACATGAAATATACATTTTAAATTTTTTTAGAATTGGACACATAATATTGATATTTTTTTTTTCTTAATATTAAAAAAAAAAGTAATCCCTCTGAAAAATAAAGAGAATAGAATTATCAAATTATTTCTGCCAAAAAAATCAAATTATAATAGAGGGACTAAATAAGATAAAAATTATATACTAAAGGAACTTCAATAGAATTTGACCACTACTAAAGGGGCCGAAAATTGTAAAGTAGAGGCCGACGGAAAAGAGAGAAAGAAAGGAAGGAATGGCAGAGAAATCACCGGTGAAAGAAGCTGCTTCCTCAGAGAGCATCCCCATCTCGAACTCAAACCAGTTGAAGCCATCTCCCCAATTCCCCTCCAAATTCTCTTCCCAAACGGCACCCAACTCTGAAGTCCCCTGCACGCCCACCAGCCGTCCTCCTTCCGCCGATGCCGACGTCGTTTACGTCCCCAGCTACTCCCGTAAGTGCTGCTGCACTGCCTCTTCTCTCTCTCTCTCTCTCTTCTCTCTTCTCTTAGACTTCTTTCTTCCCTCTTCCCTCCCCCTATTTTTTCTCTTGCTTGGTTGTTGTTAATCGATGCTGTTTTTCTTCCCTTGTTTTTTTGGGGTTAAAATAAACAGGGTGGTTCTCGTGGGATAAGATAGACTCTTGCGAGTCCCGTTTCCTTCCGGAGTTTTTCGACGGTCGCTCGGCTTCCAAAGGCCCCAGTCTTTACATTTATTACAGGAACTCAATTATAAAGCTATTCAGGGAAAACCCTTCCCGTAAGATTACCTTCACTGACGTCAGGAAGACTCTTGTTGGTGATGTTGGATCCATTCGGAGGGTTTTCGATTTCCTTGACCACTGGGGTCTCATCAATTACTCTGCCTCCTCTGCTCTTTCCAAGCCCTCCAAAGATACTGGTTCTAATATTAAATCCTCAGATTCCCCTTCTGTTGAATCCTCTTCTTCTGCTGCCCCCACCTCCAAACACTCCTCTAATTCCAGGCGAATCTGTGGGGCGTGCAAGTCTCTTTGTACCATTGCTTGCTTCGTTTGCGACAAGGTATCCTTTTTCCCTTCTTAATGTTATTAACATAGTTTTCTTACACCCTTTTCTAGTACCGTTCCCTTTGATTCTTAAGTCCTCATAATCATTATCTTAGTTTAATTAAGGAAAGGCCACTACTTTACACTCATGCTTCTAGGTTAACTATCGATTTACCATGAGCTGCTGTGTTTTCTTACCCTTTTTTTGTGCAGTATGACTCCACCCTGTGTGCTAGGTGTTATGTTCGGGGCAATTTCAGGGTTGGTCTAAGCAATGCTGATTTCAGGCGGGTAGAGATCACTGATGAAGCCAAGGCAGATTGGTCAGAAAAAGAGACATTGCTGCTTCTGGAAGCCATTATGCATTATGGTGATGACTGGAAGAAGGTTGCACAACATGTTGGTGGTAGAACCGACAAGGATTGTGTGGCTCATTTCGTTAAGCTTCCTTTTGGGGAGGAATATCTCGGACATCCATTATCTAACGATGATGAATCTGGATTTGAAACTAATAAAAGGATGTGCCTCACGCCTCTGGCTGACGCAAGCAACCCAATCATGGCTCAGGTATGTCTTTTTCTCGTGTTTAACTCGGAACATCAAATAACATGGACTAGGAAATTGCTAAGCTAATATTTGGGCACAAAAGCACCTAATGCTTGTACTTGCATCATCTTCATCACGAGTTCCTGCTTGGCTGCTTAACTTGCTTTTTACACTGGTGCAACAAAGGTCTAGGGAATATGAAGTACTTGCATAAACTCAGTCATCATTCAATCTATGCATTGCATGCTAGTGTGGATATCTTATCTTGTATTGGTCTATGAAGTGCTTTCAGAGTAATGGATTTGGATCATTTACAATTAGTTGCTGCTGTTCAACAATTTGTTTCTGTCGGCAATATTTATCCCATGATTCCATTTGAGGGGAAAGGGGTGCTTAGTACTTTTAGTTGCATTCAAGATCCAATAGGTTATAAGCATTGACGTTATGCACTAAATATATTTTAATTTTGTTCGGAAACATCAATTATTGGATGATGATGTAGTTTTGTTTTAGTAAACAATTTGTTTTTACTTGCTACCTCCTCTTTTCAGGCTGCCTTTTTGTCAGCTTTGGCTGGTGTAGAGATTGCAGAAGCAGCTGCCCAAGCAGCTGTTTCCGTTCTATCTCAGGTCGACGACATCACGGCTAGCAGAGTGGGGATCGGGTCTCTTGAAAGAAACTCGAAACGAGGTTTGAATCCCGTCTGGTTTTACCCTAACATTCAAGCATTGCAGCATTTACTTATTTAATTGCACTGTTTCCACATTGGTATTAATTGCAGTCTACCCATATCATTGCAACAAATGATGTAACTCTGTATTAAGCTTCCTTGTAGTCTGGCCATTTTCACATTTGATATGCTAAGAAGAGGTGGCTCCAAATGGTTTACATTTTAACATCTTCCTCAAGAACCAACCAAACTCGAAAGAAGTAAAGTTAGATAAATAAATAAGAAAGATCATCTAGCATTATTATCTGCACATAGTCTCTTATCAGACTTGTCGAGATTTTGTTGGTGAGATTATTTCCTTCTGTCACAGAATCAGAAATTTCATCTAATGGTGACACCAACCAAAATGCATTGGAAACAGCAGCATATGCAGATGCAAATTCACTACTTGACAAGGAAGAACAAGATATTGAAAGGGCAATTACTGGGATTACAGAAGTGCAGGTATGTATAAGATTTTCAAGATGAGTGTCTAGGATGTTAGATGTCATATGGTTATTTATTGTATATCTTGAGGTGTGCAGATGAAAGAGATACAAGACAAGTTTCTTCGTTTTGAGGAGATGGATTTGCAGACTGAGAAAGAGAGGCAACAATTGGAGAGCATGAAGAATCTCCTTTTTATTGACCAGCTCAATCTTTCATTTCGTAGAAACTATACATGAAATACTGAACAAGTGGTGAAGAACAATTGTTTTCTTTTTCTTCTGTATTCTGCCTCTGCAGATGGTTATGGCCAAAGGAGAAAATTTCTTGAATTGCAGGTAAATTGCGTTACAATCTTTCTGAAGTATGTAGGCAAAAAAGTGAATCGTAGTTAGTATATAACCAAAGCGGGAAAAACCTGGTCCAACGTTAATGCTATGTGCTCTCTCTATTATAAATGAAAAATTGAAAACCATAACATCAGGAGCCGGAGACTGTAATTCAGGTCTTGAGCAAACAACACATGCAATTCTGGTTATATGGTAAATAGCGTGAATTCCTCTGATAATTGCTTGGGATAGCACATTAGACTATACAACTTCGATTACTTTTTGCAAAATAATCAAACTTCAATTTACTATACAAAAAATCATTTTGCAAATATATATAATAGTTTGATTATTTTTTTATTTACATAAAAAAAACTAATTACTTAAGGAAAGAATTAAAGTTTATTTTTTCAATTCAAAATTAATTTGAAAAAAATAATAATAATAAATGAAGTCTAATATCAATTGAAAGGAATGGAACTCAGCCCGACTGTTACATCAGCTGATTTACCAATGAAATTGTGAAATTTATATATAATCGGGTCCAATTGGATTGAACGGATTTTATTGTCGTTGGGTTCTTGTATATTCGTCGTTCTGGACAGATCAGACCTGTAAAAATAACCTCTTTCTTTTTACCCTTTTAACTTATTTTGGGGTTCATTTTTCCCTTTAAAAATAAAAGATAATCTCTTCCCTTTTTCCTGGTTACTTTTTTGGTTGAAATTTCTAAATTAGTGGGTCAAGTTAAGCTCACTGGGCCCATGACTCCTTTGATTAGTGGGCCCTACGAGAGCCCGGCGTGGGTTTTGTTTGTTTTTGCGTTGAGACGTTACGAAAAAAGGTGCTCAATAATCAGAGCTAGAGAGACCCCCTGACAACAACAGTATGTAAGAAAACAACGAAAATCAAAATAATTGATAAAAGTAGCCCTAAAACCTACACACCTGCTACTAGCAGCTGAAGGTGATAGGTAATCTTTCTTTTTTCACACATATATCAGAGTTCGATGCTTTGCGACTAGGATTACGATTTCGAATCATTTTGTTTTGTCCAATTTGATCCAAATAGTTGAAATTTTATTGAATATACAAAATTAACCACCGAAACTTGTAGCGCTCGCATCGCATGTATCTTCGTTAATGCTGATGTTGTTATCTTTTACTACACAATTGAGAGACAGCGGCAGTTTACGACACCCCTTTTAATTTACCTCGTCATCACATGCCTACACGTGCCAGTGCATCGCCGACATTTCTTTTACCTTTCAAGAGACCCGTTAATTATATGCACCCCCGCCCCTTCGGGCAGTAAGTAAGTGAGCAGCTCATTACTCATTTAATTCATCTGCCAATATTACTTTTCCACCAACGGTGGGTTTGATTTTGGGAGTTTCAAAAATTAAATAAAATTTTCTGACCAAATAAATGTTGGTATTTAAATGGAACAGTGATGATTAAAGTTGTAAACGGATAAAGTGTTTGACGTATTACTTGCAAATTGTTTGTATAATATTTATTTATGTATTTATTTATTTAATGACTGAGTTTAAATAAAAGTATGTTTGATTCATTTATATTTATGAATAAATTTATTTATAAATTCATTTATTTAAAAATAATATTTTTCTACGTATTCATTAAACATTCATAAATATTAAATGAATCAAGCCTAACATATCAAATAATTATTTAAACATATTCTAAATTTTCATAGTCTCCTAGAAACTGGAATTGGATTCTTCAGGCTTCGTCTTATCTAACTACGCCCAAGTGCCCCGACCAAATATACGACAGAGAGATCACGAATAAGAGACGGACCGACCATCGGCATTAATTGGCAAATTAAAAGGACTTTCACGTTACAACGATAAATAAGAAAGGTACTCTGGTGGGTGTATTCTAGACCTGACATCCTTGTTGTACAGCAGCTAAACTAATACTGTTCATATTTCGTGCATAGTAAATAAATAATTAATCCCTGATAATGATGATGATGATGATGATCTCACTGTTATCAATCTGAGAACCTGAACTTCAATATGAAGCCATCTCTCTTTTCTCTCTCCAATATGCTCATATACGCACGCATAAATCCCTGCCATCTGCAACCAACTATGCATTTGCATTTATTACCCCTCTCCTCTTCTCCAATGACTAACTAACATGAATCCCTATTAGATTTTTTTTAAGCCTCAACTTCAATTTCTCTCGTCTTTCCGAGAAACCACTTCTAATTTTTTCCCCCGTTTTGAAATGCCTTTCAGGTGCGCTGTAGCAGCTGCAGCCCCCCGACCCTTAAACCATTTTAAGATCAACCCTTCTCAAAATAACTTCTCTCCTTCATTTTAAGTGCTTCTCTTCATATATGTTTAGTTTGCATGTTACTTACCCTCGTTGCCCTATCCATTCCATTCATTCCCAATCACAACGACCCTTCATTTGTTGCACAATCACAAACTTTTCTCACTTCCCGTCTCTTGTTGTCTCATTGCAAGACGTACAAGTTGGATAGCTGTGTTGGAAGATGTTAGCAGTTGAAGAAATTCTGAGTGAACTTGCCGAGGAGGAAGTAAACGGGCATGGGTTGCCGCCGGGGTTTCGGTTTCACCCCACTGACGAGGAACTGGTAACCTTTTATTTGGCTTCCAAGGTATTTAATGGAAGCTTCTGTGGAGTGGAGATTGCTGAGGTTGACCTTAACAGATGCGAACCTTGGGAGCTTCCAGGTATATATATGCTTTGCTTATCGACAAAGCCAAAATTAATAGCGTGATTATATGATATTACCCGGGAATATTCTCTATCCACCATACATCATTGCATCTTTTTTAGCATCTTACGGGATGCTTCTATAGATTCCTCAGATGAGTTCCGTTTCTTTCTTCTCAGCTGAGCCTGAGAAGATGCTCTTTTCCATGTCCCTTGTATTTTTGTTTTTGGATAAGCTTAAAATGCTGGTTTCCTTTTTAGTGGAGTCTAGTTAAGACAATGTAGACTAGTTAAGCTGTAGTTGTGTCTTCATAATCCTGTTGCATCTCGGTTTTGTTCTTCTATGAAGAAGCATAGTTTTGTGTTGGCCAGCGAGCGATGAGATATTTAATGTTAAAATAGGCCTAGAGCATTTTGTAAGGAGGAATTTGCAGTACATAAATGTTTAATAAGTATGTTTCCAGGAAATCCTGCAGCACACTCTAAACGGAAGAGCCCTTGCTAAGAGCACGGGTCTTGTAAACTGTTAACATGTCCACCAAAATTCGGAGACATGTTGTGTTTAACGCCATATATATATATTTAAAGGATTGTCTCATTGTCTCATTGTCTCATTGTCTCATTGTCATGCAATATATATACCATTAATATTCTGAGTCAATTCATAAATTTTGTGCACTTGAGAGACGGAAAATTTAATGTATTATTGATGAATATATATACGCATATTAAATATAAATATAAAGTCTTGTCCATCTTTAGTTGAAGCTAGTAAATATGTGTAGTAGCAATTAATTTGATGTGAACGGTGATCAGATGTTGCGAAAATGGGGGAGAGAGAGTGGTACTTCTTCAGCTTGAGGGACAGGAAATACCCAAGCGGGCTGAGAACAAACAGAGCCACTGGAGCTGGGTACTGGAAAGCCACAGGCAAAGATAGGGAAGTGTACAGTGCCTCAACCGGAGCTCTTTTGGGAATGAAAAAAACCCTTGTTTTCTACAAGGGCAGGGCACCCCGTGGGGAGAAGACCAAGTGGGTCATGCATGAGTACCGCTTGGATGGTGACTTCTCCTGCCGCCCCTCCTGCAAGGTAATGGGCCCCACCGCCACACGTGCGCCGTGGGAATCTCATCTCAATCAACTTGTTTGTCGCTTTCTGGGTTTGACTTGTTATGTTTATACGATATATTTTGTGGAACTGATCATCTGCAATTGTTAAGGGGGGTATGGTGGTATTATGGTGTTGCGTGCATGCCGATTTGACAACTTTCACCTTATTATTAACCCCTCGAGCAAGCAGGGTAGTTTTTGATGTGATTGGTTTTGGTTTTTCACTCCACCACTGTTATATGGCTGTCAGTACGTAACAGTTACCATTTCTGCATTTAATTATCCTTATAAAGCTGCTTCACCTTCTGACCTTCGTTTTCTTAATTAGTATTAGTTAATTAACCTGCTAATTAGAAAGAAGGCTAAACCATGCACCCGCGAAACATGTTCCTAAGTCCAAACTAAATGGTTCTAACAAAACCTGCTTTGTTTGTGCTTAAATCTTCTTGCCCTTGTTACCACTTAATATGGTTTTTTTTGTAGGAAGAATGGGTGATTTGCAGAATATTTCATAAAACAAGTGAGAAGAAGAATGCCCTTGCTCAAGGTCAAAGCTATGTACTGGCAGTGTCTTCGTCTTCAACAACTTTCTTGCCTCCATTGCTTGAAACTCCAACACCGTTGTTAAAATCTGAGTCTCAAACTCTAATGCAAGCTCACAACTCTTTTTTGATTCACCGCCATGAAAATGACCTGAAAAGCCTGATAAACCCAGTTGTCTCACGGTCCCAATCCCAGCTCTTCCCATCTAATGGACTCCAACCCTCCTATTCACCAATTTCCACTTTTGCCACAACCGACAAGAACGCTGTGACCACCACCACCACCACCACCACCACCTCATCAGCAGCTATGCTCTTCAAGTCCCTATTCTCACATCAAGATTGCTTATTTAAGGAACAAGCTGCTTTTCCCAAACAGTGTAAGGCAGAGGCTGACTTTTCCTATTTAAATCTGCCTGCTGCCAACACCTTGAACTGGATGGATAGGATTCATCCCAGTCCACCATGTCAAAACCCTTTGTTCTTCGACATGGATTATAGCGTGTTGGGGTTTGCTGAAGGTGTTAGGGGCACTGCTCGGGGGGACACTAACGCACATGACATGTCCACTTCAATTGCCATTAATAGGGCCAGCGGTCAGATGATTTTAAATCCTGCCACCACCACAGCCTCTGGAGAATCCGGGCCGCTAGATTGATAAAATCTTAAATATTGTTAAGAATAGGATCACTACTATCTATCTATGTCCATATCAGTAGATTGGGTGATGAGTTTTAATCGTTACATTTACGTTTACGTGTATCAGGAGCAGAATTTACTATTCATCAGCTCTAATGAATATTATTCTACTTACCTTTGTATTGTAGAACCTGCAGCCCGCTCTGCCAATAGCTTTTCCTAAAATTGTGATAAAAGAAAAAACCAAAAGCTGCTGCCGTTCCAGATATACGCTTGAAGAGCTGCAATATAAAATTGGGTTGGAGTGTGAGACAAGGGCAAAGAAAAAGAAAAAGCTCCAATTGAATTTTCCCTAATTGATTTAATAAAAAATTTGGAACTCTTAACAGTTAACCAAATCTTTTTTTTTTTTTTGAAATGTGTTAATCGGTCAAATTAATTTCAACTAAAATTTGTGCATCTATTTTTTGTTCAAAACAAAATTAAAATATTAAAAAAAATTCATGACAAAATTTTTCTTTATTTTTAATTCAAAAAAGTTTAAAAGAAATAAAAGAACCAAAAAGAATATATAATAACAAACATTAATTTTTTACTTTTCTTTGTTTAAAATTTTTTTTGTTGACTTTTATAGGCTTAATTTAAAGTTTTTTCAAATATTTTTAGTTTTCATATTTTTTTTTCAAGCTCATTGTCAAAATATTTATAAAAATATTAATTTGTATATGTTGGACTTATATAACGTATTAGATGTATCTTTTATTGGGCCTATAATATACTGTTATTAATAATTTTAATTACTCGTTTAATTTGATTAATTGTGTAATTTCAAACAAAATTAATGGATAACCGAAATACTTTAATTCATCTAGAATTAATTTAATTTAAATTAATAGATGAATTCAATTAAAACCACAAAGCAAATGAGTGTAGAAAGGTGATGGGATGGGGTGAAATGAAAGGTGACGTCAATTATAGGCTATAAGTAGCCTTCTGGGGATGGGGGAATAGGGTGTTTTGGGCATTGTACCTAGTACCTAAAGTTAGTAGGGGTATTGTGTAGGGAGACAAGGGGTTTTGGGGATGGATGGATGGGTATATCATCATATCCCGAGAAAATAAGCATGCATTTATGAGGTATTAGTCATTATTGGATTAGAATAGTGGATGTCATCATCAATTTCTTGAGCTATTAGACATAGATTCACTTGTCTTCATTCATTTTCTTTTTCACTCTCTTCTTCGGCTCCCTGAAATGCATGCAAGGAAAACAGATAAAAAAGCTGATTCATATAAGATTTACTGAATTTGAAACCAATGATCTGTTGGCTATTCAACGTACGTTCATCAGTAATTGAATGCACCGACGTCTAAAATTTAACTTTGATTTTTCATAACCATCCAGACTCAAGTAAAAATTGCAAACTCCAATTGATCGTGGAAATACCCTTTCCGTCCTTGTTCTTTCTTTGTTGTACGTCATCCTTACTCTTTCTTTCTTTCTTTTTTTTTTTTTTAAATCTTACCTTAAATATATTTCCCCTTTCTTTTCATTTAAAAATTTTAAAATATTGGCATAAAAATTTTTAAAATATCTTCTTTCAATTTTTTTAAAGTATCAAATTAATAAATAAATCAATTTAATTATTATATATTTAATTATATAAAAATTTAAAAAAACATTGTTTGATGTAATATAATTATTTTAATAAATTTAACTGTGATTTAATAAAAATATAATTTTAATTATAGTTTATTATTTAATTTTAATTATTCTTTAATTTATCAACACATTTTAAACTAATATACTTAATAGTCATTTTATACTTTCATCTCACAACCCAGCTACGAATAAATCTAAATACATATACCATCATTAAATTTAATCTCAGTATTACAATATTCAGTCTTACCGCTACCACTATTTTTAATTTCACCAAAAATAAAACACATCACCTATCCAAAAGAAGCCTTAAAGGTGATAACAATGAACTAAACATCTCCAAACTCATCTTTGTCCAAGAAGAAACATATTATGCCCCCTTTCGTATTAGGATGGCAATGGAGTGGGGCAAGGGTAAATGTTACTAAATTAATCTCCATTTCACAATTAATGCACTTTACTCCACCACTCATCCCACACTATTATAGATGTATAATCTTAAAAATCACTAGCACCTCTCCTCGCCTCACAAGCCGCATTCACTTTTGAAAATAAAATCCACTCCATTTAAAGTGAATTAGTTCAAAATCCATTGGATATTTCGAGTTTTGTCAACCCTAATCTTTATGCATTGTCGCTTCATATGGCTCGCAACAAAATAAATTGACGAGCAGCCTCGCTTTACTTGATTAAAATTAATTTCACTGGCCCCGAATGAAGATGATTATTTATTGTAAAGTTAAATTTTATTATTAGTCTTTATGTAAGTTGTGTACTGAGTTCATATGCTTTAATTTCGTCATTTTAGTTTTTGTACTAATGAATTTTAAAATATTATATTGAATAAATGTTAGTTGTTAAATTCATCAAATTAAGTTATGCTCTTTTATAAAATCTGATACTATAAAAAAAATTATCATTATGTAAAATATTATATCATCTTGCTATTTTCATATATTTCTAAGAAAACAGTTAAATAATTTTGAAATATTGTTTGTGTTAAAATTGAAATTCTAAAATTTAAGAATTATAAAAACTAAGAATGAATGATTAAATTGGATAATATAGACTAAATCTACAACTTTATGAATGGTATAAGGCTAATAGTAAATTTTCATCAAATAAATTTAATTGTTATCATTCGAGTTAAGATTAAAATTTCAAAAAAAAGTCAACTATGCCAAAAAAAAATAGAATGTAAAAAAGTAGTCAAATTAATATATATTAAATTCACAATTTACATAAACTTCAAGCAAAAATTGACTTTGTCATGATGAATATTCACTCATTCTGCACTCAAACCCAAAATAGAATATGAGTCATATACAGGTTCAGGAAAACAACCCACAACTATACATGAGCACACGTACAACAAAAAAAGGGGGGAAGATTGACTGGTCCAAAAGCGATCAATTAGAACTTGTAAATTAAACAGACATACAAATCAAATGAAAATGAAAATCCCCAATAAAGACAACATATGAACAGGTAGAAACCTCATTCAGGCACAATAGTTGAACATGTTTTTCATGATTAGAGAGCCTTGTTAGGAATCGATCCGATTAAGCAACGAACAAGAAAAATAGCAAAAGAAATTGAGAAATTGAACATACAAATTTAACGTGAAAAAACTCCACCAAAGAGGATAAAAAACCATGGGCAAAGATAGTTTTACTATAATGACAAAAGAACGAAGAGTACAAAAGATGGAGATAAAAACTAAACCCCGAAAACCTGAAAACAAAGAACCCTCAAAACGTAAACATAAAATTCTCTAAATGTGTTTTGAGTTCTAATCTCTAATGGGTGTATTTTCTAAGGTTGTAAGCTAAATTAGCAAGTCAAATAAACTATGCTAATAAATGCTAAATATATTATATTAACAAATACAAAATCTTCTAGAAAGAAAATACATTTTTGTTTAACTTGATTTGCAAACAATCTCTTAGAATTTAGATCTCACAACTCTAACAAGTCTTTTACATCAAGCTCCTGATGCATTAACATTGCTGATATAATCATTGAATATAAGATGATATCATATTGAATAGTGAACATCGATTGAACGAACAAAAAAAGAACCTTCAATCGGGCTATCTTTTGATCTTCATAAAAGGTGGTTTGAGTCCTGAGCCCATGCCACCACTCTCACGACTAAGCTTAAAACTCTCTACCAGGTTTTATGAATCTAAACTCCAAAATTTATTCAGTTATCAAATCTTGAAACCTTCTCATAGAAGACTAAGAAGATCCGCAAAAACAATTTTAAAAAACTTAAGAAAGATCAAAGTCCTTGAGTACAAAAGTCACGAAATAAATTTAAAAAAAAAAAAGAAGAAAAAGGAGACCTAAGGAATCCACATAAGGCTCAAAGAAACCCTTATCTATTTAGAGAAAACTCAAGAGAAACGAAAAAGAGAGCACACAAAGGGCCTAAGTTTTGGTTTAATATTTTTAAAGCGTGGAATATACCTTCTCCTTAACTGTATTGTGGGATGTTTTATCATAAATCCAGAATGATGAAACAGAGAAGAATTTTGAATATTATCATCCTAGACAGTTAGCTGCAAAAGGACTAATCTTTTGCATATTACCCTTTTTTAACAATGGTGTTATGGATCTGTGCTATTCTGAAACAATTTTATTACATGTCTCGCCTTCAGCTCAATTATAATGTAATGAGATATTTTCTGCCAACCTTGACCCCCTGCTTCTTCAAGTTATTAAGCAAAGTACTGATTTCAAAATTGACACTCTGGCTACATGCTAAGTACCATGGTGGGGGACTTGTTGCTTTCGGCAGGGTAAACTCACTGCTAAGCGTATATAATACAGAAAATCTAATAGAGTTGAATGCTGTCCATCCAAAAGATTATCTTATGCAGCCCGGCTAAAGTTAATTTAATCTCTCCATTCCAATTCTGGTGTTCTCTGTTCATTTTACCGAGCAAAGTAATCCTGAGAACGGATCAATTCTATGCTGGTTGTTAATGGAAGACTTAATACAACCGCATCAGCATCAGCATCAGCTTCACGTTTACACGCGTGCTTATTGCTTTGCTTGGGAGTGCTGGTGGACGCATTACGAACGGCAGCAACGCCTCCTCTTGAAACAACAAATATGTAGTTATATATAAAACTCAACAGTGGAGCAAAATGGAAAATATGAAATAGGATGAAGGTGTGGCATTCAATTCTCCAACAGGACCATATAATTGCGAGGGAAGAAAAAAAAATCCCTCAACATGGAACAAACTGCATTTTTATAATAAGGATCAAATCTAATACTCCATTATATGTACAACTTTGCTCTCCCTTTTACAACTGCAGCTCAGTTTGGGCAACCTAGTGCTAATTCACAAGGACATTATCTTTAATATACTACAAAATCAGGAGTTCATTGGCAAATAATACTAGCATTCAATAAATTTGATACCAAGTCCAGCAAATATTTCAGGGTTGCTGCATTTCCTCTGAAGACAAGTTGCTTTCAATTGAATCGGAGGCACGCTCTGGTTTTGTGGGCTTGGTTTCAACTCTGGGATTGTTATTGGGGCCCTGCTCAACAGGTTCATCTGACCTGTCATTTAATTTGAATGGTCTCTGGAAATCTTTAGCATTTCTACTGTCGATAAACAAATTGTTCAACTTCTCCTCCTGCACACAAACAATTAAAATTTTTAAAATGAGGCAGCAAACTGCATGTCTGATAACCACACAATATCGCTCAGTAACTTTAACCATGTAAATATGACTTAGAATAGATAAGGTTCCGTTAACCATTTGGGTAGATAAGAACTTCAATCATAAGCCTGCAGATGTGAATCCCCAACACATTATGCTACTGCCTCCCCCCCCCCCCCCTCCCCGGGGGCAAAAAATAATAATAATAAATAAAGAAAAAGAACAAAATTCATTTAAGATATGCAGATATGTTAGAACAAGATTCTTACTTTCATGCGAGAATGAAATTTCACGGTTGATACAAAGGCAATAATCTGGTCCATTAGTCACTTGGCATCCAAAACTATTGTTGACCATGCAAACAAGTTAATTACTTAATTAATTTTAATGCCTACATTATATCTAAGCTATCTATCCTGTCAGTAACTTGATAGTAATAATTCATTGCCACTGCATGACTTCAAAACTACTTACCTTTTGCAGTGCTTCAAGTTTTCTCTGGAGTGCATCATGCTCAGCTTGAATACGGAATGGAACACCATGTTTCTGGTACACATTATTTTGTGCCAAGTCTTCATCAATGTCATTAGCAGTGGTCGCAAAAGGATGATTTGCAGGAATCCATCTGATTGTGTCAGGGTCAACATCAGGAGGAATTGAATCCCCCTCTTTAAGGAAAATTGTTGGTCTCTTCCACTGGTATGCTCTCGACCTCCTTTTCTGATGGATAGCTTGCTGCTCTTTAGTAAGTGTAACTGGAGCTAAGCGATAAAGCTTTCCACACATCTCTATGGTTGAATTGCTCTTTCCAACCTTCACCAATGGATTGTTAAATGGATCATCATACTTGAGAGGTCGCGATCTGCAAAAAGAACAGATAACTAACTATACCATTAACACAAGGAAAGCTCATTGTAGCCAAAGCTGTGAAATGAGAAAGTAGAAATTAAAATTGATAAGGGACATGCAATGAAATGCTAGCCCTTAACTAAAAATATTTAGTCTGTAATGTCATGTAAGCAACCAAACTACCAAAAAGCAATATATTCATGAAATTTATATCCTTTAAAGGTAGCAAGACAAAGGAAAAAAATAACATAGAACGAAATCATACATGCCTCTTCTATCTGATCTTAGCTGGCCACGCCTTACAAGATCAGCTACAGAACCAGGCTGGCTCTTCCTTGACTTCCTCTCTGCGTATGCTCTCAGAGCAATAACCATAATTGCAATTGCAACGCACAATCCCAGTGTAAGGTTGTTTTTAGGGCGGTTTTTCATCTGAGACAAAAACGAAATGGACAGGTTCTTCATGTCGGACTTCCTTTTTCTAGTAATTCATACAAACACCATCTCTACTGGTTTTACACACATGAAAGTGAAAAGCAATATAACAAATACTAGCAATACAAGTAAAAGCAGAAACATGCTGGAGTGATACTTTGCAGTTAGCACCAATAGAGGAGCTGATGTTGACAAAATATTTACAAACAGTACACGGTGTGGAGTAAAATACTTGTATAAGCTCAATATCTAAGTTAGCAATTACATTTAGCAGCACAAGTAATAAGCCAGAACTTGCTTAATAATAACACAAGAAATATGATCCGTTCTCATCATACTGAATACAGATAACCGCAAGTGAACATTACCAGGAAAACAACAGGAGGGAAGGATGTAATGGATTCCTGAAATAAGGCAAGTGGGTGTTTGGAATCCACCGCCAGAGTATGTTTCGCTGTATCAACAACCTCGTTCTGGGCACGATGGTCCTCCTCGGAGCTCACTGAATTATCAATGGCTCTCGGCGAAAACGTCCTATTAGGTGGTAGGTGAATCCAGTTGAGCCGTTGGCTTAGGCTATGCCTATGATGTAGTAGCAACGATGTTCCATTTAAAGAAACCTGATGCTTCCACCCCCAAATTGAAGGCTATTTATCAGAGAATTTACCGAAAGAAAGAACCCAATTCAATAATAGTATATATGACGGCAGTAAAATAAAATCCTAGGAAAATTTTGGGAGTTACCTGGCCAGGGAATTGAAGAAGCCAAATTGATGCCATTAGATTTAAGAGATAGAAATACTCTCACACTGAAAAACAAGATTCATTTCAGTCGCCTCCCCTCCATATGATGATTATTTAGGAGATAGAGTATTGAAAATTTACCAGTAGAAAGGAAACACGATGTCAGCACCGCCAAGCAAGGGGCAACAGAGCAGTAACAGTAGTAGAAGCCAGTCACCTCACATTTCATTCAATCACTATGTGGATCGGATCCTCCTAAATCCTCATCTCCAAGGTCCAAGCTTTGGGTTCGGCTTTGCCGTGGGTAAAGGTTTCGTGTTCGATCCATGTCGCACACAAAACCCGTATGTATTTTTGTTGGGTTTACATTAGAGGTGTTGTTACTTTCTAACCTGGGCCAGCCTGACTCTGTTCACACTAAAAGCTCTATTAACAATGTACCCAAATATTTTCCCAAAATTTAAACTAAAGGTAAGTTTTTAAACCTGTGAAAAAATAACACACGACTAAAGGGATAATTGAAAATATATATAAATGAGGCACATGTCATCTTTGCGTTTTTACTTGTGAAAATTAAAATTTTTCACCTACTGTAAAATAATTACTCTTTTAAATAAATTTTTAAATTTCAAAATATTTTTATTAAACCCTCAAAATATTAACATGTTATCATTATAATATTTCTGTCTGACTCAAACGTAAATTTAAACATCAAAGCACATGATTTCAATTTTTAAATATGTTTATAACTACCATATAAATAATTTGAAGCCATCATGTTATTAACACTCATAAATTTCAATCATCATGTAGTAGGTATGTATATATATTTAAATATTGATTATTTTGCTTTGAATTTGACTCGCATCATATTCAAATAAACTTATATTTAATGCTTGCATTGACATTTAATTGATTAAAGTATTTGATATGATATTGATATTTTGATAACTTAATTAAGATATTTTAAAGTTTAAGAATTAATTTATAATCTGAATAATAATTTCAAAATATATAATGCAATTACCCTATTTATTGTGTTTTCATTTATTTTTATTTATTTAATAAAAATATTATTATTTTATTTTTCAATGAGACATGGTTAATGAAGATGGTAGCTTTGGTCATTTTATGTGTGAATATTTTGAATTTTATTCAAATATTTTGACTATTTATACTTTATATTTATTTGATTTTATTTAGAGTTGCGCGACTATAGATGAAGATGAAATCTATAATGATATTACTACTTAAATTTGACATCTTTTATTTTAGTATCTAAAGGATTTTCTATCAACATTAATGTATTTTTGGATAAATTACATAATTAATTACTAAACTATAGATAAGTGTTTTTTTTTCTTTTTCTGTTTTGGTTATTTAAAAAAGTTACAGTTTTATCATTCAACTATTCAAAATTTTTTATTTAAATTATTAAATTATACAAAAAAATTTATTCAAGTCATTGGCCTGTTGTTAACTTAAAAAATAAGCTTTGCGGGTGAATTTCAAGTGACGATTCAACTGTTTGTTGATAAGTCAGTACCCATTGATAAGTAAAACATACTTTAGATTCAAGTTGATTTGATCGTTAGTGTCAAAGATAAAAAAAAAAAAAGACGTTTGAATTTGGTTCGTCAATTTGTGACATGCAAAACTATTTCATGGAAAAAAAATCTACACTATAGAAAAAAGAGAAAAAGAACTTTTAATTGATACATGTAATGTTAATTGGTTCAGGTGGTGTGAAAAAAAAGAACCACATATTATCAATTTTAACAACCCAATAACTTAAATAGAAAACGTACTATTTCTATAATTTACCTCACAATTTTTTATCATATAATGCTGAGGGAAGGAAAAGAGGCTTACACCAAGGATTTGAGAATTCCTATTGCGTAAGTGTGAGGCTCTATATAAATAAAAAAAAGTACACAAAAATCTGAAAATTTTAACTAAATTTTTTGAAAATTTATAGATAAATAAACATCAAAATCAAAATAAAGGGTAATTAATGGATAAACCTTTTTTTCCTCTCCTTCAGTTCTTTGTTCTTCGCAATCCTAAATGAGACACAAGCCTGTTAAGGGGGAAAAAACAAACTAAATCCAAACAACAGATTTGTAAAAACCAAGCAATCATAAGTCGTAACACCATTTCCTCGCCTGCTGCTCACAGGTCTTGATGTGCAACACCCTCTTTTTTCTAATATACTGGTAAAAGAAAGATTTATTAAATCTTATTTTAGATCAAACCAAACTCTCCTGAATCAAAGTTGGGTTCTTTCCTCAATGAAACCGAAAACGAAACGAAAAGAAAAAACTATTATTTTAGCAACAGAACCAAAATCCCAATCTTTTTGTAACGAATTTACCAAAGAAACCCAAAATCCTAAATTGGGTTTTAAACGCGTCATTAGCTTGGTTTTTTGTTGACACCCTCAACTTTGACAGTGAAAGAAATGGGCTCCAAGTAGAATTTCTTGGTAGTAATATATTTGCCAGACTTGAAGGGAAATGAGTCAGACTCCACCATCGGTCACTGGACAGTGGTTTGCAGTTCCAGTTCCCTTATTTCTAGAAATTCTAATATAGCCAAGTCTCAGCCGACGACTACTAACAATGAAGATAAAAGAGAGTCCAATGCTACAACACCAACTCTTTTATCATGAAAAGGACGACTTATACGACTTATAGAGCGGAAGAATTTCATCAACTGCTAATACCCAACATCCACATTTCCACCAAATTAAAAATTGTGACAGAAAGGCCATACGCTTCAACGTAACAAATAATAATGATAATAAATACAAGGCGACCAAAGCATTAAGCCTATAACCGAATGGCCATGCTTCAAGTTTGAAAAACAGCTTGGATCAGCTCTGCTCGGATAGGCAGTATCAATGAATTTAGTTACTAAACAACAATCTTTTGATCATGGTTACTCATGGTTTAGGTTTAGTTCTACATTGGAAGGGATCAAAATAACACACATATAGTTAGTTGCCTGCAGCACTGGCTATATGATCTTCCCTAGTTTTCAAATTTTGATATTCTTAACTAAGCCATATCTAAGACGGTACGACCTACAAGGTGTGGCATCTATCTTCTGGACAAATAATTCACCATAAGATTTGTATCAAGTAATCCCAACAATGTTCTACCTTTTTCCTACTTGCAGTTTCAATCAAAATATGAAAATGGCTTGATATCAACCCTAAAATCTGCTTGTCGATTTGGACCGTTCCTGTTTTCTGCTTCACGTTCTACAATCTACATCTGGACTCATTCATTTGCCTTATCAAGGCAAAACCATTTTAGGGGGCAGTTGCAGAAAAAGAAATTCCCAAAATAGCAAAGAAAAAAAATTAATGACCCATCCGTGACATTATTGGGTTTCTATTTTCTACTAATCAGCATTGACGCAGCAATGTCTGTTCCACCAGAATCGAAATGAACGTTATACATGTTTATAGCACTTACATTACATATCTCACCACCAAATGTGGTCCATCTCATGCATTCTCACAAATCGAATCTTATATTCCATCTACCATTCATGTCAGCATTGAGGGTCCAATTATTTTCCCTAATCTGCAGATATGGAACCTGAAAGAGCAATAATCACCAAGTGAAACACTAAAGTATAAGGGTCAAGCAAAACTTGACTCAAGAATTCTTGTTAATTGTATTGAAGACGAATACTTTCAACATCAGAAATAACTTCGTGCGACTGCACTAATGTTAATCTTTAATTATCAAAAAGAAAGTGGTTGCACAGCGTACTCAGGATTCAATAATCTAAAAGATTGCATTTGGGAGGGTATTATATGGCGGTTGCAAAAAGCACAGCAGGTAGAACATAGAAATTTAAAATGAGATGTTTCACTACTTACAAACATGACTTGGAAATCGAAATGCAATTCAGATCCCACAACTCAGACTAGTTCATATGCTCAAGGCACTCCCCGAAAACAAAATGAAAAACTTTAAGTTCGATATTGATCAGATTGATCAAGATTGATGATTGAGGTGAGGGGGCAGCACCGAAAATAGAAGAAGCAAGAATAGGAAGACCACTACTTTAGAGTTTAGACTTTCAAGCAGCATTACAAAATGGAATTACCTGCTCAAATACTTCATAGCCAACTTTGAGTCTAACATCTTGGTCTTTCTGGAAATTGAAGATTTTATAAATAAATTCAGCAGCTCCTTCTGACTTCCTCTGTCATGGTAGTTGCATAAACAATTAACAAAAGAAAGCTAAAGTCATACATAAATTACTGCAGTCTTCTCGCTAAAGAACCACTAGATTAAAGGAAACTCTGATGGCATTATCCCAAACAAATATGATAAAAGAAAGAACAAGTGTGAGAAAATGAATCATAAAAGAACAAGTGTGAGAAAATGAATCATAAGACCCAACTATTAGCAAAACTATTATTCAAATATGAAGATAATTCAAAAAGGAAATAATCTGAAAACTTAAAAGGTTGCACGTACCCCCTTGAATTCTTGATCAACATCATATCTTCCCTTGATAACAAAATTAACTGAATCATCGTTGGTTACAAGGAAAGATTTTTTTCCTCGCAGTGTGTACCGCACCTTATCACGCTTATCATAGCGCATTCCAACACCAAGGCTTGTGAACAACTACAGAAAATTCTCAGCCACGTTAATAAACTTGGAAAAGAAAAAGATCCCAAGTTTGCAAGAGAATGTTGTTAGAACAAGTGCATAACCATTGGGGATAGCGTACATCGTGATATGAGTGCCTTATCATTGCACAGAAGTTATTGGGGACTCCAGTTCTTGTGTCCAGCTCACCTTGAACCTGATATATAGATACACAGACACATACAAAGATTGCTCAAATAAAATAGACCCAAGATGTATAAATACGTAAATTTTCCCGTACAAAAGCATGAGGAGACCTAAAAAGGGTTACTTTTTTGGGTATTCGGAATTCCAGACTGACATTCACACCCAAATCTTAAATCCTATATCTCTCAGAACATAAGTCACAGAAATAATCCATAAAAAGCTGGAAAGAAGCACCGATTAAAGTTGCAATCTTTAATCATCTAGTGTGGTCTAAGTCCAGTAATGAAATCCTTTATCACTGAGGGGATTAAGAAAAACATGAAAGAGCAAAATTATCAAAGTAGAATAGTAGAAAGCTTCACGAAGCAAGCAATAGGGACCTGCAAATGGGTTTTGGAATCGATGGGGAACTTCTCCTTGGCGTGGATTCTTAGAGCTTTGGAGTCACCACTGTATCTCAACGAAGTCTGCATTTTTTCCTGCTTTGTTTCTGGTTTCCTATCTATCGAGTAGTATCCAGTCTTTGCTTCCCTGCTTCTTGACGCTCTGACGCTATGCACGGCTAAGATAGTAAGATAGGGCTTGTTGGGCTTTACACCCTTTATAAGCCTACGTTTATAATTGTACTTAAAAACATTTCTTTTCTTTTTTTCTAGAAATTTGATTATTATTAAATAAAAGTTTTTAAAATTTTAAAATTTATTTGTTTTGTTATTAATTAATATTTTTAGTTAATTTCCATTGAATGTACTTTATTCCCAAATTTCATCTTCCTCTTCAAAAAAACAACATTGGCATTTGCTTTGAATATATATAGATATATAAAAATATAAAAATCATATTTTTATTTAATTTTATTAATAATAAAAGAAAATTTTATTATTTATTAACGTCACGTGTGTTGAATATATTTATATTAATAATAAAAAGCTTACTGAATTAATCTTACAAGTTAACTAATTATCTTAATTTTTAAATATATATAACTATTTTTCATTTCAAAATTTTAAATTAAATTTTATTTTAAATAATAAGATAATTTTTCACTTATGTTTTAAAAAATGAATAAATTTTAAAATAATATTTTATAAAAATAATATTTCTTCCGGATAGTAACCGTCCTGAAATCTAATATAGATTTAAAATATAAAAAGAAAATATAAGATACAATTTTCGGCCGTTGCTTGAAATGGTGGCCCACTCATTGAAGCGAAGAGCATGTGGATCTTGGGTGCGACAGATTGGGCCACAACGGAGATTCGATGTTGGGTTTACTTTAGTTTACAACCGTCATTCTGGCATCTCCAGCTCTCTACCATCTAGGAGACCGACACGTAAGACGTGATCTTTCCATCTCCTCTATTATTCAGTTAATAATAAAGAATGAACACTATTTCTTGATCAATATTCCTACAGATTTCAGTATCAACAAGTAAACAGTGGTCAGATAATAAAGTCGTAATTGATATAATTAAATAGCAGAAAACCCCTTTGGATGACTTGGAAATGCATTATGCATTGCTAACTAATGTTCGATCTTGTAAAGCTAATTCGTTTGCGTTTCCCGTGAAATAATACATTGCATTAAAAAAGCCTGGAACCTACACCCTGCAGCAGATATGAACAAGCTGCACGAGCAAGTTAAATTAAAATCAAATGAAGATTTAACTTCAAAACCATATTACTGTCCTTATTTTGGTGCTCATGGAAATTGCTTTGGTTGAGAGGGAGAATCACTAGGAACAAACACAGGTAGCTGGGCACCTCTCTGCAATCTACCCTGCTGATGATAATGATGACTCGATGTAGAACCCCTACCCAACCCGACAGAAAATGAACTAGTACTTCTCGTTCCTCGGTTAGCCAGTTCATTCATAAGAGGACTGCCAAAAAATATCGATTGACCACTATACAAAAGCTCTGATCCAGGAGCCTGCAAAGAGCCTGCATTTCTGGATGAGGAAGAGACAAAGCGTCCAGCTTCTGGATCCCAAAAAACTGAAGTTTTGGAGCTTTCTATCGGGCTAGAATTTTTCCTGATAGGATATCCAGCAGCATGTTCATTCCCTTCACTTTGTTTTGTTGACAGAGGGGATTGATCGCCTGACGTTTCATACATGGGGTTGAAATGTTCTCTATTTGAATGTTGCTGTGCCATTGGAGAGGGGGTTAGGCTGGAGAGGTGAGCACTGCTAATTTCATCAACACTTCGAGCACATGATTCGGCGTCTTCTCTGCTAGCATGGCTTGAAGGATATGAGTTCAGTGTCCCTGCTCTAGCATTTTTTGTCCGAAACCCATGATCAGTACTAAAGGGACTGCTTCTTCCACTAATAGTACTACTAGACACTTGATCAGCGCTGCAAGGATGATGCCTAGCGCCTATAGGACGAAGGACAGATGAGCTTGCTCTAGCTTTGGTAGCAGCTTTAACTGCCTCATTAGAATCCAATTTTGCAAGTTTCCATGCACTAATTCGGACAGGACGTTGGGGTAATCTTTTACCCTTGTCTGGTGGCTGTACAGCATCTGGATCTACTGTGGATGGTAAGCGGCCCGGGTCCAAATGTGGGACAATTTCATCCTTGCAAGAAAACATATTGATCAGTTATAACTTCTAATAAGTAACATCAAATTCATGACAGATGATCGCCCTGATAGAGAATGCAGCAATGTTTATGTCCCTTAATAAGAATAACAAGAATTTTAGATTCATATTTGTAGTGTAGCCACAATTTGTCAACAAAAGTGATAACTCTTTTCAAATTACAAACTAAAATAAAAAATTAATGACAAAAAATATATTCAGCTGCAAGTATAAGAAAGCATAGAGATGGAAGAACACAAAGCACCCAGCAGAAAAGGATACAAAGGGATTTATTTTAAACATAAAATTCCTTTTGCAAACACTATCGTTTTCTTAACAGAAGATACAGATAGGGATGTGAGTCTACAAAACAGGTTTCTCTGACAAAGCAAACTGCAGAACTATCATGAAATCACAGGTGATAATAGAACTAATAAATCATATGCATGACGCCTTCATTTTTTGTATTTTATGGCATACACTATCACTGATATAAATGAGAGTTTTCATGTTTAGTAGGTATGGTAGTGGTACCTGGTGCTCCATGAAGATTCTTGGTGGGGTACACCAAGCACCTTTGTATTGCAAGCTCTTTCCAAGAGAGCTTCTTCCACTTATGGCAGTCACAGCTGAACTGGTAGGTGATGATAGCATACTCTGCTGATCTCCACCATCTGCAGACTGTCCAGGTGGTTCACTTTGTGTTCTCATTGCAACAACATATTCATATGTTGTGATGCCCTGCAGTTAGAAATTACAATGGTTCAATATTTACATATTATAACAGGATGTATGTGTGTGTGTGTGTGTGTGGGTGAGAGAGAGAGAGAGAGAGAGAGAGAGAGATTGAAGGACCCACCTTTCTAATCAAAATTATATGGAAAAAGAACAGTTCGCCCAGAGGTACAAAGGCAAGAAAAGAAACAGCTGTGCAGATGGCCTGTGGTCATTTGTATAATGTTAGGGCAAAACCCATAGCAGCCAAGGTTTTCATTCATTCTTAGAGAAATGAACACTATCATTTATGTACTCCAACCAGTCTCAGGGAAACAAGAATACATATAATTACAAAATATTTTGAAGTACCAAATTCACATTTTAGAACTAGGAATTTTACTCCTCAATGCCCAAGAAAATCAGAGGTTTAAGTCAATATTCACTCTCTATAGCTTGCAAAATAGATTGTATAAAATTCATGCAAATATTCTAAGATCTTAGCATATTTTGTCTTGGAAAGTGACTCAATCAATCAAGGAGCTCTATCACAAGCATAGTAATACTACAGAAGCATCTGAGCTCCTGGGCAGAGAATGCAGACAACATACCACCACAGTAGCAAAGGGGGGGCGGGAGAATCCAACTCCAAGCTTCTCGGTTATCTCACTTTCTGTACCCTTTCTATCAGTAAAACATCGCACAAGGACAGCAATGCCAACTCCAAACTCAACAATAAGCTGACGACCACATACATGCATACATGCAGGCAGATGAGAATAAGTTCAGTTCTTGCCAGGAAATGCCAATGAGTGACATGAACCATTGTCCAAAAGTTATCCAAAGAACTTACCCAAACAAGGCTAGCTGCCATCAAGCACACAAAACTGATGTAATTTTTCCTGCCCACGCAATTATTCAACCACTGTATAAAATGGTAAAACAGTGAGTCATGTTCAAGATTATCTAAATAAGTACAAAAAGGCAGGATTGTTTTCAGAACACTACAACGAAATTACAATTTATAGAGCAAAAAGCAAAACTTACAGCACATGGCCAAGGAACTACAATTAGTCAACCAGAAGCCCTAAGTGATTTCCAGTTCAGTTATATAACTTACATGTTCTGGCTGTTCAATTCTTAATAGTTCTCAAAAACCAAGAAATTTAGCCAAAAATTTATGAAACTGAAAAAGATGAACGTTTGATAACTCACTCGACAATGATGATCAAATCCATCAACACATTTTTCACAACTTCTACAATGCTTGCTGAATTTGCGCACCTGCAAAAGGTGAGTTGGAAGGGCAGGAAGAGAGTTATTATAGCTCAACACCATGAAATCAGAAACAAGCTTCATCCAGAAAAAGCAAAATATATGCAAGCCAGTTGTTTCAGAAGCATGGAAACTCTTTAAGAATTAGTATGAATACAACCCTGGGGAAATTCTTGCTTGAAAAGCACGAATGTGTCTAACAAGACACAGGTAAATGAATAGAACATTAAAGGTACTTTATTTTCATCATATAGGAAGAGAAAGCCATATAAAGAAACTTTTTTGTATCTAAGCATGCACGTAGTAAGAGTGCTAATGCACAAGTTCAGGCTAATGGTAAAAGAAGATATAGCAGTATTCTAGGTTTTCCTGTTGCTAATTTTGATAAATTTAGCTTTGCTTTGCCTTCTCATTTCTTGTATTTCATTGAAAAGGAAGAAGAAAGTGAGAGGAAACAAAGGATAAGTCTTTTTTTTCGGGTAGAGGGGAGCATTCAGGTGCAGGGAGAGACCAAGAGAGGACTCTCCTGCTAGTGTGAACCTTACTTCTGCATTACACAATGTGCAGAATAAACCGTCTTCTTCTCCAGATTGTTGCTGCAAAAGGTCTTCATCTTTGCAGCAATCTTCTTTTACAAGACAAGCACAAAAGAAACCTCCAAGTTTGGAACACCATTGTGAACGATGCCTATTATATTGTCTTCCATACTTTACTCTTATCTTGCAAGGCTCTTCGATAGAAGATGCATTCCCTGGTTAAACAGCATGAAATCCAAGATTAGTTAAGACATACAATGAACTACAGAGAAGTTCATATCTTAATACAGGCAGCCATTAAACAATTCCCAAATGAGTATTCTAACTATCAACCAGTTAAGTTCACAATTACCATACAATCTATTAGCAAACCCGTACAACAACTAGGAAAAAAGAAACAGTTACCAGACAGATCCATTTCAGTGTGTGATTTACGAGTTGGTGTCTTGTCAGCTTCAAGAAGAATTCCAGGATCACAAGGATCGATAGCAGTGCATCGAACATACAGGATGAGAACAGAGAGTGCCTGAAAACAAAAATCAAGCATTAAGAAAATAGCCACATATTCATAGATATCTTGCAACTAACCTAAGGAAGTTTTAAACCTTAAGTAAATGCAAATTAAAGGTTATTATGCTTACCACGATAGAGTAGACACCAATAGCCACATATTCATAGATATCTTTTCCGAGAAAGGGAGCAAAGAAGGCATAATATGCAACCGATAGCAAAAAGAAAATAGTAATGGCCACAACCTGTCCACCATTTGAAAAACAAACAACAAAAGAAAACGAAAATGAGTGATTGTTGAAACGAGACACATGCAAGAAATTTATCACATGAATCCTGCTAGAGGCTGGACCTTACAAGAACATAAACCAACAATATGTAATGATTACTTAAGCAAGAAAATGCCACCATGTTTAATATCAAGTCTACCATATATGAATTCATAGACTATTATGGCTCTCTTCTAAAGTCACAACTTGGTTTCAAATTGTTTTATTTTATTATTGGTAGTCTTAGTGATTATTTTACAGGTCAAAAGTAGGCATCCATTTGCAATGACATAAACTTGGTAAGCAAGGGGAATCAACAATAATGACTTTATAAGCTAAAATCAAAACCTTATTAGCATATAAAAGTTTCCACATAATCTAATAGCTTATTTTGTTTGAAGCAATAGATAACAATTAAGATGTCAGCTTGTTTCAACGTTCTTTGGTACTTCCAAAGTAAAGCTTACATTACTTTGACCAACTATGAATACTTAAAGGTAGATGAAATTTTCGATGAGAAAATTGAAAATTTTTCACCAGAAATCCTTTTCCCCGAGTTGGATTACTTCTTCATGTGAAGGATCAATAGTATCAAATAAAAGAAACTCGCATAACACCTCAAAAAGATGGCGTTTAGCTCATTACTTTTTTTGTCGTACAAGTCGATGAGGACAAACAAAATCAATATGCATCACAAACAATAAATCTCCGGTAACCGGTACTCATAAATTCATAATATATATATATGCATCATACATATATAAAAAAAATCCCCTTGCAAATATAGAAAGAATTAAAATATGCAAAAGAGATTAGGAAAAGCAACTCATCGCTAGAGACAATAATGTACATAAATAAGACTAAAATAAACACACGGCAACTGAAATGATTTTTCAAAGTATTAACGTAAATGACATAAGAAGCAAAGACGCCAAATTGCTATTAATTTTAAAAGTCACTCTAAGCATTACTAAAAAGAGCAGCTGGCCGTATAATAAAAAGAAGGGGAAAAAACCTGAAATGTATGAGCCGGCAGTTCCCATCCATGACGCCTCACCATTGTCAAACAACTGCTCCCAACTCCCTTATCCACCACTACATTTGAAAAAAAAAAAAAAACCAGTTTGCAAACACTTCAAGCAAAATCTAAGAGACGTTTGCTTCACCACTGGCCTGGTTCCTTTTATTTATTTGTGGAATAAGAATCGATGCATCCCATGAATGAAGAAGAAGGGGTTCAATCTTGACCCAGTAGCAGTAAAGTAATTTAGAGAAGAAGCATAAAGTTAGTTTTCGGTTTTAGGGTTTGTAGAATTGAATGAATGCATGTCGATCAGAGATATGGAGAGAGGGAGCCCTTGAAGTTGAAGAAGAGGAGAAAAAATGAGGACTTGAGTGCAGGTACATTATAGAAAAAATATAAAAATGGGATTCGAGTAGACGGCGTCGTTTATGGACTAAAATTTGAAATAAAATCAAACCCCCTCCGTTTTGAACACTGAACATTGATTCCACGTGCAAAGGACAGGACATTCACTGTTTCACATGCATGCCATTACTTCCGTTTAATTGTTGGGTTGTTTCACTTGTTTGTTTCTTAGTGCTTGGGGGGCTTGGCTATCATGTCGAAATCAGAACAAAGGATTGACCCACATGGACATGCTAGTGCTTTTCCTTCACAATTCTCACACCATCATCATCAATCAAGCAAAGCATAGCACAGCATAGCATAGCCTCACCATAGAAATTAAGGAAAATGAAATATGCTTTCGTTCACTTCCATCACTTGAAGCTCAGTACAGGGCTTATACTTTTATCAAATAAAACTTTAGGATAATATTTTATCTCACTCTACAATTTTACTACTAACATTTTTCTTATTACATTCAAAATAATCATATATCAATAAAACCCTTTATAATTTTATTACTAATCTCACACTTGAACAACTTTCTTATTACATCTAAGCTCATATGCAATGTAGTCATCACTTGTAATTTATCAATTTATCTCGAGTAGTATCTTATCAAATCTTAATAAAACACTCAATGATTCAACTATCAAAGTGAAACACTTGTCTAAAATAATTCATGTTAGACTCTTCTTTTATACAAATTTCTTTCAATCACTAAAAGACTTTAAGCTATGATTTCATTGCCGATAGTTTGCTCAAACCTCACCATAATTCTATAAGAACTTCTAAACCACTAATAACTCTCAATAACCAACCTCTAGTACTAAGTATGAACAATATTCAGTATATATAAATATATGTTTGCAATTAATAATAAAAGAATATTGAAAGATAAAAGATGTAAATGCTACGTACAACGAACTCTTAAAGTTATTAAAATCACTGGAACGTGGAAACTAAACCTACTAATATGCGAAGATTTTGGTGATTAATTGATTGATGGGCATTTTGACATTGCATAGCCGCTGTTGAGCTTAATTCGTATCACATCACATGCATTCTTATCTTAATACAAATTGACTATTTCCTCCAACTTAGATTTTTCTATAATTTATTAGTGTTATTGGCTTAGCATTTAGTGCAATATGCAAAATTGAATCAAGCCAGCCGGTCAATGCAGCCAAATCAGAGAATCTTTAAGTAAAATAAAAAATATTCAAAGAAATATTGATAAGTTAGCTTTGGACTTGGATTCATGTAAAGTTGTTGATGGGCTCAGGGTGTTGGGCAGTAGCTGGTAGTACTGATACATATTTCACATGGAAGCCAATATCATTGGGGATTCAATGGCTACTAGATATGCAAGTGGCTTGTGTCGAAGATGAAAGCGACTCTCTAATTATTGTCAACTAGTTGTTGTGAACTACCTTACAGACAACAATCCTATAGTGTCTTTGATTGAGGACATTAGAACTTTTTGTTCCAGATTTAGTGCTTTTAAATTTAGCCGTGTATTGAGGTTTCAAAATCAACCAGCTCATCGTCTTGCTAAGTTTGTTGTTAGACATTGGAAATAGTTTTATGGTAAATTTCACTTCAGGTCACTAAATTATTAATAATTTATGTTTATATCTGTTAATTTAAAAAAAATACAAATTTATCGTTGAACTAATCGAAAGTTTTCATTTGAATTACTGAACTATTAAGATTCTCGTGGTATGACATTTCCTGTTCGCATCACCTAAACTAATCTAAAGCTTTCTTTTCCCTTTTACAGTTTAGTTTTTTTTTTTATCAAGCAACTTTGAATTCACAAATTTATGAACTAAAATTCAAAACTGTTTCCTTCTCTTATCTCCGACATTTGCTGTTAAATCGACTTAGATCTAAGGTATATTCTTCTACTCGTTGGTGGTACCAATCATTGAATTGTCGCTTAAAGCTCGCTAGCAAGATTTAAAAAAAAAAACCTTATCAGCTTAATGGCTTAAATAAAAAATTTTAAATAGTTTAGTAATTTAAATGAAAACTTTCGAATAATTCAGTGATCATTTTGTAACTTTTTGAAGTTGAGTGACAAAAATATAATTTTATTAATAGTTTAGAGAAATTTATTGGGTGAGAATGGTCACCCTCTTAGCTTTGTAATTGGGTGCAATGTTTTTTACTCTTTCATTCTACGAATTAGAGATACTTATTCAATGAAACAAATTGCATTATCACTAATGGTGTAAATGAACAAAACATTCGATGAATTATTCGTGAATCGTTCGTATAATATTCGTTTATTAAAGTAAATAAATGAGTATGAACAAAACTTTTATGTTGATTTAATAAACGAACAAACACAAATAAAGATGTGTTCGGTTCGTTTATTTTTATGAACAATGTTTATGACTCGTTTATTTATTAATGATATTTTCTTATAAAAATTTCATTAGTATATATTAATAAAATTATCTTGATTTGTATTTTTTTTATTTATAATATAATTATTAATATTTATATTTGACTATTTTATATCTAAACAATATGTGTGTATTTATTGTTTGTTTATTATTTATTAACATTGTTCGTCAACATGTTCAATTAAGTTAAATAAACATATTTGTGAGCATTAAACAAATGAACATGAACACACATAACTTTAAATAAATAAACATGAACAAAAATTTAAAATTCTTAATGAACACAAACTGAACATGAATAAGCTTAAAAATAAATAAATGAACATAACAGAAATTTATTTATTCAAACTCGGTTCAGTTACTGCCTTAATTATCACACTATGTAGTACAGATCAGCTCTTGTAGGCTCTTTTCCGATTTGGACGCCTTTAGTAATTACTAATGAAAATACAACGATGTTCATAATATATATAAATGAACATATATTGGGCGATTAACTGTTAGATTTGATGGATGGATGGATGGTCATTATTTCTCATTTGGACATTGCGGATATTTATTTATGTGGATTTGGTGCGGGCTGGTTTCATTTCTCTAATTTTAGCCTCAAAATAATTTTGTCTGAAATGACATAGATATCTATATCCTCTAATTTCTTCACAGCCAGAAAATTGCTTGTAAAAATCTGGTCTGATCCCATCCATCCCATTGACCCAAAGCACTTTCTCTCTTGGAGGAAGTGTAGCAACTGAATCTATCTGTGGCTCAAATTATGAAGTGGCATCACGGACACAATCTTAGTCTTTTTAAATCTTATCGCATATATGCACCGTCCCACTACATATTCACCACACATTCCTTATACTTCAATTTCATCCATAATTTATATGCTAATGTTTTAGCTGAAACACCAAATTCAACTGCAAAAATAATATTACTAGTTTTGCTTGAACCCGACATCCATGGCTACACAAGCAAGTCTAGCTCCTTCAAGGATCCCTGCAACAACCGGGCTTCCTTCTAAGACCACACACTCTTTCCCCTCTCAAATTCAATGCTCTTCCACGGTTTCTCTCTCTCTTTCTCTTTTCAGGTTTTGGAATGAAGTTTTTTTGCTACCTGTTTTGCTCTTGGGATACTCATTTCGGTTTTGTTTTGCAGAGATTACAAGTTACTGAATTCTCTGGACTGCGATCCGCCTCATGCGTCACATTCGTCAACAATGCTAGAGATGCGTCCTTTTTGGATGTGGTGGCTGCCCAACTTACTCCACAGGTTCGTTCACTGCTTCAGATTTTGTTTTTTGAGTTTCAATGTTTCGTTGGATCGTTCTCAGCCTTGTACACAAGCTATGGATTTCATTAGATATAACCAATATAAAAACTAAAATGATCAATGCAAAGCACCTAATTGTATATGGTACTGATCACTTGAAACTGTGTTGGAATTTAGACTGCAGGTGGAGCAACACCTGTTAGGGGCGAAACAGTTGCCAAATTGAAGGTTGCTATCAACGGATTTGGACGCATTGGCAGGAACTTTCTCCGATGTTGGCATGGCAGGAAGAATTCTCCCCTCGACGTGATTGTTGTAAATGACAGTGGTGGTGTCAAGAATGTAAGTAACTCTGACTCGACCAACTGAGATTTGGTTAGTTTCAATGTTTTCATTTTATTAACCACGATATACATAAAATAAAAAACACAGGCTTCACACTTGCTGAAGTATGATTCAATGCTGGGAACTTTCAAAGCTGATGTAAAAATTGTTGACAATGAAACTATCAGTGTTGATGGTAAGCCCATCAAGGTCGTCTCTAACAGGGACCCCCTCCAGCTTCCGTGGGCTGAATTTGGCATTGACATTGTTATCGAGGTAGGTCGTTGTCCTTAATGCTTTAAGATTTTTGCCATAGATTTACACTTCTACTATCATCTAGTTTACCACTTCATTGAGAGTATCAATGATAACAGAACAAATTTGACATGCATCTTGCAGGGAACAGGAGTCTTTGTAGATGGCCCTGGAGCTGGGAAGCACATACAAGCTGGTGCCAAGAAAGTTATCATAACAGCTCCAGCTAAAGGTGCAGACATTCCAACCTATGTTGTTGGAGTCAATGAAGGGGATTATGACCACGAGGTCTCAAACATCATAAGGTTGATTTGGAACAGAGTTGCCCGCTAATTAAGCAATCATGATAATCATTCTCCATTTCTTTATTGTTATAGTGGTTTAGAATTTGATGGCAATTTTATGCTTGCAGCAATGCTTCATGCACCACAAATTGCTTGGCTCCTTTTGTGAAAGTCATGGATGAAGAATTCGGTAAGCATTGCTCGTATTTATATATCATTTCATAGCTTAAACATTCGAGGACAAACTTTTTCGGTTGTTTAGCCTAATTCCCTGCATGATAACAGTTCAAGATTTGCTAATCTCCTTTCGCTTTTTGCCAGGCATTGTCAAGGGTACAATGACAACCACCCACTCTTACACTGGAGACCAGGTAAAATCATACTGTTTAATCAATCACTCTACAGTAAAGTCTACTGGGGAACCCAGAAGTTGCATATTCTCAAAATTTTGGTTTTATGATAGATTATATGCTGAAAGAATTAACTGCTTCAACAAAGAAGTAAACTAGAATTTTTGGTTGTGATTGTCCAGAGGCTCTTAGACGCTTCACACCGTGACTTGAGGAGAGCCAGGGCTGCAGCATTGAACATTGTACCAACAAGTACAGGTGCTGCCAAGGCTGTCTCCCTTGTGCTTCCTCAGCTCAAGGGCAAGCTCAATGGCATTGCACTTCGTGTGCCAACACCCAATGTATCTGTTGTCGATCTAGTTGTGAATGTTGAGAAGAAGGGTATCACAGCTGAAGATGTGAATGCTGCATTCAGAAAGGCAGCTGAGGGACCATTGAAGGGCGTATTGGATGTGTGTGATGTTCCTCTTGTCTCGGTGGACTTTAGGTGCTCTGATGTTTCCTCCACCATTGACTCTTCATTGACCATGGTCATGGGAGATGACATGGTCAAGGTGGTGGCCTGGTATGACAATGAATGGGGTTACAGGTAAGCCTAATGCAAGCAAACAAGCTAAAGTAGCTTAAAATCAGAACTTGTCAACGTTTTAATCTTCTGTATATGTACACTAATAACTGTTACTATGTGATTGATATTTGTGATTTACAGCCAAAGGGTTGTTGATTTGGCACACTTAGTGGCAAGCAAGTGGCCAGGCATGCCTGCAGGAGGAAGCAGTGACCCCTTGGAGGATTTCTGCAAGACAAACCCAGCTGATGAAGAATGCAAAGTTTACGAGGCTTAAATGATTGCAATTTTCATTTTTTTTAAAATTTGTTTTCCATGCTGGTGGTATAGTTAGTGGTCAAGATTTTCCAGTGTTCATGTTATCAATAAGCTCATTTTGTAATAACACCAGAGTGGATGAAGAGAATTTATCAAATAACATTTGAATGCATGAAGCTATAAAAGAACAGCAATAATCTTTGGATTGATTTACTTGTTGCTGTGGATGAGATACTAGGAAAGAAAGGCTCATTGTATGAATTCAATCGCGTCCGTAGTTGCTTAATTTGACTTTGTAAAATTTAATCCTTTGTCTTGGACTTATATTGTATCTATCTGTATCCGTATGTGAATGCAATGTTTCCTGCCCTGAAGCTAGTTGGAAGAAAGGAAGCAAAAAACTCGGCATCCAACTTGAACTTTGAAGTATTAACCATAGATTTCATTATTATGGCCCCATGTATGCATCATTATGTCAAGTTACCTCTAGAATTTAAAATATTCTGTGAATTGTTATTGCACCAAATGAAACTCAGTTTTCATGAAAAGGCATGATACTGATGGGCGATGGCAGAAGCAGTTTCCATGCCAGACCCGGACCTAGTATCGACCGTGGACTAGGAAAGAATCCAAGAGAAAGGATGTACATGGAAAGTGGAAATTGAATTGCAAAATATACAAGGATGACTGGCAAAAATATTAATTTGCATTACATTATCATCCCAATAAACGGACTGTGTTTGAAATCAAAGTCCTAATATATAATATAACCTAAAGTACACAACCAATGCTTTGCCTTTGAATACATATAAATAGTTATGTTGCTTTAAAGATAAAAAAGGGGTGACTCACATGAACGTGTCACAGTTTCAGTTAGGTATGCGCAACTCCAAGGAATGAAATGAGAAGTAATTAATGCATTGCTATTGCTCTTTTCTCTCCTCGTGGTCTTAACTACAAAACTCATCATCCCTTTCATTGTCTACTTTCCTTCTCTTCTGCCCACTTCTTGATTGCTCTTCTTTCTCATCCATTAGTGACAAAAACCTCCGCAGCCGTCGAGAATGTGAGCTATCTTGACCAGTAATTGAAGCAGATTCAGGAGCAGGAGGTAGCTGCTGCAATATCTGCAGAAAATATATGAAAAGGGCAATGATGCAAGCAACCCCACAAATAAGGAACAGACCCCAGAAGCTGGATAGATTAAGTTGATTTGTTTCTATCTCTGTACTCTCCAAACTGCAGGTGCTTTGCATCAGCCACTTGTCATGTATTCGCTGCAGATCACCGTTCTCAGCGAGTGCTAGAATTGCAGTTGACATATCGATTGCCAATGGAGAGTCCCGAGGAAATGCCTAGGAAGAGATTATGCATGCAAACAACAGGTCAGAATATTATGCGACTTCAAGGATGCCTTCCAATAATAGGTGAATTTCAGTTTTTTATTTAATGGATGCATGAATTTAAGGAAAAAACCTTGTCTTCAGATGCCATGCCACAGAACAACTAAAAATGATCAATGATAATAATATGCATGTGATGTGATGTTATTCCAATACTCATGATCACTTCTGACAAGGATAGAAAATAAATACTCACAAAACCCCAGCCACTTTTGGTAAATTCTTGACCTACAATCTTGAATGAGCACTGACTCGAGAGAAAAAGCTCAACATACGGACGTTCATCAACTACAGCAGCGACACCTCCATTTCCAGGACCACGTTTGAGTGCCAAAGCATAAGCTTCAGGTGATCCAAGAGATACAAGCCTAGATCTAGATATGTTAAGTTCCTCACTTAGATATCGCTCAGCAAAAGAGCCTTCTTGATATCCAATAGGCTCGTTAGTAGCTGCCAAGCTTTGAATTCCTTTAATTGGAGAAGATAAATGCTCCACTGTGAGGATTGACGTCAGACTTGCAGTGTAACTGGAGTTGATTATTAAAACCACAAAGAGCCATACAAGCAACACTAGACGGCCAAGAGTGCTCATAGTATTCTCTCCTGCAAAAGGAATATAAAGTGGCCGGCTTAATCAAACTTTATCATACACCATTTCTGCCTTGCCTTTTGATTTATTATAGTGGGAACTTCACTTACTGTGGGCAAAGAACATAGTTGAGAAGCTAAACCTGCAAGGATAGCAAACAAGTTGCAAATTATTTCACATCAGGAAACAGCTAAAAGGGATGAAAGTAACTGTACATTTTGCTCTAGAAAAAGAAAATAAAGTGGCATGACAAACATAAACAATCAGATAACAACAACAACAATAATAACAACAACAACGATAAAGAAAAAGCTTACTGTAATTAAGCATTATGATATTGATAGTATTATGCATCCAACCTAAAACCAATAGGTAATAGGTGGAGGGCCGCAATTTCAATATAAGACCATAGGAAGCCTAATAGACGTGGGATAACATCAACAAATAGATAACAAGACCAGAAAAGAGTGATATGAAGGGGAGGGGGAAATGCTTGTGACAGCTCTCATTATTTTTTACTACAAAATGCACTGCTCGCAGATTTCTCTTTGCAGTGCCATTTCAAGATTGACAGAAAAATTTAGTCTCTTGCTCTTCAGTTTGCTTTAAATGATTCTTGACCCGACATGAACAAATTTCTTCACATCAAGGATTAGATGTGCTATATTATGTAAATACTCCTATCCTACTTGCAAACATACAAATGCATCTGCATCACAAGAAAATAGTAAACTTTATCGCTCACCATAAAATGGTTATAACTTGTTGTTTAGGTGGGCCCCTAAACTCATCATTTATCCGGTGCTCCAGGATCCAAACCACTATTCCGACAATGAGAAAGAAGGAACCAGTGACAATCCACATGCGGCGACTAAATGGCTGCAAAAAAGCCCAAGCACCACTTCTCTCTTTCTCCAACCGAGCCACAATGACCAGCCCAGATGAAACATAAGGCTGGGTAAAATCAACTATCCTTGTCCGATTTGTAACAATGGCAATGTCACCGACAACAGCATCGAATTCCTGCAGGAATAGAGTTTGACAATTAGCCAGCAGGAGAAAGCAACATCTCACATATGATGAAATAACATAGTAGTCACACTCGTAGTGATACTCACACCGGTTGTGATCTTATTCACAAGCTCTGTATAGCTTGGGTTCTTACGACCATCTCCAAAGGAGATAAATTTATATGGAACAGCATATGGTAACAAATTAACAGCGGCTGTAAATACATCTATACAAAAACCCTTGAACATATCAGTTCCTCGAACCTGCGATACAAATTCCTTGTAACTGACTCTATTTGGAACACCAATTCTCAATAGCTTTCCATTGTTCGGGAAAACCCATCCACGAGGCTTAGACAATGTCTCTCCTGGCCAAATTACACTATATAGTTTTTGGTTTGCACTTGAACGGTTTGGTGGTCTAGTATAGAGTGTCTCTGGGGATATAGTGGATAAACCAGAATAGTTTGACCAGTAGCCAATCTGTCGAATCCCAGTTCCAAGCACATTAATAATATCATATGCAGGAAGAATAAGAGACCTGTCTGAATTAAACTTAAGTGGGCCTGTCAAACCAACAAAATCACTTAGCAATATGTTCTTCAGCAAGAGCACTCCATCATCGAAAATGCTCATTGCTTCAAGGTGGAGATCACTGCCTGCCATAGAGCTTATCCTAGAATCATTAGAGAATGAGATAACCCCACCCTGGTTAAAAAAAGCATCAAGAGAATGAGCAAGCAGCCAAACTGTATCGTAAGCATAAAGTCCATAAGCGTTCAACTGTGGAGAACCTCCAGTTATGCGGTTCCACCTAGCGAAAAAGGCTCTTTTTCCATCAGAATCAGGTGTGTGTTGACGCAAAGTTAGAACTCCTTGTATTTTGTCCATGGTATCAGAAGGCAAAGGAGACTCAGAATCTAAAACTAATGAAAGCCAATCCGTAGCTATCCATACGTAACCATTGCCCATCATTCCAAGATGGTTTGCAACAGAGAAAACCTTAAACCCTACTCTTCGATTTAAATGCAGAACAACAATTCGAGATTGCATTAATGCAACCTTAACAAGAACATCCATGATGGCACCCTGAGTCACTGAAGAATCTGGTTGAATACCTACCTTGTAGGAGATTTTGCAGCGCCTCTCTGCAAGTTTGTCATTCAATGCTGACACACCATTTCGCCCCCAATCATCATCTATAAAGATTGCAATGACCTCCTTCCAACCATAATGGTCAATGATATCAGCCACAGCAGTCATTTGATACAAGTCACTCTGTGCTGTCCTAACAAAAAAAGGGAACTGAAGGGAAGAAAGGGTGGGATCTGTAGCTGCAAATGACAGTAGAGGAACTCGGAGTTCGCTTGCAACATGTGATATAATAGGAGCAACCACAGAACATTGGGGACCAATAATGGCAACGACGTCAGTCGCCATGTACCGCAAAGCTGTTATTCAACACATAAATTTGAGTATATTAATTATCAGTAGCAGACAATATTCTTTCTTGACCATTATATGTAAGAAAAACAAGTAATTACCAAAAGCAGATAATTGATTGTAAATTACCTTCAACCATACCAAGAAAGCCATTGCAATTGGTATCTTGCAGTGTTACACTAAGTTTAGTTCCTTTGAGAATGCTTGAATTGGAGTTGACATCTTTCAGAGCTTCATCAATAGCAATCTTGGCAACTCTTCCAATGATAGAGTCAAAATTAAACATTGCTCCAATATTAACAACAGCTGGCCGAGTGGAAGCATTTCTACCATAACCAATTTGAAACACCCCTAAGTGGAGAGAGAGTAGGAAAATAAAGCCAGCCACATTCATTTCAGTCAACTATGAGACCAACTTGACCGGCACAAGATGTATTGAGTCCACTATTGCCACCAATCGTTTCAGAAACTCTACATATAGAAGGAACTAAAAGTTTCTCAGATAAAACTATTAAAGATATATTATGCAAATATTATGTTACAGATTATGACCCAAAAAGCTCCAGTAGCAAAAGAACATGGAAGGGCACAGAATTTCAATGACCAATCAAACACTACTAAGGAAATGCCATGTCTATTTAACCTTATTTATAAACAAAACCATCAATTTAACCTTACCTACCGCCCCGTGCTTCATTATTCTCTATATATTTGATTGAACGATGAAACCAATGACAAAATTACCCAAAAATAATCTAGAGACGGAACCAATAGAGGTGACAGGTAAAATAAAGAATGTGAACATATGATAGTGGAAATCAGAATCAGATTCCAGGACTGAATCAAACCTAATAAAACATACCAACATAAAGCAGCAAGACTCAAGAATAGCACATTCATTCATGAGGCCAAGTGGTAGTATAATATTATTTATTTGGGAGAAAACGGAAACCTAACAAGAAGTAACTGTATAAAGCTCCTTATCTCAAACTCAAGAAACGAAGTAAAGAGAGAAAAAGCACAGGAAAAAGCACAATAAAAAAATAATAAGCAAGTGATAATAAAGCAGGAAGGAAGCTATAATATTAAAAAAGGCCAGAAGAAGAAACACAGTCAGCAGCTGAAAAAGCAAATCTAAGAATGGGACTTGAATATTTTTTACCAAACAATCCACCGGCCTTATACTTCTATGCTTATGGCTATGCGGGAAAAAGGAGAGATAGGAGGGGGGATACCATTCTTAATGGTAGCCGATAGGGTTGCAAAACCAAAACAATGTCCAAGTGAGAATTGCCAAATACAAAAGTAAAAGGAACACAATCAAAGAATCAAAGTTCAGCTGCGGGGCAGAAATGAGATTTTACTCAATAAGCAACTTACAAGGGTTCCATTTAGGACAAAGATTGAGAAGAAGTATTTGTTAGAAAGGGAAGCGATGCTTCTTGCTGTTCACCGTATTTCTGTCCTAACGACATAGTTGGTGTTCTGTTTATCGGGGAATCAACTAAATTAACTGAACAGAGGCACTGGAATTCGTATGCCCACGCACTAAAGAGCCATGAGTTCAATGAGGGATTTGAACTTTCAAAGCATTTCCTTCTTTTAGTTAAAAACAGAGCATAAGTCAAAAAAGGCGGCCTTACAAAACATTGCCAATTTACTTGATAATGATATAATTCCGGATTCAAGTTATAGAGAAAAGTTAATGACTGAAGCTGGAACTTAAGCATTCGTGTTGGTTGGAAATGAAGTTGTAACCTTTGCTTGCTTGAAAGGTCAGAAAACTTGATGGTGTCGGATTTGTCCTAAGGGAAGTAAACTTCCGACTGTGAGTGAGGAAAATTGAGAGTGAAAGAGGGAATAAATTACATACACGAATGCAAGATGAGATGAGAGCAGAGTCAGCCGATTTGGGCATTATGAAGATGGGACCGAAAGATTCTTGTCTGTATCTTCCTTCCTTCAGCATCTGTTATAAATGTGAAAGAGTCTCTGCTAGCTTAGCTGTGATCAAGATGGACCACTCAGCTGTGACATACTCTCATACATTTACGTTCACAATAACAATACCTTCTGTTCCATCCACGTCAAATCTATTTCCTCTTGTTTCCATCCTATAGAAGCCGTCACAAAGTCTCAACCAATCATCTTACAACTGAAACAATACTTTCCCCACAATCACTGTAAACTACCCGGAATCGCCGGTTGCCGAGACCCCTATCATTATCAACACCAAGTTTTATGATGCGGCTTATCTTGAGCCATGGACTCTAGCATGGCGGCCTGCATCGCAGATCGGCCTATTCCAAAAGACAGTGAAGAAATTGCAAAAGCAATCGAGGCCCAACGATGGTCGCATGCTGCACTGCCCAATTAACGACCCAGCCCAAACTTAATATTCAAACCTAACACTAACAGCTACTAGCTTTCTTCCTACTAACAAAAATTGCCGCGTCATTTTACAATGCGACAACAAATTATTACAAAGGGGAACGAAAAGCACACGTTAAAATCCATTAGTATCGACATGATAGGCGGTTTCCCAAATCAGAGTTAGCGGGTTGTCAGATGTTTGCGAAAATCCTCATAGGCTTTCATTCAGACATCGGTACAGAAATGCTTTTGATGAAACTGAACCTTCATTTTTACCGAATACAAAATCTTACAAGTTTACTAGGCAAAGAAGTGAATGATGAAATGCGAAAAGAACCCCTGCTTTTGTTGCTGGTAGGAACTTAATGTTCGGTTGGGTGTTAGATTTCTTCATTGTGTGTGATATGGAGATGAACTGGAATCCCATGGTTCATGAATTAGCTGCTGCTGCTTGCATGACGAAGACAATGACGATGCGACATCTATAAGGAATCTCTTTGCCACGCATTGAATCAGAAAATTTTAAATACTTATTGCTAGTTGGGGGATTTTGCTCGTGTATTTCGACCTCTGAATTTATGGGATTTGTAGAATGACAATTACCACCACTGGCTTCTAGCTCTTATTCAGACTTGGAAGAGGTACGGTCAATTGCAGTCTTCCTTGTAGTGTCTTCATGACTGTTCATAAATCGATCAAGTATTTTTCCATTTTTGCTTCTATAAACTATATTATTAGTTGGACGAGTTTTTATTTTAGTTACTTAATTAAAAAAGATTACAATTTAATCATTGAATTATTAAAAAATTTTCATTTAAATTATTGATTGTCAAGTATTTTTTCTAAAATTCTGCCAATAAGTTCCAAGAGACATTTGATAATTAGTAAAGTAGATTAATACTCATTAACAAATAAAACATACATTAAATTCAAGTTAATCTAACGATCAATGTTGAAGAACAAAGATAAGTTATTTTTATTTTGCTTCGTAAATTTGTAACATGCAAAAGAGAACTTTCGATTAATACAAACAGAGTAAAAAAAAAAATATCGATTTTAATAACTCAATGACTTAAATAATAACTTTTGAATAATTCAACGACCAAATTGAAACTTTTTTAATTAAGTAATTCAAACAAAAATTTAACCATGATTCAGTGACTAGTTGTTTAGTTTAACCTATAATAAATATCTGCCTTGATTCATTCATTATTTTTCTATAATAAATATCCAGACAAGCACCAACTCCATGTTGCAACCTAACCAAAAACTTAGAAACCACTAGAAATAGAAATCGAAGAGAAATTTTGTTCTCTTCTTCCAGTCTCCATTTTTCATTAGATTACTAGTTAGAAAGCACTCCAATTATCAGAAGAACCTTTCTTTGGGCTGTGATGATCTGATGGGACTTTAAATGAATCACTGGAGCCAAATGGATCGCGTCATCAAAAGAAAATCCATGGCCAAATCTCTGGTACTACTTATGGAGTCACAGACCTAGTATCTCAGGTTGCTGTGAAAATCCGCTATCGCCCATGCTGATAGAAACAAACCTAGAGGAACTTTATAACTGATCACTTGAAAGGGAGTTTCCAAACTCGGTGAGTGAAGTGCTGGGAACAGAGTCTTGAAATGTGAATGGACACTTCTCATCATAAAAGCTTTCTGCGCTTGGGGGTTCTGTTCTTGTTGGGCGTACACCAAAATCACTTGAACCAAAAACTTCATTGTGCTTGTCAGAGTCCCCACCCTGCCATGTGGGATTAAAAATCATGAGTAAATATTTGAATCTGCAATTCATACCATCAGACTAAAATGGATCATAACCAGCCTTCTGACTGAGAGCTCTTAGCTCCACACAAATGACAAATCTATCTAATCTAAATTATACATTTTTCTGTATCACCAGACAAGGTACATGTCAAATGTGTTGGCAATCTACATAAATGACAAATCTACATAACCTAAATTATCAAGATGCTGAAAACAGGGGGAAAATGCTTCAAGAAGTTCAGGCCCACATTGGCATTAACAGGATTAAACACCTAATCCCCACACACAGTCTGCATCGTCATTATCAACAGTCCCCCAAGCTGATTGACCAAAACTTCTGTCCAGAAAAAATGAACAAAATAAGCAAGAACAAATGAGAAAAAAAAGGAGTCAGACGATAAAAATAAAAGTTGACTAGAAAACAATTTTCTATTTCAATACTGATTTGTTTCTGCATCTGCTTCAGTATTCTTTCCACAACGGTCATCAGAAAATTGTTGAGATTGACTTTCTAGTGAGTTCCTTTCAGTAGGATTGTCACGAGGACTTCTGGCAGATTCATCTTCACTGTGTATAGGCAGACTCACTCTTAATGAGATGTCCAGCAGCAGTGAAGAGATTACCCATTTTTTCATCCAAATAGGAAGAGGAATCAGAGGTCGAGCTACCATCTGGAGACACTTTTCCTCACTGAAAGACTGACACATTTTTCACTTTGACAGAAAACTCATTGCCAAATCCTGAAATTTCAAATGAAATGCCAGACAGCCTAGATAAGGTCATGAATTCATAATCCCTACCTACTTTGAGAGCTTCAGTTACCCATTTCCCATTCTTTTTCTTTTTGGCATAATCTAAATCTCCCTTCACAATTGATTGTCAACATTGTTCTACTAGAAGCTCCTCAATTCCCAGACACATATACGCATAATATTATGGTTCAACTAGCCCATCATGCTCTATTTAAGAAATACAAGAATCAGTACAGCTATAACGCTTTTCCAAAAGATATGCAATCAATAAAGACACTGCCCTGCTACACTAATACATGAATGGGGTGACATGCTGGATCAGAACAGGTTTCAACATCTTGTCCATAAGAACTAAGCAGCAAACAACTCTCCCACTGTGAACATTGAACAATCCTTCAAAATTAAATGAATAAAATGAAACATTACAAGCTGACAGAGAAGTGAGTATTCTAACAAGACTTCATAAACTCATCTAGCACTTCATGAAATGACAGTTTCCAGTTCACCAAATTCAGGGTACTGAATATTTTATAATGCCAATGATTCAAGATATGAAACCCATAAATTTACAAAGACATCATACTATATAAAGCAGCAAGAATCAGCAGATAATGTTACCAATAGCAATTATTCTTACTATATAGGCATGAACATTATCGAGTTGAGGGAGTAATTGAGAGCGGAAATCCAACAAAAGAGAAGTAAACTAGAGATGGAAGGTAAAAGAAAAGCCAATGTTTACTCCTTTCAATGATAATGCAGTGTCTTCATACTAGGCAAGAAACCTTAGATACAGACTCTAGGAATACCAGAAAAATAATTACATCAGTAATACAAGCTAGTTTAATAAAATAGACAAAGGCAAAGTATACTTGCCTGAATTACGTATAAATGTGCGACTCAAAAATGCCAGCCATTAGAACGCCAATATCTCTGAGCATTTTCATTGCGGCGAGCATCTTTAATCTTCAAAAATAGCTTGTAAGCCTTATCAACATCATTTGCAGCAAGTAGTTTGTTATTTAGTTTGCTACATATAATCTTGCTTGGGCAAAACCCCTTGCGCAAAGCCTCCTCCATAACATGTACAGCATTTTCAAGGTGCCCTATGTTGCAAAGACCATTAATGACATACTCATAAACTTCCATATCAGAAGTATGACCACTTTCTTGCATCTCATCCCATAAATTTAACAGCATTCCACTTTTACCAAATCTAGATAGCCGCTTGAGCAATAACTTATAAGCATTGAGTGATATTTGGCAGCCAAATTTTCTTGCTTTCTTATAGATCATCATAGCGGCGTGAGGTGGACCATAACTGCATAAAGGTTCAATGAAAGAGGTTAAAGACCCAATAGGGGGGACAATCCCCTGAACTAACATCTCTTCAAAAATTTCAAGAGCATCAGCCGCTTTTTGAGATTTGAGAAAAGCAGATATCAGTTTTGTGTAAGTTTCCAAATCAGGGTCAAAGTTACTTTCCAGCAAAGCCTTGTAATATTTCTTACATTCATCAAAATTCTGTGTAGAAATAAAATTAGAAATCATTGCATTGTAAACTCTAGTGTCTGGAATGCAGCCTTTCTCCTTCATATGATCAAAAATCTCAACGGCGTCATCAATCTGCCCTGCTCTTCCTAAGCCCTCAATGAGGTAACTGAAAGTTGAACAATCTGGAGTAAATCCATCTGCTATCATTGCTTTCACCGTCCTCTCCATTTCGCTAACTCTACCTAATTTCGACCATCCACTTACCATGATATTGTATGTCACACAATTAAACTTTATCTTCCCACCCACTGCATTGAACAACGAATTTGCAGCACCTACATGAGTTCTACGGCACAAGCACAGTAAAAGCACATTCAAAGACTCAGTATCAGGCGTCAATCCAAACTCTTCTAAGTTCTCAAACATTTCCAAAGCTTTATGTACACGCCGGGCCCTAATGAAACTGTCCATTACAGCTGAAACTGTCTCCAAATTAGGTTTTACGCCATCTTTCACCATATCATGCAGGATTTGAATCATGAACTCGAAAAATTTTCTTCTACCTAAAGCTCTAATGATTATGTAGTAACTGTGAGCATCTCTTGGTATCCCTGGCTGCTTGATTGCCCAATTGAAAAACAAAACCATAGCTTCACCGCCTAAATTCCCTCTATCTACGACCTTAGCAATAAGATCGATGCTTAATTCCACCCTAACATTTGACAGAGCATTTTCTATTGCAGTTCTACCCCTCAACTTTTGCAGAAAAATCCCTCGCAATTTCTCTTCGGGCAATAAAAATTCATCAACGTCTCTACTTTCTATTTGTTTCACTGGATAACTCTCCTTATATAGATATAGTGGAATAGTCGTGTTGATATGAGAAAGCTGAAACAAGTCGGAGAGTTCAGTAAGAACGCGACGCTCGTCGACGTTACACCGGTTGTGTGTTTGATGAAATGACGGATCATTTATTGAGGAATCGGGAATACCATTAATAGTTGAAAATCGGAATACAGAAAGGAACGAACTAAAGTGGGGCAAACGATACCTGCCACTGCTAAAACTCAAATACCATCCAGGGAGTCGCCGGAAATGAAACGCCATTGAAAAGCACTTCTCGGTTACTAGTTTGATCTAGAAATGCTGAGCATTTATCTTTCTTTTGTTACACTAGAGGGCGAGACTGAGTTTTGTAATATTGTATAGGTGAATTTTTCGGTAAATTTCCTAATTCGTTATCCAACTTTCAGTTTGTTTTTATTTTAATCATCTAACTATTAAGATTTTCAATTTAATTATTGGAATTTTTAATTTAAAATTTTTTAATTGCTCTAGTGCTAAATCTTTGACACCTTAATAACGGGGCATAAAAACAACTTTTTATGACATGACATTTATTTCTTCTTTCTTTATTTTTTGATTTCATCATCTTCTCAAAAAAAAAAAAAAAAGAAAAAGAAAAAAACCTTTTATGGTTTCCTCCTCCATATCACATAGTTGTTGGAATCACCATTCCTCGTCATCTTCTTTGATCATTATAGGTATTGAGGTTATCATCCTTTATCACACAATTTGATTAGATTTCTCAAAATTTATATTAAAACTTACGAAGTTTAATTAAAAATTTGAAAGAAATGCTACGATATCTAAGAATTAATAGAGTCTAAAAACAGGTAATCTCTTTTCTTTTTTCTTATGTGTGTTTTGAGGTTTGTTGAATTTTAGGGTTGAAGGTTAAAAATTTTAGAACTAATACTAAATTGACATCATATGTAAATGTTGAGATTTAAAATTATTATCATGTCAGTTTAAAAGTTACTATTATTAGTTGATTGGTGACAAAAAAAGGATAAAATTGAATTGTTAGGGTGACAATTTTGTAACCCTTCTAATAGTTAAATAATCATTTTATAACTTTTCGTAATTTAATGAAAAAAATACTAATAATTGATTCACTACTTTAGGCAAAATAAAAAGAAGATAAGGAAGAAATAAATAGAAAATATTGATTTCAATATTATTAAATCAAGTAAAATAATTATATATTGCTTGACTTTTAAAATAAAAAACTTATGATATATTTATTCAGACCCTGGCCCAAACATTTGTAACGACACAATCCACCAAACCGACGCGGATCAGCTTCATATTTGAACTACAACACCGCCAATGGATTATTTCCACCATGCCCAATTAGATGGGCTTTTACTTGTTTTTTATATTTTGATTTTAGTTTGCCTTTTTTGGCATTCTTGTAACTGAAGCAATACGCTCAAAACTCCCGCCAAAACTTCACTTCTCCCGCTTATATTTCCATTCCACAGTCTCAGGCTCTCTATAACTCAAGTCAAGCGTCCGCATGCACTTCTCTTTTTCCGAACCCGATCAAGCAAACAATGTCTGCAGCTCTCGGAACTGGAAACGGAGCTAAACCCAGCAAAACTCCTAACCCTTACTTCATCAATCCCAAGAATCCCAAAAATGTTCACCATATTGCAGGGATTCCGGTGGAATTCCCATACAAGCCGTATGGGACGCAGCTTTCCTTCATGTACAGAGTCATATCAACCCTAGATCGAGCTCAGAAAGACGGCCATTGTCATGCCTTGATTGAATCGCCCACTGGAACCGGTAAATCACTGTCGCTTCTTTGCTCCACTCTTGCTTGGCAGAAAAACTATAAGATCAATAACATCAAAGGCATTCTGTCTCAATCCATCCCGGATCCAGAGGCCGTCACTGATCCTCTCGGTCATGGCGGTGGTTTTATTCCCGAAACACAACCTTCAACTTCAAGTAAGTTTGCAATGCTTTCTCAGATTTCCTTGGCATTCTATTTAATAGTTCAGGATCTCGATTTCCGGCATTGCGTTGCTTCAAATTGGAACTTGCTAGAATAAGTACGTTCATCTATATTCAAGGGTGCACGCGTGATGATCCTTGATTATTTTCTTAGGCATTCCTTCATCAAGCATTTCAGAGCCACCTCAGAATGCAGCAAATAGCAAGAATAAGAAGAAAATGTTGGCTCCTACCATATATTATGCTTCGTAAGTGTAATTATAAAATCAATTTAGCGTTTTGGTTATTTTTTTTATTACCTTTGGTTTGTCTGAAGCAGGCTTCATTTTAAGGTCATATTCTATTTAAATTATCCTTCTCTCCATTCCTTTTGACATCCAACTGTCACTCAAATTTGAATTTGGCTCTGAAATAATCTGATTTAGAGCCTATTATCAAAGCTATGACAGGAACAAAGGTTTATGGTTTGTGTCGAGTGAAAAGGATACTAATTTTTTTTTGTGATAGAGAATGGTTCTTGCGGAGTTGGTATCGTGCTTGGGATCATTGCTGGTTTAAGCCTTTAAAATATTCATGATAACTGAGCTAATATTCTGATTTCATTACTCTGTGTAAAAAAGCTGCAAGGACTTGTATAATTGAAGGTGTGGATCTGTATTAAGCACTGTGGTTTCCTATCAATGTCAGGAGGACTCATTCACAAATTTCTCAAGTGATTCGTGAATACAGGAAAACTTCTTATCGAGTGCCCATGGCAATATTGGTATTTTATACTTTTCTTCATTTTGACTTTCTTCTTCTTCTTCTTCTTCTTCTTCTTCTTCTTCCATTTTGTGTGTGTGGAAAAGCTTTCATCAATTGCGTTCTGTTACATAATTTTGCTTATGTTTAACAAATTCAGATACGGAAAATTGGTCAAATTTTGATTTTTTTGAAAATTTCCCAGGCTTCAAGGAAACATTATTGCACAAATCCTCATGTCTCCAAGGAGAATGTTGATGAAGAATGGTGCAATATCTGGACCTTAGAATTCTTTATTCTTACCTAGTATGATTCCATTACTTTTTTCATACTAACCCTACTACTGGAATTTGACAGCAAGCTTCTGTTGAGTCAAGAGGAAGGATGCTCTGAATTTAAGTGAGTTGGTCCTCTGTCTGGTATCCATTTATGGTGTCTTAGTTTTGGTTGTCCACAATTTCACTGTCAATTTCGAATTAAGGGTATAACCAACAGAAATTACTCATTTCATGCAGAAATATGCATAAGGTCAAATGTCATCCCTCAGTTCAGAAAGGAGGCTGTCATGAGGCCCATGATATTGAAGATATTGTCAAAATTGGACAAGTTGTTAAAGGTTATTCTTTTCCCGTTCAAATGTGTTTCTACCACTACGTTGCTCTTCTGAATCTGACACAGGTTTTTTCTTCAATTTCTAGGATGTGCATACTATGCTGCACGTTCAATGGCAGATGATGCACAATTGATTTTTTGCCCGTATAGCTACATTATCAATCCTGTTATTCGAGGGGCAATGGATGTAGATATCAAAGGAGCCATTATAATTCTTGATGAAGCTCAGTATGTTACTGCCAAGTTTCACAATGATTTCCTGATGAACACCTGATTATTTTCTGATAAATTTTAGCAGAACCAAACATTCTATAGTATCGACTTAGATCGTGTAATTGTTTCTATATATTGGCTCTGCCCTTTAGTTTTGCCGAGTTGGGTTAGCCAAATTGTTTTTGTTTTGTTTTGTATTGTAGGGTTGTTTGTTGTTTGGTTTTGGTTTTAGCATCTGATGTACCCAGAAGTTATGTACCTTTTGACCTTTCTGTGGTTTTTTACGTTTGTAGAAACACTCAAGTATGTCAAATTCACTTTATTTCCCTTGGTTTTTAACTTTTCTCTTATTACTAGTACACAAACCCCTCCAAGTCTCCAATCTCAGATGCACTCAAAAGTTGTGTTTCATTCTTGGGATCTACATAGAATAGATGTGATTTGGTTGAGCCCAAAGGATTTAAGAAACATCTCTTTAGATCCTTATATGAGTTTTGGAAATTGAGGTCAATGGTAGTCGGTGGCTTGCTAAATTAGACATATAGACAAATGCAGGTGCTTTAGAACTGATTTCTCATGCCATCTGGGATGACTGGTTGGCATTTGATTTTCTTTTATATTTGTTTAGTTTGGGAAGGTTGAATATCAAGAGTTTCTTTTGTTACAGCAATATAGAGGATATTGCTCGTGAAGGTGGTAGTGTGGATCTTGAAGAAGATGCCTTGCACAGTAGGTTACCGAACTTTTATTTTTACCTTATCATGTTAGGATTCTAGTTCTTATAGCAATTATTGGTTATGGTAGAATTGCAGATGGAGCTTCATCAACTCAAGATGATCAAGGCCGACGTTTACCAACCATTGTCTGAAATGATAATGGTAAGGGAAGTAATTGATCATGCAACAGTGAGGTCTGATGTTATATTAGTTAACTTTTTGCTTTTGATGTCATGGATGTGTAGAACCTAATAAGTTGGATTGAGCAGACAAAGAGCAAATTAGAAGCAACAAATGAATCTAAGCACTACTTCTCCTCGTAAGTGTTGCAAAAAACTTCATTGTTGTGGTTATCCTTATCTCTCCTTGCGGGACTGTCATGTCAGCGAATATAATGGAATGCCTTAGAAAATTCTTTCTTTAGCACACACATTCTTGTTATCATCTACTTGAAGGTATGCCACTGTCTTCAAACTAACTGAGCTTCTAAAAGCTGGATGCATGCTGTAGACTGCATTATGTTTGCAATTGCATTAAATTAAATTGTAATATCATGCTTTCTTTTGTAATAAAGAAATCAATGGAACTATGTCAATTTTCACCTTAGTTCCTGCAAATAAGTTTGTTTGAGAAAGTTATAAAGTTATTATGTGTCTTTTCATTTTTTTTCCTGTTAGAATTTGGTTTGTATGGCCTTACATGTTTCTATAAACATGTCTTTAGCTGGACCGGTGACAAGGCAGTAAGGCAACTCCAAGAAGCTAACATTTCACAGCAATTCTTCCCTGTCTTGCTAGAATGTGCAACAAAGGTACTCATCAACATTTTGAGTCTTTATTCTTACTGTTTTATATTGACTATGAACTGCATTTTATTCAAGGCAATCAGAGCTGCTTCAGATACAGAATCGGATGTACTTCATTTAAGTGGCATGTCTATCATAACCTTGGAAGGTACATATTTTATTTTCTTGTTTTTATACTGCAAGCTACTTAAAATCCCCTGCAGTCTTAATATTGGTTTTAACTATATCAAGAAATGTATTACAGGACTGTTCTCTTCACTGACATATTTCTTCTCAAGAGATGGTTCTCACGTTTTTGATTATCAGCTTGCTCTACAACGATATTTTAAAAAAGATGAGAGTGAGTTCTTAATGAGTTTATTACTATATTTTTATTCTGTCATTTTAATTAGAGATGACTATAGGTTTGATATCTACATTTTCTTTGTAATATCTGTACTGAAATTAGCATAACTACTTCAAAATCCGATTCCTTTTTTATTTGCATTAAGTCTGAGTAACACTATTTGAACCCGAATTAAATAATATTCTCTACCAGATATCTGGATTTGCTAAATATTTGAGTTTATTTAGTCAAGTTTATTATTATTATTATTATTATTGCATTTTACAAATAAGCGAAAATGGATGCCGATTTAGATATTTGAATTTGTTATATATATGCTTAAGTATTTTGGATTCAGATAATTGATATTCAAGGGTTAATATTTGCATATGCTTTAAATTTGTTGATTTTAATATGCAAAAACCAAATTGGATGTTTAAGAATATCCAAATTTACACCATCCATTGTCATTCTTAATTTTCAGGCAAACAGTATCATTATCATGCTATGAGTAACTTTCAGGGAGAATTTCATCCATATTAATATTAGTGAATGGGATATGTTGATCTTACAGTTTATAGTCAGAGTCAAGTTTCATAGCTTACAAAGAATTTACATAATAATAAGCATGAATTTGGAATTTTGCTGTTTGTTTTAATTGTTATTTGTTCCCTTCAGTGCTATAATAGTTAAAAAGTTTCTCAAGAGAACTCAGTTTTTGTTATTTCCCATATGTTTTCTGCTCTTTTGATTAAAATGGAAAGGTTACTGATATTGTTTTGCATGCAGAAAATGCTTCTGGCAGTTGGACATGTTCATTAGGTTTGTGGTGCTTGAACCCGTCTGTTGTATTCAGAGATGTATCTGATCTTTCATTATCAGTCATCTTAACTTCTGGGTAAGAATGGTTCTTATTTGAATGTTTCAGTTGCTTGCCTTGCATCAATGAACCTTCTATGCATCATAAAAAAGTATGTTCAGCTTTGTGCAACCTTGAAATATCGTCTTCCAAATTTTTTTGCAAGTTTATAGCCAAGTCAAAGCCATTAACTGCTTCTACCTATCTGGAAAGATATCTTTCTTTGGAAAGATCTTTGTAGTATCTAATTGACACATAATATATGACATCATCCCATAGGTGTGCTATCCTTTCTGAAGAAACTTGCCATTTATGATGCCTGATAATGTGATGCAATTTAGGGAAGGTTCTCAAATATATTCTTTTGTCTTTTCCATTTACTGGTTTCTTTGGGCTCACTTGCATTTCCAAATAGTGTTTTCCACCTGTAATTTTGTTAATTTCTATAATCTAGGACACTATCGCCAATGAACTCCTTCTCATCTGAACTTGGCGTGCAGTTTGGAAACTGTTTGGAGGCTCCTCATGTTATTGATATCAAATCCCAGGTATAAGTTTTATTTGCCTCATGTTTATGATTCTTATTTCCACTTCATTTCAATTATGAGTTATCAGCTATTCTGTTACAGGTATGGTCTGCAGTAATCTCCCATGGCCCAGACGATTACCAGTTGGATGCAAGTTACAAAACAGCGGATCAATATGCTTTCCAGGTATATAGGATTTTTTTTTTCATTTTTTGTTTGAGTGAGAAATAATTATTATTTGACATTTGCACATCTGAAATTTTCCTTCTGCAGGACTCACTTGGCAAATCCTTGGAAGAAATTTTCAAGATTGTTCCAGGTGGCTGTCTGATATTCTTTCCAAGTTACAAGCTGATGAAGAAGCTTTGTGATCGTTGGCATAACACAGGCCAATGGTCACAACTTAAAGCACGAAAGCCCCTTTTTGTCGGTAATACATATTTTATCCCTTCCCTAGATCTAATGTGGTTGTGCAATCATTAATTTTCTTGTTAGGAATTGCTATTTAAAACTGTTTCTATGCACATTTGCCTGGCCTTTTGTATGGATGTTGGAAATGGCCTGATATGCTCGGTGTTTATAACTCATATTGTTCATTCTCAGATATCTCTTATTGGATTGGAAATCTGATCTAATGGTGTCTGTGCAGAGCCAAGAGGGGGTGATCAGGAAGAATTTGAGACTGTTCTGAAAGGTTATTATAATTCAGTATCTCGAGTCAAGAAACCTGTTCTTCAGAAAAGGAGAAGGATAAAAAGAACAGATGACAATGTGATTGAGTCTGCAGAAGTTACTAGCCCCAGAGGGGCGGCTTTTCTTGCAGTTTTCCGAGGAAAGGTAAGTTTTGCTCTTTTCCTTGTGAAATCTTGACTGACAGGAGACTTTTTTTAAGGGATTAATTTCATTGTCTAGTTGGGGACAGTGCAATCCAATTGTCACTATATTTATTCCATAGGCTTGGTCAATTTGGTCCCTATTTGGACTAATTAGTGGAAATGCAATTTTTAATGTCTTATGTCTTGGCACTTTTTCATGGTGGAAATACATTTATGCGGTTCATTAAAAGTTGATTTCTATTCTTTGCAGGTGTCAGAAGGCATAGATTTTTCTGATGATAATGCTAGGGTGGTTGTATCCTTTTGATTGCTTTGAACTTTTGGTCCTTTTCATATATTTCAGTCATTAACTTGGTGCTTTCTGGCCACTGATCACCTGTGGTCATTTTTCTTAAGATTATCTGCTGTTTGTCTGTGCCTTTAAAAGCACAAAGGCATATTTTGTAGTATGATTGCTAACTAATTGTCATTCTTGACTATCTAAGATAGCTGTTGGCATTCCCTTCCCGAATATGTATGTATTCTCACATGATGATGTTTTCAGACAAAAAAATTTATTTTTCTTGATTTCTGACTCCTATAGACTTTGCAGAAATGATAAACAGATCGAGTTAAAGAAGAAATATAATAATACTTACAGATCATCTAAAAACCTTCTGAGTGGAAATGAGTGGTACTGCCAGCAAGCCTTCAGAGCTCTAAATCAAGCTCTTGGTATGTCCTGTAAATTTCCAGCTTCTACTTTATTCATTTGCTCATTCTTCTTGCACTGTTTATTATGTGATTTGATCATACATTAAGTCCAAGTATTTGCATGATATTTTGGTTATATACAGATGGTTGATTATGTCATTTAAGCATATATTCTTCCTAAATCTCCCCTTGAAAAAAAAGGAAAAAGAACTTTCTTCAGTTCAATGGTGTTATTCAATGACTACCTTTTTTACCATGCAGGGCGCTGTATACGCCATAGATATGATTATGGAGCCATCATCCTACTAGGTAATCAATTTGGATTTGGTTTTAGCTATTACACAAGCTTCTGAATATAAAATGCTAACATCACACAACTTACTAAATTTTTTTTTTTGATAAATCACACAACTTACTATCAAATGAATATATAAGGGAACATCTTTGTGGCTAATGTCTAATCCCTTGCACAAATTACCACTGGTGCCATGGACTTGTGATAGTTCACTATTTGTCTGCTGGGTGAGCAGATATGGAAGAGAGCAACGCTCTTCCAAAAAACGTAGATGGATAGGATAAGATGTGGACTAGGGTAATCTTTTATATGAAACAAAGTATTCATTGATGGTTTATTGCATTGCCTCTAGTGAGATTCATAGGCATCTGGTCGTTGCTACTTCATGGATAATTAAATGTATATCATATGATAACCAGTTCGGTTTGGGTTAAGTCTAGAACTGTTTTCTAGTTTTGCTTTGTGCATTTTTTGGCTAGGATGAGTTGTGCAGGGCAAGTAAAACAAATCTTTAGCTTCTCAGAATTCCCTATTTGTTTTTCTGGAGAATTTGGTCAGCTCTACTTGATTGTACCAGAGCATCAAACTTGTATAAATATGGGAAGCAATGCCCCTAGAAATGTGCAGATGTTACTATTAGCTAGTAGCTGCACTTCCCCAGAGTCTTCTATTAGATGCTTTCGTACCAAAGTTCAGCAGTATAACAGTCTGATGCCATATAGTTATTTAATTAAAATATGGCTTGTGATATTTTGCTGCATTTGAGGTAATGTTCTTCATAACATTAAGAAAATGATAGTAATTCTCCCCTTTCTTTTTAATGCATATTTAAATGGAAATGGTTTTTTGTGATCAGATTGGCGTTTTCAGGATGAAAAGAATAGAGCACATATTTCAAAGTGGCTAAGGCCATCCATTAGAATATATGGAAGTTTTGAGAAGTCATTGGACGAGCTGAGATCCTTTTTCAGAGAAGCCAAGGTCCGTTTTGAGTTTATTAATATCTCCTTTCTTTTTAGACTGTTTGGTTTTCTTGTGCGTGGACTGTGGTCTAATGGTGTTAAATAAGGTCTTTTCTCTGGCTTCACTTGTTTGCAGGACTTGGTTTCCAAGAACAAGGTTTGTAATATGAACTCGAACTTTAATGAAGATTTTCCCTTCTATGGATCAGAGCTGAGAATTTCCAGAGAGAAATTTGAACTTAACCTGTCTATTCATTGGTGGACAGCAACTATCTTCTTTGGCAAAATATGATACCACTTTTCCCCAAATGAAGCCTCAAAGTGATATTGCAGCTCAGACAAGTGTTCGAGCAGATAAGGACGAGAAGACCTGCACTGAATGTGTTGATCTAGAATGCAACTCACCAAAAGATTCAGGGTAATGACTGACACCTATTCCGTACTTTGAAGCTGAAATGTAATGGTAGCAAACTATATGCTTGTGCATGCCACCTCACCACCTCACTGGTGCATCGCAGTGTAGTAAAACTGGCTGCATCATTTTTAGGAGATTTCTGTTGTTTTATCATTTGCTTTTGGACTATTTTTGATATTCTTACTCATCTAACCATACATAACTAGTGTTTTTAAGAACTTGAAACATCAAACTGGTATTATTGACTTGGAATCAATCATCCTCTTGCAGGTGTTTTGAGGCTTCAACTATGACATTCTCCAACGAAGATCAAGATTTGCTCGTGGTCAAGGAAACGCCAGTTGTCAATGCTGGTATCTGTGTAGCTAGTCCAGGTTCCGTAACCAAGGATGCTAACTCTGGTTCAACTATAATTCAGGCCTCAATCAACTCTCCGGATCAATTTCTGTTTCATCGAATGTCTTCAACAAGCCCGAACGAAGTTCCTTCTGTTTTTGAATCAACAATCACCCCTGGAAAGGATGCGGATCAGAACACACCATTGAATCTCAGTGTTTGTTCATATATGCAGAAAAGGAGGAAACCCATAAGTTCAACTTTTATTAACCTTGTCAATGAAGAAAACAGTGATATTTCTGCTCAAATTCCAGGTTCCACGAATTTTGAGGGACTAACCAATGGAGATATGCTTCGCAGAATTGATTTTGGTTTTGAAACTAGTTCAGCTGAAAACGATTATCCTAAGGAGACAAATGTTCCACGGCCATTAGCAACTGGTAATACTATTCCGGTTATGGATAAAAGATCACAGATTTTCTGTTTACTCTGCAGAAGTCCTTTAGGTCGCCCTGAAAATAATTTGTATCTCAGTTTCTCACTGACTGTGTCCTCAAAAGTCTACTTGTTATCTCTTTTCAAAGAGAGATTAACTTCTTGTGATTCAAATACGCCACCAACTGTACCGGTTATAGTAACCGATATTTCATCAGTTGATCCAAGACTTTGCAATGGAACTCTTGAAGGTGATCGAGAACAGGGCACTTGGCGTGAAGAAGACGGGTGTGTATTCAAAAAGGTCTTTTGCCCCTTCTGCAGTAACCCTAACAATTGTCTTGGTGTGCAAATCAAAGCAGCTGATGAAAAGAATGTGCAGTTACTAAACAAGGTAGGTTATTGCAACCTTATGTCTCAGAACTATGCATTTTTTTGCGATTCATCAGTGTCTTACTCTTATTTTAAAAATGCTCTTCTGAAACATACTTTTTCATCTGCAGATAATGCTTTACCATGGAAGTTTGGTAATTGGACATTCTGAAGCAGCAGGGGACCAGGCAGCAAAGGATAAGGTATGTTGTAATACTGGGCCTAATGATTCTTCTACCATTGACCTTTGTCTTTTTCGAATATGCCATGATACTAAGACAACTGGGAATATTAAGGATAAAATGAGCTGAAATTCTATAGGTTTGCCTTTATTCACTTAGCAATCATGCAAAAGAACTTTTCAATTCAGGCGCAATATTACATGCCGATGCTTTGCTAAAAACCTATCCATAGGATTTAACACATTTTTATAGGATTTGCTACAGGTGAATGGCTCGAGCACAAAGAAGACTACCATTTTAAAATCCATTGAAAAATTTGCATATTCTCCCAAACAAACAGACTTGGGAGGATGGAGGACTACAAAATCGAAGGTTAGACAAAAATGCGGAGCTTTTAATCACAAATATATTCTGTCTATTCTAAAACCTAATTTATTTTTAATTTTAATTTTATATTTATTATGTTGCAGCTAAAACTTTCCAAGAAATAGTGTTGGGCATGAACATGTCAACTGCACATAAGTCAAATTTGTTCTTTGTGAAACCCTCCATTGGTGAGATGCTCCCGGGGTGGGGGCGGGGTGACTAGGGAGATGTACATTTGGTGAGTTGAGTATTTTTTAGTCTGATAAAGTACCTTAGAGCAAGCCAGCAGAAATTATGGACTTACCATATCCAAGTCTAATTTATGAAGCTGAGATTGCTGTCCTGTCCGTTTAATAGGACATATACATTTTTTTGGGGCGTTTTAGTTTTGGTTTCATCTATTTTGTTTTCACAGATCCAGGTTGGATGGATGACCGACTTGACGTCGGATTTTTTTTTTGAGAGGATGTATTACTAAACCCGAGCCATTGGTTTAATGACTTTGTAAATACCGGAGCGTAGCATTTTTAGCTAGCTGCTTATGATCTTTTCTTTATAAGCAAACCAGAATTAAGGTTTCAATCAGTTGTTAATTATAGACTAGAAAAGTTAATATATGTTTTAATATGGGCTTATATTTACTACTGTTAGTGTATATATTTATACATTGACAGTTAATGATATACTGATATTTTGTTAAAAATCCCTAGAAAACTAATATAGAGATAAGACATTCTAACGGTTTTTTAAATTTATTAATAAAGGATGTCAATTATGTATGAAACATAAATTAGTTTTTCGGTAAAAATAAAAAGAAGTTTTATTACAAAAAAACAATCTTGTGGCTGATAAGGCGCAAAGCCAGACTCAAAGTCAAAGCAAAAGAAATGGAAAAGGGGTTGATCAAACCTACTGGCGTGGATGCATGATGAAAGAAGCTAGCATAAAAAAATTGCTCCAGTTGGACATAGACATTATTAAATTTAAACGCATCATGACTCTGTTGGTTATACGTATTGAACAAATACAATACATAAACCATCCATTTTTGGTATTAGACCAAGAATACTGGACGCATGATGAAACACGAAGGCTCTATCAAGTCCAGTTGGGTTGAATTGATCGAACCCTGTTGAAATCATAAATTGCAGCCCAATGCTCAAAGCCCAACATCAACCCAGCCTCATCCTCTCAATTTTCATTTCCAGTGCAAAGTGAGATATTTTTTTTTTTGGATTGACAGCGCAATTGAATTTTAATTAGCCACTTAATCTCTCTCTGTCCTTTCCTTTTCTGTTCTCTTTCTTCACCCCTCCCCCTTTCACATCAACCCTAACCCTACCTCACCAATCAGGTATTTCCCCTCGCCCTTCCTTGCTATTCATCATTTTCTCACAACTTTTTCGGCTTCCTGTCGATTTTAATGGCTTTTTCCTGATCTGCGGTCTTAATTGCAGGATATAACATGAAGGGAGGTAAATCCAAGTCAGATACTAAGGGCTCCAGGTTCGTTTTTTCTTTTATCTTCTTCGTACCGATTGTTCTAAGATTTCAGAACTAGATGAGGATTATGTTTCTTATTGGTTGACTTTATTCTCTGATTTGTCGATAGGCTCGCCGTGAACAAGAAATCTAGCGCCAAAGCTGGAAAGAAATCGGGGAAGGCGGCTAAGGATCCAAACAAGCCAAAGAGGCCTGCTAGTGCCTTCTTCGTTTTCATGTAATCATTCAAAATTCTATCCTGTATATGTAGGTTTTTTTTCTTTATATATTTTTGGTTTCAAGGAAAGCTCTGGCGTTTCTATTCTTTGTAAAAACGCCGATCGACGAGGTGAATTGAATGATCCTTTTTACGGTCAAAGCTAATTTCAAGCTTCGAGGAGTTGTTTCGTTGACTTACTGTCATTTTCTTATCCAATTCGGTAATTTTCATTTCTTGATCTTCAGGGAGGAGTTCCGTGAGCAATACAAGAAGGAACACCCAAAAAACAAATCTGTCGCTGCTGTAAGCATGAATTATAATTTTTATTTCTTCTTTTTTAAACCCATAGAATTGTTTCCCTCGGTTCTATTTCTCTTCTGTGGTCAAATTTAGGTGGGCAAAGCTGGTGGAGATAAATGGAAGAGCTTGTCTGATGCTGTAAGTAAATTTTTTTGTTTGTTCATCGTTAAAATTCTGTAAAAGCACACAAATCTATTTTCTGATTAACTTAACAATCGTAATAATTAAAAACATTTAGGAAAAAGCACCTTATATAGCAAAGGCAGAGAAGCGAAAGGTCGAGTATGAAAAGAACATGAAAGCCTACACTAAGAGACAGGTAGTTTCCTTTATTTCTAAGTTAATTTGTTTTTTTTTTCTTGTTTAATGAGCTTAAAGTTTCTGTTAGGGCTGTTTATAGTTCATGATTTTTTTTTCCTTTTTGGATTCCAGGCTGAGGCTCCCAAAGAAGAAGAGTCGGAGTCTGAGAAGTCAGTGTCTGAGGTGAATGATGAGGAGGATGAGGACGATGAAGAAGGCAGCGGAGAGGTGAGTTGCAATATTTTGTTTTCCTTTTATTTTCGTTACCGATCGAGTTGGTTATTGAACTTCTATATTAAAATGCAGGAAGAAGATGATGACTAAGAAGGAAGGAAGACTTGTGGGAGGAGATATAGCATAACGAGTATAGGCTGGTGCTTAATTGGTTATATGTTATTGCTTTTGATGTTCCCATGTTATTCTCTCTAGATGGGTATATGCATGTCATCTAAAGGGGAAAAAAAAATGTACCTCTTAATCCTCTTAGTTTCTTTCGACCTTTAAGAAATTAATAGCTGTAGGTGGTGGGAGATTTGGTGCTATATTATATTGTACTCTTGATTCTAACGTTGAAGAATGGCTTGTAAACATATCCTTTTTAGATGATGATGTTGATGCGTTCATATATTTTATGTTTTGTGATTACGTAAAACTGATTTTGTTTCTTTATTTTCTTCTAATTAGTTAGAATTTGGTCGAAGGCCGACCGAGGTTTTTTTATATATATTATTTTAAATTAAATTAGAATTAAGTGTTCCAATGTTACTAACTCTAAAAAAAAAAACCATTAAAAGACGATGTTTATAGCAGGTTATTAAGCATTTTTATTGACACAAAGTACTTTATTCAAACAAATATTTTAGTTCGGCGATTAACGTGTGACATTTGAATTTGAAGCCTTGGCAAAAGTGGGGGGTGGGGGTGGGAATAAAGCATAATAATTGTATTGTTTCGTATTTTATTTTCTTGGTTTTCGTTAATTTTGGAATTTTCACTAAAAAGGAGACAAAATCAGGTTGAGAAAAATGGGCTGCCTTAGAGCAGTAGCAAATATGGTACATACCATATATATTGTTTTAATGGAAAACTCCTAACGTAATTTGATTTTTTACCGGATGCACCCTGCCACTGCCAGGCATCAATTTCCAGTTGACGAAGACGGAGGATCAGCTCGCCCTCGCCAGTCCTTAACAGGTTTTCTTTCATCCATTAATCCTTTCATTTCGTTATGCTCTTATTTTCTGAATTTTTTTTTCACCTATTATTGTTGTTATTGTTATTACCTGACCCTCAATACCTGCGATTTTCGGAATTTGGGTTTCTTAAATTCGATTTGCTAACAAACCTTGCTAAAGAGTGCATGGTTGTTTATAGTTGGGGTTTCGTCCTTCTGGCTCTCAAGAAATGTCGAGGGAAGAAATTGCGATGCAATGATTCAACAGTGTTGATGAGTGACCGTTGTTTATTAAAGTGCTACTCTTACTAGCTAACCATATATTTGGTCAGTCCTCTAAAAGGATTCTAGATTTGTGTTCTCAGTTTTGAGTCATTGGCTCACCGTGTAAAAATGGTGATGCAATCTTTTGATTATTTTTCATTTAGTTCTTGGTGGCGGGTAGAGGAGAAATGATGGAACCCATTTAAAATGTTGCTATGACTTGAAAATTGTGGTGCAAAGTTAGGGCGCATGATGCTTACACTTGATTTCTGAACTTCTGGTGAGCTCACCTGTTGAGAAGTATATCTGCTGATGCACTTTCATTGCACTGCATATTACAAATTACAATAGAAAATTTTCTTTCGTCTTTCTAGTATGTTGTTTTCTTTTTTTAAAAGAAAATAATTCTTTGATCTGCTTTGCTGTTAGTGTGCCTTGTTGCACAAATTCTAGAGCAATGGCAATAAGGGTGTGCTTAGTTGGGTGAAAATGTGGCGGTATAGGAGTAGGGAATGGAAAAGTGGAAAGAAAATAAATTTTGAGTGTGCTTAGTTGGGAAGAAAATTGAAAGGAAAGAAAATAGGAGAGATGATCATTTTCTATCCTAATGCATAAAAATCAATCCATGTATATGCTAGTTCAAAATTATGCATTTTTCAAATGTTCTATTTTCTTTTCTTCCATTTTTCAATTCTACCAAGCAATGGACAGAAAGAAAAAGTAATTTTCTTTTCATTTTCCCATCTCTTCTACTAAGCACACCTATGGAAAGAAATTTATATTTTCCATCCTTCTAGTTTTCTACCCTTTCAAATTTCCATCTTTCTAATTTTCTTTCCACTTTACCAAGCAAAGCCTAAAAGATGACCCCATATCCATGTGAAGGAAGCCTTTTCATTTGTGTTTATCTTGATGAGTTCAAATATCTAATTAATTCGTCAAATACTTCTACAAAAGTAGCTAGATCACACGCCTTTTTTGAGAAGTAGGTTACTCGCATTTTGCTAGTGTATGTTTACTTTTCTTCTCTAGTAGTATGTTGTACTCGTTTGACAATTAATGCTTAGTCCACAGACTGAATAATGAGTTGTCAATGAAGATATAGAATTATAATCGTTCAACTTGGGTTATGTAAAGTGCACGAATCCCATTGCTACCACTTCAGGAAAAACATCAGTTTCTAAAATAAATAATGTGCATTCTGGAAATGCCCATTTCTAAGGGTGCACTTCGGTTTCTTTTAGAGGGAGCCATGTTTCTTTTTTGTCAATTTGAATGCATCCTCCATATGCTATTTTTTATGGTGCTGATTCTTTCCTATCTTCAGATTGCCTGGTTATAGTTGATTCTTTCCTATCTTTAGGCGAACATAATGCCTTCAATTGCTTTCACGGCTAACATCTTATTGCAATGCACGTAAGAATAATGGGTAAATCTAAGAATATTAATGTGAATAAGGGGAATGTGTTGAAGTAGACACAGCCTATGGATGATGTCCTCATTGATGCTCTCTTGTACCAACAGAGTTTGGGAAACAGGATTGATAGAGTCTTCACTACAATGGCGTATGAAAAAATGGCGAATGAATTGCATGAAAAGATTGGGATCCCCATTGAGAATGGCCTCCTGAAAAATCGTATAGAGACTCTGAAGCATAACTTCTATGAGTGTTACGACCTTTTCAATTGCAGAAGTGGTTTTGCTTGGAGTCCAGACACTAAAATGTGGACTGCTAAGCCTGAACTATGGAAAGCACTTGCGAAGGTTGGTAAAATGTTCTTTTCCAAGTTATCTGCTTCTTGTGCTTGGTTATTACGGAACTAATTTCCAGTTCGTGCTGTCTTGTTTGTCAGTCAAAACCTGATGCAAAAAAAAAAATGGATGATTACAAGAATTGCTAATTATGATATGCTTGTGATGCTTTTTGCTAAAGATAGAGAGAAGAGGAAAGGAGCTAAAAGGGGTCAATTGAGCTGCTCAATAGGTGGCCGAGTATTTGATGGTATCCCTTTGCAAGATGTAGTTTGTGCAAGTATGGAGGAAAAAGACACGAATGATACCAGTCAGCAACATCATTGAAAGGGAAAAAACAAAAGGCGACAAGAGTTGAATTATTTGAAAGGGAGTTTAAAAAGCATAAGGGAAGCAATTAAAGATGTTGCAGAAGCAATCACAACTACGTGTTTACTCAGAGCAGGAAGTATTTGCAGAATTAGTGAGCATAGGGCATATATTTTCTTTATTGCAAACGACGCTGGGAGCTGAGGAGCGAAAGGAATTTTTATTGCAGATGATGCATAATAGTTCTGGGGATTTGGCATATTAAAATTTATTGGCTGGTTGGGATTCTTTTTTCTTTCATTAGCCTTGAATGGGATGGCAAGCAGGGATAATGTACATAAGATATGATGCTTCATAATTTATGGTGTGTTATAGTAGAGCTATTTGCATTCTTTTTTTTGGGTACATTAGTTGATTACTACTAGTTTCCGGCACTCTATATGTAGTTTTAGTTTTAATTATGAAAGGTCTAATTATACTTATTTAAAGTAAAATTTTGAGTTGATGTTTTATGGATGGAAATAATATTTTAATTTAATTGGGCTAAAATAAAAGAACAAACTTAAATGATTTAGGGGTTTCTTCGATTATTCTATCTGATTATGTGATAATTTTGATTAGCAAGGCACAAACTAAATGATTTGCAGGCTGCAGGTATTACTATTTACGTGAGTATTGGACGCGCGAATATCCATTCATATCACGTGACTTTCCCCTCCATGCTGGCATGTAATCCTGTACCCTCTCTCTCTCTCTCTCTCTCTCTCTTCATCAGTGTTTCTAATAAAAACAAAAAATGGAACAGTAGCCGAAAGGTTGTATTGAGAGAAAAAGAGAAAGCAATGAGAGGTGACGGTGGCGATATGTCATCGGAGACAAGGAAGAAGAAGAAGAAGAAGAAGGGAAGGCCCTCTCTCTTAGAACTCCAAAAACGCTCTCTCAAACAACAACAACTTCAGAAGCCGCAGCAACCGCCATCGCTTCTACAAAAAGCCCCTAATCTCATAAACCCTAATTCTTCTATAAATTCGAACCACCGATCCGCTCGCCGCCATCCCAATCTCAAGGGTGACTCCCCTGTTCCCGGCTGGATTTCCGGAGGAAACGATGATGATGACGAACGCCTAGAGAAGACGCATAAACCATTGCTAGGCTTCAATTCTTCTCGTAATCATCAGCATTATCCGCTTCCTTCGGCGCCCAATTCGGCCTCCTATGGGTCCGATTCAAATGCGGATGGTGACGATCCCGACGCGTCACTCAAGCGTCGCAAGTTTACCAACGCCAATCCTGGATCTTATGAAATGGTGATTAGTCATACATTAATATATAGGATTCGCGGGTTTTCAAAAGTCCTGTTTTTGAAACAGAAACAAAAGATGATTTTCCTACTTTAATTGGATATTTTATTTTAGGGTTCATATTTTTAGTTTCTCGTGCGCCGAAATTTTATGATTGCAACGGAGATGAATGAACGAGTTTGACCAAGTCATGTACCTTTTTTTAATCGGTTATTGTTTTAACTTTTTTGAATTTTGGCAATACTTCGAGTTGGATTGAACACAGTTTGTCTTACTTTTCTTTCCTGATTTACGAATTTTCCATTATTGTTTTATTATTTATTATCTTGCATTTAATCCTTTATTTTTGTGCAAAATAATAGATGCACAGACCACCATGTCTGTAAAGCTTCAGTTTTGTCTTTTCTTTTCTTCAATAATTACTAAAAAGTTTTTTTTTCGGTACTTTCTTTGTATTGTTGTAGCTTTTTACTGTAACTTTTCCTCAGTAATTCTTCAAAAATAAACGCAAATATCTCTTTTAATACTTCATTTATTTATTTATTTTTGGAGTTAGATAAATATATGTTTGTTTTTGATACGAGAGTTTATCTTATTCACAGGGAGAAAAGTTACCGAAAGTGACGGACACTCTTCATGGTATATTTCTATCTCGATTTTCTTGCAAAAAAGGCATTTCTGGAAATTCTTTAAAAAAAAAGCGTTGGGTTGTGGTAACTATATTAATTTTGTTTCATATATATGTGTGGACAGGGTCACCGGTGGAGTCTGGCCCCACCCCCACGACGCCTTTGCCAGACCAAAAGTTGTTGGTCTTCATTCTTGACAGGCTCCAAAAGTATTTGTTATTTTTGGTTCATTTGATTTTTTATTCTTATCCAGTCTACCTTTTGATGGGTTTTGATCGTTTTTACTTAATCTACTTCCAGGAAAGACACTTATGGGGTATTCTCTGAGCCAGTAGATTCGGAAGAGGTGCATTTTGTTTTTCATTCTTGCATAAATCTAGCTTACTGAAAAGTGAAATCATGGTTCCTGATATAATATTGGATTGGTCTTGATACAGCTTCCAGATTACCATGACATTATTGCACACCCAATGGACTTTTCGACAGTCAGGAAAAAACTTGATGAGGGAGCTTATACTACCTTGGAAAAATTTGAGGTTTGTTTTGCAAGCATTCTCTTTGCTAATGTGGATACAATGCTCACCTAGCTGTCTTCCCTCTGACATGGTGGAGGCAGAAGGCCAATTAAGTTGTTTGACTGCATTACTGTCAATGCTGATCAAGTTTCTGATGTTATTTTCTCTGGTTGATTTGTGTGTTTTTGTAGAAAATGTATATGCCGAGTCAAGTTTGTGTTGTTTAACTGGAATGATACTTGATGTTTAACTGAAAATTTGTGAGTTTGATTCATGCAGATTGATGTTTTCCTAATATTCTCGAATGCAATGCAGTATAATGCACCAGATACAATTTACTTTCGACAGGTTTGTCTAGGTCTCAATTGAATTATTCCTTTGTCATGATACTGTTGTATCTGTTATTTTAAACGTTTGGATTGGTTGGTTAGGCACGATCAATGCAAGAGCTGGCTAGAAAGGACTTTGAAAATTTGAGGCAAGATAGTGATGAAGGTGAACCACAAGTGAAACATGTGAGGAGAGGAAGGCCACCCGGAAAGAGCCTCAAAAAGTCATTGGTTTCATCGTCATCTATTGACCATGTTGGTTCCGAGTGCTCCTCAGGTGCAACTCTAGCTGCTGGACGAGATGCTTCCATTCTTTCAAACACTTACAATTTGAGGAAAGGACCAAATTCCCTCAAGCTACGGCCTGCTGATGCATTCATCAGGCCCTCCTGGGGTTCTGCTAGCAAAGAAAATCACGCCATTTGTTCATCTGAATGGGAGAATGAATTTCCAGGTTTGGTATTTATCTGACTTTATATACATATCCTTAAGTCTTTAGCTTTTTTTATGTGAAATGTTATTTACTACATATTTTCTATATTTCATATTGAGCTATTTTTCTCTCATTTTGTAGCTTCTGTTGTGAGGGCTGTGATGAAGTATGGGATGAAACATTTTGCAGTAGATGAGAACAGGCGTGACACCTACAACCACTCATCGACTTCTGGACATGAGCAACATACCTTTTCCACCTTGGATGGAGAATTGAAGCAACTAATTCCGGTGTGTTTTATGTTTGTATAATGGCAATAACAGTTATTTATGCATTAGTTAGAAGATTATTGTATGAGCTGTATAGCTGGAATGTGTGATCGACCCTAGACTCATTGAGTGCAGGTAAGAAATCCTAAACTTTTTGTTTATTAATAAACTGCATAAAAAGTTGTGGTGCAGGTAGGCTTGCATTGGTAATTTGATATGTTTATATATCTAGCCAAAAAGGATGTTCGAATATTCTGACAACTAGTGTTTATGAGGGAACAATACAAAACTATCCAGATCAGCGGCAGAATAGAATGCTCGATCCCTTACATTGACTAATTCTTTTTATCTCCCTCTATTTTATTTTGGTCAACTGTATTGTTTATCAGGTCGGTTTGACTGCGGAAAATGGTAAGCCTTTTTTCCCCTTTCATTGTCTATCAGGTTGGTTTGAGTGCAGAAAATTGTTATGCTACAAGCTTGGCACGTTTTGCTGCAAATCTTGGACCTGTTGTGTGGAAAATTGCTTCAAGGAAAATTGGAAGTGTTTTGCCTAGTGGACTCAAGTTTGGTCCTGGATGGGTTGGAGAAAACAGGACAGTTGAGCAGCCACAATTTTCGTTATCTGATAAGCAGAGAACTCTGAATTCTCTATCTGATAACCCTCCTGGCAGATTTTTATCTACAGCCACTTCTGGTTCAAACTCCATTGCTGCAAGTAGATTTCCTTTGCAAGGTAGAGAAGACATGGAAGCTGTCGTAGGCCTAACTTCTCAAAATGACTCGACTTCTGCACCTTCTCATCAGTTTCAGCAAAGTCTTGTCCCACACTCGGGTATCAATGGTTCTATTGGTGGGTTTGGGTTTGGTTATTACTGTCAAACGGGGTTGGTAACACACTGTGTAAATTCCTTGTCTGAAAAGACTTCAGTGCCGACTCAAACACTTGTCATGGTTTCGGGTGCTAGTAATTTTCTTCCAAAAGAGGCAAAGTTGGCAGATAGTTCAATCACTTTACATTCTGGAAATGCAATGGCTGTGGAGCCTGAAATGGTGTCACATGCGGCGGCAACTAATGTCGGGCTTCAGCGGAGTTCCTTTAATGAACCGAATTTCCTTCAATTTGCTCCTGATCTTAATGTGAGATTTCTGGCACCGGGTCCACCTAGTTCTAGTGTGCCAATTGGTTCACCCCAGCGCCCTGATTTAGCATTGCAGCTCTAATAATCAGCCAACACGATTTCCGTATGATGTGGCTTGTATGTGCTAATTGTAGTATTAGGTCAAGTACGCCTGTATATGATGATAAGATTTGGTCGAGTTTACTGACTACATTCTTCATTGGAAGGTCCGTTGAGTAGTGGTTCCTCAAGAAGTCTTAGGATCAGATTGTAGGGGAGATTTTGTACAGATTGGTATATCAAATTCTTTCACAGGGTTAAAAAATTACAGATTTGTGTGCAACATACGGTATCTAACATGTTATATTTTGAGTTGTTAATGAATATTGTTACCAATATACTACTGGTATTACGTACGAGATATCATTCATGTCATGAGTTATGAAATGTTCATGTTTGGAGCAATGAAGTAATGCTTAAACTAATTGATGCAAAATTGAGAGCAACTGGTTGCCAAGGGGGGTTGAGTGATGTTATATAAATGGCAATTATATATACATGTGCATATATAATTATCTCCATGTGCATATAAAGTTATCTTTAAAATTTCTTTAAAATTGTGTCCCATTATCTAGTATTAACCATTGGGAAAACTATATCAACAAATGATGGTTTTCCATACAAAAATCTACATGTGTCTGTGATGGCTATGGAAATTAGATCCGTATAGGATTACCTGTGTTGTTGTGATAGGACATGATAGAGTCCATGTGTCGTATGATTAGCGAAGTATTCTAGCAAATTATAGTCCTTTGACGAGATACAGAAACTTGATGGACAAGATGTGAGCCATTGCGAGGTATACGTATGTCGAGGTCTAACCAACTCCAACATTACATATAACATATTATTTATGTTATTGGTAAATATTTTATGTAATTCGTATAAGACAAAATATTAAATATTACTAATGTTCGAAAAATTTGTGTAATTAAATAATGTTTTATAAGATTACACTAAATACTATAAAATTATAATATTTTAATTAAAAAATATTTTGGAAAGCTTAAAGTAAAATTAAAATAATAATTTGATGATATAATAATTTATTTGACCCTCTAATTTTATAAAAAAATTATTTTAGTTATTTATTTAATTTTTCATCTTTTGTACTTGTTAAACATTTTTTTTCAAATTATCAGAAAATGAATAAAAAGGTTAATGTTATTTAATATTATTGATGTGGTATATACATGGATTGTCACGTGAATGACATGTTAGCATTTAATTAATTTTTTAAAAATTTTAAAATATTTAAAAAGTATTTTTTATATTTTTTATACTTTTTAAATAATTTTAATGATTTTTAATTTTTTTTAAAAAATTATAATTTTTTGAATAAGAATTAATTAAATGCTGGCGTGTCATCTTCGTGATGATCTACATGTATGTCATGTTAACAAAATTAAAAAATATTAATTTTTATCTATTTTAAAGTGATTTAATAAAAAAATATAAATTTAAAGACTAAAAAATATCAAAAATTAAAATAATTTTTTTTATAAAATTAGAGCGTAAATAAATATTATTCCTAAATTGATTTACCAGAAAAGAGGTGCAACGCTGCAAATCAATGCAACTTAGTTTCACGTGAGTGCTGGGCACGCGGGCATCCTTCTATTTCACGTGACTTTCCCTCCACGCTGGCATCTGTTCCTCCCTCCCTTCTCCCAATGTTCCTTCATATTAAAAACATAATAAAAAAGTAAATAATATAAAATAAATAAACCAAACAGAAATCGAAAGCTTGTTTAGATAGCAAAAAAAAAAAAACGAAAAGGAAAAAGCAATGGGAGGTGGTGGTGGTGGTGAGATAGCAGCGGAGACAAGGAAGAAGAGGAAGAAGGGAAGGCCCTCTCTCTTAGAACTTCAAAAACGCTCTCTCAAACAACAACTGCAGGAGCCGCAGCAACCGCAATTGCTTCTTCAAAAAACCCCTAATTCTTCTACCAATTCGAACCGCCGATCCACTCGCCGCCACCCAAATCTCAACGGTGGGTCCCCAGTTTCCGGATCGATTTCCGGAGGAGAAGACGACGACGACGACGACCGCCTACAGAAGAAGCATAAACCATTGCTTGGCTTCAATTCTTCTCGTACTGATCAGCATTATCCGATTCCTTCGGCGCTCAATTCGGCCTCCTATGGGTCCGATTCGAATGTGGATGGTGACAATCCCGACGCGTCACTCAAGCGTCGCAAGTTTACCGCCGCCAAGCCTGGATCTGATCAAATGGTGATAAATCATACACTAATATATAGATTTCGCGGGTTTTTTAAAGTCCTGGTTTTGGAACAGAATCAAAAAATTGATTTTCCTACTTTATTTGGATATTTTATTTTAGGGTTTATATTTTGGGAATCGAAAATAGCTTCTCGTGCGCCGAAATTTTATGATTGCAACAGAGATGAACGAATGAGTTTGACTAAGTCATGTACCTTTTTTTATTGGATATTGTTTTAACTTTTTGATTTTCGGCAAAACTTCAAGTTGTTTTGAACATAGTATGTCTTCCTTTTCTTTCCCGATTTACGAATTTTCCATTATTATTTTATTATTTCTTGTCTTGGATTTAATCCTTCCTTTATTTTTGTGCAAAATAATAGATGCGCAGACCATCATGTCTGTAAAGCTTCAGTTTGTCTTTTCTTTTCTTTAATAATAATACTTCAAAGTTTTTGTTTTTTTTTTTTTTGTACTTGCTTTGCATTGTTGTAGCTTTTTACTGTAACTTTCCTCAGTGATTCTTCAATAATCAACGCAAGTATCTCTTTTAATAGTTTTTTTTTTCATTTAATTTGGGAGTTAAATAAATATATGTATTGACACGAGAGTTTATCTTATTTACAGGGAGAAAAGTTATCGAAAGTGACGGACACTCTTCATGGTATAAATCTATCTCGGTTTTCATGAAAAAAAGGCATTTCTGGGAATTCTTAGAAAAAAGAAGTGTTGGGTTTTGTTAACTATATTAATTTTATTTCATTTATATGTGGACAGGGTCACCGGTGGAGTCTGGCCCCACCTCCACGACGCCTTTGCCAGACAAAAAGTTGTTGGTGTTCATTCTTGACAGGCTTCAAAAGTATTTGTTATTTTTGGCTCATTTGATTTTTTTTTCTTAGTTTATCTTCCGTTTGACGGGTTCTTATCTTTTTTACTTAATCTACTTCCAGGAAAGACACTTATGGGGTATTCTCTGAGCCAGTAGATCCTGAAGAGGTGCATTTTGTTTTTCATTCTTGCATAAATCTAGATTACTGAAAAGTGAAATCACGGTTCGTGATATAATGTTGGATTGGTCTTGATACAGCTTCCAGATTACCATGATATTATTGCACACCCAATGGACTTTTCGACAGTCAGGAAAAAACTTGATGAGGGAGCTTATATTGCCTTAGAACAATTTGAGGTTTGTTTTGCAAGCATTCTCTTTGCTAATATGGATACAATGTTCATCTATCTGTCTTCCCCCTGACATAGTGGAGAGGGAAAGACAAGTAAGTTGTTTGACTGCATTACTGTCAATGGTGATTAAGTTTCTGATGTTATTTTCTGGATTTCTCTGGTTGATGTGTGTTTTTGTAGAAATTGTATATGGCGAGTCAAGTGTGTGTTGTCAATCAAGCAAGTCCTTGAAGAATACCGGAGGCATGCTATGCCTTTTGAGATTACTGTAGTAACGATGTTGGCTATGATGTTTAAGTTCTTCATTAAGTCCACTTGTTTGGGATAGCATTTTGGCCTCTTATGCCTAGAAGATTCTTTAATTTGGTTTGAGAAGATAATTACTTGCCTTTGTTTTTTACCGTTCATATGATATATAATTTATTTGGTACAGCCAATGGTTTGCCTATGATTTGTGGAATTTGATTGCAAAACTTGTTTTGTTTAGCATGGGATCTTACAGTGTAACTCTTTCCTAGCAGATAACTATATAAGCTGTGAGTTGCTTTTTGTGGTTAATTGAGAAGATGAAAACCCTAATGAAATGATTTTCATGTCAGTATAAATGCTCTGGACCAGTGGAGATAGTCTTTAGATTCTACAAACATGTAGTAATCAAAACTTAGATTTAGGGGATATAGTTTTTCTGGAATGATTCTTGATGTATAACTGAAAATTTGTGAGTTTGATTCATGCAGATTGATGTTTTCCTAATATGCTCGAATGCAATGCAGTATAATGCACCAGATACAATTTACTTTCGACAGGTTTGTCTAGGTCTCAATTGTATTAATTCCTTTGTCATGATACTGTGGTCTCTGTTATTTTAAACGTCTGGATTGGATGGTTAGGCACGATCAATGCAAGAGCTGGCTAAAAAGGACTTTGAGAATTTGAGGCAAGATAGTGATGAAGGTGAACCACAAGTGAAAGTTGTGAGGAGAGGAAGGCCACCTGGAAAGAGCCTCAAAAAGTCATTGGTTTCATCGTCATCTATTGACCATGTTGGTTCTGAGTACTCCTCAGATGCAACACTAGCTGCTGGACGAGATGCTTCTAGCCTTTCAAACACTTACAATTTGAGGAAAGCACCTAATTCCCTCAAACTACGGCCTGCTGATACATTTATCAGGCCCTCCTGGGGTTCTCCTAGCAAAGAAAATCTTGCCATTTGTTCATCTGAATGGGAGAATGAATTTCCAGGTTTGGTATTTATCTGACTTTATGTACATATCCTTAAGTCTTTAGCTTTTTTAATGTAAAATGTTATTTACTACATATTTTCTATATTTCATATTGAGCTATTTTTCTCTCATTTTGTAGCTTCTGTTGTGAGGGCTGTGATGAAGTATGGGATGAAACATTTTGCAGTAGATGAGAACAGGCGTGACACCTACAACCACTCATCGACTTCTGGACATGAGCAACATACCTTTTCCACCTTGGATGGAGAATTGAAGCAACTAATTCCGGTGCGTTTTATGTTTGTATAATGGCAATAACAGTTATTAATGCATTAGTTAGAAGATTATTGTATGAGCTGTATAGCTGGAATGTGTGATTGACCTTAGACTCATTGAGCGCAGGTAAGGAATCCTAAACTTTTTGTTTATTAATAAATTGTACACAAAAGTTGTGGTGCAGGTAGGTTTGCCCTGGTAATTTGATATGTTTATATATCTAGCCAAAAGGGTGTTCGAATATTCTGACAACTAGTGTTTATGAGGGAACAATACAAAACTATCCAGATCAGCGGCAGAATAGAATGCTCAATCCCTTATATTGACTAATTCTTTTTATCTCCCTCGATTTTATTTTGGTCAATTATATTGTTTATCAGGTTAGTTTGACTGCGGAAAATGGTAACCCTTTTTTCCCCTTTCATTGTCTATCAGGTTGGTTTGAGTGCAGAAAATGGCTATGCTACAAGCTTGGCACGTTTTGCTGCAAATCTTGGACCAGTTGTTTGGAAAATTGCTTCAAGGAAAATTGAAAGTGTTTTGCCTAGTGGACACAAGTTTGGTCCTGGATGGGTTGGAGAAAATAGGACAGTTGAGCAGCCACAATGTTCCTTTTCTGATAAGCAGAGATCTCCGAATTCTCTATCTGATAACCCTCCTGGCAGATTTTTATCTACAGCTACTTCTGGTTCAAACTCCATTGCTGCAAGTAGATTTCCTTTGCAAGGTAGAGAAGACATGGAAGCTGTCAGAGGCCTAACTTCTCAAAATGACTCGACTTCTGCACCTTGTCATCAGTTTCAGCAAAGTCTTGTTCGACACTCGGGTATCAATGGTTCTATTGGTGGGTTTGGGTTTGGTTATTCCTCTCAAACGGGGTTGGTAACACAGTTTGTAAATTCTTTGTCTGAAAAGACTACAGTGCCGACTCAAACACATGTCATGATTTCGGGTGCTAGTGATTTTCTTCCAAAAGAGGCCAAGTTGGCAGATAGTTCAATCGCTTTACATTCTGGAAATGCAATGGCTGTGGAGCCTGAAATGGTGTCACGTGCAGCGGCAACTAATGTTGGGCTTCAGCGGAGTTCCTATAATGAACCGAATTTCCTTCAATTTGCTCCTGATCTTAATGTGAGATTTCTGGCACCGGGTTCACCTAGTTCTAGTGTGCCAATTGGTTCACCCCAGCGCCCTGATTTAGCATTGCAACTCTAATAATCAGCCAACGCGATTTCCATATGATGTGTCTTGTATGTGCTAATTGTAATATTAGGTCAAGTACGCCTGTATATGTTGATAAGATTTGGTCGAAATTTACTTACTACATTCTTCATTGGAAGGTCCGTTGAGTAGTGGTTCCTGAAGAAGTCATAGGAGCAGATTGTAGGGGAGATTTTGTATAGATTGATATATCAAATTCTTTCATAGGGTTAAAAAATTACAGATTTATATGCAACATACGATATCTAACATGTTATATTTTGAGTTGTTAATGAATATTGTTACCAATACTATTACTGGTATTACGTACGAGATATCATTGGGGCAATGAAGTAGTGCTTAAACTAGTTGATGCAAAATTGAGGGCAACTGATACTGAAAACTTTGCCAAGGGAGTTTGAGTGATGTTATGTAAATTGCAATTATATATACATGTCCATATATAATTATATTATATATGTTGAGAGCATATATGCAGTTCTCTTGTTAGTTCTGTATCAGTGTTAATTTGTTTCCTTCCTCCGCTCCCACATTGAGATACCAGTCCAGGCAGAGAATTTCTTGAAAATATAATATCATACTTTTCATGATCTTGTATATGTTGTCCTGGCATTTTTCTAGTTGCATCCTAGTTACATATGCTGTCCTCGCATATTCATCCTTTAAGAGGTAAGGGAAGGGCAGTAGTAGTCATTTTCCAAGATCAATAGTGAAGAGAATTGTTTATTTAATCCGCAGGAACAATAGCATGCATTATGTTAAAAAAATCTCAATCATTCACTGTACTATAATAGCCAGGTTTGGAAATATATTCTATGCCGCTGAAAATAGCCATGGGGGCCACCTAATGCTTGGCGTTTTTGCATACATCAGACAATAGTGGAATCTTAGTTTAGAGGGACTTCAAAGCCTCCCATATTTTTGTTTGGCAAACTGGAGCAGAGCCCTTTGGAAGATTATAGGAATCTAACTGTGTTGCCCTCACACCATCTACATGTATCATCATTACTTGAGACCAAATCTAGTTATATCATCTGTCCTAAATTGTCTTGTTATTTCACGCAATAAAGCTTTAAACTGCCATTTGCTTTGCATGCGGAGAAGTATCTTCTCAGCTGCGTACGTGACCTTTGCCCTTTGAGTTTGAGCATCCAAATCTTGAGCAATTTGGCCAGTATTCTTTGTAATTATGGGTTGTATAATTGTCAGGGATAAGCTGTTCTTATGGGATCTAAGGCTCTTTGATCTTGGGAAGAGCTATAGTTCGTCCTGACTTAAGACATGCAGCTCTGCATCACTTGTGACTCTTTCCAGGTCACCACCCCCAGAGTTCTCTCCTCCTATAAGACCTTCATTACCAGACATGCTAAACTTTGAAGGCTGGTTCGTTCCATAACAACAGCTATGACTTGAACCAGAACTCAGGCTACACGAGGAGCAAGGTGAATTTGAAGTACAGCTTGGGTCCCGAAATTACCATCCTCAGCTTTGTGATTCTTTTCAAGGTTGTGGGGCACGCTAAAAAATATTGAAAGGAAACCGGGAAGGACATCAAATTATAGAGCAATGATAGCCAACAGTATGCAATTATGTTCATTAGTATCCCATACCATGCTATATGACAGGGATACTTACTGAAACAGAGAGGTACCAAATAAACTAGAAGGAAAATAACAAGCCAACATGGTAACGTTATCATACAGCTTCTACTTTTTCTCTTTCTTTTTTTCTGTCTTCATTTTTCAACAGAAACTCCTTTTAATCTAAAATTATTAGCTGTTTGTCTACCAAGCTTACACCACAACCAAAACATCCATTAACACTTACCACCAATGTTTTTGCTTCATCTTTTAGTCTTCAAGCAACATATTAGCGGGGAACCAGCAACGTGATTGTTTTTTCTGCCTTGCTACGCCTCTACTCTCTCTTTTTTCGTTTCCCCTTTGCAAGGTGATGTTATAAAATGTTATTGTTCAAATTATCTGCCTTATGTGATTGGTTATGATGGAACAAATTTCCAGCTTGTGCTATCTTGTTTGTCAGTCAAAACCTGATGCAATGAAATGGATGAATACAAGAATTGCTAATTACGATTAGCTGTTGATGCTTTTTGCTAAAGATACAGAAAAGAGGGATGGGGCTAAAGGGGGTCACTTGGGCGGCTCAATAGGTGGCCGAGTATTTGATGGTATCCCTTTGCAAGATGTAGTTGGTGTAAGTATGGAGGAAAAAGACACGAATGATACCAGCGGAGTTGGTTCGCAAGCACCATCCCAGTCAACAACATCATTGAAACGGAAAAAAAATGAAAGGCGACAAGAGTTGAAGTATTTGAAAGGGAGTTACAAGCATAAGGGAAGCAATTAAAGGTGTTGCAGAAGCAATCAGGGAGGGGAATGTTATAGCCGAGAGAGGACAACCACGCGTTTACTCGGGGCAAGAAGTATTCGCAGAATTAGTGAACATAGGTGTTGAAATATAGTTGCGGAACTTGCGGTATAAGGCATATATTTTCCTTACTGCAAACGCTAGCCGAGGAGCGAAAGGAATCTTTATTGCAGATGATGTATAATAGTTCTGGGGACCCGGCATTTTAAAAATTTATTAGCTAGTTAGGATTCTTTCATTAGGCTTGAAGATGGGACGGCATGTGTGCGTTTGCGAAAAGGAAGGGATTTTGTACATAAGATGATTCATAATTTATGATATGTTAGGGTAAAGCTATTTTTACTTTTTATTTGGTATATTAGTTGAATACCACTACTAGTACAGAATCTAAATGGTTTTGAAAGATACAACTACATGATTTGCCTCTTTGAAAAATTCTAGAAACAAACTCTTTAATATAAAGTATTCATTAACTTTATTGAGAGTGAAATTCAAAGGTGATTAATCGTAATAATTTATATGGAAGTGTGCTGAGAATTGTCGCATGTTGACAGTATCCAAGGAGAGAAAATGGTAAATTGTGTGGGTGAAGGGAGAAATTACATGCCCTTGCACAAGTTTCATGGTCCTTAATGTATAAACCTTGTGTGTTTTTTGTGTTGCCAGCTATCCTTTTAATTGGGATGCTTGGTGGGTCATGGTATTGCTTAAGTACATGTCTTTGATAACTATGGAAAGTCACATATATATATATATATAATCTACCTATGTTTGTTGTGATGGGACTAGGCAAAGTCCTATGTCATATGATTAGTTAAGTATTATAACAAAACATAATTTTCTTCTAAGTCAAAGTACAACGTAGTATCTTTAAAGGATGAGATATGAATTATGTGAGGTATATTTATAGTTAGGTATAATAATTATTCTCAATTTAAAAAAAAATTATGAAATGACATTTTTCGAGATAAAATGTACAATATATAATTGAGTTGTAAGATATAAATTTAATGAGTGATGTGTTTCGGGAAAACATATTAAGTGGATTAATGATGAAAAAAGGTATATATAAAGTAAATTGTGGCCTATATGTTAAGATGTAATTGGCTATGGTAGACTGTCATTTCAAAAATGTGCCTCCATGTATTGTTTAATTATTGACAATTGAATAAAACTTGATGAGGGAGGATGTCAGGAAAAAAATTGTGAAACTTTTAGATTTTTTTTCTTGGAGTTAAAAAATATCAGTGATGATATTCTAGCGATCTTTCTATAATTTAAAGGTTTTAGGTGGACCAAAAAAGATATTTAGGTGAAGTTTTTAATCTTTGGTGGACTAAAAAAGATATTTAGGTGAAGTTTTTAATCTTTTGTTGATGTTTGTTGTTTATAGATTTTCTTGTTACTATTTCGAATATAGGTTTGGTTGGGATTTGTAGTTTTTGAGGTAGGGCTTCTTTATTTTGTATTTCATAGTGGGATTTGGGATAATTTTGCTGATAATGGCTAGTAAGGGAAAAAGGAAGAAAAACTATGAAAGTGAAGAAAGCAGAAAAAGAAAAGGATAAATCGGAATGTACCATTAGGGGAGACGAGATGCGAACAATATTGAATTGTAGAGGTTTGTTGATAGAAGTTTATAGTACCCCAAGGAAGTAATTGCCTCAGTGAGGTAAAAGCTACAACGCAAGGTGGTAGTAAAGAAATTCTCTTCTGTTATATGTGTTTGAGTCAAGGTTTCATCCTCTGCATATGTTCTCCTTTGAGGTCTTGAATTATTATGGATTGTGCTGGGGCAATCAGTAGAAATATTGTAGTGGAATTAGATAACTTACTTTATAGATGGTCAAAAATATGGTGGCATACGCTTTTAAAAAAAATATATTAGTTGTGTGCTTGGACCGGCTACCTGGCCTGGCCCGAAGGCCCGCCTCAAAAATAAAAAAGTTCGGGTGAAAATATAGGCCCCAAAATATGGGTTTGAGTAAAAAACGAGGCCCGTTTAAAAAATAGGCCGGACTTCGGGTAAAACTTTTTTAGTCCTGGCCCGGCCCGACTCGAATTATATACTAAATATATATATTTTTTATTTTTAATCATATTTACATTTTATTTTTAATTTTAATATAACAATTTTTTTTTATATTTTCAATTTATGTATTGTTTTAAGAATTGTTTTAGTCTCATTTTTTATTTATTTCTTGTTTTAATATTTGTTTTTATGTTTTTAAATGTATTTGATTTATTATATTTTAAAATTTTTATTTAATGAGTTTAAAATTTTATTTAGGCCCGGCCCAAACTTGACCCGGTCCATGCACACCTCTAGTTTAAATATATTATTTTTCATAGTTTCACGAGAAAAAAACTTAACTTTAGAAATAAAAAAAAAACAATTTGATAAAAAATCAATTAAAAAAATTACACAATAAAAGTTTAATATTTTCTTAAAATTGAATCTCATGATATTTATAATAATAAATTATTAACTGAATTATTATCCATGCTTTGAGTAAGATAATCTAAATTATTTCCTAACTTTTTACAAAAGGATATTTTCGGCAGAAAAATTATATCATTATTTTAAAATTTAAAAAAGAAAAAGTTTTGTTGGAATTTAGACAGGTGTCGGCAGAAGGAATGGTTTGGACACTAGTAGCGTATAGATGTATAGATGGTAACAGAAATCGAAAGCTTGTTTAGAGAGGAAAAAAAAAAAAGGGCGAAAAAGAAAAAGCAATGGGAGGTGATATTGGTGGTGAGATAGCAGCGGATATAAGGAAGAAGAGGAAGAAGAAGGGAAGGCCCTTTCTTTTAGAACTTCAAAAACGCTCTCTCAAACAACAACGACTTCAGGAGCCGCAGCAACCGCAATTGCTTCTTCAAAATACCCCTAATTCTTCTATCAGTTCGAACCGCCGATCCACTCGCCGCCACCCAAATCTCAACGGTGGGTCCCCAGTTTCCGGGTCGACTTTCGGATGAGACGACGACGACGACGACGACGACGATGACCGCCTGCAGAAGAAGCATAAACCATTGCTTGGCTTCAAATCTTCTCGTACTGATCAGCATTATCCGATTCCTTCGGCACTCAATTCGGCCTCCTATGGGTCCGATTCGAATGCGGATGGTGACGATCCCGACACGTCACTCAAGCGTCACAAGCATACCACCGTCAACCCTGGATCTGATCAAATGGTGATTAATCATACATTAATACATAGAATTCGCGAGTTTTTTAAAGTCCTGTTTTTGAAACAGAATCATAAAAGGATTTTACTACTTTATTTGGATATTTTATCTTAGGGTTTATATTTTGGAAGTCGAAAATAGCTTCTCGCGTGCCGAAATTTTATGATTGCAACGGAGATAAACGAATGAGTTTGACTAAGTCATGTACCTTTTTTTTATTGGATATTATTTGATTTTCAGCAAAACTTCAAGTTATTTTACTGGATATTTTATGTCTGTAAAGCTTCAGTTTTGTCTTTTCTTTAATAATAATACTAAATTATTTTTTTTGGGTACTTGCTTTGCATTGTTGTAGCTTTTTACTGTAACTTTCCTTAGTGATTCTTCAATAATCAACGCAAATCTCTTTTAATAGTTTTCTTTTCATTTAATTTGGGAGTTAAATAAATATATTTATTGACACGAGAGTTATCTTATTTACAGGGAGAAAAGTTATCGAAAGTGACGGACACTCTTCATGGTATAAATCTATCTCGGTTTTCATGAAAAAAGGCATTTCTGGGATTCTTAGAAAAAAGAAGTGTTGGGTTTTGTTAACTATATTAATTTTATTTCATATATATGTGGACAGAGTCACCGGTGGAGTCTGGCCCCACCCCCTTGACTCCTTTGCCATACAAAAAGTTGTTGGTATTCATTCTTGACAGGCTTCAAAAGTATCCTATCTTCCGTTTGATGGAGTTTGATCGTTTTTACTTAATCAACTTCCAGGAAAGACACTTATGGGGTATTCTCTGAACCAGTAGATCCTGAAGAGGTGCATTTTGTTTTTCATTCTTGCATAAATCTAGCTTACTGAAAAGTGAAATCCCTGTTCCTGATATAATGTTGGATTGGTCTTGATACAGCTTCCAGATTACCATGACATTATTGCACACCCAATGGACTTTTCGGCAGTCAGGAAAAAACTTGATGAGGGAGCTTATACTACCTTGGGACAATTTGAGGTTTGTTTTGCAAGCATTCTCTTTGTTAATGTGGATACAATGTTCATCTATCTGTCTACCCTCAGACATGGTGGAGAGGGAAGGCCGAGTAAGTTGTTTGACTGCATTGCCGTCAATGTTGATTAAGTTTTTGATGATGTTTTCTGGATTTCTCCGGTTGATTTGTGTGTTTTTGTAGAAAATGTATATGCTGAGTCAAGTTTGTGTTGTCAATCAAGCAAGTCCCTGTTGAATACCGGAGGCATGCTATGCCTTTTGAGAATACTGTAGTAATGTTGTTGGCTATGATGTTTTTTGCCTTTGTTTTTAATATTTATACGATATTGAATTTAATTGGTACTGCCAATGATTTGCCCATGATTTGTGGAATTTGATTGCAGAACTTGTTTTGTTTAGCTTGGGATCATACAGTGTACTCTTCCCTAGCAGACAACTATATATGCTGTGAGTTGCTTTTTGAGGTTAACTGAGAAGATGAAAATCCTAATGAAATGATTTTCAAGTTTGTATGAATGCTCTGGACTCGTCCAGTGAGGATAGTCTGTACAAACATGTTGTAACAAAACTTTGTTTCCGGCTATATTCTTGATGTTTCTAGGACTGCAACTGAAATTTGTAAGTTTATTTGTGCAGAGAGATGTTTTTCTAATATGCTCGAATGCAATGGAGTATAATGCACCAGATACAATTTACTTTCGACAGGTTTGTCTAGGTCTCAATTGTAGTAACTCCTTTGTTATGATACTCTGGTTTCTGTTATTTTAAACATCTGGATTGGTTGGGAAGGCACGATCAATGCAAGAGCTGGCCAAAAAGGACTTTGAGAATTTGAGGCAAGATAGTGATGAAGGTGAACCACAGCTGAAAGTTGTGAGGAGAGGAAGGTCACCTGGAAAGAGCCTGAAAAAGTCGTTAGTTTCAGCATCATCTATTGACCGTGTTGGTTCTTAGTACTCTGATGCAGCTCTAGCTGCTGGACGAGATACTTCCAGCCTTTCCAACACTTACAGTTCCCACAAGCTACGGCCTGCTGATACATTCATCAGGTCCTCCTGGGGTTCTCCTAGCAAAGAAAATCATGCCATTTGTTCGTCTGAATGGGAGAATGAATTTCCAGGTTTGGTATTTATCTGACTTTATATAAATATCCTTGAGTCTTTAACCTTTTTTATGTGAAATGTTAACTACATATTTTCTATATTTCATATTGAGCTATTTTTCTCTCATTTTGTAGCTTCTGTTGTGAGGGCTGTGATGAAGTATGGGATGAAACATTTTGCAGTAGATGAGAACAGGTGTGACACCTACAACCACTCATCGACTTCTGGACATGAGCAATGTACCTTTTCCACCTTGGATGGAGAATTGAAGCAACTAATTCCGGTGTGTTTTATGTTTGTATAATGGCAATAACAGTTATTAATGCATTAGTTAGAAGATTATTGTATGAGCTGTATAGCTGGAATGTGTGCTCGACCCTAGACTCATTGAGTGCAGGTAAGGAATCCTAAACTTTTTGTTTATTAATAGACTGCATAAAAAAGTTGTGGTGCAGGTAGGTTTCCGCTGGTAATTTGATATGTTTACATATCTTCCTCGATTTTATTTTGGTCAATTGTATTGTTTATCAAGTTGGTTTGGCTGCAGAAAATGGTTACCCTTTTTTCCCCTTTCATTGTCTATCAGGTTGGTTTAAGTGCAGAAAATGGTTATGCTACAAGCTTGGCACGTTTTGCTGCAATTCTTGGACCAGTTTGGAAAATTGCTACAAGGAAAATTGAAAGTGTTTTGCCCAGTGGACTCAAGTTTAGTCCTGGATGGGTTGGAGAAAACAGGGCAGTTGAGCAGCCACAATGTTCCTTTTCTGATAAGCAGAGATCTCTGAATTCTCTATCTGATAACCCTCCTTTGCAAGGTAGAGAAGACATGGAAGCTGTTAGATGCCTAACTTCTCAAAATGACTCGACTTCGGAGCCTTCTCATCAGTTACAGCAAAGTCTTGTACTGCACTCAGGTATCAATGGTTCTATTGGTGGGTTTGGGTTTGGTTATTCCTCTCAAACGGAGTTGGTAACACAGTGTGTAAATTCCTTGTCTGAAAAGACTTCAGTGCCAACTCCAACGCATGTCATGGTTTTGGGTGCTAGTGATTTTCTTCCAAAAGAGGCCAAGTTGGCGGATATACATTCTGGAAATGCAATGGCTGTGGAGCCTGAAATGGTGTCACATGCGGCAGCAACTAATGTCGGGCTTCAGCGGAGTTCCTATAATGAACCGAATTTCCTTCCATTTGCCCCTGATCTTAATGTGAGATTTCTGGCGCCGGGTTCACCTAGTTCTAGTGATCCAATTGGTTCACCTCAGCGCCCATATTTAGCATTGCAGCTCTAATAATTAGCAAACACTATTTCCATATGCTGTGGCTTGTTTGTGCTAAGTCTACGCCTGTATACGAATGTTAAGATTTGGTCGAATTTACTTACTACATTCTTCATTGGAAGGTCGGTTGAATTCCTCGGAAGTCATAGGATCAGGTTTTACACCTTTTGGACTCTTCTTTTCCAAACAATTGATTAAGCCTTCAATTTTTAGCGGACTACCCTTATGTAAGCTATTATATTGCACCACAATTATAGCATGTGCTATTAAGGATTCTGCTTACATCATTCCAACGAAGGAAGCTTCCATGCAAATTGTGTTAGGATTTAATGCCATAGGATTTAATGCCATAAATGTAAATTTATTCGTGATTTGTATTTGTATTTGTAATTATTTGAACAAATTAATATAAATAAAATTTCATTATTTATATTAAATATCGTTTGTATTGACTCTAGACCTTGATGGATTTTGCACATAAAATAAAATGTAAATAAATATTGACTTACTAATTATGTAATGTTGTATTACATGGTCGGACCGTAATAGATGAAAATAACTTGTCCAATGGTCAAATGGAAAATTTTATTTTTGACCCCTTTAAAAAATTAATCATGCAATTTAAACCATTTTAACTCAACTTTTTAGCTGTGAGCCCTCCAAATATTTTAATTTTAATGGTCACCTTTATTGATAACACATTGAATGCACTAATTTTCTCTTCCGAGATTCTCTTTCTCCAGAGGCTTTCACTAAATTCTTTTTTTAATTTTTTTGTAAATGAAAATAATATATACATACATAATATGTTGAGAGCATATACGCAGTTTTAATTCTAGATCAGCACTTACATTGGACTTTAGCCATTGATTTGTATCTGTTTTAATCAGCACTTGTACAAAGCAAAGAATTTCTTGAAAATATAAAATCATAGTTTTCATCATCATATATAAGTTGTCTTGCATTGGTCTTACACATTCTCGTGTATTCATTCTTTACGAGGTAGGGTAGGGTCAGTAATTCTCATTTCTCAAGATCAATGGCCAAGAGACTTGTTTAAACCCCAGGAACAGTAGCATGCATGTAAAACTTGTATAGGCAATGTTAAAAAAGCTCCTGCATTGTACTAGTTTACTAGCACTTTCACTAACTTGAGAGTTTCTTAGTATATACAGCAAAATAAATTTCACCCAGAGAAGGTGAGATTACAAGTGACTAACCCCAGCAACAAGAACAGATGCAGCTTTAAGGTTGGATGAAACTTTTAAACTTAAAACCGCATTCGGCCATGCAGAACATGGTCATCAACCGAATCCTGTCACAAGTATTTCCTTTATTGTACTTCTTCTGCAAGTGCCATGTGAAGAAAGCCGGAAACGAGCTTTTCCTTCAGCACTGCATCCAGCAATAAGATTTTTTATATCGAAAACATTGTTTTTCTAAATTAGAACCAAATCCGAATCATTCAGGAGGTACTTTAGATCAAGAAGGACAAGTGCTACCTGAAGACCGGTCCAAATGATGATGAGAAGCTTGCAATAGGAGTCTAATTGTGTTTCCCTCACACCATCTACATACATCAATACACTCCTCCAAATCAGCATCACATGTTAATAACACCCACTCAGAATCATCATCTAAGTACTTGAGATCAAATCCACTTATATCATCTATATTGAATCTTCTTGTAATTTCAAGCAATAAACCTTTAAGCCGACATTTACTTTGCATGCGGAAACGTATCTTCTCATCTCCGTACGTGACCTTTACCTTTTGAGTTTGAGCATCCAAATCCTGAGCAATTTGACTATTATTCTCTGTAATTACGGGTTGAATACTGTCAGAGATAAGCTGTTCCTTAACAGATGCAGGGCTCTGTGATCTTGGGAAGGGCTTTAGTCCTTCTTGACTTAAGGTGTGCAACTCTGTGTCATTTGTGACCCTTTTCAGCTCACCATTCCCAGAGTTCTCTCCTATTATAACACCTCCATTACCAGATATGTTAAACTTTGAAGGTTGATGCGTTCCAGAGGAACAGCTATGACTTGAACTGGAACTCTGACTACAAGAGGAGGAGCGTGAATTTGAAGTAGCAGCTTGGGACACAAAATTACCACCCTCAGGCAGTATGGTTTTTTGCTTTGGCTTATCATTCAGTCCCAAGACTGAGGCTGAGGATGTACTCTTTCCTGATCGTCTTGGCGAGGCCAGCTCTGGGAATTTTGGGTACAAGGAGCTAATATGAAAAGCACCAGACACACCTTGTACTGAATCAATGACGTGTTGGAGTTTCTCTAAGGAGTTTCCAACTTTGTGGAGTTTTCGAGATGGCCAACGTTTTATTCCATGTTGCCTACACGTTCTTTTCAAAGTTGTGGGGCACACTGAAAAATATTGAAAGAAAACAGGAAATGAACATCAAATTATAGAGAAATAACATGCAACATATACATTTTATCTTCATTAGTATACCATGCCATACTAGATCACATACAGCTTTTAACCTTTTTCCTGTCTCCATTTTTCATCAGCAGCTTCTTTAGCAGACATAATATTAGGCCATTTATCTACCAAGTTTACACTACAACCAAAATATCCTTTGACACTTACCACCAAGGCTTTTTGCTGCATCTTTTAGGCTTTCAGAAAAATATTGGCGGAGAACTTGCAATGTGATTGTTTTTTCTGCCTTGCTACGTCTCTTCTGTCCTGTTTTTCTCTTAGTCGCACTCAAAAAGCTAATCTCATTTATAGTAGAGTCTCCACCTTCAACACTTCCTCTAAGGCTAATCTGTTTTTTGTGCTGCTTCACCTTGGATAATTTTTCATCCCACGTGGCCCTTGGTTTTTCTTTTCTGAGTTTCATCGCAGTGCTAGTGCTAGTGCTACTGCTCTGATTAACCTCAGTGAGACTGACAGTCCAAGATGAATTTTCTCTTGAATACTTTTCTGAATGATAAGTGCACTGCTCTTCTGATAACTCTTTTCTACTAGGTATGCCATCTAAAGAGGCTATAACTTCACTAACTGCCATATCTCTATCTTCCTCTAGCTCCTCATTTGTTACAACTCGTAAGCTACAGCATACTTGCTGTAAAATGATGGATAATGAATTAAGCATCTCCTTTTGTCCTTCAGGATCTCGGCAATCCGCAGGTAAAAAGAACTCCAAGACAAAGTCTGCTTTACCAGTGTGAATGCATCGGAAACGTATCGCAACAGCGGCGTGCAATTTAAACATCTTTGCATGGTGTGCAAGAGGATATTCGGTCTTCCTAAAGGAGGTTATGTCAGTGGAGAAACATGGCTGGTTAGTCATGAATGCTCTTCCAGCAACACCTTGACCTTTTAACAAGTGATGCTCAGAGCAAACCTCATGAAAACCCCGGATATTGGGCTCAGCTATATAGCAAGCATCATCCACGGTAGACACACAATGAAAGTAGTTCTCAGTGGAATGCGGGCAACCCTCTTTACCTAGCTGCATACAAGGAACCCAAGTCTGAGCCAGAGGTAATCTGTGCGTCTCACAAGCACGTTTTAGAACTTCTTTGATCTCAGGTAGGGCAGCTTGGTAGGAACTATTGCATGCCTGATAAAAAGTGAGATTAACACTTAAATGCAAGAACAAGTTTAGAACTGTTACAATTAAATTTATTCCCTAACTGCAAGAAATTACCTGTATGTTTCGAGTGCTGGAAGCTGTAAAACTCCTAAGATTGACAGCCTGCTTACAAAGAAAACCAGGATGAAGGGGCATTATCAGGACTTGAACTGAATGCTCCAAAATGCAACAATAAGCACAAAGTTAATCACAACAGCTAAAGACATAGTATAAACGAAAAATCATGGGAACAAAAAAGAAGAGAAACAAATTCAAGTTTTCATTTAGAGTTCAAAACGGGATGCAATTAACAGTGTGGCATGCAACAGCGTCAACAATATTTACAATTACTCCTATTATATGTGATAACCAAAGAGGTAATAACGAGCAAATCTACAGGGAGAAACATCAGGGGACAAGCACTAAAAGTTCATCAAGTTTGAACAAGCAGAATAGAAAATATTGATCAAACAGGTAAAAGAAATTACCTCTAATGCTTTGCAAACGCTCTCCATCTCTGGCTTTATCTTGATTTTCTCGGTTGTCATCACAACTTCAATAACACCCAAGCAAGTTCTATTACCTTGTTCAAATACAGGAAGAGCAAAGGTTCCACGGACACCATGTTGTTGAGCATGGTCAACTCTATGGTATTCATCACTTCTAAAGAGTCGGACATCAGGAGTCCACTCTGGGACCTTACTCAAGAAAACACGACCAGGCAGTCCTGCCATGTCCTTGGAATCTTCCTCTGCTGGAAACTGATATTTCACAGAAATGTTCCTATAACTTGCAAGCCTTCGGCTGTTGGGGTCAAGTGAAAAGGGTTGCTCACTGGTAGTCAAAATACGCCTACCTCCTTTATTTACAGGTAGCCATAGTTGTACAAGGACATCTGTTTCTTTTGCAGAATCTTTTATATGATTAAGTGCCCCAATTAATCTCTGCATTACAGAGGTTGAAGGACCTGGGTTAGTTCTGGGTCCAATCCACCATCTTCTACTCAGCTCAGAAGCATTGGTCATACAATCACCATGTAGATTGCAACTCATGCCATCGACATCATCCAAGTTATGGCTCAAATGAGCACCTTGAGAATGATTTTCATTCATATGTGGATTTCCAGGCAAGAAAGATATTTGATTCTCTCCTTGAAAGAGGCTACCACTCAAATCACCACCATTAGAGTCCAAAGTAGGCCATTCAAATGTGGGATCAAAGAAAGCATTAGGATCAAGGAAATCAGATCCCTCTGTTGGACTTGCCTCCAACCAACATCCATCTAACAACAATTCATCCATGTAATCCAACTGCATTCCTGGTGACAGAATGGAATCTTCCATGACACTTAATTTTAGAGGATGATCTTTATGTCAACTACAAACTTGACAACAATAACTTCTAGTATCAATTCCAGTCTTCACTAGATAATCTGTCCATATTGACACAGATATGACCGACCATAAGAAAGCTGAGATTCTAAAGAGAACTGGAAACAGCAAAGCTAATCGACTAAAAGCTTAAGGCAATGAGATAATTAATATGTATCAATCATATAAAGATGAGTGGATAAATCCCAATATCAGTCAAACGGGAAGAAAAACAAAAAAGAGAAGTGCAAATCAGCAGTAAGTAAGAAAAGAATCAATGAGCGGATAAATCCCAAAGTTAGGAGCACCGTATTTCATGATGCAAAGTCAAAACGAGAACAAAAGAAGGAAGATATAAGAACCCACTATTGACATAAGCAGATTCCTTCAAGCTTCAGCACTTCTTCATTCAAGATTCTCGTTTTACCAGAAGCAGTTAATCAACTGCATCTGGTTTAAGGACTAATATAGCCCAAAACATTTTTAGCCATTAAAACCGAGCAAAAGAAGAACAAAAGATGGCAGCAACTCACCATGTAGTCTTCGTACTATGCGGATATTCTCCAAGACACTCCAAATGGCCAAATCTCAAACGACTACTACATCACCATTGGCCATACCAAATTGTTTATTTTCCGAGATATAAATATATATATATATATATATATATTCGCTCTTGGAAGTTGAAACAGCGGCAGCCTCAAAAAGAAAACTGTCTGAAGAAACAGAAACAGGTGAAGAACGTCAGCAACAAAGAAAAGATCTGGTAAAAGCTTGAAACAGGGTGTATCGGTTCAATCTTCAAAACTCCCTAGGATAAGAGCTGTACTTGTCTCTCATAGTCATAGGTATTATCTCCCCAAGATTCGGCCTTTGATGCATTGGCTGTCAGTGGCAGCAGCAGTCCCCACATCCCACGCATAAACAAATCCTTTTCCTTGGGCCTTGAAATTCTCAATGAGAAGAAGGCAGACTTTTTTAAGCCCACCCTTGGAGAAGAACAAACGGAACGGCTAATCCGCTTTGCTTTGCTGATGCTGTACTTTGATTAAATTAATAACGGAATGGAGGGCATTGTTTTTGTTGTTGTATTATTAAAATAAGAAGTTGAACCAGAATTGTTCAAGTGGCAAAAATGGTTGCTTTCGTGTGCACCATTACTCTACCACTTGATCTTTCAAGTCCTTTTTCCTTTTGAGTTGAGATGCTTTCCCTTTGCCTTATTCCTTTACCACAACCAGCTTGCTTCCACGGTTAAGTTATTTTTGTCTTGGATTAAAGAATTTGCGGTGAGAGTTAAAAGAATTTTAGTTGCAAGTGCAAGTGGGGCGTGTGTTATCCACGCTGACGCTGAAGAGCGAAGAGACCAGGGTAGCCATTGATGTCTCTTTGTTTAAAATTATAAGGTCTAATTCTGGTTTTAAGCCCTCTACTGTGCTGCGATTTTAGATTTAATCACTTTTATTTAATTTGCATCATTTGGTTTTCTACTTTTATGGACCATTAATTTCTGTTGTTAAAGTGAGGGTTTTTTACTAAAAAAGTATAAAAATAATTTAAAAATTCGAAAATAATACACCTAAAAAATTATTTACGAAATTGGTATGGTCAGGGTGGTTACGCCACTCTGACAAGCGGCACCATCCTGACATGACGGTGAACAGTGCCGCAACAGTAAAAAAAATGAAAAAGAAAAAAATACTGAAAACGAAAAAAATAAAAATAAAAATGGGTCATGTTGGTGCCAGAGGCGGCACTAGTGTTGCCTCTGGCACAGGCGGCACCAGTTGTGTGGGTCCCACAGGTGACACCTAAGCACTATAAAACCAAGCAGAGCTAGCAACTTCGAGAGCAAGAATCAGCAGCAAGCAGAAGAAAATAAAGAAAAAGAAAGGAGAAGAGAAAGAAGAAAAATGAGAAGGAAAAAAGAAAGAAGGTATAAGTTTTTTTAAATAATGAATTTTTATATTGTTAATGTGTTTTTGCTGTTATTATTATTGTTGATTTTTATTATTTTTTGTTGTTAGTTATTAATATTGTTAGTAAAAAATCCTTGTTATTATTGTTAGTAAAAAACCATAATTATTGTTAGTTATTATTATTGTAAAAAAAAAAACCTAAAAGAGCCTATTTATGTTATGTAAAGAATGTATTATTTTGTTATATGTGTTTTAGATAAGGTTTTTACCCTTATTATTTTAAAAATAAAATAAAATAGCTAAATAAGTTTTTTAAAGGATTAAGTACCATTTTTGGCACTTTTGGCACTTAATCTTTCAAACAACCTATTTTGGTATTTTATTTTATTTTTATATTATTAAGGTAAAAAACTCATTTTAAGTTGATTAATAATATTTATGAAATTTATTTGGCATGTTATAGATATTGTTAGAAATGACAACATATTTGGTATTACCTGATGAAATAACAACTTCAGCACAAAGGGAGAAAGTTGATAAGATAATGAGAAGTGCAAGATTACAGAATGAAACCAGAAGAAGATATTCAACACGTTATGACAGTAAATAAAAAGATGCAAGAAGTGTTGTGGAAAGGTCATGAAATGATTAGGAAGAATAAAGTTCAATACTTAACCCTTAGAGGGACATTAATAGAACATGAACATCAAATCGTTTTAGACCAACTTTGGAAGACATTAGTACCACGAACCTATTGGAATCTAGTTATATGCTTCGTAAAGTTTATAATCTCTTATAGAACAAGGAAAATAGTGAGATAAAGTATAGGTTCACGAAAGTTAACTGGGAAGCAAAATGTTATTGACATACCATGGATGGATAAATTAGATGTTAGGAAAGTATAGGTTCACGAAAGTTGACTAGGAAGCAAAATGTGATTGACATATCATGGATGTATAAATTAGATGTTAGGAAATTACCAAGAGAATTTCTAATTTCAATACCCGTTATAAAAATTGAAGAGGAAAAAGATCTCGAGGAATTCCCAAAATGTGATTGTATTTTATTTCTTTATATTATTTTAGTACATAATGTTTCAAATGTATTATTTAAGTGTTTTTTTATATTTTTTAATAAATAACCCTGATTTTAGCAATTTATTCGTATTTTTTTCGTATATTATTTTTTAAAATATATTATTTTCGTATTTTATTTTTTATATTATTTTAGCAAAAATTATTTCAAATGTATTATGTAAGTGTTTTTTTATATTAATTTAATAAATAACCCTGATTTTGACACTTTCTTTATATTTTTTCGTATCTTATTTTTTAAAATATATTATTTTCGTATTTTATTTCTTCATATTATTTTAGTACATAATGTTTCAAATGTATTATCTAAGTATTTCTTTATATTAATTTAATAAATAACCCTGATTTTGACACTTTCTTCTTAATTTTTTTATTTTCGTATCTTATTTTTTAAAATATATTATTTTCGTATTTTATTTCTTTATATTATTTTAGTACATAATGTTTCAAATGTATTATTTAAGTATTTTTTTATATTTTTTAATAAATAACCCTAATTTTAGCACTTTATTCGTATTTTTTTCGTATATTATTTTTTAAAATATATTATTTTCGTTTTTTATTTTAGCATAAAATCTTTCAAATGTATTATTTAAGTTTTTTTATATTAATTTAATAAATGACCCTGACTTTGACACCTTGTTCGTATTTTTTTATTTTCGAATTTTATTTTTAAAAATATACTATTTTCATATTTTATTTTTTTATATTATTTTAACAAAAAACTCGTCAGCACCACTTTCCCCAAAAAAGTTTTTTTCGTATTTTATTTCTTCTCGTATTTTATTTTTTCATTAATATATTTTTAATATTTTATTTTTATACTATTTTTTGTAAAAAGTTTAAAACCCGCATCACATAAAAAATAAAAAAAATAAAAAAATCAGAATATAATAAGTCTAATAAATTTAAAAAATCTTTTTAAACAACCTAAAACACACTTAACAAATAAATTAAATAAAATAATAACAAAAAAACATTCTTTACACATAAATGCTTATTACTTAAATGAAAATATAAAATAAATACGAACTTACATTAATATCTCTTCTTAACTAAATAACACCTTGCAAAGAAATACAAATAAAAATTATATATGATTTAAATCTAAATCAATCAACAACAATAATTATTAAAACAAATAACTTAAACTAACATTAATTACTCAAATTTATAAAAAAAAATTACATTTTTTTTTCCTTCTTTTTTCCTTCCCTCTTCTTCTTCTCCTTCTCTTTTTCTTTTTCTTTTTTCTTCTCTCAACTGTCCTTCTCCTCCTTCCCTTCTTTTTCTTTCTTCTTCTTCTCTTCTTTCCTTCTTCTCCTTCTTTTCTTTTCCTTCTTCTTCTTTGTTCCCCAAACAAAATAACAAAACCCCTTTACATGAGGGGTCAAATTGGCTAAAGAGCACCTGGCACCGGTGTCGCCTCTGCCAGAGGCAACACTGGTGCCGCCTTTGGCACCAACATGACCCATTTTTTTTTCGTTTTCAGTGTTTTTTTTCTTTTTTAGTTTTTTTTACTGTTGCGACACTGTTCACCGTCACGTCAGGGTGGTGCGGCCTGTCAGAGTGGCGTGACCACCCTGATCATACTATTTTTGTAAATAATTTTTTAAGTGTATTATTTTTGAATTTTTTTATATTTTTTTAATAAAAAACCTTTAAAGTGATGATATTAAAATTTTTTTCATTGTTATTCGATTGCACAATCATGGTCAAGTAAAAATTTAGTTAATTATATTTGACTAATAATGAATTTACATATTTGTGAAATGTTTAAGGTTGTTTTAAAAAATATTCTACTCATCACCTTAATTACCGTATCTGCTAATCTATATATAATATAAAACCAACTTTGTGTTTTTCCCCCTTACAAGAGTGTGCTTTAATTGCCATTAAATTAAAAAAAGGATATTATTGACCCTTTTTAATGATAAGGATGACCCCAATGGAAAAGGTGAAGTTGATGAGATTCAATTCCTAGCTTCAAAAATTGTTTATTGACCCTGTGGATAATTATATGTTTTGAGTGAGATAAGTTTATGTTAAAAGGTTTTTTAAATTTTAGTATTATTTACAAAGACTTTAGTTATAAACTTATAAAGGATTGTACATAGATTAATTGGAGGAAGTTAATTAATTGATTTTGGGCTATCAATACTTTTGATACAGGGCTAATAGTATCAAATTTAGCCACCCATCAAGTTCACCATCCACCATGGTTTTAAAAAAAAATGCATACGGTTTATCTTATCAAATTCCAATTTCTTTGAGTAAGTGAAGCATACATCCCATAAATATCTATTGCTTTTAACAATGACATGTTAAATACTTCCTTCTTAAATTTCTTATCAGAATAAAATTACTCGAACAACTGAAATCATATCTATTAAATCTATGAAAAACAAATAAAATTATCTATACAAAAATTAGTAGCCACTTGTTTTAGTCATTAAACCACTCTCCATCACTAAGCTTAAAATCTTTTATGGTATTAGTTCTTGTTCTATTAATATTGTTATGATGAGAGAAATAGATAATTTTATCCCCACTACTAAGCCACTACCTTCTCAGCATTTGGTGCCACAACCTTTCCATGTGAGACAAGACGTCATCATAGTCTAACACCGTCTAACACCATTTTGACACTAGTAATCCTTACCAACTACTACCTTTTCCGCTTCCTCATATGGCCGAAAACATTTTTGTTCCAAACCTTAATTTCACTAGTGAAACGTTCAACATTGGTAGCGATATCCCCATCTTCCTTCCCAATAGATTTATGAAACTCAGCAAACTTCGGGTGATTTTGCCAAGTAGCAATAAACCTAAAACGGTAAGAACTTACTCCATTTTTGTTGAGAGCACCCCCTTGCGCTCTTCTCATCACCTAACTAAATTAAAATCACCACCTAAGGACCAGAGTTCATCTGCCTAAGGAACCAACTTATAGGGTTGATCCCAAAATAGTCTATATGTGGCAGCATTCAGACTACCATGAACAACAACAATACTATCTCCCTTATCCCTACAATGAATATGCACATATTGACTTGCAACATTGAGTATCTTAGTTTCTAATATCAACATTCCATTACACCCAAATTTCACTTGAGAATCTCCAAACTTTTGCATGGACTAACTTCAATTTCAAGAGTTTTGTATCATAGTGTCAATTATTAGGGTTTCAAACATAGCCCGAATTCAATTTCCAGAGTTTTATGTTTTTGCAATGCATTCAAATTAACAAATACTAAAGTGACATATCCGTGTTTCCCCCTTATAAGTGTGGTTTAATTATCATTAAATTAAAAACAAAATACATTATTTAGCCTTCTTAGTGATAAGGAGAGGTTAATGAGAATCAAATGTTAGCTTCAAAACGAGAAAAGGTTTCCTTGTCCAATCCGCACTCGAAGAAAAACCATACAGTTGGGTTGAATCAAAATTCAACAAGTTCAGATTATTTTGTCAACCCATTAAAATCTGTTCTCTCTCTAGGTTAATTTAGTTACCGCAGCTGTCCGAATGTTGGAGATGGTCCGATAATGATAAACAGCAAGAACATGCCTCTGAACATATAATAAACAAAGCCAATACAAGTAAGCTTGAATGTTGAAAGATATTACAATTTACTAAGCTTGAATGTTGAAAGATATTACAATTTACAAGTGGTGTTACTATTTTCCCAGTTTTGGTGCCGCGGGGAATCTAAGGTTTGCCATTGCCATTACCATTACCATTGCTATAATCTTTTCAGAACATATTTCTAGTCGGAGCATGCAGTAAGAGACGACAAAGACAATATTATTACAAGCTTGTTCGGTATTACAATATGGCACAAGAACAAAAGTATCAATAAGTTTATGCTTCCAAAGAACCAGATGGGCGTTTCCACATTCAGTCCTTACCCTGAGGAACTCCAAAGCATCCAGGTCAACAGTCCTTTCAAATGCTTGGCCTCACATTTAAACGAGATGCTAGCTTCTGACCCAAAGATTTATCAGCCTGTATCATATGCCCATCACGGATAATACTATCAGTAAGCTAAGTCCAAAGGTTGGGCCTACAAAGCTCACATAGAGATATAAATTGACAAGTATTAACAGGAAAAAACATTCAACCTGAGACCAGGATGTGATCCATATGCTGCGGATTTCATGAGTGACACGTGGATCAGACAAGGCATCAACCCAGCGGTTGATGAACCGCTCTTGCCTAGTTGCAGCAAAAATGAAACTTTGAGACTCGCATTTTTATTCATTCCATTTATTTTAATTTAGAATAGTTGGGAACCCAATTATAACCTGTCTGGTGCCCAGGACCGGTATCTCTCTCCAGGCTGTTTGAAGTTGTTCTCCTTCTCAATAATGCACTGTGACCAAAAGACTTGATAAGTTCATTACTTCCAGAAACAAAACATATAGCAATTTGTAGGTAATGTTTTAAAGTTGCATACTAAAAGTTAAACAGAAATGAAAAAGACAAAGAGAATGTTTATCCCCTACTGTCTTCCCTATGCCTAGAAACCAGACAAACGTGCTGTTTTGCTATTGCTCATTGCATGGTGGGAAAGTATAAATTACTTCCAATGCTGCTTTTGCAGCTTTTACATCAACATTTAACAAAGTCAAGTCAATGGTTGTGTGGAATAGGATTGCGTAAAAACATACATATAAATTCATGCAACTGAATAAAAATGAACCACGTTGCTAAAACTAGCTGAAATCACAAACACCACTTCGAAGAGGAACTGACCTTCTCACGCTTTCCAGTGCAAAGAGCAGGAGGGATAGGGAACCTCTCAGCATGACGGGAAGGATCATACCTTGAAGGGAAGTAATTGATCTGAAAAACAGCATAATAGCATCTGATCAGAGCACTGATCATCACGACTACAGCATGCAAGTTAAAGATCTGTGCTGCTCTTGTAAACAAACATATATATTTAATTCATCTCATTAGCACATTATGGAATCCATTATTTGCTAAGAGAAATTAATGGAAAAAGAGTAAAGTACCTCCTCATCCCTGTGCATAAAATTCATAAAACCTTCATGGTGATTGTTGTGATGAGCACACTTGGGAGCATTAGCCGGGAGCTGCAGATAGTTTGGTCCAAGCCTGTGCCTCTGGGTATCAGAGTAGGAGAAGACACGAGTCTGGAGCAACTTGTCATCTGAATAGTAAATTCCAGGAACCACAATAGCAGGGCAAAATGCAAGCTGTTCATTTTCAGCAAAGAAGTTGTCAATGTTCTTATTTAAAACCAAGCGACCAACAGGCTAAAGGGGCAAGATGTCCTCAGGCCAGGTCTTGGTCACATCAAGTGGGTCAAAGTCAAATCTTTGTTCCTGGTCAGGATCTATTGTCTGGATAAAAAGCTTCCACTCAGGATAATTGCCAGCTGCAATTGAGTCATAGAGATCCTGAGTGGCATGGCTGTGATTAGATCCTCCAACCTTGATTGCCTCTTCTTCTAGCAAGCATTTGACTCCACAAGTGGGCTTCCAGTGGAATTTCACATGGTGTGCTTTCCCAGCCTTGTTGATCAGAGTATAGGTATTCACACCAGAACCTTCCATGTGTCTATAATCTTGAGGAACACCCAAGTCGTCAAACAGGAAAGTGAACATATGCAAGCTCTCGGGATGGTGTGAGAAGAAATCAAGGATCCTCCAATTCTCCTGGATGTGAGACTTGGGGTTGGGCTTAAGAGCGTGGACCATATCAGGGAATTTCATTCCATCACGAATAAAAAAGACAGGGAAATTGTTTCCAACGAGATCGAAATTACCCTGAGTTTACATCAAAAATTTTAGAATAAAAAGAGACACGCAAGTTGGAGAAGAAATCATATTTCAACGAAGTAATGCATTAGAGACTCGGGATTGTATTCACGAACTATGCCTTAAACCCAACAAAGACAATTATAAAATGAAATAAATAAGAAAATCCTCAAAGCATGTTTTAACTTTTTAACTGATTTAGCAAACGTTACAAGCACTCTAAAATTCTTTTAACTTTACAAATTAGAATGCACTAAATGTGCCCTTTAGATTGCTAACCAGATTAAAGACAGAAGGGAGGTGGCAGGTGAACTCTTACCTCTCGGGTGTAAAACTTCACTGCAAAACCACGACCATCTCTCAGGGTTTCAGGGCTTCCACGCTCATGGATAACAGTTGAGAAACGTACAATAATAGGGGTCTGAACTCCAGGGGCTCGCAGAAAATCAGCACATGTAAGCTGAGAAATGTCATGGGTGACCTCAAAGAAACCCTTTGCACTGGCTCCCCTAGCATGGACAACACGTTCTGGAATCCGCTCTCTGTCAAAGTTGGCAAGCTTTTCCACCAGATGATAGTCCTCAAGGAGGATTGGACCTGTCAAAGAGGAAGTGTAGGATCCATATTGTTAACATCATGTATTCAAAAGAAAATTATTCCCACAAAGAGTTTCAACTGTCCTTCAAGTTTTATAATTGATTGACAAAAATGCTAGCTGCAAACCTCAGTCCCCCGCCCAACATGCAGAAAATGGAAGAATATTTGAGGTAATGCATTGCATGAAACTACTATATCAGCCATGCGGTCAGATATGATAACATAAGCACACCATAACATCGAGGATGCAGATACTGGTTATTGAAGAACGCTCAAAAAAAATTCATGACTGATAATCTGACGGTCAAGGTCGTGAATTTTCTTATGGTAATAAAAAAGGAAATATACCTCTGGGTCCAACAGTGAGTGATGAGTTGTTGTTCCAAATTGGAGCACCAGAATTGGTTGTCCAGAATGGGGAATTGAAAGCACTTGAAGGACGGTACTGCATCATCCAATTCAGAATACCAATAAAAGAATGATTAGGCAGTAACTAAAGATAAAACTGCAGAGAAGTGCAAAAAGAAAATTACAACTTGTTTCATCAAACAACAAAGATATCATCAGAAAGAAGCTTGGTTGAAATGATTGATATTTTATGCTTGAAATAAAATATATATTTCATGATTCCTCGTCGAATTCCCAATACCTCAAGAAACAAATCTTGAAGAACCCATGAGGAAGCAGGCAACAGTTTGTCACAAAAGTCCAATTTAAAAAAACAAAAACAAAAACAAAGAAAAATCAACAAAGATGTTCAATGAGGAAGTTGATACATCAGAAAAAGAAATAGAGAGTCGAATTTAATCAAGCGAACGATAAAAATTACAATAATAGAAATAGAAGAAAAAGAATACCTTGTAGGGATCCATAAGCAAAGGGGGAGCAGAGCAGGTAAAGGAGCCGGAGGAAGTGAAATGTAGTGGTTTTGACGGAGTGCAACTTATTAAGTTCGGTGGTTTTATTTTTTATTTTTTGGACAAAAGTTCGGTGGTTTTAATGTTATATTATATGGTTATATCCAAATATATACATATATATTATATGGTGTTTTTTAGAAGGAAAAAAAAAGGATAATATTTTTTGGCCCTCCAAATTTCTCTTATTTAATTTTTCAAGTTTTTTAAATCTTAAATTTTTAATTTTTTTGTCAAATCACCTCATAATGAATCGAAAAATCAAGTTTTATTAACTTTGTTTATGTAGATATAGGTGGATTGCCATATGAATGATATATCAACATTTAATTAATTTTTTAAGAATTTAAAATATTAAAAAATTTATACTTTTTAATAATTTTAGTGATTTTTAATTTTAAAAATATATAATTTTTATTTATTTAATTTAAAAAAATTTAAATATTATTTATTTACTGATATGTTATTCATATGACAATCCACATGTATGTCATGTTAATAAAGTTAAAAAAATGTAAAAAATTTCATCCATTATTGGGTGTTTTGACAAAAAAATCAAGTTCAATGACTAAAAGAGACGAAAAATTAAATAGAAAGCTAAAATTACATTTTTTTTGCAAAGTTAGATGGTCAAAAAGGTCATTATGTCAAAAAATTGTGTAGTAATTTTTTTCATTTTCTTTATAATTTTTTACATTGAATTTTAATACTATTAAATACGTGTTCAATTTTTAAATTTGTTATTATTTTTGTAAAAAAAAATAGAACGTCGGTAATAACAATATATCGTAAATAAAAGAGAAATAAAAATAAAGAACACACTTTAGAAATAGGAATATAGTAAGATTTGAAACACCTTATTCTAATCAATATAAAATATATGAAATTTAATAAGATTTAAAAAATCTTATTCTAAAATAAAATAAAAGAAGTGTAGTTCTATATAAATTTAACTTTTATTTTATTTTACCACTGTATTTTATTTAAATAAGGATTCGGATCACTTAATTCTAACAATTTTATTAAAAAATGTTTCAAAATTATGAAATAATAAAAATATCATAATAATACTAGTTATAATTTAGAAAAAGAAGTATTTTTATAATTTCATAATTGATTTGGTGACTCGTGTTTTAATAATAGTATAGATATTTTATATAAAAATAAAAAAAATTTAATGTCTAAATAAATTATGATTATAAACATAATTATAATTAAAAAAATACGTTGAAATAATTATAATTAAAAATAAATCGGAAATTTTTTTTACGTGGAAGGAATATATTATTTTTTAAAGTAGTAACTCATAAATATTTTTTAATGAACAAATAGACTTAAAATAGGTTATTACTTCTCATCACAATAAATTATATCATATATAAATTCAATTAATTAGTTATTAAATGTGATTCAAGCATGAATTAAACACAACTTCATTCATATAGAATAAGCTTGAGATATTTAAAACAAGAAGTAAGCGAGAAATTGAAATCCCCGCCCGATATTTATGGATTGGATATCATGAAATTGTTTTATGACAGAGAAATGTAAGAAAAAATAAAATAACATGAGAACTTCGTTTTGGTTCCTTGATCCTTATCCAAAATAAAGGTTTGGATTTTTAGAAGAGAAAATAAGTAAACATTTATGTAAGGTGTGACACGGACCACTTCTATGATAACACGTGTGGAATAAAGTCCTTAAAACATGTGCCCTGAACTAATAAAAAGAGTAGCGAGTTTTTATGGGGAGGGTGAGCTTTATCCACAACATTGCTTCTTCACCCAAAGATGTAATAATTTGATCTAAGTTTATACAGGTTTTTTTTTTTTTTTTAAATTTCCAAGTTAAATCAAATAATTTTTTTATCCGACAATGTAACAATGTGTGGTTTCGAGCATGCCTTTTGTTTTATATTTTCATGTTTCAACGTTGTTTCTATTTTTCTCTCCTTTGCTATACCATTTCTTCTTCTTTTTTTTTTTAAAGGAGAAAGTATGTGAAACACAAAGCATTGAGTTAAGATGTGTACAAGGAATGTAATTGAAAAATCTCTCTTCTCGATTAAATTAAATTTTATATTATTAGATAAATTAATTTAATTATTATACTATTTAAAAGAATCAAATAAATTTAAAATAGAATAAAGTTAATGATTATTATTTAAAAATATATTATTTACTATTTAATAGAGTTAACATTTTTTAAAGTTTTTATTATGCGCAAATGAAATTTTTTATTTAAAATTAAATTGTATTTAAAAAAACAAAATTTAAGACAATTCTTAATAATAAATATTAATTTTATTACAATTTAAATTTATTTAATTTTTTTAAAATATAAAAACTAAATTTATTTATTTAATAATTACGAAATTAATATAATAAATATTAACTTTGTTACAATTTAAATTTATTTATTTTTTAAATAATATAAAAATTAAATTAATACAGTAACATATTAGTCACTATAAATGACTAAGCGGAAGAGTTGCATTGTGTCAGTATATATTGGAATGGAAACCCTAATGGCCCAATCGCGATGGCCGATCCTAATGGCCCAATCACGAAGCCATCGGCCATCGCAGTAATCTGATAGTCATATGATAAATTTTGGGCCCGAAAATTACGACTTTGTCCTACAAAGGACTGAAAAAATCATTTGGAAAATTATTTATTCCGTTGCCGGGACTTGAACCCGGGTCTCTCGGGTGAGAGCCGAGTATCCTAACCACCTAGACTACAACGGAATTGTTGTACTAGCTAATAATATATAATAATAAATTATAAAATCTCGAATAATCTCTTATTTTTAGTAAAAAGAAAAGAGGAAAGAATGGTTGATCTCTTACTTTAACAAAACAGATTGCTAAAGTCGATGGTTCTAATGTGTCCAGAAATTAAAATTACAAACTTATAAAAAAAAAAAAAAAAAAAAAGAAAGCAGCGATCCAAATGTAATCTGACTTCACAATATTCATCAGACAAAGACAGGGACAAGCGCAAAAAAAAAAATCTGGTTGCGTTCTTTTACGTGTCAATGTCACATAAACATCCATAGCTGCCACGCACTCTTTGCCACGTTTCACCATCGATTCTACCATCACCAAATTTTAGCCATAATATTCATTTCATTTTCAGATCTTTTGAACTTCTATTTTGGAAATTATATTTTATTATCAAAAGATCAAGTTTGCCTGCGTAAGAGATACCCTACCCACGTTTTCTTTAAATGATGGACTACTCATTTTCCTGGATCCAAAGTACTTCCTTTCATTTATTTCCCCGTGAGTATTCTGCTAGTGCCAGGTAATTGAAAATCGGGGGGGGGGGGGGGGAAGAATTGCCTCCGTGAAAATTTCCAGGTATATAAGTATATATAATATATAGATATATAAAATAATGTTGTCATAAATGATGATTGCGTGGTGAGCATGGGTGCCTATCTTATGTCTTGTATTTTGTCTGTTGTGTGGACTTTCTTGGGCTTATTTTAAGGTTGCCTTTGGAGATATTTTTTATTGCGTATTGGTGTTCTGGTTGGATAAGAATGTGGCGTAGGATTGATAGCGAGGGTGAAGCAGCTGGGTGGGTTTAGATTTTTTTTTCAAGTTGCGCGATTCCAGCTCCTTCCATTGTCGTATCTGATAGCGATGTTTGACTCCTTACTTCTTTGCTTTAGTTTTAACCCCTTAGTTGATCACTTATCAGCATCTGTTTTTGGAGAGATCTTGGTCTTGATTTGCATCCTAATGTGCTTTTTAGATTGATTAATTACAAGGTAAGATTTAATCTAAACTTGCTTCTTTCTTCTTCTTTTTTTAATATGTATTTTTATCAGATAAATGAAAGGTGGTGTGTGATATATCCCCTCGCTATCTCAGGTTCCTATAAATAAGGCTGATTTTCTAGCTGAAGTTCTAAGTAAGTGGAAAGTATTGGGTTTTTTTTTTTTTCATTTAGGGAGAAAGAAAAAATATGGAAACGAAAGAGAAAAAGTTCCTGACGGTCGCTCCCTTTGAGTGTGCTTGGATAAAGGATCTTAAATTCCGTGAAGCTGGCAGAGGATGTGTATCATTCGATGCTTTCGCTCACAATGATGTTACCGTGGTGTTTAGGGAGAATGTTGGAAGTCAACACTATCATTATAAGAGGGATAACAGTCCTCATTATACTGTAATCATTGGTAGCCATAGGAACAGTAGGTTGAAAATTGAGGTGGATGGGAAAACTGTGGTTGATGTGGTAGGTATTGGTCTATGTTGTTCTTCTGCATTTCAGAGTTATTGGATCAGTATCTACGATGGGTTGATTAGTATTGGTAAAGGAAGATACCCTTTTCAGAATCTTGTGTTTGAGTGGCTAGATACAAATCCAAATTGCAGTGTTCAGTATGTTGGCCTTAGTAGCTGGGATAAACATGTTGGCTATAGGAATGTTAACGTATTGCCCTTGACTCAAAATCATTTGTCGCTCTGGAAGCAAGTTAACAGCGAATACAATGGCGACGGTGATGAGGAGTTGGAAGATGAACAAACGGGCTATGACAAATGGGGGCTTGAAAATTTTCTTGAGAGTTGGGAATTATCTGATATGTTGTTCAATGTTGGTGAGGAGGCAAGGTCTGTCCCTGCTCATAAGGTTATATTGCAAGCATCAGGGAACTTTGGTCTGAGCTCATCACATGAAGATGTTATTCAGCTACAGCAGGTAGCATATCCAACTCTGCATGCGCTTCTTCAGTATGTGTATGCAGGCCAAACACAGGTAATACTAATGTTTCCCCTAAAGCCTACAGGCTTCAATGTTTTTGGCTTTTTGAGTTTTTCTTATTTCTTGCTGTCTGTTTGACAAAGATTTCAGAGGCACAACTTAGTTCGTTGTGGAGTTTGGCTTTACGGTTCGAAGTGATGCCGCTAGTGAAGCAATGTGAGGAAGCAATGGAGCGGTTTAAAGCCAACAAAATGTTGTCGGACTCGGGTGAGACTATGGAGTTATCGTATGCAAGTTCTCATATCCACTTTGGAGGAAATTTCTGTTGTGGGCTCCCAATAAACATGCAGAGACTCCAACAATTGCTTTCAACAGGCGAGTACAGTGACATTAGCATTTACATTGAGGGTCAAGGTCTCATTGCTCGGGCTCATAAAGTCATTCTCGGGTTATATAGTGTCCCATTTACAAAGGTGAGGTCCTCATACCTCTTATGAAATAATACTGTAAGGTCTTTTGCAGTTGTATATATTATTGAACTTAGCTGCAGTTGTGTTAGGATATGTTTCTTATAGCTTGCCAAGATATTGCTTGTCACCATAATATTTAAGTTGAAAGTTTTGGGATAAAGAAATGATTTTCTTGTTTGGCTTTCTCTGCTTCGCCATTGCTATCAAATTTATAATATGGTGAGCTCAAATAGCTTCCAGTTTGATATAGGTTTTATTCCAACTATCTACATTAGGATTTGCTCACTAGGGCAGCTGCCTTTGGAGAACGAACTGAAATAGGCAAAACTTTTGTTTCATAAAAAAAATGAGTGGTTAACCTTCATATTTATTTCCAAAAGAAAGAGGTCCTTGTGCTCATCATGTTTCCTCTTCATTTCAACTTTTTTTGTTTTTGGTTGTCAGTTTGGTTGTGTCAACAGTTTTTGACTAATATAATTAATTGCCCTACAGATGTTCACGAATGGAATGTGTGAGAGCAACTCGCCTGAGGTTTGTTTAAGGGATATTTCTCCAGCAGCATTGAAGGCTATGCTTGAATTCATGTACTGTGGGGATCTCAGGATTGAGGATAATGAGGACTTTGGAACCTTGTTACTCCAACTCCTTCTGTTATCTGACAAATTCGGAATCTCTCTTCTTCATCAGGAATGCTGCAAAATGCTTTTAGAATGCCTCTCAGAGGTAGTTTATTGATCTATAACTTATGGAATAATTTGATTTTATCATTTTGTATTTCCATGCAGATATGCTTTCTTGCCAATGTCACATTTTTTTTTGCATGAATAGAATTAAGAGAACGGAGAAGTGAGTTGCGGTTTCGGAGTTCTGAAAACAAAAGATGAGATCCCTTTTATAAATAATGAATTATAAAAATATTGATACCTTTCATGTACATATTACATGCAGGGACGGAGTTCTAGTGGAAGATGGTCATACAACAACTTTTTCTATTTTGCACAAGTTTAATGGACGAGGAAGCAGACAATAGGGCTTATATAATTAGTTGTCCTACAGATGTTCACAATAGGGCTGTTGCTTGTGAAGCTAACTGTTGAACTTTGTTGCAGGACTCTGTCTGTCCAATCCTCCAAGCGGTTTCCTCAATCCCATCATGTAAACTTATCAAGGAAACTTGTGAAAGGAAGTTTGCAATGCACTTTGACTACTGCACTACTGCAAGCCTTGACTTCATCTCTTTAGATGAAACAACTTTTAGGAATATTATTCAGGTGGGTCTTCACTTGTCAAAACTTGTATGATATGTTGGCTATCTTAGGTTGAGGCTGACATGCTCTACCCATAGAACATAATTTCCAACATGGAGACTGAGAAGCTGTGTAGTGATGGCTTTATGATGCTACAATTTAAGTGGCTAGTCAGTACATAGTTATATGGATAGAGATGAGAAACTCAAAAGAAATATGCTAAAATTATTTCTATTTCTCTATCAAGGTTCTTTTGGTTACTACATTGCTAGACTTGGGATTTTATAGGTTTCCTTATGGTTATAAATTATCGACTCCTTGCAGCATCCGGATCTAACGGTAATATCTGAAGAAAGGGTTCTCGATGCAATTTTGATGTGGTACATGAAATCAGAGAAATTGTGTGGATGGGAAGTGGTGAATGAGCTAATTACAAATTCAACCATAGAGTGTGTGTTCAAGGACAGGCTTAAACTGGTGAATGACTTGCTTGCATCAGTGCGGTTCTCTTTATTGCCATACCCCCTGCTAAAGAAGGTAAAAAAAACCCTGGATCCAAGTGTATGTATCAAAGAGTGCTATGATATGACTATGGCCAGGCTATAAACTGCTATTTTGTTTTTTCAATGATGTTGCAGTTAGAAAATACCAGTCTAAGCACGCAGATTTCTGCTTTCGGTGATATTGTAAGTTTGCCATTCCTCTTCGAAGAAACATTTTGGATATGTGTTTTGATACTATATTTTTGTTTCCTCCTTGGCTAATGTATCTTGGTTAATGAAATAGGTTAAGGAAGCCATTAATTATATAGAATGCGGAGCAGCAACACATGGAAATGACCAGAAGTAAGTCCTGTTTTGTGCTTATAAATCTTGATATTTTGCTCATATGGGGTTTACATTCGTAACTAAAATGTCAATTTCATTACTGAGAAAATGGAAATTATGATTGAGAATTCAACATATAAACAGTGAAGACAAACTAAGTGCACTATCATCTCCTCTCTTAGGGTTTATTTTGCTTGTCGTTATCCTCTCACTTGCCCATCAGGGCAGGTCTTATAGTCATGGTCTTTTGATTCTTTCTGAAAGAGCTATTTTAAAAATCTTGCCTTTTGATGCTAGACTTGTTATAGAAGACTTTTAGGTATTTATCTGCATTCTCTTTTGAAATGAATTTCCAAAGAGCCAAAACTGAATGGCTTAGGAGTAGTGTTCCTGGGTAATGAATTGACCAACACTGATTTCTATTTCGTGAAGTGAAAGATTTCAACATAGACGTTCCAGTTATAAGGAGCTACAGTATATATGTGATGGGGATAGCAATGGAGTTCTGTACTTCTCCGGGACATCATATGGGGAACATCCTTGGGTTAACCCTGTTCTGTCTAAGGTGAAATACTCGAATCAATCCTCTTTGATTTTTCTTTTCATAATGCAGTTACTGTTCCTTACCCCCTCTTTAACTTTCCATGCTTCAGAGAATTACTATTACAGCTAGCAGCCCTGCTTCAAGGCACACAGATCCCAAGGTTTTGGTATCAAGAACTTACCAGGTATGATGAACCAAACCTTTTCAAAGGTCTCTACAACAAGCCTAAAGCATAATGCATTCAATATTTTGCTCCAACTAAATGGTATGCCCTGCATCAGGGAACATGTTTTGCTGGGCCTCGTATGGAAAACGGAAATATCTGTGCATGGTGGATGGTTGACATTGGCAAAGATCATCAGGTTTCTGCTCTATTCTTCCTCTTATTAACCTGCCATGCTAAAAGATCGTTCATTTAGTTGTACCAAGTTGTGAGCGAACAGGTTCCTGGTGTCTGTTGGTCTCTTACAGTCATAAGTATGTACCGGGTTAAATTGAGTGTGCTCGGCTCTACTAAAAGAATTTAAGTGGAAGTGTCTCTTTGAGTAACTGTAACAATCTTCTAAATGCCAAATGTGATTAATGCAGCTTATGTGCAACTACTACACATTGAGACAGGACGGCTCCAGAGCATACATAAGGAATTGGAAATTTCAGGTAAATATGTACTATTAAGTAAATTCTAACAGTGGAAGCACTGTAATTTACCTCTCCTCGACGTTCCAGGGTTGTATGGATGGAAAGACTTGGATAGATTTGAGAGTGCACGAGAATGACCAAACAATGTGCAAGCCAGGTCAGTTTGCATCATGGCCGGTAACTGGACCAAATGCTCTGCTTCCATTTAGATTCTTCAGGGTTCTACTCACTGGTCCGACCACGGATGCCTCAAACCCCTGGAACTTATGCATTTGCTTCCTGGAGCTCTATGGTTACTTCCGTTGAATGTGAAATTAATAAGTGCATCTATTCTGGCGTTTTCCAATAGCAGTTCCTTTTCAAGTTTTTTTTTTTTTTTTTGACCTACCACCGCTTTCAGTTCTACCAAATAAAATTTATGTAGTTGACGTTGAGAACTGAATTTACCTCGTGCGATTCCTGCCACTGAAAAAATCCCTCGATCGAAAATATGTAACATGGCAATTCCATGTAAAAGTATGTTGTTGTGGGTCATTCGCCCTCAAGATACAATACATCACCTATACACTTGATATCATAATAGCCAACGCCCACCTCTGCACAAGGCAGGTGCACCTTCTACACTAAATCCACCGATACACTTGATATTATAGTGATCAGAGGTAGATAGTTCTTTGTGCTGTATATTGGAGACTACTGAGATTACCGTTGTATATTGGAGACTACCGAGATTACCATTGTTCACTTCTACTTACATTCAAATGATTATATAAAGCTGTTGACTGCAAAAAGATTCGTATTCCTTTATGGCATAATGGCATTACAGGTGCTGGGTCAGATCATATCCTGGAAAATACCCGTGCCTCATGAACAAGAAAGCCATTATATATAACATCATTTCGAAATTTCAATTCATTCATACAGAAAATGAGCAGTCATCCGGTTACATATACGGGCAAAATAACTTCACCTCAATCTAGTTTCTTCTTTATCAACATAATGAAAGAGTACCCTTTTACCTCAAGGCAATTCTCAGGAATCAACATCGTGAATGAGTACCCTTTTACCTCAAATATGAGTACAAATTTAGTTCCTAAACTCGTGGCAATTCTCAGGAATCAACATATGAGAGAAAACCATTTGACCTCAAATATGAGAAGCACAATTTTGGTTTTTAAAGTCAAGGTAATTCTCAGGTAGCCTCAATGATGAACGCTGCTCCTGACAGAAGAGACCGCAATGCACTTAACAAGACAAAGTTACCTTCGAACAGATGGCACAACACCTCTACCAGCTGTTGTGCCTAGGCCAGCAGCTTGAGCATGTTAAAAGGAAAAATAAAAGTTAAAAGATTGGAGCACAAGAACAAGTTAAAGACATTACTAAATAGATAAGCAACCAATATGTGGGTTTCATCTTAATTACGGGAAAGGTGGACTTACTTTGGCTCTCATGGCAACTGCTCTACCTCTGCCAACTCCAAAAGATGAGCTCTTACCCTTCAAGAAATTATGAAATATGTTAGAAATCTTCTAACATGTGCATAGTGTAAGAAAATACATAACCTGCAAGTAGATACAGACCTTGATTTTAGCATCCAGACGTTAGAACATAGGAGCATTCTTCAACATGTCTGGTATGACCATAAATCTGTCAAAATACAACCAAATTTTAATATAAAAACAAAGTCCGATCAAAACATAAGCAAACCCTATTTGACTACCCTCAAATACTACACCACCTATAAATCCTATAAAAAACAACGGTACAAGAAGAAGAGAAGGAGACATGACACCTGACTTTATTACTTCGAATGAAAACATGCTCATGCTGTGATACCTTTCCATCCTGAAGTGAAGGCAAAGCAAATAATTGTAGAATCACTTACAATTTGATGTAAAGGAGAGGAAGAAAACAAAGAAGCAAAAGCCAAAGAGAAGGCGAACATGCTTTTGAAAGGGATGTCGACTTCTGATTTCTGAATATATAAATGGAAAAAACAGGCACTTAAATCACAATGATTTTCCTTGGAAAGAAAACCGGTAAATTCTGAGTAAATATCTGATTTCCCCAATGCAACCCTCATTGCAAGGAAATTAATTATATGAAGAAAAGAACCAAGAAGCAAGGAACTAAAACATTTCATTAAATCGGGTAACTACATGAATTTTATAAGATACGATTTCAAGCCTAAATTTGTTTGTGTCTATAAACAACAAATAAATAAAATCCAAAGACAAAGTAGAGTGATTACCCAGTCATAGCCCCCACTATCTGTCTCCTAGGATTTAACCCGTTTATAAACTTAAGTACGGATGTCCGTCACACAATGCCTACACCTAACATCAAATATTAAAGCATTTTAAGGTTTATCACTGGCTGAGCATAAAGAAATCAAACTCATAAACTATCGAACAGCTAAAAGGAAAACAAACGAAGGTAAGAGAGAAAAGAGAAGTACTTTAGCAGTGAAGGTGATGTTGTCGAGCTGGCAATTCCAGTTATCCTCGCACTCGATCATGCTTCCTCTGTAAAGCTCTCCGCTCTTGAGTTCCACCGTTACCACGTGACCTGAACCCTCGTGTAGCAGCTTCACCGGAATTCCCAAGCTCCGGCTCATCGTTTCGCTCTCTTCTTTCTTTATCGCTGATCGCTTGCTACACTTCTTCGCTAAATCCTAGTGCTGGATCAAATTTGGCTTTGCCCGGGATGTTAATTGTGTATAAGCACCATTCCGAGCAGGAGGATTAGTAGCAGATTGAAAAGAAAAACCTACACCTGTCACTGATTTATGATATTAACTTCAAATTTTTATAAAGATTAAATTATACAGCCAGATTGGAGTCTGCTGATTTGCTCTTATGATTCACATTTTGTTCTCGTCCCCGTCCTCTGATCCCCGCAAGTCCTCAAATTGTGTCATTTAAATATCAATAAATCAAAGCATATATTTGTTATTGGCTTATATATTTGATTATGTTTCCTACTGTCTACAGGTTTCAATAACTTTTGGTCACAGAGAAACTCAAAGCAGATGTTTGAAGGAGTGAAGACTCAAAGCAAACAATTTTTATGGCTTCTCATAACTGTTGATGAATGAAGAGAAGCAGCAAATTTCATATTCAGCAAATCCTTTTCTTTGTTTCTATGCTTTTGTTTAACAAGAAAATATAAAAACTGAATGCTACAAATATTTGAGCATCTCCTATTCATATTCATCAAACAAAAACATTTACCTACTAAATCCAAAGCATAATCATAATATATTAAAAAAAATGGAAGCGCAAATTTCTTTAAAAAAAAACAAAGCCTAAGAGAAATCCAGTTTTCAATTTTCAGACCCTTCTACCAACTCGTCTAGTCGTAGTTTTGCTTGCAGTGCCTGTCACAGACATAGACGAGTTGTAATTATTGACAGCAAGGGGAGGCTTCTTATACTTATTCTCATTAGCCTTGCTTATGCTTCGGAGCAGATACCTGGGAGTCTGACTCTCATTCCTCTCCATGGAATAAGCAGCAGACACCGATTTCCTCAAGCTCTCCAGCTTCTTCGACTCTCTTTTCTTTGATGATTCAATGGTTACACCAAGTCCATGATGGTGCCCACTCTTTGACTCCGTCCCGGTTTCGCCTTTCCTTCTCTTAAGCCTCTCGTTTCTCCTCGCCGAGTACTCCTCGTAGAACCTGCCTCTCTCAAACAGACTAGTCGACTTGGCGCCGACACTGGTCTCACCAAAACCAGCGTTTTCCTTTTCCCCATTCCCAACTTCACATTTAACCATCGTAGCCAAAGCCTGTAACTCGCAAGAAATGGACCGATATTCGGGTCGAATCACTGATTCTTCGCCTGTCCAAGCACGAACCGGCTTTTGGGATTTCGTCAAAGAACCTTTACAAACAAACATTTACTCCCAATTAAAAAACCAAACCAAACCAAAAAAAATAAAAAAACGAAAACGAAATGAATCACGAGTTATAACTGTAGAAACCTGGCGGGGTTTGCAGGGAGGTTGAGTTGGAACGGAGTACGCGACGGGGTCGTACGCGGATAGGCGATTTAGCAAGCGGAGGCTTACGATCGTATCTCATCTTAGACATGTTGTCTAATTTTCCCCTCTTACAGAGAAACTGCGGAGTTTCAAACAGAATATTAACGAAGCTTGCTTGTCGAGAAAGATTGTGAGAGCAGAAGTTAAGTTTGAATCGTCGAGACTGTTTCAACTTTTTGTGGCGTTGGCTTTGGTTACTTTTCTTGGGTGTTGTTATTTTTAATACTTTTTTGATTCAGTATGTCGGCTGTTTTTCTGCGAGACAGTGAAGTAAGGTTTTAAATTTTGAAATTGGAAATGAGAGATGAGGGAGCGTTTCAAACGGTCATATCCTTTGATTTTTGACTGCTTACAATATATTCAGATTTAAATGGTAGGTTAGGATTTGGTAAGAGATGGTGATGGACAGTGGATACTTACCATAAAAGGCCTTGCTTGAAAACTAAGCCACTAATTAAATTAAAAGGCCCAATAGCCCACATCCAAAGTACACAGGTAAGCGGTCAAGATCGAGACTGAAGGGATGCAAAATAAGAGAAGTGATTACAACCATTAATAGAATGGAATAAGTATTAATTAAATTAATCAATTTTTTTAATTTTTAATCATTAGTTGAATTGAATTTTTTTCAAAAAAATTAAATGAATTAAAATATTTCAGTTAATTTAGTTGATTAACCGAAATTTATATGTTTTATTTTTTTGGTCAAAACAAGTATAAAACATATCCAAAAAAATTTAATAATGTTCATTTGACCGAATTAACCGAATTAAAACTACATATAATTTGTATTATTAATTATTAAGTTTGGTTAATTACTCGATTTTAAACCGAATTAATTGATCGTCGAACTTTGAAAAAAATTATTAATCGAACTTCGACCGAATTAGATCTGTTAATCGATTGATTAACCGAATTAGACTTGTTCGGTCGATTAATTCAGTTTTAACTGAAATTTGAACACCCCTAACTTATAATGACTACGGGTAATCGGTTTTAGTCATAATTTAAGTTGAGTTTCAATTTCAATTTTTCGTTATTATTTAAAGTACAAACTACACAGGGTGGTGAAAATTCAATTAGTGGTAATGTTTTTTTTTTGTAATTTAATTATAAAAAATTACAAAATAGTTATTCAATTATTTGATTTTGTTTTTTTTTTCTAATAATCAATTGGTTAGCAATAATAAGATTTGGTAGCTTTTAAAATTAGTATACTAGCAATTTTAATCTTCAACATTTATGCTTTGTGTCAATTTAGTATTGATTCTAAAAAAATTAATCCTTAACATTTAGACGTATGTAATTTGGTTTTTCTTTTTAATTTTTCTTTTCTTTTTTTCACCTAAAACACTAAAAAAATAAATTTATTAGTTAAATTGAATAGAGAAAATATACTAAAAATGAAAACACCCAAAAATATAAGATAATAATTTTTATATGTTCTCATTCTTTTAAAAATTATCTTTCACGTCACAAAGAAATATTAAAGTACAAAAAAAATATTAAAATACATAATGTGTAAATATTAAGAGTTAAAAATTTTAACACTAAGACTAATTTGATAAAATATATAAATGTAGAGAATTAAAATTATTATATACCAACTTTAAAAGGTTGGATAAAATACCGTTTAGATTTTTTGTAATAAATGAAACGGTGTCGTTCAGCGGATAAGAACCTAATAATGAAGCGATACTTTTTAGGGGCTGTTATTAGTTGTAAGGTGAAGTAACAAATTGCCGTTGAGTGTCTATAATATTCTTCTCTTCTCTCTCGTCTTTTTTTTCATTTTTATAATTTTGTAAATTTTTATAAATGAGTCATAAAAAATTTATTAGTTTATTAGTACTTAGATGATTAAAAAGGTAATTTATTCGTATTTAAATTATTCATCTTGGTTCAATTTACAATTTTTAAGTTAAAAATTAATAATTATCTCAAACAAATCGAGTGGCTTTAATCTTTTAGAAAATAAAAATAAAATACTCATATTTAAATTAGTGGGCGAAACTTTAAAATAGTAATGGACAAACCACATAGTAAAATTCGAATTACTTTTTTTTTTTTTTTGTATTTGATTGGATTTCTAAAAAATTAGAATAGTTGGTAAATATATTTTTCAAAATGGATCATCCGTACTAGACTGGTTTCATCCCAATCCATATTGACCAAACGCAACAGCTAGATAAGGAAATTTCAAACAAGTGGCCTACATAGAAATAATTGGGGGCATTGTTTTTTCCATGTACAAGGATTCAAAAAAAGAAAAGTAGGCCACAAGAAGCAATCCACTTTGACTAAAATGCAAACACAATGAATTTCCAGGATTTAGCGTATGTAGAGAAAAGAATGAATGGCTCAAAAGAAGCATTTCACTTTGACAAAATGCAACATCTAGATAAGTAATCCACGTGTAGAAATAAAGTGGGACGTATTTTTTTTATGTAAGGAGTTCACATACTAAAAATAAACGATAGGAACTGTGATAACAACAATTGAATCACAATTTCATATGCATTTTCTAAATGTGCTAATTCGATTGTTAATAAAAATTACGTGCGGTGAATATTATATCACATGATAATGATCATTTTAAAAATGATAACAAGAAATATGGTGGAGGAAACACAAAATAATATATTCCTATAAAGAAATATATTCCTATAAAGAGATGCTTGGCTTGACATGTTGCATGAATATAGCACAAGTTCTTTGAGATTCGGACGGCAAATCTTCCATAAAACAACTAGTAAGTCCCCAAAACAAAAGCTTGGTGGTATGATTAATTAATCAATTAATTAAAGGGTCTGAATATCAGTTCGCACTAGTGTTAGGGTCCATCAGGTAAGCAGAAACCTCGGTATCATCTACATTTCCCATCAAACTTGTCCACATTGTTAGTTTTTTTTTTTTTATCAAACTTTTCTTAGTTGATATGTTGATTAGACTCTTCATATAGTGTTACAGTAACAAAAAATAAATATTTTAAATTACAAAATTTTGATAAAAATTATAAACAACAATAATGGTTGAATTGCTATTTTTAACCTAAAAAATAGGAGGATTGTATTTTGAACTTTTAAAGTATAATGATTAAAACTCATATTTTGGATAAGTACAGGGAGTAATATCATAATTTAACCTTTTCAATATTATCAATGAACCAAAGAAATAAGACTGGAGACGATGATAACAAGGACAAGGACGTGGAGACTAGAGGATCAATTTGGTGGTAGCTTTAGTCTCTTTATTTGACAAATCCGACTTCTTCTATATGTCATCCAATCTTAGAAGGAACAGCATCTAATGTTAAAAGGATTCGCCTCTGCTCTAAAATTACAGTAAACGACAGCAGGGGAATCTTTGTAAATGAGTGCTTGGTGATGATCTCACTCTAGACATTTCAGCTTCACCTTTGCATATATATATATATATATATATATGTAGGTTGAAGCTATTAGTCCTTGCTCAAAAACTTTGTGGATTTAGTTAAGACAAAAATACTGAAAATGGAAGTGGAAATCATTTCTACGCAACTCATAAAACCATCTTCTCCAACACCTCCACACCTTAAATTCTTCAAACTTTCGCTTTTGGACCAGCTTATTCCAGCTCCATATGCTCCTACCATCCTGTTTTACCCTATGGATTATGACTCCACTAGCCATCTCGAGATGGATCCCAACAGATTCGAGCTGCTGAAGAAATCTTTATCCGACACCTTAACACGCTTTTACCCTCTTGCAGGAAGGATGAAAGACGATTTGTCCATCACGTGCGACGACCAAGGAGCTTCTTTCGTTGAAGCTCGAGTGAACTGTCATCTCCACGAGTTTCTCAATCGACCCGACCTCCTCTTATTGCCTAAATTCCTTCCCCGCGACTTCAATTCGAAGGAACCGGTTGCAGGAACTTGTGTGACCAATATTCAAGTGAACATGTTCCGCTGTGGCGGTATGGCCATTGGCATATGCATTTCACATAAGATTCTCGACGGCGCCGCCCTAAGCACCTTTCTCGAAGCGTGGACTGCAACAGCTCGTGGCTGTAAGGAAGCTATATATCCCAACTTCATTTCTACGTCTTTGTTCCCCGCCACCGATGATTTGTGGCTTAGGGATTCATCACTGAAGATGTGGGGTTCTTTGTTCAAGAAAGGCAAGAGTGTTACTAGGAGAATCGTATTCGGTGCTTCATCAGTAGCCGCTCTCAAGGCCCAAGCTACCATCTCAGGCGTCCGATGCCCTACTCGAGTTGAGACTGTTTCAGCTTTCTTATGGAAGTGCACCATGGCCGCTTCCAAAGAAAAAAATGGTCGCCATAGCAGTAGACCTTCTTTATTGACCCACCTAGTAAATCTACGGAGAAGAATGGCGCACAACATGGAGAACTCTACGGGGAATCTCCTGTGGGTAGCATCAGCGAAAAGTAGCAAGGCTGAGAATTTGTCAGATTTGCCTGACTTGGTAGGACGGTTGAGGGAAGCAATATCAAGGGTTGATGGTGACCTTATAAAGAAACTAAGAGATAATGATAAAGGGAAATCTCTGTTTTCTAAAGCTCTTACAGAAATAGGTGATGAGGTCTCCAAAGAAGGACTGGAGCATTATGGGTTCACCAGTTGGTGTAAGTTGGGGTTTTACGAAGCTGATTTTGGATGGGGAAAACCTGTATGGGTCAGCAGTTTTGGGATGGAAAATGCAGTGTACATGAATCTGATCATTCTGGTGGACATAGTAGCTGGTGATGGCATAGAAGCATGGGTGACCTTGGATGAACAACACATGGCAGCACTTGAACGTGACGGGGAGCTCCTCCAATTGGCTATGTTTGATCCCAGTCCTTTGATGATCAGCAACTCATTTCTGCATTAGCTTGTTCATATCGATTAGTCACTTTCATTTTTTTCTGGCAATGAAAGAAAAAGATATGCAGTAAAAACTATGGTAAATTGCAAGTGTATGTTGAGTTGCTGGTAATTAGAGTTTTGACCAATGTGATGAATGAGATTAGTTCATCACCGTGACCATCCAATCCAACATCCAAAGTGGAAATGGACAGGCAAGATGAAGGTTGAGACCCCAACAATGAAGCTACGAAAGTTCAGCCCAAAAAGACACCTATGCTAGTGTTAAGACCCGTGCATCAAGGTTTGTGACTAAGGCGCTCATTATCGAGTTAAATTGCTCTTGATCCGATAAACATTCGAGTAATTTGTATTCTAAACATAAGATAGTAGAAAGTTTAGTTTTTCTTACAACTCTATCTTATAGATTAGTGTCAAAGTGATTAGTGTAAAAGTGAGTTATTCAATGTACAATTAATGGGAACTCAACCTTCCTTAAAACTCTATATTGTAGATAAGTTTAAATGTGAACCTTGATGTAATTTAGTTTATGCCATTAAGGGGAGCTATATTGAGGCTTTCCATATCATTCACCATTGAGTGATCAATACACAACAAATATTTAGAGTTTTTCTTACTTTCTGCTTGAATAATCAATATATGGAGTATTTAGAGTTTTTTTTTTTCTTTTACTTTTCTTGCTTTTTGCCTGTTTCGCTTAATAGCTTTTTAGTTTCAGTGCATTTAGAGTTTTTCTTACTTTTTAGCTTGCTTAATCAATATATAAAGAGTATTTAGAGGTTTTTTTTTTATACCTTTTTGCTTGTTTCAACTTTTTAGTTTCGGTGCATCCAGATTGATTTAAGCAATTTTAAGCGAATTCTTCGTGTAAGGCCGCATAATTATAGTTTAGGCCCGTGACACTAAGACCTATCGCTCTGCCTAAGGTTATACAATTCGCTCGATTCAAGTTCAAGACTGTGATCATGACACTAGAACCTAAAGCTCCATTGAAGGCCACACAATTTGCTTGGTTAAAGCCCAAGCCCATGATCGTGACACTAGGACCCACCCACTAATGATTCTTCCTCTATAAAACAATCAATATATGTAGTACTTCCTTCAACAAAAATCTATAAATCGTTTAAATAACACAAAAGGATGAAAAAAGTCCCTAGTTAAAAACACAATTGCCCTTAAAAAAGTGTATCTTATTGTGTACTTAATAATAATAATAAGTACTTTTAGTTGATCAATTTGATTGTTAATGACATTGATATAATTAACGATACTCATCAAGAGATGAAATATAGCATGTTATATGAGAGGATGTTAACATGTTATGTCTGAAAATTAATATTTTTAAAAAATATATATAATAAAAATTAAATTTAGAATGAACTTGAACAAATGGTAATCTAGATCATTTGAATCTAAACAACTATTTGTCAAATTTATTCTAGATGAGTGCATAGCTATAAAAAAATTAAAATTTCTAAAAATTTATAATTATTTAAAAACTTTAAAAAATTAAAATTTATTGACATAAAAATTCAAATATGAAAAAAAATATTTTTTTTAAATAATGTTGAGATAAAAATATAATTTAAATCTTACTAATAGTGGAATGAATTTATAAGTTTTCTAATTATTAACTTTTTCTTATAATTTCTAAAATTGTTATAATTTTGCACTTCCAAATCCATTCTACAGGTGCATTATTATTAATTTTATAATTTTTATAAATTATTAATGTTTTTATATTTCCAATTTTTAAATCATTTTTATGATTTTTTGAAGATTTAGAATATATATTTTTACTATGGCTGTTTTTAACGTTTAAACCTATTTTTTTTTACTTAAAAAGACTAGGAAATAGGAATCAATTAATTTTCTCTAGACGATGTATTTATAGTTAACATCTAATGATAATAAATGTAGTTTCCATAATTAAGAAAAAAAGATTTAGAAGAAGCCCCGACATAGCAGGAAGTAATCTAGTTCTTGTATATGAAATAGAAGAAGAAGGGCGTTGAACGTCGAAAATCCAGGAGGCATACTCACAAACCCACACATTTCTCATTCTCATCATCCAACCACCGGAAGTCTTTGATATAATGGAACAATTCTCTTGGCTATTTAGATTATCTTCAGAGCAGCGTTTTTCATCTCATTCTGTGGGACAATGGCTGCTTCATTTCATCTCTTCTTTATTATTTTCCTCTCCGGTTTTGCTGCTTTCCCAATTTTCTCTTTCGTTTACGCTAATGCCAATACCACTCAACATTCTTGGACTCCCATCAACCACCATCTCTATCATTCCGGGTATGTACTTTTTGTTTCTTTGTTTTAATATGAATGCATCACCAAATTCATGCCTGAAGGCATATTAGGAACCAAAATAAAATTAGAAAAATTGAGTATATTTGTTTAGAAGAATTAGAAAAATATTTTGACCACTTGAATTAAAGGGGACAAGACCTTCCCCTATGCATAAAGGAACATCCTTTTCCACATTAATATTCTCATGATGAAACCTTGAACTTGCTTTATTTATGCTTTTTTATGTTCTTCGCTTTGCTTAAATTTTCATTAATATTTTAGTAGTTAAATGAAAGTTTTGAACTCAAAATCTAATATGGTAATACAAATTTATGCTACTAAAACGCAAGACATCTTTCAAAAGTGCTGATGATTTAAACCCATAACCTCTATGCATATGAGCAACTATTCTATCTCTCATTAGATAAAATAATATGCCATTATGACTCAGCTGATTTCTTTCTCTAACAAGAAACTTGTATCAAAGTGACCTACTCCAAAGCATATTCGAATGTCAGATTTTGAACTTGCTACCTAACTAGGATTTTAGATCTTTGGTTCAAAAAGTACCTTGGGACATTGGGGTTTTAAGAGATTTGTTATTTTAATTCGCTCTTACACAATTTTGCAGTGAAGGTTTGATTGAAAAGATTAAGTCTTTGGTCCATCGACACCCTGACAAACTCACTGTAGGTGCAGTAACAATTATACTTGAAAACAATTATCGTGTAGAGGATTTGCTTTAATATTCTCAGTACCATAAACAGGTAGAAACCATTCAAGCTGGGACCAAAGACTACAAGGCAGATATCACAGTTGTTACTTATTCCCAGAATTGGGAACAGAGTGGTGACAAGTCCAAGCTCCGGATCCTTCTTGTAAGTTACTTGCCATAATAATGTTTGGTAAATATTATGGGAAGAACAATTTATTTTTTTTCTCCTTAGGTATTAAAGATTGGAACATATGGGAAGCACAATCACCTTGTTTTGTTAACTTTGTTTCTAGCCTGACTGATTGATGTGTAAGCTAATAGATGATCTCAGGTTGGTCATTTACGGTGTTTTTGACGGATAATTCCTTGTCTTCCAGAGTTTTGGCCAGCACGCACGGGAGCTTATTTCGTCGGAACTTGCTTTACGGATCTTATCGGCCTTAGGCGAAGAACAGTTTCCACCCGAAATGGACCCAGCTTCCTTGCATGATACCCTCGAGAATGTAGTTATAAAGGTATATTTTATATACTTGCAACAACATTCTAGCCTATTGTGTTTTCACACAACATGAACTAATGTACCATCTGTCATTGGAGGAAGTATGATCAAGATTTTTTTATTTAATATATGTTGTACTAACTTGACTGCTATTGTCCAAATACTATGTTAGATAGTGCCAATGGAAAATTTGAATGGCCGCAAGATTGTTGATGCAGGAGAACTTTGTGAAAGGAGAAATGGTAATGCAATTTATCACAATAATATAAAGGTTTAATTATGCCCTTAGTCTCTATAATCTTCGGACTTTCAAATTTTAATATCTATATTTTTATTTCCAAGAATTTAATCTATCTGCTTGTCTGGTTTGAAAATCAATAACAAATACTCTAATTTAACAGAAGTCAGTTAACAGTAATATTAACAATACTTTAATTTTTAAATCAGATCCTGATATTAAAAGCAGAGGGGCTAAATTTCAAAAGCCTGAAAAGTAAAGAGACTGGTGGTAGAACTAGATGTGATATAAAAATATCTAGTATCCTTTGGTTAAGAAATTGGTTTTTTTGGCAGGGAGAGGAGTTGATCTCAACCGGAATTGGGCTGTAAATTGGGGAAAGAAGGAAAAGGTTCATTTTGCCTTTGCATTTTCTTCATGCAAACTCTATTTCATATAGTTTAAGTTTTGTATCCATTTACATGGTGAGGCCTTTCTTCATTGAAAAAATTCCTTCAATCATGTAGGACTATGATCCAGCTGAAGAGTATCCTGGAACTGCTCCTTTTAGCGAGCCTGAAACCCAAATCATGCGGGAACTTGCCATATCCTTTAATCCTCACATATGGGTCAACGTGCACTCTGGGACGGATGTAAGCAATCCTGTTCTATTTGCAATATGCATCCCCACATGACAAAACTAATTGGAGCAAGACAAAAACTTTGGATGTGGAATCTTGGATAATCTTGTTTTATGCTTTTAGTCCTTTTTGCTTTCAGGGATACGTCTGATATGCTGCCTGTATGACCTTTTTCTTTTTATAATTCATTTTTGTAGGGACTGTTTATGCCATATGACCACAAAAAAAGCACCCCTGATGGGTTGCCATCACAACGAATGAGAGAGTTGCTTGATGAACTCAATGTTCTTTATTGCAGCAAGCGTTGCTTGGTCGGTTCAGGTGGAACTGCGGTCGGGTTTGTATTCTCATACTTGAAGCAATGATGATTTGTGCTAATTTGTGGTAGCATCATTCTAGTTATGTTAAGGCATATAGTATATACTAAGGCATATAGTATATACTTATATTACTCCATGAATGGGCATTTAGTACCAAGAACTCTTTCTAGTTGGAGCAGGAGCAGTGATATATATGAATGTTACTGATTTCAGGTATCTGGCACATGGGACAGCAACAGATTACATGTATGATGTTGTGAGAGTGCCCATGGCATTCACCTTTGAGGTATTTGAAATGCAAACAGTGTTTTCATTGAATAATTTAAAGCAAAGTTACCTCATTGACATTTAGAAACTTGCATGTTGGGTGGCAGATCTATGGAGATGATAAAGCCTCAGGTGCGGACTGCTTTAAAATGTTCAATCCAATAGACCAGACCACCTTCAAGGTTAAAGCCGATTGCTTGACACTCATTGTCTGTTTCATTTTGTTTCTCATAATATACGAATATGACATACACATATATATATACAATTCTGAACTTTGTTCTATTTTTTCGGTTGTAAACTAGTTAGTTTATTTTGAGTAACAACTAACAAAGATTTTGTTTATGTATCCAGAGAGTTATGGACCAGTGGTGTGCTTCTTTTTTCACACTTTTTAAACTGGGACCCGTGTGCTTGATGTAAATTCCACTAATAAGAAGAAATAGGTAGGGGTGAACAGAATTTGAAAATCAATTAAATTTTTTAAAATTAAATATATTGAGTTATTTGAATTTTTTTATTTAACTCGAATAAATAATTAAAATTAAATAGTTGAAGTTATTGGAATAATTAATTATAGTTGAACTTTACATCTTAAGTGTAGGTTTTGATCAAGTCAATGATTGGAAGGACATTTGTGGTCTGATCAAGCTGATTCTTTTGCAATGACTAAAGGACTCATGGATGTTGTGTTTCAACAGTAAGATTAATCATCAATTCATGGCCTAAACAAAATATTATTTTTCTTTTGTGAATTTCTTTCATTATTTTTTATGTCAAATCGTTAAGAAAAAAATGATGTAATTAGGTAAAAATTCTTTTAAGTGGATTTCAAATTCTAATTATGTAAAACTTAATAAGATTTGTTTTATTATGCTCGCATATAATGGAATATTTCTTGTTTGATTCAATTGTAAAACAAATTAAGTTTAATTGACAAAAATTTTCACTTAATTCAACTTAAATAATATTCAGTACTTTGTTAAGCTGAATTAGTGGTACCTTTGCATTTTCACTACCTTCTTATTGTAGACTTTTAATTTTCATCTCTTCTTGCCATTTGCGGTGTAACACTCCCTAACCCTATACCGTTACTGATACAGGATTACTGAGTATTACCGGTCAATACAATTCAATACAAACATTAATTAAAATAAATGTTTACACACATCGTAATTTTAAGATATCGTCCCTTAATGGGCCCTTGATGCCCAATATAAACAGTAGAATCAATTCAAGATTAATTTAAAATCACTAAGAATTTTTTTTTATGAACAGTACCTTTATTTACCCCTATTAACATGACTCGGGCTTGGACGGATACACGGATCTAACCCACACACCGGGATAGGATACAGTGTTTCATCGGCCAAAGCCGAATACATAAACGCGATAATTGATGCTGATGGCGGTACAGAGTACCTCATCGAACAAATTCGAACGATAATGATAGAATAAGATGAGTCGAGTACCTCTTGAACAAATCTGGAACAAGATATGATGGCGACACTTATAGTGTCACATCAACACAAAGTTGGAATATCTCTAAACACTTCCAATCCTATGGCATGCCAACTATATCCTACTTATCCCGATACTGTTAATAGGGTTTCTAATTCATTTTCCAGTTTCCAATCATTACACATCTCAACAATCATATATATTTATAATTTGATATAATTCATTTCACTTTTCAATAACAAATATTTAATTTTCATAATAATCACGTATATCCGTATAAATTCAATAAATTTAACACATACCTAATCAATCCATTTCAATTATATAACACAATAATTCTCACATCAATTACTATCATAATATTCAATCAAAATTCAACAATAAATAAATAATTTCACTTTTCAATTCTAACCGATATCTATTCTAATTCAAATATTCATCTCAAAGCACTTTCTATACATATTAAGTAATAAATTCAATAATTAAATATTAAGTTCGGATTATAGAAATACAAATCGTAATTTCCGAACTAACCCTCGTCGACTTTACCTTTTTCTTGCTTAGCCGAAATTTCTGGCACAATATTAGCTACGGAAATTAAAACAATTAAAAATTTATCAATATACAATTTCATTTTATTTATTCCAATTTCAACTCAATATTTACATAACTTCTAATTTAATTCCAATTCAAACTAACTTGTTTTCTTTACAATTTATTCTCTATTTTTCACTCAACTATCACTAAAACCAAATTTCAACTCTCTAATTTCTCCATAAATCCCTAATTTCAAATTTCTTTCAATTTAGCCCCTAAAGCATAAAACTTATGAATTACTTTACAATTCAATCCTTATTTCACTACTAACTTGAATTTCTATCAAGTTAATCCCTAATTCATCATTTTATTCATCATGAACCATATTTAGGAATCTAATAGCTTTCAAAATATCAACTTAATTTCATCAAAACATTATTCCTGTAACGCTCTTAACCCGAATCCGTCACCGAAATAGAGTTACGGAGCATTACCGGAGTTATCGATTTATTTATCAGATATTTTATTTCATCTAACGTTCATATTTGGAACCAATTAAAATCAAACATATTATCCCTTAAACGTACTTATTTTTCTCGACATGTTTTACTTGAATTTATTACTCGTCTCAATATATTTAATTTCCTTGTATCAACCTATCAAAGATAATCACATATTTACATGTCATGATAAATATCATTCTCTTGCCATTTCTTCATAACATAAATCAGGTAATTCATTATATCGATATTTCATGCATTTAAAAATACAATTCAAGTTACACTAACTTACCTCGTTGCTTGTTCATGTTTATAATTTCATTAATCCGATATATTTTCTTTTCCACGTTCAAGTCTCGTATTTGAGTCATCCGGATCTTTATAAATAAATTTGATTGTCATGTCATTTATTTCATGTTCTAATACATTCAATTAATGTTCTAAAAAAATTACCATTTTACCCCTAAACTTTTAATTAATGACAATTTCATCCTTAGGCTAAAAAAATAAAATTCTTGCAATTTAATCCTTATTTCCAGCCGTTATTCTCATACAAATTGATAACAACCCATGAATTCTATAAAATATCAAAATTTTTCATAAGTTCAATACTTTTCAATTTAATCCTTAAAACATGGTTTTTCTCGATCTTGAACTAAATTAATAATTTCATTCAATTTTGAAATTTTAAATAATAAAATAATCCATTTCATGCAAATTGGTCATTTCTAACATTTTTACAAAATTTTTCATAAAGTTTTACTTTTATTCAATTTAGTCCCTGAGCCTAAAACATGCAAATTAGCCATGCTAGCTGAATATTCATACATATTTTCCTCCTCCTCCTCTCCATTCCACATTCTTAATTTATATAACAAGCTACAAGTAACATTATCAATAATTTCACTATTTACTTATATGTATATTCGAAACTGTCCATTTGCATCATAGTCACTAAATTATTTATATCTTGAGCTACAGAACTCGAAATTAAGATCTGCTAATTTTCCATGAAACTATACTTACGTATCTTCTTACCATAAAAATTTTAGAATTTTTGGTTTAGCCAATAAGTACAGTTTATTCTTTAAATTCACCCTTATTCTACTGTCTAATAGTTCTGACCCTTCTTTACTAAAAATTAATTATCTCATTGTACAGGATTCAGATGATGTTCTCGTTTGTTTCTATTGAAAATAGACTTATTCAAAATTTCAAACATATAATTTTAAGAGCCTAATTATTTTTATCCAATTTTTTATGATTTTCCAAAGTCAGAACAGGATAACCCAAAATCATTCTAACCTTGTCTTATAAAACTTATTATATCTCATGATTCACAATTCCATTTCTTACGCGGTTTTTTCTATAAGAAACTAGACTTAATAAGATTTAATTTAATATTTTATTAATTTTCAAATTCGATTTCTACAATTTTTGGTAATTTTTTAAAGTTAGACTACTGCTGCTGCCCAAAACTATTTTAGTGCAAAATGTTAATTATTAAGTTTATAACACCCTTATTTCCTTTCTTTACAATATTTCCCACCACTTTCTCTTATTTCTTCTCACTAATATATCAAGAACATAGAACCATACATAAGAAAACTCTACTTTAGTTTCATTTCCATGCTTTTTCAAAAATATCAAACTTAAAAATACATGAAAATCTTGATGTTCTTACCTTGTCTTATTGTTTCCAATCTTTAACTTGATTTTCTCTCTCCTCCAGCTTCTATTTATTGAATCTAACTTAATATTCTAGCTCCCGATAGTCTTTTTGTCATCTTTCTCTTTTGATGGCTATGGAAATTCTTTTGATTTCTAAGTGAAAATGATAGATTTTTTATGAAAGGACTAAAAAGTAAAGAAAAGAAAATTTCTTTCTTTCTTTCTCTTCATAGGTTGGGTGCATGAGAAAAAGATGATATTCTTCATCTTTCTTTCCTTATATATACTAAATAAAATAATAAAATATCATTCAAAAATCAAATTAAAATATTAATAAACTAATATTTATTTATTTAATCTAAAATATCTCCAACATTATCATTGCTTTCTAGATTTCTCTCTCATTCTAATTGACCATTTTGCCCTTTGTGATATTTTAAAATTCCATTCTTGAGTCATCACTTAATTTGGTAAAATTACAATTTAGTCCCTTATAATTCTTCACCTATTCAATTTGGTCCTAATTTATCAATTTTTCTTGGTTTTTAAATCATTCCACCCTTAAAATATTTTCACTATTAGTCCTTCAAATTTTTCATATTTACACTTTAATCCCTCAAATTCTGAGTATTTACTCTTGGGCCACAAAACTTTTCTCAATTTTATAATTTAGTCCTTTCTTGAATCAATATGTCATAATATACTTCCCAATGACATAAATCAATTTTCCTCTTCTTGTCACTTTATTTCCTTATTTTACTATATTAAGAATAATATCTTCTGTAAAAATTTTCAGGGTGTTACAATTCCAAAGCTTCTAAAACATCAAAATAAAAAGTGTTAAATTGACTTACCTATTTAAACTGCAAGCTTCAAACCCTCAATTTTCCCTTTTCTTTTTTCTTTTCTTTCTTTCTTTCCTTCCTTCTCTGTTTCGTTTCTTCTATTCTGTTTCTTTCCTTCTTTTTCTTTCTTTTATTTTCATTAAACTTTAATTAACCATTCATTTAACTTCGTAAATATTTTTAATAAATATTTACGAATCTATTTTTCAGAAACTGAGACCCGAAAATACACTTTTTCGATAAATGTAAAATTCGGGTCATTACATTTCTCCCCCATTAATAAATTTCGTCCTCGAAATTCACCCGAAGAGAGGTGGGGATACAGAGATCTCACTGTTTCTTTCGGCTCCCATGTTGCTTCCTCAGTATTATAACTTCACCTTTCAATCTAGTATCTCAATCGATTCTTATTCTTCATACAATGAATCAGTTCAAATTTCAATATCCTTTGTCGAGGTAACATATGGAAGATCTGATCTATATCTTTTGAGTACCAAATCCTGAAAAACCTCATAAATTTTTTGTAATTTCAGAGGCAACACCAACTAATACGTTACCAGTCTGACTTTTCTACAATTTCACATAGCCTAACAGAACGAGAGTTCAATTTCCCTTTTTCATCCAGACCTCAAAGTTTTCTTCTAATGTGAAACTTTAAGAAATACCTTATCATTAGCAGAATATTCGATATCCCGACATTTCAAGTCCACATATGATTTTTGTATGTCAAAAGCTGCTTTCAGTCTATCTTGAATTTTCTTGACAGTATTCCTTGTTTTCTGAATTAATTCTAGCCCAATCATTTTTTTCACTCAATACCCATATAGAATTTCTGACAATCAAATGCCGTCTTTAAACTATCTCGAATCACTTCCACTTTCTTCAGTTTCACAAATCAAACAACCCTGCATATTTTTTTTCTCACCATATTCAATCAAATACTGTGCAGTTTTACATTCACAATCATACAGAGTTTCATACAGTGCTATTTAGTACTTATCTGCAGATTGTTATCACATACCCAAAACTTCTTATACTTGTTCTAGAGTCAGAATGTAAACCATGTATCTCAATTAGAAATAATAAAAATTGGCATACCATGTAACCTGACATTTCAGAAGCCTATATTTCAGACAATTATTAAGTAAGAAATTTATTCATACCGGAATAAAAAATGCAGACTTTGCCATACCTTCAACGATTATTCAAATATCATCTTTCTTTTTCGCAGATAGAATTAATTCCAATTCAAACCCATAGAAATTCTATCATATTTCCATTCTGGTATCATTACTGGCTATAACAGTTCTGAATGTATCAGTATCTGATGTTCAGTTTTATCTTGCTAACATCTAAACATTTCTGAGCTTTGCAGACCTGCTGTAGAGAAGTCAGTTTAACTTTTATTTCAACTAAAATTGATCCATCTTCAGGTGATAACAGTCGAGTGTTCATAACTCATAATACAAAACAAAACTTTCAATTACATAACTTCATTTGTCTTTTCCGGATGATATTCAATTATCATATCTTGATATTTTAATGTAAGGACAATAGCTACCACTTCCGAATCATATATCAGATAATTCTCTCCATGTGATTCTAACTTCCCATAACAAAAACCATTAGTTTACTTTTTGCATCAAAACACTCTTATCCTTGTAAATCACAAGTTTTTTTACCGAATTTTAGACTAGACCAGAACTAATGCTTCAGTTAACTGAGCTTTCAATTAATCAAAACCTTGCTGATATTATCAAACCATTTCAATTCTATATCTTTCTGTAATAATCGTATTATCTATAAATTCTTTTTCAACTTTATTCAAACAATCACTAGGATAATAATCAAAGGAATCATATTCAACACATGTTCCACTCTTTATTCTACATTTTCCGCACCTACTACAGATGTAGCTCAAGATCTTGGACTGAAGCATCGGGTATCTCAATCTTTTACTTGAAGTTTTAATTTCCATTTCAATCTGTCTTTTCTCTTTATTAAACTCTTCATCTTTATGTATTCATTTAAGTTGTCTTCAAACCATTTGTACATTATGGTTTCAGTAGGAATATACCTTCTGATATATTTATTCAATCAACAAATTCCCTTCATACACAGTTACAGTCATATGATTTTGTTTAAGCTTCAGGAATTCTTTACATCTCTAATCAAGAAATCTCTGGCTGAAAAATATATTGATTTGGGAAATGATGAAATTGATATGAAAATATATATATTCAAGACTGAGTAATACAATTATCAGAGGTAGATTACTTTGTAACCCAAAAATACACTTTTTTAATAACCATAAAATTCGAGTCGTTACATGCAGTTTACTAGAGGTTAAAAGACAAGGTTGTTTTGAATTATACAAGTAGATCATGCATGACACGGTGAGATAATAATGTTTTTATTTAAGATACCATAAGTTTGGTGGATGTCCAAGAATAGGCGAGACTTAGGTTTTGTAAATAAAATAAAATAAAATGAAAGATGAAAAATAGATGGCTGATAAAATTAGAATTGAAAATATAATTTTTTTTTTTCACAAGTGCTTAACAGGAATGATGAAAAAAAAAATTCCACCCCTTACTTGGTAAGTTGAAAAATGAAATATATATATAAAACATTTAAAAAATATATAATTTTGAACTAACATTCACCTTTCATTCATTTCTCTTTGTCTCATTGTTCTAATATAAAATAATTAATATTTATGCATTAGGTTAAAAAATAATTCTCTCTCCTATTTTCTTTCTTTTCATTTTTCTTTCTAACCAACCACAATCTAAATTATATTTTCTTTTCACTTTTCCACTTCCTCCTTTCATCCCTCCACTTTTCTACCTAACCAAATACACATTTAGTGAATGGCTTTGATTAACTAACCTAAGAAACATGAATTCTTGGACACCTTTCAAATATCCCCTAGGGGCAATTTCTAAATTTACCACAGCAGAAGCACCAATCGAAAAATGAATCAATCACACGGAAATAATCCAAAATGTCTCCTAACACATGTTTGGAGTTCAAACCAATATGATTAAATGATAGGAACCACCTAAAACAAAAATTAATTAATTAATTAAAAAAAGGTCTCCTCATCATGCTGAAGTGGGAGGTTTGTCTGATTGGTCATCACCTGGACGAGGCGATGACCCAAAATCAAGGGGAGGGTATACACCTGGCGGCCTCTCCCGAGGTTGTATGGATAGCAACTGGCTTGAATCGCCCACCACATCTGCCCATCCATAGTGAGGTTCACTCCTTCAACAAAAGCGAACAATCATATATTACATGTACTCTTTCTCATATTAACACAAAAATAAAAGCATTTACAGACTGTTGAACTAAGCCAAAAGCCGCAAGCTCTTACTCATAGTACGTCTCTTCGTCAACAACAATATCCCAGCTTTCACCAGTTGTGCTCTTTCCATATTTGTGAACTTTTCTGTTTATATCAAAAAGCAAATTAGTCTCTCCTGTGGATAGACATGATCAAATAAAAAAAGCCTGGGTCTAATTTTAATCACAATGTAATCTAGCATAAGAAGATGGCGCAGTTAATACATGCAAATTCTAGCTTATTAACATCAAAAAGTTTAAAGGTTTGAAGTCCTGTTTCATACCCGTTTCCAAAATGCTCCTCACCCCATTTTCTTGACCAGCCTAAGAGATCAAGAATATCTTAGCAACAAGAATCAATATGAGCAACAAACACAAACATGAAATACCACAAATTGCTTGAACTTTATAGAGGAACTTTAGGATAAACATCCCTTAGGTCACTTCTATATACCAAAAAGAAAAAAGAAAAAAATCATACAATATAAATCCATTGTACTGAATGAGATTAGCAACCATTAAAGCCTGCCTTCAGAGTGTTGATGGATTCTACTGATCATTGTTAATTCTATGAAAGGGAACAATATTCAACTACTTAGCCTTTACTTCCAACTAAGACAGAAGCTTTCTTGTTATGTACCCATACATAAATTTCATTTCTCATTGGTAGATCAACGTAGGCTACATTGGAAAAATAAATTGTTCCGAAAAGTTCCTTGTAACACCAATTAAGCAATTCATTTCGGCATAAACTGATTTTTGAGATCTTCTGCAGGTTTTCGCCTACTGATACGGTTGTCATGCTAAATGCAAACTTTTGACAAATATATAGAATAGTTTTTGCTTAAGGATAATCAAATATGGTTACTTATCCAACCTATGAGATATTATGTACAACCTAAACTAGAAAAACAAAAAACTTTGGAAAATTGTAAAAGCGTCACAATTCACACACACAGAAAATGAAATGACTATACATACGATCGCCACTCGGAGATACATGCCATGTTTCCCCTTGACGCGAGCCAATACCAGCAAAGAACTTCTCTTCCCACTTATCTCCCCATTTAGTTCCCAATTCAGTCTCAGCCCATTTATCTGTCCTGCATATTATAAAAACAGAAATTCTAATATAACCATAGGAAAGCGCTTGAAGTGGGATGGCGATGGCCTGACAAATATGAGAATATAAAGGGAAGAATTTTATAATCCAATATCAATTCAAGTATTCTTATGAAGATAATCAGAAAAAACATGGTATGATACAGTTTCAGTCATATTACCATCTTAGGATAGTAAATTCATATAAAGAAGATCACAAGTTAGAACTACTAGTAATAAAAATCTAGTAGTCCACACTAGTACACTGAATGATTCTGCATAAAGGCTAATTGAAAAATTACCATTTGAGAACAGATCCACTTCCATCATAATGCTCTCCCCACTTCTCCCACCATGACTGTTCATTCAGTCTACCATACTTATGTGCCCCTTTTTCTGTCCAGCCTTTAGCATCATACTTCTCCCACCTACCAAATTAGGTTTATCATAAGTAGTATTGATAACAGGAATTCATTATAAGAATGGTATTTAATACCATGGATTTCATACCATTTCTCATGCCAACCAGCATTTTCACTGCCTGATTTAGCTTCCTTCTGAGCACTCCTCTCTATCCTTGCTAAATTACTGCATTTTCAGAAATCCAGTAATGATTGTATTGATGATAAATTGCGGGAACGGTAAACTGGAAAAATCCTTTTTTGTCTCTATATGATAACTTATGGATGTAAAGTTATGTCCTGATCAGTTAAATAATGTGCAAATAGTGACCTCCATTCATCTTGATGAAGCACCTCTTGCCAAGTTTCCCACCATGAGTCTCCTTCAGCGTTTCTTCCTGATTTCTCAACGCCTATGAGATAAAAATAAAAGTTTGGCAAATCCATGCTCAGATTATTTTAAATTTATTTTAGCAAGAACAAACCATGCGATATTACCACATTTAAGTTCATGAAATTAAGCAGGGAAAAGGTAACTAAAAGTACCTAGCTCTTTGTATCCACTCCAGTCACTTTTCTCCCACCACTGTCAAGGAGATCAATAAATCCAATTAACCACCTGGGATGATACTTAATATGGTTATAAAAACAATGTTAAGTAACAGAATCAAAAAAATCATTACCGTTAGCTAGTAGATTTTAGATTCCACTCTCAATGTCTTTAAAGTTCATATTTTCTTCCTTAATTAACTAACATTAAATGTGAATAACCCCATTTGAGCGCCTAGATCTCTTAAGCTACAGACCCTTGAAAATTTCATGAGTTAACATGGCCTCATGTCTAAATAAACAAAAGTCAGCTGATTAATCTATCGTTGTTGCAAAGCACAAAAGAATATTCTAACTGAATTAGAGTTATTTCTTTTAAATTCTAATAACAAATATATGCTTCAAAATAATGCCACTTAATATATTGATCATTTTGAATACAGAAAGATATGCTAGGCATGATAACAATCACCAAAAGCTGACCAATTAGCAAATTGCATTCAACATGCAGAACTTTGAGTACTTTAGAAATCATAGTAAATGATGGCCTCTTAGAAATCTTTTCCATGTTTCAGCGAATCAGAAAGAAATTTCCCCCAAGAATGAATTCACTTAAAACGATTGATTTGAAGGTTGTTTTTCTTGACAAGATTTGAATGTTCAAAATGTACACCTCTCGTAATATTGCCATATTTTCTCAGCAACTACGATGGCAAACACAACACCTAATTGCTTGAATCTACAGTCATAGGCCCATGTTCATCCATATACGAAAGATCATAGGAATTGCTTCTCCATTGCCACTTTAAGATCAACAAAACTCGTAAATAAAAATGTCATATTAAAAGAATGATTTTATACCGTTTCCTTCCATTCAGAGGAACCATCGTGGGATTTACCACCCATCCTAGTCCATCTACATCGGTGTCCATTTTCACCAAGGTCTTCCCCACTTTCTTGATACCAGGTACTGCCATCTTCATTTGTGCCAGACTCATTAACACTCTCATTTAACAAACTAATGCCCCAATCTTTCTCATTTGCAATACCAGTGTCTACAATGAAGAAACAAAGGAACAACCACCTTGTCCTTGTTAGGCATGGTTAATTAAATGCCATTAGAAATTCCAAATATATAAACAATCACAGAGAATTTCATAATAAAAGCTCTCCACAGTTTAAAGAGCATCGTTTGTTACCTCTTTTTGGTGGAGTATCACGAGACTGAGGACCAGAATTCCGTGGGGTACACCGAGAGTAGAATTTCTCCTGTTTGGAAGGAAATCGAGATCTGCAGCGATCATAACGTAAAAACAATGGTAAATTGGCAGTGATCACAACATTTTAATTTTCTTCATTCAACAAAAAAGAGATCCTACAAGCAACAAGCTTTTGAGGATGTCGCGATAAAGAACAAAGAGATTAACTTCAGAGCCTGAAAAGAAAATATTCAAAATCCTATTCCCAAAATGGAACACCTAAAACAGCAAGTACTCATCCTGTTGTTTCGATAAAAAGGAGTACACATAAATAAGAAATTCAGAATACCATTATGCACTTCAACGAGCAATATGAGTATAAATATACGCGAATTGGAAAAATATACTATACGCAAAACACATTCCAAGATAGATGTGATACAAAATAGTGTTAGAAGAGCGCGACATACTGAGCTGAAGCGAACGGCATTGCGGAAGAGGCCTGGACTCGAACCCTGTGAGGGCTTTTCTTGGAGTCGAATCGCCAATCCTCTACCTTCTCATTGCTCTTGCCTGAACCACTGCCTCTCCGAACCGGAACCACGGGTTCGGAGCAGCAGCAACTGATTCGACTCAATATAGTGAGCGGATCACGAGGAAAGCACATTCTCTTCTTTTTACTCGGCGCCAATCCATAGGAGATGAAGAGCGTGGAGAGCTTCAACTCAAGCTGAGTCGTGAATCCTCTGGAACTCGCCACCATAATTAAGAAAATGCCATGGATTTGCCAAAAGAAACCCTTGAAGCTATACGAACAAAGAAGAAGAAGAAGAAGAAGCAGAAGAAGAAGAAGAAGAAGAAACGAGGCGTTAGTAGACAGAGAGAGATGAAGATAAGATGTTAGGTAGAAGTTAGAAAGGGGGAATCGGAAAATTAGAGGGAGGGGCGGGCAATGCAAACGGAGGAGAGAATTTGGGGAGAATCTTTGGGATGAAGAGGGAATACAAACATTTGACGGAGAGATGACCTTCTTTAACTAACACTGAAAGGAGGTAAGATTGTTTGGTAAGTGCGACTCGCTAGCCCAGCGAGTGGGGTGGGTCGAGAGAAATAAATCAGATCGGTGGCTCAGCTCTTCAGCACTGAAACTGATCCTCTGAGCTTGGTTGGTTGTTGGCCTTGGCAATGCAATGCAAATCCCGGGATTTAATCATACAATCGGGTCCCGCTTTGCGGGTTTTTGTATCCTTTATGCCTCTCTAGATCTGCCACATGTTCTCCACATCTGTCGTCACTATCTTTCATTCTTATGATTTCTTTTTCTTTTTCTTTTTCTTTTTTTTTAAATTTTATGACATTTTTTAAGGCTAATAATCATAGTTTTATGTTCTCACTGTCAAAACTAGATTTGCTTATACCCATTGCAAAGCCGAAACGAGAGGGCACAGATTTGAAAATGACTCATTGATTGAAATTTATTTTTAAAAGATGCAAAACGCTAGGTCTCAAGTCTAAACTTCAATCTCCCCACCTTATCCAAGCAAAAGGAGAGAGAAATTGAAAGTTGAAACGGCTGCCGAGTGTGGCGCGTACCTTTTTTTCTTCCACTTGCGTGTCAGCACGTCACCCTTTAATGACATGGCAAGCCACCTGTTTACCATGAGATTTAATTGCGGATAAGCTGAAAAGGGGGGAGCTTGCGTGTCATGTAAAACGTGGCAAGACATTTGTGGTGACCAGAACTGCCACGTGTAAGAAAAAGAAAAAAAGCACCCTGCCACTGTTCAGGCCTCTGCCTCTGGACGAGGAAACCAAATCGAAGAAAAATCAAATTACCTTTTCATTTGTTTGGATAAGCTTCGTGTCTCATCAAGAATATTACTTGCTTTGTGTTTGTGTGTTGTGTATAATAATAGACCAAATCTAATTTTGTGGATTGTTGGGACTTTTCACCATCCTTTGCTTTCACTTCAATAGTGACCCGCCGCGCAACACAAAAGTCCCTGCATTTTACTAGTGGCCATGTTGTTGATGTTATCCCTACGAGACTTTGCTTGCTTGCATCAGCTTCTGCTTCACAATTCAATAAATCAGAACCACGAGTATATCACTCAAAAATGGGGGTTCCCATGTAGACTTTCCTCCAAAACGTAAAGAAAATTATCCAATCTTTTGTCCACATACAATATTTTACCATGCCTTGCTTATGGTTATATGTTTCTTCTTTCTAAATCGCCACCTGATAAAACAATTAGATATCATGCTAATCCATTCTCCAGCGGAATCTTTGATTAGTTGTCCAAATGGGAAAAGAACATTTGGTGGTGTCGTGGTGCTGATTCATGGTTTGATCTTGAATAACCATTTTTTAGAACCTTTTCAATTAAATAAATTCCTGTAAGTCGCACAAGTGAAGTGTAGAGAGCGAAAGCACAGTTCTATTTTCGTCTCATGATATTTCGTATTTTTAGTGTGAACATTAATCAAGAAGAGAGTGGCTGCAAATGTCACCAGCCCTTAAAGCACTCCATTTACTTGCTACCCGTCACCGTGTCAAACTGCCTGTATCATTGTATTAAAAAGACTGTAAGTTACCTAAATATTTTGGACATCCTCACAATGACGCTGTTAATGATCCGGTACTTTCAAGACAATAAATAACCTTTGTTTTCTTGAAAGTAGAGCCTTAATTGATTCAACGACCAGCTGAATTAAATGAAAAGTATCAATCAAACTGATCTTACAACCATCTGTAAGCCTAGTTACGTTTCTAGTTCTCAGACTTGTACGGTCAAGAGTTCTTACCTTGCCATCATAGGACAATGAAGCAAATTTGCAAATCCCAACAGAACTCCAAGCAAGGCCTGGGAAAGGGAGAAGCCAAAAATTTATTGTGTAGTTCGAAATTAAATTGTATATTTTTATGAGAGTTAAAATGTAATTTCATAATTTTAATAGCTTATATCTTTATAACTTTTAAAAGATGAAATCAAAATTTTATCATTTTAAAGGGGCTAAAGTATAATTTTGCCTTTTACTGAATTAAAATCTTGTAAAAATTAAAGAGCCAAAGTGAAAATTTCCATTTTCAGAGGGAGTTGGGCCCCTGCCAGCCCCCTGGCTTCCCCCTACCTAGGTATAGGGTTAAAACATTGTTAGATTAATTTTAACAGCATATTAGAAAACAGAGTTAGCAACAATTACCATATACACAGTCTTCATAATCACTGTAGGGTGAATTAGGTAATGGGTCTGCCCACTTAAGTTGTAAGTGGAGGATTTTACATGTAGGATATAAAACCACCTTCCAGAGGTTGATTCATCACCAGCATATATAGGAGCCTGTCACAAGTTAACAGATGAGTTTGTGTCGGCACCCTGTAGAAGGAAAACTCTTGTTGATGGAACTCCAGAATAGAAATGAAAGAAGAATTTGCAGTTCTTTTATGGTGACCATTGTGCAGAGAGATGATGGCATTTACATGAGCAAGACATTGTTAGGCATAGTTCAGACGAATATTTGTAACCAGATTACACAGCATTGTCATGGGCACAAGGGGCACTCTAGGCACTAGAACCCTTATATTGCTTTGGGCACACGCAAAAAAAGCGCTAGCATGAGTGAAGTGCAATATGTATATGTCTAAGGTTTTATATGCATGTGTCAGTGTGTGTATAAAGCTTAAGACATAATAAACTCTTAAGTGTTGTCTAGTTTATCCGGAAACCATGCATTTTTTTATTAGTTTATGTGCATGATTTCCTTATGGTCAATGTCTAGAGTTGAATACTCAAATATTTAGAAGTATAGAGTTCTTTCTTACTAGTAAAGGTATATGTAATGAAAAGGTGAAAATAAAAGAAATTAAAAGAACTTTAATCAAGCAGCCTTTTATACCTATTGCTTTACAAAAAACTGTGCCTAGGTGCACCAAGAGTGCGCCTGATCAAATGAGTTTGAAGCACTTTTGTTGTCTAGTGCTAAGGAAAACTAAAAAGAACTTTAATCAAGCAGCCTTTTCTTATACCTATTGCTTTACAAAAATGTGTGTCTAGGTGCACCAAGAGTGCACCTGATCAAATGAGTTTGAAGCACTTTTGTTGCCTAGTGCTAAGGGACAAGCACATCTAGGCACACGCCTTGACAACACTAGACAAGCCAAGACCCTCATAGTTGTACCAAAAAAAGAAACTATTGAAGATAAAGGCTAGGGTCCAAATAGTTTCAAAGAAAAAGAGAAAGTACAAGATAGCAAATCATACTCGGGATTAAACGTAACAGCCCATGTCCTGCCCACATTATTAAACAAGTACCAATCATTAAATTAAAAGCACCTGAATATAAAATAGTCCCATTTCCTTTTAAGACAAATAGATCAAGGCATAAACTCAAATTTGGGAATTAAATATAAAACAATTAAGTGAAAAAGTGTAAAGTTTATAAACATAAAATGACTTCAAGCAAAAAGAACTACAAGATGGAGAATTCAATTACCAATGCATATGCCCAGGATGCTCTTTGACAGGAATTCTGGCCTTCTGTGATTCCATATGTGCATCACAGATCGCCCTCTGCAGTGACATGTGACAGAAGTGACAATAATAACCCAGAGTTAATAACAAGCAAAAATTCCATCTCATTTAAATTGGTTCATTCACTAACTGCTATCCCCATTTGATAATTGATATATATTGCTTTCACTGATTTCAGAAACTACTAGTCATAAGTGATGGCTCTTATGATTGAGAAAATACAAAGGATTGACTTCATTCTTTGAAATTCCCAAACACCCATGAAAATTGATAAATTTTTGTTTTAGAAAATGCGATGAACATCTGAATACTCAGTAACCTTATTAATATTGGCAAATAATAGGGATAGTGATTCAAAGTCCTTTATGTGCAAATAATTAAGCTAGAGGTTTGCAAGTGTACATGTGTGCATGGAAGATTTTCGACAGGGAGTTTCCTGCTTGGCCGCAGCTTTATACCATATAGAACAATAAGTACATTTTAAATAAGTCAGTATAAATATACTGCCAATTTCTCATCCTTACCATGTCAGTGATACAGTTGTAACTTATATAACCATTGGATGCGTAAAATATCTAACCATAAAAGATGAAAGATCTTAGGTTCACATAGTTACAGAAATAAAACAGGAAAAAAGTAACATGACATTTCATCCATACATAAAAATTCCATCACAACAATTCAAGTAGAAAAGCAAATATGGCAATGGCCACTAGAGAATTTCAAGGTGATGTTAAAGTAGAATAATATGCAACCTATATACTTACAAGTATATGTTTTATCTTCACATCATAGTTAGCATTGCGTATAATGGCACACTCATATGCATTTGCCTTCCTGAGATTACACATAACTGCTGTCACCCACAGCAAAACAACAAGCGAAATTGAAAAACTCTATCAAGGTTAAAAATTTTAAGTATACCAATCTGCATAAAAAACTCAAGGAATGGAGGTAGAAGTTACAAGATCCTTCTCCCTTGCCCTCCTTTTTCCAGTGAGGGAAGGCAGGTGAGGAAATAGAAACCCCTTGAACCAGATAAGGAGTACAAACCAGGAGGGAAACGGAATACTAAATTACATGACCACCAGCTATAGGATCAGACAGTTATTAACTAATAGAAAAACTAAGATATGCTAAGACAACATACATCATTATACGTAGATCCCAAAACTTGACTGAAGATTCACAAGTTGCCACAACAGCGTTTATGTAATGTGGATCCGGTGTAATACCAAATAAGTAATGAAGCATACCAGCTGACTAGATTGCACCCAGATTTCCGCAATAAGATCTAAATAAGCATCAGAAAGGGAATTAAAATTTATACCCCGTTGAGTATAAAGGAACTTTTGGTTTATAGTAATTGCCACTGAGATGTAGTGAATGTTCCACTGCTATACCATGGAAAAATGGAGTCTAAACTAAATGCAAAGTCACCAATTTCCAAAAAAAAGACATGGTGAAGCTATATTGAATATATCGAGAGTGAATAAAAAGGACAAAATGAGTAACTAATGGTACCCATTTCAAATTTCTCTTTTGCGCCTTTGAGGAATGTATTCTAGTGATGATGCATAGCCTCCGTCAATGTAAAACCTAGAAGTTGGCCACATACTACTAAACAGACCACTGATGGAAAGACAAAGATAATGCATTCAGATAGTAACATGGGCAGCTTTTTTTTGAACAATCTAAACTCTATCGGAAAATATTTTCATCATCAATGCTAATCAATTTATCATGTCTTCCAGATGGCCACCGGAGAACACTGTTTTTATAGACATATACACAGTAAGCCAAAGTAGATTTTACGGAAAAAGCCCTATACTATATGCCAAGAACAAGCTTTTTGGATTAACGCAGAAACTCGCCAATTAATCTTACCAACATGAGCATCAAGGGAAGAAACTCGTTCAATCTGGGACGAATTTAACTGCCCATGTAGCTCAGGGATGTGCAATATTGCAGACTCGCCATCAAAACAACAAAGAAAAGTATTAAACAGCCACCGATCATCTTTTAGCCACCAGACTTCATATAGGTCAATGTCATTGCTAAAGACCATTAGCGAAACAACTAATGCAAACTGATACAGGCATAAAAACACTTGAACTTCGTTGCACTTGCACCGCCAAGGAAGCAGGAGATTCAATTGAGCTAGTGCATCTTAGCTAACACAGTACAACGTTCAACACCCGCGATTTTGCCGGATGCTGTTGCTAAAACGTTTTGAATTTATATTTGGATTTGGATAGGCTACGCTGCCAATGATATGCTATGTTTATTTGACAGTCCAATGTGAGCCGAATAGACTTCGGAAAAGCCCCCAACTTAATCAAACACTTAGGCCCATAAAGGCCTAGAAGGTTGTCTGATGTCTATTCTATTCAGTCTCTCACCACATTACTATTTTACCATATAAATGGTTTGTAAGATATTTCTAAAATTGGATCATTATTTGGTACCTCTTATTTGACACCTGGGAAGTCAGAATTATCTTTGGGGCTCAAATTTTTATTTATATTTTTATAACTTTTAAATAATCAAATTAAATTTTGTGGATTAAAATGCTATTAAGATATAATTTTATAAAATTTAAAAAATTAAAGTGATATTTTTCTATTTTAGAGGCACTGTTCGTCGTCTCTGTCTGTAAAGCTTTCTTTAAAATATTAATTAAAGTTGCATGATAATTTTTTAATATCATTTGTGAATTTGAAAAACTTCATTACTATTCTTTGCATACATTTAACATTTTATGAATGAATTTTGTGATTGTTCTTTTTTATAATATTGTTTTTAAAATTCGAATTTATATATATTTTTTAAGAATTTACTCAATATTTATTGGTATCAAATAATTATATTTTTTAAAATCATATGAATTCCTTTCTGTTTTCAACTTTTTGAAGGAATGATGCTGAAACAATGTATGATATACTTTATTTATTACAAGTTAAAATATGTTATAGGTCTTTGTATTTTTTATGGATTTAAATTTTAGTTGTTATAGTTTTGTTTTTAAGAATTTAGTCTTTATCGTTTTATGTTTAATGATTTAGTCCTTTTATTTTTTAAATTTTAAAATTCAAGTTTAATTATTAACACTGTTTCTTTTTGTTAAATTTGTTGGTGAGATATTTTGAAATAAAAAATAGTCACTTGGTAGCAATATAACTAAAATGTTGCAATGAACTTGAATTTAACAAAATAATCTTAACAGTTGGACCTGAATTTTAAATTTTTTAAAAAATAAAGGAATTAAATTCCTAAAAATAAAATTATAGGGACTAAATTCCTAATTTATGAAAAGGATAGGGACTTGTATCAGATTTTAACCTATATTATTTTCTACTGTGCTCTGACTACTGACCACCATTATGGATTGCACGACGCTCACTGAGTTTTCTTTAAGGGTAAATTGCACCACAAGTCACCTAAATACTGTTCATTTTCTTTTCCGGCCACTCAAGTATCAATTTTTAGTTTTTGGTCACCTAACTTTCGTTTTTTTTTTGTACTTTTTCGTTATCTGTATAGCGGAAAATGACGTGGCTGTTAAGTGAAAAAACAAAAAATTATGAAGAAATTGGGTGTTTTTTTTTTTTTTTTTTTTTTTTTGGGGAGAGAGAGTTTTGTCTAAACTTGGATGTTTTGTATTTTTATAATTTTTTTAAATTATTGGGGTTTCTTTGTGGGGCTGGAACTTCTTCCAGTTCTTTTACTTCAACGAATAAGAAATCAAAACCTAGCCAACCTCTGCGCAGCTCGCTTTACTGTTTATAGTTACAGATATTTTTTTTTTCTTTTGGTAAACTACTAAAATAGTCACTTTTATTTTAACTCACTTTACATTTTAGTTATTTACATTATCACGCTGTAATATTTTAGTCATTGAGTCATTAATTACCGTCAACAATGTAACAGTAAATTAATGTGACACATTAAATAATTATTTCAAACAAAAAATTTAGGTTAATATATAATTGGTTCTAATAATTTTTTTTAAGAAAATTAATTTTTTTCTTTTTTTTTTATTCTCTTGTGCTTCTCTCTGTATTTTCCTCCCTTCTTAATTTCTTTTAACATAAATTTTTTTATATTTTCTATTTGTTAAAATCTCTATATTTTAATTTTTTTGAACAATTTAATAATGTTTGTCCATTTGATTTTTTTTGTTTAAAATAATTTCTGAATCTGAATTCCTTTAAATAATTAATCAACGATGCTGTACAGCCCATGGATGAGGTTGTTGGTGTTGTACTTGTTAACTTAATAAAAGTCCATTTAATGTTAAAAAAAGATTGCAACAGCTACGCCATTGTGCATAATTGGAGGGCAATTATATTCATAGCCTTTAAAACTATTCTAAACCCAAATGGATTGGGTGTTTGCAATTCTTTTAAGACCTTTGGTCAGGTGAATTGTCTCTATATGCATACAATATTTTCAAACTAAGGGAACTGCAATTTTGTTTATTCCAAAAAACCTCACTCAATGAATAAACAGTAGGCTGAATTTTAAAATATACATGGTTGGTGTTTAATACACTAATATTAGGTTAAATTCTACTTTCAGTCTATGTACTTTTTTAAAAGTTACGGATTTAGTTTATATATTTTAATTTTAGAATCCAATCCTCACCAAATAATAATTGTTAATTTCATTAAGTCTTAACTATTTTTAAAATTTGATGGGGCTGACATAATATCATATGTATAATGTCATATCAGAATTGAATTAATGAAAATTTAAGATTCGAAAAAGTATTGGGAATTAAAATGATTCAATTGGAGAATACGAATTAAATCTACAATTGTACGCATGGTACAAGACCAACAATTGAATTTAACCTAATGGAGTTAAGTATTTTCGTTTGGGTTAGGGCTATAATTTTAAATTTTGAAAAGCACAGATATTAAAATTAATTAAATTAAAATATAGGGGTTATATCAACAACTTTTGTAAAGTAAGGTGACTAATAGCCGAATTTAACCTTCTTTTAAGCTAAAAGAAAAAAAAAACAAAAATGGGCATCGCAGCACGTGGAGATTGGAGATCAGAGGGAGAGCGAAAGAAATGCAATTTGCACATGAATTCCAGGAATTTACTTTGTTGTCTTTGTATATATATAAAAATCAATTTAATATAAGTATGGTGGGAAATATAGTATATGCTATGCATGGTACAACATTTTGTATCATGATTCGTAGAGTGAATTGCGTGAAATAGTGGAAATTTGAAAATCACGTTCTCTTTCAATGATGGAAATTGTGTGAGGTGGTTGGAATTAATGTACACTTTGGATCATGTAAGTTTAAATTTTAAAAATAATATAATTATAAATTCTAAATATAAATTTTAAAATAAATATGAAAAATATTAAAAAATAATTATAATTAATAATAAATAAATAAAATTTGAATTAGCGTAAATCTTTTAATTCTACATTTGAAATTAATGTTTGTTCCAGATGAAATATGATTACGACGAACATAAATTCTTTTTTACAAATTTCTAATTAAATTTCGAACTTTTTAGATTTTGATATAAATATATTATATCTTTCTATTTCTTAAAAATATTAATAAAAAGTTTATATGATAAGTGACACAATTTGAAAATGTTATGACATCCTCTCTTAACAACATTAAATTAAAAAAAAAACTCGAAATTTAAATTCAAAAATCAAATTCAACCTAAAGTAAAGTTGTAAAGTTATGAAATTTAGAAACTATAAATATTATTTTATTCTTAATAAAAGATGAACTATTTAAAATTTTGTTGAGGCTAAATTGTGATTTTAAACTTGGACAAAGCACGTGTCGTGCGGAGAATGGGGCGGGATTTATACAGCAAAGGATTTATTTATTTATTTATTTATTGCTTAATGATAATTTTGACTACTATTGTTTGTATTTTTTTGTCAAAATTGTTTTAATTATATTTTTAGTCTTTTTTAGCTATCAACTATTTATTTTTTTTTCAAACTGTATTTTTTAACAGATTTAATGGATAAACTCAAGGTTTCAATCTTTCTTTTCTTCCAAAAAGTTCCAATCTTTCGTATATTTGTTTATTGGGAAGTTTTTCTACAAAGTTGATTTTTTTAAATAATTACTTTTATTTTCTTTAGATTAAGAGTTTTTTTAATTTAATATACTATTTATTTATTTTATTATTTTTTACGTGTAATTATCTTATTGGGTTATTTAAGTAATATATTACATTTTATTAAAAATATTCTACATCATCTCCGTTAACTTATTTAACAGTACTTTTATTAAATCTATTAGAAAAAGTAGATTGAAAAAGATAACAAAAGTTAATGGTAAAAAAAATACTCAAAAATATAATTAGGATTATTTTGACAAAACATATAAATGGTAGTGACCAAATTTGTTATTAAGCCATTTTTTTAAACGCATTATTAACGGGGGTGATCACATGCACTTTCTTAAATTCAAGTAAAAAAATTGAATTTAAAAAGTGAATTATCGGTAAGGTGACGTGTATATGTATTGAATAAAAAAACTACTAAAAGAAATTGAAATACGACATATATTTATATCTTTTAAAGTCAACTTAAAAGAAAAGAAGAAATATTTTCCGAGATTTGATAAAGATTCATGTACCCTTGTATAGTTTAAAAAAAGATGTTATCACTTTCTTAAGGGAAAAAAAAACTATCTTAAAAAAATGCACTAACTTCTTTAAGGTTTACTTATGGTAAATAAAAAAAAATAACTTTAATCTTTAATAATTATTAAATTTTTTTATACTTCGTATTTATATTTAGGTTTAATATATCATTTAATACTCAAATTTGATACTTTTTAATTTGGTATATGTATTCCAAAAGAGTTATATATTTTAGTATTTAAATTTAATAATGTTAATTTTTTTAGTGTTTAATTTGAATTTTAAAATTAATTTGATGAAAGTTAATTTATAATAATATTAAGTTTAATTTTTTATGATTTTATTAATAGAATAAATTTAGTATCATTTGTAAATTTGTTAGTTTTGTATTTAACTTGTCAATTGCAGCCCGACAGATGTAGTTTAACTCTCATTAACCCTAAAACCTAAATTAAACACTAAAAAATCAACATTGTTACTTTCAGGCACCAAAATGTAAAAACTTTTATCAAATATAGATACCAACATTAGAAAAAAATGTGAAACTATTATGTACCAAATTATGTATTAATCCTTATATTAAATAGCTTTCGATTAAAATATTGAAATATATAATTAAATTAAAATATTTTAATTATTATTAAATTAAATTATAAATATAAATTTAATGAATTCATCTGAATGTTAATATATATCTAAATTAAATATAAAATTAAAATTATTAGTGATATATATTAAAAAATTTTGAGAAAAAACATAATTATTTATTTTTCCTTGTTTTCGTCAACCATTAATTGCTTTGAGTAGAAAGAAAAAAATTGCTTTAAGCTGAAATTGGGCAAAACTAATAGTGAAAAGTGGGACGTTAAGTATGCAACAATTTATGAGTAAAGGAACGAAAGCCTCGGCCACAGTATCTACGAAACAACGGATCTTCCAAACGACATTCTCTCGTGCTTTTTGCCTTCACGTTAAAGCATGCAGTGAATTGAAATTCTGAAATTACCCTTCAACTTTGTATAACTGCCGCCAACTAACCATCATCAACTCTCGCCAAACAAGTTTTGTCTATCATCTTCGTAATCCTAATTTGTACCCGTCATACCTCTTAAACCTTTCATTTCATCACCATCTTTTTGCAGTTTCTCTTTATGGGTGAAAGTGAAACTATTAAAAGCTGCTAACAGGGAAGTGAATTAAAAGAGAGATGATAAAGAAGCCACAAAAGGTCAACATGTTTATTAAAAAATGGTCTGAGCTTGATTGGCGTCTTCTCTTCTTAGTGGTCGTTCCCCTTTCGTTTCTGTTTTTTGTTTCTTCCTTAACTTCTACGCATCTCAGTTCTGTCGTCTCGGTCCGCTCCTTTATCTTCAGCAACTTGTCGGATTTTATAAGTTTACATCCCCACTCGGCCAACGCTGTTCGGTCGTTGGACAGGTCGAGGATTGCGGTTTGCTTGGTTGGTGGAGCCAGGAGGTTCGAGCTGACGGGACCTTCCATCGTGGAGAAGGTTCTTAAACGGTACCCCAATGCAGACCTTTTTTTGCATTGTCCCATGGACAAAAATGCCTTCAAACTATCGCTTCTAAGAACTGCCCCGAGGCTCGCCTCTGTTCGAATTTTCGAGCAGAAACTAGTGCCGGAGACGGGGGAGCAAGTCCGTGTCCTCACGGCGGCCAACTCCCCTAATGGCATCCAGGTAGAAACTATTCACTTTTTTAACATGCTTGGTTAAGCTTAATTTGTATTTTTTTTAATTATTGAGTTGGTGGGTATTTTGGAGCTAGAGTTGGTAGCCCACTCCTTTGGGAGGTGTTTACTTGTTCTCCAATTTTCTTCAAATTTACACATTTTGCGTTGTTTGATACATCCACCCGTTCCTTAGCATCTGACCAAACCTTATTGGCAAAGTCATAACAAATTCAAGTTTGGTATCCGTATGTTATTGTTGAAGGAAACTGCTAGTGCCAGTAAATTAGTATTGAATGATCCTGCTGACAGACTCTTTTCAACTCCCGAAAGCAAAAAGAAGGGGGAAAAGCAGTTTTTGTAGATCCATTTTTTACGTTTATGGTTCCAAGAATATATTGTAATCTTAAAATTCACGTTTCTGGTATATAGGGTCTTCTGCAGTATTTCAATTTGGTGGAGGGATGCATCACGATGATCGAGTCACACCAAAAGCAACACGGCTTCACCTATGACTGGATCGTTCGGACCAGAGTAGACGGTTACTGGAGTGCGCCGTTACATCCCCGAAATTTCGCGGCGGGCCGATATACCGTCCCATCTGGGTCAGTTTACGGTGGCCTTAATGACCGCCTCGGCATCGGCGATTTCTTCACTTCCAAGATTGCTCTCTCCCGCCTTGCTCTCATCCCCGAAATCGACAAGGCAGGGTACAGGCAACTCAACTCGGAATCTGCGTTCAAAGCCCAACTCACCACCCTAAACATATCCTATGCGGAGAATAGATTACCGTTCTGCGTGGTGACGGATCGGACGTACGAGTTCCCGCCTGCCCGTTTAGGTGTGCCGGTGGCGGCGATGTCGAGCCTGGGTCCACTGAGTGGGGCCAAATGCAGGCCGTGCAGCCCTGTATGTAAAGACCGTTGTGTGGCGGACGTGATGTCGTCGCTTGACAAGGGATGGAGCTGGACCGACTGGGGTAACGGGACTCTTGAGCTATGCAACGCTCAAGGCGAGTGGGAGAAGGGATGGGAGAATATTTTCGATAGGGTTGCGGGTCAAAAACTCGCTCAAGAGAGGAAGCGAGTTAAAAGTTTGAAGCTGGAGGAATGTATTGGTGATTTTAGAGAAATGAAGAAAAAGGCCTTCAAGTGGGAGGCACCTACGCCGGAGGAGATCTGTGGACTGGGGTTGGGCGTCTCACAAAATTGATTCTTATTCTTTAGAATCAAAGCTTATTTAGTGTAGCCAGCAAGTACGTTCTTTCGGAATTGTAAATTTTTCTTTAATTAATTTTCCAATTTAGAAATTTCATTAATATGAAAACAATATAAAGATAAGAAAATAAGTCAGATCATATCCAAAATGGTTAAGGTTTTTTATTGACGGTTTAACCATGCATGTAAAACAAAATAATAAGATTAAGTTGTAGTTTTCATATTTTTTGTTAAGTCTTTTTTCCCTGTATTTATATAATATGGTTAATTTAATTTAATTTAAATAGTAATAGTAACTATGATATATATATTTCATCATGCATGGTTAATTTTGTGTAATTATATAATACGATTATTGTTTATAAATGTGACATGCTAAATAAATTTTCATGCATAATGACACGTACCTTACCTTAAGGTTAACACGCTTATACTCAAAGTAGGTTTACATACATAAGGTTCTCACCATATACAGGCGAACCCATATTACACATTATGTTTACTCATATTGGGCTCACCCATACTACGAATGTGCGAGCACTACACATGTGCAAATCCATACATAATATAAGTTAAAACTCGACGGACTAACAAGTCAATGAGTTGATAATAGTTAGTATCGTAACAAATATTATTTCAAGGCACAGAATTATACTTTGTAATGTAATATTCTCGACATTGTCTTAAATTTTCAGGGATTGGCATTGCGAGTCTGCAGATACTTCAGCTAACCTCTATCCCCTGTACTAGATTATTGATTTGCTTTAAATAACAAGCGGCAAAAACAAGAAGGGCATTGTAAACACGACGCATGGGAAGAAAGCTTGAAACTTCATCTTAAACAATCGAATGTGAGAATGAAGTAAGAAGGGTGGTTGCAAACCAAAGGGTCAGCAAAAGGTTGCTGGTCGAGTGACCAAACTGTCAAAACCAAACTATCAATGTGGATATACTAAATAGGCAATTGGGCAGTATATGTATGGTGATGTCTCAGTAACACCATCCGCATGGGCCACCCATACTCATCTATTTCTTGGTAGTTCACTTGTCATTTCTTCGTCACTATACCTTTCTTTCATCCATTTTATATTTCCTGTTTTTGCTTTTGTTGTTTATTTTTAGGAATCACACATTAATATATGAACCAGCTTCCCTCACCCTGTTTCACTTCATTTATATTATTCCTACTTTTGACTTCAGCTTTTAATATTTACTAGGAAATTTCACTTTCTTATTCCCAATTAATTTTTGTGCTAGTGACTACTACCAACTGATAAACAATAAATCATTTTTTGTTTCCTCTTCAATGCTTGATATACACATCAAATGTGATTGGTTAGTGCTTGCGTGGTCCTTTCAGTTCAACTACACACCAAATTACCACTTGTCTTTTCTTTTATTGCTTCACTAATGCGCATAGGCAAGCAGTAAAAGAAAGCATGAGTTACCTAATTCCTTCCTACCATACCAAAGCGTAAAGGAAAAAATACTAACAGAGCAGTAATCAATAAATTAAAACAGCAGTGATAGCAATGTCTCCGTCATCGGACGACGGTTTTCCTTAGCCTCGTCCGGTCTAAGATCAGTTTTGAGTCTCAGTGGCCTGTGAGGCGGCTTTTCCGGTTCCCTACATCAGTGTTGAATCTCACTGTACGATCCAATATTCCATTTCCTTTGAGCTTGCATTGAGTTTTGTATAATAAGTGAAATGCATGGCTTGTGGAGTAGAGGGCTGGCCGCCACCTTATCCATTGATTGCACACAAATACAGTACAAAGGGTAGCAATAAGAATTCTGATGTTTGGGCCCCGTAATTACATTACAAACAATGAAATGAATCGGGTACTGTAGGCCCGAGTATCATACCTGCTTACGTTTTCGTACGGAGTAGCGGTTGAGTTGTTAAAGTTAGATGTTAGTGGAGGAGGGATAATGTGCTGTTGATTTGGATTGGATATCTGCTGATTGCATGCATTTATAGAGTGGGTACAGCCCCAGCGCAGTGTCCTGTCCTCTCCTCTGTTGAGGTCTCTTTACTCACCTATCCATGCATTGGCATCGGCAATGCTCTCAACGTCTTGCCTCCTAAAACTATAATTAAATTATGGTTTTCATTATTTTATTTCATTGGAATATTTAATATATTATTTTAATTTTTACTATTATTTTTATCATATCTTACTTTTCCATGAGATACACGGATTAATCGCATATATTATTCAATTATTTTTAATTAGTAATATATTGAAAAAATTCGATATATTATAAGCAAATAAATTCAAAGAGATAAAACTTTGTTTATATTTTGATATAAAAATTTAATGATTGGAAATATTATAATTTTATTTACAATTTGTTACATGAATTCTTTATTAAAAGTAAGCGAATTATTTTAATTAGTGAAAAATAAAAATACAAAACCCATTTGTTATGGCGCCCCTAAAAAATGTTGGGAAATTTTAATTTATTTCTTGAAAATTTTTAAAATTTTCAATTAGGCTCTCAATTTTTATTTTTTTTTGGAAAATTTCATTTCTCTCTTTAATTTTTTAAAATATTTTAATTAAGTCTCGTCAAATTTTTGAAAATTCTCATTATACCTTTTTTTTTTAAGTTCTCGTTATACTCTTTTAAAAAAATTTATTAGGTTATCCTCGTATTATGGACATATAATTAATAGAAAATAAACATATTAAATAGACAAATTTTAACAGAAATTGTTAGAAATAATAATAACTAGATTAAAATTTTTAAATTAAAAAATTAAGAGGATAAATTTTTAACTTTTGAAGTACAATAATGAAATCTCAATTTTTATAGAAGTACACATTTTAACCTAGTTTGAAATATGCATGGAATGATCACTTGATCATTGTAGGTTAAAATGCTCCAATCATGTTTAGTGTTAATATCTCATTGACACTCTCTGATGCTTGGTATTTTGGTAGAGAAGATAATAGAGTAAAAGTATGTGTAGGAGAGATCATACCTGTGGTAAGAATAAAACTTTATATTTATAATTGATTTGTGGTTTGCCCAAATGTTGTCACTATTTTAATGACTCTTAATTGAGGAGGTGTTAATATCTCATTCTCATGTAAGCTTTTTGAAGGGAGCATTTGTGGGCTACGTGTTAATGGCTAACACTAATGTATAGACTCTCTGTGAAGTTTCAACTCTTGTGGGCTTTATTTTGAGTTGGAAATAGTTTGGGCAAGAATAGATTTGTTCATTAATTGAGTTATTTGTCCAGATCCATTCAAAAATTAAAAGAGTTTTGATAAAAATATTAAGTTTGAAAAATGAGTTTGGACAAAAAATTAGGCCCGTTTAAAAATGGGTTAGACTCGAGTTTGAACATTTAAAGCTTGACCTGACAAGTTTTTAAGTTTATAGTACTTTATATTATATTATTTTTTATATTTTGTAATTTACAACACATAAAAGAATAATATATACTAAATATATAATACTACTTTAATGTTAACATCAAAATAATATTAAGTTGACTATATAAAAAATTAATAAAAAATATTAACTTAAAATAATATAATATATTTTTAAATATTTAAAAATAATATGGACAGAGCAAAAATGGGCTTATCCTAGTCTTTTGCAAATATGGACGAGATTGGGTAAAATTTTAGACTCATATTTCAAGTGGAGTTATGCATGCTTGGCCAAGCACAAAGTACATTAATGTCATGCTCAAGGTCAACTCGATTGGCCCATGAACACCTCTAGACCTTAACTATGCTATTAAATGTATATATCTTTTTATTTTGAACCAATTGAGTCTCAACTCAATTGACACCGGCATTATTACCAATCTAGGAGGACATAGGTTCAAAAGCGTTAGGATGCGCTTATTCTATTATTTAAAGGTTGAAAATAGATTATAAATAATTCTAACATTATATAAAAAAATATTATCGAAGATATAATATAAAAGCCACACAATTTAAACACATATCAAACGATGATATATGAAAAAAAAACTTTAACCATTATGGCATTCAAATCATTTACTCATTTTATAGAAAAATATAATAACAATTAAATTGAAGTGGCTTATAAATGTTTTATAGCACTAAAATAATTACCCATATCCAGCTAACCACCTAGATAATAATGCCATTTAAATCTTCAAAAAAGAAAATAATGTGATTTAAAGGTGGTCGGGCAATGAATTAATTTCATTTTGGAATACTCCAATAATCCAAATTCCAAGGTTGCAACTTGAGTTAATTCAACAGAATCCGGTTGCTTAATTTGAAATCTTATCTCAATTATATGTACTCCAGAAGTTCTCCCAATCCTACCTGTCATGTCTGGAGCGCTTGCCATTTCATTTGCCAACAATGCTTCTGTTATAATTTCTTCACAAAATCCATCTTAACCCCTTACCTAACCAAACACGTGAAGGACACGTGCAAACTGGGTTTCATTTACCTTCACATGACGTGGCATTTTATACTTTCTATCATCAGATGATCTGTTGAATTAAGAAGGGCACATTTGGCACGCCACATCATCCATCACGTGGCTTGTCAGGTCTGGAAATTGGCTCGCTCTTAACGAGATAATTATTCTCACCTAATGGCACGTGACGGGTTGCTGTTAAAATTTTATTGGCTTAACTATTATTCAAATATCAAGAAATCATTCACCAGGTTTATGATCTTCAAATGATGGCATAATATGTGCAATCGCTCGTGTCTGTGTAATTTGCTGGCCTAGATTTCTGCATAAATCGGAGGACGAACAATGGGATACTTATATTCTTAGTCCCTTTGGATGGGCAAATGAGTTTAATATAAAATAACGGTGATAATAAAATTAAATAGTATAACGATACTTTAATAAAAGATAATTTTTTTTAGATACACTATATTGAAGATAAATATCCATTTAAATGGACTCTTAATATTTAAAATATTTGATTTTTTTGTTTAAAAATATCAATTACTAGTGAGTTGTAAATCTATTTATGGGACAAACTTTTCTGTGCTTGAATGTTTGCTTATAATTTAGAAGAGTTTGAGAAAAAAATATTGAGTATGAAGAATAAGTTTAGACAAAAAATTAGATCCGTTTTAAATATATATCAAGATTGAATTCATGCATTCAAAGCTTGAACCTAGTTCGACCGTTTTCTAAGTTTATATTATATCATATTATGTTCTGTATATGTATTAAGTAATTTTTAATCCATAAAAAAATAAATTTAGAGTAATAAATAACACTATAATATAAACATATTAAAAGATGTTTAGTTCTCTATAAATAAAATTTTAATGAATGAAAAAATTTATTAAATATTAAATTAAATATAATATAATTTTTTTAAAAATTTGAAAATATTATGGGTGTGACTAAAATCGGGTAGGGTTACCCAATTATAAATATGAGCATTTTTTAGTAAAATTTTAGGCCTATATTTCAGGTCAGATTGAGCTTAGGCAAGCATGAAGTGTTGGAAAAATCATTTTAGAAAAATAGTGTTTTTAGGTATAGCGAGAATTTAATTTTTTCTTAGAACCGAGCCATTGCGATATTTATAGTAATAAACTTTAATCGAAATTACACCTGTGATTTGTGTGAAGGCAGTCTAGGTCTTTTCTTGTTTTCAACCAATCGATCTTTTTCGTTATCCTTAAATCCCGAATTGCTTTGAGTGTCGGCTCAAAGCCTCAAATAAATAGAATCAATGCACAGAATGAAAACTTTGATTAAATTTTTGTAAGAAAGTGAATTATCTTTATGAACCGAAAATTATGAGCATTCATGCGAAAATAAATTTTATTCTTAAAATAAATTGCCATTGTTTGTCAACAAAATATCACTGCTCAAAAGTGTATATTGTATATGAATAGGTTAACTCATAATTTTTATCTATAGAGAAACGATATAAAAGTTCTATTTGAATAAAGTTTAATTAAATAATAATATTTTAATTAAAAAATACAATGTTACAGTGGAACGCAAGGGACATTGACATCAAGTGGTGAAACTAAGGGTTGGCAGGGGTCCGACCCCTCTAAAATAATTTTTTTTTCATATGGCTCATTTAAAATTTTAAAATTTTAAATTAGTAATGATAAAATTGCACTTTGGCCCCCTTAAAAATATAAAAATTTGATCTAATCATTTAAAAACTATAAAGATATAGTCTATTAAAATGGTGAAATTATATTTTTTCTATCGTAAAAATTATAATTTAATTTCGCCCCCTCTAAGAAATTTTTCTGATTTTACCCCTATTGATATCCTTAGTAAATACTAGGGTTTACTGCCCCTATCAAGTAACCATGCCCTATTGGCATTTCATGTATTGAGCACGATTATATATGTTATCTAGACTTTTATTTAGCACTTATAATTTATCCAACCCAATAACTATTTTTATCATTTAAAATATTATTTATTTATTTAACTTAACTAAATTAATTTCTCAAATAATTTTTTTTTCAACTCAATTCTAATTCTGTTAAAGTAATGACAATTTTACTGTATTAGTATACACGAGTAAATTAATTTAATTACCTTATTCAACAAATCTATGATAACTAATTAATTTAATTCTCACTTTGAACTTCAATTATTTAATTAAATAAATTAGATAATAATTCAAAGAATTTAAATTTATTTCTAAGTCATCTTTAGTACTTAGCAAGAAAACACATTCACTATGGATATTGATGCATGCGATCCATTTCTTTTACTTATTGTTTTCATTCATTCATTCCACAATCTATCAGTTCTACATGCAATTCGTTTTGGGTTATCTCAAGCTAGGGGAGGAATCGATTTGACATATATAATTTAGACTTAAATAAATTGTAATTAAGTTCAGGCTCTATGCCTATTAATTACAACTTATTTAATCGTGGAGTCATTCCACTATAATACCATGACTGAACTCTCCCTTATTATTTGTCATTACGAAACTTATCTTATTAATTGCTCGTTCAATGACCTTGTCATAAATGTGTTACCTTCACGGGATATTTTTAATCTTTCTGAGATAAAATTCGTTCTCTCAGTATGCTCTTATTTTATTTCATGATTTTCATTTTACATCTTTCAATATGAAAAAGTCAATTATTAATACATAGCGATTAAATCATTTGTTTTATGACAAATGACATGTGACCATGTTCCTTTGTCATAAATCACGCAATACCGATGAGATGACATCATTTATCTTTTATTGGGCTATGAATTTTATTATGATGAAATGATGTTACATAATACAAAAGTCTTATACTCAACACACCCACTTTCAGCTCCTTAACTATTTGAGCTCAAGTTTTCATCGACATCAAAATATACGAGTCACACATACATAGCCCATCATCCATATAAGTATGTCACACTATGAACGTCACAAGTGACTAAATCTATAAACAGATATAGGATAAATTTAACTTTAGCCTTGTTTAATGTATTGTTAGTTTAGACATTGAAATTTATGTCTTTATTTTCTAGAAGTCATTCGTTCCGATGTTTAAGACAAAACATTTGCTAATTGGACTTGATAGAGAGATAATAGTTTTTTAATTGATTTACTCAATTTTGATTAGACTACTGACTATTTAAATTATCTACTAATATAAATTGTCTTCTAGCATTATGGTCCAATCACATAATGCAACTTAGTATTAGTTAAAAATTAAATAATCAATGAGCCAATATTTCGTTACATTTTGTTTTGCATGTAGAAACCTTTCAGGGCATATACAAATGATATTAATGTATAATGAAATTTCATTTAAATTAAATTGTTCGAAATATTACAAATTAAATTGACGAATATAGCACTAGATCCTGATATGAGGTGTATTGATATTATGCTTAAGCCCAATGCAAATTCAATCTGGTCCGACTTATGAACATCTCTAGTGGGTTCGTTATCACTCTTAAGTAATGGTTAGTTTACCATTTAAGTTGAAAAGTGTGATAAAAGTTTATTTTAAAAAGTGTTTTCCAAAATTTGGCACTATTTATTGTTGTCGTAAAAAAGTATTTTTGTGAATATAAAATACCTATTTTAAATATAATATTGTGAAATAGAATATTTAATGGAAGGAAGAATTCATTAAATAGGGTAAAAAAGTTAAAAATATTTACTTGTAAACTTGGGTTAAAAATTCAAGATTAATTTACTTGTTTATGGTCAATTTTATTTATTTGAAATCATTACTTTTCAATCTAAATAGTTTTGTCTAAGCTTTCAAACTTGAATATAAATAAAACAAAGGAGAAAGACATGGTGACAAATTGAAAATGTTATGGGAGTTCTAGCTGGTCAAACATACAGCTTTCGCTGACTTTCACTACTCCAAGGAATGGTTTTTCAGAAGAGAGACAAGATTTTCATTTTTGTTTTTTTTTTTTTAGCTGTAGAAAACTTGAAAAGAAAGACATGTTTTTTTGGTAATTAAGAGGATACTAACAAGATTAAATACAGTAAAATAAATATGAAAAAATGGAGTGCAAAAGGATTTTGTTAGCTAAAATGACAAATGTTACATAATTGGACTGTAAGAATAAAATTCAGTTATATGGCTCCAAAATGATTTTAGTTTTATGGTAACAGAAATGGCATTTACAGCTTCTGCTGTATTTATTGATAAAAATAGGCATGAAAAAGAGTACATATATATAGTATACATTGCGACGGACGCAATATTCAATCATCTGCCTCGTTTCATAAAAATAAATTGGTTAATTTTTCTTTTCTTCAAAAATGAAGGTTTACTTTTTACCAGTCTAAATCCAAATACAACATGCAAACATGGCTTTCAAAAACGCTAGAAAATATACAGATGAATGCCGGTGTTTAACGGTATTATTATTTAAGAGTCGCTGTAGTGTGATAATCAATCATGTTGTAGAGCATCCATAGTCAATAAACTTTGCAATATCCAAGACCTCTCGTGGCAGTAGAACAGAGATACAGCCACAGAGCATGTCCGGCATAATCTCGTGAATGGCGGTATGGCCAATTAAAATAGAGAAAAATAATTTTCCACGCATTATTGGTTTTGATAAGAAAGCGTATTATTGGTAGAAGATATACAATTATGCATTTCATCCGTGAATAAAGGGTAATCGAACTATTAATCTGCTGAGAAGTTGAGAACCTAAAAAAAGAAAAGAAAAGATTTTTTCGTTAGTGTTTATAATAATTAATATTATTGGAAGATTCTTAAGCCTCCATCATCCATATATAATCTTCTTGTACCGCGTGAAACATTGATAGCTTAGCGCTGCATAATCTTCTTCGTTTTCCAGCGATTACAACCCTCACGCGTTTCCAAGGGCAGATTTGCATCTCTGATTGGAGATGCAAGTAGAGGGGCGTGGTCCTGTTATATTTAATGGTGACAGCTAAAGCCCTTCTAACTTTGTTTTTTGTATAATTTAGTTAGTTGGGAACAAGGGAACTGAGAGCACCTCTGGCATATGCCTAGGGATGGCTTAGCCCTCATGCCCTGTCCGTACCTTTTATCCTTTATTTTATTTTTTCATCAGTGAGAAATTCAGCTGTAATTTCATTTAGTAGTGATGTAATTGCTGGTCTACTTTAATTAAATTTCCAAGTCCCTATGATAAAATCCAAGAGTTAAGTTCATCTTAATGATGGCTGTTTTGCATAAAACACTTGAAGGAACAACTAAGCTTCATCTTCTTGCATTATATCAGGTTAAATGAGCTTGTTGGATTGATTGGAGGAAGAATTGGGTAGTAGGTGAAGTTTTATATAACAGTACTAATGTATGGCTTCATGATTTAGAGCCACTATATAATGAAGGCCAGGAACTTTGAATAACAAACAAGCCTCTCCTGTCGTATCAGTCATTGGATTGACAGGAGATTGTTTTTGGGTCAAACCACCGAATTTTAAAAAAATTAAGTTATTACAAGTTTGAGTTTTGTTGTTGTTTATAAGAGAAATTATTTGGGTTTTAAGTAATTTAAAAAAAATCATATTAAAATTTAAATGATTTTAGGTTTTTAAGATGAAATTTGAGTTAAATTAAATACAGGGATGATAAAATGATTTAGATTTTATAAATTATTTTAGGAACTTACCATATTGAGTATTGAGCAGAGTTGCCAGAGTGTCAAAACCACGTTGTGTCTCGTCTCAACTCAGCTATAATCACCTTGGTTTGCAACTCGAAACCCACATGATATGACTGATTTTTTACTTTAGCGGCTCTAATCTAACAATAACAGCTAATATAATTATTCGCGGATCCAGTGCCCTCGGCCCCGATCCTCACCCTGCCCCTCGTGCGTGCGCCTTAGTTGTCCTCCCTTTATATACTACTTATCCATCTCCATTTTTTTCTCAATTTCTCTTATCAAAAGCACACAACTCGGAGGAGACCCAATTGAAACACCAAATCCAAAAAAATGGTAGGCGTTTTCAGGCGCTCCCTCTCTTTTCCAAACAAAACCCTTACCCGTCCACCTAAACCACAAATTTCTCACCACATCAGGTCCATCTCTCTCCCATGCAGATCACATCCCTTGATTACTCAAATCAAAGATGAAATCACCGACCTCAAAACCTGGTCCCGCAGTCCCGAGAAGCCAACCTCAGCTTGGCTTTGTGACGGTTTGCGCCGTCTAAAGGACCTTCAAGATTCCCTCCGCGACATTCTTCAGCTCCCCCAGACCCAACAGTTGTTAAGCCATAAGCGTGAATGGGTCGAGAAGCTCCTCGAAGATTTCCTCCGTTTCGTCGATGTTTACGGCATCTTCCAAACCTCGTTTCTCTCCCTCAAAGAAGAGCAACTCGCGGCGCGGGTGGCTCTAAGGAGAAAAGATGACTCCAGGATTGCCGTGTACCTGAAAGGTCGCAAGAAGATGGCTAAAGAGATAGCAAAACTCGTATCGTCTATCCGATGCATTGGGCGGTACTCATTTCCTGCATCGGCTTTCGTTTCCATTTTAGACACGGAGCTGACCGGTGTTATCAGCGACATTATCGAAGTGACCGTTTCAGTATCGGTGGCGCTTTTAAACGGGATTTCCATGGCCTTTACTTCAAGCAAATCGTCATGGATTAGGTTGGCGTTGACCAAGAAATCCAACAAGGTTAAGATTGAGGGAAGCATCAAAGAATTTGAAGAAATGGGTGAAGCCAACGTGTGGAGCCTGAGAAGGAAGGGAGACGAGGAAGTGAGGATGGTTTTGGAGAGAATGCAAAACTTGGAAAGGTGCATTGCTGATATCGAAAGTGGAAGCGACAAAGCCTTTAGGAGTCTGATAAACACTAGGGTTTCGCTGCTCAATACTCTCACCATGTAGCCGTAGGAAAGAAATTTGAAAAAGTTATTTCACGTAATTATCGTCTCACCAACAAAATAGCGACATAATTTACCCTTTTTTATTTCTGTGAACTCTCTCTCTTTATTTTTATCTATTCTTATGTTTTTTCCCTAGTAGAAAGAAGTGAAAAATTAGTGTCCGAAAGTGCATGCAAGTCGAGAGGTTTTCAATGGTGTATAGTCGTCATATTCTTTAACATTTTGGTCTTCAAAACATAAATTTGTTAGTATCATTTGTTTTTGGCAACAATATGTACAATTTTGAGAGGCATTTAAATAATAATAATAATAATCCAAAGGCGTTATCTTTATAATCTGAGTTAGGTTCTTAGATCTGCCCGACATTTGCTCTATATACCAAATTCGACGGCAGTGCTTATCCAAAAAACCGACTGCAACTGTGGGGTATTTCACTTTAATTGTTTTGTTCATGGATCAGATCTAGAAAAATATGTGCCAATAAACTTGAAATAATTATTAACTGATTAAATTTTAAAGTGTAACACTTTTACACTTTCTGTGAATTTAACCTTTATTTTTTAAAATTAAATTTAATTATCAATATTCTAAAAAAGTCAAATTGCTTTTCTTTAATAAGAATATGCTGGCTAAAACATTAATTTTTTTTTTAACAATATTAGTATGTCAGACCACATGTACTTTATGTTGAGATGACACTATTTGTTTTATATTATCACGTCAACAATTAATTTAAAAATTAAAAAATATTCAAAATTTAAAAACTATAAAAAGTTCAAAATAACTTGTACGTGCATGAAAATTTAACATTTTAGATGGCATTTCTATTAAAAAAAAAACATCAATTAGACTCTTTTTTTAAAAATAGATTGTCAAATTAGATTTTATTTAAAAGCTTAATGTCGAATTTAACTAAAAAAAGAAGAAGAACAAAGCGAACAAAATATATAAGCGTTAAGAACTAAATTTTTAAAAATATATAAATTTTTTAACAAATGTATTAAATATAAATCATCCTGTTGGGATGGAATAGCATTAATTCCCCATAAATAAATTTCCTTTTTATATTCAAATAAATGGCCAAAAAGCATCAAAAGCTATATTAATTACGCTCTTGTGTTGCTCATTAGCTTAATAAGAAACAAAAAGCTTTTTCCGTTGCACGTTGCCGGCAGTAGAAACATATATACTGCGTGACAACTACAGCTCTTATATGCCTTAACGGCAATTAAAAGAATACAAAGAAAAGCAACCAATCGGCAAGAGAAAAGCTGAATATTATGAAAATTATAAAATAGGTAGGGCAAGGAATTAAAGAAAACAGCACATGGTTTTGTCAGATAATGTTGAATTTGATCAGGTGGTTTTATTTCAAGGAAAACAAAAGAAAAGAGTTGTCGTGCCAATCATTCCTTCATCGTTAGTTATGCTGAGGAAAATGTTACATCGTAAAGGAAATTATAAGTGATGAGTAGTGCAAATAATTGGGACTGCTTCAATTCCCTTCAACTTGCGATCAGAAATTATGGATTCTGCACCGGCAACGACAGATGATTGTTTGTGGAGAGAGGTTAGCATTCCCGGTAAAAGCGAAGCATCAAGATAGCCAAGACCTAATCGGGTGGTCCCTTTAGTTAGTTGGTCTCAATTATATATATATATATATATATGTTGATCTCGTGGATAATGCAAGAAAATGTGAAATTATTTGACCAAAAAAAGAAAATGTTATCTCATTCGTCTATTCTATCCCTCTGAATAATTGGGAATTTTGATTTGTCTTGTGTTCTATGGCCATAAATAAATGATGTTTTGAGGGACCCCATTATTTCATGTTTTCCAGGAATAAAGTTGTAATATTCATCATTCAAGGGTTGAGAAATACAGTAATTTCCCATGAAGTCCTTTGAATTTATTCTTCTTGGTTTAAAATCTTTTAATGTTGGGTAACTATATTATGCTTAAGCTAAATTAAGAGTTGATTTTGATCGGACCTTTCTCACATTATTTTTTTTTTCATTAGTAAGATTTAAACTAAAACCTTATTTAAGGTTTATTAAATTCTTTACACTTGATTCAATAGAAATTAATAAAAGGTGATATTAGTTTAGTTACCTCGATTTTTTAGATTTTTAGACTTATTTAAAAAATAAATTTTATTTAATGATTTTCAATATCATTTAACTAAAATTTTAATCTATTTTAATAAAAAAATTTAAATAATTTTTTTAATTATTTTCATGATTTTAAATATAAAATATTTATTTTTATATTATAAAAAATTAAAATAAAATATTTATTAGATAAAAATCGGTAATTGAATCTAAGTTTGGATCCTTATTTTGATTTTTTAATGCAATTGTTATACATTTATAGTCCTAGGGCTAGGATCAGGGATTGGCCCTATTGGACTAGCAATAGGCAATAGTGACAAGGAAGGACCGTAGTTGAACCTATATAAACTTCACTTGGTGATCAAAGGTGGACCTTTCCCACCCAAATAAACCAAGCTTTGGGCTACATATCTGTCCTTTTGCCGAGCAGGTAGGCCTCTTAACTTATTTTAAGCATCTTTTTTCAAAAGCTTTTCACTCTCACAACACCTAATTTCCTTTAATGGGATTTAAAGCCCTTTTGTGGCATAAATGATTTCTAAGTTGAATCGAAATAAAGTGAAAATAATTGAAGTGCTTTAATTCTTTTTAGACCATATAAAGTATAAAGACGGAAAATGGATTAAAAATTGGGGGTGGGGTGGAAAGGACCCCTACATAATGCACCTACCATCGTTCAGAGTAGGACAGGCAGCTCCCATGTACAGTGACATTGCCCTTATTTCCATTTTCCAAGCTTAAAAAAACTTCATGGATTGGCATATTTCCACTTGAGCATTTCATTAGTTCCATGATTACAATGTCTACTTTTGTAAATAATTTCCCAAACGAGACAAACTATGATACCAACGGAAATGGTGGCCAATGACCCCTTACAGCAGTACAAGAAATTAACATGGTGGTTCAAGTTAGGGGTGTGTTAAAAAGATGTCTTGTTGATTAGTTAATCTTTTATTTTAAATCTTCCATTGAAGTAAACTCAAAAAACAGAAAGCATGAAAAGGCTAAAACATCTTTGTTATATATTCTGAGGGACAAATGCACTTTCCCTTCCCCTGATTCGTGCACTTAGGTTTTGAAAATGAATTGCACCTGCAATTGTTGCTTAGTAAATAATATTCAAAGTAGCGCAAGGATTTGGGCAGAGGTAGAAGTAGCCCTACAGCTACAGACATGTGATGGCATGCAATGACACATCAAAATATACATATTTTATAAGGGCACTAATAAAAGGTAGGCTTTCATAGGAATTGGGATCATGTAAAAAGCTTGGGATGAAAATGAGGGCCATGCTTTCCCCTTATCCACACATTTCCCCACCTTAAGAACAAAAGAAAGAGACCAGATAATAAGACAAAGATTTTGTTGAGTTGGAATTCCTCCACACTATCCATTGGAGTTCAAAGATGTAAAATCCATACTGATGTAAGGATTATTGGATTAAGTCCATGGAAAGATATTGTTTGTTTTACAAGTTTGAAAACAGGCATTGTAATTTTATCCTTAGCAAAAGCTTGTTCACAATGACTTTTGCTTTATAAGATCTTGTAATTGTGCAATCTGCAGAGGTATATTCACTTTTGGTTCAACCAATGATAAAAGTAGATAGCAAAATTGTGTTTAGGAAGTAAAGCAAAATATTTGACAAGTTTGGCAAGATTTGATGTGTAGCAATGAAAAACAAGAAAAAGTTAAGGTGACGCCAAGATTCGCTCTGCTAATTCAAACAAGTGGCAAGGGATTAGGGTAGAAGAAATTTCCCAAACATAATTAGCAAAAGGAGGAGATTTTGGGCAGTTGAAACAACAAAAGAATCGGTAGTAGTTGTATTACCCCAAATATCATCAATAACAATCTAAATTGTTAGAGTTGTATGACCTAAATTTTAAGTTAAATTAAACAAAATATATTTTCTTTCTAAAAGATTTAATTTTTATGAGTTATATTTAGCATTTATTAGTATAATATATTTAACTTTGATTAAAATTAAGTTTTTTCAACTTATAAATAAATATAGCCGAAATTCCTCTTGTAGTCATTCGAATTTGACAGTGTAAATTTTTTTCTCCTCTCCTCCATGATTTTTTCCCGAAAAAATTTACATGTATCTGTGTATTCTCTATTTTTATTTCTCTTTTCTTTGCAATATATTGTGATTACTAACCTTCTATTTTTACTAAAACAATATTACCTATCACAGCCTCATAATTGCCTATAAACTTTTCATTAAAATTAAACATTATTCATCCCTGGCTTTTAGAGTAGATGAACTTAGGCCTTAGCAAGCAAGATTTTCCCCAAAATTTTGTCTAAAAATGGCACCTAACTTTGGGCTAGGAATGAAAAGAATAAAGCTGCCGTAAAAGTAGCATAGAGTGTGGAATGTCACATTATCTTAAGAAAAATGGTATCAAATTTATCACGAAATGTCATATTATTTAAAAAAAAATGGTATCAAAATTATCGCTTGATTCATGTTTATTTATGGTCTATATTTAAAATTTGTAATTATTTTTCTTCATAAAGTCATTTCTAAAGTATTAACATGCATTATTTAGTTAAAAATATAATGTGCATCTAATATTTATTGGTTTTTAGCATTAAGCCAGAAATGCATTTTTCTTATTCCATAAAAATAAGAATATATTATATAGGCAATTCTTTTATCTATATATAAGCAAAATTTAAAAATATATATATATATACTGGTATAGTAGTAGTATATGATAAGAAGAAGAAAAGAAAAGAGAAGTGTAAAAATGCAAAAATTAAAAGAAGGACCACCAGGGCAAGAATAGGAAAATATCAAAGAGACGTTATGCGTATCCCGCCACTCTTTCCCATTTGTATAAATGCCACTCCACTGCTTACCACTCTTTACTCCCTTTTGTTTTCTTCTTTCGAATTTCACCCCTTCTTTTGCTTCCTATTAAATGCGCCACAAAATTAAAGCTCATTTGGTAACGGCACCCTCACCCTCCATTAATCCTCCTTTTCAATTCTGTTTTCCAAGAGCCGTTGCCGTTACTTAAAACATAGTCCTTATTTGGGAAAATAAAATTCAGAACCCTTCAAAATATTGCTTTAGTTGATGATTTTCAGCGTTCTTTTGCGTTTTTTTTCATGGGCTGCGTAACTTCAAAACTCGACCAGTTGCCGGCGGTCACTTTGTGCGGCGACCGCTGCAATTTCCTCCAGGACGCTCTCCTGCAAAGCTACGCCTTCGCCGATGCACACGTGGCGTACATGCAGTCGCTCACGACTCTCGGCCCCGCTTTCCACCGTTTCTTCGATCAATGTCTTAAATCTCCGTCCGGCGATGAACCCGCCGTATCTGACGAGAAACCGCCGAAGCGACGTTCGCCGCTGTCCTCGCCCGGTCATTCTTTTTCGAGTTCAAACTCAGATTCGCACATTCAATTCGATACTGATTTGGAAGACGAAGAGACGGGCGAAGATTTTAGTAAATATATTAACGAAATCCATTTAAATTATCTTAATCAGGGGATCCTAACATCGTATCCTTTGCCTAATGATGATTACCATTCTAATACGAATCAAAGCAGAGAAATCAGTGGCTCAGGCTGGAAAACACCTCCACCTCCGGCTCCGAGGAGTGCGGCTTGGGATTACTTGAACTTTTTTGATGAAATTTACGAGAGATACGAGTTGCCTTATTTTTCGAGCAAAGAAGTGAAGGACAAAGGAGGAGTTCATGAACATCTTGAAGCACAAGCAGTAAAGCAAGTTCATGGAGATGAGAAATCTAGTGCAAATTGTACTAAAGAAAAAAGAGAAAATCCGAGCGGAATAGCTGTTCCAGTTAAGAACGGTGATGCAGAGAATGAGAAGAAAGCAGATTCATCGCATATTGACAAGGTTCAAAAGAAGGCTGACATAAATGAACCCAAAAATCGAAGCGGTAAACAAAGTGCTTCTGAGGTAATCAAAGAATTGCAGGTCCTATTTGAGAAAGTTTCGGAGTCCGGAAATGGAGTTTTAAATATGCTTGACACTGGAAAATTTCGCTATCATCACAAAAAATCTGTTTATCAGGGTATAGTTTTAAACATTCCCTTATCTGACCATGGGTTTGAAATTTCGATTACATTTTTTTTTTTGGTTTCCGCAATTCTTTCAGGTACTACGAAGGTATTTCATATGATTACTTCAAATTCATGGGAAACAGAGTCCTTACTGTCGAAAGGTAAGTTTAGTTCTATGGATAATGATGAGATTGTGAGTTCACAGAACCTGTCTTCTACTCTGAGGAAACTGTGTATGTGGGAAAAGAAGCTCTATGATGAAGTCAAGGTATGGTTCAAGAATCAATATGCTTTTAGATTTTACTTTACTTTTTCACCTTTTTCTTTTAGTTCATGTTTTTGTGTCGAAGAGATGAATGACTCGGTAAATTTTGAAATACTTTATCAGAGTTTATTTTCTTTGAAAAACTTTAACCATAGTTTTTTAGGCAGCATTAAAATGTTTTATGGCTTATATATTTCTCAAATGATTACAACCATGGTTAGATGAGAGTGATATCTAAACTGCTCTCTTGTCATGTAATCTATGAAATTGATATGTTTTCAACCAAATCAGGTGTTATATATTTGGACAAAAACATGTCTATTGGAAAAAAACCATAGCCATATGTTTGCATTGTTTGAGATCAACTCAGTATGGGGATTGTGGAAATTTTAGAACTCAAGGGTACGAACATCACTTACTTTGATTTAATAGATATGGTTCCTCCAAGTACAGTGTTTCACAATGATTTAAGCAGCGCCTATAGGATGGTCAAGAATATAAATTTAAAGCATTATCTTTTTGTCATGCAGTTCTTTTCAACCCAGTTTTGGAATTCTTCACTAAAATTAAGGCTGGATAGAAACATGATATTGCGATGTGCATGTAGGATTATTGTTCAATATATTTAAATTTTCTTAACAATGTTATGAATTTAAAGATGGTGAGCCTTGTGTACTTATTTTTTGAAGGCTGAGGAAAAGATTCGCATGATTCATTCAAAGAAGCGTAGCCAGATGAGGATTTTGGATCAGAGGGGTGCTGATGCTCACCGAGTTGACTCCACACGAACTTCGATTAGGGCCTTATCTACTAAAATGAGAGTTGCAGTTCAAGTTATTGACAACATAGCGATTACTATAAATAAGGTGATGGATGAAGAGTTGTGGCCACAGATCAATGAATTAATTCACAGGTAAATTGTAGCTCTAGTGAAATTAATCCGTGTCACATTGTGCAACTATCAAGAACATAACAAGAAGACTTAAAGAGTACATCAGTACTCAACTTGTCAATACACTAAATTTATATAGGAAAGAGAAAATAACTAGGTTTGGATTGAGTTGAATTTACTAGGAGACTTTTGCAACTGGCCATATTTTCTCCAGATATACTTTTAACTGATTCATTTATCATAATAATTGAATTCTAAACTAATAAAATGATTTGAGCTCTCAGTAGTTCCTAAGTACGTCCTAGATTTAGATATTCACTGTAAAGACTGCAGATTCTGGTTAGTATCTCAGGAATAACCGTGCAATCAATTGTAACCAAAAGAAAATAGACTGTAGAGTTTGAAGGAAGCCTTAGATTCTCTGGAGCTTCACATGGTCCTCAGTTACTGTTGATAGTCAGGATTAGGGAAATCAATCTCTGAGGGAACTAAACTGGGATGGGTGAAAATCAAGCACATTATGGTGATTAGATGATTCTCATTCATTCAGTCATTCATTTTCTTTTCCTTTTTCATTTCTAAAGTGACAATGAATTGCAGGATTTTCTGAAGTTGGTTGATAAAATGTGGCTGATTGCAATTTACTTGTTTTTAGATTGTTTGGAATGTGGAAGGTAATGCTAGATTGCCATAGCTGTCAGTGCCAAAAGGTTATGGAAGCCAAATGTTTGGATGTCATTACTCTGAATGAAAACCTTAATGACACTCATCTTGAAGTGGCTATGAAACTAAAGCTTGAACTTCAAAACTTCGTTCTTAGCTTATCTAGTTGGATTGAAACCCAGAGGGGCTATGTCAAAGCTTTGAATGGTTGGTTACATAGATGTCTCCTATATGAACCCGAGGAAATAGCAGCAGATGGTGTTTCATCTCTCTCTTCCGGTGGATGCGGAGTACCCCCAGCATTTGTGATCCTTAACCAGTGGTCTGAAGTCATGGATAGACTTTTGGAGAAAGAAGTAGTTGAAGCAGTGAATACGTTTTTCATTAGCATCAACCAAGTTCTGGAACAGCAGCATAATTCAACTCTGCGGCAAAGGATTATTGCTGATAAGGACATGGAAAGGAAAGTAAAACTCTTGGAAAAAGAAGAGCAAAAGATGCAGAAAATGATGCAAGCTCGAGTGAAAAAGATGACGGAGTGGGCAAGGGAAGAAAGTGCCTTTCTTGAACCAAGAGATACCAGTACCACGGATGGCAGTAACATTAGGGAGGCTGCTAGTTTACAGCATGGGTTAAAGCAGATTTTCATGGCAATGGAAAAGCTTGCTATCCATTTCAGGCAAGCTTATGGGGAGCTCCACCAATGCACTGAAAAGTGCAAGGCCACTCAAGATAACCCCTAATGTCCTTATCGATCCAATTCCATGGTTAGGTACAGGGACGGCTTCTAATTTACTTAGCTCTGCAGCTTTAATTATTATTAGTTGAACGAAGTATTCATTTCATTTGTGGTTTTGCTAGAGGGAATATTTATCCAATAAAACCCCATATGATAACATCTCATATGTCTAATTAAGAATGGTTTGTTTGAAACCTGTTTTGCACAGTTGAGTTCTGATTGTTGGCTGATTGATTGCCTTCCCATTGCTGAAAGTCAACAAACTGGATTGTAAAGTCATGGTCAGTAGGCATCCTCCCCTCATTTTGTCTTTGTCGTTTTGATTAAGATAAGGTACTGAAATTTTGGGTTGAGCGTGCAAGATTTGATAGGAAAAAAAAAAGGGGCATCCTTATCGTTACAAGCTTCATGCTTATCCGTTAAATGAAAGCTGCTGAAAAAAGCTTTTAAGTGTGTATGTATGTATATATTAGGGTGCTACTTCCTTGTATTCTTCTTTATTGTCTTTTGTAGTGATTTTTTACCTAATTATTTTTTCTCAGTATTTTATTGATTTGTTGATCTTTACTGGATTTGAGGCCTCACATATAAATATTTGTTTAAATAAGCCGAAGCCTGTTTAGTAATTAGATGAGTAGATGTTGGACTGTCGTGTGGTTGTTGGTAGTTGGTACAGTTAATCGGAGTCAAAATTCCACTCATAGCACCGAAAAAATTTCCATTATGTCCGGAACTGGTAAGGTTTCAACAAGTTTTCAGACCACTGAATTGAATTATATATGATATAACAATTTATTATATAAATAATTCCTCAGTTGGGTAGCCCTGGCTATAATTGGAGAGCTTTGAGAGGGAAAGGAAAACGCTTGAAAATTGGGGGGCAGGCGTTTGAAAGCCACGCACGCGGTTTGTGATTGTGCATCTACTAATTGGAATCGGAAAAATGCTAATTCAAATTAAAAATAGTGTTAAATTAGTCTTACATGTTATTTTTTTATTCGACCTTGTTTATTTTTTTTAAATTTAAAAAATAGGTTGTTTTTAGAGAGTTTAGTGTGCTTTTCAAATAGGTAATTTTAGTTTTATACATATTTAATTAAACGTAGTTTCATGTACATTCTTTAAAAATGACATATTTTCTTAAATTTAAAAAAAAAATCCTTAAAAAGGCTAAATAAAAAAAGTTAATAATTTAGCAGAAAAATAGTTTTAAAAATATTAGGAGAGTATTTATTTTTCTTATAAACGTGACATAATCGAAAGTGTTGGCTAGTGAAAGTGAAAGTAGCCATTAAACATGGATTTTTGATGGAACAACGTGAAGGGAGATGTGGGATGATTTAGCATTGTCGATAGATTTAGGATTAAAAGAAATATATAATTAGAATTTTAAAAAAGAGACGTTAAGGACAAAAAGACACCTCCCCACCCCTTCAAGCACGTAAAAAGGACAATTCGAATAGTAGTAGTAGAAAAAACAAAACACGGAGAGAGGGACAAAGGTGTTTTTTTTTCAGTGCAGAAAGGGGCAGTAGAAACTAAGAAAGAAAGGAAATGAGAAAGCTGCGGCAGCTTCTCTGTATTTAGATCTCTGTTTTAACTCAGCTCACACCCTCCTTTTCCTTCATATCTCCCAAAAACCCTGAGCTTCCACTTCTCTCTCCCCTCTTCATTATATTTCTTAAAGAACAAAGAAGAAGAAGGAGAAGAAGAGGAATCCTTATGGTTCTTTGTTAATCGTTCGAGTCAACTCAGCTCTCACCCACCCCGAGTTATGGGCTGCTGCGGGTCTTCCTTTCTTAGAGGACACGACTCGGACCACAAAATCAATCACAAGGGCAACAACAACAACAGCAGCAGCCGTCTACCTCAGGCAAGTAACGGTCCTGCTCAACCCTCCTACGGAACAGATTCACTTGGCGCTGCCGCCGGTGGAGTCCCTCATTTCTCGGAGTTCTCTCTAGCTGAGCTTAAGGCTGCCACCAACAACTTTAGCTCCGATTTCATCGTTTCCGAAAGTGGCGAAAAGGCTCCCAATGTGGTCTACAAAGGCCGCCTCCAAAACGATACTAATCGCCGTTGGATCGCCATAAAAAAGTTCGCTAAATTAGCCTGGCCCGATCCCAAACAATTCGCCGTACGTTCCCCCTGCCCCTTCTTTTTCACCAACTTATTGAATTATTTCTAATTTGTAGGGATTCATTTCTTCATTTTTTTTTCTGGGTCTTTCCTTAAAGGATGAAGCTTGGGGTGTTGGAAAGCTGAGACATAAGAGATTGGCCAATTTGATTGGCTATTGCTGTGACGGTGACGAGAGATTGCTTGTTGCTGAATATATGCCCAATGATACCCTCGCAAAGCATTTATTTCACTGTATGTTCCAACTGTAGTTACCATTTTTTTCCTGAAAAAAGAAGAGAACAAATTAAAGTTTATTCAATTTAAGTGCCCATCATTCCTTTTCTGATCTGTTGTTGGGTGTTTATTGATTGTTTTCATTAAATTTGTTTCCACCTAATTAAATCTCAATCAGTTAGATCCTGCATAATATTATCGTAACTCCTTTTTTTTTTCAAGTAAAGCAAATGACGTCATATTTTTGGCCATATATTATTGTCCAATGTAGACATAATTCTTGGTCTACTCTTTCCTTTTTTTGATGCTTTCATTTTTTGGCTTGGGGATAATTTCAGTTATTTAATTGTTTGACAGGGGAAAACCAGACTATCGAGTGGGCCATGCGGTTGCGAGTTGCTTTATTTATAGCTGAAGCATTAGATTATTGTAGTAGTGAAGGTCGTCCATTGTACCATGATTTGAATGCATATAGGGTTCTCTTTGATGAGGTGTTGCAACAAATATCTTTGTTTTTTTCTTCTTTTTTTAGGTATGGGTATTTTTATGGTCTTTAATAGAGTGAATCAGTAATCTTGATATTGGTTTTGGCAGAATGGTGATCCTCGACTTTCGTGTTTTGGCTTGATGAAGAACAGTAGGGATGGAAAAAGCTATAGTACCAATCTTGCATATACACCTCCTGAGTATCTAAGAAATGGTAACTGCTTTAACTCTTTTGTTATTATTTATTTTCTCTGCTCTCAGTGTAAAAAATGAAAACATTCTTCCATTGCATTGTATAAGTCTAAACTTTAGTCGTTTAGTCAATGTTTTAAAATGTTTAGATTTGTGTTATCATTCATTACAGAAATAGACTTTCTGCAAATACCTGTTGTAATTGAGTGCTCTCTGTCATAATTCTTGCTGTCACTTCCTTTTTAGCAAATATGGGGGATAGGTGAGGAGTGTGTGATGCTGGAGTTGTTAGACCACTAATGGACAGTAAAAGTTCTCTCCATCTCCAATATATATAGATAATCATATTGCATTGAGCATCTGTAATTCCGAGCTGTGAAATTAGTAGAATTTTTGAAAGAGAAAGTGAACCAAGTCTCTCATAAAAATTGAATATTTAAAGTCTGAAGTTTCTAGTGCTGATAATTTTACCATGATTAGTTGTCTGGGAGTCATTCCTGATTCAAATGATTGATTCTGATTTGATTGACCAACTAATGTCTGTGTTGTAGGAAGGGTCACTCCTGAAAGTGTAATATTCAGCTTTGGAACCGTCCTTTTGGATCTTCTCAGTGGAAAGCACATTCCCCCAAGTCATGTAAGTAATTGTCCTTTTAGTATTCCTTCTTAGCTTGGAGAGATACAATGGACATGCATAATGAAGTGATTCCATCATCACAGCTGCATACTGTTGTGGTGGCTAAACCTAGGGCGGAATAGCCAAGAGAAAAATTGAATAGTCATCTAGAACATGGTTCTTATTTGAAAGTGTTGGATGTTTGGGTCCGAACGAACTTTGGTTCTCATGGATGGTAAGATTAAAGCTATAGGCACATTTGGCTTTGTTTTGAGATAATACATCATTCAACTCTTGGATCTAATGTCTTTCACCTGATTTATATATGAAGATTCTTCAGGAAAAATAAGGGTGAAAATATTAGTTCTGTTGCCACTTGATTTTTTCCCGCCGTTACTTCTACCTCCTTATTGATCCAAAGTTGTAATTTTAGGAGTATACTTTATAAAATTTTAATTTTTCATATTTTGTTTGTATGCATGCAGGCCCTTGATATGATTCGGGGAAAAAACATTCTTCTTTTGATGGATTCTCATCTAGAGGGAAACTTTTCAACTGAAGAGGCGACAGTGGTCTTTGATCTTGCCTCACGATGTTTGCAATATGAACCAAGGGAGCGGCCAAATACAAAAGATCTTGTGGCTACACTTGCCCCACTGCAAAATAAATCTGATGTGAGCTGTCTTTCATACTCTTTTCACCCTTTCTCTAAAGTGCCTCATTTTCCTTCGTGGGATGTGCCCATGCAAGGAAATCTTGTTTGGATTTGCAGTTATGTTCTTATGAAAGAGAGAATTTGGATTTTGCTAGACTCTGAAGATCTTGAGTCTTCATTTGCAGGTTCCATCTTATGTGATGTTGGGAATTCCCAAACATGAGGAAGGGCCTCCTACTCCTCAGCACCCTCTGTCTCCAATGGGTGATGCCTGTTCGAGGATGGATCTGACTGCTATCCATCAAATTTTGGTAATGACACATTACAAAGATGATGAAGGAACAAATGAGGTAATTGGGTTGTGAAATATTGATTTGTGGATGCCTCTCTATCATGTGGTGCTAAATCCCATTTGATATGGACTGGTTTCAGCTATCCTTCCAAGAGTGGACCCAACAAATGAGAGATATGTTGGAGGCAAGAAAGCGTGGAGATGTAGCATTTCGTGACAAAGATTTTAAAACTGCTATAGAGTGTTATTCTCAGGTACACATTCCATCTCGAACTTGGAATGAATAGATGAAATTTATGCACAGCAATTATATGGTCCCAAAAGAACTTTAGACCTTACCGATCTAATTCATTAACTTAATATTGATTCTGGTATCGTATCAGTTGTACCCTGGGGATTTTGGCTCAATAGATGAATGAGGGTTTTGATACTGAGCCAAGCAATGAAATATAGTAAGCAAATTGGAAATTTTGAGACCCTTATTACTTGTTATGCTTCATGGATAAGCTATATGGATAGCATTCTGCATATAGATAATTAACCAAAGGAGTAAACAAGCGTTTTTATGCAATAATGGCTGGTTAACTTGATCCCATTTTGTTTGCAGTTCATAGATGTTGGAACCATGGTTTCTCCAACTGTATATGCACGGAGAAGTCTATGTCATCTTCTGTGTGATCAACCAGATGCTGCACTCCGAGATGCAATGCAAGCACAATGTGTCTACCCAGACTGGTCGACAGCATTTTATATGCAGGCTGTTGCCCTTGCCAAGCTAGACATGCACAAGGATGCTGCTGATATGTTGAATGAAGCTGCTGCCCTAGAAGAGAAAAAGCAACGGGGTGGGAAAGGATCTTGAGAGTTCAAGTTTGTGGCTCTGTAATATTCTTTTGTAAGGGTGCTGAGATCAACTATTATGGTGGTGGTTGTAACCAAACATGTGAGATTCATGTATAGTGGAGAGTTGGAATTGTGCTTTTCGTCCATATATGGCATGTTCTATTTATCCACGGAGGTAGGTAGGGGAGGCAATTGTTTTTGGCACTGGAACTTTTGTTAAGCACCGATATCACCTCTTCTTTTTTTTCCTTTGCAGTTATCTTAATGAAATAATTGATTTTGCTTGCTCATGAAAGTCTCATTTTCATCCCATAGAAATGTTGCCTAGAAAAACAAATTAAAAACAAGCGAACTGAAGAGCAAATTAACCCTCTCAAGGGTGCAATTATTCCATTCTGATTCCTGTCAAGGGTCATTGTTATTAACATGAACCCTGTCATTGTCTTTTCCTTATTGTTTACTAAATTCAATAATAGATACATTGTGTGTAACTACCGCAGCCAGTCTCATCGATTTTGTTTAATTACAGAAGAAAAAGGTATGGGATTTGAATTGATACTAGTACTAGCACAAAAGACTCAATAGAGACTTAGGCCAAAAATGTGCAGTCTTTAATCTAAGAAACATATAGCTCAGCTTTTCCATCAATGAAGAGGCTCATAAACTCTTCTCCATCAACAGTTTCCTTCTCCATTAGAAGTTGAGCAAGCTTGTGGAGAATGTCAATGTGGGTTGTGATTATCTGCTTTGCCCTTGAATACGCTGTCTCTACTAGATCCCTTACCTCAGCATCCACCACGTCAGCAGTTGCCATTGAGTAGTCTTTTTGAGAAGACATCTACAATGGGATTTTGCAAGTCAGATTATGTATTAAGAAAAGAAAAAGAAGCAGCGATGACAGGAGGTTGTTCCAGGTATCAAAACAATATTGCTAGTACTGAAAGAGCATCACCTGTTGTCCTAAGAAAGGATTTCCACCAGGTCCACCAATGGCAACTTGTCCAATCTTTTTGCTGAACCCAAATCTTTCAACCATCTGCCTTGCCACTCGTGAGACTTGCATAAAGTCATTTGATGCACCTGTTGTCACATTTTCCTCACCAAAAATTACTTCTTCCGCAATCCTGCGCAAGTAACGAGACCAAAGTTCCTTGAATAAGGTTTGGTGGCAGACATTAAAACTAAAATTCTTGTCCTTATATTCAAATGAATTTTATCTGATGATCCTTTCTAATCCAGCAGCTAACAAGGATTAAGATGGTCGGGCATACTCCTCGCACCAATTGTTCATGAGTACTAAGATAAAACTTGAGAAACTAACCTTCCACCGAGTGCAACTGCCATCTGGTTCTGTAGGTAACTTCGGCTGTAGAGACCAGATTCAAGCCTCTCCTCACTTGGAGCAAAAAAGGTAAGGCCACCAGCTTGACCACGAGGAATGATAGAAATCTTTGCCACGGGATCATATTCAGGCATGAGTGCACCAACTAAAGCATGGCCAGCCTCTGTGAATTTGAGTGCATACAAAAAGTCAAATACCTAGGATCAGACTATAGACAAGGCAAAACCCAGGGAGCAAATGCATACCATGATAGGCAACCAATTTCTTCTTCTCATCGGAGACCACAGCATTTTTCTTCTCTGGTCCAGCAATGATCCTCTCTAGGGCATCTGATATTTCATCTTTGCTTATTTCCTTGAGGTCACGCCTGGCTGCAAGAATGGCCGCTTCATTCATCAGGTTCTGCAAATCAGCTCCAGTGAAACCCGGGGTTCTCCTTGCAATCTTTTCAAAATCCACGTCCTTTGCAAGTGCCTTTCCTCTAGAATGCACCTACAAAAAGAGTCAACGAAAGGATCTAAGATGAGCAACTCAACAAAGAAGTCAAGGACAACAGCTTGATGTTGGATAGATTCAATGCATTTGCAAGCTACTGACAAATATTTACTATAAAATTCTAATGCATGATAACATAGATTTTGAATGATGAGCAATTCATGGAGACTCCTACAAAATCAGAAGTGGGACTCCATTAAGATAAACAGAATAGCGCATTCATTCACTCAAATTAGCTATGCCAACTACATATCTACACTGAAAATATGGAAGCAAATGAGTTTCTAAAGGACTCACCTGAAGAATCTTCACTCTCCCAGCAACATCAGGCCTATCAACTGTAACCTGTCGGTCAAACCTACCGGGCCTCAATAAAGCCGCATCAAGAACATCGGGCCTGTTGGTTGCTGCCAAAACAATGACACCGGAATTCCCCGAAAATCCATCCATCTCAGTCAGCAACTGGTTGATTGTCTGCTCTCTTTCATCATTTCCTCCTCCAAGCCCAGCTCCTCTCTGTCTCCCAACAGCATCGATCTCATCTATGAATACAATGCAAGGCGCTTTGGATTTTGCCTTTTCGAACAAATCCCTTACCCTGGACGCGCCTACTCCAACGAACAACTCCACAAACTCCGAAGCTGCGCATGAGAAAAAGGGCACCCCGGCTTCCCCTGCCACGGCTCTCGCCAATAGAGTCTTTCCGGTACCAGGAGGGCCAACTAATAAACAACCTTTCGGGATTTTAGCTCCTAAAGCTGTGTACTTGTCTGGGTTCTTCAAGAAATCGACAACTTCTTGGAGTTCCAACTTTGCCTGGTCAGCTCCAGCTACGTCAGCAAAGGTAACTCCAGTCTCTGGCACTTCTTGGAACTTGGATTTGGAGCGTCCAAAATCCATGGGTCCGCCGAGCCCACCGGGGCCACCTGGCCCACCTTGAGCCCGACGGAAGAGAAAGAACAATCCGGCAAATGCAAGGAAAGGGAAAAGCAAATTCCCAATAAAGTTGAAAAGCCCATTACCGGATTCACCCTCGGACACCGAAATATCGACACCATTCATGGCTAAAATGTCGATGAGATCGGGGTCATTGGGGACAATCACAGAGGCTCGACGACCATCAACAGCGGAGAGTTGGAGGACGGAACCGTCTTTGCTGAACCTGACTCTCTCCACTTTCCCCTTCTTGACTGCGTTCAAGAACTCACTGTACCTCCATTGGCTGCCTTCGGGAAGGTCAGAGGATTGAAATTGAGGCTTGGGAGCAGTTAAGAGCAGGTCTTGAGAGAAGGGTGACTGGTTCGAAGGGCTTGGATTGGTTGGCTGGGCTTCGATCACAGGCGGTGGAGTGGGCGGAGCGTTATCCACCGCTAGTGCTTGCGGGGTCACGGAAGAGAAGAATAAGGCAGCTAAAGTGGCATGAGATTGGAGGGCTCTAAAGGTATGGTTTGAGTTGGGTTTGTTGTTGAGGATGGATTGAGTTACTTGCAACTTCCTTGTAGTTTTTGGAGTTGGAGGAGAGAGTAAGAGTTGGGTTCCGAAAAAGTTTGATGAAAGCAATGAGTTAGCCATTGATGCCTTTGGGCAAGGGTGGAGAACTGAGTCTGATCTGTGAGTTATATGTACTATGGTTGCCGAGGTTGTTGGTTCATTGGGGTTTTGATTTTGATGTTGCAGGTTTTGCGCCACGTGTTCATCCTGTTATCCACCAAATATATCTTCTAGCTCCTGTGTGTGTATGCTTCATTTTGGAGCTCATAAAACCAATTCAAATCTTAGGGAGAAATTAAGACTTCGTGCTAAACGAAGAACCACTGAATTAAAGTACTCCAGCACCCAAAACAGTTGTAATTCTATGGGCTTTACAAAAATAGCCCAATTAATAAAAATCATTTCTGGTCCAAAATGAGTAATGAAATTTACGTGTTCGTGGGCTTAACAAATCAATTAAGTTGGCCCAATGTCACCTCATTTCATGGGCAGAAAATAAACGCACAATTAAAAATAATATCCTTTATTTTTGGATTTCACAATTTTACCGTAATCTCGTGATAAACCCAATAACTTGAAAAACCCCGAATATGGAGCCTCCCCAAGATACTTCCGAGAACCCTAACGATGTCCTTTCCGACGACGACTCTTCACCGGAAAACACCAATCCCGACGATCAAGAAATCCCCAGTACGACACTCGACCCACCTATTTCCGATACCCAAGATGAATCCTCCGATCCCCTCCCCGACGAGCAACCCCAAAACACTAATTCGAACCCCGCCGAGCCTGGTCCACCTGCACGTAAGCGCCGCCGCAGAAAGCGTTTCTTTACTGAACTCATCCCCAATCCATCCTTCTCCAAGAACCGTCGCCCTAGAATAACGGGCCTAGCTAGAGAAATGGACACCGAAGCTTTAATCGCGATTTCCGTTGGTTTCCCTGTTGATTCTCTTACCGAAGAAGAAATCGAAGCCAACGTGGTGTCCAGAATCGGAGGCCAAGAGCAAGCCAACTACATCGTTGTAAGAAATCACATTCTAGCTCGCTGGAGATCCAATGTATCCGTCTGGCTGACGCTCGAGCACGCCCTCGAATCAATCCGAGCTGAGCACAAGAACCTAGTGAACGCAGCATACAATTTCCTTCTCGAACACGGTTACATTAATTTCGGTTTAGCCCCGGCTGTTAAAGAAGCGAAATTGAAGTCTTTTGATGGTGTAGAAAGAGCCAATGTGGTGATTGTGGGTGCGGGTCTTTCTGGTTTGGTCGCGGCGAGGCAATTAGTTTCCATGGGGTTTAAAGTTGTCATCTTGGAAGGTAGGACGCGCCCTGGAGGGCGCGTAAAGACAAGGAAGATGAAAGGTGATGGGGTGGTGGCTGCAGCGGATCTTGGTGGGAGTGTTCTCACGGGAATAAATGGAAATCCACTTGGGGTTCTTGCAAGGCAAATGGGATTACCGCTTCATAAGGTGCGAGATATTTGTCCTTTGTATTTGCCAGATGGAAAGGCCGTAGATGCTGATGTTGATTCTAGGATAGAAGTTTCATTTAATAAGCTATTGGATAGGGTTTGTAAGCTTAGGCATTCTATGATTGAGGAAGTTAAATCAGTTGATGTTCCATTAGGGACAGCATTAGAAGCCTTTAGGAGTGTTTACAAGGTTGCTGAGGATTCACAGGAGAGCATGTTGTTGAATTGGCATCTTGCTAATCTTGAATATGCTAATGCTTCTTTGATGGCTAATTTGTCTATGGCCTATTGGGATCAAGATGATCCATATGAGATGGGCGGTGATCATTGTTTCATACCCGGTGGCAATGAGAGGTTTGTTCGAGCACTTGCGGAGGACCTTCCCATTTTCTATGGGAGGACTGTGCAGAGTATCAGGTATGGTATCGATGGTGTTAGGGTTTACGCCGGTGGGCAGGAGTTTTGTGGGGATATGGCTCTTTGCACTGTTCCATTAGGAGTTCTCAAGAAGGGATCGATAGAATTTGTTCCTGAGCTTCCGCAAAGAAAGAAGGATGCCATTCAGAGACTGGGATTTGGGTTGCTGAATAAGGTTGCTATGTTGTTTCCATACAATTTTTGGGGTGGAGAGATTGATACTTTTGGCCACCTGACAGAAGACCCAAGCATGAGAGGCGAGTTCTTTTTGTTTTATAGCTATTCTTCTGTGTCAGGTGGTCCACTCCTTGTTGCTCTAGTTGCCGGAGATGCAGCAATCAAGTTTGAACTGATGTCTCCTGTTGAGTCCGTGAAAAGGGTTTTAAACATATTGCGAGGCATTTTTCATCCAAAAGGGATTGTTGTACCAGATCCTGTCCAGGCTGTTTGTACCCGGTGGGGAAAGGATCGCTTCACGTATGGATCCTACTCTCATGTTGCTATTGGTTCATCCGGGGATGATTATGATATTCTAGCTGAGAGTGTTGGAGATGGGAGAGTCTTCTTTGCTGGTGAGGCAACTAATAAGCAGTATCCTGCCACAATGCATGGAGCCTTTTTAAGTGGCATGAGAGAGGCCGCTAACATGCTTAGAGTGGCCAGGAGGAGGTCATTGGTTCTATCTGACAAAGTTAATAACGACTTGGAGAAATGTGATACTTTGAATAAGTTGTTCGAGAACCCTGACCTAACATTCGGGAGCTTCTCAGCTTTGTTTGATCCCCATTCTAATGATGTTGGATCGCATGCATTTATAAGGGTCAAATTCCATGGGGATAAATTAAACTCGAGTCACTTGTGTCTGTATGGCTTGATAACGAAGAAGCAAGCCATTCAGTTAAGTGAAATGAATGGAGATGGGAACAGGATGAATTCGTTGCATCGTGACTTTGGGGTGAAGTTGGTTGGTGGTAAAGGGTTATCAAATGTTGCGGAGTTGCTGATATCACGCATCAAAGCAGCTAAACCAACCTAAATGCAAGCGACAAAGGCTAATACTAGGTTACCTCACCATCAATTCAAGCAATGCGAAGATGCTGTTGAGTTGTGGACATGTCTTGTTTTTTCCTTGGATTGATTGAAATAGTTGTGGACATTCATAGGAATATCGAAATGACTCATTTAATTGCCTTCTCACATCAATGTGCAGCTATTCTTGTTGTTGAATTATTTATTGAATGAAATTCTTGTTTGTTTCCAGTATTATGGAAGGAAAGTGGGACCCTATTGCCATTTAATCTTGTGTACCCTGTTGGGAAATCATTCAAATGTTGTGTGTGGCAGTGGCGCATACCACTCTAGGATCTGAATTTTGGAGGGAAAACAACATACCAGTTAAAATGTATCTTCAGGCTAACTGCTAATTTTTGCTTTTGGTTACAACATTTGAAGAGCAATTCAAGCATCACTAAGGACATAGACTTTTCAAACAATGCTGGGCCCAACATCAAGAAAGCCCTGGATAACACTTAAAATATGGTTTTAGAGTTGAATTTTTATAGTGGTGAAATTACTTAGTAATTAGATTGAATATTATAGAGGTCAAATTAAATTTTGTGATGAGATCTACGTTTGAATTAAGAAAAAAAAGTGAAAGTAAAAAAAAAATAAAAACCATTAAGGACATAATATTAAAAATGAGTACATAAAACTTCAAAAAAATGTAAATATATAAAGAAGGTATCAAAATCATGTATTAAATAATATATTTATATTAAAATTATATAAATTATATACATATAATTAAAAAGAGAATTTATTAAAAAAAAAAAAGAAAACAAGTTTAATTGGTTTTTAACCAATTTCAATTGATTCCAAACAGTTGGCTTAAAAGTTAATTTAACTTTTTATTGAGACCGGTATACTAATTATTGATCCAACTAATTCTATCCAATTCCAACAACCATACCACTGGAAGCCTCAAGCCCCAATAAAAATTTAAGTTCAGGTGAGGCACATTCTCCCACTTAAGAAAAGTGCCAATGAGGCTTGTTGAGTAATGTTTTCTCGTATCGTATTAGGAGAAATATAAGGGTTATTTCTATATGTTCCTACTACTACTATTACAGCTCACAATAGGGCCCACTGTTTTGTCTTGGCCTTTAGGCTGCTGGTACTGAGATTCCCTTCCCTGGTGTTGACATTATCTGGGCGTCCCTTGGCTTATTGGACGCGTGCTAGTGGAGCACGCGGTCCTTTCTGATAATGGGATTGACTCCCTCGGCGAACCTCGTACCTGCTAGTCACGAGCAGGGATCCCTTCCAAGGCTCGTGATCCCTTCCGCGGACATAGCTCACGACCTTATCCCTACGAGGCTTACTCGAGCTCTCCTCTCGTGACCTCATTCCTGTGAGGCTTACACGAGCTCCCCTTGCGGGCTTCTCGCACGAGCTATCTTTGCGAACATTTAATATTCCCACAAGGTCCTCAACTAACTATGCCTATAGACGAACATTCTTCTTTCGGGTCGGAAATCCAGATCCTATCAGTCACTTGGGTTGACGGTTCCCAAATCCTAACAAGACTATAGTGAAATAAAAAGCAAATTAAACTAAAAAATTCAACGTATTAAAGAAAAATACTAATCCAAAGAGAGTTTTAGTGATCCAAACTTATCCTTCTATTACAATTAAAAGATGATCTCGATACCTTCACTTAAAAAGGATTTATTTTTTGGCAAAAAACTATAGCCAACATATCAAACAAAAACCAAACATTGATAAGTAATCTCCTTTGGAAAACGAAATTTTACATACACAACACACAAACCTCCACCAATCACATTAAGACTCATATAGGAAGCTTATAGTATAACAACACATCCTTCAATTAATTGCAAGCACACATGTTAAACCTTATTTATGACATAAAAAAATAAGTATCTACTAAATAGATAGATATACAATCAGGGACTCACCAAAAAACTATAAATAACTTCACCAAACCTCTCTATATGTGAACACCCATCAAAATATGTCTACCTATCAACAATCACCATATTACCTAAACCACTTGTCCAAAATTGTAGACATTGTGTGTCCTGCAGTCATTCCTCAAATTTAGTTTCAACAAACAATGTAAACTATAATAATTGATCTAATATATTCTCTCATTAACCTAAAAAAGCTCTAATAACATTTGCATTAAATAACGAGCTTGTCATGTACTGATCAAACTATATAATACCCCCCCCCCCTTTTTTCAAACTTTTTTCCTTCTCAGTTATCATAAGTCAAAACGACCATACAAAAAAGTGAAGTACAATATCATATTTAGCTATTGGGCAGAAACTAGAGTTGGCTACTCACGTATCATTGAGCCAGATAACTAAAAAGGTGATTTTTTATTAAGTCTAGTTTTGAATGGCATCTTGGGTTATGCTGTGACTCTAAAGTCTTAACCTCTTAAATTGCAGTAGTCGTTATTATCATGTGGGTTGGTGGAAATCCTAATGAAGTAACATTGGGCCCCTATTGGACGCTCCAGATAAAGCATGTTGAAAGTCGGTAACGAGATTGTGATTTGAGACCAACCCCAAATTTCCTAGGAAAGAAGGGAGCATGCCCAATAATTGGCCTTTTTTTTTTTTAAATAATGATTCCATTTTTCCTCTAATTTTATAAAAAATATCATTTTAATCCTTCATTTAATGTTTCGTCTCTTTTAACCCTTGAATTTACACCTCTTATCAAATCACTCCCAAAATAGATAAAAAAAGTTAACATTTGTTAACTCTACTGATGTGATATACACATGGATTAAATGACACGTAGACATATTAATTAATTTTTTAAAAAATGTAAAAATATTAAAAAATTAATTAAATATTAATGTATCATCTCGTGTGAATCCAGTATATGCAACATCAAGAAAGTAAAAAATTTTAATTTTTCATTCATTTTAAGTGATTTAACAAAAAAATATAAATTTAAAAATATAAAATATAAAAAAATAATATTAAAAGCTAAAATATTAATAAAAAAAAAAGTGGGCTCAAATAAATTATTATGGCTTTTGTTTTAATTTAAATGACATTCGCATCCATGGGCCATGGTACATTGGTCAAATACTGAAAAAGTTGTTAACAGTGACACGTCACCTAACGGAGGGAAACCCAGTGGTTAAGTTTTATCCTGCAGTTCTGCTTTGAAAAATTGTTCCTCATCTCTTTGACTTCTTTTAGAACTTATAGATTTCATTTCAAGTTATTTTTTTATTTAAATAAACGTAATTGTGCGGTTATAATGATGTCATATTTTTATTTAATTCAAAAAATAAACTAATTATTTGGTCCCACTTTTTCAATAACAAGCTGTACTTGTAAAGTTAAAATATTTTGGACTTCAATGAAATATTTGATAAAAAATAGAGTTAAGTTGAAATTTAAAAGATTACTAATTAACTCTTTATCTATAATTTTTGGTTGGGGATTCGAATTTCGTCTTTTTAATATGATATTAGATTTTTTTTTAAAATAGTATTGATATTTTATAAAATTTATTCATTTTAATAATGATGTTAATTTTTTAATATTTAATTTGAATTTTAAGGTTGATTTGATAAAAATTAATTGTATTTTTATATTTTATTAATAAAATAAATTTAATTTTAATTGAAAAAATATTTAATATTGTGTTTAATTTGTTACCACATAAGAATACTGTGGTTTTGTATCCGTATTTTAGGGTATATTTAAGAAAAATTAATTATTAATATTATTAATTAATTATAATTTTTTATTAAATTAATATTAATATAAGTAACATAGAAATAACTAAGCAGGGCTTTAAAAATTAAAAAGTCAAATCGAAATACTAAATAATGTAGTAAACCTTTGATTAAACAATATTACTTATTCAAACTTGAAAAAGTAACAAGGACAGAGACGATTGTGAGAAAGCTTGAAGCATTTTATCAATGCATAATTATGGCGTAGAATTGAAGGGTGGGTACTGGACACCAGGCGCCAGCCTTGGCTTTCTTTTCTTTTCCCTTCATTTCAGTACGTTATGGCTTACGAGTTACGATCAGTCGAGTAACGACGGAGTGTAGATAAATAGCGAAACGGCATTAATTACATAGGTAGGGGCTCAAGCAGCTACTACTACTTGCAACTGGACTGGGTCTGGGTCCATATGGACCACAGCCTCATTAAAGAATCCCAAAAACTTTGCTCAACTCTCCCCAGTCTCAACTCCGAAAGCAGCCCCCACACAGCCTAACCATGCAATGCAAATATCACTTTCAAAGGGAAAAAATTTTGAGTTGGGTTATTTTCATTGGGACCGGGGGAAGAAGGGTGGTGTGGAGGACAAGTAATGGTGTGGTGTTTGACGGAGACGTATTTTCTTGCAACATTCCCTTTGTCTCGACTCCTTTGGCATTTATCCCATTTATACTTTTTCTCAATGTAAAAGACATACTGAATCTGGAGTTCCCTAGTGCATACATTTATTGACCTGGAGTATGAGGTGGAGAGGTCCCCGTATATTAAATTTAAAGGTTGATGATGATGAGTCAGGCTTATCAGGCGGGGATCCATTGAGCCCTATTGAACATGGATTCCCCATCATTAGCTGGATCCCCCCAAACACATCCCACTAGACATTCCTTTATTCGAACAATGAATCTCTGTCGTGCGCTTTTGTAGGAAGTGCTTCTTCTTTTGTATGTGCTAAAATTGCCATAATACTGTTTGTTAATCAACATAAAAGATAAATTACATCAATTGATTAATCATACGGAAAATCCAAAAATGTAAGGCAATTTTATTATTTTATTTTTGGGGGGGGGGGGGTGATGCAAGAAGAAAGCAGGAAGAGGTTGAAAAAGACTGATCCAAACAAATAACTGACATGCAAAAAAGTTCACGCGTAAAAGAAGGGGACTGGTTGTGAGTGAGATGAGATGGAAACAAATATCAATGAATTCTATTGCAGGTCTCGCTATCTTAAATGCCGCGTGGCCTGAAGCCGTAGCGGTAGAGGGTAGCTCCCATGTTTCTAAGATGACAAATTTATTGTTTTTTTTTTTAATCTATGCAAGTGATTTAAGTTTATTTTATCAATATTTTAATTGGCTTAATTTTATTGTTATACTTTTCTGACATTATATTTAATAAAAAAAGAAGTTGAAAAATTCATTTCCCCAAATTTATATTTAAACTGTAAAATGTTTATAAGAAAAATTTCTACTGGATTTAAAGTAAAAAAAAAATGATCATGTTTTTAAAATTTAAAACGAAATCATATGTCTACTCCAAATGAAAAATTGTTAACTAATTTCAACTATCAATGTAAATATAATAAAAAAATTATATATGTTGAGGATTTATAAATATAGAAATTTTAAGATTAAGATTTATCATATATAAATTATAGGTGTCGGAATCCACCTAGCCATCCAAAAGATGTCTTATTAGCTTCTTTCTTGCCAAATGAGATAAATGAAAGCACTGTATGTAATATCGATTCCATATTTGGTTTAAATTCTTAATTTGTATGTCTAATAATTATTTTAATTCTGTATTTCATGATTAATGGAATATGTTATATGTATTTTAATTTTACTTATAAATTTTAAATAATAATAAATTATTTACTTTTTCATGATTTAGAAATTTTCGTTTCTTTTCTTTTACCAATTAATAAATATTTGGCACCGTTTGCGAAGTAAAGAGAAAAACAAAAGAAAATTCAAATATAACAGACTGGATTGAAAGCCATAGAAATTCTAAGGAAAAAAAAGAAAAGAAAGATTGTGCAAGTGGCCGCCGGAAAACAGGAAATTCTACCCTTTATTTCTAATAATATACAAGGATACATAAATTTATGTTTCTTAAGGATAAAGAATTGTGCATTTTCTGCTTAGTATTATAAAATATTTAAATAAATCTTATTAATATTAAATTATAAAGATTTTTATGTTATATAGTCACATGATGCGGTAACACAATAGGGTTTATTCAACTTGCCGTTTGGCGGTTCGTTAAGCCGCCAAGCCTTAATTTAGTTAGATAATAATTTTGGGGCCAGTCATCATTGTCTGTCAGTATTCCGCCGGTCTCCAATCAAATTAAAGATATCCATCTGTCTTTGATAGGAAATATCACAGTGAGCCAAAGTAAGATAAAATATAAAATTTAAGGAAAAATAAATGCATATAACAGTGGCTTTCATTTGTTTCCCCCTACAGTTCCCGTCTTCTGGTAGACTGGGACATCTACAACTCCTTAGCTCTATTATTCACTGTTATAACGAGCTGAAATTTTCTTTCTGGGTCCATTAATTTTTTGAACCAGTTCACAATAAAACAAATAAATTAAGAAAAAAAAGGCTCCATAATGAAATCATTTCATCCAAACGAGATGGGGTATCTGCAACAGCAGTAGAACAGAAGCAGCAGGCATGGAAAAGAGAATAAAAAAGCTGTTTTTCAATAATTCAATTATTTTTTGGTTTTTCCTTGGTGTTCATTTCCTGGCAACTTTTACAAAGGAAGCAGCATATGGCAATGAATGAAACTTACCAATAGCCATGGACCAGTGCAAGGAATTTTGATTAATTTATTATTCATCCCATGGATTTTTCTCCTTTCTATCCCTGAGAGTAATACAGTAGAAGCAAAATTTGAAAGGATATAAACCCTACCTAAATGCTTACTTACATTTGCAGATCCACTAAATCGTAAATAATAATTAAAAAAAATGAAAAGAGACCTTTGTCGTCCTTTAATTAACGAGCAATTTCAGTTTGCAAAGATGAGTTGAGCTCCAATTGTTCAGCCTCCCACCTTGCCTTAGAAACAACTCCATCATGCATTGGCACGTACTCCTATATATATATATATATATTCAAACAAAACACTATCCTAACTTTTAGGAACAGATATATATACACAATAATTAAATAAATAAATAAAAAAGTATTTATCACTTTCTAGTAAAATGGACCCAATAATTGAATAATTGACTTGTGATATATATACGATATATGAAACGGTGAAAATAGACCCACCTCAAGTTTTTGGACAAGTTCTCTTGCAGTTGGAGCAGAGACAATGATACTACGTTGGGTGGGTTTAATGAAACCATCATCCACGGCTTTGTCTAAGAAGCTGAGCAGATAATTATAGTAGCCATCCACGTTAATCAAGCCAACCTGTTGTCACCACATGAAACAAAACCAGATTTTTTTTTTAACGTTGGTAATAGTTTACAGTTCCAACCATTAGGTTGATTCATGATGATGATGAGACTTAAAATGGCTTTACAGGCTTGTCGTGGATTCCCAGCTGGGCCCATGTTATGACTTCTAGTAACTCTTCAAGAGTTCCATATCCACCTGATTGATTAATTTAATATGAAATAAACAGTAATTAAATTACTCACAATGGCATACTTCATGAATAATGACTAGCATAATTAATGGTTAATGAGAGAGAGAGAATTGAAAGTTGAAAGAGACCTGGTAAGGCGATAAAACAGTCAGAATGGCGGGCCATCTCAGCTTTCCTTTGGTGCATATCCGCAACAGCTTTGACCTCTCCTACTGTTTCCCCTGTTATCTGCTTAACCAAAAACAAATAGCATGGTTTGAAAACGGACTTTACACTAAGAAAGACGAAAAAGCAAATGGGGTGTATCACAGATTGTACAGACCTCTTTGTTCATCAGAGTTTTGGGGATAATACTGCGATAAAAGAAAGAGAATCAACAAACAGTGTATATGTAGAAAGTAAATGATGAAGAAAATCAAATCCCAACCAGGTACATATATATTATATGTATGTATTGGTACCCTAAAACATGTCCTCCACCACGGTGGACCTCCTGAGAGACCAAACCCATCAACCCGACGCTTCCTCCGCCATAAACAAGATCCAACTTCCGGGACACCTTGAACATGAAATCAAAACCACGAGGATATTGAGAGCTTAGCCAAAAGTTGTTAGCGAAGATGGCATATGAGAGAAGAGTGGAGTAGAATACCAGTTCTTTTCCCAGTTCCAGGGCAGCATCACGGTAGCAGTTTCGCTTGCCGGAGCTGCTTCCGCAAAAGACGCAAACCCTTTTGAACTTGCTGGAATTCAATGCTTTATTCTCATCCATATCTCTCTTTTTGTTCTCTGCTTTTCGGTGAGTGTGTTTATTTTCTTTTTACTGCTCTTTCTATTTGATTGATTTAACCTAAAGCAACGACAGGCAGATTCTTCGGGCAATAGAAGGAGCCACCACAATACCCAAAGAGGAATGTGGGAATACACTATATATAGGATCCCCCCTATTTCTATTGCAGTGCTGATAATTCCGTTACACGTGGAATCATGTGGTGCCTCAAAACCCCGAAATTTTTTGCTTTACCAAATTCGCCGACAGGATTTTCCTTAGGATTATTATTATTCCCCCGCTCTTACACTCTCGTCCATTGATTTTATTCCACGTTGCACGACATTTTCCTCTCCGTTTCCTGAGGATATCATCTAGAAATTTGCAAAACCATGATGCCATTTTTTCTTTCCATGCAAGACGAGTTAAATAATTGGAGTATTTGGAATGATGCCAAATACGTACTTAAGAGAAAAAAAAAATCAAATTTAAGCGTAAACCTATTCAATAACCAAAGTAATTGAAAGACAGTCTAACTGCAATTTGAAATTTGTTCACGTGTATGACAAGTTATATTACAGTATTTATTCCAGGATTCCCCTAAAAACACATTTCCATACATTTTTGAATGAAACCTTGAAAACTTAGGGTGAGTTTAGATGGGCGGTGCATTTACCTGCAGTTAGTATAAAAACAGCGGTGGCGATGAGATTAGATACTGTAGCAATACTGTAGCGTGAGACAAAAAGTAAGCTAAACGCACAGCACCGTACCCAATCGCCCATCCAAACCCACCCTTAGTTGATTGTCCTTGTGTATATCCTTGAGGCTACCCGTCATTGGCAAATGGCAATATTACACTGCAATTTAAATTTCATTGGTAAGAGTTCCCCTGTTCCCAGCACAGCGTGTCATTTAAAACCAATGATTGGATCACTTGTGTGCGCAATGGCCATTATTTAAGCAACAAATCGACATCCCCTAGTATTATTTTTGTCTTCGTCTTAGCTGCATAATGAAGCCCTACGCCTGCATGCATATGCACAAAACTATTGCCCGCAAATTTAACTATACCTATGTCTTTCCTTCTTCGGCCTATAATAATGAAGTCATAACGTAGGGACCTATAGATTTGGTTCCTTTTCTTTTCTTCATCCTTAATTTCGACTAGGAATGTAAGAATAAACTTTGAGATCTATCCCAAATTAGAATAACTTCATACAAAATCTAGGCAAGAAAAACTACCTAAAACAACCTTAGAAAGAAAAAGAAAGCAAAATTAAGGCTTAGATTTTCTTGGAGCGAAGAACATGCATTGGACGATTAGGCTCAAAGGGTCCACGAAAAAGATAGGAGGGCAGGTCGCTATGAGGAGAGTAGCTGGCACATTGGAGGACGCCCGTTTGTTTATATCTTTCAAATTTGACCTAAGCCTTTTTTTAATGCTCGTGAGGCCCATCTTTCAACTTTTGAGCGTCAACTAGTTCCGTACTACGATCGAATATGATTGCCACACGTGTCAAAGATAAGATTCTCTTGGTTATCCTTTTCCAACTTTACAACTTACAAACTTAGGGTGAGTTTGGACGGGCGGTGCGTTTAACTGTGGTTAATGTAAAAACAGCAGTGGCGGTGAGATTAGATATTGTAGCGATACTGTAGCGTGAGATAAAAAGTAAGCTAAACATACCGCACCGCACCCAATCGCCCATCCAAACCCACCCTTAGGCTTACAAGGTAAAATTCCGGCACGCTTCAATTCAGAATTCGTGAATTTTTCTTTTTCCTTTTGAGAATGAAGTAGGTATGTATATAAAATTATTATTTTATTATTTCATATGTATACAATTATTAAAAAATAAAATAAAATAAAATAATATGTTATAGAAAATTTATATATTTCTTGTTTAAATTTTTTATTAAATATTTACTTGAATTAAAAAACTAAAAATATTAATAATAAATAATAAATAAATTAAAATAGAGCGGGGTGGAATGAAGTGTGATGGGAATGGATGCATCCATTGTCCACGATGATAATAATGATTTTTAAGATTATTTATTTATAGTGAAGCGAAGGAAATAATGAAATAGAATGTGTACCATGTAATAATAATAGATTTAGTTACAATTACAAATTATGATACTCTTTAATTTCTTTTTTTTCAAGAAAAATATTTATTAATTCTAATTTCCTCATTGCTTACTTAAATCGGATCAACTCTAAAAATTCTGAAAGGTAATAAATGAGTTTGAGAAAGCATGAGAGCTGGGGAGAAACATGAATAAGATTAGGCAGTGTTGAAGCTGTGTTGATATTGTACAAGAAAAACATTTTTATTGGAAAAAGGAATTGCATCTACATGCATGTACTTATCATTTTCTGCAAAGAGAAAAAAAGAGTTTACTAAGTTGAATTTATAGTTCAAGGAATTAATAGGAGATGACAAGTCTTATCCTAAAAATAATTTTCAAACTTTCTGAGCCAATCAATCAATAGTAGGGAAGCCTCCTCTGGTTCAAACTTCAGCAGCAAGGGGCTCCACCTTAACAACCAACACTCTCGGATTCAGGGGAATAAATATTAATTCATTAACTCCACTAAATTGTACAATAATTTTAGATAATTAGTATTTTCATTCATCACGTCTTGTGGTTGCAAAGCAATAACAAGAGGTTTTTTGGATTTTAGTAACCACTGATATTTGTCTAATCACTTTGACTTAATTATGTGATATATATAAAATACTCCGTCGTTTTATATCCATCCATATGGCAGAAAACTGCGTATGATCCAGTATATATGCCTCTTACGTGCACATCTAGTTTTGTTGATTTTTCTTCAGAATTTCTGAAAACTTAATTTTTGGTATTACGTGTACAACTTTTCCAGGGTTTTCATTTATGGGATGCCATGTCCCATTACAAGCAAACAAAGTAGTGAGTAAAGGGGAAACCTTTTGCGGGGGCCTTCCAGACTGACTCTTGGAGAAAAGTTGTTAAAATTAAGCTTTTTGGTCGGTAATGAAATGATGGTTTATAATAAGTGAGTGAATGACAAGTCATGGGCAAAGAAAGATGAATAAATAATGCAAGTCTGGGTTTGATATATTGCGGCAGTGCAGGCAACGTTCTGGTGTTGCCACATACAACGCTCTATCCTCATAATTGAGACTTTTAATAAAATATTTTCAAAATTAAAATACATTTATATACATTAAGATTTTAATATTTATTAGAAATAGAATTTTATATTAATTATATTTTTTTATGTCTATAAATATAAAAAATATTGTAAATATTTCACATTGATAAAATTCATATGTTCTTATTTATTCTCCTAATCATTTTATTCTTTGTTCTCTTTGATTTTTATTTTATAAATTTTTTCTTAAATTATTTCTCGTAACTCAAACAAAACTAAGAAAATAAAAAAATCAAAACACACCATTAAATCCCTGTGTGACTGAAAGGAATCAAAGCCAAATCCTGAGATTTCAACTCTCTACCTCATCTGTTCAGCTAAACAAAGAGTTTATACATATTTGGTTAAGAAATTTATACAAGTGATAACTGCAGGAGAGAAGAAAAGAAGTTTAAAATTATTCACAGCAAGAATTGAACGTGTGTTAAAAGACATATGTGCCACGAAATTTATAAAAATCTTTTATCCGTATCAATCGAGGATTGAATATTAAATTTATTCTTCACGATAATAGATAGTAAGATGTAAAATTTTTAAGAAAATTTCTTTTATTTAATACTTTAAATTTGATTTATTGTTTAATTAGTTAATTTATGATTACTTGATTAATTTTTTTCTATCTCTATGTTCTCAATGATGTTGAAAGATATGACGGCTTCTTAAAATTTCTTGAGAAAAGATTGTAGAAAGAGAAAAATTTTGGGCAAAGAAAATAAAAGGGTCAATAAAAGCCAAGGTTTTAATTTTTAAATCTATTACCAAGTGTCACGGGGTTAAAACTTTTGTCTCACAATTCATTCGGTTTGAGGTGATTTTTTTTTTTCAAATCTACCTATATTAGCCTAATTCTTGACAAATAAAAATTCTTATAAAAATTCTCTAAAACACCGAAAATTAAAGCGGAAGCAACTCAAAACAAAAATAAAGTAACAAAAGAACAAAACATGCCACAAGAAAACAAAGCACGTCAAGTACTTCCTTGATCTACCAAGACTTAAAGTAGTCAGGTTTCTCCACATATTTCACGAATCATACCAGTTTAAATGGATCGAATAAGCCCTATTTAATCTATTAATCTCCATAGCACGTGAAAGAAAAGAATCAAAGAAATGGTTTTACGAGAGGAAACATTGTTTACTCTGCGTTATCAGTTATGTAGTGTTTACTTTGTTTTAGCAGTACAAGCTTACAACATAAGTTGTATCACGAGTTATACTCCTTTAAAGTAAGTAAATATAACGTTTTTAATTAGTTTTGTTCGTCTTGGTAAATAGGTTTAAAGGTTTTGTCGGGAGTTATATTGATATGTGGGTAGCTTATGAAGTGCTACACTCTAAAGAATAAACGTATAGCAAATTGGAGTTCATTCACTTTAAAGTTCCATAGGAGCAGACATTTCATAAAGCACATAGTGATCAGATTTGGTGCGTGAGCCTAATTATGCGTTGTGTATGTTCCGCTTCTTGTTCTGCGGTTCTTAATGGCAAAAGTTGTGGTTTTATTGTTGTTGGACAATATTAATGTACACATTTGAATTATAATTAAAGTTTGACGTGTATAATTGCACTAATATAAAATTATACATTAAATCAAAATTTATATGTAAATTTAAAATTTATTCAATTATTAAATATCTTATTATATAAATTACTCAATTTTTTTTGCAAGGTTACTTATAACCAAGTAATATTAAATCTGTTACAAAAAATTCTAGAGCTCATCAAGCTCATTTTAAAGTAGCCTTCTTATAGAATTTTCCCATTTTAAATGCATTGAGTTTTATCCTTAAGACGTTAACTTCTTATTCGAATCTTTGTCATAGTTTTGTGTTTTTCTTTTATCAGTAAGAACCAGGATAAAGTTGAAATCGGTCATTCGGTTCAATTATTTTAATAAGATCTACAAAAGTAAATTAATAATAATTAAAAACTTTAAAAATTAAAAATTATTTTAAAGCATAAAAAATCAATAAAATAATTATTTAAAAAATGTTAAAAATAATCAAAACATAATGAAAAATTATTTATTTTGGCTGCTCAACTTTAAAAAATTACAAAATAGTTACTAAACTATTTGAATAGTTCAATAATCATTTTGTAACTATTGAAGTGATCAATATGTAAAGTTACTAATAGTTTAGTAACCTTGAGTATATAGTTTACCCTTATTTTTAATACAAGTTGGTCATCCCTAGATAATAGGGATGTTCATTCGGTTGGTTCAATTTTTTTTATTAAAATAATTGAAAAAATCAAAATTTAAAAAATAATTGAAATAATTAAATCAAAATTTAAGTGACAATTGAAATAATTATACCGAATATCATTGTTCTGGTTCAGTTTATTGATTTTTGTTTTTTTTTTATTACCTTTAAGATATTTTTAAAAATTGAATTATTTATATATTATATTTATGTAAAAAAATTAATGTTAACATATTATAATTAAAAAAATATAAAATTGGAATTAAAATTATTAAATTAGGTTGGAGTTTTATATTTTTTATGTTTTGGGTTGGTTACTTGGGCTGGATTTTATTTTACATTGGGTTGGTTATAATTTTAAAAGTATTTTTAAGGTTGAAAATCGAAACTGAATAGAATTACTTTTTATTTAATTGATTCCGTTTAACTATATTTTGCAGGATTAAAAAACTGAAATTTGAGAAAGTACTACACTGCTACTGTTGTTTTATGAATCGCTTGCAGTGGTTGAATATTACAATTTCAATATTTTCAGCTTCAACTGGTAGAAGCTCTACGGTTGGTTGATTCCCGGCAATGGTGATTAAAACAGTAGTAAGTGATATACATGCATAGAAACTGTCCTAAAAGTTGAAGAATCTTGCCATGGTAGGAAGATAAGGTTCCGATGAAGCCAAAACAGGGTCGGAGGAGAAAAGACCGATACTACAAGTAACATCGTCAAGGGAGCTGAAAAATATCCGGGAAGTAGGCTGGAGAGAGAGTTCAACGGACGTGGATGACGGAAATTAGGAATGTGATGATTACGATGTCCCATGAGTGTCTGGAGATGTGAAGAACAGAGAGAAGAGGTTCAATAGAACAAGGATGATGTACCTCAAATTCATATATGAAAAGCGTTTTGATTATTATTTGCCCAATTGTTGTGCCCTGTATTATTTATGCCAGGTTTCAATCGGGTGTATGTATGGCTTTTGTCTTTTGGACCCACCAGAGCTGACAAAGTTTGATCTTTGGTGACTAACAATTATGCTAACGTGGCAGTTAACAGTTGCCACATCACCCAACATAGAAATTTAAAAAAAAAAAGCTGATTAAATAAAGAAAATGTTGTTATTTTCTAATTACTAAAGTTAATGCATATTTCTTTTCCATGGGCAATTTATTCCAAAATATAAAATCATGAAATTAGTTAATTCAAAAAATTAAATGAAAAAGTATGAGAGTTTTCCGTAATTATGAAATAAATACATTTCTTTAATTAATTAGAAAATATAAAATGAAAAATAACATATTGGTGGGAATTAAAGAGTTTAACCCCGTTTCCCTAAATATTTTTAATTAGAAATACTGACATCATTTGTTACTAACCGCCAAAAAAAACCCTATTTAATTAGTTCAATGGTTTGAAAGTATTTAATCAAATATTTTGGGATACCATTAAGACAACGGAATCGTGGTTTTGAACAGAGTCATGTTGTGCATTTTGCTGTCACGCATGCATGATAAAAAACCGCCTTGTTGTAAAGCAATGAATGCCTCCTTTTCCATTTCATCACTTAAGTGGACAATATAATCTTTAGTTAATAACCATCATTAAAAGTAAAAAACAAACAATAATTATTGCCCACTTATGAGATGGCAAAGAAGGCACGAGGCAGCAGATTTTTATTCCCAAGAGAGAACGCTTAATACTTTAATTTGGTTTTTAAACTATATATATATATATATTTATCTCATATTAAATATTTAAAATATCATTTCGTTAATCGATTATGGAAGGACTTAATTGAATTCAGCAGATTATTTAAGTGCTAGAATTATATTAATTGAATAAAATATTATTATCTAGATCAAGAAATGTAACAATCGAATTTGAATCGAGAAAAGATAAAAGTATCAGATTAGTCATCGATTTTATTTTTGCAACCGTTTTAGTTGAGGTAAGTTCGTATTTTATTTTAAAATATTACATTTGAATTTATAAATTTAATTGATATCTTTATACAAGTATTTATGTATCGATGATTAAGATCGTTTTGATTTGAAAAAAGAAAAATGACCATGATTGAAATACATCATGGTATTGTACTCGAAAAGGAAAAGACAATGGTTGAAAGACACCATGGCATTACATTCGGTATTTTCGAATCTATGAAAAGGTTGTAAAGGAAGTTATCGGAAAATGATAACAAATGAAAAGGTTAAAAAGGATGTATCCGAAAAGGATATCAAATGAAAAGATTGAAAATGATATCATTGAAAATGTCAAAAAGGATAGCAATGAAAGGTCAATATCTCATCCTTTAACCATTCGCTATTCAGGTAAGATTTTTCAAGTGAGATATGCATTATAAGTATGAATCTGAGATGAATATTTTGATTTGTATAGTTTGATAATGAATCTTGCCTATACGCCTTGATGTTGGCTTATAATTGTATATACGTAAGTATGTGTTTTGATCACTTGTGAATGTCTTGAGAGTTAAATGGTTACTGGTTCATTGAAGTGTGAATGAAATGGTTGAAGGTATGCTTTTAAACAATTATTTGGTATATATGATTTATGCTTAATGAATGAACTTGAAATGTTGAATTGAGTCAAGTTGATGTGTTAAATTGTGGTGTCAATTGAACGTATATTGGTTAGGCACTTAAGTTGGTTGATTTTGGTATATTTTTGGTATGTTGTAAAGTGTTTTGGTCATGTGAAAATTATCGGAAATGGTATAAGGTCTTTTGTGTAAGAAAAGGTTAATGTATTGGCTTGTTTAAGGGGAAAATTATGTTGCACACGGCCTGGGACACGGGCTATCACACGACCGTGTGCCACATACGATCACCCCACATGGTCATGTGTTTCAAGTCAGTATGCTACACGATTTGAGACACGGCCGAGTAACTCAACATCAAATGCACGCACGATCTGACATAAGGCTTGTGACACAGCCATGTGACCCTATTTCGAATACCCACACGGGTGGACACACAGTCTGGGCTATGTCACACGGCCTGGCCACATAGCCATGTGACCCTTATTTCTCTATCTTCAAGATTTTTTTAAAATTTTTTATTTTGTTTCAAATTGATCTCTGATTGTTCTCAAATTATTTTTAGGGCCCTGAAGGCTCAGTTTAAGGCCCCATAAAAGTATTTTTACTATGATTATATTAAGTTGCATAATTGTTTCTATTTTGAAGATAAATGTTTTAATTTGTACAATAATGCTTCATAACCCTAATCCAACGATAAAGGCGGGTTAGGGGTGTTACAAAAATAATATATATAAGTAGATCAGATGTGAATACTCAATCAACTTAGGCTTATGGTTTAAGTTCGTTATTTGATCTCAAGTCCAATTAATTTTGGTATTAATTTAGCTTGGCTTTAACATGGATGAATATTTATTATTTTGAATCATACTTAATGAGTTGGGTTTTTCGTTTTCAGAATCAAATCAGTTAGGTTATCGGTGGTTAAACCCGTTCGTCCAGTTTGATCAAATAAATTATTAAAAATGCATAAAAAATTTAAAATAAAGAAAATTAGTTCAATTGTTGATTTAACCAATTCGTATCGATTTATAGGTCAATTGATTTAATCTTCTCTCTAGACCGATACCCCAATTAATTCTTGATCCAATCAATATGATCCAATTATGAAATCAATGTCTAAATTTGGATTCATCAAAATGTTTGAGGCTCAATTTAAACCTATTTAGGTAAATATTTGATACATGTACTATCACAAATAATATATATTAGAATAATTATAATTTGAATTAATCAGTACCATTAGAATTAGACAAATAATCAAAATATACTCAGATGTAAATTAAAATAATTTAATGAGGAACACACGCACAGTATTTATATTCCTCTTTATATTTACACATATTGAAACTCTGTCATAATCTCAATATTGTATTATTTCGACCAAGACCCACAATTATTATTAGTTATTATTAGACATCATATATATATAATATAAAGTCATAATATATAAAAAATAATTCCTGGTGGCTGCCAAAGATTCCACAAGTATCTATAATACATATGTAGGGATGAAAAAGCTTCCAAAACAGATAAAAGAAACAATATAGCGTACGTGATTTCTTTTGCTTGGTATATATATGTGTGAAAAAAAATAAAAATAAAATAGAATAGAATAAATAAAATAAAGAACACACAAATTTTACGTGGAAACCTTTTCGGGAAAAAACCACGGGCAGAGGAGAAGAAAATCTACTATGTCGAAAAATTTGAATCAATACAAGAGGAATAGACTATGTCTATTTATAGGCTTGTAAAGCCATATTCTAGTAGGATTGAAACACCCTATCCTAATCAATATAAAATAGATGAAGTTTAATAAGGTTTAAAAAACCTTATTCTAAAATAAAATAAAAGAAGTCTAGTTCTATCTGGATTTTACTTTTATTTTATTTTCCATCGTATTTTATTTAAATAATAATTTGGGTAACTTAAATCTAACAATCTCCACCTTGACACAAATTCTCAATGAACAAGTTCTTCATCGCGAACTTTCAATAAACAAGTTCTCCACCTCTTCCATAAAACCCCTTAAGGGTTTAACTTCAACAATGAACACCGACCAAGTCTAAGCAATGCTCAAACTTGGTTATAGGAAGTGACTTAGTCATCATATCTGCAGAATTTTCATGAGTACTAATTTTGCTCACAACAATATCACCACGAGCAATAATATCACAAACAAAATGATACCGAACATCAATGTGTTTTGTTCTCTCATGAAACATTTGATCTTTTGTAAGAAATATAGCACTCATTGTCACAAAAAATCATCTGGCTGATTTGAAGGTCTTCATTGAGTTTACTAAATAGTCCCTTCAACCAAATAGCTTCTTTACAAGCCTCGATGTCGCCATGTACTCGGCTTGATGGTAGACAAAGCGATGTAGTTTGCAAAGTGGCTTTCCAACTAATTGCACAACCTCCGATTGTAAAGACGTAACTGTGAGAGATCTTCTTCTATCAAGGTCTCCAGCAAAATCAGCATCAACATACCCTATGACTCCATCTTTAGTTCTTCCAAACTGTAAGCAAACATCGTGTAGTGCCTCGTAAGTATCTTAAAATCCACTTTGATCGCTTTCCAATGTTCTTTACCGGATTTGCCATGTATCTGCTAATCGCACTTGTCGCATATGATAAATCTGGACGTGAACAAACCATAGCATACATGAGAGATCCCACTGCACTAGAGTATGGAACATGTGACATGTACTCAATCTCATCATCTGATTGTGGAGACAAAACCGATGAAAGTCTGAAATGGGCTGCTAAAGGAGTACTAACAGGCTTAGCACTCTGCATATTGAACCTGCAATGTACCCCTTCTGACTTAGGTACAATTTACTTGATTTTCTATCTCTGAGAATCTCCATACCAAGTATCTTTAGGAAATTTCACAAGGCAAACATCAGTAGTGTCAAATTCTTTACTTAGTTGGGCTTTGACCTTTCTTATCTCTTCTTTATCTTTTGCTGCTATCAACATGTCATCAACATAAAGAAGTAGATACACAAAAGAACCATCACTATATTTCTTAAAGTAAACATAACTGTCAAAACTACTTCTTTCGAAATCATGAGAAGTCATAAAGGAATCAAACCTCTTATACCACTGTCTTGGTGACTGTTTCAAACCGTAAAGGGACTTTTTCAGCAAGCAAACATAGTTCTCTTTTTCTGAAATTGTAAAACCTTCTGGTTGTTGCATGTAAATATCCTCATCAAGTTCTCCATTCAAAAATGCAGTTTTTACATCTAACTGCTCAAGCTCCAAATCATACATGGCCACAATACCAAGTAAAGCTCGAATCGAACTATGCTTAACAACTGGGGAGAACACATCATGTGAAGTCCACTCCTGAATTTGATCTGTAACCCTTTGCAACAAGCCTTGCTTTATATCTGGGTTCTTTAACTCCTGGAGTCCCTTCTTTCTTTTTAAATACCCATTTACAACGAACAGCCTTTTTACCTTTAGAAAATTTCACAAGGTCCCATGTTCTGTTTTTATGGAGTGATTCCATCTCTTCTTGCATAGCAAACATCCACTTTTCTCGAGCCTTCACACTAACCGCTCGAGAATAATTAGATGGCTCTTGATTCGCATCTATATCTTCACCCACATTCAAAGCATAAGCAACTAGATCACCTCGGCATACTTCTTTGGAGGTTTAATTTCTCTTCTAGTTCTGCTTTTGGCGATAGAGTATTGTGGTGAAGAAGCAACTCTATTCTCAATTTTTGTACTTGCTTGAGGAGTTGACTCTGTATTAATCGATGCTTTACTGCTTTTGATTTTCTTTATTGGAAGAGTCTTTAAGAGATAAGTTAGGTAGCATAGCGGTTTCATCAAAAACAACATCTCTACTAATCATAACTTTTCTATTTTCAGACACCATAACTTATACCCTTTTACACCACTTTATAACCAAGAAAAATACATTTAATGGATCTCGGTTCCAATTTTCCATTATCAACATGAGCATATGCGGGACACCCAAAGATCTTTAAATCGAGAATAATTAGCGGGATTACGGACCATACCTCTTGTAGAGTCTTTTTCTTAATGGCAACGGATGGAGATCGGTTGATTAAAAAATATCACGAGATGCCGCTTCGCCCAAAATGACTTCGTAAGTTGGCATTTGACAACATACATCGAACCTTCTCTATGATCGTTCGTTCATTCGCTCAGAACGCCCGTTTTGTTGTGGAGTATGACGAATCGTCAAGTGTCTCATGATTCCTTCCGACTTGCACAATCTATTAAACTCATCGAAGCGAACTCTAAGCCATTAATCCGTGCGGAGGTATTTTATCTGCTTTTCTCTGTCTGCTTTTTCAATCATAATTTTCCAAGACTTAAATGCGGAAAAAACATCATTTTTCTGCTTCAGGAAGAACGCTCAAACTTTTCTGGAAAAATCATCAATAAAGGTTAGCATATAATTAGCTCCACCTCTGGAAGGCACTCTCGATGGCCCCCACAGGTCAGAATGAATATACTCCAATGTTCCCTTCGTGTTATGGATTCCTCTAGTGAATCGAACTCTCTTTTGTTTCCCAAAAACACAAGGCTCATAGAAATTCAGTTTGCAAATTCCTTGCCCATTAAGAAGTCCTTTTTTGCTCAATTCTGCCATGCCATTCTCACTCATATGCCCTAGGCGCATATGCCAAAGTTTAGTAATATCATCATCTGACAAGGAAGAGGAAGCGGCAATTTGCATCACCATAAGAATGATAGAACCACACAAACATATAACTTGGCAATCTTTCTCTGTCCTTTCATCACAACAAGGGACCCTTTGGAAATCTTTAAAACTCCACTTTCAATTTGTGTATCTGCACTTTTTTGAATCAAGAGTACTCAACGAAATTAAATTTCTTTTCAATTCGGAACATGCCGTGCGTCACTAAGTGTTCGACAACTCCATCAAACATTTTACTTTAATTGTTCCAACACTGCGATTTTACACGAAGCATTATTTCCCATCAAAATAACACCTTCGGACAATTGTTTAAGTAAGTTGTAAACCAATCCCGATTGGGACTCATATGGAAGGTGCAACTGAATCAAGTATCCACTCCTCGCTTACTTTAGAATCATTGTGAGCGACTAGAAGTTCACCATCGCCAGTAGGCTTCTACAACATCGCCTTCACCGGAATTTTCTCGGTTGTTTTCCTTTTGATTCGAACCTCTCTTTTAATCTTATTTTGTAGCTTATAGCACTCAGATTTAATGTGCCCTTTCTTCTTGCGAAGTTACAAGTTTTACCTCTGTTTGAAGACTTGATCTACCCTTAGATTTACCACGAGGATTCCGTTTCTGTGTCCTACCACGATCATCATCAGCATTTCGATCTTGTCTCCCACGAACAATGAGACCCTCTCCCTGAGAGTCGGGTTTAACCACAAGATGCTTCATCTTATCATACGAGGTTAAAGAATCATAAACCTCATCAACTGTGAGAGACTCGCGGCTATATAAAATCGTGTCTCTAAAGGTTGAATAAGACGGGGGCAACGAACAAAGTAGAATCAACCCTAGATCTTCCTTATCATACTGAACCTCCATGGCCTCCAAGTTTGAGAGAATTTCTTTAAACACTGTTAAGTGTTCGTGTACAGACGCACCTTCCTTCAAACGATAAGCATAAAGACGCTGCTTCATATGCAACTTGCTTGTTAGAGTTTTCGACATACATATTTGTTCTAGCCTCTTCCATAATGCAGCGACAGTTTTCTCTTTCATCACATCCTGCAAAATTTCGTTGGACAAATGCAAATGTAATTGTGTTAATGCCTTTCGATCCTTACGCTTCTTCTCTTCATTTGTTAATGTCGAAGGCATCTTATCTATCCCTAGCAGGGCATCCTCCAGATCCATCTGTGCAAGAACTGCTTGCATCTTAATTTGCCACAACGCAAATCTGGTGTTGCGATCCAACAGCGAAATTTCATACTTCAAAGACGCCATTACCGTGATCGAGATGAATAACCCGGAAGCTTTGATACCAATTTGTGAAAAAAATAGAATAAAATAAATAAAATAAAGAACACACAAATTTTACGTGGAAACCCTTTCGGGAAAAAACCACGGACAGAGGAGAATAAAATCTACTATGTCGAAAAATTTGAATCAATACAAGAGGAATAGATTATGTCTATTTATAGGCTTGTAAAGTCATATTCTAGTAGGATTGAAACACCCTATCCTAATCAATATAAAATAGATGAAGTTTAATAAGGTTTAAAAAACCTTATTCTAAAATAAAATAAAAGAAGTCTAGTTCTATATGGATTTTACTTTTATTTTCTTTTCCATCGTATTTTATTTAAATAAGAATTTGGGTCACTTAAATCTAACAATATGCCTAGTGTTTTCAAAATTATTTCATAATCATTCTTTTATCAACTACATGCAGTGAAATTAAGTACTTTACGTGCCCCATTAAGGGCTAACATTCCCCTTCAATTGTTACAGTTCAAACTTCGAACTTAAGGACCTAAGAAGGAGGAGCTTGTGCTGGGTTTTCATGGACATTATTCTGCGTAGTGTTGATAACAATGGTGGGAATGGATTGAATTGTGAGAGAAAAGTATCGTATAAAGCGTATAAATTGATGGAACAGTCGGTTGTGCCAAGGAACTGTGAGAATGATGAATAAATAGGTAACCCAGAAGCTTGAAGGAGGAAAAAATATGGAGGCAAGGAGTGAAATGAACAAGGCAATGGAGAAACCTCGAGCTTTCAAGCTAATAGAATGGGGAGTGAGAGGGAATTCAACAGAGAAGAAGAGGAAGATTACCATTAATATAATGGCAACAAACAAGGCTAAGAACCCAAGCATCATGGTTGAAACCTGTTGGCCAATGAGGGCACCAGCAAGTAGATCAAATGAAGGTTCATTTTGGGATGCTACAAATAGAAAAAACCATATCAGATTCAGCAGTGGAGGGAATGTATACCTCAAATCAATCAGGACCTGCATTTTTTTTAATGTACTTTTGCTTTTGAGGAAGTAGAGGGGGAATGGAGGGCACTTATATAAATGGTAGTAAAAGATTAAAAGAAAAAAAAGTTAAGATTGAAAACGGCATTGCCGAAAAGAAGAAAAAGAAGGTAAAGACGAAAAAAAGAAAAAGACGAGGATATTCTGAGTCAGAATAGCCATGGCAAGGTTGAAAAAGTAATGAAATAAATTAAAAGATTCAAAATCCAAAACAGTGCCATCAATCAATAAATCAACAGTAATGGAAGCCCTTTGCCCCAAAACCCTTGGCTTTGTTTGTTGAGTTGGTGGTACATACAGGCATACAGGAGATCATTATCATTGGGGATGACCTTTGAGACGTGTAACAAGTGACATAAACTTTTCAAGTCAAAGTCTTTATCACTTGCTAATTATTATTTATATAATTAAAGCATTTAGGGTTCCAACTTGACTTATCTCAAATTACAAATATTATTATTACATATTTATTATTTATTTAAATAAAATAATAATGATTTTACAAATAACTTTTTTTAAAGGTAAATTAATTCATTTAATAAATAGATCCATATAATTCAAAGAAAAAAATAGCAAACATTCATCGTCGATGGTGAAGGACAAGCTCCATCAACATAATAAAGGTTTTAGCCTCAGCATCAATAGAACATTATAACACATTGACAATTGGCTTTATCATAACTCAAGTACGACATATCTAAAGTGATTACAAGCACTTAATATGATAAGGAAATCAGGCTCGAATGGTCTAAAACGGTGAGCAAAAATCGACAAAAGAATCGAGCATTTACCAAACTAGAGAGGACGACAATAAAATCATCCCTAAAATCATTGCAAAACTACTATTACATACATAAGTAAGACTAAAAAACGTGCTATAAGAGCAGACAAAAACTTCTAAAGCTGAAGATTTATTAAATAATAGAAAAACAAAAAAAATATAATACTTAAGATAACACGGATCTAAATCGACACGTGAAATCATTTATTATCCTAAAATACTCTCAAAACAAAAACAAATTAAGAAGTTGACGAAAAGTCACCAACTTTCCAAGAAAAACTACTAGTGGTCGGTGGAGTTTTAGCTAAAAATAAGCACCATCATTTGTCCATCACAAAATATATCTAAAAACTGAAAAGAGAAAAGACATGTGTAGTGAATGAGAAGAATAAAAAAAAAAAGGTTAATAGGAAAGGAAAAAGACAGGTGATAACCAGCCCGAAGGCTAACACCAAAATAAAAAAAGTTTTTAGAGTTTTTCTTAACACACAAACAACTTTTTAATTAACCACTATTTTTTAAAAAGTAATTGATTAAATAATGTGTTACATATACATGGTCTACCATTAGAGACACCTTCACTAGAGATAGCCTTGTTACAAGATTTTACTAGATCTATCACCTCCACCATTTGGTCATAAATGCAAGTGATCTTCTCTTTCACCATGAGGACTATTCCACCGGGCTATAAGGAATACAAAAGCCAATCACTTCTAACAATTTGACTATCTCGACAAAATATTTATAATTTGTCACTAACATACCGTGCAACTTGATCACCTCATGTCACATTACCGACCCAACAAAAAAACTTATAAGCGATGGATCAAACTATTAGGAATCGACACATGTTTTATGAGGTAAACTCATATATCTCCCCTTCAACCAAAATCATCTCTCTCCTCTTCCATCCTTTGTCAAAGTCAAACATTTCTTCTCAATTCCTCCATCTTCACCTTGTGTCTTTGTAACACCCCTAACCTATATCTGTTGCCAGAATAGGGTTACGGAGCATTACCAGAATTTTCAGATCAAATACAGTTAATTTACATCATTTACTATTCATATCAGAAATCTATCATATTGTCCTTTAAATGGGCCATTGAGGCCCAGGGTATGCATTAGAAACAAATCGAGACTAAACTGAAAACTCAAAAAAAAATTCGCAAAATTTCAAAATTTTCCTTAGGTGCAGGGAACACACTCCCGTGTGACCAAGCTGTGAGAAACATGTCTATGCCTCAGGCCATGTGGGCATTCAAAATAGGGCGCACGGCCGTGTCCCAGCCCGTGTCTGTACCTGTGTAACTCTCTAACTTGGTCACACGACCAAGTCACACGTCCGTGTGCTAGACCGTGTGTAGGTGCAGAGGTTACACGGCCAAGCCGTGTGAAAAATCCTGAACATTCTTTTTTGAATTTCAAAGATGAGGGGGACACATGACCAAGACATACGCCCATATGCTAGGCTGTGTGCCACACGCGGTTGAGACACACGCCCGTGTCTCTGCCCGTGTGGACAAAATAAGGCCATTTTCAAGCATTATTTCTCACCCAATTTTGCCTTGCACCTATATTAACACTTTAACACATTTCCAAGCCAATTCAAAACATTTAAACCAAGCCAAGTCCAAGATTTATGCATGACATATTATCACATATCTCTAAGTATTCATGCTTGTTAAATTAACCAATTTCACTTATTTGCAAATTTTACCAAATATGTTAACTCCAACTAACCATCAATATATTTATAAACTTTCCATCATTTAACCATCTCAAACACATACCAAACATGATAAGGCTACACATATATACATATCCAGACATATCCATTACAAGCCATTCTAATGGCTATTTTCAACCAAGTATTTATATGCCATCATTTGGCCAATTTAACCCATACATGCCATTATATATAAAATTAGCTTTCTTTATATACCGAGTTCCTGAATTGGTCCTTTTAGCTACTAGAATTTAACTTTTGTATTTTATGCAATTTGGTCCTTTTATCAGATTAAACATAAAATCAGTAAAATTTCTTTACAAAATTTTCATGCAATATTTTAATCATAATGCAAATTATGAAATAATATTAAAATAATTTTTCTTACGGACTCGAATTTGTGGTCCTGAAACCACTGTTCCGATTTCACTGAAAACGGGTTGTTACATTTTGTTCTCATTGAGTGAACCACCTCAAACTTTCACACCGCATTTTGGTATCAACATATGAAAGAATCTTTAAAATTGATAAATAAATTATTCATATTACATAGATAATTACACCTGATCATGGGTCGGGTCACCTACCTAGGCCTAAAGGTTTGCCTGAAAAGTAGAAGGGTTTGGACAAAAATATAGGCCCGAAAAATAGGCTTGGGCAAAAATAAGGCCCATTTTTAAAACGGGTCGAGCCTCGGGTAAATTTTTTCTTGGCCTAGACTCGGCTCGAATTAGCCTAAATTTTTTTTATGTTGTTGTTTATACTGCTATTTTGCTATTATATTGCTATTATTTTATTGTTATTGTTTAAATATTTGTATAACTCTTGTTTTGTTTTTATTTTTGCTACAATTTTAGAGGCATTTGTTTGCTAAGTTGCAGCCATCTTAGTGTTATTTAAGTATAAATTATTTTTAAATGTATTTTCAATTTATTGGGAAACATTTATTTTTATGTTTTTTTATTATATTTGATGTATTATATTTTTAGAGTTTATTTTTATATAAAAAAATTTAATACAGGTGAGTTGGGTCAGGCTCTAGTTTTACATTTTTAATCTGGGCTGGATTTGAGCAAAATTTTAAGTCAATTTTTTGAGTTGAATCAGACCAAATCCTAAAATTTTGCACTTACTAGTTCAACCCATAATAAGTGTATAGATAATTTATTAGTAATTTAAGAATGTGAGGATATTTGTTTAATATAAGTCTTACCATTGAAAGCATTTTATTTAGTACATTAATGAGATACCACACTATATAATATATAATTGTTAATTTATTAAATATTAAATCTGTAATAAACCTTTTCTATGGCATTTAAAAAATAAAAAGGTTATGATGTTAAGTCCTATGTTGATATCAAGGTTCACTTCATGATGTATGTATGTGTGTATACCTAAATTTATTATCATATAGGAAAAGCTTTGATGAGGGATGAGAAATCTTGGCCGGCCAACCATTTACTAAAAAATAATATTTCTTTTTTAATGCTAAAATAAAGTAACATATTTCTTTTCATTAGTAAATTTCCGTCGCACTTCCTCTATATGACGATAAAAGTGTCGAATCTTCTTCTTATTTCCACTTTCCATTGATATAGTGGGTTTCGTAGAAATGGGAAATCTACCCATGGCCATGTATATATTTTTTATTATATATATATTTTTTAAATTGTATATAAGAAAATAAAAATATTCTCAAGATTATATTTATTATTATGCCTTATAAATTAAACACTAAAATAAATATTTAACCATAAATTTTTAATAAATAGACCAAAATAATACCTAAACTGATGTTTTACTTTAGCAAAACAAGCGGGGGAAATTGAAAATAATCTATCAATAGAATTTGGGATGGGATATGTTAGAATATCATACAAATGGGTCTTAAGTTTTAAATTTAATTACGTCCAAGTATATTTTGTTTGTTGTTTTTAAGAAAATACTAATACTAATAAATAATAAATAATAAATAAATTATTATAAAGACAGATTGATAGCAGTTGCAACTTTGAAATAATTCAGAAACAAATTAGAGTTGCATCAATTCGATTAAACTGATCGCTATCATCATATCAACTTGATGATGAATATTGATTAACCAATAAACAATTGTCAAAATCTCCAAAAGACCCACCACATCAATAATGCTAAAAGACCTAATTTGAGATAACCTATCTTCCTCCTCGTTATATTAAATCTATCACTATTACTATGATCTATCATAATAAAACCTTTAAAGAACAATTTCTAGTAGATTTGGCAGCACCATTACATTGATAAATCTCATATATATATATATATGTACACTACAACATGACTAGAAACAAAAACTAAAAATGAACTTTATCTTCTTTTAAAGAAAACAAAATGAACAAAAAAAAATATGGAGAAAATAAAACCACAATAATTAGCATTATAGAACTGCAGTAAGGGCATTTTTATTTAAAGATGTGATGAATGGCCGAGAAGAAAAGTTTATTCACGTTCAACTAATAGTTTATTATTTTACTGCGATCTTATTATTTTTGTTTAGCATACATGATCTGAATAGTTTATAATAGAAGCGGTTGAAGATGCAGAGGGAAGAGTCTTGGAAGAAGATCCATGGATTTGATCAAAAAGCCTTTTAAGTGATCTATTGTTCTACAAATCTTCAGCATATCGTATGGTAATATAATTATCTTGGTCAGTATAGATCATGAGTATTAGTATAGATAATGCATGATTTGCTCTCATTTTCCTGCTTGCCAAGCAGGTGAATGGAATGGTTAGTCTCTTTCAAACCTTGAGGTGTCATGAAAACAAGAGACAGAGATTTCCAAGAGTTGTACATATATACAATATTGCAGATATATAATTTATGGATTTTGCCATATATGTAAGAATATCAGTTCTTGAAATTTGATGGTACTGGTGTTTACTCAAGTAAAATTAATATTTTGTCCACTCTTCTTCTTCTTACTGTAATGCTTTTAGTTTTCATAATAGATTTAAATCTTCATGTCATACAATATAATACATAATAACTTTGTCATAAGGATGTTGGCTTTTATATGTCAACTTTTTTGATGGGTTAATAACTCATTTTAGACATATGTTAGCTTTTATTTTAAATAGTTTATTAAATGTGATAAAATTGCTATACTAAAAGCACAAAAATCTAATTTTAGTGAAGTTTAGTCTCATGCTTCCAACTATATAAAATTATTAATTTAGAAACCAACATTGACAATAAAAATTTTAGTCACACTGTTGTAGAAATTAATAATGAAGGAGTGGAGTGCTAAACACCTGTATGAGGACACATATTCAAGGTAGTTATTAGTGGGTATCATTTTTCTACTCGAATTCATATGTACTAGTATTGATTTGTTTTGATGTATTTAAGATTTTTCATTATCTTTTAAAAATATTTTATATGCATATGAAAAATCTTACAAAATATCAAAGAATTAGATTAAACAATATTTTTTAAGGTAGACTACATCATTAATCACCCAATTATTAGTGTGATTCTGTTTAGTCTCCAAACTACAAAAATTTTCAAATTTATCACTAATGCTTTCGACCGGTTTTGTTTTGGTCACCTTCCATTAAATCATTAATGAAAATTGTAACATTCATATACACAACCCGATCACCAGTCCATGTATTGAAATGTTAATAAACAAATAGAGATCTAATTGCAAATTTCACAAAATTTCCAGGCCAACATATTGCAGATAGGAGGTCATTCACTTCAAAGTTCAATAGGAGCAGACATTTCATAAAGAACATAATGATCAGATTTTGTGGTGAGCCTAATTATGCGTTGTTTATGTTTGGTTTGTTATTCTGCGGTTCTTAATGGCCAAAGTTGTGGTTCTATTGGTCTCGGACAATGAGATCCTTTGAACACATATTTATTTTCTTTTATTTCTGAATATGACTCGAAGAAAGGGCCTTTTACAGGGCACTAGAGTGAGCAGACGTGATCCTAGTATTACTCACTTGTTTTATATGGTGAGGCTCCGGTCGCTTGGGTCATATTTACCTTGAAAAATATTGGTGGGTCGTAATAAGCGAGCTGTTTTTCAAAGATTAAGGGATCAGTTAAATAACTAGACTTCTTGTTTACTCTTGCAAGGGGAAATGAAATGTTTATCAAAGCTATCCCTACCTATACCATGCCATGTTTTTTTCTTACCAAGTTCTTTATGCAATGAGATTGATTCCATTATTAATATTCGTTCATGATCCCATTTCAACAGTTTTTTTTTTTTTTAAGGGTAATCAAACAAGCAAATTTCTATTATTCTGTAGACCAAATATCAAGAAAACTTCAATTCGGCCAAAATCTACATTCAGCCAAACCAGAGGTGCACAATAAAACAAATGCATTCGGCCATAAAAAATCCACACTTTAACAGGAAAACCATAATGCATAAATGAAGTTTCAGTTTTCATCTCATTTTGCTTACAATCCCATTTCACCATCACTTTATTGACACCGAAGAAAATAAACAGAAGACATTCCAGAACAGCATCTGTGCCACGCACCCATAAGCAGATAAGCTTTCTTCAGGCTGCAGCTAAACACAATGTCACTGATCATTGAAATGGAGAACAAGTTTTGTTCATGGCAACAAACACATAAAAAGGGGCAAAAGAAATAACCATTAAAAGGTTCTAAAATCTCATAATAATGCCGATGCGAGTCCGAGATTTATCTCTTCTCTATTCATGTTTTAATGATGATTCTTGTGCATGCATATGCCAATATCAACAGACCATTAAACCTTCAAGTTCTAGACTTGAAGCACATCTATGGTCATATACCTTTGTGTAACAACTTGAAGTTCAGTAATAAACTCAAATTACTGAAAAAATAAAAAATCAAGGATTCAAGCATCAACAAATTAATGACCTCCCTTCCACTTGCGTTAAACTTAGCTATCATAAAAGCAAAATTACACAAAAGGGAAACTAAGTCATGCTAGGCAATCACATGAAAAGAAAAGCAGTACCTAATGCTTGTCTCCATGGCCATGAGAATGGTCATCATGGCCCTCCCAAGGGTGTCGCCAACCCTACAAGTTGAGAAACAAAGTCCACTTAAGAATGAAATAAGGTTACTGTGAATAAGGCTGATTATGAAGACAACTGAAAAGAGAAACTTCTTACCAACACTACAGGACCATCCTGCTTAGCCCTGTACAGGACCCAAAACCTGAAACACCAGAGATTTTGAGAAACATCAAAAAATCCACCAGCATTGCAGTATCATCTTTTTCAATGTTTGCCATGAATTTTCTTATGATTATCCATGGATCCAAAGGATGATGGAGCAGCAATTATTAGAAGCAAAATCACAAAAGCCATGGATCATGATACCTAAGATTGCTTTTGATTTTATTCTTAAAAATGGTTAAAAAAAGTCTTAAAAGAGCCCTTGCATAGTTTACAAATTCTGCTTAGTAGGATCCAAACAAATAAATAGTTTGAAGCCTAACCTGGAAAACAAGCGAAACCTAAGACCTAGAGCCTTCTGAGAATCCAAATAATTTGATTTTGATCCAAATTCAAGCCTTTACTGTACTCTAGGAATTAACTCTTCCCTCTAAAGGCATGTCCATATAGTTACTTCTTCTTCAGCTGTGCTAGTTAAAATTGCACCCAATTTCCCAATTACTAAAGCTAAACAGATTCATTCGATAAACTGAATCTAATAAAGCGAAGTTCGTGGAATGGGATTATTGTTAGGCGTGCTTTATTCCATAAGGCAGATTTAAAATGGCAGATTAATGCAAAAGAAGACAAGTGAAGGTTCAGATTAGATCACACTAAAAGGGGGGGGGGGGAGATTACCACATGACAGCACACAAGCCCTTGCCGGTGACGACGTGCCATCTCTTTGGATGGTGCAAAGTTACACCTTTGTAAGTTGTGCTCCCTCCATGGTCACCTCCCATCGGTCTTTCTCACTGTGATCAAACCCTAAAACACCAGAAATGGTCTCAAATGTTCGAAGCAGGAATTGGGGCTCGCGACTCGACTCGGTGGAGTTGATCACTAGATTGCCAATAGCTTTGATTTGAACGATCACAACCGTTGGATGCAAAATGGACCATCAATGCACAAGTGAAGGCTTGATTCTTATATGTGTTGGACAGAGTCCTGAGCTCGTTTATGGTACTGGGCTTTTGGGTCCTGTTCTAACTGATGCTAAACAAATGTATTGAAACCCAAGCCCAATAAATTATAACTTTTCTTCAGCCGAAATACAAAATGTCGTCGGCCTATAAAAGAATACGCTAAAAGCCTTCAAATTTGTTATGTTTCAAAGCAAAATCAACCTTAGACGGTTATGTGTTGAAATAAGGTTCCTTTTTTTTTTTCACATTCACTTTATGGTTTGAGCTTAGTTCTTCTCAAGTCAAAGTAGTATGTCTTAAAATAAGTTTTTTTCCCTTTTTAACCACAAGGGTACTTATCATTTTACTTTTTGGATATAGTTTTATTGAGACAAAAGTGATATTCATATAAAAAAATTTTAAAATATATTTGATTACAAATTCCTTAAAAAAAATTTACTTCCACTTTCTTCAACTACTTTTTGGTTGAATAAGCGTTTTTAATTGTGCCATTGCTATATCTCGTTAAGGAATGCTTGCTAATCAGCTCCATATGCCAATACGTTGTCAAAGTAAGGTAGCATAATTACGTTATGCCATTGCTTAGGTCTACTATAATACCAAAACCAAAGGGACAAAAAAGGGAGAATACCCTGAATCTGGATAGTTTTGAACTGTTATGATTTTGGCCAATTAGTAATGGAATCCGTTGCAGGCTCCTAGGTTTCGGCAAGTTCTATAATTAAGGCGTAGATTTTTTGTGTCGGAGGATCAAAGGTTGGGGTTTCATGATTGGAAGTTAGTTGGATGATGCTTCACGCTTCTCGAAAACACTCGAGTTAAGCACTGAATTATTAAGCATTATCTGCAGGTATGTTTGCACATGGACATGGACATGGACATGGACATCCACCATTTCTCTTCGCCCCATAACATATCTTATAGATTAATGATTTTAGTTTGTTTTATTAGATATGGTTCACCATTGATGTGGTTAAAGTAGTGGTTTAAATTATGTTGGTTTTATACTTTATTCAGCCACACCGACCTTTCTGTATCAGATTTCTTCTGATACATCACCTGTTACAAGAAAGCCAGGAACTTGGGTTCTCACTTGTTTCTACAAGGGGAGAGAGGCTTTTTACTAAAGATACTAGATCAAACTTGAAAAAACATCCCTTCCTAAAACAATTTATCTAAGACAAAAGACTTTATATAACACTTGTACTTTATCAATGCATTTTTATCTAGAATCGCAATTACTTGAAGCAGAAGCCCGTAGGGACTAAAATCCATGTGGAGTGCTTGGACCCTCACCCCATGTTGAGGAAAATTCAAATCAAACCCGCGTCCATATCCTTCTTTCCTATCCAATCAGCACACGGCTTTTGTTGACACTCAAAACTTAAATTTCTATAAAAGAACCATATACGTACACACACGTACAGATTCTGGTTCTGTACGTGGTGGCAGGCACCGTCGTTCGTATCAAAACCTGCTTACAAGTTTGATACCACAAAAAACCTGACCACTTCTTGTTTTGAGTTTGGCAGCCACTGCAGGGTAGCGTGTGCTTATTTACTATTCCCATGATGAGGTCGAAGAAGCTGGTGGTGGCCCTCGCAAGGAACTGGAAAACGATGGCTGGCTTTGGAAGAAGAACCATATCTATTAACCGCAAGCCAGCAAGAGCAGGCCATTTTGTTGTCTACTCTTCGGACAAGAGACGTTTCGTTGTTCCCTTGGCATATCTCCGCACCAAGGTTTTCCAAGAGCTGTTAAGATTGTCGGAGGAAGAGTTCGGAATGCCCAAGGATGGCCCTATAACTTTGCCATGCGATGCAGCAGTATTAGAGTATGTCCTTTCTTTGCTCCAAAGTCACGCCTCTTAAACGCTGGAGAAGAAATTGCCTTTCTTTATTGGACTCGAATCAGTATTGTTCCACAATGGTCTCAAGACCAGGGTTGACCATCAATGAAAATAATCGACTTGTTTGTACCGCAAATATAAGTTACATTGGTGTGAGTGTCTTCTGCCGAAAAATAAATAATATAAGTAAAAGAACTCCATTTTTGGAAGGTTAGATGGATAGAGAAGACCATACTGGAGCTAATCTACCATATATATATTTGTTATTTTGGCTTTTGAATGAAGAAAAGGTTGTTCTCCTCCCACAGCAAATCAATTTAGTTGTATGTAGATATTTCTCCACGAACTTCTGAAGATCTGATACTGATTATAAATTGAAAGTAGATAAATAAGAATGTTTATTACTAACATGCATGCCAGCTTGTTCACGTATGTGCTTTTATCATCATAAACTTGGTCCAAATCAAGCGGAAGAGAACTTCAGCTAGCAATGAAAGGCTTCGTTATATATTTAAAATGAGAAAAACAAAAAGAATGGGAGCAAAGAGAGAACTTGGAAAAAACAAGGAGTTAAATAGCGCCGGTCAACGAACGTCGTCTTCTTCAACCTTGTTAACCACAAATGAACATAATCGATCAGAAACTGTGTTTGCTTCTATTGCGTTGTTTCAAGCTTGTTACAACCTTTGCATGAAACTAATGTAAATTAGCGGTTGGCCGATCTATAAGTTAAAAACTGTGAATGAACAGAATAACAGATAGAGATTGGTAAAGTAGTTGAAGATGATTCTTCTATTCCTCCTTATCAGACACATGGCATCCATGCAGATGAAGTACAGTTCATCTTCTCCGTTAAGAAATTGACTGTTGCTATCAGTGGAACTTGAAGATGCCAGTAAATAGAACACAAAAACCATCTCAAGATCCAATTAAGAAGGATACCCAAGCTCAGACCCTCAGGATGCGTGGCTTTCCATCACGGAGTCAAGAAATGGTAGCCTTCACACTCTATGCCCTGGAATTGGAATTCGAGCCTTTGTACTTCCGGTGGCTGTCACCATTCTTGGCTAGCATGGTTTCAGTTCTTATATGTGAAGCACTGCATAACAACATGAACACTTGGTCCTCATGCTCCAACTTTGCAAGCTGAAATAGTAAAAATGATTAACCTGCTGTTCATATAGCTACGAGTTTGGGGGCTTCCAGCAGCAGTATATTATGAAATTGCTAGCTTGGAAAAAATGTTGGTAAATGATGTTTAATTTGGTTTTTAAACAGGCGACGATGCCCTCCCTCCAGAGTAAAGAAATCATCTATGATACCATGTGGAGAGGGTTGAAAGTTGCATATTTGATCATTATACTGTCCTCATTAGAACTGAAGTATTTTCAAGCCTCACTAGACTGAAACTTCTCGAGTAATTAGGAATTTCATTTCAGATTTCAGTTTGCTAATTTGGTTGAAGCTCTTATTTATTTGATGAACATTATATGTGAATGTACATGTTTTTCATTAGGTTTTGAATATGTTATCGAGTGAATGAGTAACGTCAAAATTTAGTGCAACTTCTAAGTCTTTTAGTGGCATGCTCATATGACTATTGTTAGTAGCAAGTTTAGTTATTTATTTCATTTTAGTCAATAGTGGTGAATATGTGAAAAATGACTTAATGGATTTAACTCTTTAAATACGTCCATTTATTTATCAAATACCTGCGTGTAATTCCATTCCAGTTTTTGCTCTCTTTTATGGTATAGAGAGCTAGGTTTTTCGATTGTTCATCATTCTTTTATCTATCAACTTTATTTCATTGGAGAAGTTTGAAAGTATAGAAGGGAGGTTTTGTGATTACTTGAATGGAGTGGTATGAAGAAACTTGTAAGTGGAGGACGTGTTTATCCGTTTTTAGTTAACTTAGGTAACGGTTAATAGTGGTAAATGTGTTTATTTGTTTCATTTTGTGAACATGATGTATTTCAAGAAAAGATATGTGACAAGTGATTAGTGTGGATATAACTCTTTAAATAGAGAAAGTAAATCAATGTACCTATCTATTTTCACAACTTTATTTATCAAATACATTTGCTTATTTTCATTCCAATTTTTACTCTATTTTGTTTTTTGCTTATTCATATTTCCTGGCTTTCCTAAAATCCGATATCCTCATACATGCAAATATATAATTTTCAGATAAATAAGTAGTTAATACAGAAGAAGAAAAAAAAAGCTAGGTTGTTTCTTTTCATGCAATAATTATCGGGAAAAAAAAACATTATTTGTTTTAAAAAAATAATTAATATAAATTTAAACTTGAAAATAAAAGTTCAAGTAAAAACTCCCATAAAAAATAAAATTTCTTCAAAATAAACTATAATTTTTCCTTCTTTTTGCAAAAACTATTTCATGAGAATAACTAAATATTATCAATTGAATTAGTTTATTACTAATTCATATACTAAAACATTGTAAAAAATAATACTCCGATAAATTTGATATTTGACCAAATTTAATCAACTCAAGCAACAAGAATTTAGATGTAAAACTACTTTGTTTACCGTTGTACAAATTTAAAGGGTCAAGAAGTTTAAACGGATCCATCGTAGTAAAAACCAAATGAACGAAGTATTTAACTCTTCAATCAAAGTATACTACTGATCTATTGCAAATTACATGTAAAAATGTTCCAATCACTCACAGCATCCACTCCTATCCTCTTATGCCTTTTAGACTACGGCCAAGTCTAAACACATTATAAAATAAAGTAAATATTGTTTAACTACATTCCCACCGGGATTAGCATCTAAAATTTAGTTTCTCGCAACCACGAATACAAGGAAAAGATAAGTAGTGAGAACCGTACTGTACCTTAAAGTTAACTGCTACAAGTTCAATTAGAAAATCCCAACTTTCCACCTCAACTCATTAGACTCCCCAATGGTTCACCAACTTTTGAGGTGATCATATCGAAATGATGGTCCTTCGTCAGCTTGCCTCAGGCCAAGTTACATACTTTTAACCACAGCCGGCTTGCCTCAGGCCAAAAGCAATGATCAATAGATCTTAAATTTACACAAGTCTGTTTTAAACAAATTCAAGCTTCAAGTAGTTCTACATTGATAAAGGAAGAAGCATCCTTCTCTTCTTTTTCCTAGCCAATCTAACTTGTTTTGTGATTTTCATGCAGAGAAGCAATAGCATTGTGATGCATACTAGGATAAACGCAAGTTGCATATGCCTAAAATATAACGAAACAGCTGAAAAAACCAGGAATGCTAAAATAACCAGTTCCCATATAACAAAGACCACAACATCGACCCTGTAACCACAAAACAAGAAAGCACAATGATTAGAATTGGTCTAATCCAGAGACATAGAAGAACAAACGGGACAAAGGCAAAATGAATGGATAAAAAAAAAACTACACAGGCAAGTACTCTCTATGTCACATTCTGTGATAAAAGGTCAGAATCTCCTGCCTCATACAACTGATTTAATCAAATCATAACCCTACAAACATTTCAAAACTTGTTGGAACTAGTACACATGCATAAGTAACACAACAATCAAATGCACACATGTTGCAAAGCACATGTTCAATGCCAACAGTTTAGTATTTTCAACTTCTGGCGTCAAGACTTCTCAGTAATGAGGACCCCTAGCCTAATCCTCCATGATCTGAAACAATTCTTTAAGCAATCGAGTACCAACAGATTGGAAAGCATTCTACTCTTGTAGATACTTCATAATATCTAGGGAGAAAGACTGGAGATATACATGATAAACAACCATAACAGCTGAATCAATGGCAAGATAAAAGCAAGCATTGTATGCTCTTACAATCATTCAGTTACTTCAGTCAATATAATATACAACCACACAAGTAGAAAAGCAAGGATTAGCAATATAATAACAAAATCAAAACTAAAGTTAAAACTGTTGTCACAGCTTTCATCAAAAGCCATACTCATAACAACAGCTAACTCCCACGAAGCTACAAGAAACAACCACTGGAGGAATTTTCCAATTCTAAGCTTATCCCCAACGGCACAGGCTTCTCTCAGCTAGCTTATTTCTATTTCTGATGAAAATTAAGATGAATCGACAATTTCAAACATTATTTTCCTATACTTTTTAACCACCTAAAATTTTAATGTATTCTCAAAAGATAATATAATTGCTCCAAAAATCTTTGCTTTTTTCCCCAAATTACTGTTTATCCTAATTATCCTATAAAGCAGCTTGTGTATGTGAATCGGTAACGTTTTCCGATTGAAGCTCGGTTTAAAAATATATATATAAGCAGACCGTAAAGCACGAAGATCTTGTCATCGAATCAAAACCAGGGTAAAACAGTCATAATTTCAACATAATATTCGAATGAGAAATTTTACGAAAAAATAAAATACCAAAAAAATAGAGAAGCAAATCATGGAATTAGGTTTACCTAGAAGAGGTAAGATTAGACGTGGAAGAGAAAAACGAAACGGAAGCCCAATCGTGCTTAGATCGAATCTGATACTCTCTCAACTGCTCTGCTAAATTGGATCGCGTTATCATCGTTTCCTTTCTTCTTCCCCTACCCTTCGGCCTTGTACTTTCTTGGTGTTTGGAGATTAAAAAATCGTTAAAATTTGAGAATTTGCAGAGCAAGATGCGAATTGGAGCTAGAAAAAGGGCATGGGAGAGCATCAATGCTCAATGGATTCAATTAGGCCTCGGTTCGTTGCGTTGGCTATGCGTAGACCCTCTCCCTCCCCTTGATTTTCTTGCTCTTTTTTTTTTTTTTTATTGGGTAAACTTCACCACAGGTCACCCAACTTTGTTAATTTTCTTTTTTGCTTACTCAATTATGATTTTTTTAAATGATCATCCAACTAATTGAGATTGTTATTTTTGGTCCATTTCCGTTAATTGCACTAAGGGAGGGTGATGGGGTAGTTAAATATTTGAGATAATAATAGATTTAACCCTTAATTTTTACATATTATATCAATTCAATCAGAATTTTAAAAAATTAACTCTTAAAATTTAAAATTTACAAATAATATCAATTTTATCTTGATTTTGAACTTTCAATCTGAGTACCACCCATCCGGCCTATTGCTTAATGGGCTTTATATATGGTATGGGTCAGCTACAGTTTGATGCTATACTTCTATGTAAGTTGAGGGTTTAAGTTGGAAAAAGTAATAATAAAATGTCTGTTCTCTATGATAACTGTTTTTTTATTCTTCGGGAACTAATGATAGTAGTATTTGTTTTAAATTATATTGGAGCATATATGTAGTAATTATAAAATATATATATTAATAATTAAGATTTAATAGATGAAACTCATATTATCATGTGTTACGGATTGTGTGTCTAGGTTGTTGATAATATAATTTAAGGTCAAAATTGTCAACTAAGACACTGTTAGGGCTCTAGAAAAATGGAGAGTTCGAACATTTTAAGAGCATGAAGTAGCTCTAAGAGGAAAATAAAGGCTCTAAAAGCATTGAGGAAGATATAGAGAGTTGGTGCAACAACCGAAACCTTTTAGGTTTGCAATTGCCCACAAGCAGCATTGTGCCAGGCAATTTGTCTTGGAGAACACAAGAACATAGACACAATGACTGATGGTCTAATCAGTTAAGCTATTGATTCACTGGTTTGATTAAAAAATTATTAAAAATTCAAAAAAATCTTAGTTTAATTGTTTCGTACTGATTCTCAATTTAACCGATTCAACACCATTTTCTGGACCGATCTCTCAACCGATTCCTTATCCAACCAACCTAATTCAAACAATACTATAATGCCAAACAGGGTAAAAATTTTCCAGAATGAATTAAAATGAGCCGTACAAGACTAATGCATGGGAGAATCCTTTAAAATACCTCTAAACCACTTGAGACTGATCAGTTTTGGAGCTGGGGTGATCTTAAGCTACCGATTTGAGTGAATGTGGACTTATAAATCAACATGCAGTTGCCTATAAATAGATTGGCACCCTCATCCCCATTTGTAAAAGTGACTTGAGAGTGTAGCATACTTAGGGCTCATTTTAATGATTGTTTATTTTTAGTGTGGTGTATTTAGTTTTCTTTTCGTCTTATGTTGTAGAATTGTTAATGTATTTAATTTTACTGCCACCGCTATTTTTATACTAACCACAAGTAAATTTATCAACCATCCAAAAAGGTCTTTAGGTATACTTGAGTAAAAGTTTTTAGTGTGTTCACTTAAAACTCTCTTATACATCGGTTAAAAATTTATAAAAATGACATTTTACATTTAAAATAAATTATACTATTTGAAAGTATTTTAGTTTTTTTCATTTTAAAAAATTCAACAAAAAATTACATATAAAATGATTTGAACCCATATCATTTATGATTTGATTAAACTTTTATTTTACTACTCAATCAAAATTTTATTTTAATATTTTTTACACAATTTATTTTATTTTATACCTACTTTAATACATTCATCAATTGTATATATCTATACTATTGTTTAACTCTTCGACTAAGTTGGTGTTATAAGTCGATCAGGTGCCAACTCAGTTAGGAAAATTACAAAAATATTATTCCGTAATTAAAATAAGTTATACTATTCGATGAAAATTAATCTTTTTATTTTTCTAAATAAAAAAATAACTTACGTTTGACCCATGACAGTTTCATTAATAAAACATTAACTTGATCGCTCAATTAAAACTTCATCTTGAAATATTTTGTACATTTTAATTTTATTACCTTTAATAATTGTATTTATTTAATGATTTTAATATGATATATTTATGTGTTTAGGTTTTGTTTCACTAACAATTTAACTTAGTTTTTTTTTTAATATTGTACATATTGCATGTGTTATTATTAATTAGTTTCAAACAGTACGTTACATGATTTATTGTATGTTGTTTTTAAACAAACCCCTATGTTTTAAATCTGTAGTTTCCACACGCATATGCTTGTAATAGAATTTTTAGTATTGATAAATTTGTTAATTGAACTAGAGATACGAGTTAACTTGACACTAACTAAAGATTAATGACAACATCAAGATAAATAATTATAATGCATTTAATATTCATAATACAATATATTTACGTGTTTAAATTTCATTGTGTTCACAACTTAATCTAATTTTTAATTTTAATATTATATATATTTAATGTGTTAGTATTTTATTATTTATTATATATTATTTTTAAACGCATAGTTTTTATATATATGTATATATATAGTGATAGAATATGTAGTAAAAATATATGTTATTACCGAAATGTATTCTAAATATCTCATTTTTGACGATGGTTTTACTCGCATCCTATTAATTCACGGCCTATCGTTTATGTCGTCCTAGTAATTCTGCTCGAAAAACAAATTTACAATCAGGGGCTGAGGGAATGGATAAGTAGTTTTTTTGCTAATTATTGTGTTTAATATTTTTTTTATATTTTTATATCCTTTTATATTATATCAGTTCACATGTAATGTGTTTTGTATGTGATTTTATGTATTTATTTTTTAAATTTATTGGATAATGTATTTCTATAATTTTTTTAAAAATATATTTTTAATTATGGTGTTATTTGATAAATTGAGAAATTAAATGTTTAAAAAATAAATATTAAAAGTTTAGTTATTATAAAATTTATTTATATATTACTTAAAATTAATTACTAAAGATAATTAAATTGTTAAAAAATATAGAGTAGAAAATTTAGAAAAATTTATTCTACATTTTATCCTTATCTTTTAACTTTTCACCTTATTTTAAAAAAAATCAAAATTTAAACCTAAAATTTTTATAGAATAATCTAATATTAAAATCAATAAATTAAAAGTTAATTAATTAAAAATATTATCGACTAAATAATAAATTTCTCTTACTACTTATTATTTTCTACATTTTTTTGTAAAAAAAAGTCTATCTATTGTTTTAATTTTAGATTATTAAATGTGTGTAAAAAAATTGAATTTATCTAAGTTATAATAAAAGTCCACTAATTTGAAAAAAATAATTGAGAGAATAAAATAAAATTTAAAAAATAATAAAAATAAAAAAGTAGAAACTAATCAATAATAAAATAACTTGACATTCAAATATGAGTTAAAATTTTATCTACAAAGAATCATTACTTTAATATTATATCACTTTAGCATAATATTTCACAACACAATGGTAAACAGTATTTATAGTTATGTAAATATTATTAAAATAAAATAATAATAAAATTATGAAATATTAAATAATAATAACTAAATATCTTAAATAATAATGAAAATCATACATATTTTTGGCAATGGAAACAAAACTTATTAAACAATGCTAAAAAGTGATTTTTTCCCCGTAAATCTTTATATGTATTTGAATGATAGTGTTAAATATTAATTTTAATTGGTATATAATTGTAATATTAATTAAGTGATAGTTAATCTAAAATGATAAGTATAATTTAATGTAGATGGAAATTCAAATTAAGTGATAATAACTATTATAAATAAATAAATATAGCTTAAATTATCAATGTATTGATATTATCTTTATATATATAATATTATTTTCACACATTTAATTTTTATTAATTATAAAAAATTAATTTTAATATTATTAATTATTAAAATTTAAAATAAAATCATATTTATATATGTAAATTATATTTATTTAATTCAAAACTTGAATTTTTACTAATTTTAATTTATTTAATTATGTTATACGAGTTTATAGATTTTATTCAGTTACAAAATATAATGTTTGATAAATATAGATTTTAAAGTATAAAAAGTATATTTTATTTTTAAATATTTCAATTTATTTTAAGTAATAAATAATTATTTTACACTGTTTTATAATAAAAAAAATTCTATCTTGGACTATCGAAAAATATTAATCCAACTCTATCAAGTATTCTATAATCGGATAAGTAGCAAAAAAGAATATTTAATATTTTAATTGGGGTACCTTTCAGAAAAAAAATAAAATTTATGTGGGGTATAGTATCCCAAACCGCCCACCTGTCAAAGTCACATAGGCTCCACCTCAAGTAACGTACCCCCAGGAATGTAACGGAGTTAAAAAAGTGAGATTAACGTACAACGAAGCCAACCCCACCATTCATTCCATGGGCCCTCCACAACCTAACAGTCGCAGATCTCAAAGTCTTCTTCTTCATCAAGCCACGACACGTGGCCGCACATCTTCTCTTACCTGGGCCCCTACACCGACCTTCTCTGGCCGAGACACCACCACACCCACGTTCTCCTTCCACGTGTCATTGATTCGAATGGTCGCATGGTCGCACGACTTGTAGTACAGAGTGTCATATTTTTTTTCCTTTTCGGCCTTTTGACTGTTAATTTCCACCAGCGCTAGCTTATAAAGCACGACTACACTCGCTTGACACATGTGCTCAAACCAATAAAAAAGCGAGTAGACAAACAATCAATTTCGTTGGAGAGAGTTTTGTTTAGATTTCTTTTTCCTTTTATTATTGCGGACGTCGGTTACAGTAATGGCGCTCGTTTTGCTTGCCCGTTACCTTCCGTTATTGTTATTATTTTTAAAATTGTTCCTTTTCTTAATCGTGTCAGAACCGCGTTACGGGTGATGATGCTTTTGGACGCTATAAAATCCCAGCTTCTTGCATCTCAAAATCCATCAATCGGTATTCAGTAGCCAACTGTGAATAAGTGAATTGATATCCAAGCGTTCCATTCCATTTCCGTATAGTTCGAAAACACTTAAGTACCTTCGATCATATTTTAGTGTCAAAAATGGCCGAAGAGCATACCAGCAAGGCCCCTGAGTTGGAGAGCAACGTTAGCGGTGAAGGAGCAGTGGAGAGCAAGGACCGAGGGTTGTTCGATTTCATGGGGAAGAAAGAAGAGGAGAAGCCTCAAGAGGAGGTGATCGTAACCGAGTTTGAAAAGGTTACTATCGAAGAGACAAAGGCAGAGGAAGAAGGTGAGGAGAAGAAGAAGCATGGTCTCCTGGAGAAGCTTCACCGATCAGATAGCAGCAGCTCCAGCTCTGTAAGTACACTAATTCACCAGTTGTTAAATTAATGGGACTTGGTTGTACTATAATTATCCTAAAATGAAATCTGTTGCGTGAACGTGCAGTCAAGCGACGAGGAAGAAGGTGAAGGAGAAGAGAAGAAGAAGAAGAAAAAGAAGGAGAAGAAGGGACTGAAAGAAAAGATTGAAGAGAAGTTAGAAGGAGAAAAGAAAGAAGAGGACACCTCAGTTCCAGTAGAGAAGTGCGATGAGCCAGTAGTCCAGCCAGAGACGCCAGAGAAGAAAGGTTTCCTCGAGAAGATCAAGGAGAAACTCCCTGGACAACACAAGAAAGCTGAAGAGGCCAGTAGCCCAGCTCCAGCCCCAGCAGCTGAGCCCCATCACGAAGGGGAGTCAAAGGAAAAGAAGGGAATTTTGGAGAAAATCAAGGAGAAGCTTCCTGGTTACCACTCCAAATCAGATGAAGAAAAAGAAAAGGCTTGAGATTCAAGTTCACATAAAAATACTGATGGGATTGTGTGTTTCTTAAATTGTTCAAAAATTATCTGTTTTTGTTTTTGAGGTTGTATTTGTTGTATATTTCATATTTAAGTTTCTTCTTTTCCCAGCATTTTTAGTACAAATTATAAGAAAAAAAAAAAGTTTGCTTTCGGTATGTAAGAAATTACATGTTTCCATTCTGTCTTTTTTGTGATTCGAACAGTATTTAATGAATCAATTTCTTGCTTTGTTGTTTATTATTTGGAGTGCCACTTGTATTTGCTACCTTTTCTAAATGAATTATGGTCAGTAATGAAGTTGGATTAACTTTCAGCAACATCACATCTGCCTTATATGAACTATGTACTTTTATTCAAGTTTTGGTCACTACTTCCATCATTTTTATCCTTCCCGATTAATTTGATGATAATATTATTATATTACATTTTTATTAAACAGAAGTATTGAATCCATCAATGAAATATTTAATTTTAAAATTCAAATCACAGTATTAGTAACAAACTTTAATATTAAATTTTGAAAAAAAAATAAAAAATCCGAAGGAGCTAAAAATGTTTGAAGGCAAATAATTGAAGGCAAAAAATGACGAGAGAAGTTGTTTCCACCAAGGAGGAAGGAGTAAAGGTGGCAAGGCCCATGATCACCGAAAAGTGGTTGCATTATCTCTCGCCTTTCGGTTGAAATGTCAGCTGCCAGGAATTGCTATTTACCAATCACTAATCTTTTTTATGCGTGACACGTATCAATCAAGACCCATCGACCAATCTCGTTGTATCTTTTTCCTTAACTGCGTTGATTTCGTGAGCACAATGTCATTCTTTTCTTTGGATGGTTTTCATTCGAAAATATATATCTTTTCATGTCAGAATTCAAAAACTTCCTGCACATACCAAGTAACCAAGACACCATATGAATCTCATAAAAGCATAGCCACAAAAGTCAAAGTCACATGTGATGTGCAAACAATTTTACGCAATGAGTGATGCTTTTTGATCTTAGATGGAGCTGTTCTTTTATCATCATTTTCTCTTTCTTTCTTTTTTTTTTTTTAAATATTTTTCCACGTCTAGTAGAAGTTCAAGACCTCTATTATATGTGCCTAATGGCTAATTTGACAATAAAAATCTTGTTTTCTTATATCTCTCCATCACTCCAATTACAAGGTCACCAAATTAAGAAAAAAAAACTAGTATAAATTTTCATTTTGTGAAAAAAAACAGATTGAACCTTTCTAATCCTTGATAAAACAGATTAATCTTGGACCTTTTCAATTTTTTATGATGAGATTGTAGACTTTTCCAGGGAAGTTGATTACCCAAGGCTGAATTATATAATTTATCACTTGTGTCCCAAAATTAGCCCCTTTTTGCCTATGCAAATGGGTATATGTATAAATTTTTGAAAACAAGCCACTTGAGAAAGATTTTGAATGAATATACTGAATGCACTTTGAGAAATATGTCTGCGGGGGTCCAAAAAAAGATAAACGCTGCCGCAGAAGCAGCATATAATACGTTGAAAATAGACAAAGCCCACGCTTTGTCAATCTCCTTCATGCCGAACAACCCAAGAAATGATGCTTCTTGTGCTCGATTTTCAAACTAATCTAGAAATGTATAGACAAAACGAGATGATCACGACCCTCCTTTTATTATTCCATGAGCCGAATCTGTTTCACTAAATACTAGGAAACATTATCGTATGTTTGTAAATATATATATATATATATATAGCTTCATGCTTGATGGATTATCCAGTGAGGAACACACTGACAAAATGCATAAACAACAGCATTTGTTACCGATTTTTGTTTCTCTTTGTGCAGCTTTTGCCTTGATAGATGAAGTTGATGGCGAGTATTTGATTGGAGTCGGGAGCTACGATATGACGGGTCCTGCCGCTGGGGTTAACATGATGGGCTATGCTAACATCGATCAGAATACGGCCGGAATCCATTTCCGACTACGAGCGAGAACTTTCATCGTTGCTGAAAGTTCTCAAGGTGCAAGGTTTGCTTTTGTTAATCTTGATGCAGGCATGGCATCGCAGCTTGTCACTATAAAAGTGCTTCAGAGACTCAAAACAAGGTAATAAACCAAAGCCATGCAAGATAAGATTAACATATACGATCCACACCGTTTTCGATGTGAAATGTTTGCTTTTGAAGGTTAGGAGATTTGTATACACAAGAAAATTTGGCGATCAGTGGCACGCATACACATGCTGGGCCTGCTGGTTACTTGCAGTACGTGGTTTACTCTGTTACTTCACTAGGGTTTATCAACCAAACGTTCGATGCGATTGTCACGGCGATCGAGCAAAGCATTATTCAGGCTCACAACAACCTAAAACCTGGCTCAATCTTCCTGAACACCGGTAAGCGTTTTTCTACTTCAAATGGTTGATTTTCTTTTCCATGAAGGTATATGAGCAGCATGACTAGCAAGCATCATGACATGTTTTTCTGTAGGGGATGTGGAAAATGCGGGAATAAATAGGAGCCCAAGTGCGTACCTGTTCAACCCTCCAGAAGAAAGGGCTAGATACACCACCAACGTTGATACAACAATGACCCTGTTGAAGCTTTTGGATAGTGCAAGCAATAGGAGCATAGGTGCATTCTCCTGGTTTGCCACGCATGGAACGTCCATGAGCCGAGAAAACAGGCTCATCAGTGGAGACAACAAGGGCGTCGCTGCCAGGTTTTTTGAAGACCGGTTCACTTTTAGCAACAATTCCCTCTCTACTCGAAACACCAAGTTTTCTACCATTCAAAGTAAGCATATCTCCTACTGCCCTTATTATTGTTGTTTAAATTCAGATAATGATAAAAAAAGAGAACATTCCATGCACTGTGTGATAGACATCGTACTTGCTTTTGACAATATTTTCGTGTGAGAAAGACATCAGCACACTAAGAAACAAAGCTCAAAAGATCAAGGCCACGGGAGGAAAACCCTGTGGGAAAACAACCAGCCAAGGCTTCAAGGTGAGGAAAAACGATGGGTCCAGATTTGTAGGAGCTTTCTGCCAATCAAATGTTGGAGATGTGACCCCAAATGTGCTAGGAGCATTTTGCACAGACACGGGCAAGCCTTGTGATTTCAATCACTCGTCTTGTAATGGCAATGACCAGCTTTGCGTGGGGCGTGGCCCAGGGTATTTATACCTTATACCACATATTCTTTTAACTTAAATGACTGTTTGCCTAGTTTTTTTTTAACTTAATTTGTGAAACAGATACCCAAATGAAATATTGAGCACAAAGACCATAGGAGAGAGGCAATTCGAAAAGGCCGTGGAGCTATTCAGTTCTGCTACTAATCCTTTGAGTGGAAAAATTGATTACCGCCACGCGTATATAAATTTCACCAGCATTGAAGTGCAATTGAATGAAAGTACCGTGGTAAAGACTTGTCCAGCAGCTGTTGGCGCGGGTTTTGCTGCTGGAACTACAGATGGGCCCGGAGTGTTCGGTTTTCAACAAGGAGACACCGAGGTTTGCACTTGGCAATTGGCATCCATATCGGACCATGACTTGCAGTCTTGGCTCTGTCGTCCTTGAACCTAAGATTTTGATATCTCTCTGTGTGCAGATAAACGAGATGTGGAAACGATTAAGGGACTTGTTGAAAGAGCCTAGCCAGTATCAGGTAGATTGCCAAAAACCCAAGCCCGTTTTGCTTAGCACTGGCGAAATGTTTGTCCCCTATGCTTGGGCGGTAAGACCATTTTTAAAGAGCTGTAAGCTTGTGGTTCAAATACGAACCCTTTCTTTGTTTTGTCTCACACCACTTCACATTTCTGCAGCCCGCTATACTCCCAATTCAAATTCTGAGGTTGGGGAATTTTGTTATCTTATCTGTGCCTGGAGGTTTGCCTTCTCTTAACTGATCACTTCACCTTCCGGCTTTTGACATTTTTATCTTTACGTGACTAAGGTTTTAGTGCTTACATTAGTCATTTGCCCGAGATAAATGCTCCACTAATTACACTGCAGAGTTCACGACAATGGCTGGTCGGCGGCTGAGGGAAGCAGTTAAAGAGACATTGATAAATAACGGGAATGGAGAATTTGATAACGAGACACATGTTGTAATAGCAGGGCTCACAAACACTTATTCTCAGTACATAGCAACTTTTGAGGAGTACAAGCAGCAGCGATACGAGGTAAGGAAATGGAAGACTACAGCAACTCGGATCAAAGCAACAAATCTAGTTACCCTGCTGCTTTTTGTTTCAATATCTCATATGGTCCTAAATGGAATTTACATATGTAGGCTGCTTCAACACTATATGGTCCTCATACATTATCAGCTTACATCCAAGAGTTTAAGAAACTTGCAAAAGCAATGGCTACAGGAGAACAGCTCGGTGGAACCGGCTTGTCACCGCCGGATCTTTCCTCTGTTCAACTCAGCCTCTTACAAGATCCTCTAGGAGACTCACCGCCCCCTGGCAAAAGATTTGGAGACATGCAGCAAGATGTTGCTCAACCAAAAGGCGGATCATTCAAGAAGGGAGATAAACCGAGTGCTACGTTTTGGAGCGCTAATCCAAGATATGACCTGCTGATAGAAGGCACATTTGCAGTAGTAGAGATACTTCAAGGGGAGAGGTGGGTTCCAGTGTACGACGATGACGATTTTTGCTTGTATTTCAAGTGGAATGTAACAGTTGATAACGGTAGTTTGTATGGTTTAGCAACCATTGAATGGGAAGTGCCAGAGGATGCTGCTTCCGGGGTTTATCGGCTCAGGCACTTTGGATCGTCTAAGAAAACGAAGGACTCTCCAAATGAGTACTTTACAGGCGCATCCAGTGCATTCACAGTGTCATGAACACCCTCAGTGTACTCTGCATCTTGTTTAGCACAAAATAAGGCAAAGTTGTCCGCTGACAAAGTTTTCTAGATTTGAAATCCAGACAACTGTGGTTTATTGAAATTGAACATTTTAGATGTAAAAATATTAAATAATTTTTGTTAATAATTTTACATCCAAGTTGATTTTATATGTAATTTTTATTAATTTTTTTAAAATTAGTTTTAAAAAGTTATTTAATATTTTTATTGTCGTGGTATGTCAGGTGTCTTGTGCTATCCCCTAATATTATTGTGTCAGTGCCTTTAATGATCAACTAATAATTTTTATTAACAAAATAACCTAATTAATTATTTTTTTTATTTGCTAAAGATTAAAAAAATACATTTATTTTTAAGGACTTAATTAATATTTTCATTTTGTAGTAAAAGAATTTTTTTAACTTAAGGCATATACAAAAGTATTTAATATAATGCGTCTATTTCGTTGTGGAACAGTATCGAATATCGATATACCTGATAATTCGGAACAACCAATGTACCAAGCTAGGAAGCTGCATATTAATCTAATGGCGTAGTGAGTATTTGAATTTTATTGTTACAATGGGCTGGGGTTTAACTTGTTTTAGGGACATGGGCTGGCTAATTCGTGCTAGTATCCCCGTGGCGCATAAAATAGTTTTAAGTTGATAGATTCTTTTAAGCCCAAGAATGCGGAGTGAAGTGAAGATGGAGGACGTAAAAAGCTGAAAATAATGAGCGGTAAGTAACGACTAACAGAAAAACGACGTCATTTTGGCGGTTCTCGTCCGCATCACGAAATGCGCCGCTGCCTGGTCTCCAGTAAAATTCTTCTGGGATCAAATATAGGCTGATGATAAACAAAGGCACCATTGGCATCGTCGTAGCCAGCCTCGTCCGCTCCTAAACGTTGCGATTTTCGGGAACTCTACCCGTCCATTTCTGTATGCATCCCATTGCTTTTTTTCATAGGTCAAACCGAATTTTTCTGTTCTTCGATATTAAACCCCGCACGCCAGTTAGGTTCGTGCTTTTGATTCCCTTGTTATTTTTCTTCTTGGTTCTTAGATTTGGACTTAACCCTTTTAGCCCTGTCGTTTTTGAAGGATTTGATTTAATGCGCATTCTTTCTCTTGGTTTATTTTTTTTTTCTTATTTGATTAGTTCTAGGTATGGCGATTGCTATGTGATTATTGATTGTTGATGGGACCATCGGTTCTGATTTGTTGCATTTGGCATTACACTGAGCAATTTTCTTTTTCCCTTTCTATTAATAAGACAATCAAATCAATGTTGGTTATTATATTGGTTGTACAAACATGTACCTTAAAATTATAGGAACCTTGACTTTTGCTAACCATTGCAAAAGCAATTGTTTCTTGTAAGTTGTAATGCATTTGCTTGAGGTAAAGTATATTTCTAATGCTCAAATGGATTGATAGATGAAGTTCCAAAGTTACAACAAAGCTGTTAGTGTAGATGCACTCCTTAGAGCATTTATTTTTGAAGAGATGTTATAATTTTTTTTTATTCCATTCTCCTTATTTGTCTTGCTAGACCACTAAATACTTTTTATTTGATAATTAGAGAATAAACTAGACAAATAACTGTCTTCTGACCTTGGGCGGTGATTTATTATGATTGCAACATTTTTTGGAACTTGGTACATTTTGGCTGATGATAGTTACCTTAGGAATTTGAATTAGGGAAAAATAAGGATGGAAATAGAAGTATTACTTTTTCTTTTGCTGTTCTAGGTGATAGAAGCTGTGGAAGTGCTATGGCAGATCAGCACTCTAATGAGGGTCTGATTACTGGCAATGTTTCTGGGGAATCTTCGAATGCACTAATAGAGCTCAGGGTTAAGACTCTGGATTCACAGATATGTAGTCTTCATGTTGAAAAAAATGTAAGCGCTTGCTTTCTAGCTTACGCATTCTCAATATTTTCCTGCCATTCAGTGCCTCATCCAACCTGTAGCTGATGACTTGTTACTTGGATGTATTCAGACATCAGTCTCTTTGTTCAAGGAGAGAATATCTAATGCAATTGGTGTTCCAGTTGGTCAGCAGCGGCTGATTTTTAGGGGAAAGGTCTTAAAGGATGATCATCTCCTTTCTGAATATTGTATCCTATTATTTATGTTGTTAGAGAATTTCATTGTTGCAAGTTAATCAGATTTATTTTAAATTAAAAGTTTTCAATCTGCAGTTCACTGCTGGGTCTTTTTAGATGCCATGTTATTGAACAGTTTAATCCGAACTCTGTAATTTGAAGCATGAGTGGTGCGTGTATTTATTGCATTACTAGGCTTGTAGAATAGTTCTATATTCAGATTGGTTCTATTCCTGACAAAATATGTAGACAGCTATTGGTGGTAGCTGCTTATGCAAATTGACCCATTACGTTTACAAGCAGCGAGTCTAAGCAGCAGTTTTCTTTTCCGTTGTTTTCTCTTGCTATCCCTTTAATATTTTTGGTTAGTAGTTATACCATATGTTCTTATCCTATCAACCATGCAAAACTTGGGCAACTCTACATCATATCATCATTCCAAATTGATTACAAAGTAAATAGCATCGAGCCATCAACTTTACTATTTCCTAGTCAGTTCATGTTTATTGACGCCAGAATTGAGAATAATCATTTACCCAAATATTGGATGTGACGTTTGTGGTAAAGCAATACCTTGTACTTAATGGGAGATTTGGTAGCTGGTCAGTAATTATAGTTATTAAAAAAGAGAAATCAAGATATGAGTATCACAACATCAAGTGCAAGTTTGCAACTCTGTCTAAGTTGTGGTTCAATTTGTGCCTTAAAAATCCTTCACTGGTTTTAGATGTTGAGAATGGTGATACATTGCACTTAGTTGAAAGACAGCCAACGCAATCACAACCTTTGTCTGAAACAAGTTCAGGAGATACAAATGGAAATAACAGTAATCAAGGTATTGATATTTACATTGGTGCTTGTCTGGTCTGTGAAGTTCAGAGCATTTTACTAAAAGCTGCGGCTATCAAGATTTAATTGAAAAATGAATTGGCAGGAAATGATGCTAGTGCAGGCATTCCTCATAATCGTGTTGGGCAGATCTTGCACAGTGTGGTTCTTGGGACCTTTAATGTTGGAGATCAAGGTGAAGGCATTATTCCAGACCTTACTAGGGTGAGTATTTTCTTTATTTTATTTTATTTTATTTGTGGAGCATTTCAGTTCAGGTCAAGTGTGTTTCATTCTTTAGTTGACATGTGAAATCAGTGATACTCTTTATGACTTGACTTATAGGTTATTGGCGCTGTTTTAAATTCTTTTGGAGTCGGAAGCCAGCCTTCTGCTACTAGTACCACCAGGCAGTCTTCAACCTCTGTGAGTAATGCTTGATTTCAACATTTGACATTGGGTGGCTTAGAAAAGGCATGATCGCCTTTCACTCAGTGTATATTTCCCCGTCTCCTTCCTGTTTTCACAATTGCTTCAGCTTGAATAATATCAATTTAAAAAAAAAAATAAAAATTTACTATTACCTCTAAAGTACATGCTAATGATTCAGATGTTGCTTGAGGGAAACTAGAAAAGAATGTAATGGTTTTGTAGGGTTTAAGCAATTATTGATATTGCTTCCGGTTTCTTAAGTGGTCAATTATATAGAATGTTCAAAGTAATTAAATAATCTGTATATAGTGCTTAAATAAAGCTCTCTTTCAGGCTTCTCAAGGAATTTCAACAGATGGAGTGCGTGGTGGTGGTCCTGGTGGTGAGAACCAAGCAGGATTTCAGACACAGTCTCCCCAATCATTTCCAGCCGCTACTCAATTCATTCCTGTTCCTCTTACCGCTGCTCCAATATCCGTTCCTTCACTTAATTCGGTTGTACAAATGAACTATTCATTTTTCTAGCAGATTATACTCTGGTTGTTATCTAATTCCATAATTTCCTTTTTCTCCAGCCAATTCCTGATTCTTTAAATACGCTCTCAGAGTTTATGAACCACATGGAGGCACATTCTCCAAATGGTGATATTTTAAAAGGCAATAACTCACAGATCTTTTCTGAAAAATAGTTATAGTAAATAACTGCTGCTGCATTATGTAGGTTATCAACCACACAGCAACCAAGGGTAGCATTACCATCGGATGCACGGGGTTTGCCGACACCTGAAGCATTGAGCATTGTAATGCGACATGCAGAACAGCTTCTCAGCAGTCATGCTATTGCTGCGTTGTCTGTAAGTATTACGCCTTATGGTTTCTAAGTTAACTATTTTCCGGAATGTTTGAAGCTTTTTATTGGTAATGTTTTTGAAAATGATGTTGGGATTGATGTGTTATCTTGGAGACTAGTTTCTATATATAATTTTATATCCTTATATCCATTTTCCATTGAAACCTATATCAATTCTCTTTCACATGTTCTCATTTGATTTCCCAATTTGATTCACTTGGTCCAAGAACCCGGGAGAAAGAGGTTATCGAATTCTTAATTGCCATGTACTTGCTCATGTCTGGAGCAATATGCTTGATTTATGATATATAACATTTTAAGACATGTAAAATCATGGCATTCTCTGAGGAAAACTTTTGCATGTTGTAAAGTTCATGATTACATGTAAGATTGTTGCAACTGAGTTTGCAATATAAGGTCTTTTGGCTTTGATGTAGGTAAATTATGAAGTGGAAAATGTGTATAACTGAAGATTCTTTACACTGAATCTTTCACATACCTTTTCTTTTTCCTGTCAAGTTTGAAATATTTAACATCTGATAATATGCATCTTTAATTTGCTACAACTTTTGTAGCATATTGCAGGATGTTTAGAGCAAGAGAGAAATTCTACTGATCCTGCACTGAGGGGGCAAATTCAAACAGAGTCTGTGCAAGTAGGTCTTACAATGCAGCATTTAGGTGCCTTTCTTTTAGAGCTTGGTCGAACCATATTGACGCTGCGTATGGGGCATTCTCCTGTATGTAATCACTTGCATTATTATCTCCATTGTCGTTAAAATGGTAACATGTCACTAAAATGTTTTATGCAATTTATAGGCGGAATCTTCAGTCAACGCTGGACCATCAGTTTATATATCTCCTTCTGGGCCAAATCCTATTATGGTTCAGGTTTGCTAAAAATTTATCGGCATTGTGTCGATTTTGTTAAATAACTGCAACTCTGAGCAATGCAATCAAGCATTGCGGATACTTTCATGCTGTTTAATCCTGTTAATTTAAGTGTTTGAACTCTCTTTGGGATCCTGCTCATCATGCAAGCATTGATTTGTGGTTTTGCAGCCTTTTCCCCTTCAAACCAGCTCCCTCTTAAGTAGTTCCAATTCTCCACCAAATTCTCTTAATATAAGTCCGGCTGGGATTGGAAACACTCCAAGGAACATTAATATCCATATACATGCTGGTGGGTAATATCTGCTTCAACCCAGATTGTAATGTTCTTTAAACTGAAGTAAAGTGGCTTCTGTTGTTTAATAATTACCATTATTATCAGGCACCGCACTGGCTCCTATGGTTTCAGCAGTTGGTAATCGAACAGGCAATGGGGGAGGGGTGCAAGGGGAACATGGTAATAATGCTGGTCCTGATCCAATGTGGGTTCTTCCTGTGCGAAATGTTATTGCTGCTGCTCGCCCTGCACATTCCACTGGTGCAGAGTCCGGTGCAGCACAATCTGCACCCACAGATTCATCTCTATCCTCTGCTCTTGCCGAAGTCACTTCAAGAATTCGTGACCTTGTTAGTAATATGCAGGGGCAGAACCAGGGTGCATCAGGTAGCTGGCTATTAATTGTTTTTAGATACTAATAACTACAATGTTACTTGTTCATATGGTATGTTAGTAACATGCAGGGAGAGAACTGGTTTGCATCTGATAGCTGGCACTGAACGGTTTTGGGATGCAAACAATGACAATGTTACTTGTTCATATGGTATCTTTTCGTTTTTAGGGTCAAAGCAAAATCTGATGTGGATATATTGTATCTGGTGCAGGTGATGATTCTGGAACTGGACAGCCTGGTAATATGGCTGCTAGTGGAGCAGGGAATTCTAGCGTTGCATTACTAGCAGATCTTCATGCAACTGAAGAACAGGTGTGCTTTGTTCACAATAAAATAAAACAACCTTATTTGCAGCCATCTGTTTAGTACTCTAACCAGTACTCTGTTACTATTAATGATCAGTCACAACCTCAACTTGCTGAACATAGTAACAATACTACTGAGAGTGGTAAGAGTTCAAAGGATGTATCCACTGGCACAGTTGGATGCCTTCCAAGTTCAAGTGGAGAATTCTTGGTAAAGTCAGAAGACCCTTCAGCAAGTGTTCAGAAATCCACCGAGGAAAATGCCAAACCTGTTCCACTTGGATTGGGGTTGGGAGGATTGGGGTGTAAGGTGTGATGTCATTTCTTACTTCATTCTAAATTATTTATGTTACTACTATCAAAAGTGATAATATGGTATCATTGTGGTCAGAGACGGGTCAACCAGGCAAAATCATCTCTCACTACTAGAGATACTGGAACAACTAGCTCTTCTCTTGATGAGAGCTTGAGTGCTAGAACGACTGGCCAAAAGATTTTGCAGTCACTTGCATCTCAGAGCTCTTCTATGAATAAGGTGGAAGATGATTCTTTGTCGAGTAATCATGGCATTCAGAGTAATAGATCGTCAGGAGTGCAAAGTTCTGATGATCAATTAGATGTTGCTAATGCTGTCTCTGAAGTTCTTCAAAGCCCTGCAATAAATGGCTTATTGGCTGGGGTTTCTGAGCAGACTGGTTTTGGTTCACCAGATGTTTTTAGGAATATGCTGTGGCAACTCACTCAAAGTCCACAAATCATGAACACTGTCAATCAAATAGCCCAGCAGGTTGATAGCCAGGATATTGGAAACATGTTTTTTGGATTGGGAGGAGGACAAGGTGGTGGAGTTGATCTGTCACGGATGGTCCAACAAATTATGCCTATTGTTTCTCAGGCCCTTGGTCAAGGGGCATCTGCACCTCCGCCATTCCATGCCATAGAACCTAAACAGCAGGTCCATCATTATGGAAGGAAGTCTAATGCAGCTGATAAACCTTGTGATAGTGATTTTCAGGTTTTTCTTGATTGAATTTCCTGTTTTATTTTTAGCAACTAACAGTTAATTAGTGTGTAATTAGTAAGAGATGCTGACATGGTGGCTATTGTATCTGGTATTTCTTCTAGGATAACATTCAACAAACAGCTCAGAGGATTGAGCAATTAAATTCGCCCTTTGATGTCTTCCATGCAGTTGCTGAAATTGCATTTCAGGTCTATGGCATTGACAATGGGAGGAATACTGAAGAATTTCTGAGTGAGTTGTGTGGTGATGAGAGTCTTGCTGAGGTAGGTTCTTGGTTGTGCGACCTTTCATACTAGTCTTTAACGTCTAATAGTGTTTCCTAGCAGTTAAAGCACTTGCGGTTAAAAAAATGCTTCCATTATGGGGAGAAGGAAAAAGGACTAAGACAATGTTGTCCATTTAGTCTGCCTAATTTTTCTTGGTGATTATTGCCTTGGAACTCATTGTGTTTTCTGACTCATCCAGGAACACATAGAGATGCTACGGCAGGACATTCGTCGAAGATTTCAGGATAAATGTGAGGAGGACAAGTGGTAGCACTTCTTCATTACGGAAGTTCGAATACAATTTGTTAAAGTTCTGAAAGGTCTGCCTCTAATTACCTCCTCTCGTACTAGTGGGGGTGGGGTGTCATTTTTTCTACGGCTCGTAGTCAAGAATCCATGTACAAACCTAGGCTTTTCTTGCAGGGGCTTGTTTCGTATGCTCTTTAAGTTAACATTTGATCTGTTTGTTTCAAATGTTTGTCTTGTTAAATTGCGCATCAAATTGAATGTTATGATAACAGCATCTGCTTCCCTTCAAGTGGTATAATTTTCAGTAGTTTATTCTTCCTTTTAGGGTGGGTTGTTCTTTGAATTAACTACTCATCTTCTACGTCGGGGACAAATATTCAATTTCAATAATGATTGAATTGGAAGACATAGAAAATGAATTGGAAAGATTAATAAATACAAATAAATAATAATAATAATAATAATAATAATAATAATTTTCATTTTTGTCTGAAAAAGGTCAATTCTTTTAAAAGGATGGTTTGTTGGGAATTAATGAACTTCTCAATAAATTAAGGTTTTGTTCTTTTAACTTTAAAATTAACTTGAGTGTGTTAAAAATAATAGAAATGTTTGGCCGAGATGAACCCACATCAAACATTCATATCCAAACACTTAAATAGCATTGATGGACAAATATACTACCCTTAATAAATACAACACATTTTGTAGCAATAAAATACAAAGTTGGAAACTAAATTACTCAAGAAATTTAATTAATAAAAACAAATTAGACTTATATGAAATAAAATAATTATTTAGCAAAATGTACCAATAATAAATTGTTTAGAAATTAGGTGAAGTCTTAGGTGACTTCAAAGTTGGCATCTAGGGTAACCAACTTTCATATATTTTCTTTCTCAAGAATGGTCTCATATTTTATTAGATGTTCATGATAATAATTTTAGTTACCTTTCCATAGTTTTTTCAGTTTTAATAGAAGTCAAGAAGATTTTGTTTTTTTTTTTTTTTTTTTTTTTTTTTGTGTGGGAAATACTGGTATTGATTTTATTATTAAATTATGATCACCATTTATGATATTCTTCTATTTTTGGTCGAAGCATAGAAGTTTTTAGAATTCAACTAAAAAAATATAATAATATCACAAAAAAAATATTTCATAATTATATCAAAACTTTAATATAATAAAATCAATGTGATAAAGTTACTTTGAAACCTATTAATATTATATTAAAATTGAAAATAAGTAAAATTTGTTTTGTTGGATCAGGTTAAGCCATAATTATATCTTTTAAAAAAATAAAGCATATGAAAAAGTGGTTCAAACGATTTGCTTTATATTTTCTGGGTTTCATTTCTGTTTCTTAAAATGTCTTGAACCCTGCCTGAACCCCACGCTCGTGCCTTAGGAAAGCGGTCAAACAACCGTGAATTGTTCACCTCAGACGCAGTTCTCTTGAAACATCCTTCATTTATGGAAGCCGATTCAAAGCCAAAGAAATCCGGAGCTCGACTGTGTTGCGTTTGTAACCATAACAGGGCTGCCCTCAAAAGACCCAAAACCCTAGAGCAGGTATTGTCTTCAACTTCCCCATCCTTATGGTATTTATTCATTTCAAACATGCATCAATTTGATGATCACTTTCGTTTATTTCATTGTCTTCTGTTTTCTTGGATGCTAAAATTATGCAATGGTTAAAGATATGCAGGGAGTGTTTTTACGCGGTGTTTGAGGAGGAGATTCACCAGGTAATTTTGGAGAACCAGCTGTTCAAGCCTGGTGAGCGTATTGCTATCGGTGCCTCCGGGGGGAAAGGTTAATCTCTTTATATAAGCTGATATAAGCACCATTCACTATCATAGCAACAAGTTCATTTTTTTTTTCCTTCTTGTCCTTCTAATAATATCTACTGCTGGGGTTGCCGCAGATTCCACTGTCCTTGCTTATGTGTTATCGGAACTGAATCGACGACATAACTATGGCCTTGATCTTTTTCTTTTATCCGTTGATGAGGGCATCACAGGGTACAGGGATGACTCACTTGAAACTGTCAAAAGAAATGAACTTCAGGTCAGTTTTGTCTATCTTGTTGAGTTTAATTCCAAAAAACACATTCTTGTTGCTTCAAAAGTAGATACATTTTTTTTTCTTGATGCTTCCCTGATAACTGTTTCAAGCTGTTTGCTTTGATTGGTTTGAAGTTTTTGATGTATGATTCTTCTTCTTGTCTGTTATGCAGTATGGGTTGCCCTTAAAAATTGTTTCCTACAAGGATTTGTATGGATGGACAATGGATGAAATAGTAAAAATGATTGGCTTAAAAAATAACTGCACGTTTTGTGGTGTTTTCCGCCGTCAGGTATATGAGTTGCCAGTTTCGTTATTTCTGCTGATTCTGATAGGCTGTAGGTGTGTACTAATGAAACTACATGATTAGACCTTCACATCTGAATTTTAAGATGGGTCCATCTTCCCCAATAACTCGTTCATGAAATTGGTCCTATTAGCAAATTTATATACAACCAACTCCAACTCCAACTCCAATTAGGGGTTTTTATCTTCTGTCTTTCTAGCACTTTGCATTGTTGTTGTGGTTGAGGATGGAATGACTTGTTTGACTTTGTTTTTGTTAAAGGCCCTTGATCGAGGTGCTGCATTGCTGAAAGTTGACAAGGTTGCTACAGGACATAATGCAGATGATATTGCTGAAACTGTCCTTTTGAACATATTACGAGGTGATATTGCTAGGTAATGTATTGGCTGTTCTTTTTGTTTCCTTTTGACTCAATCGATTGTTTATCTGAGATAATTGCTTTTACTCATGTAGACTGAGTAGATGCACTTCAATTATAACTGGCGAAGATGGACCGATTCCCAGATGCAAACCTTTTAAATATACCTATGAGAAGGAGATCGTGATATATCCTTGAAATGCTTGTTGTTCTGATAGTTTTAATTGTGAATTTATTAATATTCGTTTCTCATTATGGCTTATGCTTGGTTGCCAAAACCTTAACAAGTTCTCCACGTATGCTTATTTCAAGAAGCTGGACTACTTCTCCACTGAATGTAATTGTTTTTTACCATTCCTTTTCGTGCCTTCGGATTATGATTGTTTGAGTTTTCAACTTCTTTGTTAAGATTTATATTTAGATGGCATTGCATATCCCATAATATTGCACTGACCAATGGTTGGTGTTGTTCAAATATCAGGCATTTATTCTCCAAATGCATATCGTGGGTTTGCTCGTGAATTCATAAAAGATTTGGAGAGAATCAGGTTCATACCTTTGTGTTCCTGCTCTAGTCTCACATCTGTTAAGTTTGAAAATTTTTTAGTTGAGTAGTGATTACATTTGTGACTTACAATTGCAGGCCCAGGGCTATACTTGACATCATTAAATCAGGTGAGGATTTTCGAATTTCCACTACAACCAAAATGCCTGAGCAGGGAACCTGTGAACGATGTGGTTATATTTCTAGCCAGGTGACGAATGCTTTTACCTTGCCTGTCACCTCATAATTGTTTAAACTTTAGGATCCATTTGATATGCCTTATTTATGATAAAGTTCTGCCTTGTACTGGAGTGGTTTAAGCAGTGATAGCTGTCTGCAGTATAGATAAACTGATCTGATCTTATACATGGTATACAGAAATGGTGCAAAGCTTGTGTCTTGCTGGAGGGGCTGAATCGAGGTTTACCAAAGCTTGGCATTGGTCGTAATCAATGCCTAAACAGTGATGGTAAGAAAGATAGAAAAAGAGATAGCAGAACACCAAGTATTGAGAGCAAGCAATGTGGAAGTTTGGAATTCTGATCCAGAGTTTTAGATTGCTTATGGAATTATCAAATTGTTGTTTGATTGACCAGCCAAGCTCTCATATCTTCTCTTTTTAGAGCTTCCAAATGAATAGTTAGGCAAACAAAAGCAGTTAATCGCACAGTTTGAATTATTAGAACTAATCATGGAATAGGGAGATATTGTGTTCAATCATTTTTGGGATGAGCAACAGAGGATCGGTTAATAATTATATTTAGTATATAAGCTAAGATCTCACCGGGGTCTTAATTTTTGTTGCTTTCAAATTTCTAAAACATGGAACAGTTGCAGCATTCTTGGATTAACTTTGAATTATACTTTTGTCAATGCCTTTCAGCTAAAATCTCAAATGGTATGGTAATACAGGAAGAATCAGTGCTAGAGGGCCAGTTGTTTTGCACAAACCAAGTCAACCCAGAGGATCAATTTTTTGGTTTCTACATTTGTAAGAAATAAAAAAAATGAAAGAAAAAGAAAAAAAATAAGAAGATACAAAATGTAACTTTTGAAATGCATTTTGATTGATTTATTTTTATGTGTTAAGATTGAAAATTGTCATTCTTTTTATTTTCTTTATTCTCATTTTTTTTTCTTATTAAGTATGCTCAAAATTTACCAATAAATAGTTGGGTACAATGTAATATACATTGTATTTTTAAGGAAATTTACAAATTCAAACCTTGGAGATAACATTGTTGAGAAGAGTTCACGAATCTCAAATATAGACGGTAAAATTTAGAGTGTATTTAGATAAAAGATCTAAGAATAAATTTATTTGAATTAAGATTTTTAAAATTTTAAAATAAATTTGCTTATTTGGGAATTTCTAAATTTGTAAGGATTTTCGAGAGGAGATTTGTATATTTCAAATTCCACTTAAAAGAATTGTTTTCCAAAAATCTTCTTAAATTTATTTCATTTGATACATGTAGTACCACTATAAAAAAAAATACCTATCATTTAAAAATTCTTCAAAATTTTAGAGTCCTCTGAGCAAAAACACTTAGTTGTTTGATGTCAGTTAAATAGGTCAAAGGAGAATAGTTTCACAGAGAAGTAGGTTTGTGTTAAGGTACTAACGTAAGTGCTAGTGTTTAAGGTACTACTAGTAAAGGCCAGAAGATTGAAACGTGGAGCAGAATACCAAATCAGAACATACGGTCGAAATGAAGACAATAAAGGATTAACTTTCCAGCCCCGCTAATGCCGGGTTGATTGGTCCCACTCTATCTCAACAAATATATCATTAAAATTGTAATTATCTTATTTTGCATTTAAAAACGCGTAAACTGCTGCTTAATGTTAATTGATGATATTGTTGGATTTTGCCGTGTTTTAGCTGCTATTATCATCATTCATCCAATCCAACCAAGGCCTTGCAATTTGAGTTTGAGGGAATCAATGCAAGCTTTTGAAAATTGCAATGATGGCACATGGCACATGGCACATGGACCATGACTGACCTTTCGGACGTGGGGATAAGACACTTGGAAATTTCACCACTATTCATTTATGCACGTTTTGCCAGCAATACCGGTATATATATTTTTTCTTGCAATTCCATGGTTTTGTGGCCCTTTTTTTCTAGGCTTATGTTGTGATTGAAATGTCCCCACCCCCACCGAAATGGACCTATGGAAGATGCAACGACTTTGAGATTCAGATTAAGGTAAGAGATAAATCCAAATTAAAAAACTTGACCATGCTGCTTCCAGTTCAGCAAAGCAAGCCGCTATTGTGTAGCTCATTGTCCACAATAAAAGGGAAAACAAAAAAGTAAAAAGTTTTGCCGGGATCTGTTTAAAGGTAAGTTTTGTTTTGAAAGGTGCCGACCGATCATTTTTGTTGATAATACTAGTAATCAAAATGCGAAAGTCGAGTAAAGCTGCTAAATTCAAACTGGTGCTGCACTGCTTGCGTTTACATAGTTTAATTTTAAGAATCTATCAAAGTTAAGCTAGCTAGTGTGTGCCAGATTTTTCACATTTCCCAGGAGAATTTTGACACAAAATTTCATATCTATATTATTGGAAACAAATAATTCCTCAATATCTATATTTTCAAAAGATTCGTTTAGCCGGTGATTTATGGTAAGTAAATTAAGATTATAAATCTCAGTATCATTTTAGTATTAATTTGATGGAGTTTTAAAAATACTATGTATCAAATATATTAATTACCTAAAAATTTTCATTTCTCATTGGCTGGTTGGCATCTCAGCACATGTTCCAAGGAATATGGATGCAAGAGTCAATTTTAGTCGAGGCGGCAAAGCAGAAATAAATTAATTGAAAACAAAGATGGAGAGTACAACTTTCTATTAGGAATTACATTTATATATATATATATATTTTTTTTGGATAAATAAATTATTTATTTATAATTTTAAAAATTTGTGATTAAAAAAAGGTTTTAAATATTACATTGGATTCTATTACTAGCAGCTCTGCCAAGATGAAGATTTGTACTTTTGTAGCAGTCCATCTCTAGCTCTTGCCAATACGTCTTGTTTCTTTTCGAATGCACATTTAAGCTGAAGCAAAGCAACGAAGTTGTTGGATTGGAACAAAAACAAGCAGTAAATTAAAAGAAGTGGAAAAGTAAAGTGACATCTTAGGAGGGAGGGGCCCTTGCCCTTTGCCTTTGCATGTTAAACAGCTTCACACTTCACATGCAATCCCTATTTCGAAACAAAACAAAAGCACCACTCTAGGTCTTGGCCACCACCAATAAAATATTCTTCCACATCTCCCATTTTTTGCAGCTACATAAACAACGAACCTAACCCCATGTGGCAGACAAGCACGTACACTCACACTAGAAATTAGTCAGATAATGGAAAGGACCCCATCACCGACACTTCATTTTCGCTCTTTCATTCCCTTTTAAGGGCTTATTTTGTTTTAAACTTCAAGCCCATTCCATCTTCCTCACTTAAATATTGTGCCATATCCCTCCCTATTCAATCAAATCGTCATTCACTCCCTACCCCTTTCTGTTAAAGTCTCTCACGTTCACTCTACAGTAAAGGGAATATCTCATTTCCTTGCAAAAAAATGCCGCTTAATTCGGCCGTGGCATTGATTTGTGCCACTGTTTCTCTTTTTGTCATTGCCGGAGCTGAAGATCCCTACAGATTCTTCAACTGGAATGTCACTTATGGTGACATTTTCCCTCTCGGCGTTCGTCAAACTGTGAGTTTTCGATAGTATACATTTTTCGTTTTGATTTGATTATGTTTGTGGATCTATCCCTATATACATGAAAAATGATCGATGCTTACGAATTGTTTTCCAGGGTATTCTCATCAATGGGCAATTCCCAGGCCCTGATATCCACTCTGTTACCAATGACAACCTCATTATCAACGTCTTTAACAGCTTAAACGAGCCTTTCCTCCTTTCCTGGTAAGATCCAATCATCCCTACCTATGTTCTCACCGCCAACATTTTGCGCTCAACTTTTTACGCGCCCTTCTTTTGAAAAAGACGAATCTAACCCATCATTATCGACTTATCCCACTGACGTACGATGCACATATTTGTAATCTATACGCTTTCTTCCGACAACCATCCGCCTTAATCGGTCACTCACACTTTAGACTTGCTATTGAGCAATGTCTGGTCGGTCGGACTCATTCATTTTACTTCTTTTTTCTGCTTTATTAAACGTGAACGCTAGGGAAAACATACATATATGCAATTGGTGACATGGCTGATCTGCGTTTAAATGAGCATAATATCATTGCATTTCTTAACTATTTTCTGCAAAAATACATTATCCACGGAACTGGCAGTTTGCCACTCAAATCAAGCGTCCGCCGTTTATCGTGGTATATAGTGGAGCACATAATTACCTTTTTCGTTGTTAGTATCAGTTTACAAGTAAGCGGGTTCTTTTCTTTGCTGTAATTAGAGGTAGAAAGCAAAATATCCTTGATTGGGAGAGGCAACATTTACCCACTAATTATCATCCGTGATCCAAGTGGTCCACCTTCTAATTAGCTGTCCACCACTCCTAACAGATAGAGCAAGTGGATTAGGAATTCTTTTGGATAGATATATGGACCCAGAACCAAAGGTGGTCTTAATTGTTAGCTTTATCAATTATCACGTCTATATTTTGTTAAATATTGATGCTAATTCGTTTTGTCAAAATTCTGATAAACTAGTAGATGATTCGTTTATGAACTTGCAACTCCATTGTCGTAATGTACGTAGTTGTATCAATTTCGCTTCAATTTTACAAATTGATTTCAATAACTTAAATTTAATCAAATTAAAATTTATCAACTGGAACAAAAAAATGATTCAATCTAAAAAAAATCACACAAACAATCGTGAAAGGCGAAACTCAAAATATTTTAAACCTAAAATAAATTCAAATTTTAAAATGAAGGTTGGACTATTTTGATTGAATCCAAAACTATCCCAAGCTATGGAATTGTTCAAAGAGTAGAAAAAATTGTATGTGACTTATTTACCTTTAGTAACTTACATGGAGATGATAAATATGTAGGAATGGAGTCCAAAACAGGAGGAATTCATATGAAGATGGTGTATACGGAACAACATGCCCTATCCCTCCAGGAAAGAACTTCACATACATTCTGCAGGTGAAGGATCAAATAGGAAGCTTCTATTACTTCCCCTCTCTTGGGTTCCATAAGGCTGCTGGTGGTTTTGGAGGGATTAGGATCCTTAGCCGACCACGGATCCCGGTTCCCTTTCCAGATCCTGCTGGAGATTACACTGTCCTTATTGGAGATTGGTACAAGGTCAATCACACGGTAATAATTTCTACTTTTTACAAAGCCTTGGTTTATTTATATTTACTTGCTTTTAGGAGGCTTTGATATGGAATAATGCATGCATGATATTCATAACTGGCCGGGGATATAGGTATTGGGGTCTACGAAAACTTAACGTGGTGGGGAACACTTCGTGTCTGGGGATTTTAAATGGGTTTGGCAACGGAGTTGGATAAACGAAGCATATTATATGGCATATGGGGCTTTATTCGGTGTTATGGTTTCTGTGCCATTCACAGCTGGATACGTTGACAGGCTTTTTCTCTCTCATATCATATCCTACTGAATTTAATTTTAAGAGTTTTAATTATGATTTTGTATTTCTATCCCACTATCATATTATACTTAAAAAATTTAGTCAAAATTTCAGATTTTTTTTACATAATACTTAAAATTAATCATAATTCTCCTAACTCATAAATAAAAGAGTAATACGTATTATCACACTTAAACTCGCGTCCTTCTGCATTGATAACAATATCTATATCAATTGAATTAAAATTCAATCAACAATTAATCTAAAATTTAAAATTAAAAATTAATAAAGGGATGTGCTCAACTTAGGGCCCAAAGCAAATTAGGTATTTGCATTCCCACTTGACTGCCCACATGTTGTTTCCATCTGGGCCCAGCGCATGCCAAGAAAGATCTCTAAGCTCTGTTGGTGGTGGGCTTTAATTAATTAATGATTCTGGTATTTGCATTAAATTTTAGTTTTATTGAGGTCTGATACAGTAGTAATCTGGCTTGTGGCTAATAAGAAATTGTGTTTGGTGCAGGATTTGAGAGCTCAACTGGATAGTGGTAGGAAGCTACCTTTCCCTGATGGAATCCTTATCAACGGCCGTGGACCTGGCGGTGCTTCCTTCAACGTCGAACAAGGTAATTTTCGTCGGTCTTAATTTCCTTCAATGTTGCTTCGGTCATTATTCAAGTATTTTGAACATAAATAAACAACGTTGGTCATCATGTAGGGAAAACCTACAGGCTTAGGATATCAAATGTTGGATTGCAAAACTCTCTCAATTTCCGCATCCAAAACCACAAGTTGAAGTTGGTTGAAGTGGAGGGAACCCACACTCTCCAAACTACCTACTCCTCAATAGACCTTCACCTTGGCCAATCAATGTCCGTTTTATTTACAGCCGATCAGCCTGCTCAAGACTATTACATTGTGGTCTCCTCTCGCTTTACCAACCCGGTTCTCACCTCAACAGCAACTCTACGCTATAGCAACTCAGCCGGTCCCGTCTCCGGCCCTCCTCCTGGTGGTCCCACCATCCAAGTTGACTGGTCTTTGAACCAAGCCCGCTCTATAAGGTGCTTTTTATCTACCAATCAACATATACAGCACGTTATTGTGTGCATCTGTTCTAGTCACATTATTGACATGTTTCTGTTTCAGGACTAACCTTACAGCAAGTGGACCAAGGCCTAACCCACAGGGGTCGTATCACTATGGTCTCATTAATACGACCAGAACCATCAGGCTTGCCAATTCTGCCGGTCAAGTCAATGGCAAGCAAAGATATGCAGTTAACAGTGTTTCCTTTGTTCCAGCAGACACTCCTTTGAAACTTGCAGACTTTTTCAAAATCGATGGAGTTTATCGTATTGGAAGCATATCAGATAACCCTACTGGTGGAGGGATATACCTTGACACTTCGGTTATGAATTCGGACTATAGGTCTTTCATTGAGATTGTGTTTCAGAATGATGAGGATATTGTCCAGAGCTGGCATCTCGACGGCTACTCTTTCTTCGTTGTTGGGTAAGCAAAACATCATTTTTAAGATGTCTGCTTCGAATTTGTGCAGATTATTCGTTGATTTCTCAACCTTTTTTTTTTTTTTTGAAATGTAGTATGGACGGAGGGCAATGGACGGCAGCTAGTCGGAACGGATACAACCTCCGTGATGCCGTTTCACGGTGTACCACTCAGGTAAAGCTCTAACATCTTTGATCTTTCCATCATTTATGTGAAGAGCAAAGATTGATGAATATTGGGTATGCAACGTTAATGCAGGTGTACCCCAAGTCATGGACTGCCATTTATGTGGCGCTTGACAATGTAGGAATGTGGAACTTAAGGTCCGAGTATTGGGCGAGACAGTACCTGGGACAACAGTTTTATTTGCGTGTCTTCACAACGTCAACTTCACTAAGGGATGAATACCCGATCCCCAAGAACGCACTACTCTGCGGCAGAGCAAGCGGCAGAAGAACCCGTCCCCTTTAAAGCCACCCATACAATAAATGATCCGTAGTTGGATAGTCAAAGCTGGTTTACAAGGATGAATGATTGGACAGCAGAGTTTTAGCTTATAAACTTATAAACGGTGAAACAACACGATTGTTGGTTACGAGTTTAAAATTACTAGACCTCAACTCGAGGTCGCATTCTTTCTTACTATACATTTGTATTCCCAATGCATTGCTGGAGGTCATAGATATCTATTTCTTGTTATTTGTGTGAATCGATCTTTACATTAGGGGATATAAGGTGATGGTTGCAATTGCAAGCTTATTACAGCTATCTTTGTCTTTGTCACCAAATCACCCAAATTTGCTGCACTTATAATTTATTACTATCAAATTAAACCCTTTTGAAGTTTAAATTTTAATATATGATTTTCTTTTGAGTTTGGGGATATTTTTTTAAAATTAACCCAAATATAAATTATAATTAAAGATTTTTTTTTTTAATGCGAAAACGAGAGTATAAAATGGTTTTGACATGTAAGAAGATAACATGTTTAAATTAGCAGGGGAAAGCTGAACTTTTATTTTAAAATCATTGAAAGTAATTTTTCTTAATCTACATATATGTCGTCTTTATTAATTTTTTATTATTTATTACTATCTGTTTTGTAAAAATTACTTTTCATAATATTTTTTTTTTTAGAAATACTAAGTGATAAATTTGTTAAATTATGAGAAAAGTGCATATGTTTTTTATTGAGGAAGTGTCTATAAAGTACAGTTAAAAAAATCTCAATTCTCATAAGAGTTTATTTGGAGAGTGAGATGTTTGATTAAAAAAATTATTTGTCTATTGATTCAATCAACTTATTTAATCTAAAGAAATCAACACTCAACACATACAGGAATTTAGTTTTTCTCCTCTAAATATCTTAAAATTTTTTTTAAGTTCTTCACTCAAAAAAATTGTTATTTTTTACTTTTATGGGGGAAAGTGCTTGTTTTAAGATTTCAACAATATGTAGCAAACTATGAAATCAATATGATAAAAAATTTCAACTCAAAATTTTTAATTTTATAATATTTTCAAAATTAAATATTTCTTTGGTGATATTTTGATTAATGGAAATATTGAGTTGTTCATGCTCAGCATAATTTAAAATCCTCTAATGTTGATGGATATATCTTAGACTACTTCAAGAATGTTAGTTTATATGTGACATTTACAATGATAAAATTTATTTATGATACCAAAGTTACTTTCTATCTTTATTGAAAAGATAGAGGCCAAAAATGCATACATTCTATTTTTAGTGCAAGGAAGCAACAACAAGACTAAAAAATGTTTTAGAACATGGTTTGGAAGTACCCCACACCTCAATATCTTCATCATTTTCTTTTGCTAATCCTTAATGATCGTCTCCTAACAAACATGGAGATAGTTTGATAGGGAATGGTTGCTAATGATCATTGTGTTTGGCGTGGGGATAAAGCTTAGTTGACTTTGACCATACATGAGCAATAATGATAAATTATAATATATATTTACCCGCATATTTATGGATGATTTTTCCTTGATTTCATTGAATTTGATGCTTTTAATTCTTTAATTTCATATTTTATACTCAGGAGAGCTTAGAATAGTAAAAAGAGCGAGAAACGGGCCAAAAATGGCAAATTGGGCCTAAATCAGTGTTTCATACGGCCTAGGCACTTACACACGGGTGATCCAGACGCCCGTGTGTGACACACGGGTAGACCACACGCCCGTGTGTCATGGCTGTGTCGACATTAATCCGAGTCAGAATTGCACACGGCCTGAGCACCTTCACACGGGCGTGACACACGGCCGTGTCCCTGTCGGGCCCAAGTCTAATTCTACTAAAAAAAGGCTACTTTTGAGAGTTGGAAAATATTCTAAAGCCTATATAAATACCCTAGAAGAGGATTAAGGGAGACACGCAAAGTAGAAGGTAGAAAACACTCAAGGATAGCCATCAGAATCAGCTCAGAAGTAGGATCTACATCAAGACGGAAGATTTCCATCCAATTTCTTAGAAGTTCTTTCGGTTTCTTTATATTTTGTTGTTTTCCAATTTTTGAGATGCTTTTCATAATTATGAACTAAACTCCCTAAATACCTAAGGGAGATGAAACCTAAGACAAATCTTATTGTTATTTGAGTTATATGATAAATACTTGTTCTTTATTCTTAATTGTGAATTTAACTATTGCGTTGATATTTCAGGATATTAATTCAGGTTTTTGATGTGCTTATTCAATGGAGGAAAAGTCTCTGTTTAAGATTAGATCATTCATAATTAAGCAGAGTTGCATGCAATCCTAGAGATAGGACAACATAATTCTACCAGATTAGAGTCAAATATAATAAGGAAATTCATAGATCGAGTTAATGCGACAATAGGAGTTTTAATTAGAAAGAGATTTCGATTAATCAACCTAGAGTCAGTTGTTTTTAGTCTCGAGAGAGATATTAACATAAATCAAGGATTTCTACGGATTAAGTCAAGTGAATAAATCGTCTAATTTAAAGGTAATAAGTGAAGTCTAGGTGGATTTTTCCTTGGATATTGTCTTCTACGTTGGTTTTCCTAAAATATTTTCCTCCTTGGGTATTGTCTTCTCCATCAGTTTTCTTAAAGTATTTTTCAACTTTCATCTCTGTCATAATCTTAGATAATTAGATAATTAGTTTTAGTTAAAAAAAATCCTTTAATTCTTAGGCTAGATAATAAAAAGATAGTAATTACTAGTACTTTTAGTTTTCGTGGATACCATATTTCCGGTCTCACCATAACTATACTACTATTCGATAGGTGTGCTTGCCTTAGTCGAATTTTTAATTAATTTCATGACCATCAAATAAAGTATTTATCATAGCCAAATCAAGGAGAGAAACAATGCAATTCCTGAAAATACTTCTACTTGAATGACATTAAAGATAATTGGTTTAAGCTTAATTCGAATGTGTGGATAACAACTGGACTAAAAATTACAGCTGTTGGTGAGTTGCTATGAAATGCAAAAAGCGAATGAATGGCCGGCTTTGCTCGGAAACAAGGGGAAACTTGTATTTTCTAGGTTGAAGCTCATGTTATATTTGAAGGTCCGTAGGTTGAGAATAATAATGCCCTTTTAATTAAAATTATTTGCAGAAGTGTTTGGCCTACGAATGGCCAGCCTCTCGGAATTACAACAAATCCAGTCGATTTGTGAACTTTTGTGCAAACAGAATGGCGACTCAAAAATAAAAATTGGGATAAGACAAGCTCATAACGGATAATAAATGAGTGTTTTTGAACATAAACTAACTGAGCATATTTTATTAGGTGACAGTATGTGATGTAAATTATTGCTCCATTTTTTTCACTTATTTATCAAAAAGAAAAAACTGAGCAGACTTTTATTCCAACTCGTTGATTTAATAAATGAATATAAAATTCCTTTTTCTGGAAAATGAGCATAAATTCCTGTTTATGTATTTCAATTTAATTTTGTATTTTAATATAATTTATTTCGTCACATTAGTTAGTTTAAAATTTTAATACTGTTAATTAATTTTATTAAAATCTTGACATAATTTTATTAAAGTGTTTTTAAGAAAATTATAATCTAGTAAAAATTTTATATGTTAACCCAAATGCTTAAGGATGTTTTAGAAAACATTCCATATCAGATATTTAATGGGAATATAATCAAAATTAACAAATTTTATAAAATTAGGAGGATTAAATTATGTCTAATTAAAGTACACGAGTTAAATTCCCAATTGTATGATAATAGAGGGACCAATATTAGAGTTTCACCAAAAAAGTCCAAAACCCTTGCGAGTTTATAGCGCACAGCAAAGCAAATCAAAGCCCCAAGGCCAGAAAACACCAGCCCTGCTTCTGTTTTGTTTTCTCAGCGGGATCCGAATCTCCAGTTTTCCCAAGCATCGCGCATACGATCAGGTGATACCCTAGTCAGTTCAACCATTTCTAGGGTTTCTGGTTACTACTACGACTACTACTGTTTTGTTTTTTTTCTTTCACCTTCAAATTTTGCAGCCATCTTACGATTCTTTCTTTTAAAAGCTCTTTCGGGCAGTTTCTAAGTGAAATGAGGGAAATGAAGTGAAAGTGTCTGAGACAACCTTTACCGGTTCATTTTATACAAAATTAGGGTTCATTACGCGGCATTTTAGATTCGTTCTTGTAGATGTATTTCATGTTTGTTGTTGATTAAAGTTACTTCCTTTTAATTGCTTCAGGTCTTTTTTCTCTGCACTAAGACTCAGAGCTACTCTCGTCCTAGTTATTTTCCATGGCGGTGCGTTATTTGCCCAATAGTACTTGTGTTCAGTTAGATTTATTTTTCGCACTTCTTTTTCCCAGTCTTTGAAGTTTTATTTTGCGTATGCTTTGCTTGGTAAATGTGATAGATTGAGAAAATTCTTAAAGATGATGCTAGTGAAGAGAAGGGGGAGCGTGCCAGAATGGTAAGTCATTATAACTAAAATAAAAATATAAAATGCCGATATTCTGTTTTAAAGAAGGAAAAAAAACCCTAATTGTTTGGAATTCTGTGGTTATACTTTTATTGCATTGTTGTTATTCTGGGTATGTTATTTTCGGTAATGTAAGATATATTTGTTCTTTTTTATCTTCAGGCATCATTTGTTGGGGCAATTGCAATTACTGATTTGGTTAAGACAACCCTCGGGCCAAAGGGAATGGTAAATTTTCCACATTGTCTATACAAATTAAAAGAATACTTAGCATTTGTTTTTCTCATCTTCTTTAAATTGTGACTTTATTGTTGGTGAAATTATGTGGCAGGATAAAATTTTACAGTCAACTGGCAGGGGACATGAAGTCACTGTTACAAATGATGGAGCTACCATCTTAAAGTCCCTGCACATTGACAACCCAGCGGCAAAAGTTTTGATTGGTACCTATAAATTGTTTTTTTCTTGACTAACCTATGACTAACATAGTTGCTTTTTTGTCGACGTATTAACAATCTTGCACAAGTTTGAATTTTTTGTTGCACAAGATAGCTGTTACATTTTTAGATAATGACCATTGATACAATATCCAGACATCTCCAAAGTTCAAGATGATGAAGTTGGAGACGGGACAACCTCTGTTGTGGTTTTGGCTGGGGAGCTTTTAAGGGAGGCAGAAAAGCTAGTGGCAGCCAAGATTCACCCTATGACAATAATATCAGGTTCTTTTTGGCCTCATTTAGTACATTGCTTCCTATTATTTTTCTTTTATGACGCCTCTTGAGACACAACAATTATTAATCTTTTATGATGCCTCTCCCTCTTGCGTGTTTTTCTTTCCACTAAATGTTGCATGTATTTTTGTGGCTTGATTGTTGTATTATTTCAAAGGTATGAAGCTGCTGCAGGGAGGGGGGGCGAATCTGATCAAAATTAAAAAAAGGAACTGTTAAATTTTTATATATCTCTGTCCTTGTTTCTGATAGTACTCAACCTTTCATTATCACATTTTCTATCTTATTTGTAGAAAAATAGCAGTGCAATTGCATTTGTATCTAGACTATGTTTGGTTTTGTTTTCTTTTATTTTGTCGGTGTGCCAGTCACAAACTAAGTTCTGGTTCAGAGTTTATAACAATATATGCTTCTTTTGTAGGTTATAGAATGGCAGCTGAATGTGCTCGTAATGCTTTGTTGCAGAGGGTTGTGGATAACAAAGAGAATGCAGGTTAAGATTGTTGGATATGATCACATTCATTTTATTTGTTTGTTGTATGAGACCTCTATCCTTTGTATCATGTCAAATGTTTTAGGTTTGTTTGTTCCTCATTGAACTTAGTTCTTTAATGTGTTTGACTCAAAATCTTTAAGGGAGTTGTCCTTGTCACTGGAATGTCTTTTTTCTCATGCATGCGGTATTTCTGAATATTGCAGAGAAATTCAAGTCAGACTTGATGAAAATTGCAATGACCACTTTGAGCTCCAAAATTCTCTCTCAGGATAAGGAGCATTTTGCACAACTAGCTGTGGATGCTGTTATGAGGTTAAAGGTGACAATTTTTCTGCATTTAACATTTTACTACTTCAATTGAATTTTTTGCACAACTAGAGGTGGGAATGTGCAAGGGATTCCCCTTTCCCAAGTTTGTTACTTCAATTGAATTTCTTCTCCCATATTTATTTTTCTGAGTTTTTATGGCATGTTATTTGTAACTCCAGGGGAGCACAAATTTAGAGGCCATCCAAATTATCAAGAAGCCTGGAGGATCTTTGAAGGATTCCTTTTTAGATGAAGGGTGAGTTCTTATGGATTTCTCATCACCTTCAATTGTTATTATGATAGTTTTTGGTGGGATGTGCTGGGTCCCTAGTATGTCATTTTTCCCCTTGTTCTCTTTATTCTGCGAAAGTTTTGATCCGATTTTATCACACTTGTCATTGTATAAAATATGTTGTGACTAAGGACACCAACAGCTTCATTTTGTTGCAGGCTTTGCTACATTGTTTCTTATTCTGTCTTTGAATAGTTTAAAGCTTTACTTAGGAATCTTTATTTTGTTGATTTAATCATGAATTCTATGCTTTCAGATTCATTCTTGACAAGAAAATAGGTCTTGGACAACCAAAACGAATAGAGAACGCAAAGATTTTGGTGGCAAATACTGCAATGGATACAGATAAAGTGAAGATATATGGTGCACGTGTTCGCGTTGACTCAATGTCTAAGGTTGCTGAGATTGAAGGGGCCGAAAAGGAAAAGATGAGAGAGAAAGTGAAAAAGATCTTAGGACATGGGATTAACTGCTTTGTTAACAGGCAGTTGATTTACAATTTCCCTGAAGAACTATTTGCAGATGCGGGCATACTTGCTATTGAGCATGCTGATTTTGATGGGATAGAACGTCTGGCTTTGGTAACAGGTGGTGAAATTGCTTCAACCTTTGACAACCCAGAGTCTGTTAAGCTTGGACATTGCAAGCTTATTGAAGAAATTATGATTGGTGAGGACAAGTTGATCCACTTTTCTGGTGTTGAAATGGGTCAGGCTTGTACTATTGTGTTGAGAGGGGCAAGGTATAGTATTGCAGTATCTCCTTTAGGTCTCTTTTAATATATTTTCATTTTCCATAACATGCAACTATTTGTGGCAGCCATCATGTGCTGGATGAAGCTGAAAGGTCTCTGCATGATGCCTTGTGTGTGCTGTCTCAGACAGTCAATGATACTAGGGTATTGCTTGGGGGTGGATGGCCTGAGATGGTAATGGCAAAGGAAGTGGATGAATTGGCACGGAAGACTCCGGGGAAGAAGTCTCATGCTATTGAAGCTTTCTCGCGTGCACTTTTGGCCATCCCAACAATTATTGCTGACAATGCTGGTCTAGACAGTGCAGACTTAGTAGCTAAGCTTCGTGCAGAGCACCACAAGGAGGGATGCAATGCAGGGATTGATGTCATCTCTGGATCTGTAAGTGCTGAAATTGAATTATTTTAAAAAGTAGAATAGGATAAATTTTCTTTATCGTTTGTAATTTGTTTGAAACCAGCTGCAAATTATTTTGTGTCCAGTCGGTAATTTCATGTTCAATAAGGATATTATTGCTAGATAAGTACACCAGCTTAGATATGGCTGCTGAACATCATTACAGACTAATTTCACTGTTCATGAATTCTTGGGAGTATTCATCCTAATGTTATAGATTGAAATACTGATATTGTTTAGGCCTATTTGGTAGACAAGACAGGCAATGATTGTATAGAGATTCAATACAACCAAACAAAATGGAATACTTAATAGTGTTCCTTCCTTGCTGTAACGGGTGATATGTTTCATCCTTTTTAACAGGTAGGAGATATGGCAGAGCTAGGAATCTCTGAAGCCTTCAAAGTCAAGCAAGCCGTATTGCTATCTGCAACTGAGGCTGCTGAAATGATTCTCAGAGTTGATGAAATCATCACATGTGCGCCAAGGAAGAGAGAAGACAGAATGTGAAAATGACGATAGTCAACGGAACGTTCATTTGTTGTAATGGATTACTGTCTTTGGCATTTGCTTGTTGATTTTGATTGTTTTTCACTGCAGTATGGTTGAATTCTAGAACTGAAGTTTTGGTGGCTTGTTTCAGTTTTTACTGAAAATGGAAGCAATCTTCACTCCATTAAAAATCTAAAACTAGCGATTTTTCAATGCTAAATTTTCATAGCATGTATTATCCGATTTTCCTTGTGGTTCTACAACCGTTTGTGTGGATACCCGATTATCAGATTTCCGAGTCTTTAGCATCTCTTTTCATGAAGTTTGGACTTGTTACTGTAACTCAAATTCTGTTGTTTATCTGAATTTAGTTCATTTATAGCCAAGCAACTAAACTATGGAGGTTAAAGCCTGACAGCACAGCTTGATTTTCTATATTTTGCCTTTTGATATATGACCTTGCAAATTATGGCACCAATATCAGATCTCTGTTGATATGAATGTAACACTTAAGGTGTAGCATTGGCTTCCTGTTAAATAGTGTTCCACAGAAGAAATATTAGTACCTTATGCCTTGGAGCCACATCTTAGTATCACACGTGCAATAGGAATAGACCAGACATGGTTGTGACCATGCTTGGATCTCCCCTGCAAATACATTCGATTATCGCTCGAGCTGCAAATCCATGCAAAATTGGCAGCGGTGATCTATCAACATGGGACAATCAAGAAGAAAGCACTACACTATTTGGCCTAGGCCTTCATTGCTGATAGCCTCAAGATGAAGGCCGGAACAACTAAGAATTAATGATTATTAGCCTTCATGCAGACATGCAGTTAGAGTAGTGCAGCACTAACCACAGGTTAGTTGGACTTCATAAATGGCTGAGATGGATCTGAGAAGCCACTTGTACCGTGCAGAAAGAGACACTGAATAATCATTTCTAGATTATCAACTGTCACCATGACAGTGTTAGAATCAGATTATCATGTCAAAGAGATTCACCTATTTACTTCACACCACATTGTTTCTAACAACTTCTGATTTCAATTTCAAGAATTTCTGCTTTAACTTGGTACTTCAAGGGAGTGAAAAACGTCATTTAGGATTAACAAAATAAGGAAGCAAAGTAATCAATAATCAATCTGTTTCCTTTTATGGTACCACCTCAATTTTTATTTTTACTTGCCATCGTTTCAGATAACGAATACAAAGTACAAACCTTTATCATGTATCTGCAAAAAGAAAAAGTTAATAACAACAATTGTTAATTACAGTACAAAACAGGTTTATACTGAGATTTTCATATAGTTGGATTTTAGTAGAAGACAAATTTTATGTCCCTACGTTTTATGATTAACAAAGTATCAAAATTCATGATAAATATAATTTGCTTGTAATTGATTCATATTTGGCAATTAAGTAGCATGATGGGAACATCATCTGTGCTCTACAATTTCATGGTAAACTGCTCTCCATTTTCACGGTAAACATATTTAAAAGTTCATCGGTATCAATGGCGTTGCGTCCACATGCTCCGACACCCAAGGCATAGACAGCTACATCTCTGCCTACAAAGAAACATATATTGCCTATACAAATTACATTAAAAAAGACAGTTATATATTAAGCTGAGAGCCGCCGAAGGAGAAGGATCAACCATGCGAGCTTTTCAAAGAATAGCAGTAAAGAGATTGCAGTCAATAATGAACCCCATATAAAGGGTCAAGTAAATCTGTTATATATTGAATTTTGATGATCAATTTGCATAGAAGCTGAACGAGGACAATGATTGATATAAATCATTCGAAAATCTAAAAATGGAAGACAACAGAGAGGTTTGTACTTTATACCCGACATAAGGAATGGGCCTTGTTTATGTTTCTGTCTTAAGCTTTCCTAGAAATGGGTCGTTGAGCGAGTTTGGACTATGGAGGTCTATTGGTCCATAGATTTGATCGTTATCGGCCTTGTTATTATTACGTGATTTTGTTTCAAGCTTCAATGTTAAAGAAAGGCCGCTTGTTTTAATAAAACTCATATAAGCTAAAAACTCGGCTAGTCGTGCCGCCCCGCCATCTAAAGTAAAACATACTTCAACAGTTAAACCTCCCTTTTCTAAGCACCAGCGGTTCGAAGAATGTCCAACGAGGTCGAGTCTCCGCAGGTTAGCGACGCCATGGAGGTGGCGCAACTTAGTAGCTTGGCTGCAGTGGACAGCCACGCCGATTCTTGCGAGGCGGAGATGCCGTCGCGGCTTCTAAATAATGCCGTTCGGTCATTGCCTTATCATGTCGTCAAGGACCTTTTGTCTATCGGGGTGCGTTCTCTTTGCATTTTTTATCGTCAATTTACTTTATCGAAACCGTTCTTACTATTACATTTGATAAACTAAATGAAAATCAATCAAGTACGGCCTCTTTTATGTATCCGTGTGTTTGTTTTAGGTGTGTTCTAGATGCGTTCTACGGATATTGGGTACCGAGGACCATATTTACTGCCATTCATCGTTTTCACAATCGATGCTCTGTTCAGTTCTTGAGGAAGTGACTAGTTTTAAATCAGAAGGCGATTTTCAATTCTGCAGCGTTTGCTTGGGTATCTTACAGTTAAGTTACCGCGATGACAAAGAAACGTTGGTGAAAATGGAGAGTCCAAATGATATGGCTTTAGTCATTGCGGAGTTGGTTAAGAAAGAAGGCCATCAAATCGATGGATTTTCTCTAGAAGTTTCCATACCACAATTTATCTTAGAAAATGAATCCTCGTTGTTGTAAGCCTGTTTTATTCTTTTGCTCGTTTTGGTGGGTTTTATGTTAGGGTTTATCGTTTGCCCATTAATACATAGCATCTCCCCCCAAAATTTGTAGGTCAGGTATGAAGAAGAGATATGAATCAGAGCCATGGTTTCAAGAAAGGTTACTTTCCAAATGCGTCTCTGTTAAGGATGTTCTGAAATTTGCTATAACAAAACCCCTTGAAACGTTATTGGTAAGTATAATTTGCTTGTAATTGATTCAATGTTCTGAAATATTGCTGGTTGGAATCCCTTTTAATAAAATTGGTTTTGTGGCCATGTTGATTGTATGCTGTCCGTAATTCAGTATGGTGTATTAATACTGAATTAAATTAAAGTTTTGCAGGATACTAAAGCTAGTGCAAGCTCTTTTCGGATCCGTTTGACTTACACTCATAAAATGGCATTGGAAAATTCTGTTGAAAGGAATCAGGGATTCAAAAGGCGAAAAATAGGTATTTTAGATCCTTTGAAACATATATTGGGGACTTGGTTGCATCTAGAAGCAATAACATTCACTCTGATTTCACTAATGATACAGGCACTGAGAATGGGTTGCAAAATGTAAATGATGAGTCAGTAGTTGCCAACAAAGATTGTTCTGATTATCCTACTAATGAAACAATTGCTGTCACTGGAAGATCTTCTTTGAAAGTGCCCATAGATAAGGTTGTGTTCTGTAATATTTTCTGACTGCAATTTCCTTGCTTGCAAAACCTTTTACTAGTCTAGGTCTTGAAATTCAATACTGTTGTTTATCTTGATGTTTCTTAGCACTTAGTTTGGTCTTTGCCTTTTCAGGTTAGTGAACCTTGCCACTTGGTATACCTTTGCTACAGGACGCATATTTACCTATGTGGTAGATATCTGAAGGTAAGTTAATACATTAGAACATATTTTACATCCATATTCAAGCATTATGAGTTTGACTTATGAGATTGCACGATGGCAATTGTTGAGATAAAAAAAGATACTATCCTTGGAATTATTGAGACCTTGAACAAGCCTTGTATTTTGTTCTGATTTCCAATATATGGTGTTCTCCTTTTATTGCAGTACTCAAGAAATGTGAGCCAAACACGCTGGATAATTGATGAGGAAAGGATGGGAGAAGCTTCTGTTGAGGTATTAGACAGTGCTTTGTTTCTCTTTATTGTCCTAATGAGGTTACTTTATCTATGTAATAATACCTGAAACTGAACAAATTTGTTTGCCTCTTCTTTAGGAGATAATAGGTAGCAACATCCTTCCTATGTGTCGGGGTGATAATTACAAGTTCCATGCTGCTGGAAGAGAAGATATTGATGTGATGAAGTTCTAGTTTTTGTTGATTGCTTGTTTAAACTTGATACATTTTTGTCCCCCACAAAAAATCAGTGAGTATTGTGCTTATCTATGGAACCTATTGCAGGTCCGAATGTTGGGTTCAGGCAGGCCTTTTCTGCTTGAGATACAAAATGCACGCCAAGTCCCATCCGAAGAGACTGTTAAGGAAATTGAATCAAAGATAAATGGCTTGGAGAATAAACTAGTGAGTTCTAATACGTTGTCATATACATTTGTGTATCAAATGATTTAGATTTTTAGACTTAGTTGCACATAACGCATTCTCGTAGGTTGGAGTTAAAAATCTTCAAGTAGTAGGCAGTCAAGGTTGGACACTGATGCGTGAAGGAGAAGCCGAGAAGCAGGTGGTTTTGGCTTTCATAATTGTTTATTGTAGCTAATCCTTTTATCATTAGGACTAAAATATCAAGTTTCAGTAAAACTAGACCTGGCAATTCTATCTTTACAATATCCTCTTTCATGCAGAAGCAATATTGTGCATTAGTGTGGATTTCTCGTCCACTTGAGGATGAAGATGTGCGCTCCATATCATTGCTTAATGACATGGTTAGCTGTTCTTTGAGCTTTATTTTTATTTTTCATTGAATATCTACCAGGTAAAATAATATAGCACCCTCTATTTGGTGAGAATTTTCTGTTGTCTTTGCACAGCAAATTCTGCAGAAGACCCCAATACGGGTGCTTCATCGTAGGAGTCCATTGAAACGCGAGAAAATTATACATTGGTTGGCATCTGTCCATTACACATCTTTATTTGCCAGACATATATTTTTTAAATTCAAAAGGCCTAACCATGTTTCTATTTCATACCTAAATCCTGTATAGGATGAAGATTGAGAGGATTGCTGAAAGCTCCCAATATTTTCTTTTGCATCTCTGCACTCAGGTAATGATTTGCTTTACTTGAAACATGGTCAGATATATCCAGTTTGTTCAGAGGGGGTGTGGAGGGTCTTCAATAGGTGAAATTAATAGTTTTTTGTTTTTGTGAGGACCATGCCTAGGTGCTCAGTACGCATGTAGAGTTGTATGGATTATAGGCTGTGGCACCTTAGTAGATTGCTATTGATCATTTATGAAATTTAATATTGGCTAGAGTACTCCACAAGTATTCTTCAAGCCATGATTTACTGAGTTATAGTATATAGTACTTCTAAATAAATGCTGGTCATATCGGTCAGGAAGACACTAGCATAGGATGGGGATTTCCACTGTAAATGTGTGGTGTTTTTTGTTGGGGAATATGTAATACACTGATATAATTGGAATGCAGGCTGGAACTTATATCAAGGAATTTGTTCATGGTGATTTTGGGCGCACACAACCTAGGTACTACACTAAACTGAAAATGATATCGTTATACTATCAGTTAGTGATGATAATGGAGAAGCACCAAGTATTACTAGATGACTATTCTTACCATTTTCTTTATGTATGTTCTTTTTCTTTGGGTCCAAACATTTTTTCCTATTATTGTTAATACTTTATATTTTTTCCTATAATGTATCTATACCTGCAGCGTCATTGAAATCTGATGAATATACTCTTCTGCAGTATTGGATCAATCCTAGGATGCAGAGCAGAGATATTGCAGCTCGACGTTACAGACGTGAAAATGGATTCTTTTTGAGTAAATGAGGCGTTAGTGTCCAATGATGCTACGCTACACATCAAGTTTCTTTTTTGTAATCTCTGAACTGACGTTACAGATGCCCTTTTTTCTTTTTCTTAAGTGTAGTTGCTAGCCTTTTGTTTTCTATTTGATTCCTTACATTTTAACAAATGAGAAACATAGGTTATTATAGATGGTTGGCGTTCAAAGGCAAATGTTTCAAGTTGCTTTTGCCTCTTGTTTTGTTTTTTGGGCAAGGAATGTTCTGATGATGGGTTGGGTTGTTTGGGGGGTATGGTTAAGTAATACAACCATAGTTAGTATAGGATGATTACTGCCCTAAGGTTTTAGTTCCAGTGATTAATATGTTGTCCTTTTAGGGGAGGACTATCTATGGCTGTCAATGTCATCTCTTCTCCTCTCGTTTGCTGTTTTCATTATATATTCGACAAAAGCATTAACTGACCAGAAAAACAAAGCATTAATATTTCTGACCGGAAATGCTTCGATCTGTAGTGAGTTGGTCCCAATATGAGATCTTCTATTCCATGATTAGAACTAAAAATATAACTCAATTCATGGGTATTTTTATTAATTATATGCAGATTCAACAAATTAATTAAAATTGCTCGATAACACAAATTCTAAGGTTTTCTTACATTTGTTAATTTTTTTCTATAAATTTCGTACAAAGGGTATCTGATGAACATTCAATTTAACAAATTCACCCTCAAAATTACGAGCTACAAAGCTAATGTTTACCTAAAAAATTGTTTTTACACCCGAAGGTTCAATCATGTTGCAATCAGTTCATTTAGGCATATGTATACAGAGGTATTTTCTTAGATAATTTCATTAATAGTCAAAATGATGATACAACTTTATATAGATGTATTGTTAACACATAATTTCATTGATAATCAATAGTAATTAAGTCCATGGATAAGTTTTCGTTTGTCACTTGATTAAAAAAATTACAATTTAATTATTGAATTATTCAAAAGTTTTTGTTTAAGTCATTCGCCTGTTAAAATCAATGCTATATGATTTTCTTTATTTGCATTGCTTGCACAAATCAAAAACTCTTTTTTCAAGAAATAACTTTCTTTTTCGATCTCCGACATTAACTATCATATTGACTTGGATATAATGTATGTTCTGTTCATTTATGGATATTGATCCATTAAGTTGATTGTCGCTTGGAGATCGCTAGCATTTAAAAAAAAAACTTAATATCCTAGTAACTTATAAATAAAAAAAATATTTGAATAGTTTAATAACTTAAATAAAAATATTTGTATAATTCAATTATCAAAATAAAAATTTAGTGATTAATAATAAAATATATACAACTTAGAAGTCGTGTCCATTCCTAATTAATTCTAAGTAAAGTAAACAAATAAAAATGAAAAAGAGAAATATATTTTATAAAGTATTTTAGAAGGAAATATATATTTATATTTAAAGAGTAAAGACCCACCCAATTAAAAGGAATGGTAAAGTTGGTGGGGGATCCATAAATTTATTGATATAAACTAATAATCACATTAACCTACACCGCATACTATCCCATTTACGCCTCAACCCAACTCCATCGTGTATTAAACGCGGCACTCATCATTTCTAATCGCGTGAAACAAACATTCTTTCATAACCCTACACGGGGAGGGCGTGCCACTCACGCTCCATGATCACCCGCCAACTAAAAGGAGAAACCGCCATTGTCTTCCATTGCAACGGCAATATGGCCTCCAAAGCCGAATAAAGAAGCAGAGTACACTTCCCTTTGAATCTTTATTTCTTCATTCATTATTTTGCTTTCTTTCTTCTTCTTTTTCAACTCGACCGTACGGCCCCATAATGCCGGCAAGAATACGTAAACCATTGGCAAGTTTGTTGAGCATTTGATCTTTGACTTGAAGAATGGGGAGCGTTTCGTCTGAGGAATCTTTCGATCAAATAAGCGAGCAGTTGGAGAGCTACAATTTGAGCGCCGACGTGAGTGAATCCGAGAGCTCAAGTGGGTTTTCCTGTCGTCGGTTTGACCGAGGTGGTTCGAGTTCTTTGACCTCTTCGCCCCCCGCGGGGTCAGAGTTTGTCGACGGTGCTAGTTTCAAAGCGCGACTTCCCGTGATGTTGCCTGTCGTCGGTGGAAGACACGTGGTCATTCCGACGACGAAGGCGGAGGTACCAGAGGCCGAAATGTCCGGTGCGTTCACTGCACTTTTGTTTTTATTTTCTTTTTAGCGCTTAACTAAATTGAGAGTATTATTTGCCGCTTCATTGAAGGTTTTGGAGGCAATTTTAATTAGGTAAAGATTGAAGACTTCTGGTTGAATCTTTTTTGCTGCATGCATATACTAACGTAGTTAGTTAGTGACGGTTGTTTAGATCTGTTATCTACTTTGATCTCTTAAAACTCTGTTTGGCTTTATACCTTCCCATTTATTATTACGTTTTAAGTTTTAACTCGACTCCAAGTTTTCGGTACAAATCGGACTTCTCAATCGAACAAAGCCCAATAATATGGACAGATTTTTCTGCAAAGTCTAGTTTGACTCTGCTATTCCTCTGTGTTTTCTTAGGTTTATCTGTGTTTGAATTACTATTGATGTTACTGCAGAAATAGAATTGATGAAGGAAAGGTTTGCTAAACTTTTGCTTGGAGAAGATATGTCAGGTGGAGGGAAAGGAGTTTGTACTGCTCTGGCCATCTCCAATGCCATTACAAATCTTTCTGGTTAGTTTCTTTTACTAGCATTTCATTTCTGTTCTAGTTTTTTCCTTGGCTTATCATTAACAAGAGGTTAAAAACTTAAAATCTGAATCGATTTGTTAACTTCTTGCAGCTTCTGTGTTTGGGGAACTATGGAAATTAGAGCCATTATCACCACAAAGGAAATTGATGTGGCGTAGAGAGATGGACTGGCTTCTGTGTGTAAGTGATTCCATAGTGGAGCTTAAACCGTCATTGCAAGAGTTTCCAGGAGGGGGAACCTTTGAGGTTATGGTGGCCCGCCCACGCTCAGATCTATATGTAAACCTCCCAGCACTCAAGAAACTTGATGCAATGCTGCTAAGCATTCTTGATAGCTTTCATGATTCTGAATTTTGTTATGCTGATCGTGGGGTGGTCATCTCCGATAACGATGGAATTGAGGCATTTCCTTCATCTTCGACATCTGAGTGGCCATCTATTAGGCAGGAAGAGAAGTGGTGGCTCCCATTTCCTAAGGTTCCCCCTTCTGGTTTATCTGAAGACTCAAGAAAGAGATTGCAGCAGTGTAGAGAATGTACGCACCAGATCCTTAAGGCTGCTATGGCAATAAACAGCAATGTCTTGGCTGAGATGGAAATCCCAAATGCTTACCTCAAGAGCTTACCCAAGGTTTGGAGACTGCTCCATGGTATACAAAATTGTTCCATGTGGCATGAGAAAATAAAATATATTTTCAAAAAGAAAAACCGTGAGGCTAATTTGCATCGAATATTTATGTATTATTAGGTTCCTGAAAGTGTCATTTGGTTCTGAGCTTATTTGTGACATATATTCACGCACTATGCATTTTGATTGATTACTATTGGTCATGCATCTTTGTTTCCGTTCTCCTTCCTTTTCGGGAGCATTTTATGCGCATAATCATTATTCCTTATGCCGTTTTTACTTGTCTTCCAGTGTGGAAAGGACTGTTTGGGTGAGGGCATGTATCGTTACTTAACTGCTGACCAGTTCTTCCCTGAGTGTCTTCTTGATTACTTAGACGAATCATCAGAGTACACTACTCTGGAAATAGCTAACAGGGTTGAGGCTTCTGTGCATATTTGGAAACAAAAATACTCAAAAAGGCATTCACTACGTGCAAAGGTTGGAAAGTCATCATGGGGTGGCAAAGTTAAAGGTTTTGTTGGTGACATAGAAACGACTAAGGTTTTAGCTCAGCGGGCCGAGACACTCTTACAGAATTTAAGACTACGGTTTCCAGGCCTTCCTCAGACTTCTTTAGACGTGAGCAAAATTCAGCATAACAAGGTATTTCATCTTACCATGAATTACTTCTTAAAGCATCATAGGTCCTGTGTACCAGTCTCCATCAATAACATGTGTTTATTAAGATTTCGCATGAACTTGCATCTTCTTTTTTCCTTTTTCTTTTTGGGGATTGTTGAAATATGCTAAAGGCAAAGAGAACAGAGTAAAATTGTTGTTGGTTATTTTAGGATGTAGGACAAGCAATCCTTGAGAGCTACTCGAGAGTGATGGAAAGCCTAGCTTTCAACATAACAGCAAGGATTGATGATCTGCTATATGTGGACGATGCCACAAAACAACGCGCAAGTGCAACAGCAGAGTTAATGCCTGTTAATGAGCCGGGGCAAATTGGTGCTGCTCCGCCTATACAAAGGCGGATATTGCCCAGTCCTTTCTCATACCAACGTTCTCTTGCGGGTGCAACATGTGGTATGGGAGCATCCAATGATTCGGACGAAATAGATGAGAGCCCAGATAGGAGGACTTGTCAACTTATAACTAATGGTAATCTTAGAGACGCATTGGCTGGCTCACTGGAAAGGCTAGCCTTTTGAAGAATGTAAGGAACAACGCCTTGCATCATCAACCTGGAAAAACTGTTAGTAGCACTTATAGATTAAGATTGAGATAGCCTACGCCATCACATGCATGCACCTCAAAGCTCTGATTTGTCATTACTTCTGACGGATTAGATTGGATCTTTGTATATATGTTCCTTTATGGTTAGACATACAAAATAGAGACTTTTTTTTCTTCTCTTTTCCCCAAACAATCAGGGAGGGGATATTGGTTCAGCCGGAACTCGCTCAAGTATCACCATTGTAGCAGAAACTGCTAGCAAATTTCTTGTGTTTCAAGAGTAGAGAAGCTTTATGATGAAGCGGAAGTTGGGAGTTTTGGTAATAAATTAATGGGTTGTTATGCGAACCTTATTAACACGCAGATTAACTTGCACTTATATTTTATTTGAAAAATGAAATTTATTTAAAACGACATGGCATTTGGGATGCTAATCCTAAATTAACTTGTAGGTTCGAAGGATAATGCACTACATATAAGCAAGAATCTTTAAATCGATATGGATGTTTTTTTTAAAAAATAAAAATAAAAATTGAAGAAAAGAGAAAAAGGAAACAATCGACTTCTCTGTTAATGGGACGAATCATTAAGGCCCAATTTCTTTTGTTTTCTACATTGATAACCCAACTTATAACAGTTGTCATGTACTCACGTCAAGTGGATTTCTTTCCTCAAAATACTAAACCCAATTTCATTAAAGCGTTTTTTACTAATATAAAATTTCTAAACCATCTCAAGAGAATTATTTGTTCTTAACCACCGTTCACATGACTGCCTTGCCACATAACACTACCATTCAGAAAAGATTAATATTTAAAGTGAACAATCCTTTTTTATGATAGTAAGGAAATGAAATAAATTCCGATAGTGAAGGGTATATTGCAGCTGGTTAGAGGGCCCAGACCCAGAAGGAACCAACAGAAGAAGAGGCGACATAACTGACGATCAAACAAAATACCTCTTCAAACAACTTTGTTGCAGGGCCGACTCATCACCAGAACTTACCCCAACAAAACATATAACGTAAAAGAAGGAAAACAAGTTGAAATGTAAGAGTTATATGGTCCCCATTGATTGAGTCATAAGCATCTTTTATCTAGTCGTACTCTTGACCAAAATTCTCTCACGCATTGACCCAAACCCGCTCTATGTATGCAGCAAATAGTAAATAGTCAAGGCAGACAATTGTCCACTAGCACCACTCTATTTACCTCAAAACCCAAAATTCCTGCTCCGACCCAGCGGTGTAGCTACCTCTGACTTCTCCAATATCCTACATTTGTACACGTTCAAAGCTTATGATAACCTACTCTGTATAGACCTAATGAATACACATCTTATACCACATTCAAGATAATGTTACCCATTTCCTGTCTAAACCCCACTTTTCCTTTTTTCCCTAGCAACTAGTAAACTCAAACCCTTCACATCCATCAAACACATGGGTTCTCATTCTTCTATTTTTAATCGTGCATTGTATTTACGTACATTCTCATACTTCTGCATCCTCACCACAAATCCTCTTCATTTTTCTTCTCACCAAGCTCAATTACATAGAACCAGAGTGAAAATATCGATGTGGAGTCACCGGAGTTAAATTAGGTGATTGGATGTTTACCTACCCTTTTTTGTTTGCGTTTTAACAATTGTTTAATGGTGTTTGTCAGTATTTCAATCATGAGGCTACGTATAAGGTGTTTAGGAGAGTGTAGAAAATGCAACCGGTACTAGGGCTAGCTGCCCCTAAATAAAAGAGACCCTGCCCTACAGATTCATTAGTGCACTGTGTATGATTTAATTAAAATATACAATATTTAAACAAAGCAAATAAATGACTGACATTTTTGAAGTTGGTGGCGCAATCATGCATGAGGCCATGAACATTAAAAATCCTTTTTTGCTTTTAAGTGTGTAATCTGATATCTGATAATTAACATGCTCATAAACCTCTCAAGAAACCAAAATAATAATAAGTTTCAAAAGTTTTTAATTCAAAACCCTTCAATGGAATCATCATTTGGGTCTCATGCAACTCTGACAAAATCTTCTTGTTCCTGTCCTTGGGTTTTTTTTTTTTTGTTTTCAAGGATAAATATGCAATTTCCACACACTTTCCCTTTTGTTTCTAAGGGGTTTTACTTGGAATTGGATATCAAATTCAGGGATCGATCCTTCAACACTTACAAATGGTTTCATGGACCTTGACTGCATAAACATGAAGCTAATCATAAAACCCTAAATGGATTATGGAACCCACACATAGAAGTTCTGCAACTGTAACAAGTATTGATGCTTGGGAAAGGAGAAAGTAGAGAAAAATTAATCTATAAAACCTAGTTAGGGTTCTTAATTAGCAGTCAAAGATTCAAAGGCGGATTAAAATAAGACCAGTTACAGATATAAGAAAACAGAAGGTAGTGCCTCAAGTTGGTGGCACGCACCCTCAAACCTCAGAAGACAAGTCAGTACATATCTAACTACTGACAATCAAAACCTGCAAGTAGCAGAAGCTAGCATGATGAAAGTACCAAATAGATGGTAAAATGTTCTTCATTCCATTTCATTTCGTATGAAGTAGTAAAGATACCTGGCAATGCATAGATAACCAGAAGGTGTCAACACTAAACCTGCCACGAACATGATTGTTGTTCACCGAAAGAAAAATAGTAAAAAACTGCAAAATATAGATGGAGATCATGGTACATATGTTATGCATGTTATTTACCTGGAAGTTCATCAGAGTGAGACGAAAGCTGGAAGAAATGCATCACAAGGATTTTACAAAGAGAAGCCAACAGAGCCCAGTTGGCAGTATGCCCACCTCCATGAAAAACCAGAGGGGAAAAATACGGACTTTTTCCATGATGGGGAGGTGGACAGAATGCCAATAAACTCTGTAAGAAGCCCTTTGCGAAACCCCCATGAAAGCAAACTAAAAATGATAAACTAACTGTCCTTGTATTCACCACTGAGACACGAAGAGAAAGGAAAAGAAGAGAAGAGAAGAAAAGAAAAAGAGTGTATAAATGAAAACAGGAGAGTGGAGTAGATGCTGATGGGGTTCTCCTATTTAAGATGCAATGAAGGAAGAACAGTAAATAAGAGAGAGAGTGAGATGGCGTCATTAATTAAAGAGGGAGGTAGAAGGACTGAGGAAGATAAGGGGTGTTTTTCAGACTAAAAAAGACAGATAAAAAATATAATTAAGATTGGATGGTTCATTCCCCTATAAGGGAAGGGCATATTTAGAAGGATCAAAGGATCATCTTCATCATCATGGTTATTCCCTTCTCTTCCCTCGTTACTGGTGAAAAACCCACCTCTCCCTTCAGTCTTTTTTTGGCCTTCCTCATCTCACCTTCCACTAGTCCCCCACCCTTTCCACCCCCCTCGTTTCTGATGAAACACGCCCTCATAATACCCCAACTCTCTCTCTCTATATTTGCATACATCTGAAACTGAGGAAAAAGGGTTTTGATCGGTTTCACATTATTGCAGACATGGGTTTCGCTCTTGTATTAGAAAAGCATATATAAGTCTGGGATCATGGAGGAGCTGTGCAGGTAAGTGTTTTTATCCAAGGGAGATTAGGCGTGGACAACCACAATTAGTGGATTTAATGACATGCCAAACTTTTAGAGCGACTAAAACCCTCCATTTACAGTCTGTTGTTATACCTGTATTCTCCTCATTAGGGATTATATATAAAGTGTATCACTACGGATGAGTTACGCTCCTCGACAATTTTGACCTTAGCTAATTGTTGCACATTCGTAATAAGTAGCATTAATAAAATTATATGACTTGTTTTTGCTTGCTTTAATTTGACTTACGGTCTTGTTATACCCCAATGCCAAAACATTTCTTATGCCTTATGAATACAACCTATATATAATTATTCGAGGAAGTATCGGTGAAATATCCTCGAGGACCATTACATAGGATCTCATTTATTTAATAATTCCGTAAGTAAAATTTGACCCATTTCATAAGCTTCCCAATCTCAAAATAAAAAAAAAATAAAAAAAATCAATCTTCTTGTAGAAAATTAATAAAATAATAAATAAAAGTAGATAAAAATAGGGAGAATTTTTCATTGCATTATTTTCACTTATAACCTCCTTTACATTCAATTAATAAATGTATTACATTTAATGAACTAAATTTTCTTAATTACTCCATTAATGATTTCCTGATTATAAATGAAGTAAATAGTTTTATCTCATTACTTTAATATGCTTAAAGGGGTTATAGACATCCATTTAATTTACAACACTCCCCATTGGATGTCTTTTAAATAAGAATGTGCCTCATTAAAACCTTTATTAGGAAAAATCCTGTAGGATAAAAATCTAATGAAGGAAAAAGAGTACACAATCTCCTATTACAAGTTACCTCGTTAAAAACCTTTATTAGGAAAACCCAGCGGGACAAAACCTTAGTTAAAAGAAAATAGTACAGCGTGTTTTAGACTCCCCCTAATGGCAACATCACATTATATCTTTGAGTCGACGTATTTCAATCTTGTTTCGTAGTCTTTCAAATGTTGAAGTTAGCGATGCATTGGTAAAAAGATCTACTAAATTATCAATAGAACGGATTTGTTGAACTTCTATGTCACCTTTCTTCTCAAGATCATGAGTGAAGAATAATTTTGGTGAAATATGTTTCGTTCTGTCACTTTTGACATAATCACCCTTTAATTGAGCTATACATGTTGCATTATATTCGTATAAGATAGTTGGTATATTTTTCTATAAAGGCAAATTACATATCTTCTGAATATGTTGGGTTAGTAATCTTAGCCAAAAACACTCTCGGCTTGCCTTATGCATTGCAATTATTTTAGCATGATTTGAAGAGGCAGCAGCTAATTTGCTTTGTCAAACGCCATGATATGGTCGTACCTCCACATGTAAATAAATATCCCATTTGAGATAGACCTTTATGTGAGTCCCACAAATATCCAGCATCAGCATAATCAATTAATAGGGATTTTGAATCATTTGAATAAAATAACCCCATATCAATTGTCCCTCTAAGATATCTAAATACATGTTTAATTTCATTCCAATGTCTACGTGTTGCAGACGAACTAAATCTTGCTAATAACTTTACAGCAAAAGCTATATCAGGTCTTGTGTTGTTTGCAAGAGACATCAATATTCCAATGACACTTAGATATGGTACATCAGGACCAAGAAACTCTTCATCCTTCTCACAAGGACGATATTAATCTTTATTCACTTCTAATGATCGTACAACCATCGGGGTACTCAATAGATGTGCTTTATCCATATAAAATTTCTTTAAGATCTTTTTCGTATAAGTTGACTGATTGACATGAATTCTATCTTTTAAATGCTCGATCTGCAGGCAAATACAAAACTTTGTTTTTCCAAGATCTTTCGTCTCAAATTCTTTATTTAAATAATTTACTGCATTTTGAAGCTTTTCAGGAGCTCCAATAATATTTATATCATCAACATAAATAGCAATTATCACAAAGTTTGATTCAGACCTTTTTATAAAAACACATGGACAGATTGGACCGTTTTTATAACCTTCCTTTAACAAATATTCACTAAGACGATTGTACCACATACGTCCAGATTGTTTTAATCCATATAAACTTTTTTTTAATCTGATTGAGCAATTTTCCTGGGAAACTCTATATCCTTCAGGGATTTTAAATGCTTCTGAAATTTTCATAAAAATTTCATTATCAAGTGTACCATATAAATAGACTATAACAACATCCATTAGATGCATGTCAAGTTTTTCACGTACTACTAAACTAATAAGGTATCTAAACATGATTGCATCCACTACAAGAGAATATGTCTCTTCATAATCAATGTCGAGCCTTTGTGAAAATCTTTGTGCTACAAGTTGTGCTTTATATGTTACGACTTCATTTTTCTCATTTCATTTTCGTACAAATATCCATTTATATCCTACCGGCTTTACATATTTAAATGTTTAGAATACAGGTCCAAAAACTTCACGTTTAGAAAGTGAATTTAAATCTGTTTGAATTTTATATTTCCATTTTGGCCAATCTTTTCTATTTCTACATTCCTCAATAGATTTAGGCTCATGATCCTCTTTTTTTTGCTATTTCAATAGCAATATTATAAGCAAAATTGTTGTCGATAACTATATTTTTTCGGTTCCATCTTTTTCATGAAGTAACATAACTTATTGAGATTTCTTCGTTATCACCATTTTCAGGCACCTGAACCTCTCTTGGGGTCTTTTGATTAGTTATATCTTTAGCCTTTTTCTTGGGCACTTGCCTTCACAATATTATCATCTTGAATAATTGCTTCTTTCCTTTTACAAGTATTTTTATCGTTGGAACCGATTGACCTTCCACGCTTCAAGCATGGATTACTTTCTTTTGCACTAACAATTTTCCCGATTGGGATATCAATTCGTATTGGAGCATTTTCAGCTGATATGTGAGATTCTGTAATTCTTTTTAGGTCAGTAAATGAATCTGGCAGTTAATTGGCGATATTTTGCAAATGTATGATCCTTTGAACTTCTTGTTTACATTGACTTGTGCAAAGATCTAATTGAGATAATGATGATCCATTTCATGTAATTTCTTTTACCAATTGTATTTTCTCTCCCTCTAATATTGGGAATGTTGTTTCATCAAAATGACAATCAATAAATTTTGCAGTAAATAAATCTCCAATTAATGGTTCAACATATTTAATTGTGGAAGGAGATTCATAACCAACATATATTCCCAACCTCCTTTGAAGATCCATCTTTGTGCGTTGTGGTGGAGCAATTAGAACACATACTGCACATCCAAAAATTCTAAGATGGGAAATATTTGGCTCTTGACCAAAAGCCAATTATAATGGGGAGTACTTATTATAACTTGTTTGCCTTAAGCGCACAAGTACTGTTGCATGCAAAATAGCATATTTCCAAGCTGTAACAGGGAGTTTTGTTCTCATAAGCAATAGTCGAGCTATTAGTTGGAGGCGTTTGATAATCAATTCAGCTAAACCATTTTGTGTGTGAACATGAGCTACAAGATGTTCAACTTTTATACCAATTAACATACAATAATCATTAAAAGCTTGGGATGTAAACTCACCAGCATTATCAAGACGAATAGTTTTGATTGCATAATCTGGAAATTGTACTCTTAATCAAATTATTTGAGCGAGTAGTCTCGCAAATGCCAGGTTACGAGTCGATAATAAAGACACATGTGACCACCTATTAGATGCATCTATTAATACCATAAAATATCTGAATGGTCCACATGGTGGATGAATGGGCCTACATATATTACCTTGAATATATTCCAAAAATACAGGAGATTCAATCCCAACTTTAGCTGGTGATGGTCTAATAATCAATTTTCCTTGAGAACAAGAAACACAAGATAAATCCTTGAATTCAAGAATCTTTTGGTTCTTTAATGGGTGTCCAATTGAATTATCGATAATTCTTCGCATCATAATTGACCCGGGATGGCCTAATCGGTCATGCCAAATAGTAAAAGTATGTGGTTCTACAAACTTCTAGTTTGTAGTAACATGTGACTTAAGTGCTCTAATATGTGTATAATATAAACCTGATGAAAAAGCAGGTAGCCTTTTCAAAAGATATTTCTTTTCACATTCAACATTTGTAATATATAGATATTCAATATTTTTCTCAGTCATAGTCTCAATATGAATCCATTAAAACGAATATAAAGCATCATAAATGACAAATTTTGTACCTTTAGGTAATAATATAATAGCTCTTTTAGAGCCTTTAATAAGTTTTGAACTACCCGATATTGTATTAACATAGGCACTATTTATTGTCAAATGAGAAAAATAGTTTTTATCATTGAGTATCGTATATGTTGTAGCACTATCTGCAAGACACATGTCTCCATTGATTTTGGGTCCATCAAAATTTTGTTAAATATTCATATTCTTCATAAAAACAAACAAAATATAATATGAGAAACATTGCAAATATTTATTAAATATATAAATTATTTTTTATGTAAGAAAATAAAATATACTTAAAACAACATAAAAATGTCAAAATAACATCAATTTTCTAATGATTCTTAAAGAAATATGTCACATCTAGGTGAGTTTTATTATTGAGGTCATTAAATTTATCACCCTCGTAGGCATGGTTAGTTTTAGTATTATAGTGAATATATTCATCTTTTACCTTTGTTTCATAATTTTGAGATATAAAATTGTCCCCATATGCTTTCCATTCTTGTTAATAGATGCTTGATAAAGTTTCACTAAATGCTCAGACGTACGATAGGTACGTGACCAATGCCCCTTCATACCACATCAGTAGCATATATTCTCAACAATCTTTGAAGGATTATTTTCACCACTTTTTTCTTGTCTTTCATTGCTATTCTTTTTCTGGTGGTTAGAAGTATCAGTGTTATGACCAGCATGATAAAGATAACTAATATGTTATTGACCACGTCCCCCGCTACGTCCACAACCACAGCCACGACCTCTATATTTTCTATTTCATAATTATTGTGTACTGCTACATTCACTTCAGGGAATGGTGCAGAACCAGTGGGACAAATTCCTTGATTTTTCATCAATAGCTCATTATTTTGTTCAGCCACCAAAAGGCATGAGATCAATTTAGAATACTTTTTAAAACATTTTTCATGGTATTGCTATTGTAGGAGCACATTAGTAGCATGAAAGGTTTAAAATGTTTTCTCTAACAAGTCCTCATCAGTTATGTTTTCTCCATATAATTTTAGCTGAGAACTAATTTTGAAAAGTTCTGAATTGTATTCACTTACAGTCTTAAAATCTTGCAACCATAAGTGCTTCCAATCATAACGAGCTTTAGGGAGTATCACAGTTTTTTGATGGTCAAATCATTCTTTCAAATTTTTCTACAACTCAAGAGGGTCTTTCACAGTGAGATATTCCACTTTTAACCCTTCATGTAGATGATGACGGATGAAAATTATTGCTTTTGCCTTGTCTTGATTATATGCTTCTTTATCTGCTAATATAGTATTTCCTAGACCTTTAACATCTAGGTGAATTTCAGCATTTAACACCCATGACAAATAATTCCTGTCTGAGATGTCTAAGGCCGCAAATTCAAGTTTAGTAAGATTTGACATTATAATCACTTGATTCAAAATAAAAAAAAATATTAGTAAAATAATAAGTATTCTCAATCGTAAAATAATTCAATTATATATACCAAATTTGTTAAATAATAATCTCTATGTCAAATATTGGCATAAAGAAGAATAGTCATAATAATAACTTAACACAAATTACATTAATTGAAATTTCTTTTAATAAAAAAAACATGTATATATAATAATCATTATTAGATTTTAGTTGAAAAAAATAAATGTGCAAATGTTACTCAAAGCAAATATTTCATCTAGGAAATAAAATAAAAGAATTATAAAAATACGTATATTGTATATAGTTTAACGGGAGTTATACAGGCAAATTATATAAAATCGAAATGACATGAACTTCACTATGAACTCGTAGAAGCTCGTGCTTATAACGTGTTATAGAAAATTAATAAAATAATAAATAAAAGTGGATGAAAATACGGGAGAATTTTTCATTGTCTTATTTTCACTTACAATGTGCTATTTATAAGCTCATTTACATTCAATTAATAAATTATTACATTTAATGAACTAAGTTTCCTTAATTACTCAATTTAATGATCTCCTGATTATAAATGAAGTAAAGAGTTTTATCTCATTACTGTAATATGCTTAAGGGGGTTATAGACATCCATTTAATTTACAACAAATCTAGCTCACACCCTAAATTATATCTAAGATTAAACTTTACAAGAAAATCATCATTAGATGAAGCTCCATTTCAAGCCATTCTCCATTTATAAATACACATTCCTTCAAGAAGAACAATGGACAGACACAAAATGCTAAAACTTTACCTCTCAACCACCTCCAACCTTCTTACCAAATGGCACTTCGCACCATTCACTATATGAAACACCCTTCACCTAGAAGCTCTTTGAACCTCAAGCTATGTACACCGCACTACATCTAATGTAATTTCAAATGAAGCCTCCTAAGGCCCAGTATATCTTTTAGTATTTGCCCTCCAGTTGCGCCTAATCTCATTTTCGATGAAGCCTTTAAAGGCTTTAGTACCTTATCAACTGAGGCATCTTCTTGCCAAAAAAAAAAAACTACCAACAAGGCAACTCTCCAACAAAGGCCTTTTACAACCCAATTCCACTTTTCATGTAGGCCTTTTGAGGGCTCTAATATTGTTATCGGTGAAGCGTCTCAAAGCTTTAGTGTCGTATTCGTCAAAGCATTTTAAGGCCCCAATGTTGTTTACGACATAGGACTTCAAAAGGCCCCAATGTTATTTTTGACTAAAGCCTTTTAAAGCTCTAGTGCCATGTTCTGCAAGCCTCTTAGGGCCCTAACTCACTGTATCAACTACTAGCGAAGTAGGACTCTAACAATGGTATTTTAAAGCCTAGTGTGGCTTCTGGCAAAGGCCTTTCCAAAAGCCCTATGGCATTTTTCGTAAAGCCTGTCTAAGGTTATAACGGCTTATCAAGCTAGGTTTTTTAAGGCAAGTGTTAGAGCTAATAAAAAAATCGATCGAAGAAGTATTTGGAGTTTTACGGAATGCAAGTTCAAAAATCACGATTACCTTAACTTAGAGTTGTGCATGGGCCGTCCCGGCCCGAAAAATGGGAGGGTTTGGGTAAAAATATATGCTAGAAAAATGGGCTTGGACAAAAAACGAAGCCCGTTTAGAAAACGGGCCGGGCCTCGGGTAAGATTTTTTTGGCCCGGGCCTGGCCCGGCCCGACCCGATTTTAATATTAAATTATTTTTAGAATTTTTTTATTTTTAATTTTAAATAACTTTAGTACTTTTACTTTACTTTTTTTGTTGTTTTGATGTTATTTTGATATTGTAAAACTTTTGTTATTAATATAATTTAATTCTTAATTTAGTTTTAATTTGTTTCAATTTTTCAATTTTAATATAATTACTTTTTATTATATTTTTAATTTATGTATTATTTTAATAATTATTTTAGTCCCATTATTTATTTATTTATTTATTGTTTTAATATTTGTTTTTACGTTTTAAATGTATTTGATTTATTATATTTTAAAGTTTTTTATTTAATAAAAAAAGCAACAAAAAATTTTTAATATGACCGGGCCGGGCTCAGGCCTACCATTTTTTTCTCGGGCCGAGCGTGGACAAATTTCTAGGCTCACATTTCGGGTTGGGCCGGGCCCGGGCCATGAAAACGGGCCGAAATTTTTTTATGGGCCCGGCCCGGCCCATGCACACCTCTACCTTAATTGAACTAAATTCATTTCTTATTTAATATATAATTAATTTTATTTTTCATGATATAAAAAACTATTTTATATTAAAATATGAAAATAATTTTAAAGTTTTTGAAAATTTGTTGTTTGTTAGAAATATTTATGAAAAAAGACCTTGAAATTTTAACCAATAATATTCAAAAGCCATAAAATAAAGCTCATTTTATCTAAATAAATATAAAAAAATATAACAAAAAAATAATATGAAAAAATCGATAATCAAATTGAGCCAAAAAGACCGAAGTATAATAGATGATTTAAAAAATCTAAAAACCTGACCGAACAAAACTAATCACCCCTAGCAAGTGTTACTTCTTGAGCGAGGCTTTTGAGAGGCCTAATGTCATTTTCAACGAGTCCCCTTAAGGCCCCAACTCTCTAAAAATGGTTGAAAACTTGCCAGATGCAACCTTCAAAGACTTCTATAAATAATGCCATAACCAACTTGTTTGGATGGGCACGAGTAAGTTCATATAAATAAGAATAAAAAATAAAGACAAGCGAAGTGCTACAAAAGAAACTAGGAAAATAATAACAATCTTTGTTTCTAATAGGAAAGGTACATTTGGTGAAAGCTGAAATACATAATTTTACATCGTCATATTCGATGTTGCCATCTTAATAAGGGTCTTTAATGGTTGGCAAAGAAGGAGAAGCAAGGTTAAACATCCAAGAATACAAAGTTTCTTTCTTTCAATTCTCACGCACCTCACTAATATGTTTTTTCATATTTAAAGACTATAGTACAGTGTTAATTAGTACCAAAAGGACACAAGAGAAATCAAAGTGCCTATGCAATATTTGAATACATGCCAACGTCACAACTTGAACTTGGACAATGTTTTCGGTACACTTTTCAGTGGCATCCTCCTAAACAATATTTATGGCCTAGCAGTGGTTTTCTTTTAACTTAACAAACTCTTATTTTTTTGCCTTTTTTTAACGCGACTTAACTTTAAACAAAACCATCAAGTTCCCTCATTGATAGCTCTACTGCTTTCTTTAACTCATCAATTTATTGAGAAGACATTACAACTTCTTCCTTCAAGGTTATCACCTGTTCAACCATTCATTTTCCTCACGAAAAGCTTCAACCTCTTTCTCAAAACTGGTCAACTTTTTCTTCAGTTTTACCACAACCCCTTTTTTAGTGCCCAACACTTTTTTCAAACGCTACTCTTCTGCCTTTGACACAACCAACTCTTCTCGAAGCTTGATTTTAACTTCCTTTTAAGGCATTTCATTTTTATTGCCAATATTGTTAGCACTGCCTTAGATATCAATGAGACTCCCTCCTAAGTCAAGGTTTTGATTAGTTAGATATTAAGGTGTTGCGTCATTACCTTTCCTATTGATCTTCTTAGATGTGTAATATGCTCGAGGTATCCAGAGGAAAACCATTACTAGGCAAATACCTCCACCGTGAAAAGGGTTCATAATGATACAAGTATGATCTCTGCCACACATTCGACATGACCTAGCTTAAAGGTATTCACGATATGTAAGGACATAACAACATGAGCAATACATGCAATTGGCTTCATAATTACACTTAAAAATAATGAGAAGAGTTAGTAGATGCATACTAAATAAGAAATATGTGCAACTGGCTTCATAATTACACCATGATCTCTATGACACCCTCCGTACAATAGTGTTGTCCATGGCCTTTTTAGGTGGCAACATCTGTAGTCAACATTATCCTTGGCAATGATGATAAAAGAGGAGAAGAGTTAATAGGCGTAACGTGAATGGGTAAAGCATAATCAGTAGTATCACTAACCCTTTTCCTTTTCAAAAATCAAGCCATTTCTTATCCACTTATGCCATGTATCATCACCAACTGGATCAACCAATAGACAACATCCTCTTCATCAGTAGTCAAAAGCTCGCCAAAAGGGTGGGTTTAGTTTGGCAAGCCTCATTGATAATGGTGACCACCGAAGGATTCACGCTTACCATCCTTTTCTTATTAGGCACCCTTAAAGCAATGGGCTTTGATGACTTTTATTTAGGCAGTTATGTGAAGGCACTTGTATTTTCACTTTGCTTTTTAGAAGTCTTCCTTTTAGGAGTTTCGAACTCTTTTATTACCCTGATTAGCATTCACCTTATGTAGCATTCTAAAAATCCTTTTGAGATGGAAATAGTACTAATATGAGATTGCACAGACTAGAATTTTTTAAGGGAATAAAATAGGAATTATTAGTGTTGGTAAAGAAGGTAGTTGGATACCGGAGGAAGTTGAAAAAACTCGTGTGTTAAGAAAACTAACTCTAGGGTATAAGCTAAATTGTAAGAAAGTGAAAAATGTTGGGAAAATTTTGAAATTAAAAGTAAGAATGATTAAATTGAAGGTGAATGAGAAAAATAATAGATTATAGCTATGATTTTACCATAAGTGACCAATGAATCAAGGATGGAATGTTGGATCTAGTGCCCTAAGTGTAGTATTTTTGTAAATATACACTTGTAATTTTTTTCGAATAGATTGATTAATAAAACTATACATGAATTAAATTAATATACTTTGTATTATTGTCCTGAAATGATTTTTGCACGCAAAGCAAAATGGAAGCAAATGTTGCTCATTGGTTGTATAAATATTTAACTAATACTAAGCGATATTACGTGGTCGGATTGTAATACGAAAAAATAGTTTTTATTAGTAGGTTAACCTAAACATGTCATTAGTCTAATCAGAAATGAGCAAACCGATTGAAAGGCTAATTTGTCATCTATGAAGTCCAATTGGGGAGATGTCTTGTCTTAGTCATTGGAGCGGATGACTTCTAGAAGATAGATACATAAATGTGACTAACTGGATTGATAGTACATTGGACAAGACCTAAGCAGAATAGATCTTGAATCCGTTTATGGATTTATTCACTTGTAACGTTCATAGTGTGACATACCTAAATCCTGAGTGGATGGTGGATTATGTATGTGTGACTCGTACACTTTGATATAAGTAAAAGCCTGAATTCAAATATATAAGGAACCAAAAGCTAGTGCGTTGAGTGTACAACTTTTGTAGTATGCAGTGTCATTCACAATAGTAGACTTCATAAACCAAAACATAGGCAAATGATATCCTCTCATTAGCATTACATGGTTGATGAAAAGTAAACGTGGCCACGGTTCGTCTGTCTTTGTGATGGATGACTTGATCATTATTTGATAGTGATTGACTTTTCATGAAAGAAGATGTAATGACCACCATGAGATAGAATAGGATCATATTTGAGAACGAATATTATCACAAAGAGATCAAAGATATCCTATGAGGGTAACACACTAATGACAAGATCATTGGATGAGCACTAAGTAGTTGCTTTCGTAAGAGTATGTCGTTGAAGAGAGTTCAATCACAATACTATAGTAGAATGACTTTGTAACTAAATAAGTTAATAATTAATATGCGAAAAGTCAAAACTTAATTATAAATCATTTTTGCCTCAACTTTGTATGTCCAATCAGTCCCTCCGCTCACTCGTTGAAGCCAGAAATGAATTACGTTTTTAAACAAAAATGAATGGAATAAATAAAAATGAGAAATGAGAAACATTTAGGAATGATTGTGGTTTTCTTCGAAATGGAGAAATGAAACCATTTGAAAATTAATTAAGGTTTCCAAAAAAGGAAATAGAAATGAAAATTGAAACGATCCATTTGCAGTCCTATATGGATTACTTGTAAAATGATCAAAAGAATGAGTTTATTTTTTTGGATAGTTTTGAAGCCCAAAAATGAAAACAAATCATTTGATCATAGTGAACATTAGACCTGTTCATGGGTCGGGCTGAGTCTTGAAGGCCCGCCGGGAATGTGGAAGGGTTTGGACAAAAAAATAAGGCTTGTTTAAAAAACGAGACGGGCCTCAAGTAAAGCATTTTTTGCCTGGGCTCGGCCCAAATTCACTAAATGACAAAAAAATCTATTTTTTTATTGTTTTCTCCCTATTTTGCTACCATTTTATTATTATGTTGCTACTATTTTGTTGTTATTGTTTGGGTATTGTATAAAGCTTATTTTATTGTTAATTTTGTTATTATTTTAAAGACATTTGTTAATTTTTTTATTATTTTAGAGGCATTTGCTTGTTAAGTTACATCTATCTTAGTGTTATTTAAGTATACATATTTTTTAAAATTTATTTTCAATTTGTTGGGAAATATTTATTTTGATGTTTTTCGTATTTTTTTGTATTATATATATTTTAAAATCATATAAAAATAATATAAAATTTTAATTTGGACAGGCCGGGTCAGGCCCGGGTTTTAACATTTTTATCCGGGTCAGGCTTGAGCAAAATTTTAGGCCTATTTTTAGGGCTGAATCAGGCCTGGGCATAGCAAACGGGCCTAAATTTTTTGTTGAGTTCGGCCCGACCCAGCCCATGCACACCTCTAGTAAACATGTTGATTTGTAAAATATTAAATATATTTTCTCCAAATTTTACTAGGGGTAAAATCATCAAAATTTTACAAGAAGTAAAATCATTAAAATTTTGCTGGGGATGAAATAAGGAAAATAATTTATTTATATATAAATATTAAATTTCATTTTGAGAAATAGAAAAATTGAATAGGGTTGGATCACATTACAGAGTACTGGGTCAAAAAGGTCCAAAAAGTACTTGTAATTGAACCCGATGTGTGATACGCCCAAAAACCCCTCAAGGACATGAGGGGGCGGAAAACCTAGTAGGAATACTAGAGTGTGTCGTCCACCCTAGTTTTATTCTAAGTAGAATGTTGTTTTTCTATTTGAAATAAAGTACTACAACTTAACAAGTGTTCTACCTTCTCTTCCTATAAATAGATGGCATCGGTAGAGCTATTAGAACAACTTTAGAAGTTTGTTATTTTACCGAAAAATAGAAAGAATTTATTCTCAACTATTATATATATTTTTCCAGAATAATAAGTGTATGGATTTCTATTAAGATGAAAGAATATTTGTTTTCACCCCAAAATGAGAGAACTTTTTCTAGTTCTGTTTTTTTATTCAATTGGTTCAAGTCGGGAATAGCGAACGTCCGTTAAGCCGAAAACATAGGTACGAATTTGGTTAAGGTTTATTGTTATAAACATCACAAACTACATCCATTTTTAAAATTTTAATTCTCCACTATGCAAGATTACCGTTTTCAAACAGAGATTTTTCCAATAGGAAATTGTAGAGAAAGTTCAAGGGAAAAATAATCATTTTATAATTAGATATTAATGAGAAAATTCTCATGATTTAATGGTAAAATTTGAACCATTGGGTGAAATGATGATGTTGGAATTATTTTATTATATTCTAATATTTTAATTATTTAATTAATAGATTTTTATGATGGAAAAATGTATAATTCTTCGTCATTTTTCTTCCATTCTCACACCACTTTCATCCATATACGAAGGAAACTTTCATTTTCTTTCATTTTAATCTTTTTCACAATTTTAACCAAATCAAGCTTGAAACCTTCAAATTTTTTTAAAGATTTTAGTGAAACCAATAAAGCAACAACATAGAGAGCTAAGTTTCATGTGGAGACAATATATGTTCATGTTGGAGGATAAGAAAATCAAGTTAGGGTTTGAAATCAAGAGAACAAAGTATGAATATTAAGGTTTTATCATGTTTTCAAGTTTAATCTTTTTGCAAAAGTAAGGAAGTGATGTTATAGTAGAGATTTCTCGTGAGGAGTTTTATGTTTCTGACATGTTATTAAGGAAAGAAATCGAGGAGTTGATTCAAGTGATATAGAGATTAAGGAACAAGTGTTTTTTGGTGGAAGATAGGTACGTACCCTTGAATTCTCTTGTTACCTAATTAGTACATTTTATACAATTTGATATGTGAAATAAAGTATTATGATAGGAGCCTTAATTGAAGTGTAATATGGTAGTGAATTAAACATAAAGTGATGTTAAAGTAAAATTATAGTAAATATGGTGTTTTCATAATGCTAAAGACTAAATTGTAAAATATCTAAATTGAAGTATTTCAGTGCCCGTAAATTTGAGAAATAGAGTTAAGAATTTTCAGAACCATTTAAGGGGTTCTGCATATATCTGGAAACTGAGTTTTTCAACTGGAATGTTGAGCTTAACTTATGACTTTGGTTGTAGTGCTTAGTTTCCAAGAGAATGGAAACTTTGGTGTTCGAAAAAACTAAGTTGAGTAGGCAAATAAGCATCAGGTGAGTTTCTATACTTAATGCCTAGAATGTTATATAGCTATCATGAATCTATGTTAAGCTCAAAGAGAAAGTTCTATGATAATGTATAATTTCTGCTAATTGAGAATATTTTCCATGTACAAGATTATGTAGGTATATGAGCATCCACAAATGTATTATGTTATACATAAAATGATTTTCATTCCATGCCTAAAAGGTAGCGTACTCCATGATAATATGTTTATGAAATACATGAATTGCATGCTTATAACTGTGGAGTACGGAGGGAAAATTATTTACGGGTTAGATGATGTTAGAATTTGGTGATGTGGAGGATTGACCAGATAACTTAGGAGATATAGTTTCCATTTACCGCAATTCAAAATTGTTGGGTGCAAACTGTGATATTCGAAGCTTTGGGTCTTGCTGAGAGGACACTATGGTGTTGGAGCATTAAGGTTAGAAGTGAGGCAGAATGGATGGGCTGTAATGGGGTATAATGTGTAAGACCATAGCTCGACTATGGTAACATAAAGAATCCGTTAGGACATTAAACATGGGGTATAATATGTAAGTTCGGAGCTCGGTTATGGCAAAATAAAGAGTCTATTAAGACATTAAACATGGGTTATGATGTGTAAGACCATAGCTCAACTAAGGCAACATTGAGAGTCTGTCAGGACATTAAACATTGGGTATGATTTGTAAGACTATAGCTCGACTATGACAACATATGAAGTCCGTTGGAACAATAAAAATGGGATAGTCCACCGGGAAAATAAAAATGGGGTAGTCCGACAAAATGATAATGGAAAATAATACAAATGAGGAAAAAGGTTTAGAGGAAAAATGCAAATGTTAACACGCGATAGTTAGCCAACGGGTTTAAAGAATCCACCGAGAAAGGAAAAAAGTAATAGAAATGAGAAAAGGCTGCCAAAATGGTAAACATAGAAGTCGATAAGGCATATGGTGGTAACTCAACAAGAATCAGATATGGGAATAACGTGACAGTAATGCTTTGTCTATAGGCAAACGATAGAGGTGTAACACCCCTAACCCATATCCGTCGTTGGAACAGGGTTACTGAATATTACCGGAATTTATAGACCAAATATTCAGACATCTCAAATCATATAACATTCATGTTAGAAACCAATCAAAATCAATTACATTATCCTTTATAGGAGTCCTCGAGGCTCAAAATACACATTGAAAATAAGTCGGGACTAAATCGAGTACTTAAAGAATTTTTCAAAAAACATAAAAAAATTTCAAAGGTGTAGAGGACACACACCCGCGTGGCCAAGCCCTATAGGCATTCGAAATAAGGGCACACGGCCGTGTCCCAGCCCGTGTCCAAACTTGTGAGCTCTCTGACTTGGGTCACAAGGCCAAACCACACGCCCGTGTTCTAGGTCGTGTGAGCATTCTGTTTTGTGCAAAATAAATATACATGTAATGACCCGGTAGTCAGGAGTGCCGAAAAGTGCATTCCCGAGACTCTGTTCCCGTAAATCAAACCTGTAAATATTTATTAAAAATATTTACGAAGCTAGTTGTGTAGTTAATTAGGTTTCGGTTAAGTAGATTTGCATGAATTAAGAGTAATTAGGTATATATATGTTTAATATGTTTACTTAATATTTAAGTATATATATTATATAATAAACAAATGAATAAGTAAATAAAATAAAGAAAAAGAAAGAGAGAAAGTAAAACGAAACAGAAAGGAAAGAAAGAAAAAGAAAAAGAGAAAGAAGAAAGAAACAGATGCGAAAGCTACAGGGTTTCAAAGTTCCAAGTGTTTTTGGAATTCCGGTGTTAAGTATTACCCGACCCATGTTAAAATTTTAGCAATTATTAAGTTTTTAAATGTTATTAATGTTGAATAATTTTAGTATTAGGGATTAAATTGATAGATTTTTAAGCTAGAAATGAAAAAAGACTAAATTGTAGAATAAATTGTAAATTTTGAATAATAGGGACTAAATTGTGAAAATTTCAAAATTTAAGGATTTAAATTTAGTTAAAAGTGAAATTTGTGTGAAAATATAAGATTAATTTTAAAGAAATAAAGTTAGTCACGATTAGGGACTAAATTGAAAATTAGGTAAATATTGAGCAAATATTGAAATATACAATATGAAATTGAATTGTGTTGTATTGATGAATTTTAATTGTTTTAATTCCATAGCTAACGTCGTACTGGAATCCTAAACTAAAAAGGGGAAAGATAAAGTCGACAATGAATAGCTCGGAATTCCTGGTTTGTATTTTTATAATCCGAAACTAGTTATTAATTGTTGTATTTTTTGATTTAATGTATATGGTAAGTGTTGAGGTGAGTATTTGACACTTTGACATTGAATTGAATTAAAGTTGATTGAATAGATTGAATTGATATATATATATATATATATATATATATATTATGAATGTATTGATTATTGAATTGAAATGAATATATCTATGTGTGCAAATATGATAATGGAATTTTGGTTGTATTTGGAAAGTGAAATTAAACCCTATTAACTGTATCAGGCTGAGTCAGATATAGATAACATGTCATAAGATTGTAAGAGTTCAGGGATTTCTTCGACTTCGAGTCGATGAGGCACTCGGTGCCAATTTACTTCAGTTTAACCGATGAGACACTGGATGTCAATTTATTACTTCGGATTTATTCGATGGAACACTGGGTGTCAATTTACTACTTCAAATTATCTAATGAGGCACTGGGTGCCAAACTGGTGTGTTGGTTGGATCCGTACATCTGTCCCAGTCTGAGTCGTGTTAATAGGGGTAAATAAATAATAAAGTTCTATAATTTATATTGAAATGGCATGGTATGATAAATGGAAGGGATATATTGAATTGAAAATAAAATGTGAAATATGTTGGCAATACATGGAATATATGAGTTATATACTCATGAATTGAGTATGGTATGAAATGATGTATTCATGAATTGAGTATTGCATGACCAATGCCATTGTACGAATAAATATGGTTTGATATGTGAATAACCATTTATATAGTAATTCTGTGAATTGGGATGTTGTTTAATAAGTGAAAAATGATAGTCGTGATATTAGACATTAATATGTTCTTATAATTCAATTGTACATATTATATTATCTTGTTTTTAAATATTCGGATTATATAAATATCATTGAGTTTTACTCAGTGTACGGTTTTGTTTTTCGTGCGCAAATTAGGTACAATGATTTTGAAGAGTTATAATCGAGGTTGTAAGCATCCATCTCATCATATTTCCAAGTGTCAAGAGGATATGTTTCAACATTAGAATGGCATGTACTTAGGATGATTAAGTGTGTTACAAGTAGTAGAGACTAAAATATAAGTTATGATTTTTTGTTTTTTAATGTTCAAATGTATTAGTGATTAGCCAAAATCATTTTGGCACCAAATGTAATATCCCTATATTAGGTTCCTTGGTTCGGACCGGGTATAGGGGTGTTACAATACAGGGGACACACAGCCGTGTCACCTGGCCGTGTGTCACACACGGCTGAGACACACATCCGTGTCTCTGACCGTGTGGACAAAAATAGACCATTTTCCTAGCCATATTTCTCACCAAATTTGTCCTCAACCTAAATCAACATTTTGGACATCAACAAGCCATAATAAGGCATTCAAATCAAGTCAAAATCAATACTTAAACATGTAATACTATTACATACCAACAATATGCCCTTGGGCTCTTTAAATGGCAACATAACTCATATCAATCAAATAACCAATTTCACCTACATGACCAAATACATATATGCATAATTTACCAAATATACCTATTCAACCCAACCATTAATATACCTATAAGATTTTCATCATTCAACCATTTCAAACACATATCAAACATGATAAGGCCACTTACATACATATCAAAATTTATCCATCACAAGCCATTCAAATGAATGACTAGTCCCAACAAAACATTTATATGCCATCATTAATCAATTTAACCTATACATGCCATTATAACCAAAATTAATTTACTAATTATACCGAAAAGGCTGATGGATAGTGTGAAGTTGCTTCAACCAGCTTTTAACCAAAATGAGCTTTCGAATTATTATAAAACATGAAAAATAACACAGTGTAAGCATTTAAGCTTAGTAAGTTCGTATAACAAGGAAATTAACTTACCATTTAACCACATTTAAGGTAAGCATGCTAATATAACCAAACCAATTTGGCCAAAAGCCCAAACACATATCCTCGACATGTTAGCCACATGGATGTACTTTATCACTAGGTAAGATTCACATACATGTATCATCCATCTCATATTTCAATAAATGATGGTCGTCAAACTAACTAAAAATTCGACTAAGGCAAGCGCACCTATCGAACAGTAGTATAGTTACGGTGAGACCGGAAATATCGTATCCACGAGGACTAAAAGTACTAGTAATTACTATCTTTTTATTATCTAGCCTAAGAATTAAAGGGTGTTTTTAAATTAAATCTAATTATCTAATTATCTAATATCATGACAGAGATGAAAGTTGGAAAATACTTTAGGAAAACCGATGGAGAAGATAATACCCAAGGAAGAATCTACCGAAACTTCACTTATTACTTTCTAAATTAGACGATTTATTCACTTGTCTTAATCCGTAGAACCCCTGATTTATGTTAATATCCCTCTCGAGACTAAAAACAACTGACTCTAGGTTGATTAATTGAAATCTTTTTCTAATTAAAACCCCTATTGTCGTATTAACTCGATCTATGGATTCCCTTATTAGATTTGACTATAATCCGGCAGATTTATGTCGTCCTATCTCTAGGATTGCATGCAACTCCGCTTAATTATGAATGATCTACTCTTAAATAGGGACTTTTCCTCCACTGAATAAGCACATCAAAAACCTAAATTAATATCCTGGAATATTAAAACAAGGGTTAAACTCACAATTAAGAATAAGAACAAGTGTTTATCATATAACTAAAATAATAAGATCCGTCTTAGGTTTCATGTCCCTTAGGTATTTAGAGAGTTTAGTTCATAATAATGGAAAACATATCAAAATTTGGAAAACAACAAAACATAAAGAAACCCAAAGAACTTTTAGGAAATTGGATGAAATTCATCAGTCTTGATGAAGATCCTGACTCTAAGTTGATTTCGATGGCTATCCTTGAGTGTTTTCTGTCTTCTCCTCTGCCTCTCCCCCTTTAATCCTCTTTTAGGGTGTTTACATAGGCTTTAGAATGCTTCCAAACCCTCAAAAGTGGCCTTTTCCGAGTAGAATTAGACTTAGGCTCGACAGGGATACGCCCGTGTGCCACGCCCGTGTGAAGGAGCTCATTCCTTGTGTAATTCTGAATTGGTTTTTAGTCGACACGGTCGTGACACACGGGCGTGTGGTCTACCCCTGTGTCACACACGGGCGTGTGGATCTCCCGTGTGGAAGTGCCTAGGCCGTGTAAAACACTGATTTAGGCCAAATTTGTCTGTTTTTGGCCCGTTTCTCTCTCTTTTTGCTATCTTAAGCTTGCCTGAGTATAAAACATGAATTTAAAGGATTAGGAGCATCGAATTCAATAAAACCAAGGAAAAATCATCCATAAATATGTCAAACATGGGGTAAAAATATGTATATATTATGGTTTATCAATATATCATGTAATATTATTTCTATGTAATTCAAGTATATACCCGTAATTATTCATTTCGAACTCATATTGTTTCATATCAAAACTTTGCCCGTTGAACCATTTAAAATATCGTTGGATACACGGGTAGTACACACGAAGTGTACAAATCTGTAATCCATCAATTCATGTACTTGTATGCTTATACAAGCATGTAAACGAGAAGCTCTTCCGAGCCATATAACGGAAGCTCATGTGAACTAAGTAACGGAAAGCTCATACGAGCTGTATATTGGGAAGCTCTTGCGAGCCAAATATCGAAAAGCTCATGTGAGCCAAGTATCAAGAAGCTCAAGAGAGCTGTAGTGTGTTCGCAACGCATGCAGGATCACAACAATATCAGGAACCCTAATGACATGTCATTTGTATCCTTCGAATTTTTAAGGTTTAAACGAGAGTCGATAATTATCAGATATGTGGTCATAATTACACATGGAAATTTGTACAAATCACACATAATGATATTCAATTTTAAATCATATAAATATACAATTTAGTTACACGAACTTACCTCGATAAGTTTTCGTAGATACGAAGGCTACTAGTCCGATACTTTTTCTTTGCCTCGATCTAACTCCGTATTAAGTCTATCCGGATCTATACGAATGAATTTAACTCAATTTAATATAATTCATATTCAATTTAATCCAACACACATCTTTAGAAGAATCACTATTTTGCCCCTATACTTTTAATTAATTATAATTTAGTCCCTAGGCTCGAAAAATGAAATTCATACAACTTAATCCTTATTCAAGCCTAACTGATTTTCATACATATCAATAGCAGCCCATGTATTTCACAAAATTTAGAATTTTTTCATAAATTTTTCATCTTTTCAATTTAATCCCTAATTGATAATTTTATCAAAGTTCTCTTTACAAAAGTTGTTTATCTAACAACAACCTTTCATTTTTTATCATAAAACTTCAAAATTCAACTATGCTCATCCATGGCAAAACCCTAATACTTTAACAATTTTTTAAATTAATCCCCGAGATAGCTAGATTAAGCTATTACGATCTTAAAAACATAAAAATCATTAAAAACGGGACAAGAATACTTACTCAAATGAAAAAAAGAAGCTTGCTAAATCTCAAGCTTCCATGGCTAGGGTTTCCATGTTTTTTGATGAAGGATGATGAAAATAGATTTTTTTCTTTTATTTAATATTACTTTAAATCTTTAATTTCCAAAATTAAACTTAATATTTTCTTCAATTTCCAATGATGAATAATCATACTTATCCACTAACTCCTCTAAATGGTCTATTTGCTATATAAAGATCTCCAATTTTAAATTCCATAGCTATTTGATACAATTAACTACTAGAATTCTATTTTTACTCTTTATGCAATTTAGTCCTTTTTATCAAGCTGGGTATGTAAACGGTAAAATTTCTTAACAAAATTTTCATACTATACTTCTATCATACTATAGACCATAAAATAACGTTAAAATAAATTTTCTTCCGACCTCGAATTTGTGGTCCTAAAACCATTGTTTCGATTTCACTGAAAACGGGCTATTACAACATGGCTCTCACGGTTGTGTTCTTGGGAGCGCCCATACACCCCAAAAAGGCCTTTTACCACTTAAGTGTTGCTACCCATTTATATAGCCCAGGTCTTTCCCATGATTTGCCGATGTAGGATTTGCCTAGGGGTGTTACACTAGTCAACTAGTTATAAGCTCAACCAAATAATGATCGTTTAGGTAGAAGTTGTATTGGAATCCGCCATATAGATAAAGCACAAACGTTTAAGTAAAACATGGAGCTAGCATGTTTATTTTCTTTTTATTTAATACATTAGCAAGATGGGGGCTTAGTTATATGTATTAGTAAAAAACTTACTAAGTTTTTTTGAACTTACAAGAGTTTGACCTATGTTTGCAAGACTCGTTGAGTGAATAAGAAACTTGATGAGGGGCCAAGTCAAACCTTGTAAAACTAAGGAACATCGTTAGTAAGATGTCATGCATAATAAAAGGGTACCTTCAAAGGCTTCACCTCGGGGTTAGATATTTTATAATTAAATAGTTTTCTTAGAATTTGATTTTTTAAGGTAGTCAAATTATGTTTGGTTCAAGGTTCATGTAGTAAGAAATATTCATCATAAAGTAATAAAGTTTTTTAGTGAATTTTCTGATTAAAGTTTGATGTTAGACCAAATTGGTTTAATTGTGACACTCCATAACTGGACTCAACAATTGGGTCGGGTAAGGGCATTACACCCTGCCTTAACGTCACTATGTAATTTTGTCTCATTGCAACCATGTTGATCTCAATTTAACGTCACAATGACCTTTTCCTTCAAGTCGTGGCGTCACTTACTATTTTTAACCCAAAAGGGGCCCAAGTTGTCTTGGTTTTGCTACCAAATTGTAGGGATGCCTGTAAATGATTTGTAATGCCTAAAATAAGCTTTATAGTAATGAAAATAATTGTAGGAAGTGCATTTGATATTTAAGTGAGGTAGTGCTCAAATGTGGCACTCATTACTCAAGTAAGTATTTAACTCAAGTGAGGGGTGTTACATCTTAGATCATCAGAGGCTCTCACAAACCAACCTCTATCTTACATAAGCTAGGCCTCTAGATTTATTTGGCTTCTAAAATTTTTAGCATCAATAGGAACAATGCCGATCAGACTCTTTATTTCCAAACAGTGAACTGAAATAAGGTTTAAATTTAATAATTTTGATTGAAAAGCGAGAGTTTGACATATATAGATATATAAGACTCTTGAATAGCTGAACTCTTGCCATGTTGTTGGAAAAGAAGAGTTAACTAGATGATCTTCCACAAAGATATGTTGGCCTTTCTCCTTATGCTAGTTATATAGCATGTTAATAATAGGAATGTCAATGCCATTTTGTTGATGAAAAAAGCAAAGCCTCTGTTGGCCTTATTATACAAGACACAAATTTTGAAAACTGCTAAAGCATAGCTCCATTCCCAATACAACAATCTAAGAAAGCCACTTTTTGAAACTAATATCACCCCCTGGTAATTGAAATGATGCCATACCATATAATACAAAATATTAACAAATAAAAGGTGAAAAGGGAAGTGAAAACTGAAAACCTAATTCAAATATCTACAATGGCAGGAATATACTCTTTCCAATGTCTATTATGTCACTTAGTCGGTGCCTACCTTCTCTAATAGAGAACTTGTACCGATAATGAGGATCCTCAAGCCCTTTCAAGCAAATAATCTTGAATATGTCCTCCATCGTAGCAATACAGGAAACATGATTGCTCAAATTAGGGATATCATCCCATCGTACTTTTCTTTTCCCTTTCCCTTTCCTAAATTTTATAAAATGATCCGGTAGAAAACAAAAAGAAAGGGAAACAAAAAAAAAAAGAAAGCAAAAACAAAGTCTAAATGAAAAGAAAGGAAAATTTTACCAAAAGTGAAAATAATCCATATTTGAAAAATAGAGAAAAGCGAAAAGATATATCAACAAAAGAGGAAAAACTTAAGAAGCACGAAAGTACCTTCCAAAAAGCTTCAAGTATTCTATTTATAAATATAGATATAGCATGTTGGTGAAAGGACAAAAGGAATAAAAAAAACCTCTCGGGAGCAATGAATTATTCAACAATTAGATGAGACCATATCAAAAGTAAGCAATTATGTACATTAAAAGTGCAATTTTGAAATTAAACACACACACACACATACAAGTAATGATTGTATCCTTGTAATGGTACTTCAAACGACAATAATCTCAATAATCACTAACAAGCCATCACTCTATTAGCATATTATAATAGTTTCAAAACAACTCGCTAAGCTATTATTCAACTAGGAAGGGAAATCATTATACCCTTATGCTAGAACATCCCTTACGCCTTAAGAATAGGGCCTACACCATTATCACTTCTCAAGCTCACCAACCTTAGGAAAGTCACATCTAACTCACACCTAAGTCGAATTTAGAATTGGACCTTACAAAGAAGTTTTCATGAGATAAGGACGAAATCCAAATATATTTTCTTCTATTAGATACCTCCTCCTCCAGGAAGAACGTTAAATAAGTGCATAATAATAAATCCCTACCCTAATATTGCCCCAAACGCCTTCACTATCCAATCAAGTGGCTTTCCAAACCATTCACAATGTGAATTACCCTCCATCGAGCGACTCTTCGTATTCTATGCAGTGTGAACCGTCTTCATTATAACACCAGAAATCTTGTATAACCTCAATATTATAATATGCCTCAAATCAACATTAATTAATGAGATGGAAAGGCTCCTTCAACCCTGTCCAAAGCTTCACTTCCGATTAGCCTTTTCTCCCAACTCAATATTGTTAAAGTCTGCATCTGCATGAGTCTAATTTCGATCATTCGCGAATAAATTAGTCAAAGAAACAATATTGATCAATTTACAAACTATAGCACACCTTTAGAATTTGGTGGCACCAAAGAAATATTGAAGAAGCAATATGGTAGGAAAATGAAATTGAAAGTAACACCAAGTAAAGCTTAAAAATTACAGCTAAAAAATATATAGCCAGCCCTAAAGGTAACGGCAAATCTACCACCAACAATGGTAAATTGAATTAAGTGAATTACATCGTCTCCAACCTTTTTCATTTATGAGAAAATGACACCCTATGAAATCCAATGAGTGAGCCGTAAGTGCTAAAATTGCGCGGTTGCTTTTAATTCTTTGCTACATCACTCCACTCACAAGTTTTCTTCTTTTATCAACTATTAATGGACTTTGTTTCCTCCTTCTGCATCTCATCTCATTATTAATTTGCTTGTAGGGAAAATTGGTTATATCTTTTGCCAATAATTCCACAACCTGCATAACGTCGTTCACTCAATTTCTTGCTTTGGACTGTACCCCTATGCTTATATACTTTGCCTAAAAATTGATAAATATATTTCTCAAAATTATCTTTACTTAACATGATGAGATCACTCTCACTTCAATCAATCTCAACTTAATTAGTAATTTCAATGTAATTTTAAGACATTATCAATGGGAGAAAATTTATCTAGAAAAGCAGTGCGATGTTAATTAATACATTCGGGTGGAAAGGAGCCAATTTCATGGGTCCTACGAATTACAGCACTAATGTGGAATCCTAGGTGCCACCCATAGAAGAAGCTTCAAATTTAAAACCCCAAACTCCTTTTTGACCTATCTATCAAACGTGTTAAAAAGGAGATTAAAAGGTAAACTACATAGGTCAATCTTCTTTTTCCATACCATTATAATATGACTAAATGACTGCTTTTTTTTTTTTTTTTTCTCTCTCTCTTATGAACCTTATAAGAAAAAAAGTAAAGGAAAAGAAAATCAGAAATGGTGCTGGTGGCTTGGCTTAGACAGATAAAGAAGTGAAGAAAAACCCCCAAAATCAAAATCTTCCCTTTTGTCGACTGATACGTCGCACTCATCACTCGCACGTCCTCCGCTACCTCCTTAAACCTTGTGTTATCACTGCCTTTTCTTGTTTGTTTTTTCTTTCTTCTTTCATGTGCTAGTTTTTGTGTGTGTGTGTGTGTGCGCTTTTTTTTCTGATAGTAGCAATATTTGTTTACTGATTTCCAGGGCCAGCGGTTAATATTTAAATGAGAGAACAAACTCCCACAAATATTTTTTTGTTACATGTATATGTAAAAAGATTATTAATGACACACACTCCACCATTTATTGCTTTAAAACCTACCTCCCAACTATATTCAATTAATTGTTTTTACAGTTCGAAATTTCAAAAACAGACATCAGTATCTGTATATCACCTCGGAGAAGTTGCAGATTGGTTTTGACTTTGTTCCTTCAACGTCCCATTAGCCTCTCCAGGTACAATACCAGTTGTCACACTGAGCGACTGTCAGAGCCAGCCATGATTGAATCATTGGAGCATTCAAAACGTTTAGGATTAATTACTTCTTAATCACTGATATTAATATTACTCCCATTGAATCAACGTCCTTCACCTGAATTAGTTTCCTGTTTATATGTATATATATTTGATTCTCCTAGCAGATTTCAAGTGACAAATGTTAATAATGGACGTTAATTAATCTTAAGAAAAATGGACTTAACCTCATTGAATTATTTATGATTAAAAGTGGCAGGAAGGAAACTGTTCTGTAAATAGATAAACTGATACAGCAACATTTATAGTAAATGCTCCATATTCCAGTTGAATATATGGGGGGGAAAAAAATTAAAGGATGAACAGTAGATATGAGACATATATAGGTAGTTGAACAGGGGGAACCTTGTCATATCAAAAAGTTGAAAGAAATTAAAGAAGGGCCTTGACTTTTTAATGACAAGATCTGGAATTCTTGACCGTTCACTCTTTGAATATACAATTAGTACTACAAAGTTAAAGTTTAGGGTTATCTTTCTGCTACTTTTTTCATATGGTAGAACAATAGATGCTTTGGTGAAAGATAAAAAAAGAGTAATATCAAGGAACTGTCACCAAAAGGCCATTACAAATTAAAAACCATGTCTCAGTTTTAGCTTTGTTAAAAAGATAAAAAAAAAAATGTTCATGCGCTTTGTTCCCTGCGACTGTGAAAACTTTCAAGTATCGACTTTTATTCTCGTATACTTTAGTTTTTCCTTTATGGAATTTGGAAAGCTTTTAAGCAATGGTGCGATTGTGGGGACAATTGGTTCTTATTGTGCGAATTAGTGGGTGCCAAAGCTAGTGGTTTTCTGTTTCATTTTCATTGAATTTCCATTTCAGGGTGAGGTTGAAGAGAAGATTAGGGTGGCATATATATATATATATATATATATTGCTAATAGGTAAGGTTTGAACAGGAGATGATGACCGGGCCTACTGACTACTGTTGAAATGGTGATTTGATTTGGTTGACTAAAGAAATGAAGGGACCAGCACCGTTGAGAGGAGAGACTTTGTTTTATGATCGCACAGCTCGATGCATGGAAATCCACCATTTTTAATGATTGCGAGCAATGTGTTGGGAGTTCAAGTGCAACTGCTCTCAATAACTCACCGTCTCCAGTGCTTATTTTCATTCTTAAAAAGTACCAAAAGCTCTTCAAGTATTTTTTTAAAAATTTAATTAAATCCTTTCTAAATTTTTAGATTCAATTCAACCTTTTAATTGACTAAATTATCAATTTGTCTTTTGACCACGTCATAATTATGTATCCTAATTTTTTTTTAAAATCACAAATCATCTTCCATGTGTATTCTTTTATGATACTTTGAAAATATTTAATAAAATGATTGTCTCTTTTTAAGTTTGTAACTATTCTATTTTTATAATTGGCTCAATTTTTTACCGTGATCAATCTATTAAATCTGTTAGATAAAAAATTGGTCGGAGATCAATCCAAAAAGTAACTTTGAATCAATTAAGTTAGGAATCAATTGAATCAGTAAAAAATCAGTTGAACATGAACTTTTAAACTTTTTTTATTTTTTTATTGATATTTTAATATTTTTTAATTATAGGACCACAAATAGATGACTTGACCAATTCAACCACTAATTCAAATTAAAAAACATTGATTCTTTTAGATAATAAAAAAATTATAAACTTCTATTATGTATGATGTATGATTTTGAATTAATTTCTAAATTTTTCGAGGAAAAGAAATTTGAATATTATTTTTTTTTAAGAAAAAAAATTAAACTGGACCTGATTTTACAGTTTTAACCATATTTTAAATTATAAAACTTCACTTTAAACGTAGAATATATTATTTTTAAGGGAGGTGAAAGAATTAAGTGGGCTATTTCATCTCGAGGCATAAAAACATCGGAAAAATACACAAAAATTGCCAAAGCCTAAATAAAACTGGTTTAATCCATGAAGGATAAATTTATGTTTGCTGCCTTAAGCAAAATTTAACCTATAAATGCACGATTTTAGAATCAGAAATAGAATTATTTTATTTTGTTTTTTTGTGTTTTCTTTTCAAAATGTGTTGTTAAATTATTTTATAATTGAAAATATTTACATATATTTTAATTTAATTGTAAATATTTAGATTTATTGAATATAGAGATATTGTCTTGCAAATTAGAAATTTTAAATCCATCATTTTTTAATTACTGTAATACTTGTGATTAAATATAATTAGTCTTAATAATCTAAATAAGCCTCACTTGTTGACTAGATTAAATTTTAAGGATAGTTATCCAAGAGGTAAAGAGATATGAATGGTTAAGCGTGACATCCATCATTACAACTATTAAAATTTATATTTACATTGATGATGAAACATATGAATTCATCTTTTTGACTTCTCAATTCTATTAACAATTTTTTTTTTATTTATTTAAAAAATTAACATCATCATATCTTTCTATATATGGATTCAATCTTATTTATTGCTATATACAAACACTATATTTTTTAATAAGAATTTTATTTTCTTAGTTTTTGCACTTCCCACTAAAATAATTTTAAAAATGAATATATTTTTCTCAAATATAACCACTTAAAAACAATTGTATAATTATCAGGATTCAAATCCTAAAAATAAAATATATGAAAAGAAAGCCAAATTACATGACATGATAAAACTTGTTTAGAGTAATAGTTGAGATTGTAACGTCAAAGTTGAAATCTTGATTTCCTCGTCGCCTCCTAATTGTATCATAAAAAGAATAAACCTTTTTCTTCTTCTCAAAGTTTTAGTAATATTTACAAGTTTTGAAGTATCCTGTAGGTCCAAGGTTTCGATTTCAAAATTGGGCATTATTTTAAATTATAAGACTGAAGTCATCGAATTCAACACACCAAATTTAAACAAATTTTATTAATGTTTATGATTGAAGTAGAAATTTGTATATTTTATCATAACCGCTTTTTTAATATTCAAATTTACATCTATAATGTATATTTTTTTATTTTAGTATGTGATCTTTTCTAAAAAAAAAAATTTAATGTAAAAGACTTGATTTAATTGTTATGAATTAAAATTTTAAATTTCATAAATATAAAAATTAAATCTCCATAATGAAAAAATTAACACAATTGGAAAGAGTTGAATTTACGTGGCCAATGCCATGCCATGCACCTACGAATATTAATATTTGGGTGTACAAAACTAAGGACGCTCGCTCCCCTTCACTTTTGATGCGTGCGGACCACCATATGGAATGTTCATACATTCTCATCATTAAATTCCCATATATATTATTATTTGGTTAATTCATTTTTTTATTACTCTCTTTGAAAGGGTTTATATTGCCGTTACTGATATTTTCTCACCAAAACTTTATAAACAAATGTTAATAAATTATTTTAAGTAAATGATATTATTTATTTCTTAGAAAATTAAGTTGGTCAATAAAAATACCTCAAAAATGAGATTAAATTTTTTTTAAAATGTCTGGACCCAAATTAGCCAGCGTCACGCAACGACTCTAGTGATCTCCAGCTTTGTCAACTTAAGAAATTAAATAAAAGTTAATAGCAAACCATGTGGAACCCAGCTGCAGAATGACTCTATATACATACAGGTTCCGTGGATCAAGTATGGGTTTTCGAAAACAAAATTTGTCTGTGAAACTTAAGTCATTAGCATGTTGCTGTACTTAATTCTTTATAATGGTAAGTTGCGAGGATCTTGACGTATATAATCTCTATATATAGTGTGCAGGTAAAGTTAGTACAACTCCTGAATCCTGATACATAATCTCACTCTCATACTGACTTCTTCTGACATTATATATAGTAGTAGAACGTTTCTTTGTCCTGAAAAGATAAAAGATAAGAGAGAGAGCATGTTTGAAGGAAAACATTGGATAAATTCTAAAGAAGGTGATGATTGAGATTGGAATATCGTGGAAGGTGATTGAATTCTTTTCTATTTCTTCTTTTAAAAGAATGAATTGACAGATTTTGAAGCAGTGCATGTCATGTGAGAGAGAGAGGAGGCCATATAGAACATAGTGATTTGTAGTATTGGGTGTTAGGTATAGGTCGAAACCCCATAAAATCTTGCGAAAGTAGTTTTGGTTGTGTTTACTGATGATAGATAAGGAATAGGAGATGCAGTGTGGTGGGGAAGGGAGTTTTTATTTAGTTTCAAAGCATGAAATGATGGTGCCGATGACCATGCTTATCATTGTCATACACCTCAATCTCTTTCCAGCTCTACTTCCATGTGACTCTCCCTCTCTCTCTCTCTCTCTTCCCCCACATCTCTCACTATTCACTTGCTACTACTACTATCTACTAAGCTGCCTATGCCTGCCTGCTAGGTTAATAATGTTCAAATGACTCCAAATAATCTGTCATTCTGCACTGCACTCCATACAAAACTTTCTCCATTATTTTTCAAAGGTTCCCTACTTGCTGGAGGCCCATTTTCAAGTTTTAACAGATCAGCCCATGTGGAATTCTCCCCCCTCCCCCCCCAAAAAAAAAAAAACATTTTCAAAGGTTCCTTTCTTTTTTTCTGAAGTTTGAAGTTGTATTTTATAATTAATATGGATGATAATTTGGTTTGGTTGGTTCAGTTAGTCAAAAATGTACATTGATGATACGCTGCTGCTTTTGTGCATCAACTTCTGACTTTCTCACATTTGATGGGACGAAATTAACTTGCATACTATTCACTTGACTTTATGGGTTACTCGGATGTCTCTTTTGTTAGTAATTCTTTGACAGTGTTGTGCAGTAGAAAACTTTGTCCCAGGCTCATTTCGGAGTTTCAGCTTAACTTGGGGTCAGCTCTTATTCAGAAAATTAATAAAAGCACTTGCAAGTCACAACTCAACTGCAAAGCTATACAAAGTTAGCTGCATAATCATTACTAAGTGTTACATTTTTCTACTTTTGTCTGCAGTTAATATTCGTCTTTGTCCTTGCTTGTTTTACTTTTGGACTGTCGAAATTTAAATAACATAATCCGTTACAGTTCCCACAAAACATAAGCATCTATTGTACATGTAATAATTTCAGGAAATGGTTAGCTAACGTGTTTAAAATTAACAAGGTCCTTTAGCTGATTTAAAAGGGAACAAAGAAAGAGACTTGCAATTAGAGTTCTAAATGGCATACTGCATAGATGTTTGTAAACACCAGGAACGAAATGTTAAGAGTAGAGATATGCACTATAAATCCTTCAATGGTAAATGCAGATAATTTCTAAACAGGTAAAGCACCAGAATGAGTTCCAATGTAGACAGATGGGATTTATGTTTTATTAACACAGGAGAACTAACCATCATGCTAGATTTCAATGGGTAGCACCCATTCCCCAGTTGGATGGGATTAAAAACGAAAAGATAAAAAAGAAGGTACAAGAATCATTGCGTTATTAATTTAGCCATATATGCATATATGAATACAACATATCTTTGTCTGCTCGTGGCTAGTGTCCACTCCCTGCCAGCTGGATACCATGAGCCAGCCCCCGATCTTCCCCCAATAATTGCGGAATAGAGGCTGTCTCCAGAATTCTGACAGGTGACCGGCTGTGAATATCTTGACGCTTTCGCATGTCAATCTGCATACAAATTTAGAACCATTAATTCAATATAAAATATTTTCTTGGCTTACAAAATGGTCATGTAGAATACCAGTTTTTCGTGAATCATAAAAAAGCTGTGGGTATTTGTGGATACGTGTAGGAAACAAATGGAGCTGGCCATAACTAAATTAACCAAGGGTTAGCATCAACAATGTATACTTCAAAACATGATACCCTGTCACAACTTGTACTACATTGTAAATGAATAATTTGAAATTAACCCGAATTTGTTCCAAACAAGTTTAATGCAAATTGGGCACATTTTTCAAGTTACCCATGTCAATACAAGTGGTTGCGGCCCAAATTTGATGCTGGATAGACACTAGAAAACGGTGCCCTGCATCTGAAAAAAAAAATTAGACTTCGATTCCGCTTAAACATAAACAAAAGAGAGAGCGCAAGATTCTCCGTTTTTATGTCAAAATTTGTTTACAACTTTTTGTTCATAAAGCTAATTCCTTGTAGAGGACAAAAGACAGAAATCTGTTGACCAGTAACCAACTTTTACATTTGCAGTTAATGGTTTTCATCCAAAGCTTAAACAAGCAAATCGTTGACTACTGTGTACTTCCATTTTTTATTTTTTTTAACGCTCCATTTGTGTTCATTAAAAAACGAGCGATTACAGAGAGCTTGGAACTTCATTTATCAAAGCATTTTTATTGGGGGATAGATTAGAAACAGACCACAGCCTTAAATACCCAACTGAAACTTTATTTTTTATTTTTTCGTTCATACATCACATTACAACTCTTAATCTTTGCACAGATTTAGTTTATATATTTAAAATTTTTAAAATTTGAAATTTTAGTCTCACTCTAAACTATAAACAAATAAATCAGTTAAGTCAAATTCTATTATCAATATTGTATTATGCAAAAATAATATATTTAATCACTATTTTCTAATCTGATATTTTTAATTTTTAATTTTTTTTAATTTTAAAATTTCAATTCTACACAAAACATAAAACAACTATTAAATTCATTAATTAAATTGTTGTAGTTTTTTTTTAATTAATATTATGTAAAAATAGTAATTTGATATGAAATTACATATACAATAACATAATTGTTGTATAATATTTTGAAAATAGTACAATTATATTTGAATTATGACTTAATTTTTAAAATAAAAAAAATTAAAGTAAAGAAATTAAATAGTTAATAGGAACTTGATTTTATGGGGCTCGCAGCCTTGCCTACGAATGGGTTTTTTTCCCAGGATGTCATATACCAATTATTGCAAACAGATTAGCTTGTTTGTTTAATATAGAATCAAGATTATAGGGCTCGCAGTCTTGCCCATTAGTGATTTCTTTATCTAATTTATAACTAACAGTAGCTGTTGATTGTGCTGACATTAATAAATTGCTAAGAAAATGAAAATTGTTATGTCCCAAATATTCATGAAAACGATCCATTATTATATGGTGTCAACCAGACTGGTCGGGGCCAAGCACACTGTATATCACTCTGACAGCATTGCAGTGGCTTGGACCTCTCTTCTCCCGTGTCATATACACCTATATCGTGGCCACCAACGACTCCATACTTATATGCATCGAAATTATCGTCTGTGAAGTCGATGCAGTTACTCTTTGCTCCCTTGACAACTCTAATTGATAGAGCCATTGACTCGTTTTGACCTAAGAATACTGCCCAATCCCCCATGTCTTCGACACACATCCTTTTCCCGTATGACTCCAACAAGTGTACTTCGAACTTATAAGTTTCATATCCCACGTTAGGGTTTTCCTTCAAAAATCTAATAGCTACACATAATGCATCCCCCATGACCACAAGATAGACCTTGCTTCCTCGAAGAAGCCATGGCATTGCAATTTCGTCAACGGTTGGAGGCAAACCAGGCTCACAAAGGAAAACCTTTCCGTACTCGTCCACAGCGTAAAACTTTCCCAAGCGAAAGATAATATCATCGTACTAACGTCCAGCTTCTTGAATTTCGATCCAAGTTTGGGTCAATGCACTGTAGTAAGCCAGTTCCCGTTCCTCTCCGTGTATAACCATGAGGATGTAATCGTATGGATTGCGATCAGGAGGGGAAGAGAGTACAGCTTTATGAAGGGGGTATTTGTGGGTCAAGCGTCTCTCGCTAGGTTCAATGTCGGTGGAAGGTTTAGGCGGCAATGAAGGTAGGATTGTGGGTAATGTAAATCGACGAGCTTTGGTGAGAGGGTCGATCATGGAAATCTGAGAAGTTTCATCGACCATGATGAGAAAACCAGATGAGGATCCGCATATGGTTTTTCCACTAGCGCATGCAGCAAGTTCATAGTCGTAAACATTGTTGCTCGTAACGCTTTGAATCTCATGGAACATCCCTTCTCTCTGTTATGGCGGGGAATGGCCAGCCACGGCTTGTCTTCTGCTTGTTTCGAATCCTCCATTGTCTTAGCAAATACTTGATTCTTGACCAAGAAAAGGAAACCCTAAGTGAATTGCCTAAAGAATGAAGATCAAACTCGATTAATTTCTAATAGATTACGACGGTGGAGTAATAGGCTTTATGATATTTTAATGCATGCCTGTATTTATAAAAAAGCCTGTCCGAGCAGAATAAGGAATTCTAAAACCTTGGAGAACAATCCAACTGTAATAAGGAGACGACGAATCATCTTTCGGTGTTATTTTCGCGGCCCAACCCAATTCATGTTTAAAGCATTTTTTAGCCTTTTATTAACAATAATTGGGCCTTTTGGTTTCTTGGATACATTTAAAACTTGGGTTCCAACTTTTTGTCCTTGTTCAATGAGTATTTTTTATTTTTAGAAAAGCATTTATGGGTTTTTACTTAATGTAGGAACTCTTAATTTCATTTTCATTTTTTGGGGGTTTAAAAAAGAGAGCAAAGCTCTATATAATAAAGTAAACTACATTACACACTATCTTTCATTTTAATTTTAATTAGTTTTATATTTTTTATTGATATGGAATTTAAATAAATAAAATAATCTGGACAATTTTTTGCAAACTTCTTTATGTCGCGGCATTTCATTATTTCACGCTGTTTAACTTTCAATTACATTCTTTTTTTTAAATAATTAGGAAAATAATTCACCTTAAGTTAGTTTTTTTTCTTTTTCCTTTTATAAATATGTCTTCTCTAACCTTTAAAAAAGAAACATCATCTCTCTAAAAAAAAATTATTACCTTATTTTTATTTTTACATAAATATCCAATTTGAACATTTTTAATAAAAATTATAGACAAATGTCTATTTATTAATTTAAAATTATTTTTGCAATTCTTGGCACCACCACACCTCTTAATTATGGGAGGTATTTGGGTCTTTTATATTTGATTGGCCGTAATAAAAAAGCAAGTCTTTGTATTTATAAATGAACATTTGACAAAGTGTATCCTTAATTGGAATACTAGATTTCTTTCAATGGCAGGAAAGGAGGTGGTTATTAAAACAGCGTGAGTGTCTTTCTTCTCCCTCGTAATACTTATGATGATATGTAAAAAATGAACTCATGCTAGTGGGGTTTGGAGGATGATAGGAAAAGAATTCATTAGGCAACTTGGAATAGATTGTGTGCTCCAAAGAAGCTTGGCGAATTGGGTTTTCACAATTTGTACTGTTTCAATTTGGCATTATTAGTTAAACAAGGGTAAAGGTTCCTCACCCAACCTAAATCTCCTCCATGCAGGAATTTCAAAGCTAAATACTTCTCAATTAGTGATTTTCTTAGTTCAATGAAGAGTGCTTCTCCCTCTTTTATTTGGAAAAGTATTCATATGGCTAAAGTATTGTTACTTGAAGGTACTAGACGGTGAATAAGAAAAGGAAACATGATTAGTGTTTTTAATGAATCGTGCTTAATAGTGATGGTAATTTTTTTTGTTAACATTGTCCCTATGGATGGGTGTGCCCATATGTGAGTATGTGGTTTAATTCATCCTAATAGAGGCTCATATGATAGGGATATGATGGAAGGATTGCTTGTACCGTATGATGTTAAGCGGGTTTTGCGTATGCCGTTAAGTTGATATTCTATGGAGGATATTTATAAATGGCATTTTGGTTCTAATGGATCCTATTCTGCCAAGTTTGACTATCAAGTGACTCTTAGCTTATTTTTCAACAATATTGATTTTCATGTCAATGGCCCTTGGCAAACTTTATGGAATGAGGCTTTGCCGTCAAAAATAAAATAATTCTTATGGTGTTTGTTACAAGGGTTTGTGCCTTGTAATACCAAGCTTTTTGGCTCGAGGGGTTTATATTGATCTTCTCTGCCTAAGATGTCGTCAAGTAAATGAGGATTTAGAGCATATTATTTTTCATTGTCCTTTCACAATTGCTATGTAGCATGAACTAGGACTTAAACCAGTTGCTATTTCAATGGAGGATATTATCATTTGAGTTTTGACGAACAACAAGAGAAAAAAATGTGGCGTGTGGGGGGATGATTTGGGGGTATTTTGTATAGTAGGAATGAGGTGGTATGGAAACAAAAGGGTTATGATGACAAACAAACTTGTACAATATGTTGATGAATTTTTACAGTGTTGGAAGAGGGCGCGGGTTGTTCATTCTTTTCAATTGGTTATGCATGATATGGTTGAGGGTGGGGATATTTGTTGACGTAAGTTAGGGCTGGTGAAGTTAAATGTAATGTTAATGAAGCCACTTTCGTGAATAATGGGTGCATGGGATGGGCGGCAGTTCTGCGAAATGACAAAGGTGATTTTATTGGATGCATTTTGAGTTTTATGAAGAGAACTCTTGATCCTTTTTTGTTTCATGAGGCTCTCGCTTAGCTCATGTCCTTGCATGCAAGCAATCTTATAATTGAGATCAATAGTCAGCATATTTGGCAAGCCTTTCATCATGATTTCGAGGATGTCTCGGACATAGGTTTTGTTCATAAGGATTGTGTTACTATTGCCTCTACTTTTCAATCCTTTCCATTGTGTTGGTTTCGTAGGGATGCTAATAAGGTTGCTTATGTTTTGGTAAGAAGAGCTTAATTGAGAGCAAACTACATGGATTGCACTTTTGTCATTCTTCTGTTGTCTATATTGTAAATGTTGAGAAATTGTCCAACTTGGATGTCAACAAGGGGAGCTAAATTTGGGTGTATTGGGTAAGCTTTATGGCTTTGGGTTAGGTGCTCTCTTTGTTATATCATTGTCTACCTTGATCGGTTTTTCCATTAATGAATCCGTTTTCTCCAAAGAAACAACAAAAAATTATTTAAAGTCATAATATTTTGGCATAACAACTTATTTGGCCATCAAACTTTACAAAAAAAAAGGGGTCATATTAGCCTTCTATTTAATTTTTCGCCTTTTTAGCTCATAAACTTGCAGTTTTTTTGTCAAATCACCCAAAAATAAATGAAAAAAGTTAACTTTTTTTAACTTTGTGGACGTGGCGACATACATGTGAATGGCCACATGGATGACATATCAGTATTTAGTTATTTTTTAACATTTTAAAAATTATTTAATTATTTAATGTTTCAAAATTTTAAAAATTAATTAAATGATGTTATATCATCTATGTGGCAATCCATGTGCATGCCATATCTGAAAAATTGACAAACGTTAATTTTTCCATAATTTTAAAGTGATTTGATAAAAAAAATAAATTCAATAATTAAAAGAGACAAAAAATTAAATGGAGGCTAAGATGATTTTTTTTTGTAAAGTTAGAGGGTAAAAAAAATCATTATGCCTAACATTTAAAAAAAAATTATTTTTGTTATTTTTTTTTATTTTCTCATCAATCACTTTAAATTTTGTTAAGTTAAAATAGTTTTAATAAGATAAATTTAGTTGTTTCTTTGAAAATTTATATATCAACAAAAAAATACTTATCTATATCAGCAAAAATTATCTGTATAATTTTGCCACTTTAAATTTCATATGATCATAAAATACCAACTAATATATCAGTGACTAATGTTAAAAGACATTAAAAAGGCTTATTTAAATATTTGTTATATTTGATGTATTAATCACGTATAATTTTTTACATTACTAGTAAATTGATGGGGACACATCTTTACTTGGTTCTCCCTTGGAGCAAATATCTTCGGAAGTTCCAGCTGTAGAAATCAAGTGCGACGCCCAGTCTCCTCTAACATATTTATTCCCTTTTTTTTTTCTTTTAACTGGTTAAGAGACTGCCATCTTCAAATTCAGGTCGAAGCCTACTGATGGACTGAGTCTTAAATTTATAAATAAAATAAATATTATGAGCTTGAATCCTCGTTTGGAATGCATTCACTCCCATGACCCATCTTTATTCAATCGTAAATGATAATTGGTACAGATACTAGTGAGTCTGACTTATATGAAAGAGTGAAGTTGAATTGAAGAATACCCATGCAAAAGCTTTCTCATCTCCCATTTTGCGACTTCAAAACTAGAATCAAGTAAGGTTGAATGCCACAGGGAGAGAGAGGCTGATAAGATCAGGGAAGTGATGCTATAAATCCCACATCACTTGAGAATATGCTGCTGATGTTGCCTAAGTCTTATAAAAGGACAACGGCGAGCTGGGCTTAAGCATCTTTGCGCTTGGGGCAATGACGCAGCTCATGAGGTTCTAACCGAGGCGCGTCTATTGCTGGTTGAAAACTATTTCCAAACCCCCTCGTAGGCCTGGGCTTGCCCCTGGCCTTCGAGAATTTCTGGAAGGGCTCCCTTCGGGGTAAAGCCCTACAATATCTAGTATAAGCCTGAGCTAACATTAGTGGTGATAAAATGGTTCTAATTATTCGTGACTTTCCTGGGCCAAGTAATGCTCTGCATTGAATGATCCACTGGATATCCAAGTGGTCTGTTTCCCATATAAATGAAGTCTCAGTTGAATACTTCTGATTTTACTAGACAGCTATTCTAGTCACCAGGGGCGGCGAAGACAGGACCAAAAATGGTAAATTTATAATATAATCTCTTCAAAATTTGAAAAAAAAATCGCAAAATTATAAAATGAGAAAATTATACTTCAACCCTTAAAAAAATTATTATTCTTTTTTCTAGCTTTTCAAAGTCAAGCTTACTGAAAGGCTGAGATACGTTATTTCAACTCGGCATATAAAAGAATTAAAGAAGTTCAACGGATATAAAGATGACCCAGTACTACCAGCCAAGTAGAAAACAATTTGACCAAAGATCAAGAGACAAGTAAGAGATAGGTTTGGAGCTTTTTAAGATATTTGATTTGTTATAAATCTACGATGGAGATGCCTTTTTCAACTCATCAAAAGCGTACGCTGCTGCACTACAGAACTGGAACCCAAAAAAAGACTATATGCCAGATATCTTCCAACAGATGTACGCTAAGATATGTTCAGAAAATCATCAGAACAAGAAGCGCAAGTGCATGTCATCGTTTGGAGAAAGCAAAACCAGAAAGAGCAAATCAAAACCCCCCTTTCAGCTGCAGAGATGTCAGGCTTCGAATGACACGAGAGGAAAAGATAGAGGGTGAAAAGAAAAACCAGTGTATAATAAATAATGAACATAGCCGGTGTAATTTAATAACCCCATTAGGACCTTATTCTTCATTGGTTGGCCACTCCAAATCCCCAGAAAAAGCCGATTTTGCGTAATCCTTACTTGCTCAAGCGTCCAAAAGACCCCGTTTCTTTAATTTCAGCTTTTTTTTTTCCTGCCCTTCCTTAATTATAATCTTATCACCAAATCATCTACTATTCTTCTCTTTGTCATTATCCTCCATAAAGTAGAACTAGTATTCCCTCTCGAACTTTTTTGTTTCTTTCGACTGGTTTCTCCGGTGACCACCATTAATGGACAGTGGCAGCAAAACAACTCCGTCTTCCGTGAAAGCCAAGGGTCGAAATGGGGTTGTTGAGAAGAAAGAGTACCCGGATTCTCTTACCTCTCATGAGGAAGTTGTTAAGGACCCTATCGTTTTCTGGGATACTCTCAGGCGCTTTCATTTCGTCATGGGCACCAAGTTCATGTAATTCTCATCCTTCTCTCGGTTCTTTTTTTTTTTTTTTTCTTTCGAGAGTAACTCTGGTGCTGATTATGCATTAATGTATGAAAATGTAATGCGTTTTCTTGAACTTATCAAATTTACACTGTTACTCCTTTAAAGAAAGGTAATGTCTTTTCATGCTCCTTTGCATATATCTTTGTTTTGACGGCTTCTGTATTTTAAAGGATTCCTGTGATTGGAGGAAAGGAGCTAGATTTACATGTTCTGTATGTAGAAGCCACCAAAAGGGGTGGTTATGAGAAGGTTAACCTTTTTCATATTTTTTTCTTGTGATTTTCATCTAAATGCCACCATCTTGTAAAGTGTAAAACATCTCACCAACCTTTTGCTTTGATTGCTATGGCTGAGTAGGTAGTTTCAGAGAAGAAATGGAGGGAAGTGGGCAGTGTTTTCAAGTTCTCTCCAACGACAACGAGTGCATCTTTCGTGCTTAGAAAACACTACTTCAGCCTTCTTTACCATTACGAACAGGTTCATTTTTTTAAGATGAAGGGTCCTCTCAACACTCCTACAGGTAGGTGTTTTTTTTTGCATATGCTTGTTTTTATTGCATGAATTTTTCCTTGTTTTTCTTTCTTTTGTAGCAGACAACTGTTATTTGATCTTACCCTCAGTAATTCATGTATGACTCTAATGCTCTACGTCTGTGCAGTTGCATCTCCTGTCAACGACCCTTCATGCAGGCCTGAACTGGCTCTCGTGGAATATTCCCCTCAACCGATAAGAGAATCCCCAGATCCACTTATTGAAGGTGCTTCCTTTTTTTCCTATATTAATCCTCTAATTTCTCCATTTTATTATTTTCAATAGGGAAAGGTACGAGAGGATAGAGTTAGTGTCATTCCCAATCCACACAACACAAATATGTTCAAATTTAATTTCTTTATGCCCCAAAATTCGGTTTGATTTATGAGTGTCAAATAGGCAAGGGTCATTATGATACCATAGAAATCTAGCTATTTTATTGGTAGGGTCTTTGATATTTAATCTGTATGTCGATAGCTTAGTGATTTCTCAATCTTATTTTTTCATATGGGGTCCAGCTATGTTTATCCATAAGTTTATGGTAATATGTGGCTATGGTATTTATGATATTTGTATATTTTGCTGTCTCTATCTATGGTTCATTCCGATGTTTTCAGTGGCATGGTATTACATAATAACCTAGCAAACATTTAGTTTCGCAAGGCATTTCATGTTAAAATTTGCACCCAACTGCTTCTGGAAGCAATGTGTAACATTGACATTTAACTTAGTTTAAATGGATTATTTCTAACTACATTTTGTTGAAACTCTTAATCAATAATGGTAGAATGCTGCTTTGAACATCTCCAGGCTTGCAATTGATTAGATAACCTTATCTGATATGGTTCTCTTTGTAGGAACTTCTTGTTTCTCAGTTACGGGAACGATCGAAGGGAAGTTCGATTGTGGTTATCTGATATCTGTGAGGTTGGGTTCCGAGGTTCTTAGTGGAGTGCTTTACCATCCACAACAGCCAGTTTCTGAATATAGCAATGCCATTGTCCCATACAAGCAAGTTCGCAGCGCTCGCCATTCAAGGAGGAGGAGAAGCAGAAGGGCCGGGGACCCCAGCTATCCAAAACCGAATCGGAGTGGTTATAACTTTTTCTTTGCTGAAAAGCATTATAAACTCAAATCACTGTACCCCAACAGAGAGAGGGAGTTCACTAAAATGATAGGAGAGTCTTGGAACAGTCTCAGTCCAGAAGAAAGGATGGTAATTGCAAAACGATGAAAGAGATCTTATTTAGTGTCTCTTAATGCATACATTTTTCCCCAATATGCTAATAGGAGTATGAAGTTATTTTGTGTAGGTGTACCAGAACATTGGATTGAAAGACAAGGAAAGATACAGGAGAGAATTGAAAGAGTACAAAGAGAGACTGAAGCTGAGGCAGGAGGGTGGGGAAGTTGACAAACCTCATTACTAAAAGGGCTATGTAAATAATTATAACAACTGCTTGCTATATATTGGATGGCTTGCCTCCTATAGATGTTTTAGCTTTATAAATCATCTTTTTTATATATATGGAAGACTTGCATTCTAATCTCTACGCTTCTGATTTGCTGCTTTCAGAAGCGATGTGGGATTAAGGATTTGGTTTATTTTATTTATGCTACATCATCATCTGGCAACGTGTCTACTAAATTTCTGTAGAATAGGTTGTAAATGTTTGGACTGTTTACCCCCCGAATGGTCAAGATCTGCTTACGGTCGAAATTGGTTAAAATAAAATTAAATTGAGGCGTTCAAAATATCCTTCTGGAGGATAAATAGAATTTTATTGTTAGTTTATAATTTAGGTGTTTAATATTATTGTTAAAAAATATTTTCGAGAAATAAAATTTATATTTTAAAAATATTATTATTAAGTAATAAATATATATTTAAATTAGTTAATATTATTATATTTTAGTAAAAATATAAAAAAATTATTATAATTTGTTGTTAATATTTTAATATGTGAAATATATAAGTTTTAAATATTTTTAAGTAATAAATATTAATTATATATAAAATTTAATTGGAATATATAAATTATATTTTAAATATTTAAATATAACTATTAAATATTTGTAATTAGTATTTTAAAAATATTTTTAATTAATAATTATAACACATTTGTAATTAAGCATTAAGAAAAAAGTATTATATTATTGGATGTGTGAAAAAATAAATAAGTACTAAAAATATTTTTGAGAGAAAAAATTAAAAATTTTAGTCAAAAATAAATTATTTAGCACAATTTTTCTTTTAAAATTACTTTTAAAATAAAAAATACATTTTTTAAGCAGGTCCGGAACTAATTGAATGTTAGGGGAAAATCAAGACTCTTACAAGTTGGACATCTTTCTTAAGTTGCACCAATAATGTTGTGGGTTCTTGATTATGGGCTTGAGAATATTAGGTTTTATCATTTTTTGTAATGCACTTGTCGTTCAGTCTTGGACAAAGTATTAGAGATTTATACACACTAGCAGGCAGAAAGAGGTGATTATACCTCCTTGTACCTATAATATTTTAAAGTGTTTATTTGCTTGTAGCTATATTTTATGGTTAATTACTTATCTTTTAGGAGAACATTATGGTCAAAGAAATTATTTATTGTTTTTGGCTGTAGATACTTTGATTATAAAAAATATTGTCTTCAACTATTTATTGAAGGTTAATTTGGATAATATATTAAAGTTTAATGTTTTGTTTGTTCTATCTCTAATATAAAATTTAATTTATTAAGATCTTTCATATCAAATTATTAAAAAAAATATAGATGCGAGATATGTTAAATCTTTAAGTCTTGCTTTCTTTTTTTTTTTTAAAGATGACTCGTTAGAAAAGTTAATTATGCATAATTTAGAAATTTAACATTAATTTCTAATTAACTTATCAATTTAAAAATTATTTACTAGAATATCTAGACATATTTAATAACTGAAATCTATTTTAGATTATTTTATTTTATTTTCGGTTTTGGTTTTAACAGACTTTTGTTTTTTTGGGCCTGTTTTGGTTTGGGTCTGTTGGTTTTTTAGTCTTGTTGGTTTTAGTGTTTTTTTTAGTATAATAATAAAAGCACAATCCCTTTCTTAATATATACATATATATATATATATATATATATATATCTGATTATTCTTGTTATATATATACATGCCACATCGATATTATCTAACATAATCATTTGTTTTCACAAAATGTTATTCAACTCTTTGTACCATCCTCCCCAAAACATACAGTAAATCTATACCCATCTATATTTAGAGGCTATCCCCCAAGTCATGGGATGGTACAGTGCTTTGTTTTGTCTTGAACTTACTATCTAGTAGACAGAAAGATGGATACTGAGGCAACAGTGCTCTCAAACTCCCACCAAGATTATTAAATCTTCAACACCAGTAATTAGCTTAGCTAAGACAAGTACTCCAATTTGAAGGCAGCCTGTGTGAAACCAAATTAGGCATGTTCCTCACATTCACATCCATAGGCAGCAACCGATATTCAATGTCAAGCTCTTTAAGTATTTTAATCGTTTCTTCAAGTAAATGGCCTCTCCTAATCCATCTCTCCGCCATGTTTTGGTAGTTCATTTTGTGCTTCGACGATACCGAAAACTTCAGCTTGTTCATCTCTTCTACATCCGTCACAACCAGCAGTGGGTTACGATGCCAGTGGTGCTCCCTGCTCTCTATGTACCTGGAAATTGCACCCTTTCCGTATTAGTAAACCTCAAATGCTTAGACATTTGTTTAGCTAAATCAAGACGCTTTATTTACCCAATAATTCTTTCTTTCATGGTGGCAATCTTCTCTGGTGGAGTTGAAACATGGATGCAAAATTGAATTGTTTCAACCATGTCTGGACTTCGGTAGAAGTTTCCGATGGGCTTGGTAGACAATACGCTGTTCGGATATACAAGCTTTTGGCCATCATACCTTAAGAACACTGTGGTTAATATATTCATTTCTTCTACTACCATCTGAGGCCCAAATCAGCAAACGTTAGTAAATCAACACACTGACCCTGGAGACAAAGGAAAAGGAGGCAAGTGGTTTTTTTATTACCTGCACTCCATCCACCTCGCAGCGATCACCGACATCGAATGGATGCATTATGAATAAAAAGATTATTGCTTCAAACACAGTCTTGCATGTATTTCCGAAGATAAACACCACCAACAGAAGTTGTGAGCTTATGAAAACAAGGAAGTGGGAGACAGGGATTCCGAGTATGATGAGCCAAATTATGATAATGATAATGGCTACTACGATGTTCAACATGTTGTGGAGTTCATCCACGGCAGTTTTTGTGTCATTTAGGGACAATGCAAGTGCTTTTCGGTCTCTGAAGGCATTGACCTTGAAGATGAAAAAAAGGTCTTTTAGTGTGTTTCTAAACAAATTAAGACAAAAGAAAAAAGAAGGGAATTCCACTCCCATTACCAGCCAATTGGTGAGAGATGCCTTGTTGATTTCTTCGTCTTCACTTCCTGCTCCGAAGACTTGCAATGCCTTTATAGCTTCATCTCGACCCATAAAGCGCATAAGGTCTGTAATGTAAATGTATCTGATAGGAGATTTATGCCATTAAGTTATCAGCATTGCAGCATCATTGGACATTAAACAGTTACAAGTTTGAGGCAAGGGAAAGAGGAACTTTACTGAGACTCTGGCTTAGCAACATTCTGGAAAATCTTGTTAGCTGCTTCGTTTGCTTGGTGTTCACTCCTAATCTGCACTGAAGATTCATCATCTCTCTCACAGTTGAGTATCTGCTCATCCAGGGTAGTCAAGTTCCTGCGGCTAACCATATTAATCATCCTCCTCATATTCCAAGCTGATATATTCTTCTGATTCAGCTTCTGAAGGTGGTCGAGTTGGATATTCTCAGCTTTCCTCTTAGATGTTAGCTTTGAAATCCTGGGACTATTCTTGACCCTACTGGTTTTTTGTGCTGCCTCAGTCCTTGGAGGAAGGGTGCTGGTATTTTGTGAGTCCTCAATCTCGGGTTCATTATCCTGTTCTTCTTCTTTGTCAAACAAGGGAGGACCAGAGAGTATCTCAAGGACGTATTGATTGAAAAGAGCTTCCTGGATTCTGTCAAAGAAGGTTTTTACATGGAATGATGAAGCAAGGACTTTAACAAGGAGGGTTTTGACGAGCCATATCAAGGTAGCCACCAAGAAACATATGAGAATCTTGGTTACGTATGGTAACACCTTGCTGTTGGTCTCCTCCTGGACTTTGTCATTTATTATCAAACGCCACACCAGCAATACGAGACCTAACCAGAGGCTGTTCTGAACAGGTTTTCTTAATCCATACACGAAATAGAGAACTCGTTTTCGCAGAAGAAAATTGCGCTCGATGAGGATCACAACTAATCGGATTCCCCAACCCGAAACAAGTCGTCCACAGATTAATGCCAAAACCATTATCTCCCATTTCCATAACTGAAGGTCGCAAAGCCTTAGACTTTTGATACCAGGGATGGAGACACTACAAACTAAGGCTGCTATAATTAGAACCATACTTAACCACTGAAGTATCGTCAGTAAATTGAACTTCAGTGCCTTGTATTCATCTGGATTGTCTCCCTCGTCATTGTTATTTTCTTTGAACTCGTCTTCAGAGTACATACTGTTGCTCCTTCCATATCGGTCCTCAAGTGGGTCAAGCAACCTGGACTTGGTTTTATTCACCAATTGCCTCCATGAGTTTTGACGAAGATAATCAGTTGAATCACACCTCAAAAACTGTCCTCCACCCAAACCAGAAGACCATTGGGGTGCTTGGCCTGAGACGTCCTTGCTCTTTTGCCGCACAGCTTCAGTCAACACTTCATGAAATGAAACTTTGGATTTCTTGGATGAACCTGAAGGTTGTTGAACCCTTGAGGTGTTGTTCCCATTTTCCTTGACAGCAGCATCGCTGCAGTCGTCTATGTTGACGATCACTTCTTCTCTCTGCTTGCGAGCATCAAAGGACTCTACCGTATGACTGTCGTCGGAGTGAAGCAGGAGAGGTTGCTGTTCAGGGTTTTGTTGCTGTTTTGCACTAGAACAGTATGATTTCAAAGACTTTCTCAAGGGTTCCATTTTTCAACTCCTTTGTGAGAAGAACTACTGATCATTGAATGCACCTTATAAATGGTAGGAGAATAGGGAGTTTTTCCGAGGGAAAAAAATGGAGAATTGTTAGCCGTTGAAAGACGATGGAGCCAAAGCCATAATTGTATTCGTGAAAACACGCTTGTGTCGTGAGTCATGTGATTAGAAAGATTCCAAGAGCATATTTTTTGGTAATGGAGTCTTTTTCTTCTTTTTTTCTGCCCTTGTGCCTAGCATAAATCCCCATATCGACCGAGAAATTCTCACGCAGATGCTTTTCTCTTGGAGCTCTAGTATTTACGATTCCACAATAAATGGTGCTCTTGAGTTACATTGTATCATTGAGTTATATAAGAACAAAACCAAGCCAAGAGAGTAGAAAATAAATTGAAAAATGAACAACAAAAAATTCAAGTTTCTGAACTCTGCTTAGAGTATTGTTGATAAAGACAGACAAAATAAAAAAGGGATAAAAAGCCTACACAATCGAATCCGATATCTGGAATGAACTTTATATCGACGGTACCATATGCATTGCATATATTCTCTCTACTTGAAAAAGCGTTCTTCAAATACGCATTCGAGTCACGTACGTGTTTATGGCCTTTCTCTAATTAGTGATTATTCGTTAACAAGAACCATCGGAAGAATAATTAAAATAATTTAACTGCCACCACACTGGGGAATCCACTGTCCAGCAGTAAAATATAATGTGAAACAACATACCAATTTGTAGTTAGGGGTGAGCGTTCGATCAAATCGAATAAAATAAATTTGAGTTAATTGAGTTGATGAACATATTTTATCATCTTAACTCGATTTGAAAATTTCTCGAATCAAGTCGAGTGAGATAGAATTCGAATAAAATCGAATTAAATATATTTGTTTGAATTAAATTAAAAACATATTTTAGGTTCTTATAATTACTATTACCCACCGTAATCAAATTTGTTATTAACTTTAATCCCCTTATAATTTATTTATTAATCTTTTATACATGGGTTAACTTTTTTGTTTGCTTAGTTGCTTCAATTATCTTTTTTATTCTTGTAACTATGTATTTTGAAATTAAAAAATATATTAAATGTAAAAAATATGATTTTTTAATAAAAATTATTTTAAAGATAGAATGTGAAATTCATACCAACAAAATTTTAACACGAACATTTTATGGCATCACCAATAATTCAATTTTAACAAAAATGTATTAAGATTTCATATGATAAAACAATTCAATAATATAAATAGTACAAAATGTGAAATTTAATTTAATAATATAAATAGTAGATATAAATAAAATTATTATTATTTAGGTTTAGGAATTTTTTTTTAGATGATTTTATTTTTTTTTAGGGGTAAAGGGTGAGAAATAAAAGTTTAAGAAGAAACTAAAAAGTTTTGGAGGTTAAGAGAGTAAAATGTTTGGGGGAATAAATGGGAGGATTAAAATTTTAGGAGGGAAATATTCAAAAAAAAAAAAAGAAGGGGAGGGGGGAATGGGTTTGGGATAGAAATGGATGGGATGAGAGGAGAGCAAAAGTCATGGGAAAAAAGTGGGAGAGAGTAAAAGTTTTGAGGGGAAAGTGAAAAGGTTTAAGAGTTTCGGGTAATAATATAAATTATTATAGTTTGATATTCGGTTATTCAAATTTAAAAACCAAACTCAATTCGAACTCAAAATTAGAAAAAAAAAATTGAGTTAACTCGAATAACTCGATTAATTCAAATAATTCAATTCGTTTAACTCGAAATTTAAATTTTTATTTTTATTTTTTTTTGAGTAGAATAGAGTTTTGCTCACCCCTGTATGCAGCAAAGACAATTTCTTTGGCAAAGCGGGCAAACAGCCAAATATCGAGTTTAAACCAATCTCATTCATAAACTGGAGTAGACCATCAAGCAATTGCATCTCCACTTTTTTCTTTTTAAGTGCAAAAACTAGAGAGAATATATATTCATAGATGGCAATAATAAGTTGTCATGTAGCTTTGATGTCCATCACTTAAGAAAAATCGTTTAAATCCACGTGGAAAGAAAAAAGAATGTATATTACAGGCTACAAATTCCATCTTTCTGGATTCCTGGACTAAAAGCTGTTTCATATGTTCTTCGTGATTCACCTTCTGCCAATCCGCTTTTTTCTTGTCTGCAACTCTTTTCAAGGTTATCTAGTATTTATTAACAAAATGGGTAGGCAAATGATGGTTATTTGCAACTTTCCTCTATCTACTGGCTAAGTCTTCCAAAAGATTTGTAATTTCAGAAAATTCAGGTCGTAGAGATGGATCCTGTTGCCAGCATCTCTCCAGCAGCTCTACAAATTTTGGGCGAGTATACTGAGGAATAACAGGCCTTAGACCCTGAAATTCACACAAGGAAAGCTCTTCGTTGGTTCAAGCCTCTTATGCTGGGTAATCATGAACTTGAAATCTAGTAGTGAAACAATTACCAGCTAACCTAAAAGACAATAACCCCCCTGAATATCACTATAACTTCATGCATGCGAAAGAAGGAATAAATAAATACATCTATGCAAGGATAATGGATATGCATGTCACTAAAACAGAATAGTTCTGCTAGTTCTATACTTTAAAAGAATACCTTCTGGACTACGCCCACCGCTGCTTGTAAGGGTGTTAAATTCTCGTATGGTAGCTGGCATCAATAACAAAAAGTAAAGGTTGGTTTTTTGGCCTGTACAACCAAAAACTACTAGAAGAACAAATAACAAAAAAAGAACCTTAACATGAAGATAAAGTAACTTTCAGTGGTGCTTCTTTCAGCAAAAATATTGCCAAAGAATTACCTTTCCAGTAAGCATTTCCCATAGCACGACTCCAAAACTAAAAACATCAGCCTTGTGATCATACGGTTTGTGTTCAATCACCTTCCATGGACCAAGAGCAGATAATATGTCAGAGAGCTGGATGAAACTGCTAAAGCAAATAATATTAATCATCAATACAGTCATGGGTCTAGAATGCCATCAAAAGAGTCATCTCTCATAAATTATAGTGTGCACTCAATGAAATAGTTAAAACAAAGCTGAATTGGTTATGCAACACTTATTTGTAGTGCTGCATTAACAATAATCAGATTTGAATTTCAAGATCTGCTTATACTATAGTTGCAAACAAATGAATTAAGGCCTGGAAACTGAAACAAGAAACATAAGATCCACAACTTTAACCCAGAAAAAAATTGAAGATAGAAACATAAGATTGTCATAAAACCGAAAAAGGAATAGAAAATCTGGAAGGTCATCAACAAAAACAATTCTCAACTTGGTTTAAGTCATTAAAGCTATGCACCAACAAAAAACTAACTCGATAAAACCTTTCTCCTAGTTCTACTCTACTTGTGTTCATTTTTTGTTAATGAGACCGTCACCTCTTACAACCTCAACTCAAGCTCCGGTAAATGCAGCATAACCCTTGCTGACCTTCAATTTTCACCACAGCAAACAATCCCTTAAATCCTTCACCTATTCAAGCATTCACTGAAAAGCAATTTAAACAGCCCTTAGTGGCCATTAAATGATTTTACAAAGGCCCGTTTAGGGCAAGCATCCTGTGGATTGCATGCTAGAACTGGCTTTAAAAAAACTCGATTTGTTATGGACTGATATTGCGGACATTCAATTTTGACAAAGTAACCAAAATGTTAAATATCCAGGAATGGATGAACTCTACAAGAATACCAACCTCTGGAGCCATCCAACGATATGTTCCTGTTTCAGCAGTCATCACACCTGGCTGAGCTTGCACCCTGGCAACACCAAAATCAGCTATCTTGACCACCTGCGACAAAAAAAGAAGAAGATTGAAATCAGGGACCACCCAGCTAAATAAATGTGCATATATAAAGCATAAACATAAACTAAAGGAAAAAAATGAACCAAAACAGGTCAATACTTCATATTATAAGCAACTAATTCTTCCTCACTCCAAAAATATTAAATTTCTCTATTAGAAAACTTTTCCTAGTTTAATACGCTGAGCTTTGTTCATTGAGAGAAAGATGATCAAGATTCTACACCCTCAAATCTAACCACAGCCATACTCCCCCCCCCCCCCCCCTTTCTTCCCCCAACATACTACTAACCAGTGCAAATTCTTCTCAAATCATAATCCTCAAGGTAGTACTCTTTTTAAACCAAAATTTTTATCAATACTACATATAAAAGTAACACTTCAAAGGTGCAAATAGTGAATGACATTATTTACTCTTATAATTTATTAATTAATAGTTTTAACTTTAATTATTGATTTTCTATTAAATTAAAAAAATTCAGTCATTTTTAATTTGTTTCTTTTATACATAGCCTTTATTGAGATAAACTTTTCTGAAATGAAAAAGCATCTAATCATAAATTTTATACATTAAAATAATTAATATTGACCTATTATATCATGTACATGTGAATTACTTGTAGTTTAAACTAGTGACTTAAAAGCCTTGAGTTACCTCCATACCCGTCAAACTTTTAGTTATTTTGCGCATTAAAGGCAACAAATTTGTAAATAAATAACAAAAACACGTGCATCTCTTACTCCATTTTCATCCATCAAAAGATTGGCAGCTTTCAAATCTCTATGCATTATACCATTTTGATGCAAGTAGCTCATTCCCTCAGAAACATCAATTGCTAGTTTGAGTAATAATGGAAGCTTAAAACCAGATTTTTGTTTATGCAGAAGGTCGTAAATGCTTCCACCAGACATAAACTCTGAGAAAGGACCAAGAATATAAACTGAAATTGGAAATGAACTTTGAAAAGAAAATAAAAATTGCAAGTGTAGTCAGGCAACTAGGAATAAATAGAAAGTCGCATGAAATGAACCTGTCACAATGCACAGGTTAGGAGGGGTTGTACATGCACCGAAGAATTGAACAACATTCTTGTGCTGAATTTTCCTGTAAATTCAAGAAGAAAAGATGATTTCATGATAGTATGGCATAGATGTTAGTTTTTCTTTTCTTAAAGAATCCACAGGCAATTGAACTAGATCACCAAGAACAGGTAATATTATGGAAATGGAAAAGCAGATGAAGCAGAGCCTACAGTAATTACAAACTGTGATTGAACAGACCTCATGATATTAACTTCTTGAGTAAATTCCCTTCGGAGGTTCTCATTTAGATGCTCTATCCTAAGAACTTTGATAGCTACATCTTGACCATAAAAAGTACCTTTATACCTGCATTCGTCAAATTATGGTTCACAAGTACTATGCACAAACAAAGCATCACATTTAAGGATAAAGAACTCACAAGTCACCATAGGAGCAGGAAGCCAATTTGCTTTCATACTTCAACAGGCTAGTATCAATTTCCCAAACATCATTTCCACTACCAGGCATGTTTACATGACTGAAGTTAAGTTTGTTTCCAGTTTTCTCTAGCTCCCTAACATGATTTATTGCATGAGATCTTACAAAGGAAAGCTTCTGCAAAGCAATTGAAACTATAAGATATCAATGCACTGATAGAAGACCACAATAAACAAGATATTTCAGTATTTTCCTCGATATGATTAACCTCTTTCTTTTAACAAAATAATACACAACATATGTTGGAATGATAAAAGAAAAGGGGCACAGGCAGGAGCAAAAATAAAAGAAAATTAAAAAATTTCAATTAGGGCATATCCTCTGAATCAGAAATATAACATTAAATCACCAAACATTCATTGCACCGAATAACATGTACAGCACCTATATGTACACCAAATTTCATGGAACTGAAACACAGTTAATTTCTCTTTACCCATAAAAATAATCATCAATGTCGTAAGATAAATGTTAGTACAAAAGAATATATTTCCCATACTCACTTCAGGTGCTTTTCTTTGTTTGGTCGGGGAGGGTGGGGGAGTGGGGAGTGGAGAGAATACTCACTTCAGTTAAAATACAAAAAATTAGATGATTTAAAATCCGATCAACTGAATGTCTTGGGTTCAACATAAACCATTATATAAAAGTAAAAGGTGACTAACAAATCATCCTATTCTACCATTAGCAAGAAAGTGGCATCAAAATAATGAATTATTATATAGTTATAAGAGAGATGACTGCTCAGCCTACCTCAACTTTGGATATCTCCTTTACCAATACATTTCTGAGCTGCTCGGTATCCTACAAACAACAAACATAAAAGTATGTCAATCACAATGAGAAATTGAAGGAGAAGCACACAATTTAGAAAAGTAAACTTCTAATCAGACGAGATGTATGATAAAAAAAAAAAAAAACTACTTCAAGACTATAATAAATCAGAAAGACAGAAAACATTGTGCTATAAATATGCTGCTTAAAAGACTGACGCACGTTCTATCATTACCATTAGAAACTTTGTGACGTTCTTCCCATGCAATAATGACTTGGTGTGATATAATATCAGAAGAGAAGAAAGAGTCCAGTACCTCAAGTGCCCAACCATCAACAACAAACACATCCAAGGAATAGCCATCTGTCGTGGAAAAAGCATGTGCTTCCCGAATGTTCAACCCAAGTTCAGACAATAAAGAAGTCAACTGAAATTTCAACATAAAATATCTTTAAAAAATGAAATGAAAAATAACTACAGACCAGATATAATATCCAAAAATATCAATATAAGTATACAACTAGAATAAATGAGAGACATTGACTACCTGTGCTAGAAGTTTTGGTTTGTCATTTGTTGAAATAGTGATCTCATGCATCAGCCTATCAAATTATGAATTAAACGGATTATCTCACAAACACTCAATACAGACTTCCACAAATAAATAGAAAAGACTAACTTTCAAAGTCTTATTCCTTTCATTCCCCAGTAAGAATCCGAAATAAATGGAAATGTTAAGGGAAAAACAAAATTAGATAGGAAACATAAACGACATCGTTGACAATAAAGGCATCTAACTCTGAATATACAAAGCAATGGAGAATCAGGCTACAAACACAGGTTTGCCCAAATGTTGAAAATAGTTTGCCACAGAATACAATGAGCACTTGAAGGATAATTTATTAACTAGGAAGACCTTATTTCTCCTCTGATTGTATCTTTTAACTCTTCTACTTTGCTTCAAAGAGGAACTGCAAAACCTTTATCATTGTGGTAGAAATTGTTTTATTGTAATAAATGAAGAATCAAAGCAGTTGTATACGCACAAAGTTCATAAATTAAATTTCTATCATACACATGTATTAATAAAAAATGGTAACATGCAGAGGAGAGATGTTTTAGAAGTACTTACCGATAGTGAATTGGTTTAGCACTAAACATAACTTCCATGTCTTTAACCACTCTTTTAGCATTATGCACAAACTCAAGATCTGATGATGTGCCAAAGGCAGGTGGCGGATGCACCCTAAAGTAGAGAAAAAAGTAAAAGAAGGAGCAACAAAGCATCGAGGAAATTAGACATTACAAGAAATTTAAGATATTTAAATTGACTATTTTGACTCCTTTAAAGAAAGAAGACCAAACAGATGTTTACATAACCATGCCTCTTTTTATTGGGATAATCTGAACACTGGGCATCAGCTTTTCCTGCAAACTTCATATGCACCGACTCAACCTGGCTTCCATTCATGGCAGAACGAAGCTGTATAAGAGAAACATTTGTAAAGATGAAGCTGGCAGAGCAAATCACTTTAATTCTTTCAAAGGGTTATGATAAAACAACCAACATAAAAGAATTGCACAACCCTTTCATCAACAAGTATCAAATATCAGTAGATAATAACAAAGGGGCAAAGCGTAATCCGAAATATGAATGAGAAGATCCAGCAAAAATACTTGCACAAGCCGAACTTGGATCGCAGGTCTGCCAGAAGGATCACGTGCCTTAGAAAGTAATATTTTGTGCATAAGAACATCTTCTGCCCTCTCCACATTTACATCTAGTGCATACCTAAAACAAACAAATGAAGTACACCTTTAACTAATTAAATCTACGCCAAAAGAGCCAGTGAATGGTAATTCCAGTTAACTATCATTTCATGACAAAATAAGGGAAAAGCACGGTATTGTTGATGCTCAGGTTGGTAGCTAATAAACCAACAACCACGATAAAACCAGGAGACAAAAAAAAAAAAAAAAGTTAACGAACTCTGTTTAAACTTGCAGCCTCTTCTCTAAACGAAACCTCAGCAACGACTAACATCGAGTCGATATGGTTAATTTTCTGAATTCCGCTTCTCCTTTTCTTTGAGTCAACACACAACTATACTACCAAAACTTGAAATTCACTCACAAACCAAAATTCATCGAGTAACAAGCGAGGGGAAATGAAACGAATATATGGACAAGACGGGATCCGGTGTTGTTTACCTAGTAGGAAGTCTAGAGAAATGAGCCCAAAGTTCATCTTCAAAGGCAGGGAACGTTGACTCCTCAATATTCAAGTCCCTAAGTCGACAAAGAACTTCATTATACACTTCAATCTTTTCTCTCTGTTTTCGTCTCTGACTCGGCGCGAAATCCACCGCTCTACTACTGCAACTCTCCGTATCGGCCATTACCATAAAAAATCCAAAAAGAAGTCCTAATGATTTTTTTTAAGAAAAAAAGATTGATTAAGAATCTAAAACGGTGGTTAAAATATTTTTTGCTCTAGGATCAGAGTTGGATTAGCAACAAACGACAGCGATTATTTTTAAATTTAGCGAATGATGAAATCAGCATAGCGCAGCGTGCGCCCATAGGCTTCTCTTTTCGGCCATCCCCTTCTCTCCCTGTGTTTCTCCTCCGCCCGTTCTTGTATAAAAATATACAAGAAGCTGATGAAATAAATTTGGATTGTGTTTGGGGGAAAAACAAAAAAATAAAGAAAATAAGGTTAAAGCGGTGGGCCATAATGCGCAACGCACCAGCACAAATCTACTCGGATTCTAACGATGCCATTGCTGCCTTGCTTTGCTTATATCACCACCCCCCACATATATTAAAATTGCTAATAATAACGACTATACGTCATTTGATTTTGTTATTTTGTGCAGGTCCTGGTTATAGTTGGATTAATAAAATCCAATGTGCTTGGATGTGGACCTAAACCAATGGGACTTGTTTCTTTCCAGTCTCATTCCACTACCTAATCTGCTCCATCTCCATGGAATCTTTCTCTAATCTCTTCCCTAATTTTCAAGTCTCTGATGAATATTCTCATTGGATTTACTATATTGTAACGTCATTTCATTATAAAAATATTTTTGTATTTTATAACAAATACAGGGTTGTGCTTGCTTTTGAAAGCAACGTGCTATAGGGGGTGGCGGTCAAATCAACATGTTTTTTTTTTTATATTTTTTATTCAATTTCTATCATTTAATGCATTATCCATCCCAAAAATTAATACATCCTCACTGCTTCTTATGTTCTCATTTTATATTGCATTGCGTTTAAATTCAATATTATATTATCACACACATTCACATACAGGTGAAAAATATATTTATAAATATAATAATTGAAATGATAAAATTAAAATTAAAAAAGTTCAAATCCAAAAAAATTTAGATTTTATATAAAAATATATACAAGACAAAAAAACCTGCATAATATATATATATATATATTATTTTATAAAACTATTGAGTTATTTCATAAACTAAGTTGAAACACAGATCAATGGATGACACTTAATATATAACATGAATGTCACATATTTAAGATCCAACAAAATGTATTTATTTTTAATGTTTATTTTATGTTAATTTTCACACACACTTGTGTTATAAATATATAATTATATACATGTGTGGCTCATTTACTAATTTATATTAATTCTTTTATTAAGTTTAAGTCATGAAAATAATTAAAAATTTATTATTATTTCAAAGGACGGGAATATTTTTGTTCTTTTATATAAAATTTAACAAAAGCCAAATTAAAAATATAAAAAAAAAATACACGCGACATTGTAATATTTAAAACCCTAATTTCATCATTTCTATCAGAATATCATTTAATTTTACATGAAAAATTTTCACCCAAATTGTCGGCCATATTACCTTAGAGGGTAACAAAGAAAAATCCTATACCTAAATTTTATTTATTTATTTTGAAATAAAAAATCTATTTAAATTTATGGGTGGTTTTGTTTATTTAGTTAAAAGTAATTTTAGGAAAGTCCACTAGTTATTTTTAAGTTATTATAAAATGTTAAAAGATGTTAACTGATTTGTTAAAAAGTTATTTTATTGTTGAGTTTGGTGACCAAATAACCAATGGCGTTGATAGATATATTAAATAGCCTATCATTAACAACCTATAGGAATCAAGGGTAGGGTGCAAAAGGCTCGGAGCCTGGGCCTGGGCTTTTCTAAAGCTGTATGTCATGTCAAATGCTTGGAGTTGGAATACAAAAAAATTAACTTCATATTATTTTTTATGCTGCCCCGTATATTTTGATATTTTATCAAAGAATGTTAGCATAAGGAGAATAAGCCAAAAATAAAAAATAAAAAAAAAATACAAGACTTTAGTAATCTTCATATCTACTCCAACAAATTAAATATTCACTAGTTTTAAATCCGTGGATACTACAACTTTTAAGGAATAAAACAATAATTTTAAAACATACATCATCAGTGAAAATAAAGATAAAATTAGTATTAACAAATGCAACAATATTTATGTGATTACTACAATTAAAAGAATCATAAGGTGTGATGTGAGGTTGTTTATCTTTATTCTTTAATCATGTAATCAAGATTTGATTTTTGTTTATGAAAATGAATCATTAATATTAATTATTTTTATTTACCCATTAAATTATTGTTTTTAAATAAAAATGATTAACTCGAATTAAATCTAAATTGATTTTTTTTAAATGGCTTAAATTGAGTTTGGTTATACTCATTAACATCTCTAAATGAGAGATGAGAAAGAGAAATATTCTAAAGGTAGCTTGGAGGTGGCTGACTTATGTAGGTGGGTAGGGGCTATATACATGGTGTATGGAACTAGTAGCAGCGAAATGTGGTGGCATTGGCTGAGTATGGTGCATGCGTGAGTTATTGTGTTATCTTACAGACTTACAGTAGAGGACAATAGGATAGGATATACCAACCCCTCTTCTGTACTTATGTACGTCGTACTACATTTTTTTAGCTTTTGCTTTCTTCTCCTTTTTCCCCATTATAGAACACTCCAATTGCATAATTCCAGGCCCAGACAGTCCCTGAAAGCAGCCCATCGTGTGTCCATACATTTGCTCTGAGATTTACCCTAAAATAACATCGCAATATCTTGCGACCTCTTGGTCCAAAGATCTTTAAGTCCAAAAATCCATTCCCTCAGGATTCCCCAGGCCTAGTAGGCCAGTCCCACTTCTCTAATAAACTATAATCAGGTCTCTAATTACTTCAGCTAGGATTTAAGTAAAGCAGTAATGGAACAGCAGAAAATTGACATAGTAGCCAACAAACTAGACTATCCATTAGTGCTAATGACTTGTGTAAGTTTCAAGGCCATTGGCATCATGTCGACCGTTCGAAATTCGTGTGCTATCCTTTATGATTGTTTCTGTAAAAAAATAAGAATAAAGCGGTAATATCAAGTTCAACAAATCATAAATTACGGCTGCTATAATATGGGTGCATATCAAATTTGTACATAAAAAGAAAAAGAAAAAAAAAATAATTATGAGTGGAATGAGCGGGAAAGGAGCCCAAAGCGTGAACGTCCTTTTCAGCGGTTCCTTGAGAACATAAAATTCTAACGAGGAAGGAGGAGGGAGTGGAGGGTGTGAGAAATCTCTCACTGAAGTTCCACCAACTCTACGGCAGTGAACTAAATGGTAGGCACCCAACGGACAAAATTTGTGTCGTTAATCTGATGAGATTCTACAAATAGTAATTAAGGAGCAGAGCAGTTGGGAGGGAGATGTAGTTATGAAGATGGGGCAGGGGTGGATTCCCCCCTCATTTATTACGCTTCAGTGTCTGCAGTCTGCGCCTCTGATACCCCTGGCTTGGTAGTGCAAAACATGAGAAAAGCGAGAGAGGAGTCAATTTTCCATTATTTTGGACAACTTTAGTATTCAAAAGAGAGAGAGAGGGAGGGAATATTAGGGGGATGGGTCGTGAAGATGAAGGTTGTTATTAAATGCTCTGGTCCTCGATGTGGCTTTTGGTAGTCGAGGGTTTTTAATGCACCCACTGCAACACTCCCTTGTTTTATGTCCTTAAATTAGATCCAACAAATTCCCATTTCTCCTCACCACCTTCTCTTCTTCCCATCTCCTTCTTCTTCTTCTTCTCCTGAGTCACTGCTAGCATGTTATTCTCTAACATGGTTGAAATAGTCACTGCGATGTTGGCTCGGTTCACTCAGACAATAATCAAGTTCTACGCTTTAGATATAACTGTGTAGCTTGCTGTGCTTTGATTGAGCCGTGCCAATATCCTAGTGCCGTTTCATTCTCTTCTTCTGATATTCAAGTGCCACTATCTCCATCAGTACCGTTGCCTCCCAAACAGGCCAGCAACGCCATCATCAGGTATAATAGCCTCCACCCTACGGCCTGCATTACGTTCTTTCATCTATAAAACCAGAAAATATCATTAATCTCACACCCCAGTTCCTTATACTGATCACAGCATATATTAACCTCCTCCTTATGTTTCAAACGTTATAACATTAAAAGTGCTACTGTTTTAGCATAAAGCTATGAGAGAGAGGTCATTCATTTATTTCTTTTCATTTTTGAATGCGGCATCGGCTAACCGTTTTAGCATAAAGCCAACATGTCACTCTTAAATTTCTTCTTTTCATATATAGTATAGACTATAGATACCCTTAATTATATCTATATGCTGATAAACAGAGTTCGTCCTCTAAGTACGACTCTTTCTTCATGCCCTATCCCAGTTCATACACAACCCCTAGGTAAATAGGAAATATTTCTACCCTTTTGTTTGAAGGAAGAACAAAAGTTTTACCCCTTTTGACCGTTAAAGAATTTGGTCATCAGTCAACCTGACTCTTTCCCTGTTTGCACCCCTTGTTTTTTATTAGTGTGTTTTTACGGATTACACCTCATTTTTTACTGGGGGTTGACAAAATATATTCCACAAATCCAAAATCCACATTTTGCAATTACTTTTAACTTAATCGAATTTTAATGTAATATTTTATATTTGAAAAGTTACTATATAAAAGTTTTTCTATGTAAATGAAAATTTATTATTTTAAAAAAAATTATGAAAATTTCTTTTAATTATATTAAGTAATATAAGAAACGCAAAAATTGAACTAAACTGAACCTTTTAATAATTTTTGGTTTAAAAAATAATTAAATATGATCTCATTTTCAAAAGAGACAAAATTAGAATTTATACAGTAAGTGGAGGACCAATAAGAAGTAAAAAAAAGTTTCATCTAAAACACTAGGACCCACCTAATTAAGCTGCCACCAGAAAAGGAAAGAGAGCCGGCTCATTCCCTATTAATAAATTGAAAATTCAACGTCTTAACGTTTGAGAACCCTCTTTATAAGATGAGAGCATCTTTTTAACATTTGTAGGTAAAGTAGAGTGATAAAAGGTCATGGACTCCATTTTCCTCGTTTCATCAAATTGAAATTAGCATCCAAAATCATGAAACCAAAGTCCCGGTTGTCATTGTGGATTCCATTGTTGCAGATGACGTCCAAATAGATTTATTAATTTTGATGAACAAGATCTGTTTTACATTTAATGCCCGTACGTATTACTTTTTCAGTTTTTTAAAAACCCTAGAACATCACTTGGGTAATTAACATTTCAGCACGTAAAATGCATTAATGGGTAATTAACAAATTATGTTTTGTTGGGATATAATTTGAACCTGTACCTTGCATTAAATATGGGTCATTCAACACATGAAATAAAAGCATGGCTTTTAGTTTTTATTCCCGTCTAATTTCCTAAAAATCAAGGGAAAGACAAAACAGTAGCAGGGTTCGAAAGAAAGAAAAGCAGTTAGTAGTTGAAGATAGTTAATGCGAAAAATGGGGAGCGTTGGCCAATCTTTAATAACATTACATAAATGGGGCCGAGAAGTGGAAGGAATCTGCACTGCACACATATTTATTTACAACCACAAAACCTGCCCAATTATATAATTTATTTGTCATATACTTTTCTTTCATTTTCACCAATACATTATACTGATGAATAAAATATACTTGTTTTTAAATAAATCATCAACATAACGGATCCGAATTATAGTATCCCTACCCTAGCAGTACCTTTACTTGGTAGTCAGACAAAGATTCCCCCATTTATTAGTGCAGATCAATGGGTGGATCACCAGTTTTACTCCCATGTACACTGTTATTACCTCTTCTCAATTCATACAATAGTTCCATGCTTTCCCCGGTGCTTGGTCCACTATATTCCCTCTTGAAGGATGAATGAATGAACAGGATTAATTTTCCTTTTTTCTTCTTGGTATATGCAACACTATTCCTCCGTGTCATCCCTTTCAAAAGTTTAATCTTCATGTGTGTGTATATATATATATTTTATATATATATATATATGCATTCATTGCGTTGCATGCATGGATGCCACATTAATGCTACTAATTTATTTCTGTGTGTTCCCCTTTTTGTTATTCTCACACTGATCCCACTGTTTCTTTTGTGTCAAACCACCAGATTCTTTTTTGGTATCTGATCGGCTATAGGGTATAGCCTGATAGTTTTATCTAATATTCAACCATTTTTCGTGTTTTAAGCTAAAGCTTGTTGTAGGGTTGGGAGATTAAAGACAAGCTAGCGTTTTTAACTTTGCTTTGGAGATCAGACAATGCATGCTTCTGACTCTTACGACTTTTTCTCATGCCTAATAGAAAGCAAAGTGTGCATGGAATTAAGTAATTTGGCTACACCTTTTTATTATTTACCTTCTTTTCTGCCACTTTAATAAGATGTAAAGCACGATGGCTAGAATTTTTTATATATGCAATGCGTTATTTAAGAACCAGCTAATTCGATCATATACCCAAGTTAAGAAGAGAAAATAGGTACAGTTACTCAATTCCATTGCTAATGTCTTGCGGTTGTTTGGACTGATATTTGGTAAAAAGTTACTATAAGAAGTCTGATAGATGATAATATATGATTATGGACGGTTGGAACTAGAAGGTGGCCCCAAAGGAAGAAAGAAGGCCTTTTTTAGTTTGTTGCCATATTTAATGCATTGACTCAGTCTCAATGAGCTCTATTACTGGAAGCCACAAGGGTGCAGCCTTATTGTCATTCTAAATTTGCTGATCCAAAAATGCTGTGATCTTATCTCTATTTGGCATCAATCTCTTAATGATTTTTCTTTTTCTAATCTAATCAATTCCTATGTGCTTCAGCTGCTCTAGTAGGTCATTTGCCGAAATGGCAACAGATATCAGTGTTTGTTCTGAAGCTCAATTATTGCTTCATTTGATTTTGTTTCTTGATGATATGGTATCGAATTTTGAATCAAAGCATAATATGCGTTGCACACTTGTGATAATGTTATATATCTCTGTGATGTAAAAATTAAACTAAAAGGAATGCAGTGAATTCTAAAAATTTCAATCCCTAGGCTTAACAACTAAAACGTGTAAATTATGTAAAAGTTATGAGTCGTAAGATATAATTCATCTATATTTTGCAAGTTATGTTCATTTTTAATTTTGGTGACAACCGTAATAGCATGAATTAAAAATCACAATTCAAAAACAACATTTAATTTGGCTAAAAAAAAATTACCATTATGGCATGGTTTTCTAAAAGCGTCTTAGATTTTCCCATGCTGCGTTTCACTTTTTAGCGATGACTTTAAATGCCACAAATGTACTAAGAATTTGAATATCAAAACCAACAAAATGCGCTGAACCCAAAAGTAATGCGAAGATGATTCAAATTATGCCAAACTTATTTACAAAGTGATGAGCATTACTGATCAAATTCATTTCTGAGTTTGTAACTTGCAATTTATAGTCTTTTGATTAAAGAAACCCAAAAATCAAGCTCATCTTCAATTTTTTAATTATTAGTTTCTTTTCTTAAATTAATTAAAATTAAATTGAATTAGAATGGAGATTATATATGAATAAATATACAATGAATATTTTATCTCTAAATATGGATAACATGGTTTTATTGTAAGGGTTTTTTTTCTTTTTTTTTTTTAAAGGATGATTAGGAGAAGTGAAAATCTGAAAAACAAATATCATGATTCACAAGTATCTCTGGTGTTCACATCTAAGCTTGACTAGCATCAGTTTATCACTATATTTATGAAGAAACTACATATCAATATCTTTTGTTTCTGGATTAGTACTGTCTCACACCATGAAGTCAACCAGCCTCAGGGACCTCTAGTCGCTCACAGATGGAGCAGGGATGGTTGTCTCCTTATCCAAAGATGAGTTGCTCGCTTTCATTCAATCCATCATATGTGCTTGAATCCTAAAAAACTTATCAAAACCTGAAAAACTTTTAACCAAACTTTAAAAGAGAGTTTAGAAACCTTCTAATCACATCAAAACGAGTTGAAAAACATTTTGAAGCCTCAATTTCATTCAAAATCTCGAATTCCACCATTAACGACCCATATTTCGACATTTATTCAAAATTTTTGATTCAATAAATAAAAACTCAATTTAAAAGGCTAAATATCATCAAAAACTAATAGGAAAACCAAATATTACTTTTGTTGGAAGAAAAATGGACGTTTGGTGCAAATCCAAGAAAACTCACAAGTTGCACAATGGTAAAATCAATGGTGTTTTTTTTTATACTTTTCTTGAAATTCTAGGGAGGTTTAATACTTGGAAGATGATAGAAATTAAAAGGATTGATGTTTGGAAGATCAACGGTGTTTGAGGTTTCAAGGGACGACAATAATAAGTGAGGGAGAAAAGGGTTTCTTGAGTTTCCTATGTTGAAAGAGGGGAAAATAGGTTGATTTTAAAGTTTTGGTTTATTTGCCTTTAGACCACTCTTAATTTAAACCCTTTTGCAAAACAATCCACTTTTAAAAATTAAATATATTTTCTACATTATTTTCAAAAATTGATTTAACTTTCAAAAAGCCATAGTCAAATATATTTTCGAGTTACCATAATTCAAAATTTTCAAACTCATTATGAGCTAAAATTCCTAATTTACCCTCAAAACTTCTAGACCCAATTTCAGGATGTGACATGGTTTCCATGTAACAACCCATTTTCAATGAAATCAGAACAGTGATTTTGGGACCACAAATCCTAATCCAAAAGAAAATTTATTTTAATATTATTTTATGGTTTACAATATGATAGGAATATCGTATAAAAATTTTGTTAAGAAAATTTTAATGGTTACATGTTTAATTGATAAAATGACCAAATTGCATAAAATGCAAAAGTTGAATTCTAGTAGCTAAAAGGATCAAATAGCTATGGAACTCAAAGTTGGAGGTCCTTATATGGAAAACAGACCATTAAGAGGAGTTAGTAGATAAATTTGATGAATCATCTATGGAAAATTAAATAAAGAAAAGAACTAAATTGGAAATTGAAATAATTAAAGATGACAATAAACTAATATCATCTTATTTCATAATCTTCTCCAAATTAAAATACATGGAAACCCTAGCTAAGAGAAAAGAACTCGACAATCTTATTTGGCTTAATTAGGTATGTTTTCTTGTCTGGTTTTTAGTAATTTTTATATTTTCGAGATCGTAATAACCTAATCTAGCTATTTTGAGGATTAATTTGCAAAGTTATCAAAGTATTAAAGTTTTTCCATGAATGAATATGCATGGATTATGAAGTTTTATGGTAGAAATGAAAAGATTATTGATAAATAAACAACTTTTGTAAATGAAATTTTCATCAAATTGTGATTTAGGAACTAAATTGAAAAGATGTAAAATTCATGGAAAAATTCTGATTTTTGTGAAATAGATGAACTTTTATTGTTATATGAAAAATTTGGCTAGGCTTGGAATAAGGGTTAAGTTGCATGAAATTCATTTTCTAAGCCTAAGGACAATTAAAATTAATCAAAATTATAAGGGCAAAATTATAATTTTTCCTAAGATGTGAATTAGATTGAATTGAATATGAATTGTATTAAATTGAGTTAAATTTACTCGTATAAATCCAGATAGATCAAATACGAAGTCAAATCGTGGAAAAGAAAAAGTGTCGGATTAGTAAACTTTTGCATACACAAACATTTGTCGAGGTAAGTTCATGTAACTAACTGTGTTTTAAATGTTTATGTGATATGCTTGATTTATATGTATGTGAATTGTATAATTGTTAAGTATGAAAATAAATCACATATCCGACAATGCTTGACAATAAATAAATCTCGTTTGAACAAATTAAATTAAATGGATACAGGGTTCCCGAAATGGTTGTGGTTCTGCATATGTTGTGAACACACCATAGCTCGAAAGAGCGTCCCGTTATGGCTCACATGAGCATCCTGATATAAGCTCTCTTCAGCTTTCTGATATATGGTTCTTCTAAGCTTCTTGTTTATGTGCTCCTATAAGTATTCTGATCGGTAATGATCCTGCATATGTTGCGGACACACTGCAGCACTTATGAGTGTCCCGATATAAGGCTATCTGGAGCTTCTTGATTAAAATCTCTTTCATGAACTTCCTGATAATAACTCTTCAGAGTTACCCGTTAAGCTCGCATGAGCTTTCTAATTTAAGCTCTTATGAGCTTCCTGTTATTAAGCACGGATAAGCTTCCCATTACAAGCTCACATGAGCTTTCTGTTATTTGGCTTGGAAGAGTTTCCTGTTTAAATGCTCAATGAGCATTCCTAAATATGAATTGACGGAATATAGGATGTACACTTTGTGTATGTACACTTTGTATGTACTAACCATGTATCCATGTGATATGATAAGTGATTTAATGGATAAAGTTATGACAAATGACAATATGAATTTATGATAAAAGATTATGGACATATGTTTAATCACATGAACATGACTTGTATATGAAGTTTGAATACATGATGTGGAAAGTATATGAATAAGGAAATTTGATTAATGATAAGTTCACACTTGTTTATTGTTTTTCATGTAAATTACATGACTAAAATGCTTGATGAGGATATGTGTCTAGGAAAAAGTCCAATTTGGCTTGAACATGTTTATTTGCTTACCTTAAATGTGAATTAATTGGTAAGTTAATTTCCTATTATACGAACTTATTAAGCTTAAAAGCTTACTTTGTTTTATTTTTTCTATTTTATAGTACTCGAAAGCTCGTAAAGGTTGGAACTTGGTCGGAGCCACATCACACTATCCCTCAGACTTCTCGGTTTATATATAGCAAGTTAATTTTGGTTATAATGGCATGTATAGGTTAAATTAGCCAATGATGGCATGTAAAAGTTTGATTGAAACTAGCCATTTGTATGGCTTGTGTTTAGTATATTTTGTTATGTATATACATAGTCCAAGTGTGTTTGACATGTGTGTTTAAAATGGTTTAAATGATGGAAATCATATGTACTTTTGGATTAAACTAACATATTTGGTAAAACATGCATATATGTGAATTGGGTCAATTAGGCAAGTTTGAAAACATGAATACATGTGATGATATGTCATGTATAAAACTTGATTTTGGCTTGATTTGAATGTTTTTGTAACAACCCAGTTTTTAGTGGTGTCGGAAACAATGGTTTGAGATCACTAAAATCTGACAAATGAGCTTGTAAATTTTTTTATTTAGTGTGTATGAGCGATTTATAAATTTAGGAAAAACTATGAATTGGTGACTTATGTTTTAGAAATATTTATTAGATTATTTGGTTTCAAAAATGAGGAAACGAGACCTTGATTTTATAAACCGAGCCTTAAATATTTTTATAAATATTTATGGAGTTTTATTAGGTTAGTATTAAAATTTTATTAGAAAATTTTAACGTCTTGACAGTTAATTAATTAAAAAGGACTAAATTGAAAAAGGTGCAAAACTTGCCAATTAAAGAAATAGGGATTAAACAGCTTAAGTGGTAAATAAGGGAGGACCAAAAAGGAAATTACACATTTTTAGAAGGCTGAAATGATTTGTGTAGAGAAAAAATCTTGAAATTTTATGACTTAAGGGCAAAATGGTCATTTGGGAAATTAATGTAAAAATAAAAATAAGTGACCAAATTGAATCTAGACATTTCTTCATCAATCTTCAGCAAAAAAAAATAGCCATAAGAGGTCCTCCAAAAGCTGGTTTTTTATATTTTTACTACATGTGAGTTCAATTCTTGCTCTTTTCTTGAAATTTTTGTGTTTTTGAGACTTTTACAATTAGGTCCAACTACTTAATTCATTAGTTTTTGATTTCATGGGTGATTTTGAAAGTTACCATTGATTAGTGCTGGAATTTTATAATGAATTAATATGGGTTTGAAGCTTTAATTTTATTATATGATGAATTTATCAAGTGATTTCAATATAAATTGATTATTAGGACCAAATTGTGAAAAGATTGAATCTTAGGTTTAGTATTAAATTGTGTTTATCAAAGGTTGTGTAATAGCTTAGAATATTTAGATAAAGTGTTAATTTAGAAAAAAAAATTAGCTTATTTGGTGGGAAAATTGATAATGGACTAAATTGCAAAAACTGTAAAAGTTGAGGGGTAAATGTGTAATTTCAAAAATTAAAGGGATAAATTGTGAAGTGAATTAGAATTGAATTATATTCTAATGAGTAAATAATTTTATATTATAAATTAAGAACCCAAAGAAAATTATGAAAAAGAGAAATTAGCTGAATAGTCCCTGAATTACAACAAATTCTATAAATTGGCCCAGGTAAGTTCATATGGTTGAACTTTCATGATTAATTGTTAATTTAGGAATGATATAATATATTATTTCATATTTTTGTTATTGAATTATAATTATTGTAAATATATGAAAATTGAATTGAAAGTTCAAATTAAGTGGAACGCAGGATTAAGTATGATCGTTCCGTGATATAAGATGAATTGACGGATTAGACCATGATTGGACCATGTCAATGTTTGAATGTAAGACCATAGCTAGGCCATGACATTTTAATGAAAAGACCATAACTAGGTTATGGCACCTTGAATGTAAGACCATGGTTGAACCATGGCAAAATATGTATACGTGTAAGACCATAGTTGGCCTATGGCATCCTGATGATAAGACCATAACTGGGTTATGGCATTATGAGTGTAAGACCATGGCAGGGCCCTGACAATTGTGTAAGACCATAGTTGGACTATGATATCAAGAAAATGATGTACTCAAATCTGTAAGACGTTTTCTAATTTGACAAGGATTGATAAGTATTACATGGATTAATGTGAAAGAAATTAAATAGTTATTGATATTGAGCTCAATTATGTGAATTCATCAATCGAGGTTGTGATTAGCAGGAAATGTTGTAAAATGTTTAATCTAAATAAATTATTTAGTACGTTCGGTAAGATTTATATTTAAAGCATATGAACTTACTAAGCTTCATTAAGCATACTCGTGTTGTTTAATGTTCTTTGTAGATTAGCGTGAGGTCGGAGGATCGGATCAACACATCAAGCCACATTATCCAGATTAATCCGGTAGTTTTTGCATTGTAAATTTTGGTTTATATGACATGTATAGAGTTGGTTTGATAATGAAATAGATTGAAAGGTGGTTATGAATCTTAAATGTTTGTATGTAAGTAGTTAGAAATAGAATTTGATAAATTTGTAGAATGAGTTAAATAGGTAAGTATAAGTAATGGAAATGTTTGAGATGTTATGTCATGTTGAGAAAATGTTTTGGCTTGCATTGGTTGCATGGTTAGGATATATTGGTATATGAGATTGTTGTGTGCAAGTTGATGTTAAAAAGGGTGAGGAAAGTGGCATTAAAATGGCCTATTTTTGTCCATGTAATACCCCTTATCCGTACTCATTGCTAAAATAGGGTACGAGGCATTACTGGAGTTTACGATTTTTTTTACTCAATATATCCCCTTTTATAGATATCTAATCTTCCCTGCAAATTTTAAACCGAGACCAATCCACATCAACCAAACCAATTCAACATATTTTCAAAATAAATTCATGCATATTTATAAGATAACGTCATCACATACCCAAAACCAGGTTTGTTAACCATACCAATGGCTAACTTTACATTCATTTCACAGAATCATTTACTTTATTAGCTTATACATGCCATTGATTTCCAAAATAAAGTTTCCTTATATACCGAAATCCTGAGGTTGATAATGTGATGTATCTCCGACCAAATCCGACATCTGAGCTCTTAACACTACAAAACAGGGGAAAATGAAACAGGGTAAGCACTTTGTGCTTAGTAAGCCCATGTAACAAGAATTATACTTACCTAATATTTTCAATACAATGTAATAAGCATTCATATATCCATTCAATGCATTATTACCCTACCATACACAACTCAACATTCAAGTTAATCCAATAATTTTCATGTGACAATAATATATACCATGATTGGTACACTCATCAATACCATGAATACCATTCCCTTATTATTTTTCCATATTTATCCCGTTGAATTTCTTGGAATTTTCGATGGATTTTCAGAGGTACACTTTTAGTGTACATTTTCGGGTCCGTCAATTCATATTTATGTGCACACATTTCCATTTCAGAGAGCACACTCCCGCGAACCTCATCCTTACAGTAAGATTATCAGTCCAGGCTAAATCCCCTGTAATATAAACTCATAGAGTATTGTCGGGATTACCAGTCCAGGCTAAATCCCCTGCAACGACAATTACTCTAATGAGCTTGGATCTGAATTACCAGTCCAGGCTAAATTCAGACCCTAATTCGGATTACCCGTCCAGGCTAAATCCATTTTACACATATTCTTCGGGAGGGCTATATCAGGATAGGATCACCCGTCTCGGCTAGATCCTTTTTATCGTCAATTCCTTTTCAGAGATCCATCGAAATTTCCTTTCATTCAACCAGGATTTCTTCCCTTTTTTATCAAATATATCAATGTTTCATAAATTTCCATATAATGAACATTCAAATCATGTTCATATAAAAAAAAAACATACATTTCAAGCATTTAAGAATATAATTCAAGTTACATGAACTTACCTTGATACTTGTTCGTGTACAAAAATCTACTAATCCTGAACTTTTTCCTTTCCTCGATCTAGCTTCGTATTTGAATCTTCTGGATCTAAATAAATAAATTTAATTATCAATTTAATACATTTCATGTTCATATGCAACAATTTCTATAATTTCATTATTATTATTTATAGTTTATTCAAAGCTGTCTATTTGAGTCATAGTAACTAAATTATTTATAACTCGAGCTACGCCACTCCAAATTAAGATCCGTTAATTTTTCCTGAAACTAGACTCATATATCTTCTTACCATAAAATTTTCAGAATTTTTGGTTTGGCCAATAAGTACAGTTTATTCTTTAAATTCACCCATGTTTTGCTGTCTGACAGTTCTGACCCTTCTTCACTAAAAATTAATTATCTCTTCATACAGAATTCGGATGATGTTCCCGTTTGATTCTATTGAAAATAGACTTATTTAGGATTCTAGAAATATAAATTTAATCCCATAATTATTTTTATTCAAATTTTTATGATTTTTCAAAGTTAGAACAGGGGAACTCGAATTCATTCTGACTTTGTCTCATAAAATTCATTATATCTCATGATTTATAGATCCATTGCTTATGTCGTTTCTTCTATGAGAAACTAGACTCAATAAGATTTAATTTCATATTTTGTTTAACTTCTAATTCGATTCCTAAAATTTATAGTGATTTTTTAAAATTAGTCTACTGCTGCTGTCCAATATTATTTTAGTGCAAGCTGTTTATTACCATTTTTCCCCTAAGCTTTTAATAAATAACAATTTCATCCCTACTCAATTAGCCTCTTAATTGAGCTTATTTTTCTCAATTAACACTTTATTCTATCACCTTAAACTAATTTACAACCTTTAGGAATCAAAATTTCAGCAATAAACTTTAATTCCAAACATTTTCACAATTAGGTCCTAAAAATCAATTTCTATTGAAATTACCTAGTAAAATCATCTCATAAATAAATTAAAGCTTCAATTTCATTCTATTTCATCATAAAACTACAGAAATAAACCATGGTGACTTTCAATTTCATCCATGAAATGAAAAACTAATGAATTTAATAGTAGGACCTAGTTGTAAAAGTCTTAGAAACACAAAAATTACAAGAAAAATGCAAGGATTAACTCAATTGGTGCAAAAATTATGAAATACAAGCTTATAAAACCCTCCTATGGCGTTTTTAGCTGCTGGAATTGAAGAGAAATCTAGAAATTTCTTATTTAGTCCTAGCTTTATTTAGTTAATTTTGTAATATTCCAATTTTGCCCTTAATTTATCAAATTTCCTGTTGATTTCATGCCCTTGCCGTCCAGCCCAAATAAATTTTGGGTCTAATTTCCTTTTAAATCCTCTCTTATTAGACACTTAAGCTATTTAATCATCCCATCCACTTTTACACCTTTTACAATTTAGTCCTTTTCATTCCTAATGAAATTTTAATACCACATTACTAACATTTCATAAATATTTATAAAATTATTTTCGATTTGGTTTTATGAGATCGAGGTCTCGATACTTTATTTTTACCCAATTTCTTCAATAATTTCTTTTTCTAACTAACCACTAAATCGGTAAAAAATTTATCGATATTTTCATATGATTTTCCTATTATATAAATATTCATGCAAAAATATTAAAATAAATTTCTCTTTAAATCGGATTTGTGGTTACGAAACCACTGTTCCGATAACATTGAATTTAGGCCATTACAGTCCACATGGGCAAAGACACAGGTGTGTGTCTCAACCGTGTGTGACACACGGCCTGGCACATGGGCATGTGGTCTGGCCGTGTGTCCCCTGCACTTTGAAATTTCAAAACAAAATGCCCAGGTTTTTGCACACGGCCTAGACACAGGCGTATGGCTCGGCCGTGTGAACCCTGCACCTTGCACATTGCCTAGAACATGAGCTGAGATACGACCGTGTGTCTCACATCGAATGCCCACACGGCCTAAGATATAGGCGTATCTTCTGGCTGTGTGAGCCACACGGTCTGGCCACATAGGCGTATGTCCCCTGTTTCTAAGAAAATTTTTGACATTTTGCGAAAAAATTCTTGAAGTCTCCAGTCGAGTCCCGATTTATTTCTAACGCCTATTTTGGGCATCGAAGGCCCATGTAAGGGACCATATGAGTGTTATATGAATGAGTTATGATATATGTATTAAAGATTATGAAATGTTCATAATTAATCCATAAAGTCTAGTAATGCTTCATAACCCTATTTCGGCAACGGATATAAGTTAGAGGTGTTACATTTATTAGTATCAGAGCTTCGGTTTAGTCTATTCTCAGAATGAATATAACGTGTAAAGTGTCTAGAAATACATGCCATATAAATCTGTGATAGTGTGATGTGTATGATCCGATCTAATCTTTGTTTTTCTTATAGATTGTAAAGATGTTAGATAAATATGAACATACTGAACGTGATGAAGCTAATAGCAGAGTACAAAAATCTGAGCATGGGACAAGTAATAGTGTCTTAATTTCTCCGATGCAAGAACAGGAACTCAAAAATATGTTTTATGGGTTTATGAACCAATAGTTTAATGAATTTATGTAAGAAAGAAATCAGGCTTAACAACCTCCTTCCTTTACTACACTATCTGTAGCACCCCTGGTTGCACCTCTACCTCTTCCAGTAATTGAATCCAGTAAACATACTCCTATAGAAAAACTTAGAAAGCTTGGGGCCGAAGAATTCTGGGGTAGGTCAGATGATGATCCAGTTAAAGCTGAATATTGGCTTCAGAATACAATGAGAGTTTTTGAAGAAATGGCTTGTTCTCCAGATGATTGTTTAAGATATGCAGTTTCTTTACTGAAAGAGGAAGCATATAATTGGTGGATTATCATTGTGGTTGTGGTGCTGGAAGAGAAAATCACTTGAGAATTTTTCCATAGTGAATTTTAAAAAAAATATGTTGGCAAGAGATATTTGGATAAAAAGAAGAGGAAATTTCTTGACTTGCAACAAGGTAATCGATCAGTAGCCGAGTACGAAAAGGAATTTGTATACCTTAGTAGATATGCCCGGGAAATTGTATCAACTGAAGAAGAAATGTGTATTCTGTAACTCTCCATACCCGTACCAGAGACTGGGATAGGATACGAGGTATTACCGAAATTTTCAGAATAATTTCAATTAATTTATATCATTTAGTATTCATTTTCATGTTTCATGTAACATCCTTTTCATATTATAATTATCGTATCATATCAAATATTCTATCCGTGAATCACTGGAGTTCTGATGGATTTTTCAACAGTACACTCAAAGCGTACATTTTCATATTCCATCAATTCATATTCAGAAATAACCCTTAGAACGTTTAATCATCAAGTACTCTATCGAGTCATACCTCATGTAATTGTAGTGAATCAGGACTACCTTTTCAGGTCAAATCCTACCCACCTTAAGTTATCATAAGGAATCATATATCGTGTAACCGTAACGAATTAGGATTACCCTTTTCAGGTCAAATCCTATCCACCTTAGGTTACCATAATGAATCATATATCATGTAGCCGTGGCGAATTAGGATTACCTTTTCAGGTCAAATCCTATCTGCCTTAAGTTACCGTAGTGAATCAGGAATAAATCCTATTCACTTTAAATTACCATAGTGAATCAGGAACAAATCCTATCCACTTTGAGGTATTATAGTGAATAAGGAACGAATCCTATCCACTTTATATTCTCGAGAAGGATTTTTTCAGATTAATCGTCTGGGTTATCTATTTCTGCAACACATGCAGGAGCTCTTTCATTTGGGAAATCACCTATGTCAATCCGGAACCCAATATTCAAACAGATTTTATCCCTTTCAAATAGTTTCAGAACATGTATTATTTCTTTAATTTCTACATCCATCCATTTCATATATTCAATTAAAATACCATACAATATTTAAATTGACATATTTACATGCTCATTCAAGTTATACGAACCTACCTGACTAAATTGCAGAAATACCAATATTTAGGGATATTTTGGTAATTTATCATTTTCTCGATTTTCACCCGATCTTAAATTAATAATTTCATTCAATTTATTAATTTAGATAATAAAACAATTCATTCCCTTCAATTTGGTTATTTTTGACATTTGTACAAAATTGCCCCCTAAAGTTTTACTTTTATTCAATTTAGTCCTTGAGCCTAAAACATGCAAATTAACCATATTAGCTGAATATTCATATATATTTTCCTCCTCCTCCTCTCCATTCCACATCCTTAATGTATATAACATGCTTATAAGTAACATTATCTATAATTTCACTATTTACTTATTTGTATATTCAAAGTTGTCCATCTGTGTCATAATCACTAAATTATTTTTATCTTAAGATACAGAACTCCAAATTAAGATCCGCTAATTTTTCCTGAAACTAGACTCACATGTCTTCTTACCATAAAATTTTCATAATTTTTGGTTGATGATCGTTTTATGAACCACTAAACTAGACTACAATCACGATTAAGGCAAGTGCACCTATAGAATGGTAGTATTAGTTACGGTAAGTCCAAAGTATCGTATCCACAAGGACTAAAAGTATTAGTATTAACTATCTTTCTATTATTTAGCTTAAAATAAAAGGGATTTGTTTTTATCTAAATTTAACTAAACTAATTAACTAATTAATGCGATAGTGAGTGAAGAAAGAAATCGAAAAAACCAATAATAAAGACAATACCCAAGGAAGAATCCACCTAGACTTCACTTATTATTCTGAACCTAATGATTTTTTCACTTGTCTTGATCCATAGAAATCCCTAAATTATGTTAATATCTCTTTTGAAACTAAAAACAATTGACTCTAGGTTGATTAATTGAAATCTCTTTCTAACTAAAACCCCTATTGTCGCATTAACTCGATCTATGGATTCCTGTAATAGCCTAAATTTTCAGTGGTGTCGGAATAGTGATTCGAGATCATTAAATCCGACAAATGAGTAGAAAATATTATTAATTTAGTGAATATAAGTTAAATGTGAAGTTAGAAATTTTTTGAAATAGCGAATAGTGTACTAGAAATAAAGATTAAAATAATTAGAATCAGAAACGAGGTATTGAGACTTTAAAAATTTTAAACCGAGCCATAAATATTTTTATAAATATTTATGGAGTGTTAATAAGTTAGTATTAAAGTTTCGTCAAGAAATTTTAAAGTTCCGATAGTTAATTGAATAAAAAGGACTAAATTATAACAAATGTAAAATTATGGGAAATGATTAAATGGCTTAAATGATAAAATAAAGAGGGTTTAAAAGGAAAATAGACCCAAAATGTTTTGGGCTGGACGGCAAGGGGCATGAAATCAAAGGGAAAATTGATGAATTAAGGGCAAAATTGGAATATTACAAAATTTACTTAATAAAGCTAGGACTAAAGTGGAATTATCTAGATTTCTCTTTATTTTTCTGCATTCTCATCAGAAAAAACACCATAGAAGGGTTTCCTTAAGCTGGTTTTTCATATTTTTACTGCAAATCGAGAACCCAAACAAGTCGAGAAAAAGAAAAAGTAGGCGATTAGTCCTGAACTTTCACAAATTTTGCAAATCGACCTGGTAAGTTCATATGGTTGAAGTTTAATGATTATATGTTAATTTTATGAATTATATAATGTATGATGAAATATATTTATTGATGAACAGAGAATAAAATAACAACCCGAAAATCGAATAAATGATCAAATTGAGCGGAACGTCGGTTTGAGTACTTCGATCGATGATAAGTGACAAGTGATAAGTGGTAGCTTTAGCTACACTTATCTCGATCAGCGACAAGTGATAAGTGATAAGTGGTAGCTTTAGCTACACTTATCCGATCGGTGACAAGTGATAAGTGATAAGTGATAGTTTTAGCTACACTTATCCGATCGATGACAAGTGATAAATGTGATCGATGTAAGACCGCAAGTGGCGGGACTATGACTTCAAAAAGTGATAAGTGATCATACGCAAGACCATAGTTATACTATGGTAAAGTGAAAGTGAAGTACTCAATTTTCTGTAACCGTTCCCTAATTTGGTTAAAGAATGATATGTGACAAATGGGCCCAAAATAATTAAAAGAAATGAATAAGTGGTAGTAAGTTTATACAAGGGAACTCACCAATGATCTGTGGTTGACAGTGAACTTAATAATTGTGTATATTGTATAAGTGTATAAATATTTGGTAAGATTTATGTTTTACGCCTATGAACTTACTAAGCTTCTATAAGCTTACTTGAGTGTATTCAATGTCTCTTGTAGATTGACGTGGAAGTATACTGGAGGATCGGTTCAACACAAAGAATCACACTATCCAGATTATCTCCTAGTAGCTTTTGTAAATTTTCTTTTTGATTTATATGGCATGTATAAGGTTTGATGATTATATAAATGCTAAGACTTGTTTAATGAATATACATTAAAGAAAAAAATGATAAATATGTTAAATAGTATGATTATAGTAGAAGTATAATTTGGTATCAAATTGATTGAAATGAATTGGTTGGTTGGATTAGTCTCGGTTTTAAAATTTGCAGGAAGGTTAGATATTTATAAAGGGGTTATATTGAACAAAAAAAAACTTTGGGATTTTGCAAAAATTTTCTATGGTTTCGATTTAATTACGTTTGGTCTCAAGTATGTTTTGGGCTTTGGAGGCCCACCTAAAGGACGTCATGACATGTTTTAGTAAATGAATAGTATTTAACTTGTATTAACGAAAAATTAATCTGGTAAACTCTGGTAATGCCACGTACCCTATTTCGGCTATGAATACGGGTAAGGGGTGTTACAATTCCCTTATTAGATTTGACTCTAATCCGACAGATTTATGTCGCCCTATTTCTAGGGTTGCATGTAACTTCACTTAATTATGTGAGATCTACTCTTAAATAGAGGCTTTTGCTCTACTGAATAAGCACATCAAACTTGGAATAATATCCTGAAAATATTAAGGCAAGAATTAAGAAAACACAATTAAGAACAAGGACAAGTATTTATCATTAAAATTCAGAATATTAAATAATAAGATCCGTCTTAGGTTTCATCTTCCCTTGGTATTTAGGGAGTTTAGTTCATATTGTAGTAGGAAAACATCTCAAAACTAGGAAAACGACAAAACATAAAGAAACCAAAAAAATTCGGGAGAAAAATTGGATGGAGATCTTTAGTCTTGAGGCGATCCTGCTTCCGAGCTGAATCCGTTGGCGTTCTTCGAGTAATTCCTCTGTTTTACTCTGTGTGTCTCCCCCTTAGACCCTTTCAGTGTGTTTAAATAGACTTTGGAATGCCCAAAATAGCCCCAAATTAGCATTTTCCAAGTAGAATTAAAATAGGTCTCGACAGGGACACGGCCGTGTGCCACGCCCGTGTGATGGTGCTTAGGCTGTGTGTAATTCTGACATGGTTTTAAGTTGGCACGGCCATGACACACGGGCGTGTGGCCTACCCGTGTGTCTCACATGGGCATGTGGATTACCCGTGTGGAAGTGTCTAGGCCGTGTGCAGCACTTAAATAAACCTATTTTGTCTGTTTTTAGTCTTTTTCTTGCACTTTTTGCTTTCATATGCTCATCTTGATATAAAACATGAAATTAAAGGATTAGGAGCATCAAATTCACTAAATCTTATGATAAATCATCCAAAAATATGCCAAGCATGGGATTAAAATATGTTACTTTTGAGGTTTATCATTGGTTTAGCCAATAAGTACAGTTTATTCTTTAAAGTTACCCCTATTCTACTGTTTGACGGTTCCGACCCTTCTTCGCTAAGAATTAATTATCTCTTCGTATGATATTCAAATGATGTTTTCGCTTATTTCTCTTGAAAATAGACTCATTAAAGATTTTAGACATATAAATTTAAGCCTTTAATTATTTTTCTCCAATTTTTGATGATTTTCCAAAGTCAGGGGAACCCGAAATCATTCTGACCTTATCTCACAAAATTTATTATATATCATAATTCACAATTCCATTGCTTACATCGTTTCTTCTATAAGAAACTAGACTCAATAAGATTTAATTTCATATTTTGTTCATCCTCTAATTCGATTTCCACAATTTATGGTGATTTTTCAAAGTTAGTCTACTGCTGCTGTCCAAAACTGTTTTAGTGCAAAATGTTTATTTATCATGTTTATAACACCCTTATTTTCTTTCTCTATACTATTTCTCTTTACTTTCTCTTATTTTCTCTTCACTAACATAATAAGAACATAATACATTATATAAGAAAACTCTACATTAACATCATTTCCATGCTTTTTCAATAGTATTAAACTTAAAAATATATTGAAATCTTGATGTTCTTACCTTGTCTCATTGATTTCAATTTTAACTTGATTTTCTCTCTCCTCAAGCTTCTATTTCTTGAATATAACTTGATATTCTAGCTCCTCATAGTCTCCTTGTCATCTTTCTCTCTTGGTAGCTATGGAAATTCTTTTGATTTCTAAGTGAAAATGGTGGATTTTTTGTGGGAGGACCAAATTGTAAAGAAAAGAAAACTTTCTTTCTTCTCTTTTCTTCTAACATGAATCGCATGGGTGGAAAGATGATAGAAATTCTTCATCTTTCCTTCCTTATATATTAAATAAATTAATAACAAAATAATAATAAATAATAAAATATCTGTAATACCCCAAAAATTTTTACAGTAAAATATTATCCGTGATATAGTAAAATAAGGAAATACAGTGACAAAAAGGGAAATTTTGAGTTATGTCAATATTAGGAAGTATAATATTATATATTAATTCAAAAAAGGACTAAATTGTAAAAGTGAGAAAAGTTTTGTTGCATACTCAAAATTTGAGGGGTTAAAGTGTAAATATGAAAAATTTGAAGGACCAATAGTGTAAATATTTTAAGGGTGGAATGATCTAGAAACTAAGGAAAGTGGATGAATTAGGACCAAATTGAATAGATAAAGAACTATGAGGGACTAAATTACAATTTTACCAAGTTAAATGATGACTCAATGATGAAATTTTAAAAGATAATAAAGGGTAGAATGGTCAATTGGAAGAGAGAGAAATCTAGAAAGTAATAATGATGCTAGATATATTTTGATATTTTATAATTATTTAATTAGATAAATATTATTTTATTAATATTTTAATAAGATATTTTATTATTATTTTATTAGTATATAAAAAAAGAAAGATGAGGAATTCTCATCCATCTTTCCCATGCAAAACCAACGTGAGAAGAAGAAGAAGAAAAGAAGTTTTCATTTCTTTACAATTTGGTCCTTTTACCAAAAATTCTCCATTTTCACCTAAAAATCAAAAGAATTTTCATAGCTACCAAGAGAGAAAAATGTTAAGAAGACTATGGGAAGTTAGAATATCACAAGGAATAGAAGCTGAAGGAGAGAGAAAATCAAGATGAAGATTGAAATCAATAGAACAAGGTAAGAACATCATGATCTCAATATATTTTTAAGTTTGATATTATTGAAAAAGCATGGGATTAATGTTAATGTAGAGTTTCCTTACATATGGCCCTATATTATTGATATGTTAGTGAAGAGAAAATAAGAGAAAGTGATGAGAAATAGTGTAAAAAAAGAAAATAAGGGTGTTATAAACATGATAATTAATATCTTGCACTAAAATAGTTTTGGACAGCAGTAGTAGTCTAACTTTGAAAAATCACCAAAAATTGTAAAAATTGAATTATAGGATGAATAAAGTATTAAATTAAAGATTATTGAGTCTAGTTTCTTATAGAAGAAATTATGTAAGCAATGGAATTGTAAATCATGAGATATAATCAATTTTGTGAGATAAGGTCAGAATGATTTCGGGTTCCCCTATTCTAACTTTTGAAAAATTGTAAAAATTGAATTATAGGATGAATAAAGTATTAAATTAAAGATTATTGAGTCTAGTTTCTTATAGAAGATTATTGAGTCTAGTTTTTTATAGAAGAAATTATGTAAGCAATAGAATTGTAAATCATGAGATATAATCAATTTTGTGAGATAAGGTCAGAATGATTTCGGGTTCCCCTATTCTGACTTTTGAAAATCATCAAAAATTGGATAAAAATAATTAGGGGCTTATATTTATATTTTTAGAATCTTTAATGAGTCTATTTTCAAGAGAAATAAACGGGAACATCATTCGAATTCTGTACGAGTAGATAATTAATTTTTAGTGAAGAAGGGTCAGGACTGTCAGATAGCAGAACAGGGGTAAATTTAAAGAATAAACTGTACTTATTGGATAAACCAAAAATTCTTAAAATTTTATGGTAAGAATATATATGAGTCTAGTTTCAGGGAAAATTATTGGATCTTAATTTGGAGTTCTATAGCTCCAGATATAAATAATTTAGTGACTATGACACAGATGGACAGCTTGAATATTCATAAAAGTAAATAATAAAATTATAGATAATATTACTTACAAGTGCGTTATATACATTAAGGATGTGGAATGGAGAGGAGGAGGAGGAAAATATATATGAATATTCAGCTAGAATGGCTAATTTGCATGTTTTAGGCTCAGGGACTAAATTGAATAAAAGTAAAACTTTATGGGTAATTTTGTAAAAATATCAGAAATGACCAAATTGTATGAAATGGATTATTTTATTATTTAAATTACAAAATTTAATAAAGTTATTAATTTAGTTCAAGATCGGGGAAAAAATGTTTTAGGGATTAAATTGAAAAGTGTTGAAATAATGGAAAATTCTGATATTTTATAGAATTCATGGGCTGTTATCAATATGTATGAGAATAATAGCTGGAAATAAGGATTAAATTGCAAGAATTTTATTTTCTTGACCCTAAGGATGAAATCATCATTAAATAAAAGTTTAGGGGCAAAATAGTAATTTTGCCTAGAGCATTAATTAAATACATTAGAATATGAAATGAATGAAAATGATGATCAAATTTATTTATAAAGATCCGGACGACTCAAATAAGAGACTTGATCGTGGAAAAGAAAAGATATCGGATTAATGAAATTATAAACACAAACAAGCAATGAGGTAAGTTTGTGTAACTTGAATTATATTCTTAAATGCATGAAATGTATGTTTTTGATATGAATATGATTTGAATGTTCATTATATGAAAATTTATTAAACATTGACATATTTGATGAAAGGGGAAAAAATCTCGGTTGAATGAAAGGAAAATTCGACGGATCTCTGAAAAGGAATTGACGGTAAAAAGGATCTAGCCCGGACGGGTGATCCTATCTTGATATAGCCCTCCCGAAGAATATGTGGAAAATGGATTTAGCCCGGATGGGTAATTCGAATTAGGGTATGAATTTAGCGTGGACTGGTAATTCAGATCCAAGCTCATTAGAGTAATTGTCGTTGCAGGGGATTTAGCCTGGACTGGTAATCCCGCTGTAAGGATGAGGTTCGCGGGAGTGTGCTTTCTGAAATGAAATGTGTAAGACCATGGTTGAAAGATACCATGGCAACAAGATATGAAATGTGTAAGACCATGGTTGAAAGATACCATGGCAACTTGACGAGGAATGAATAAGACCATGGTTGAAAGATACCATGGCAACGTGATATGAATTGAATAAGACCATGGTTGAAAGATACCATGGCAACGTGACATGAAATGAACAAGACCATGGTTGAAAGATAGTATGGCAACATGACAGAAAATGAGTAAGACCATAGTTGAAAGACACTATGGCATCATGTCAAAGATAAATAAGACCGTGGATGGGAGACGCTATGACATCTATTAAACAATTGATATTCAGGTAATATGTATAAGATGACGAATGAATATATGAAATGGTAGTGTGAAATATTTACAACAACTGGTCATATGGAAATATATATACAAAATAGTTGTATGAAATAATTATGAAGATAGGTAAACGAAATAAGTATAAGTACATGGAATATAATTTATGTTAAGTTTGATATAAACTATTACCGGAATAAATATACATAAAATATGTGGAAATGATGAAGCATGAAATATTGATATAATGAAATGATTGATATATATTTATGAAGAAACGGTAAGAGAATGATATGTTTCATGACATGTACATATATGATTATCTTTGATATGTTGATACAAGGAAATTATGTAAGTAAAGACAATTATTAAACTCAAGTGTGACATGTCGAGAAAATAAGTATATCAATGTTGAAGTTATCTGAAAATATTCAGTAAACTCCGGTAATGCCTCGTACCCTATTCCGGTAATGGTTACAGGTAGGGGGTGTTACAATATCTCATTAAAATATTAAAATAATATTTATCTTATTTAAATAATTAAAAATATCACCAACATCATCATTACTTTCTAGATTTATCTCTCTTTCAATTGACCATTTTTCCCTTTATGATGATTGGGGGCACGAAAAGATGGGAATTTTTTGTTTTGTCAGATCGTGCTCAAAAAATGGAAAAGGTGTACAATAGAAAAATGCAACAGGAAAAAATGAATAAAGAATCATACAAGATAAGCTCTTCCAAATCATTTTCAGCATTCCTAGCTAAAAAGTCTAGAGATGATTTTAGTCAACTCACCTAAATGCCAGAATGATCAAGTAAGAATATGACGACTCAATTGGATTTTGGGGTAACTATTAAACCTACAGCTAGTCTGGGCAGTGTACAGAATGCTCCCAGGCCTAAATGCAAGTATTGTGGGAAAAATCACTTCGGTGAATGTAGATGCAAACAAGAGCTTGTTATAAGTGCGGGGCCACTGATTATTTTATTCGAGATTATCCTTAACTGCTAAAAGAGGATTGTCCTTAACTGCTAAAAGAGGAGGGAGAACAAAAAGAAAAGCAATTAGCCACTTCTTAAAAAAGTAGACGTTCAGGTCAGAGTAGTGCTATTGGGACTGCTCGTTCGGGTATGAGAGATTCTGCTGCTCGGTCAAAGGCTAGGGCACCTGCACGTACTTATGCTATCCGAGCGAGAGAGGAAGCTACAACTCCAAACGTAATTACTGGTACATTCTATCTTTTTAATGTTACCGTGTATGCATTGATCGACCTTGGGTCTACACATTCTTATGTTTGTACTGCATTAGCATTAGAAAAGAAATTGTCTGTTGAACCTACTGATTATAATGTTCAAGTCACTAATCCATTAGGTCAAAGTGTAATAGTTAATTTGGTGTGTTGTAACTGTCCATTGAAAATAAAAGGCTGTGAATTCCCTGCTGAACACGGGCGTGTGGTTGGCTGGGTGGCACAAGTCAAAGAGTTACACGGGTAAGAACATGGGTTGGGACACGGCCGTGTGTCTCATATCGAATGCCCACACGGCCTAAGACATGGGCGTGTCTCCTGGCCATGTGAGCCACATGGGCGTGTGTCCCCTGTTTCTAAGAAAATTTTTGACATTTTGCGAACAAATTCTTGAAGTCTCCGGTCGAGTCCTAATTTACTTCTAACGACTATTTTGGGCTTCAAGGGCCCATATAAAGGGACCATATGAGTGTTATATTAATGAGTTATGATATATGTATTAAAAATTATGAAATGTTTGTAATCAATCCATAAAGTCCGGTAATGCTCCATAACCCTGTTCCGGCAACGAATATGGGTTAGGGGTGTTACAATTTTTGTGTTGGCTTGGAAATGTGTTAAAATGTCATTGTAGGTGGAAGAAAAATTTGGTGAGAAATAATGCTTGGAAATGACCTTATTTTGTCCACATGGGCAGAGACAGGGGTGTGTGTCTCAGCCGTGTGCGACATATGGCCTAGCACATAGGGGTGTGACTTGGTCATGTGTCCCCTGCATCATTGAAATTCAAAACAGAATGATCAGAATTTTTCATACGGCCTGACACACCGGCGTGTAGCTTGACCATGTGACCCCTGCACCTACACATGGCCTAGTACACGGGCATGTGACTTGGCCGTGTGATCCAAGTCAGAGAGTTACATGGGTACAGACACGGGCTGAGACACAGCCGTTTGCCCCATTTCAAATGCCCACATGGATTGACCACACAGGCGTGTGTAACTAAGAAAAATTTTGAATTTTTTTGAAAAATTCTCTGAGTACTCGGTTTAGTCTCGATTTGATTCTAATGTATGTTTTGGGCCTCGAGGGCTCATATAAGGGACGATGTGATTGAATTCTGATATGATTGGTAAATTTTATGAAATGTCTATTAAATGTTCTGTAAATTCTGGTAATACTCCATAACCCTGTTCTGGCGACGGATACGGGTTAGGGTGTTACACTCCAAGTTCGGGTTACCAACTAACCTTGACTGCATGCCAAGGTTGAAATCGATAATTGAAACCGATGAGTATCTTCCCATCAATAATTTTAAAATTTTCTGATAGGAGCTTTGTAACAACGCTATAAAACCACTGCACAACCATGTGATTGGACTTTTTGCTTCTTGTTCCCAAAACAAATTTACAGGAATTTTTGTAGAACTCTAACCATTTTCCTCGACATTGACAAAGTGGGCATACAACTTTAGCATATCAATTTCATTAGAGCAATGCCTATCGAGCATCACATTGACATCCATGTCACCTTTGGCCTCAAATATAGCATATCTAACAAGGTTAAGTGGCATTATATATCTATATTTCTGTAATAGCCTAAATTTCAGTGGTGTTAGAAACAGTGATTCGAGATCACTAAATCTGATAAAAAAAGTTTTAAAATTTAATAAATAAATACATATGAGTCAAGTGTGATGAAAAGGGAATTTTTGGATTAGTGGATTTTGTGATTTAAAAAGAAATTAATAAGTAAATTGGGTCTAAACCGAGGTATCGAGATCTCGAGTTCATAAACCGAGCCATAAATATTTTTAGAAATATTTATGGAGTGTCATTGAGTTGGTATTAAAATTTCGTTAGAAAATTTTAACGTTTGGATAGTCAGTTGGTTAAAAAGGACTAAATTGAAAAAAATGCAAAACTAGTTAAATGATGATTGAAAAGCTTAGGTGACTATTAAGAAGGGTTTTAAAAGAAAATTAGACCCAAAATGTTTTGGGCTGGATGGCAAGGGGCATGAAATCAGCAGGAAAATTGATGAATTAAGGGCAATTTTGGAATATTGCAAAATTTACTTAATAAAGCTAGGACTAAAGTGGAATTATCTAGATTTCTCTTTATTTTTCTGCATTCTCATCAGCAAAAACACCATAGAAGGGTTTCTTTAAGCTGATTTTTTATATTTTTACTGCAAATCGAGAACCCGAAGTAAATCGAGGAAAAAAGAAAGTAGCTGATTAGTCCCTGAATTTTTACAAATTTTGCAAATCGACCCAAGTAAGTTCATATGGTTGAACTTTCATAATTATTTGCTAAACTAAGAATGGTTAAACGTATTATTTTAAATATATTTGTTATTGAATCATGAATATTGTAATAATATGAAAATCAAAGCAAAAGTTCAAATTTAGCAGAACGCATGATTGAGTACTGTTGTTCAATGAATAGTGACGAATTGAAGGATGAAACCATGATTATATCATGGCAAAGTGCAAGTGTTAAAGTGTAAGACCATAGCTAAGTTATGGCAATGCGACAAAGTGTTCAAGTGAAAAATGTGAAAGTGGAAGTCCATAGTTGAACTATGACAAAGTGATAAAGTGTGCCAAATATGGCAAAGTGAAACGTGACAACGAGTGAACAACGTACTCAAATCCGTAAGATGTTCTCTAATTTGACAAGTGTTGGTAAGTGATAGTTGAAGCTAAATGCTGGAATACGATTGAATATTTGATATTTTAAAATTGAGCTCAATGAAATGAATTCATCATGTGAAATTGTGGTTGACAGGTGAACTTAGTAATTATGTATATAGTATAAGTGTATGAATGTTTGGCAAGATTTATGTTTTATGCCAATGAACTTACTAAGCTTCTATAAGCTTACTTGAGTGTATTCAATGTCTCTTGTAGATTGATGTGAAAATATACGGAGGATCGAATCAACACTGAGGATCACACTATCCAGATTATCTCCGGTAGCTTTTGTAAATTTTCCTTTTTAACTTATATGGCATGTATATGGTTTGATTATTATATAAATGCTAAGACTTGTTTAATGAATATGTATTAAAGTAAAGAGTGATGAATATGCTAAATGGTAAATTATAATAGAAGTATGATTTGGTATCAAATTGGTTAAAATGGATTGGCTGATTTGGATTGGTTTCGATTTTAAAAATTGCAGGGAAGGTTTAATATTTATAAAGGGGTTATATTGAGCTTATAAAAAAAATTCCCTATGGTTTCGGTTTAATTTTGGGTTGGTCCCGAAGTATGTTTTGGGCTTTGGAGGCCCAAAAATTAATTCGTAATAACGAAAAATTAATTCGGTAAATTCTGGTGATGCCTTATACCTTATTTTGGCGACGAATGCGGGTAAGGGGTGTTACAATTTCAAACTCATAATTGTCCTTCAATTTGATGTCGACATTTTCTTCTAATTCTTGACCGAAGCTTATTCAATTTTATGCTCCGCTAGAAAGCCAATTTTGTTGATTTGGCTGATAGAAAAATGATCCCAATATCGGTGTCATAAATTTGACTATCGTAATAAATAACAACTTTAATTCATCTACTCATCATCGTCCAAATAACTTGTTTCACATGTTTAAAATGAAAACATACTACAGAAAAATAAGTATTCATTATTCAAATTAAAATAGCGACACTTACTTGAACTAATTTACTTTGTTAGGTCAATTTTTAAACGTCAAATTTTTAACATCAACGATGGCCTCCTTATGCAAACCTCCTTATGGAAACAATCTGCTCGAAATTTAACTATGTCAACCTCTACACAAAATGTCTTCATTTTATAGGAAATTCTACCACCGAATATGAAATATAATTTCAAATTGTTGAAAAAGATTGGACTTGACAAGTAAAAAATACTTATTGGTAAAAGCATTTTTTGAAAAGTTTTTAAAGATAACATTATTATCTGCCACGAAATAGATTGGATGGAATGTGTGAATTTTATCCTGGGTTTCCTAAGTGTAAGGTTAGGGCTAGATCATGGTTTTAAGAAATGTGCTATGGGGGACATGTTTAGTTGGGGGGAGGCGTTTTTGTTTTCTCTCTCAAAAAATGACCAATGTCCCTAAATTTCGAGAAAAGTGACTTAAAATACTAATTTTCGTTTAAAACCGATATATTTACCTAATTCCTCCGTTTTTGTCTTATTTTTTCTATACATTAATAAAAAATTATATAATATCCTTTACATAGAATGCAAGTGAATTAAAACCAACATATAATAAATATATATGTATTATGAGTTGGTTAATCCATTGAATTAAGACTATAAAGATGGATTAATTAAATTAGTCAACTGAATCTTATTTCGGTTTGCATTGATACTTTTATTCGTAAAAGATGATGTAGGCTTAAGCTCACTTAATCACGTTTTATCCTCCTATTTAAAAGTTGGAAATAGATTATAAAGAGTTATAGATATTATATAAAAAAATTTAAAATTATAATAAGAGAATGACTAGCTAAGTGGATTAAGTATGAAAAAAAATATCAAATCCAATGATTTAACTGTTTTGTAGCTATCATCAATAATGTTTGAATCAGACCAAATCAATCGATTGAACCAATTGGATTGAGCATTAATTAAGACATCGATTTAGAAAAAATTATTAGATTAATTAATCCAGTAGACAATATAAATAAATTAAATTAAATTATTAAATTATTTTTTTAAAATTTTTAATAATTTATTCAATCAATTCGATTGAATTAATAAATTAATAACTTAATTGATTCCGTGGTAAATCCGATTTTGAGCTACCATGGCTTTATTAATAAGGCATAATCTTTCCTCATCCACTCCATCTCTTCTCCACCTCATATTTCAGAGTAGATGCCACGTCGTGGGATAGTTGGGATAGTTATCTGGGCTAGCCAATCATATCAATCCTTAAGTGGATGACCCATTTCTCCATCCATTCACCTTAGCAACCTGATAAACACCTATTCCTCCTCTAATTCCAACCACACAAATCGAACCTCATCTTATTAAAAGCCAACCTCTCATTGTTTTTCCATTTGAGTTACTCTCATTGCGACTCTGGATATATTCAGCAAGCCTTGCCCAATGGCCACCATCACCTCTGCCGCTGTCGCTATCCCATCTTTCACCGGCCTTAAAGCCGGTGCAACCGCAGCTAAAGTTAGTGCCACAGCCAAGGTTGCAGCCTCTCCAGTCCCAAGGGTCAGCATCAAGGCCTTCCTCAAAGACGTTGGTGTTGCTGTTGCGGCAACTGCTGCAAGCGTAATCCTTGCCAGCAATGCCATGGCCATTGAAGTCTTGCTCGGCAGTGACGATGGGGGTCTGGCTTTCATTCCCAAAGAATTCAGCGTAAGCCCAGGGGAGAAGATTGTGTTCAAGAACAATGCCGGATTCCCACACAATGTTGTGTTCGATGAGGACGAAATCCCAAGCGGCGTCGACGTATCCAAAATCTCCATGCCTGAAGAAGAGCTACTCAATGCCAAAGACGAGACTTACGCTGTTACCTTGACTGAGAAAGGAACCTACAGTTTCTACTGTTCTCCTCACCAGGGTGCAGGTATGGTTGGAAAAGTCACAGTTAACTGAGTTATACATTTATCTTTTCAACCCCTTTGTGCTTTGTATGTATTATCTCACACATCTCTTCTACTTTTTGAGCACTAGAGTTTTGAGTATTGGGGATGGATGAGGTGATATTGAAAAATCATCTATGATGCTTTTGTATCTTCCTATCTTGTACTTTAAATTTGTCTCATATTTGCTTGTAACCGGATTTCAGTTTTACCCTTCAACATCTTAGCTCTGGTTACCGAACAGATGATTTATTTTAATTCTGCTTTGCCATCTAAATTTTCTTTTTAATTTAAACTGACTCCTAATGATATATAGTTGAAGGGATATTCCCAGTTCTAATGAGATAAATAAAACATAATGAGCCACTCCCAAAAAAACATACAAAGGAAAATATCATAAATGTGGTGCTCCGAGGACGAGGTAGCAGCACCACCCATCGAGTAGCCTCTAAGCTCTATATCTATGATATATACCACAAGTCAAATGGTTTGATAAATGACCATTCCAACTTCCAGTGAGGAATGGGTTCAGCGTTTGGAACACACATTCCTTGCTTAGGCTGTTTCCATGTAGTTGCAGTTGCCAACTCTTTGACTTGAAATTGGAGGGATGGCCCTTATCATGAGACTCTGGACAAAAGCTATCATCTGCTTTATACAAAATAATAACAACAACAAAAAATCAATTAGTAACTCTACCCCTATCATGTAGTTGTCCTTCGCAGCTGCATTTTACAACTCCGAAGTGACAGGACATGGGACTGAAGTATTCCTCCCATAACATGTTGTGTTCTTACCGAGGCAAACCCGACGCACATAATACTGAAACCGGGGAAATAAAATGGCGCTCTTTCGGACAGGAACAAAGCTGGAGGAATGAGTAAACTAAGTCAGTCTTAAATCCTGAATCAGTCTAAGGATGAACTGAATCGAGTTTTGGTTAACCTGTTAGAGGAGAGAAAGCCAAGGGGGAAGCAACATTGGCAAAGGAACCTATGCCTGAAATAATCCCTTGAGCCTTCCCCTGAATAAAAGAAATAGGCATTAGCCTGTTTTAACGAACGCATACAAAGCTTTATCTACCAAATAATACCTGCTCACAGGGCCCAACTTGTTTAGACACGATGCTCCTTATCTGCATATTGTAAAACAAACATTGGTATGCTGCAAGTATGTAAGATTTTGTAAACAATAAGTAAAAGCTTACACATGGTTGTGAAAAAACATAGAATAAGGAAAACATGGCCGCTGCATAAGGTACCTGCCATTTTATTTGAAGCAAAACGACAGTTAACCGTATTAAAAGTTCAAGGAAACTAGAATTTTGAGTGTTGGTTAAGTTCAATATTTACCCAGAAGGACCATGCAATGCTATAGAAGATCATCTGCATTCAAACCCATAAATTATTAAATAAAGAATTACGAAACATTACAATTACAACTGTTTAAATATACAGAATATTAATGGAAAATGTAGCTTACATGTGCAGAGCTAAAAAATAGGCCTACGGACAACAATCTCTCCTCTCCTAGAGCAGGAGCTAGTATGGGCATGAGAAGCAGCTGCAAGATTGTTTTCATTTTCAGATCAACAGAGAAATTGCAGATACAAGAAGAACCGAATGACTAAAAGGAAGTGTCATGCCTGGGATATGGTCCCTGCAACTCCAGTTATAACCATTAAATCAGCAAACTGATCTTTGTTGAAGTGAAACCTGGCCTTTAAATAGTACTGCAAAGGAAACTTCATCTGGTTCATCTATTGGTAGCACAATTTAAGATTATAAAAGTTGAAATCAGGAAATTGCCGAAAAACATACCAGTAATGAAGCATGGAGGCCAACATCCGCAAGATTGCTGAAAAATGAAACAATTGCCGCTTGTGAAAATGTCAAGCTGTTACACCATTGCCGTTCAATTAAGAATATTAGGTACTTTCGTTCAAAGAAGAATCAAACAACAAAAGCATTGAAGTAAAAGCTTTAATGCCAACTAAAACTCTTTTTATCAAACAAAGGATAACTTCAGACACCTGCTCTTCAACAAGGCAAGCATATCCTCCATGGAAGGCATGGTTTTGAACACCTGCATTTTCTTGCCCGGCTCGTCGTTTTGATTAGCAACACCATCAGATTTTCCTTCGGAGATAATCGGGGTTGAAAGGTTATCATTTATGATCGAATCCGGGAGGAAAACCCTCATGTAAACCGCTGAAAGCATCGCCATTGCTGTCGAAACCTGGAAAGTGGAGGCAGTCGAGAGAAAGCGAGTAGACAGAGTTCCGCAGACAAATGCACAAGACCCAATACCAGACAGAATCCCAAAAGCTGAAGCTCGTCGCCCTTCCGGAACATTGTCTGCCTGAAAAACATCTCAAGTTTCAGACACTGTAAAACATTGACGCCGGAAAAATCATGGAGGGAATTTGGGTAAAGACCGTTAGGATAAATAAAACTAGCCCGCAGTACAGAGGCAGTCGCTTATTGAGCTTAATGGCAATTTAGGAAAGGGCCGAAAGGCCAATTTAATGAAGAGAAACGAAACAGATGTTTACCACATAAGCAAGAGAGAGACAATGGACACTTCCTTCGCAAAACATGGCAGTGAGAATCTTGAGGATATAGTAGGCATAAAAGAAGCTCCTGGTTCTGCTGTAAGCCAGTATTGCTGCCAAAAGAGGAGTGCGTCATTTCCATGTTTTTCGGTCTTCAACATTGGCAAACAGTTTTGCAGCATCATAGTCAAGCTTTTATGAATTACCCATATTTCCTTTTCCTCTTGAGTTGAGGCCATACATCACAATTTGGAATCTGACTATAAATTGCAATACACAGTTAATGTATTTCTTTATTCAGTGATGGATTCCAACTTGTAATATTATCCAGGTTAGGTTTTGCTATTTCTTTATTGCCACTCCTCCCTGGTTCCTATTTTGGTTAATAGATGTTGGTACGTAGGTTGAAGCTTTCCCTTCTAGTTTAAGTCCTCGGGACTTACGAATAAATGCTACATAGTTTTTGTCATTTTCAACTCTGAAAATGAAATATACATATACATAGTTTTGCACTGCAATTTACCTAATGGAAATATGGTGAGAGTGATGGGTACTGTAAGCAAAGCCTTCCTTCCGTACTTATCAGAGAGATTACCAACCAAAGGCATCATCACTAAGGATCCAAGCCCAATGATCTGCATAAATCGTGTGGCCCTTTATGTTAATGGCTGCTTTTGTTAGTTAATAGTATCGTAATTAGTAACCCCGAGTAAAGAAAGATAAAAGGGAATGCCAATTGGCCATTTCATGTTTATAGAAGACAAAAGTTCCAATTCCAAGAAAGAAGGGAAAAGAAGGCAACACATGTGACATTAATGTGAGCGTGGGTCCTCTCTGTCTCACTCTACTTTGTTCACTCTCACACACATAACTGAAAGGAAATAGCCATAAAATATTGTTTTTTTCCCTTGAAACCGAGGGGAAGTTTCCTTTCATTAACCTCAAAAACTTTGTCTTTAGAGTCACATGTTAACAAGGAATTTTTGCCCTTAATCAAAATCTGCTACTGTACCCTTGAAAGATACAAATAAAATTAAACAGACAACATTGACCCTTGAAGATGGTAAAAAAAAAAAAAGAACAAACATATTTGATTTGATTTATAATGCAGAAACTTCATCACTCAAATGAGGTTTAATCAGTCAATTCAATGAAAAATACCCAGCAAATGATAAAACACTATTATCTAAATTAACGTAAATGTCAACAAAAACATGGATGCAATTACTTTAATAAAAAAAAAAAAAAAAAAAGGGTGACAAGGAAGAGTATTGCTAAATGAGATTTGATCGAGCTCTTTATCCATGTTTCTTTTTATTCAGGCGACACTTAAAAGGATCCATGAGAATGACACATTGCTTGTGAGTTAATAATGAATTTTATCTCTTTTTTTTTTTTTCATATTTAGTAAACATTACGAATTAAAGAGAAAATTTTGATCAAGTTAAAGAAAAGTTAATGTAGTACCTATCATTCGTTAACATTCAGTACAAAAAGGAAATACCAAGTTTACACGCTAAGCAACTGTTGATTCATTAGACTCTATCTTTAACAATATTTCCTTCATTTGAACCCTGTAAAAATCACGAATGTTGAACTATAAAAGTAAAAGAGACTATGAAAGGGAAATAGTGGAAATTATGTAGAAGGTGCATGGAGGTTTTGAGGTTGGTCCACGTGTGTTCAATGGGGAGGAGACAGAAGTGGAAAGCATCTCTTTTGAAAGTTGATATAGAAGGGAAGTTTCGTTAAGTTAGTAAGACAAAACAGAGTACCATTTCTGATTCCTAATAGTTAACATCACAATTTGTTAGAAATTGTATTTCACAACTATATTTTTTTCCATTTAAGATTAACCAAAACCTTCAACTATGTCTAATTTAAGGACGCCCTTGTGTGTGTGTGTTTCTGATAAACTGGAAATGGGAAGGAACTGCATCTTAAATATGTTCTGGTTTTGGATGACAATTAACATATATATATACATGCAAGAGAGTTAAAACCTTAAAAAAAATGGCACTAGGATATTATTACCGCTTGCTGGAATCCGGAGATGTAAATGGCGAGAGAGCATTCATCTCTTCCGGGGCAAAGCGCGGCCATTGTAACGTCCGTGATGGCCGGAATCACCATGAAGGAGGCAAAGTTGTGGAGGAAGAGTGTCATGAAGAGGTGTCTTAGCCCTGACAGCTTTCCCATTGCTCTTTCTCTCTCTCTCTCTCTCTCTCTCTCTCTAACTGCAAGCTAAGGAGAGAAACACTTAAAGGGGAAAAACAAATAGCTCTCTCAATCTACAAGCAAATAATTTGAAAACAAGAAGACTGTAAAGGACGTTAATTTAAAGCTTAAGTGAAGTGTAAAGTTTGCCGATTTTATATCACAGTTTCGCATGTCATTTTCGCTATTTGTAGTGGTTATTGGTGAGTCATAAGCTGACAGCTTGTTTTCCACATGAAGAAATCACAGACAAATAAGAACAATAACAAACTCGACGTTAGGCGGATGTTTGAGGGGGGGGGGGGGATTTCAATGTAGATTGCTTGATCCTCTTGATGCCAAAATAAGGAGGCAATGTCACAGGTTGTAGCTTTAACCATGCTTCTTTTCCCTTTCCCTATTTTTAATACAGCCGAAAAGTGAAGTTAAAGATAATTATGTAAGAATGCGTAGCTTGCAAGACCTGTCAAAGGGTTAAACAAATTTGAAAAAAGAAAAATCAAATAAGGACCCCCTTTCGAAGCGTTAGTGAAGTATCTCATTACGCCTCGAAGCGTGCAACCTTGGTGTTTGGCATTTGGATTGGGTTTACGTCACTTGAACTAATTCCTCGGGGGTTATTATGTGTGTACTATATTTTCTTTTATGAGCTAAAGTTTCATTCATCCAAAAAAACAGGAATCTTGCAATAAAGAGTAATTAAAATAAATCGAGCATAATTAGAAGTTGAAAGTAACAAAACATATAGTATTAAGGAATGAGCGAGTTGCAACATTTATAAGCCCCAAGCTTTCAGAACTATTACTACATTTTTATATATTTATAATATTCCAATAATTATAAATGAAATAATTTAATTAATTAAAAGTTATATATTTTGGTTATGGACTAAGAGTTCATTATAATAAGTTAAATCTCTTAAATACGAAGAGTTAAAGCATTTGATTTTTTGACAAAAAAATATAATTATTCAAGTAGTATTATTTGAATAGTTATGTTTATTTAAGAGATATTACTTGAATAATTGTATCTTTTAGTGTTATATTTATTTAAGAGATATTAGTTGAATAATTATATCTCTTTTAAATATGTGATTATTAAAAAAGATACCTATTGAAAGTTATGTCTCTATAAAGATACATGAAAATTTCTATAAATAGAAGTGGAATTTCATTTGTAAAATATACCAAAAATTCTCAAAAGTTCATTCTATTCTTCTTCAATGTTCTACCATTCTTAGATTGTTTTGTAAAAATTACTGCAAAAATTCTTTATAGAAATTGATTTTCTTGTTATACTCTGCTCAGTGCTTAGCAGACTATTTTTATCAATGCAAAACGCAAATAGTCATTGAGCTTCATTGTATGCTTGAGTTTAATTTGCTTGAAACTCATTTGCACACCGAGTATACGTGGAGCGAATAAAACTTTAAAATTAATTTGGCATAAGATGATAATGCATGGTGGATTGATATTGGAGCAACCAAACATGTATACAAAGATAAAAACATGTTCACAAATTTCACACAAAAATAATGTGAATATGGCAATAACTTGTACATGGAAAGTTCTTCCGCCATCAATCAAAGGCAAAGGGTCTGTTGAGCTACAATTCACATCTGGAAATGTTTTAACCTTGAATGATGTATATTATATACTAGAAGTTAGGAAGAATTTAGTGTTTGGAAGTATGTCAAATAAGTTAGAATAAATTTTTTTGTCTAAGGGAGGATTTTTGGTAGGAAAAGGGTACATGTATGAGGGGATGATCAAACTCAATATTATTCTTAAGAATAAAGATGTTGTTTTTGCTTATATGGCTGAATCTTATTGTTTATGACATTATAGATTAGATAATTTAAATTATAGAAAATTGAATGACCTGCATAAGTTAGATTTAATTCCTTTTTCAATAATAATATTGAAAAAACTAGAAACCCTTTCCCTAATGTTAAAAGGAAAACAAAAATATTTGATTTGATACATAGTAATTTATGTGACATGTATAATACTCCTACATTACGTGGAAAAAAATATTTTATTACTTTTATTGATGATTGTTCTAGATATTGGTATGTATATTTATTGCATTCAACAAATGAAACGCTAGATAAATTTAAAGTTTATAAGTCTAAGGTTGAACTTCAGTGTGAATCATTTATCTAGTACTTAAGATCAAATAAAGGTAGAGAATACTATAACCCAAGTTATTTTGAATTCAATGGGATTATCCATCAAGTTTCAACCCCTTACACACCACAATAAAATGGAGTAGTGGAAAGAAAAAATAAATAAAGCCTTGACTGAAATGGTAAATTCAATGTTATTATTTTCAGGTCTTAGACAAAAATTTTAGGGAGAAGTTGTTCCAACGACGGCTTGTCATATATTGAATAGAGTTCTTAATAAGAAAACTAAAATAACCCCCTGTGAACAATAGAATAAAATGAAACTAAACTTTAATTATTTGAAGGTTTGGGATTGTAGAGCTATTGTCAAATTTCTAACAGCTAAACGTAAAAACTTAGGTGAAAGAGAAATTGAATGCATATTTATAGGATATACACATAATAACAAGGCATATAAATTCATGATACTGTTATTGAATTAAGAGATGTTATTTTTTATGAAAATATATTTAGTTATATTTTAAGACAATTATAGTCACAACAATGGATTCATTCTTCAAGTGAGAATGAGATTCCATTGGAACAAGTTGATAATAATGATCAATATTTTCAAGAATTAAGAAGAAGTAAAATATTAAAAAGACCAAAGATGTTGGACCAAATTTTATTATGTTCATTGTAGAAGGTAAAGATGAAAGTTTAGGCAATAAGATACATTATTGTTATAATACGAAATTTGATCCTATTACATTTAAAAAGGCAATGAAATTTTAAGACACTACTTTTTGGAAAGAAGCTATAAATAATGAAATGGATTCAATAATGGAAAATCTCTATATGGGCTTAAACAAGCACCAAAGCAATGGCACCAAAAGTTTGACAATGTTGTTCTAGCTAATGGCTATGAAATAAATGAATTCAATAAGCGCATATATAGTAAATTTGAAAGGACAAGGTGTCATAATTTGCTTACGTAGATGATATGCTCGTATTTGGCACTAATTTGAAACAAGTAGAAAACTCAAAGAAATTCTTATCAAGCAACTTTGCTATAAAGGATATGGGTGTAGCAGATGTTATTCTTGGGATTAAAATAACTCGAGAGGAAAGCACTATAGCTTTATCACAATCACATTGCATTGAAAAGATGCTTAAAAAGTTTGATCATTTCAATTGTATACCAACATCTACACCCATGGATCCTAAAAAAAAGTATTTAGTATTGGTAGGAAAATTGGTCAATTGAAATATGCAAGTCTAATTGGTTGTCTTAAGTACATAATGACTTGTACAAGACTAGATATTATATATGTTGTTGGGAAAATAAGTAGATACTCAAGTAACCCAAGTAATTTACACTAGCAAGCTTTGAATAGAGTACTTAAGTACTTAAAGAAAACTATTAACTATGGGTTGTGCCATAAAGGATAGGGCTGTAAATGAACCGAACTTGAACGAACAAACCTTTGTTCATGTTCGTTTGTTTATTTTTAAGCTTGTTCGTGTTCAGCTTGTGTTCGTTAAGAATTTTAAATTTTTGTTCATGTTCGTTTGTTTAATGTTCACGAACATGTTCATTTAACTTAATCGAACATGTTCACAAACATTAAACGAACATGTTCATGAATATGTTCACGAACAATGTTAATAAATAATAAACAAACAATAAATACATACATACACACATATATACGAACATGTTCATCGAACGCTCTGTTTATTTATAGCTCAATATTTTTATAAGAAAATATCATCAATAAGTAAACGAGTCAATAAACGAGCTTGTTCGTGAACATAAACAAACTGAACACACCTTTATTCATGTTCTTTCCTTTATTAAATGAACATAAAAATTTTGTTCATACTCGTTTATTTAGCTTAATAAAATGAAAATAAACGAATGTTATACGAATAGTTCATAAATAGTTCATCAAACGTTCTATTCATTTACACCCCTAATAGAGGACATCCTTTAATTTTAGAAGGATATTCGAATACTAGTTGGATTACAAGTTTGAAAGATCATGCTTTTACTAGTGGATAGATATTCATTCTTGGTGGAGGTGTCATTTCTTGGGGTTCTAAGAAACAAACATGTATTAATAATTTCACTATGGCAGTTGAATTTATTGCATTAGTTGCTGCATTTAAAGAAGTAGAATGGCTAAGAAATTTGCTTTATGATGAACCTCTATAGCCTAAACCAATTTCACATATTTCTATCTATTGTGATAGTGAGGATACTCTAGCAAAGGCATGTAGCTAAGTTTATAATGAAAAATCTAGACACATTGGATTAAAACATAGTTATGTCCAACAATTAATCTGTGAAAAAAAAATAGAATAAAAATAAATAAAATAAAGAACACACAAATTTTACGTGGAAACCCTTTCGGGAAAAAAACCACGGGCAGAGGAGAAGAAAATTCACTATGTCGAAAAATTTGTATCAATACAAGAGGAATAGACTATGTCTATTTATAGGCTTGTAAAGCCATATTCTAGTAGGATTGAAACACCCTATCCTAATCAATATAAAATAGATGAAGTTTAATAAGGTTTAAAAAACCTTATTCTAAAATAAAATAAAAGAAATCTAGTTCTATATGGATTTTACTTTTATTTTATTTTCCATCATATTCTATAAGAATTTGGGTCACTTAATTCTAACAATCTCCACCTTGACACAAATTCTCAATGAACAAGTTCTTCATTGCGAACTTTCAATAAACAAGTTCTCCACCTCTTCCATAAAACCCCTTAAGGGTTTAACTCAACAATGAACACCAACCAAGTCTAAGCAATGCTCAAACTTGGTTTTAGGAAGTGACTTAGTCATCATATCTGCGAGGATTTTCATGAATACTAATTTTGCTCACAACAATATCACCACGAGCAATAATATCACGAACAAAATGATACCGAACATCAATGTGTTTTGTTCTCTCATGAAACATTTGATCTTTTGTAAGAAATATAGCACTCATTTTGTCACAAAATCATGTGCTGATTTGAAGGCCTTCATTGAGTTCACTAAATAGTCCCTTCAACCAAATAGCTTCTTTGCAAGCCTCGATGTCGCCATGTACTCGGCTTGGTGGTAGACAAAGCGATCAGTAGTTTGCAAAATGGCTTTCCAACTAATTGCACAACCTCCGATTGTAAAGACGTAACTCATGAGAGATCTTCTTCTATCAAGGTCTCCAAAAAATCAGCATCAACATACCCTATGACTCCATCTTTAGTTCTTCCAAATCGTAAGCAAACATCGTGAGTGCCTCGTAAGTATCTTAAAATCCACCGAATCGCTTTCCAATATTTTTTACCGGGATTTGCCATGTATCCGCTAACTACACTGATCGCATATGATAAATGCGGGCGTGAACAAACCATAGCATACATGAGAGATCCCACTTTGCTAGAGTATGGAACATGTGACATGTACTCAATCTCATCATCCGATTGTGGAGACAAAATCGATGAAAGTCTGAAATGGGTCACTAAAGGAGTACTAACAGGCTTAGCACTCTGCATATTGAACTCCGCAAAGAACTTTCTCAATGTACCCTTCTCGACTTAGGTACAATTTACTTGATTTTCTATCTCTGAGAATCTCCATACCAAGTATCTTCTTTGCTGGTCCTAAATCTTTCATCTCAAATTCTTTACTTAGTTGGGCTTTGACCTTTCTTATCTCTTCTTTATCTTTTGTTTTGCTATCAACATGTCATCAACATAAAGAAGTAGATACACAAAAGAACCATCACTATTTTTCTTAAAGTAAACACAACTGTCAAAACTACTTCTTTTGAAATCATGAGAAGTCATAAAGGAATCAAACCTCTTGTACCACTTGTCTTGGTATTGTTTCAAACCGTAAAGGGACTTTTTCAGCAAGCAAACATAGTTCTCTTTTTCTCAAATCAGAAAACCTTCTCGTTGTTGCATGTAAATATCCTCATCAAGCTCTCCATGCAAAAATGCGGTTTTACATCTAATCTGCTCAAGCTCCAAATCATGCATGGCCACAATACCAAGCAAAGCTCGAATCGAACTATGCTTAACAAGCTGGGAGAACACATCATGTGAAAGTCCACTCCTGGAATTTGATCAGACCCTTTGCAACAAGCCTTGCTTTATATCTGGGTTCTTCAACTCACAGAGTCCCTTCTTTCTTTTTAAATACCCATTTACAACGAATGCCCTTTTTACCTTTAGGAAGTTTCACAAGGTCCCATGTTCTGTTTTTGTGGAGTGATTCCATCTCTTCTTGCATAGCAAACATCCACTTTTCTCGAGCCTTCACAGTGTAATCGCCTCGAGAATAATTAGATGGCTCTTGATTCGCATCTATATCTTCACCACATTCAAAGCATAAGCAACTAGATCACCTCGGCATATTTCTTTGGAGGTTTAATTTCTCTTCTAGTTCTGTTTTTGGCGATAGAGTATTGTGGTGAAGAAGCAACTCTATTCTCAATTTTTGTCTTGGCTTGAGGAGTTGACTCTGTATTAATCTGATGCTCTACTTGTTTTTGATTTTCTTTATTGGAAGAGTCTTTAAGAGATAAGTTAGGTAGCATAGCAGTTTCATCAAAAACAACATCTCTACTAATCACAACTTTTCTATTTTCAGGACACCATAACTTATACCCTTTTACACCACTTTATAACCAAGAAAAACACATTTAATGGATCTCGGTTCCAATTTTCCATTATCAACATGAGCATATGCGGGACACCCAAAGATCTTTAAATCGAATAATTAGCGGGATTACGGACCATACCTCTTGTGGAGTCTTTTTCTCAATGGCAACGGATGGAGATCGGTTGATCAAAAAACATGCGATGAAGCGCCGCTTACGCCCAAAATGACTTCGTAAGTTGGCATTTGACAACATACATCGAACCTTCTCCATGATCGTTCGTTCATTCGCTCGCAACGCCGTTTTGTTGTGGAGTATGACGAATCGTCGGTGTCTTATGATTCCTTCGACTTGCACAATCTATTAAACTCATCGAGCGTAACTCTAAGCCATTGTTTGTGCGGAGGTATTTTATCTGTTTTTCCGTCTGCTTTTTCAATCATAATTTTCCAAGACTTAAATGCGGAAAACACATCACTTTTTCTCGCTTCGGAAGAACGCCCAAACTTTTACGGAAAAATCATCAATAAAGGTTAGCATATAATTAGCTCCACCTCTGGAAGGCACTCTAGATGGCCCCACAGTCGAGAATGTATATACTCCAATGTTCCTTCGTGTTATGGATTCCTCTAGTGAATCGAACTCTCTTTTGTTTTCCAAAACACACGGTGCTCACAGAAATTCAGTTTGCAAATTCCTTGCCCATTAAGAAGTCCTCTTTTGCTCAATTCTGTCATGCCATTCTCACTCATATGCCCTAGGCGCATATGCCAAAGTTTAGTAATATCATCATCGACACAAGGACGAAAGCGATAGTCGCATCACCAATAACGATGAGAACCACGCAAAACATATAACTTGGCAATCTTTCTCTGTCCTTTCATCACAACAAGGGACCCTTTGGAAATCTTTAAAACCCCACTTTCAAATTTGTATATCTGTACCCTTTTGAATCAAGAGTACTCAACGAAATTAAATTTCTTTTCAATTCGAACATGCCGTGCGTCACTAAGTGTTACGACAACTCCATCAAACATCTTAACTTTAATTGTTCCAACACTGCGATTTTACACGGAGTATTATTTCCCATCAAAACAACACCTTGGACAATCGTTTAGTAAGTTGTAAACCAATCCCGATTGGGACTCATATGGAATGTGCAGCTGAATCAAGTATCCACTCTCGCTTACTTTAGAATCATTGTGAAGCGACTAGAAGTTCACCATCATTGTAGTCTTCTACAACATCGCCTTCACCGAATTTTACGGTTGTTTTCCCTTTGATTCGCAGCCTCCCTTTTAATCTTATTTTGTAGCTTATAGCACTCAGTTTAATGTTCCCTTTCTTCTTGCGTGGTTACAAGTTTTACCTCTGTTTGAAGACTTGATCTACCCTTAGATTTACCACGAGGATTCCGTTCTGTGTCCTACCACGATCATCATCGACATTCCGATCTTGTCTCCCACGAACAATGAGACCTCTCTCCCCGAGAGTCGGGTTTAACCACAAGATGCTTCATCTTATCATACGAGGTTAAAGAATCATAAACCTCATCAAGCTGTTAGAGACTCACGGCTATATAAAATCGTGTCTCTAAAGGTTGAATAAGACGGGCAACGAACAAAGTAGAATCAACCCTAGATCTTCCTTATCATCTTTGAACCTCCATGGCTTCCAAGTTTGAGAGAATTTCTTTAAACAACATTAAGTGTTCGTGTCTGACGCACCTTCCTCCAAACGATGATGAGCATAAAGACGCCGCTTCATATGCAACTTGCTTGTTAGAGTTTTCGACATACATATTTGTTCTAGCCTCTTCCATAATGCGATGGCGCTTTTCTCTTTCATCACATCTTGCAAAATTTCGTTGGACAAATGCGGATGTAATTGTGTTAATGCCTTTCGATCCTTACGCTTTTTCTCTTCATCTGTTAATGTCGAAGGCATCTTATCTATCCACTAGCGGGGCATCCTCCGATCCATCCATCTGCAAGAACTGCTTGCATCTTAATTTGCCACAACGCAAATCTAGTGTTGCGATCCAACAGCGGAATTTCATATTTCAAAGACGCCATTACCGTGATCGAGATGAATAACCCGGAAGCTCTGATACCAATTTGTGAAAAAAAAATAGAATAAAAATAAATAAAATAAAGAACACACAAATTTTACGTGGAAACCCTTTCGGAAAAAACCACGAGCGAGAGGAGAAGAAAATTCACTATGTCGAAAAATTTGTATCAATACAAGAGGAATAGACTATGTCTATTTATAGGCTTGTAAAGCCATATTCTAGTAGGATTGAAACACCCTATCCTAATCAATATAAAATAGATGAAGTTTAATAAGGTTTAAAAAACCTTATTCTAAAATAAAATAAAAGAAATCTAGTTCTATATGGATTTTACTTTTATTTTATTTTCCATCATATTCTATAAGAATTTGGGTCACTTAATTCTAACAATCTCTGATGGAGTGCTCATTATTAATTATGTGAGGTCAAGTGAAAACTTGGCGGATCTTTTGACAAAAGTCTTGCTAGAGATACAGTCAACAAGACCTCAAAAGGGACGAGACTCAAGCTCATTAAATAGAGTCATCCATGATGGAAACTCAGCTCAACGTTTGGTATAATGTCAAGTCTTGAGTTCAATGAGACAGTACATCATTAGTATGTGACTGCTAGCACTATAAATAAATCAATCCTAAGATTAAAGTGCTAAGTACTCGTAATGATAAGGGAAGGATGAGTAATATACTCTTAATGGACCCATAACATAAATATGTTAGAATATTATAATCACGAGAACATTCTTGATGGGATCTACTTATGTGAGTGTGAAGTGTGACTGCTTCTGGAAGCTCAAGGGCTTAGCTTTAACAGCACTCATGAAAAGAGGACACAGACACATGACCTTAATAGTGCCCCTAGATACTATACATTGACCAATGTTGAAATCCTCGCGTGACATGTTCAGTTAATCAAATGGAATAGTTGGTTCAAAGCTTAGTCTAGCATGCAATTTCGATTAACTTTAACATGTTTTCACTAAGTGAAAGTTCAATCGTAAGATACTTTCATTTATCCAAATTGATTTCCAAGATTATCAAATTTTAAAATATTTTAAAAATGGGGAGAGATTCTTGGAATATTTTCAAATATGTATAGTGTTCCAATAACTATAAACGAAATAATGCAATTAAACAAAAGTTATATATTTTGGTTATTGATCAAGAGTTATGACTATTCATAATAATAAGTTAAGTCTCTTAAATACAAAGAGTTATATCACTTGATTTTTTGACAAAGAATTATAACTAGTTAATTGTAATATCTATTTAAGAGATATTTTAGTTGAATAATTATGTCTCTTTTAAAAATGTAATTATTCAAAAAAGACACTCACTGAAAGTTATTTCTTTACGAAGAGACATGAGTATTTCTATCTACGAAGAGACACGAGTATTCCTATAAATAGTAGTGGAATTTTAGTTGGAAAATATACCAAAAAAAATCTCAAAAGTTCTTTCTATTCTTCCTCCATCTTCTATTATTCTTAGATTGTTCTATGAAGAATTACTGTAAAAATTCTTTATAGAAATTGATTTTCTTATTATGCTTTATTTAATGCTTAGTAGACTATTTTCATTGCAAAATACAAATAATCATTGAGATTCATTGTATCTTTGATATTCATTTACTTGAAACTCATTTGCACACCAAGTATAGCTAGAGGTGAATAGAACCTTAAAGATAGTGCATTAATACACACCTTGAAACATTTGTTAATTTCTATTAAATTTATTTTATCCCTAGCCACCAACCTCTATTTTGCGCTAAAAACACTTAATAGAGCCTTAAAGATAATGCATTAATACACACATTAAAATTTTGTTAATTTCTCTTAAATATATTTTATCCCTACCCACCAAAAAAGAATTAGTAGCCTTTCAAACTCTATTTTGCCCGGAAAACACTTAAGGGCCAGTTCCTAGCAGCTTGCTTGCTGTACCACATTTTTGAAGATTACTAGTTTAGAAATGGTATGGTACAAGGAAAAACCTGGATTCCACAATCCACATTCTGTTGCATTGCGTAACACGCAAGTTCTACTTGTCACAGAAATATCTCAATTTTCCAACCTCTTTGAGTGGCAAAAAGTCTACGAAGAGATAAAGGAATATCGAGGTATATATGTGATAAGTTGTGCCGATCAACTTTTGTCTGCTTTGTCCCTGTTTAGCCTGCCATTACCATATGCCTCCTATATGGTATTTTCTAAGCCTAATGATCAACTGTTAGTGACTTTAACGTGGCATCAATGTTTTAAGTGTTGTCCTTGATAGCTACTCCCACCATGTTATGGTGAAATTCATGGACATACGGTAGACTTGTCAACTCCACATTTGAAGTCCAAATCGCACCACCAAATCAGTCTATACTTAAAACTTATCACGTGTGAATAAAAAAAACAAAAAAAAAAACTCACTATTCAACTATTGCCACGTTAACAGGTTGAATCTCCATCTTAAATTCAACAATATCAAGGTTGATAATTATTTGTATGCTAAATTATTGTAATACGTATAAAATAACACGCGGTTGTATACTAAATTACTCAACGTTAAGTTTTTGGGTTTAAATCAAGATGGCAGAAGATGGACGTACAGATTGAACCCATTTATTATCTTCATGGTGGCCAGCAACCTAATTCTGGGCCTAAGGTGCTGTAATTCGGCCAGTATGAAGTTGGGCCTAAATATCGATCTATGTTAGATATTAACATGGATAGGATCCATCCAAATGCAGGGAATCTTAGCTTATGATCTTTATTATTATTATAATTAAAACGAATCAAATCCTGAGTATCATTGTTCTCTACCACATTATCCGCAGTATTAAAGGAGGGTGATGATGTACAGATAGCCATTTCATTAAATTTAGAGTTAAAATTAGACGAAATCCTTAAATTAGAAAAAAAAAAAAAAAACTCTTAATATTTGTTTTCTAAGCCCACAAGAAGAAAAGCTGACTTGTCTATCACTAACCCAATGAATATTGATATGGAGACTTGCTTTTTTACATATGTATTTCCTCTCTTTTTTTAACGTCATTACCATTTAAAACATGACAGGGAGTTAAAAGGAGGTGAATGTGTTTGGTCCTTTGCTATCTAAAAAGGAAAAAACAGAGATATTCACAGATCCAATGGCAGGAAAAAAAGCATCTACTGGGTGATGCTTTTCTCTTTCTTCCTTTAAAGAGAGAAAGTAGAAGTACAAAGTGTGTTTGCATTGCATGATTATTAAATGAAGCTTCCACGTGATTTCTTGACACGGCCAGCCTACATTTATTTCCCTGATCTATAACTACAACTACACCACACATCTTACCCTTGTGTAGGGTTCCATCCTGCAGTGCTGCCATTGTGTGTTTTGTGTTCTCCACCTAAAATCCGCTTTTGTCCCTTTTCTCTTTCTTTTTTTTACCTAAATGACACAATTCTCTTCTCCCCGCAACTAGATAGTCAAAAGTTGGAAGCTTTTTTTTTTTTTTTTTTTACAATTAAAATATGTACTTAATTTGTTATTCTGGCCACCCACCCTATATATATTTGTCTTTTCTTGTGGTTACAATTTAATTTAATTTCAGGAATGTCACTTAACAATATTGAAAAAAATGACTTTTCGTTTCAAAACAGCGGAATGACATACTTGTTCAGGTGTGGCTGTCTGTCGGCCGGTCTTTTTATGACCAATTAAAAAAAATGGGAAACATCAAATTTTTTTAAATTTACTTTACCTCATTTAGTCAAAGCTAAATAATTATTTAGTAAATATTCATCACACTTGGTAAAATAAAATGCAACTTACTTTCTTAATTTATTATTGATATTAAGATGAAGTAGATTTGTGTTTTAACATTTTATTTAAGAGTTAGTAAAGAGTTATTAATAATTTAATAATTAGTTATTATTAAAATTTAAAAAAATTTAAAGATAAGTTAAAATTTAATATTATTGGATTATTAGATTTTTGTCACACGTTCACTAACTTACATTATCCCTTAGGTTTCATGCAAGTTTCTCACAACTGCATTTACGTCAATTACCCATCTTTAAAACAAAAACAAATTAAATAAGAATAAGAAATGCAAAAAAAGAAAAAGAGAGACAATCTAAAATCTTGAAAGTGTGTTTGGAAGGGAAAAGAGGGATTGTATACAATCTTACTCAATGCCTAAACAAACAAACCAAATCAAATTTCCATGGAAACAAAATTGACAAAAAAAGGAAAGGGAGTGAAACAATAAACAAAACATTACGAGACGAGACAAGGCGAAGAAGCTGCCCGTGCGTATATGTGGTGTTTCACGAAACATTTCAGACGAAATAAAAAATCATGGTGAGAAACTATGCACTATTTTTGGGGTATTTGGTGAACAAGAAAACTTTCTACATAAAAATGGATGATTAACGTCGGTAGAGAAATAATGAACTGTCTAGTAGAAAGAAAATCAAACGAATGAAATTTAATAAAATTAAATATATATATATATATTTAAATCTTTTACACAATACCTATAACTAGACATGATCCCTCCCAATTTTTTAAATAAGAGAATAATGTGTTTCAGTGTACTTGAAACCCAAGTCCTCCTACACTGACAACAAGACTCATGCCAATCAAACTAAGACTTGATCGGCACACATGAATATATTTAACCACATTTAAGGACTTGTAGGCTTTTTAATGAAATAATATTTGATGCACTATTAGTATATAAATCTTTTGCACATCAATGAATAATAACATACACCTCACCATTAAATAAAAAAAATGTTGTAGACTTACAAATAAATACTAATAAAATTTTTAAACACAATCCAAATTTAATTATAACTATTATAAATAAATATTAATACCTCTCGTGTATATATATATATATATAGGATCTTAGAAAATAAAAATTATGTTTTTCGTTTTATTAGAAAATGGAAAACATTCAATAAAACGTGTTTGGTTGAAAATTTTAAAATTAAGATCAAATTTAGAATATTTGAAAATTTTGAGAGTTAATTTTTTTAAAATTATGACTAAGTCAATATATTATGTAAAAGTTGAGGGCTAAATTTGTTATTATATCAATTTTAATTGTTACATCAACTTGCGCTTTATGATTTTAACGAGAGTGACCAAAATAACTGACTACATGATATGGGTGCTTAAATTATAAACTTTTTTTTATTTTTTTTATTTTGAGTGCCTAAAATTAAATCTTTTATATAATTGAGTAATTATTTATACATGTAGTTTACCCTATAACATTTGAACCTTATTATAACCCATCTAAACAGAATAATATTACTGTTAATAGTTTTTCAAATATTAAATGTTAGTTTGAATACAAATAAATATAAGTTTTCTTTCTTTTTTTTTCTTTACGTTTTTATTATAGAAAAATAAATATTATTATTTACCGCTTTTAATTTTAAAAAATAGAGAATAATAATATAAAATTGGAAATATTTTCCAAAACCAAATAATATTTTCCTAATTTTGATCCGGACAGGGTGTTATTAGATGGAGAGTGAGAGAAGGTACTTCAATCTCCATTTGGGAGTATTGATGGTTACTTGGGTTCAACCACGTCAAATTTAAACACCAAGGAGGACTAGATCAAATTTGTATACAAGTACTAGAACATGGAATGCAATGTTAATAGTAAGCCCGTATATTGAGGAAGAAGCTCGATGTTCTTGTTTGGAGTCCATAAAATTTTAGGAGTACTCAATTGGTAGTGATTACAGCATGTTTTCAGGTTTACAATACTCTAATGTCCTTAAATACAGTAACCTACCTCATCTGGTTAGAGGGTGTTCCACAATTACATCCCAAGGTTCACTACTAATTTAATCTGTTCCAGATGTACTTCACTGTTGGAGATGTTTGATCCTTACCTATTCTTTTAAAGAACATTGAGATTACAACTTTAAGATTTATAATTTCAGTGAGATTACAGTTTGAAACGTTATGATTCCAATAGGCCGCCTAAAACTAAACAGATTAACAGAAATATTCAACCCCTCTCTAAGATTTCTCTTTTCAAATATTATGATTTCTGGAATATTATTATTTCAGTTTCAACGAGAGATACTAGGAACATAGTTATCCATTCATTTTTTATATTTATTCATATTATAAATTCGTAATCCTCATTAATTAACATTTATTTTAAATTAATATTAAATTAAAAATCACATCGAATCAGTTTAAAACAAATATATAACGGCTAATTTAGTCCTCTAATTTTTTAATAAAAATTATTTTAATTCTCTATTTAATTTTCGTTCTTTTAACTATTAAATTTATTTATTTTTGTCGAACCACTTAAAATAGATGAAAAATTAATGTTTTTTTTTATTTTGTTAATGTGGCATATAATAAAATATTAATATTTAATTTATTTTTAAATTTTAAAAATATAAAAAAATATAATTTTTTTTAAAATTAATTAATTGTTGATGTGTTAAGAAATTAAATAAAAAAGTTAAAATAAAGGGTGCAAAAAGATGATTATGCCTAAAGGTCAAAAAACGCTTATTATAATAAAAAAAAAGGGCAGAACAGTAAATCTGGGCGTACATAGGGTAAAACAGTAAATCTAGACGTATCATGGTTGAGTTTGTTTTGATAAAAACTTGTTCAACAATTTATCAACACGCGCATAGCGCGTCAACGATAGCTGTAAGTAGATTCTGTTTTTGATTTTTAGGGGACTCTTGAGAGCTGTAGTTTATTAGTAGTTTACCCCCGCTTTTTCTCACTGTCACTCACTTGCTCTCTCTCTCTTTTTCTTTGTCTCCTCCCTTTCTCATGGATCCTTTTGGTCTCTTCTGTACTGGAGCTCTTCTTGCCTGCGGTCTTTACTGGTTCGTCTGCCTTTTAGGGCCGGCCGAGCAAAAGGGCAAGCGAGCCGTCGATCTCTCCGGCGGCTCCATCTCTGCCGAGAAAGTTCAGGACAACTACAAACAGTATTGGTCTTTCTTCCGCCAACCAAAGGAGATCGAAACCGCCGAAAAGGTTCCAGATTTCGTTGATACTTTTTACAACTTAGTCACCGATATTTACGAATGGGGCTGGGGTCAGTCCTTCCACTTTTCTCCTTCCATTCGAGGGAAATCTCACCGGGACGCTACGCGCCTCCACGAAGAGATGGCCGTCGATCTGATCGAAGTCAAGCCCGGAGATCGAGTCCTGGACGTCGGGTGCGGAGTCGGCGGGCCCATGCGTGCTATTGCGGCTCATTCGCGAGCCAATGTCGTGGGCATCACCATCAACGAGTACCAAGTGAACCGAGCCAGGCTTCACAACAAGAAAGCTGGGCTAGATTCGCTTTGTGAAGTGGTTTGCGGGAACTTTTTGGAGATGCCATTCAAAGACAACACCTTCGATGGTGCATACTCGATAGAGGCGACGTGCCACGCGCCGAAACTGGAAGAAGTGTACGCGGAGGTGTTCCGGGTGCTGAAACCGGGATCTCTATACGTGTCGTACGAGTGGGTGACGACTGACAAGTACAGAGGTGATAACCCTGAGCACGTGGAGGTCATTCAAGGTATCGAAAGAGGCGATGCTTTGCCCGGTCTCAGGAACTACAAGGACATAGCGGAGGTTGCAAAAAAGGTAGGCTTCGAGGTTGTTAAAGAGAAGGATCTAGCCAAGCCACCGGCCTTACCCTGGTGGACCAGGCTTAAGATGGGGAGAATCGCCTACTGGAGGAACCACATTCTCGTCACTGTTCTAGCTGCCATAGGGATAGCTCCTAAAGGAACCGTTGATGTTCACGAGATGCTGTTCAAGACCGCCGATTATTTGACCAGAGGTGGGGATTCTGGGATATTTTCCCCCATGCACATGATTCTCCTCAGAAAACCCCAAGTCCCACCTACCCAATCTTAGTTATTTCTCTTTAAAAAAAAATCTTAGGCCTTGAGGTAATTTATTTGCTGCATTGTCTTCCAGTTCCATCTCTTTTTTTTTTTCACTACAGCCTTCCTAAAAAACATTAATTTCCTAGGTTTCTCTTTTATTTTATTTTTCTACTTTTCTTAGTCGAAATCATGTACTTTCCCCTTTTTTAATTCAAATTCCAGTTTGATCGTCGGCGATAAAGGAAAAGGAAGGAAATTTTTTTTTTTTTTTTTTTTTGAATGGATGGAAATTTTTGTCGATTTCGAGTGGTTGTTTGTAGCTTGGTTGAAACACAAGATCAACTTATCTAAGCTTAAGCTCTCAAACTATGGTTCCAAACCAAACACTTCTCTCCCTTAAAATCTCCTCGGAGTTTTCGCCTTACTCATCGTCTCAATTTATTCAACCCCAATTTTGTATAGATTCGTTTGTAGGATAAAGAAAATATTAAGGTTGTAGATCTAAGGTCACGTTATTTTTAAACTGAAAAAGAATGAACTACAATTGTGATTTCGTTATATGTATAGTTAAAAGGACATATACTAAGAAAAGACTCTGGGGCAGTGTGAGATGTAAGGGCACATGTAAGGTTAGGAAGTTTTGCAAAGGCGCTTAGGCTTTAGATGGCGAGCGCTGGCAGGCAAGGCAAACGCCAAAGACCGAAAGGCTGTTCGGATCTCTGCACATCTGTTCGGTGTTTTTGTATGTTTTGTCACATTTTATATAGGGCTACATATTAGAGGTTATGTGGGCCACAATTATGTTGGATCTGTCAACATTTCCTCTCCTAATGCACTGATCATTATTATTTATATTAGTAGTTCTCTACCTAGGCCTGTATGAAAGGGTTAAACCAATTTGATAAAAAAAAGTCCCAAGTGTTGGAGTTCGTAATCTAGTCTTATATTCGATAATGACGGTTGACAAATGGGAGCTTACGGATTTGGCAAATGGAAAGGAGGGTCGGCTAAAGTGGCCTTACTTGGAACCTATACGGGACACTTTTCACATTGAGGATAATTAAATTGCTGTGAAATCAGCCATTAAGGGACGCAAATGCTTTTTACACGTGGAAAGTGAAATCTGCAATTCAAATGCCTACGTCTACCGTTTGTCTCCAAAGGCCCGGTCCAATATGATAAAGATATTGCTCTTTCTCATATCACCTAACTTCTATGCCCGATGTTATATCATTTTAATTTTCCTTTTATGAAAAATAAAATCTATTGGTTTAATATATAAAACAATTTCATGACCCACTTTATAAGAAAAAACTAATTTCTATTATTAGTAAATGGTTAAATTTTGGTATTACTCCATCTACTTTATTAAAGTTGTGAATTTAATTCTTTTACTTTAATTTAGTTATTTTTAGATACTATTTTTTTAACTTTTAAAATATGAGTTCTCACTAAATAATAATTGTTAAATTTTATTATTTTTTAAAATCTGATGTGGTAAACATATTATTATATGTGTAATAATATTAAAAAAATGTATAGAGACTTAAAATAATCAAATAGAAGAATATGAATTGAATCTACATATATATGCATAGTACAATACTAGTAATTGAATTTAACCAAACGGATTTAATTACTATTATTTAAATTAAAAATAAAATTTTAAATTAAAAAAATACATAACTTTAAATTAATCAAATTAAAATCCAAAAATTAAATCCATAACTTTTATATAAAAATATTTAACATTAATAAATTAACTAAAAAAGGTGTCATGAAACTTGGTTGTTTTCTTTGAAAGGCATGAAACTTATAATGACAAGTTTCATCTCTGCTTTTTTTCATACTCTATGACAACCAACCAACCAACCATGTCTAGCTCAACACAAGAGCTTGCATTTATATCTATATTAGCAGGGTTAATTCATCACTCAATCCATTAATCTATAATCATATTTCAACTTTCAACTTTTAATTGAGTTGATGTTATAAATTAAATGTTCATTAATTCAATTAAAGAATTGTGAAATTACCTTTTCATGTATGAATAAATTATATCACTAAAATGATATTTTTGTCTTTTTATATTTTTAATAAAATCAGTAAAAATTTGACATAAAAGATGAAATTTGAATCCATAGAGCCAATATTTATAAAATATTTTCTTTACTACTTCAACTGAAGTTTTTTTATTTATTTATACATTTTAAAACTATTACACAAACCGGTTGATCCACATTGTTTGTATATAATTAATAATGTTACTAATTGAATTGGTATTGCAAGTCAACTCAATCCAACTCAAGAAAAATGACAAATCATTAGAAAGCATTTAATATTCTTAATATGATGTATTTATCCATTTAAATTTGGTTATACCCATAAAATAAACTAAAAATTTGTTTTAATTTTGTACATATTACATATGTGTTGTTATCATTAGCTTCAAATATTACGTTTCATTATTTATTGTCTGTTTTTTAAACGCACACTTATATTCTAAAAACGTTGTTTCCACAAGCATATGTATGTGATAGAAGTTATAGTTTATTTTAAATGTTTTATTGAGTTAGTGTTATGGATCAATTGGCCACTGACTCAGTTACGAAATTATTAAAATGTCCTGTCATGTACAAAGTAAGTTATATTTTTGTCGTTTTATATAACAAATTAATAAAAAAAATAAACATAATAAGATTTGGATTTGAAACACCATACACGATAAATAATTAAATTTATTATAATGAATGGTTTTTATGTGAATTTTTAATAAATATAATTTTTTGGGGGTAGGTTTGGTATAAATCTAATTTATTCTCTTTGAAACTGAACCTGGCCATACTCCATTTGCCATCAAAATTTAAAAATGAAAAGAGGAAATCAAGCCCAAATGTTCAGTTATAGAAGCCCAACTGATTTCAGTGAAGAAGACCTTTTAGATATCTCAAGGGGTTTGGCTAATAGTATCCTCAAAATGGTACTACTATATCTATATTTCTTTTTCACCAACGAAAAGGACTATGAAAAAATCCATCCAGCCCAGTCATTGATCGTACAAAAATCTACCATCCCGAGTGCTCAATAACAATGCAGAAAACAATGCCAGCAAAATATGTGGATAATATCAATGGAACGAGCCAAAACGAGTGGTTACCATTTTTGAACGATTAGATTTTTAGATTTCATCTTTATTCCATGGTTGTTTTTTTGTTCCCGAGGAAGCAGTCCCCTGTACCAACTCCAGAAACACAGTTTCTTTCTGTCTTCCCCCCCTCACCCCTTAATGGCTGCAATCACCAATTTCTTAACTAAACCACCTACTTCCCATCTTCTTCACTTCAACCCAAAACTCACTTCTCTTGGCCCTCATGCTTCTTTTCTACCATCCCTTGCGACTAGGCCCAGATCTTTTTCAACAAAGCTAGGAACAAGCACAAGCTCTCGCTTCATTACCAAGGCTACAGCTGCTCCTGGGACCAAGAATGCTCCGAGTGATGAGCGAGTTCAGAAGGTTCACAGCATTGAGGAATTCGATGAAGCTCTCAGGAAGGCTAAAAACAGGCTTGTTGTGGTGGAATACGCCACTAGCTTCAGCTATCATAGCAGTAAAATTTACCCGTTTATGGTAGACCTTAGCAGGACATGCAACGATGTCGAATTCATCCTCGTGATGGGTGATGAATCGGACGAGACTAGGGAGCTTTGCAAAAGAGAGAAAATTACGAAAGTCCCGCACTTTAGCTTCTACAAGAGCATGGAGAAAATCCATGAAGAAGAAGGGATCGGACCGGACCAGCTGATGGGTGATGTGTTGTACTACGGTGACAGCCATTCGGGTGTGGTTCAGCTTCACAGCAGGGAGGACGTTGAGAAGCTCATCGAAGACCACAAGCTTGACCATAAGCTGATTGTTCTGGACGTGGGGCTCAAACATTGTGGGCCATGTGTCAAGGTGTACCCGACGGTGATTAAGCTGTCAAGGCAAATGGATTCGGTGGTTTTCGCGAGGATGAACGGTGATGAGAACGAGAGCTGCATGCAGTTCCTCAAGGACATGGACGTGGTGGAGGTGCCGACGTTTTTGTTCATCAGAGACGGAGAGATATGTGGAAGGTACGTAGGATCTGGGAAAGGAGAGCTTATTGGGGAGATTCTAAGATACCAAGGCGTTCGAGTTACTTACTAATGGGAAGCTCAAACGCAACTCATACAAAACATCAATTATGAAAATGTAATATGTGTTGGACTGAGTTTACTATAGTGAAATGAATTGTACTCCACATTTATCTATATCTAAAGGACCAAAATTTTCTTTGCTTTAATCTTAATTAGTAATGATAAATATGCTTTTCTTATTGGTCACTTGTATAGGTACTTTAATTTGTTGGTTAACTAACTCGTAATGGTACAAAGTGTATATGCAAGAATAATGAAATATTTATCATAATTCATATGGAATTAGGATATAATATAGCCTTATTTTTTGTAATTTAACTGCCTCAGTTTAGCTTTAAGTTTTAAGATTAAATCAGACAACTGTCTACCACATATACAAGATGAACAGACAGTCATACATATATATATTACCACTTGCATCATATGACATCCAACCATAGACCGTTGTTAGTAACTGAGGGGAAGGTTGGATGCTGTAGAGAAAGCCGGCCTTTTCAGACTCTTTCCTGTTTGGCAAACGCATAATTTGTTTAAGGATTTGGCAAGGAACTCTTTGAATAATCAAAGCATCTTTCGTAAAGCGACTGTAGGGTTATCAAATAAGTTAAAGGTTTGGATCGAGAAACCTTTGGCTTTATTGGCAACTGGAAAAGGAAGATCATGCTCTCGACTCCCGCCAATTTGACAGACTAATTCACTAGGAGCGCCAGTTGAGGGTGGAGTAGCTGAAGAGGTGTTGAATATTGAACAAACGCTTTGGAATAGGAAAAATCGAGGGTGGAATGGCAATAGGAACACCAAGTATTTCCACAAATGCCCACTTGCCCGCCAGAAGTAGAACCATAAAGTAGTGCTCGAGTTGAATACGAATGACTGGGCTGTGATGAGGATGTCCTTAAAGCCGAAGCAATACGTTTCTACAAAGAAATGTATATGGTGGTGGGCAAGTCTCTACTAACTTCTCTGTTTGTATTTGCTTTTTCCTAAATTGAGTGCGAAAGCTCAAGAGTAGCTCAATTTTGAGATTTCTTCCAAGTAGATATGAAGCATCTTATTTGAAATGGCACCTTTGAAGGCTTTGGGAGTAGACAACTTTATTTGAGCCAGTGGGATATTGTTGGCCAAGCTATTTGTAAGATGGTCAAAGGGGTTTTCATGAGCCAACCTATTGAATCAATGTTGAGCAGAACATTGTTAGTTTAATTCCAAAAACTTACAATCTTGAAAAATTGGTGGGTTTTCAACCCATCGGTTTATGTTAAATTTTGTATAAAGTTCTCATATAGTTAACCACGAACCACTTGAAAGGCATTATGCTATTGCCTATTTCTCCCAACCAAATTTCTTTTATTGCGGATAGAACGATTGCTCGACATTCTTATTGCTCAGGGGTTGATACACTCCATGTGTTTGAAGATAGCAAGAAAGTATGAATAACAATTAAGGTTGATTTAGAAAAAGCTTATGACAGGATCAAATGTGATTTTATTATAAAACCATTGAAAGAAGGATTATTGCAACATCAAATACAAGGTATCCCACATTGCATATTAACTATGTCAATGCAAATTTTATGGAATGATAGTTTGATTGAGGAATTTAGACTTTTTCTAGAGATTAGGCAAGGTGATCCACTGTTTCCAAACCTATTTGTTTTTGGTATGGAGAGATTAGGTTAATCATTAAAGGGGCGGTTGACATTAAGAACAAGAAGTTGTTTTCTGTGGCAATTGTCTTTCAATTTCACAACTTTTCTTTGCAGATGACTTGGTTTTTTTTTTTTTTTTTTTTTTTTGCCTTGAAAACATGGATTAAGCGAGGGTAGTGTAGCAAACAATAGATCAAATTAGGAACTTTTCTAGGTACAAGATTGATGCTGAAAAGACAATTATTCTCTCACCAAATATCAAGGAGAACACCATAGATTCTTTACGACATATTGTTTTCTTTACCAACAAGTGGAGGACTTGGGGATGTATCTCAGCATTTCACTGTTCCACAGGCGGGTAACTTCAAGTACATTCCATTTCATTTTGGAGAAAATTAAAAAAATGGTTAAATGCATGGGATGCATGGCTCCTATTTAATGGATGGGAGAATCACTTTAGTTAAGCAAGTGCTCTTGTTGGTTTTGAATTATTTTATGTAATCTATTATGATCCTTTCTCCATGCACGTTGGTGGAAAAAAGAAAGAAAGAAAGATTTCTTTTCTTTACAATTTGGTCTTTTACCATGAAACTCTACTTTTTCTCCTAAATTTTTTAAAAATTTCCATAGTCACCCAAAAGGAGAAGTGAAGTAAAGATACTAGAGAGTTAGAATATATCTTGGAAGCAAGAAATTGGAGTTGGAAGTGAAGAAAGTTGAGAAGAAAGTGAAAAGATTAAAGAGACAAGGTATGTACTTCAAGAACTTTAATTTATTTAATTTTAATATAAGTGTAGAGAATGTTAAATAGTTGAATTAATTATGAATATGCAAATATTATGTATGAAATTGAATTAGTGCATTGAAGTAGTAGAAAAAAAAGACTAAATTGAAAAGTAAACAAAATAAGTTATGTGGAATTGAATGTTAAAAATAGAACATAAATAAAGTGCGATGGAATAATGATTACATCAAAAGTAATGGTATGATGAAATTATCAAGTTAACTTGCATTTATGATAATAGTGACTAAATTATAAAGTGTACAAAAAATTATAGCTTAAATAAATTATTATGATGAAGAGTTTAAATGATGTCTTAGGTGTTAGAGGATAAATTTAAAGGTGATATTAAAGTGAAATTACGTTAAATGATGAATTCTCATGATGCTAGGGACTAAATTATAAAGTTATGAAATATATATAATTAAAATAAGGTAAATTATGATAAAAATATATGTTAAAGATATGTGAGTTTAAGGATTAAATTGGATAGTAATCAAAAGCATAATGATTGTGTATGTTAAATGAAAATTAAAAGAACCACGAAAAAGTAAATATTACCACCAAAACGGTTTCTGGACAACATCAGTGGTTCAACTTTGAATTAGAGATTGTATAAATCGAATTAGAGGATTTAATAATTAAAGTTTATTGAGCATAGTTTCACATAGAAGAAATAGTGTAAGCAATGAAATCGTAGATTATGAGATATAATAAATTTTGTGAGATAAAGTCAGACTAATTTCGGGATCTCTTCTTCTAACTTTGAAAAATAATAGTAAATTGTAAAAAAAATGTTTAGGTGATGAAATTTATATGAATAAAATATTAATGAGTCTATTTTCAAGAGAAACAAACGAAAACATAATAGGAGACTTGTATTGAAAGATAAATAAATTTTAGTGAAAAGGGGTCATTGTTGCCTAGTAGCAGAACAGAGGAAGATTTGAAGAATAAACTGTATTTATAGGCTTATGTAGAAATTTTGAAATTTTTATAGTAAAAACTTAAATGAGTCTAGTTTCAAAAATAAAAATCAAATCTTAATTTCAAATTTTGTAGATTGATATAAAAATAATTTAGTAACTTTTATTCAAGTTAACAATTTTGTTAAAATAATGTAATTAGTAAAAATTGATATTAATGTTGCATATAGCCATACAATACTAAAAGCCATAAATTCTCGTATAAATACACGTAGATAAATGATGTGGAATGAAGAGGAGGAGGAGGAGGAAAAATAGTAGAAGAGTATGATGCTAAGAAACTATTTTAAGTGATAGATTTACTAACGCATAAGAATAGTTTAGTGAATTGTTAAGACATTAAGTGAATAATTGTAATATGATGGCTTAATGAAATTATTTGTATAACTTTGATACTTGTGCGAATCTTATAAATTTGATTAAGAATCAAATAGTGTTGAAATGGGAAATAGAAACATAAGAATAATAGTGAATTTCATGATATAGTAATTAAATTCCATAAAGCGTAAAAATAATATTTTAGTGTGAATATATGATGCTATGAGTTGAGAATAAGTTATATGAATGAAGTAAAAAGTAGAATAGGAAGTAGGTACTAGACTATAAAGAAAATTGAAAACTTGGAGAAATTGAGAAAAATAGACTGCACGTTGCGGCGTGGCCATCTGACGTCGTGACAACGCCCCTGATGTTAAAAAAATGTGTAAACAGATTCTAAGTGGTCGATAAAACTTAAATAGAGCTAACGAAATCTCAATTGAAACTCGAAATGAAACCGAAATTCTATACTAACAACAATTTGTTTGGTTAACTTGATTAGGGAGAATAATTGAACTGGTTTTCTTTGAAGTTGCTTTGGCAACGAATGTAACATTCTGGTACTCGGACCCGACAAGCGAGTCGGGTATAGAGGTCATTACAATATTATTTCCATAATAAATTCTCAAAAATTGACCAAATTACCATTTTACGACAAAATTACCATTTTCCCCCCTTTCCCCCATTTTTTCATTATTTCATCTCAAAGTTTGATACTTAGACCAATTCAAGTTCATAATTTATAATAAACCTTTAATATAATTCTAGGAGTGATAAAAATTGCACTTCTACTCTTTTAGGGATGCTACAGGTTGCCCCCTCTATTTGGGCCAGACAAAATTAGTATTAACGGAACTGTTAATTCAAACCTATAATAAGTTTTAGCAAAAGGCATTTTACGAGACAAGAATTGTAATAACCCAAAATTCACAGGCATCAGAAAAGTACATTATCCGGCCTCCGTCTTAACAAAATGGGTTCTTAAATAATTATTAGAAATATTTATGAGTGTAGTGGTATATTTAATTAGGTTTTAATTAAGTGAATTGAGCTTAATTAAGGGTAATTAGGAAAAAGGATTAAATTGAATAAGGGGTAAAAGATGAATTATAGATTAATAGAAAGTAAAAAGGACCAAAATGACAAATATGCTATTTAGCATAAGTTGAGGCAGCATATATATTAAATTAATTTAAAATAATTATATTATAAGATTTTTATAGGATAAATAAATTAAAATTTTGACAAGTGAATGGTGATGATAATATACAAATGTAACAATGTATATATGAACATTTGTAATATATGTATTTGTGTATTAAATAGATATTTATTATATTAATAATTATTATTTAATTAATTGATATTATATTATTATATTAATGAATAAATTAATAAGTTGACAAATGTAAGGTGATAGTAAAATACAAGTGTAATAAATCATATACATACAATTGTAATATACATATTTATTTACTTATTATTTAAGAAATAATAATATTTATTAAGTTAATATAATAAAATGATAAACTAAAGTAAAATAAAATGAAACAAAACAAAACAAAGCATAAAAGGAACAGAATCATTCGAAAAGAGAGAAGGGAAAGAAGAAAAGAAAAGAATAGGGAGAAATAGGGATTTTAAAGCTTGGAACTTAAATAGGTAAGTCAATTAAGTCATTTTCTTTTAATTTTGATATTTTAGAAGCTTTAGAACAAAGTTTTGTTGAAATTAAGTTGAAGTTTTGGAAGTTCTTAGGCTTTTGAACATAATGCATGTTGAAAAAAATGATGAATTAGGGGTTTAATTGATAGAATTTTTAGTTAGAATTGATTAAATGATTAAATTGTAAAGAAGCTATTAGTTTTACATAGTAGGGACTAAATTGCAAGAATTTTGAAATTAGGGTTTTATGATGAAATTTAGATAGTTATGTCTAAGTTTGGTTGAAAATTGAGTAGAAACAAAGTATGAATTGAGATAGAAAAGTAAGTGAATTTAGTTAAGATTAAAATTGAAATTAAATATTAAATGTAAATTAGTATTGTATTAATGATTATGAAAATTATCTTAACTTTTCGTAGCTAACATCACACCCGAGGTATCTACGAAGAAAGGAAAAGAAAAGGTGGACAAAGAGTAAACTCGAGAAAATTCACGGTTTGTATTACTATAATTTAAATTAATTAATTATTTATTAAATGTTAAATTAAATTATGTATTTGGTAAGTGAATCATGAGGTAAGTAGAAATTGAGTTGAATGTTAATTATGTATTAATATGGATTTGTGATTGAATAATTGAATTGAGAAAGTGAATCGAATACCCTAACTAGTCGGGCTAGGTCGGATATAGTTGGCATGCCATATGATTAGAAGAGTACAGGATTTATCGGCTTTGCCGATCAGACACTTTATGTATCGTATATCAGGCACCTCGTGTGTCGTTTCAGGCACTTTATGTGTCTTATACTGCTTCTGATATATTGATCAGATACTGAGTACCGTTTTAGGCACAATGTGTCGTACTGGTGTGTTTGGGTTAGAATCTGTGTATCCGCCAAAGTCCGGGTTTGTTAATAGGGTGAGCAACTGAAATGAGAAATTTAAAATAAATTGAGTGATTATACTATTGAAATATTGAAAAAAAATGAGAGAGTTGAATTGTGGATTGAAATTGAGATTGGAAATGAAAGGCATGAAATAAATGTTCATGTAGTGGTTGAAATTAAGACATATGATATGTGATTGAAATTGAAAAATAGCTAAAAAATATATATTGTTATTGTTAACTAATGAAAGTTTAAGAATGAATTGATATTTGAAAATTTGGATAGTTATATGCTTGATAATTATATTCCATTATTATTATTATTATTATTATTATTATTATTATGGTAATACCACTGAGTATGAAGTACTCAGCGTACGATTGTTTCCGTACGCAGATCAATAGGAGTCCAGAGTCCCGGTCCAGCATTCTAACGATCCCGACTTTAGCACAAAAATTTTAGTGATGTTTTCTTCCTTAAATGAAAGTGGCATGTACATAGGTGTTGTAATGGTCACTTTAAAATGTTTTATGATTTTGGTTGAAATAAATGATATTTGGTGTTTTGGTACTAAGTTAAATGAAATGGTTTGACAAATTTGGTAAGTTTGGTATTAAACTTGGGAAGAAAAATGAATAAAGCTAGTTAGTAAAATTTTATATGATTTTATGCATGTAATTTGATTATATGGTTAAGTCAAAATTATAGGCATAATTTAGGTATATTTAGTGTGCAAATGTATTGGTTGAAAGATTTGTTTTGGATTGGTATCAGTTTGAAACTTGTAGGGAAGATTAGATATTTATAAAGGGGTTATATTGAGTTTTAAAAAAAAAATTACGAAAAATTTCTGGAGCACCCGAACAAGTCCCAATTTACTCCTATTACGTATTTTTGGGCTTCGAGGATCCATTAAAGGGAATTAATGATTAAATTATACTATATATGTTATTTTATTTGTGAATTATTCGTAAATTGTCCGATATGTCTGATAATGCTCCGTAACCTTGATTAGGCGACGATTTAGGGTTAGGGGGTGTTATAAGAATGGTTCATGGTTAGTGGTGTTTTGTTGTAGCATTGGACCATGCTTAGTGTCTCAAGGTGACTTTGGGGGCATTTTTGATGGCTTGACATTAGTTTTGGAAAAGAAATATAAACGAGTGCTGTTGGAGAATGATAATAGGTTAATAATTCACATGTTCATAATAGCAAAGAAGAATATATCTACGATTGTGCACTAATAAGCAATGTTTTCGAAATAAGACTAACTTGAACAAGTCAGACAATTGGTTCCTGATTCGATCCGTCTAGTCCAACACAAATAAATTATTAAAAAAATCAAAATTATAAATTATAAAACCCAATTGCATTGGTATTTTAGCTTGGCTCAATCAACCAATATTGGTTTGCGAGTCAACCAATTTTTTTCCTCTCCTTAGACTATATCCCAACCAATTCCGAGTCCAACCGATCAGTCCAACTTGGTTTAAACAACATTGCTAATAAGGAGTATTAAGGAGCTATGCAATTGTCGTGGGGAGGCCAAGCTTTGTCACATCTATTGCAAAGCTAATAAAATTGTTAATTGCATAGTAAGTTGGTCCAATGCACCAAATTTCGATCTTAAGCTGTTTGGGAGTCCACCATTAAGTCTTGTTGATACAAGGAAGAGTAGGAGGTAAATGTGCATTGGTGGTTCACCCTGTTTAGGATAGAGGGGAGAGCCATCAGATAGGGTAGTTGGAGTAGAAAGGGAGGAGGAGATGATGATGTTGGAAGTAAGTTGGGAAGGGAGGAGGTGTAAGTTGCTTGGTTTTTTCCTTAGGGCTTGGGCCTTATCTACATGTCGTGCCACATGTTGAGTTGCTGTTGGTGAGTCAAGTGCAAGTAGTCTAGTATCATAGACTTAGGTAAAATGTTGCTATAATATACCCTATATCATCTCATATGAGACATAATAGTTGAAACTTAATATGATAATTAACGAATGAATCCATTTATAAAACATATTATGAACGGAAAAATTCTTACGAAGAGTCGTCCAAAAGCCTGCTCGTAAACTCCACTGCCCAAACTATCATAGCAGAGTTTAACAAGTCTTATTAATGTAAATTGTGTTTTGTAATAGTCTTGGATGTTAGTATCTAGGCTACTCTTTATTAAAAGAAGAAGAAGAGGATATTGCTGCTTTTTACTTTTATGTCGCATTTAATTAAAGAGATGAAGGTTTTGTCTTTTAAGGATTAAGTTGAAGACATCCTATCCTTCCTCTAATAATTGAGTAGAGTTTGATTTGTTCTTCGGCTGTTGGTGGTTTTGCTATGAGTGAGAGATAGGAAGGTTTTGACTTTTCAATGTTTGGAGACAAAAAAAGGCTTCTATCTATCTCTTGACCACCCAATTTTTTTTTTTCTTTTTCGGTAGAAACCACCGCAATAGAGAGTTGGTAGAAACTTGATTTAAATAACAGCAGTTAACTGATAATACATGGAGTGCTTTGCTTAATGCATTACTTGATACTCTAGTTTGATTTTTTAAATGTGATATTGTATTTTGTTAATTGAAAATAACAATGTTAAATATTTTAGTATTTAGTTAACTTTTAAAATTAATTTCATAAAAAAATTATAATTAACTTATAATATTAATAATAATAAAATTTTATTGCATTTAATCAATTCAACAAATAACATAAAATTAAATAAATTCACGATTAACATTAAATTTATTTTATTTTATTTTTTGGTTTCTCAAGGTTTGTACTAAAATAAGATCAATGATTAATCCTATGTGTTTTATAAGCCCATTAATAAAATCATTAAAATTTAAACTTAATAATATTAATAAGGGATAAATCTCAAAATTATACATAAATTTTATTTAATGTGTAACTATATACGTAAACTTTAATTTAGTGTAATTATACACGTGAAACTTTAATTGTGGTTCAAATATATACTTAAAAATTTAATCTTGATTTAATCATACATATTTAAAGAAATAAATACATCAAACTATTTTTATATTAGATAAATATAATTACAATATATATACATAAAATAATGTAATATCAATAATTTATGAAAATTGAATCATATATAAAATTAAATTCATGTATATAATTACATATTAAATTAAATTTCATATATAATTTTGAGATTTGTCCCTATTAATATACATTGAAATGTAGTAGATGAGTTAAAAAGGCAAGAAATTAAATTGAACATGAATAAAGTAAAGCCGCAGGTCACGTATTGAATGAGACAAATTTTGAATGGAAATACGTTTTTAAAAGGATGACTACATATTACTTCAACAGGGTTTTAAAAAATCCCAAAAACAGAAGAAAAGCATAAAGGGAAATCAAGAGTTTGCTTTAAATTAATTACCTATCCATTTAATTTCTCATCATAGAAAGATAAAGTGCCAAAATTAAGGTTGATGAAAGATGGAGCATCATTGTCAGTGGCGTTGGCATGTCGAAATACAAACCCAAACCCCAGCTGAAAGTTGGACCACCCATCTTCTGTAATAGAGCTTCGGATTAGACTTTTAAACCACTCCATTCCTGATTGTGGTTATTCAGTATTTTTCCATTTTGGCAGGCGGCCACTTTTTGAAAGAGATAGATTTCACTTGTACAACCTATTAACTGTTTAGCTATTTCAACAGTTTTACAGGCAGTCATGGTTGAAAACATTATCACGTGGACATGATCTCGCTGCTTTCATTAATTAGCCTTATTCAAAGGGATTACGTATTAAGGATAAAAGCGTTGATCATTTCCTTCTTCCAAAACGGAAACAAAATTATTATTAGATTAAAAAAAATTATTCTTTTTACTAGAAATATTTTTTTTCCTTTTGCTAATCCTTATCCCTTGTTTGATGCAACAATTTTGTAATTAACAGCAATCTCCATGAAAAGGAAAAATGAAGAAGCTGTGAAGCTCAAGCAATCATTTTATATTTATCTGTACACAGGAATCAAAGGAATGCCAATTATATTACAGACTTCTCAATGTTTCGTCACTCTATATTTGCAGTATCCTGTATATAATAAACAAGAAAAGAAGAAGGAAGAGAGAGGGGAAAAGAGAAAAGCAAAAAACAAAAAAAATTTATACATACATATATATATATATATATATAAAAGAGGAATTACTTTGCGGTGACAATGGGATTCAATTGAAGGGGTCTAGGTGGATTCATGGTTCTTCTTTTCCATAAGTTAATTTCTTTCCTTGGCTGCAAAGGCACCTCTCCACCAACCGTGATTGGTGCCGAGAAAGGAATGATCACTTCTTCCTCTTCAAAAAAATCACTATCTCTTCTCTCATCACCAATATCATCATCGTCAGAGTAGTAACCCCTACGATCAGCTTCCACTGGTGCAATCTGAGTCGTCCAATCGAAACCGGCAAAAGCATCACGCCCACTTGCAAACCGCCTCATTTGGCCCAAGGAAGGCGCCCTATCACACGACTTTGTCTTAACACCTGGTGCATCAGATTTCTTTGCTGGTTTTCCCATGCTGAAAAACCGCTTTAACTTGGACCCATGCTTCTTTACTTCTCCAGAATAAGAGGATTCAGAGACGACGGGCTTCGGCACTTTGGGAAGCGAAACGCGCTTACCTTTTTTGATACACTTCTTGTGCTTGATCTGTCCCATGCAGGAAACTTTGGGTGAAGTTGGTTCTTGAGTCTCGAAGGCTTCACTTTCACTCTTGGACTTCCTTCGAGCTTCAGCTGGAATCATCGAAACGATAGGACCAGAGAATCCTTTCCCTGTAAACGCTTTATGTTTCACTGGGCTGAACGGGTGGTTTTGAAAGCTCACACTGACCGATGAAGTTGCTTTAGGCAAAAACTTCAACATCTTGTTTCTGGGTTTCGCTTGTTTCTCCATTGTCGTATGTAAAAAATAAAATCACTTTTTGCAGAATTTGGCAAAAAACTCCTTATTATATGTAATAAAAGGTCAGGAGTTGAAATGAAACTGGGTGCTTTGAGGCATTTTATTTTGACCGAATCAGATAGGGAAAGGTTGGGTCAAAGCCTATTTAAGACTGCGCAAACATTGTGTGTTGTTTAAATTTAAAACCATGCATTTACATTACAGCTTGCTATGGTGACGCAGAGTTCCCTTCTACTTGCAGACAAAATTAATTTGTATTCAAAGTTTCCATTTATTATTTTATTAATTACCCAATAAGCAAAATGATTTAAATAAATTGGGCATGCCTTGTGGCTTTAGCTTTGTCGGTTTTTGACTATTTTTTTTTTATCTAATCATCAAATTGTGTGGGTTATACAATGCAATTCACAATACTATTATTATTATTATTATTATTATGTTTGTTTGTTTTTTTTTTTACGTATTTATCATTAAAAATTATGATATATTTGATAATTTGAAGGCTTGGTAAGTCCTTATGAATAAATAGTTATAACTCTTTGAATTCGTGTTCCATACCTGACGTAGAAACATGTTTGATGGGATAAGTAAAAAGAAAAAGTTAATATTTAATTACGGTAGTGAGTATTATGTTTAGGGCTCAGGTAATCATGAGTTTTCAAAGTTAATATAATTTGAAACAGCCCACAAAATTGAAAGTTATTGTAATGCTGAGGGTCTTGGTTTATAAAATAATAAAAAAAAAAGTCAACTACGTACTTGGTAATATAATCATGTGATTTTCATGGAATTGAAGTCATAGCTTTTACCCTGACGTCAAACAACTATTTATTTATCCAAAGATCATTGCCTTCCAATTTCTTTGGCTAAAGATACATGAAACAAAGTAGTTGTTTTGCAGTGAAAATAACTACGAGCGAAACAATGTTCCCACAGATATCCACTCCTTGCCCTCTTTAACATTGGAAAAACCGTCTTGAGGAGATCTCCCTTATATTTCGAAATCAATAAAAATAACATATGAAATGTAAAATGATGACAAAATAATACTTGATTGGTGTCCATGGACGTCTGTCAATCATAATATATTGTGATATTCACTTTGGAATTTCCGATCTTCCGAATTATAGGGTTGAGCTTGCCTGCCTGCCTGCCCTGGAGTTCCATACAGCTGTGCTGATTGTCTTTAAAATCTCTCAACTATGTGGTCCACGGCGGATTTAATCTATTTTTATATCATTTTCTTTATTTATTACTTTCACTATTATTTAAATTCAACAACTTCCAATCAACATAACTTATGGTTCATGTCCAACTAAGAAAGTAATGGATTGAACTCAATTACCCGGCATCCATTGTAGGCCTATAGCAAAGTGAAAAGAGTCCCAAGATTTAATGATTCTAACATGCGTCTATTCAAAATTGTACATTACACCCAACACTGGTTGAATCACTCAATAAAAAAAAAAATGCATATTCACTGCTTTGTTGCTTCTTTTACCAATTTATCAGTTAATGAATGTGTTTCAAACATTAAGTGTACTTGCTTTGCCTGAAACGAAATGGATTTTGCAGAAGGAACCTGATAAGACTGAAAGGTCTGACTGAGATGCTAGATATGATATGCAGCTGTGGTGTCATTTGTCGATCATTTCAGTTTATTCTTAACTCCCATCAATACTTGGTTTTTTTAACTGGTAACCCTACCCAAACTAACCTGCAAATTTATGAGATTCTTCACAAAAGTATTACAAACAGGTACTCAAAAGGAAATTCTCTAGATGTGATGTTCAGGGGGTAAAGACTATCCATAAACAAAATATCATTCAAATATATTGCTTCAACAGATACATGTAACCAAAATTTGAAGGGGATTTGACAATCTAAAAGAGATGATTTATCAGTAAAAGATCTATGAGAACTAAGTATGCTACTGGTCAAAAACCGAAGGGTGAAGATACAACAATGCATTCTAATTTTCCATTCTACAAACTTATGACCATACTCAACAAAAAGATGAGATTTGAAGCTTTTAATCGATTGATGGCATGAAAAATTGGAAAATTACCTCATGGATAGAACACCAAGAAACTACTTTTACAAAGGACGTGTTGTGAATCCCCTATCAACCATCTTCTCTACCAGTTCCTCATGCTTCTTTAACTGCTCAGCTTTTCTCAGCTGCTCCAGCACCATTTTATAAAGAGGCATACTTGGTTTCAAGCATTTTTCCTCAATCATCTCTTTAAATAGCTTGTAAGCATTGTTCCAATGCCCCATCCCACAATACATTGTGATCAAAATCCGATATGTATTCACATTAGGCTCAACCTCATTCTCATCCATTTCCTTCTTTAACTTGAGAACCATATCAGCAGACTTGGCGCTGGCAAACATTCGCATCAAAACATTATAAGTAACGGTATTAGGCATGCATTTATACTCCTCCATCTTAGCATACATTCGGTGAGCGGCATTCACATCCCTTAACTTCTCAATACACTTAAATATAGTATTGAAAGTAGACGAATTCGGGATACACCCTTTCTTAAGCATCGAATTAAGAACTTTAACAGCCTCATCAAGATTATCATCCCTACAATGACTCTCTATGAGAAAATTATAAGTTACCGTATCTGCAGCACAACCGAGTCTTTTCATCTGATTATAAACCTGCAAAACCTTCTCTGTGCGACCAGCCTTGACATGAACCCTCATCAAGTTATTAAAAGTAATGGAATTTGGCTCACAACCTACATCAACCATCTCCGCAAAAACATCATAAGCACGCGTAATTTGGCCACATCTACACAATGCATCAATCACAATCGTATAACTATACACATTAGGCTTAATCCCTGCCATTTTCATTTCTCTGAATACCCTTTCGGCCTCTGAGATATTACGGGCTCGACACCAGCCGTAAAGCAAGCTGGTGTAGAGAATCACATCAGGTTCAAATTTGTCCTTCAATTTATCGAAAAAAGTTTGGGCTTCATCAGCCCTTCTTTTTCTGCATAAAATACTAATCAAAACTGAAAACGCAACCTTATCGGGAACGCACCCGTAATCCTCCATGCGATTAAACGCGTGCACGGCCTCTGCAGCCAATCCGGCCTTCACATAACGCCGTATTAGTATGGCGAATGTTTCGAGTGAGATGTCGACGCTTTTGGCTTTCATCTGATCGATCAAATGCCAAGCCAAGCCGAAATGCCTCAACTTTCCAGCAAGGTCGATCATTTCGTTGTAAGGGTCGGGAGAGTGAGCAAAGTCGGGACGTGCGGCGGCCCAATTGAAGAAGGACAGGGTTTGGAGGAAAGGTATGCCATGGCGAACCCCACTGCACTTGTCAATGACGTAGCGCACGAGGGAAGGGGAGACGGGATGGACGGTGGAGATATTGGAGAAGTCGAGGGAGAGAGAAGGGATGGTGAAGTTAGGGGATGGAGGGGTCGAGTTCGGGTCTGGGTTGGGGTTTTTGCGGTGGTGCTCTTTGATTAAGGAACGGAATTGTTCGGCGACTTGGGTTTCTTCGGGGGAAAGTGCGGCGGGTTGGGGTTTTACAGTCGTTTCAGCATCGGCGGCTTCAACTTCTTGTAGTGGGGTTGACACTGAAGAAGAGTAAAATTTGAAGAATGGAAGAGAGAAAGAGGATGGAAAGCGTTGCCTTGCCTTGGTTAAAGCCATGGAAATTGCCTTTTGCGGTTCAAAAATGAGGGTAGAAATAAGATTCAGAGTTTACAGAGTGCTAGCTGCAGCAGCTCAAAGATTAACGAGCTCTTTGAAGGGTTTTAAGAGTTGATAAATGAGGACGCTGGAATTGTATATTGGCTCTTTTCAGGGCCTTTTCTAGTTTATGGATTTTTGGCCCAACCATATCGTACGGTCTTCTTTGGGCCGCTTATTAACGTGGAATATTATTCCAATAAAACATTAGATTATTTATGATTTGCTGCTTATCATCAATACTAATTATTATGTAAAAAGCCTAATCCATCTAATTTAGGATTTCAATTTTTATTTTTATTTTTTGGTGTAAAGACTTTCTATATATTGTGGATCTTCAACCAAAGTTATTTGTGACGTAATCATCCATCTTCATTTCACTCCTTATTACTTGAGAATCACAAATTGTTTGTAAGCATTGCAAAATTTATTTGTTATCAATACCTTGAATTCGAATATAAAGTTATGACAAATTTTTTTTGAAAATTAAACTAGAATTATTACTTTTAGTGCCCAAACCCATGTCTGCCTACAACTATACTTGCCCATCTCCAATTTATCTAGCTCGGCGTGAAACTAAGAGAATTTTTAGACTTGACTTTGTAAAAAAAAACCCTGTTGTTTCTATTTTTTTTTTAACAATATTAATATATATATATATATATATGCTATTTTTAACATAATGCATACAATTATTCATAGCCCCTTCGCAATTCATAAATAGGAGAATAATGCACTTGAACACGCTCAAACTTACGTATTCTACATTGGCAATAATACTCATTCCAATTGAGCCGAGACTCAATCTACTATTATTTGAATATTTTATAACATTTTTTTATTAGTTTTCTTATTATTTTAGAGTCATTTATTAAGTTGTATTAATTTTAGTGTTATTTAAGTATTTTTTTTAAAAAATATTTTTAATTTGTTGAAAAATATTTATTTTAATATATTTGATGAATTATATTTTTAATTTTTTATATATAAAAAAATTAATACAATCAGGCCAAACTCGAAATTTTAACATTTTTATTTAAATCGAACTTGAACAAAAAAATTAAACTTATTTTTTTGGACTAAACCTATCGTCTAGGTCTAAAAATTTGTTATGGCCTGAACCCGGCCCGGCCCTGGACAACTCTACCTACAACCATAGAACCAGCCCAGACGTAAACACAACGACAACGTCTTAAATGCTATTCTTAAACGGGGGCGTCGGTCAGTCAGTCCTCTAATGGTTCCAAAAGAAAATTTCTCAACAGTTTCCAATCTTTGTTCTACCCGGAACTAGGGTGGTTTTCTTCTATCCATCCTTAGGTTTTGAGTTCATTTCTTTTGTTTTTTCTTTTTTAATTCAAGAATGGCGAAATTGAGACATTCTCGATTGCAAGCGAAGAAATTGTCGACAGTAACGCTTGTATTATCGATGTTGTTTATGTTAACGGTTGTTTTATTGATGCTTTTAGGACTAGGGATTTTCTCTCTTCCCATTAACGGCGATGATTCTCCGCCTAATGATCTTACTTCCTATAGACGCATGGCTTCCGAAAGGTAACTGGGTCTTGATGCTCTTATTTCTAAGCTTTGATCCCTTTTGATGGTGTTTTCTGATCTTGGTTTTCATGCAGAGGAAAAGGCTTGGGGAAAAGAGGGGAGCAGTGGACTGAAGTCCTTTCATGGGAGCCTAGAGCTTTCCTTTATCATAATTTCTTGGTTCGTTTCTATTCTACTCTTATCTTTGTTTATAATCTTTATTTATGAATTACTGTTACACATGCATCAAGGTTCCTTGCGTCCTTGAGATCTTTTGGTTGGTATAAATAATTTGAAATTGCCAATCTGATCTTTCTCATTGTATATGTCTGCACTCGAAAGTAATGTCATGAATGTGAATTAACAATGTAGTCGATGCGTCAAATAACATATATGAACTTTGTACATCCCTTTTCTTATTACTTAATCGGTATGATTCTGAGTAGTGGGCTCAGCTTGTTTCCATGATCACCTGGTGATGTATGTTGGATTTGAGGTCTTCCTTTTAGTTTTTAGTCAATAATACGAGTAGTAGTAAAACTAAATGATTATGAATGTGATGATAGTATTATTTTTCGTTACTTTCTTTTTTCTTTTTCGGGTTGTTATCTTGATTTTCACTTCCTACTCATTCCAACAGTCCAGGGAAGAATGTGAATACCTGATAAATCTTGCTAAACCTTACATGAAGAAGTCCACTGTTGTTGATAGCAAAACAGGGCAAAGTAAAGATAGCAGGTTTGCATTTTCTACCCCCCCACCTCTTCTTGTAGTTATAAATGCTAAGATATGATTTTAAGGTATTGAACATATTCTTTTGTGGATAATGAAGATATTGAACTTCATTTCTCCTGCTTATGCTTTTCTTTCTGTAATTTATTATGCTAAATCTTATTTAAGGAGGCCCTGTTTTGTATGAAGACCAATTAGAGTTAAACCTTATCTTACATCTATCACATTTGACTGGTATTGTTCACAGGGTGCGTACAAGTTCGGGTATGTTTCTGAGAAGAGGGCAAGATAAAATCATCATGGACATAGAAAAAAGGATAGCCGACTACACTTTCATACCTGTAGGTATGAGATTCTAAGACCAAGTGAAACCTTGCATAAGTATTTTACTTTGAAATCTATAATTGAACCCTTCTTTTTTGTGCAAAAATTCTCTCTAAAAACTCTTTAGTTATTAGTCTTAGTTAAACCTGAGTAGTGATCATGTGCATATGGAGTACTTGTACCGTTTTTCTCTAGCACTTTTATTATCTACAGCTATTGATGTTCAGATTAGATCTTTCCAAAATTTGTTATCTTTTTGTTTCATTTTGGAGTTAAATTGATAGTTTTCAATTTACTTTTGGTATATTGCATTTTTCCTTGTACAAATTGAAGCTAACTTTGTGATGCACAGAGAATGGAGAAGGTCTTCAAGTTCTCCACTATGAAGTTGAACAGAAATATGATGCACACTTTGATTACTTCCTTGATGAGTTCAACACTAAAAATGGAGGCCAGCGGATGGCTACTGTGCTTATGTATTTGTAAGTTCTATAATTTTATCTGTACATGTCTATGATGCATTCTATAGCCAATCTAGTTTCAGAGTACTACTTTCCTCATTTCATCTTTCTATATTTGAAAAATAAAAGGATTTGGTATCTCTTACCTTAATTTTTGCTACTCATGCAGGTCAGATGTTGAAGAAGGGGGTGAGACAATATTTCCAGCAGCCAAGGGAAATGTTAGTGCTGTGCCTTGGTGGAATGAATTGTCAGAATGTGGTAAAAAGGGTCTTGCTGTGAAACCTATGATGGGAGATGCATTGCTGTTCTGGAGCATGAGGCCTGATGCCACACTAGATCCTTCAAGTTTGCACGGTCTGCAATAAATTATTTTTCCTACTTTTTTTTTTCTTTTGGCTTTTATCTTTAGCTGCAATTCAAGAATGATTCAGCAGTTTTACAGTTCCCAAAGGAAAAAAATTGAGCTCTTACCATAAATGATTGACGCATGTTCAGAGACTATTTTTCATTTTATCATATAGCAACTCTTAGTTTTCTACTGCTTAGAGGACAGATGATTTTAACTGTCTTGTGGATGATGCCAGGTGGATGCCCTGTGATTTCGGGGAACAAATGGTCCTCAACGAAGTGGCTGCATGTTGAAGAATACAAGTTGTAAACTGATATATTGAGGTACCTGTCTGCACCTATCGTAGTTTGTTGCACCAAGAAGCCACTGTGGTAGTTGACTGTGTTCAGCCTTTTGTTGACTTTTAAGTGCACACCATGAGCTATCCTTTTCTTGTTTCCCTCTCTAAAATCCACGAACCACTTTGAAAAAGATCAAAGAGATTTTAAATGTACGAGGTCCTTCAAACCACCTATAGAGAAGTTCATTTGCTGAGCTAGGTAGCTAGCTTCTTCAGTGATATATCAAGCTTAAGCACTAGTACCCTGAATATGCCAAGAGTCAAGCATCAGTCCAGATATTGTTTAGATTAGTTTTTTTAGCTGAACCAGTTAGCTAGATTGTTTGATGATTTGTGAATCCTTGGATATTAATACTTTGTATGAGCTAAGGGTCAACCCAAGTTTTCTTTCTTTTCGAGGTCATTGAGGGTGTAGATTTAAATGAAATTATGGCATGCAAAAGTACAAAATGCAGAATCATCGTGGGTTTAGCTTTGTTGGTTTTTGGTAGTGAGCTGGTTTTAAGGATTAATGTTCTAATTTATTTTAGTAGTTATAGTGTCTAAGTAAATAAGAAGATCTTTGGTGGTTGATTTGGTTCCTTAGTAATTTGATACATATGCTGTTTTTTCATTGACAGGATAACAGGGTACATCAGTACATGTCATAATCGTACGGTGTTGAGAAAGTATTGAGTGATGTAACCCCTATGTGATGGGGGCATTTGTATCTCTTGACCTAATTGTTAGGTTGGGAAGTACTTGTTCTCATTTTTTTTTTCTTAAACGCCGTTGGGAACTATCGGCCATTTTCACTAGTGAGAAATACAATTCATAGATTCGTTAGAAGATAGGAACATTGATAGAAGGTGAATGCACAAACAGCCGATTGTAAAGTAGTTAAAAATAATGAATAGAAATGTATTAACTTTTAATTCCTTGGCGCTATTTAGAATTAGATGGTCTTACTCAGAAATATTAAGTGCCCTGCTATTTCATATTTTCATCCCATGTTTAACACTTAAAATGTGGTTCATAACTCATAACACAGACAAGACGGATAAACTAAACTTTACCTATTTTCAGATAAATTTGATAAATTTGATAAATTACAGGTAATGACTTTAGCCTTTCAAAATTCAACAAATGCAAGTGACCTTGGAATTCGGCTCATGGGAAAAGGATGAAACCAAAAAAGAAAGTTGTAGCCTTAATGTTCTTGGTGATGGATGATAAGGCAAGTGTCGATTTCTTCTTTTAAATTGGAAGAGTCCCCGTTGACCTGAGTCTGCCCATAGATGAGTAGTATTTGTATGCCGCAAATAAATCTGATTATTCCTTATAAATAGGCTGCAAGCGAGCAAACATGTTTAGGTTATCTTATGATGCATTTAGTCACAAAACGCTTGCTGGTCAACAGAACATTGCTTTCATGATAGAAATTTGCCATCTAACATGAATGTGCAACTCTACCACATTAAGCATGCCTATCGTTACCACAATACATCATGCAGAAAATATAAGTCCAATGATACGAGTAGCTGGTATCTCAATCGAAACTTTACCTTCTCTATGCCAATTTTACGAAGATGATTCAATATTTCACCAAAATCTGGAGGGGGTGGGCATGAAAACCGCATCTTCTCGCCTGAGTGGGGATGTTCAAAACTACAAAAGAATAGGCAGAAGCAAAAACTGATATCACTTTCTGATGATTATGATTGAAACAGAAGCAAATACAATATGTTAAGTTTTATCTTCTAACCCAAGGACTAAAGCATGAAGGTATGGCCTCTCCAATCTAGAAACCAGCCGTGAAAGTTCATCATTAGAGTACGGGGGGGTCCTAGGACGAAGCAGTGACAAGGCCATGTTCTTTGTCCCGCCATACACCTCATCACCCAACAAAGGAATTCCCATGTACTTTGCATGTGCACGAATCTACATCACAAGCATACAAAGAAACAGATTATGAACACTGAACGAGATCTGATATCTATGAACAACAAAACTGTAACTGTATATCTTCATGGGGATATATGCATAAGAAGGTTGATACTTTCTATATGAATTTCGCAAATTGTGAGCTGATCTGATACCTGATGAGTACGCCCGGTTTCCAGTCTCCATTGAACCAGTGCGGAACCACCACCAGCGAGCACTTCAATTACTTTATATCTGGTAAAAGGGAACCACGCTCATCTTTCTCCATTATTTATAGAACCATCAAGATAAAATGATGTAATGGAGTACTATAAATCACCTACTAGCAGCATGACGAGCCCGACCTTGATGACTTAACCCTGGTACAGCAACCATCCGAATGCGGTTATTTGAATCACGGCCAATGGGAATGTCCACACGCCCAGCAGAAGCTGAAGGCACTCCACAAGTAAGACTAATGTAGACCCTCTGGATAGTGTGTTGCTTAAACTGTTCCGACAAATGGGCATGGGAATGTTCATCCTGCCATACACCAACTATAACCTGAAGCTAGTTCCTTAATTTATGCAACTTGCATTAGCCAAGAGAAAAAAACAAGGACTAACCTTTGCAACAACAAGCAATCCACTGGTGCCTTTATCCAATCTATGTACAATCCCTGGCCGAACAGAAGCTGCTCCTGCACTGGCGCCATGGAAAATATCTTGTTCATCATCAGACATATCCTCTGTGTCAAAAAGGACTTCCTTTTCAGATGATGCCACTGTGGGTAAACTACAATGGTGGAGAATTCCATTTACTAATGTCCCATTAGCATTTCCAGGTGCTGGATGAACAACCTCAACCAAATAAAGCAGTGCCATTGGCAAATGTCAGACTTTTACAGCCGAAAGTGAACTTGAAATAAATTTTCTTTTAAAGGTCAAATTAAATTACCATGTGGTAAGGTTTATTAACGACAAGAACATGGTCGTCCTCGAAAACTATATCCAATGGAATATCTTCAGGTTCGGCTTTCAATGGTTGCAGATCAGAAATTACACAATTAACCTTATCTCCCGCTCTCAGGCTATGCGAGACCTAATTAGAAACTTAAAAAGTTAAAACTCAGAATTGTCCAAATGTAATAGTAAAGGTAAAAATGAGTTACCTTGTCGACGACGCGGCCATTGACCTTTACAAGGCCTGATTTTATACTGGACTGCACACGAGCTCTGCTGATGCCTTGAATTCGAGAGGTGATCCAGGAATCGAGCCGAAGCTTGCCTTGCTTGGTCTCATCCACGGTTTCGTCAAGTTGAACGCCGGCATAGCTGGTTCTAATCGGTTCTTCACGTTTGGTGGCAGAAGTGGAAATGGAGGTGGCCCTAAGGAATCTTGAGATCGTGAAGGGAAGAAATTTAGGGTTTCGAGAGGAGAGCAGGAGGAAAGAAGGGGAGATTTGAAGGGCTTTAGATGAAGGAAACGGGCAACAAGTGTAGAGCGGTACCATTCCGACTCCCTGCTCCAACCCAAATTAAGAACCGGTTTAACAAGCTGTTTTGAGAGTAAAATAGAGGCAACAGAACACCGAGGCCCACCTTATCTTTATAAAAACAATAGATGATTAATTCAATCCTATCATCATAATAAAAAAACAGCATCCATTCTTGCATGGGAGACTAGAGTCAAGTCTGAATCAAAAGCAAGTGCAAGCAAATATTTAATTAACAAAACTCTGCTAGTTGTATTGTATAATTCATAAGCAACACTTGGGTAGGGGAAAGTATATAACACTCTCTTCCATGCAGGAATGGTTGAATGCCTTGCTGTTATCTTCCATCTCATTCTCACGATTGAAGCTTTGGCGGCTGACTTTCAAATCCGTTTTCATGTTGCTGTTTGGCTTGTCCCCTCGCCGCTCATGTTTTCCACTTCACCATGATTGAGATGAGCTTCAGCTTCTGTTGGCCCCCTGTTTTCTGGTTTCTTATTGCTCCTGTGCTATTTTTCTTCTTTTTGCTTGGATTAGGTCTTCTTATGGTCCGCTTCTTCTGCTGTAACTGTCTCTTCTCAAGTACGAAAGTTTTCAAATAAAAAAAAAAATGATCTCTGAACTCAGAAACCCACGGTTCTCCATATGAAAAATAATATTATTACAGAGTACATGATTTGGGGGAGAGAGAAACACACTCTTTTTCTTTTATTTACCTTTCCCCCCACTTTTGTTGAGAAATTTAAGATGCCATTTCTATTTACATACAAAACAAAAGCTAAAAACTACATGGATTCGGAATGATGATCATCATGTCGTAATTGGTGTTTGAAGATGGAAAGAGAAAGAGCCCAGAAGTAGCCAACAAGATGATCTAAATTTGGTGAAGTCCCTTTTTAGCTTTTCATGGAACATGCAGTGGCAGCAGCAGTGTTACTTTCTCATCTGTCTTTCACATCCCATCCCCATCTTGAGTTCCCCTTTTCATCATGGCTACAAATTCCTCATAATTGATTCTCCCATCCTATATCATATATACACTCATGCATCCGACACCATTGGCAAAGGAAGAAATTTATGAAGGATTAGAACAAATAGATTTTACCTTATCAGTATCAACATCCTCAATGACTTCATCTATTGTAGCCTCATCTCCCATCCCATACTGAGTCATAGCTTGTCTTAATTCATCTCTCGTGATAAACCTGAATGAAGGGGGGGGGGGGGAATTATACTAAAGTCAATCAAGCAATGATGTCATAGGAAGAGTGGTGGAATACACTAACCCATTGCTATCCTTGTCGAAGAAGTTGAAAGCCTTGCGTATGTTATCTTCCCTGTCGAGCCTATGTCGATGCATTGTAGCTGTGACAAATTCAATGTAATCAATGGTTCCACTCTTGTCAACATCAGCCTGGTAATAAAATTTAGACATTCAGAAGTTGGCAATTGTTTGCATCTCAAGCTTTGTTTCACTATGTAAACCAACAAAAAAAAGGAAACTCTTACAGCATCCATAAGCTGCTTTATTTCTGGTTCAGTTAGCTTAGATCCTAATCGAGCTAATCCATCCCTGAGTTCTTCAAGTGTTATTGTACCACTTCCATCCGTATCAATGTTGTTGAACATCTGTTGTAAGCCCTTCTTCTCTTCTTCCGATGATAGGTTTTCTGCTATCACCTTCCAGCAATCAAAATTTCAAGGTATTAGCTGGAGGTAAAATTAAAGAACAGATATAACAGCCCTACATTATGTTATATACATTTGATATGGTTATCCGAGAAACATAGTTTAATACCTCTTGAATAAGCAAGTTTCACATTTGTGAAAAACCAGAACCATTAGGTCATACCTTCAAGGCAAGTTTTTTAAGCTTGTTCATTACTCTGAACTGCTTCAACCTGCTAAGAACAGCACTATCAATAGGTTTATCTGATGCCTCACCACCTTCCTTCATCCATGGATGTTCTGATTCAAATACACAAAATGGAAAACAATAATGGCTCACTCATTATCAAAATATTTTCTGCGTTAAGGATGAATGCAACTTCTAATGTCAATCCGATTCTTTTGTTTCTTTTTTTCTAGAAATTTGCCTAGTAAAATTTTCAGATATATATATATATATATATATCTTTACCTAGGGCTTGAGCAGCTGTAATCCGTTTCTTAGGATCCCTTGCTAGCATCTTTCTGATGAGGTCCTTTGCACCTTCAGATATAGTTGGCCATGGCTGACTTTTTAAGTCAAGGTTACCTTCTGAAACTGCTTTAAAGATATCTTTGTCGGTCTCTACAAGTATCCATTAACAGATGAAAAGATATCAGAACCAAAAGCAAGCCATAGACAAACCAAATGCAGTTTAAGTTACTTAAATCTCTCTCAGGAAATTAAAGGGATAGACAAACCGAGTGACAGCCTGAGAGAACAAGTACCAAGACAAGTTTGAGTCTCTCTTTGACTAATGAAGAAATCATCAAAAAAGAAAAGATCCCATACCACCCAAAAATGGAGGCACTCCACTAAGAAGAATGTACAAGATGACTCCAGCACTCCACACATCTATTTCTTTGCCATATTTCCGCTGTAAAACCTCTGGTGCAACATAATATGGACTTCCAACAAGGTCCTTATACATTCTACCTGAAAAAGTAATTAGCATTCAAGTGCTTTGTAGTTGATTACTTGGAAAACCTAATGCATAAACAAGTAGCAATACCTTTTTCATCCATCATTCGCTCATATCACTCATAAGAAGTAATTAAGAAAGGTGAAGTTGAGCAAAGAGGTTAACACATACACATATGATGTCACCAATTAGTCCATCATCTATTTCTTTTTCATTATGAACTTTAATCCTAATTGTATCAATTTTGATGGTTCAATGGCAATAACCACCAGTTTACCCAGAAATATGAAACTACATATTTAACTTAACCGGCTACTTAACAACCATAATCACATTATCTGATTTACAGATGAACTAAAATAGAGAAGTAATAATCCCTTATTTACTGAGAAAATCTGTCAACCATGCTGCTGAATAAGTAAAATCATGTTAGTTGGTTTGTAAGTATCAAAGAGGAACAGCGCTGCATTGGTGTCACCAAGATTTGAAATGATATCACAGTCAGTATGAATCATTGAACCACTATTGGATAGAAATTGCCTCATGAGTGCGTTTATATATATACCAAAGTTGATATATAGATTAATTAGTGCTTTCACTGTCATAGCAATATATATAGTCTTTTGGACGTTAATATAACAGGGAAGCACCTGGTTTAGTCATGAATCATGATGCAACCTACCACGTGTTTCTGTTTCTAATTAGCCTTATTTTTTGCTCTGCCGTATGAACTCATTATTTAGCAAAAAATGAATAAATGATCACTGACTCGGTTGACCGGTCCCTTTCTTCATTGACTTGGTCTGGTTGACCCCATGATTATATCTAGAAAGCATAACGTGCAGAGCCCGCTTCCAGCTCCAATTGCTTCTAGCTTTTTATTTACTATGCAAAACTATTAAAAACACTTATAAAAAAAATGAAAATTCACAACATAATTTGAAAACAGTTGAGACTTTGATTACGCTATCATCAATTCATGTTTGATTGCAAAAGGATCGAGAACACATATCATCCAAGATTCAATGGAGAAAGCTTGAATTTTAGGAGCAAAAGCATAATAAATAAAAGAGAAATGGAGTAGTAACAAAGTGATAGAACCCAACCTTCCTCAATGAAGACAGAGAGTCCAAAATCAGTGGCCTTTATTTGAGAATCCTCATCCTTGCTAACCATCAAGAAGTTCTCAGGTTTCAAGTCCCTATGCATAACTCCCATAAAATGACAGGCATGCACCACATTCATAATCTGCCGACAAATGGAAGACGCTTGACGTTCTGAATAACTCCTTTTGGTTGTGATCCTATCAAAAAGCTCGCCACCTGAGCACAACTCCATCACCAAATGCAGATTCCGGGCATCTTCATAAGCACCTTTGAACTCCACAATATTTGGCTGCCCGGTTAGATGCTGCAGTATCGAAATCTCTCTCCTAACATCATCAACGTCCTTGTCAGTGGTTAGTTTACGCCTGGAAATGGACTTGCAGGCGTATTCTCGTTTCGTAGTCTTTTCAATACAAAGATAAGTGATGCCAAACTGACCTCTCCCCAACTCTTTGCGAAGATCATAAAGAGAGGTGATGTCAACGTAAGGTTTGAGCAAAATGGTTCCAGTCTGGGAAGATGAAGGAGCTTTAGAAAAAGAAGGGTTTTGGCCTCCTGAGGTTGATACTGTCAATGGTTGGTACGGAAGAGGAGGAGAATCAGAAGAGGACGACACTGGGATTTCATGAGATTTGCTGAAGCAACGGCAGAGAGATTGGCAGATTCCCATAGATGACGAGAGTGAAGAAAACAGACGAGTTGGAGAAAAAAAGTAAATGTTTTTTTTTTGTCAGAATGGATGGCTATGATTTGCTGAAATAGGCACCCAGCAAACAAACTAGTATTGGTTACACGGTGTTGCTTTATTAGTTAGGTGCTTTGCTTTTGCCTCCTTGATGGTCTCGAGTATCATTCCTTTGAACTTTTCTTTTTCCTTCTTTTCTTTTTTTCCCCTTTTTGACACTCACCAGTCACCACAAACTGTGTTGTGCTGTACTGTGCTTTGCTTTGCTTGGATGTGCGGTGAAAGAGAGAGGAAACAAATAAAAATGGAAAAGGCAGAGGAAGAGGAAAAGGATATGCTCGGTGTTTCGTTTCGGAGCTTACATGGGTTGTTAAACCAAGCAATCTTACGCGTTTTAATATCTTCGCCTTTTTTGTTTCATCTTCATGGCCTCATTTTCCATTTGTAAGAAATCCCATCCATAGGCCAAAGCCCAAAGAAACCATGGAGAGCATGATACACTTTTTAGTTATTGGGAGAACCCAAATACTCTCTTTCGGATCCAGGAAACAGCTCTCAGTACCTCAAAATTAAACTTGACCATTTTACCAATAAAAGTCCATTTCCAATTTTATGCAAGAAAATGGGCTAATTTTTTCATTATTTACTAGAAAGGGCTGAAATATGCAAAACGCCTCTACGTAGGAGCGTTTTTAGGTAAAATTTCAGTAAATCCAGTCTTTGGGGGAGCGATTTTTCCATGTTAGCACAAAATGCACTGACGTGGAAGTGTTTTGCTGACTTGGCAAAATCTCTCTCCTAGGGACGCGATTTGCTCCGTATTTTTTTAGGGTTAGGGTTTTTTGCATGTTTAGCCTCTAGGATTTTTTTATTTAGAGTTTTAGGGTTTTGTTAAAATAATTTAAAGAAAGGGTTAGGGTTTTGTTAAAAATAAATTAGGTTTACGATTTAGGGTTTTGTTAAAATAATTTAGGTGTAGGGTGTAGGGTTTAAGAATTTTAAAAAATAAATCAAGGTTTAGATTTTTTTAAAAATTAATTAAATTAGGTTTTAGGGGTTTTAATTAAATTAATTAAATTAGGGTTTAGTATTTTAAAAAAAATAATTTTGTGTGTTTAGATTTAGGGTTTAGGAAAAATTATATTGACAATAAGGATTTTATTTTATTTTTCCTACAGTAGTTTCAGAAAATTTAATTTTGAGAAGACGGTTCTGAAAAGATAATGTCAAAAACGCTTCAAACAGGATGCATTGTCAGCAAAATTACTGAAAATAGCTCCCACGTGGACGCTTTTATTTTATAGTAGTTCCTAAAAAATAATTTTGAGAAGACGATTCTAAACAAATAGTGTCAAAAACGTTTCAAGCAGGATGCACTGTCAGCAAAATTACTGAAAAAAGCTCCCACATGGACGCTCTTTTTTCACAGTAGTTCCTAAAAAAATAATTTTGAGAAGACGACTCTGAACAAATGGTGTCAAAAACGATTCAAGCAGGATGCACAGTCAGTAAAATTGATGAAAAAAGCTCCCACATGGACGCTCTTTTTCTACAGTAGTTCCTATTTGGCCTTAGGCTATAAATGAGCCAAATTTCATTCTCAGGTTGCATAAGTTACAGCAAGAAAAATTAAAGAGACTAAGCAGAATAAAAATTAAAGATGAGTGAATGTATTAGTGTTGTTATTTACTATGATGGTGAGGTCCGTGACACCGAGAACGGCGTTGTTTTTTTATCGGAGAACACATCGCGACTAGTTTTTAACCAGAACATAGATTTGACAAACTTCATAAAAGAATTAAGTATAAAATCTTCGGAACGACGCTAATGAGGGTTTTGTCTATAAAGTATCGATTTTGTATTTCAGTTGATCTCGTGACATATTACTCATTTGATATCAAAGGTGGTCGTAGCTTGGAGGCGATGGTACAAACTCATCTCGCTAATGGATCACCCTATCTTGAGTTATATGTACAATTTTTATTGTCAAATGAAGCATTTGTGACTTTAACATCTACTGTTGTTTGAGAGGAATATACGACACCTACCCGACACTCCATTAGTGGGAGGCAGAACACGGAAACGCCCGAGTTTGGTGGAAGTATGGAATACACAACTCCTACACGACACTTAGTTAGTAGATAGGACATGCATATCGGTAGGTTGATGTTCGATGCTGGAAATACGTATTGGGGAATGAGATCAACTTCTGATGGTTAACAATCCACATCTGATTGGAGACATTACGAAACGTCTACAAGAATGGATGATATACTCCATACGACGTCCACCGGCGAGGGGACCTTGTACATTGCAGATGATAGTTGGTTAGATGATGAGTCCGATGTGGATCCACCTTAAAAGCCCGACCCAGATAATGTAGAAGTTGCATTATTTTCTAAATCAAAACTTGTTCCAACCGAACCTGAAGATGTTGAAAGGGGTTCCGATGAAGATGTAGAAGATCCACGATTCAGGGCGTACTCGCCTCCAGTCCACATGCATAATGTTGATCTATCGACAAATGATGTGTTGGAGTTTCTAGATCTACCACACAGAAGGTGTGACCGTACAAGTTCGTCATTGGATTCGGGTGAATTAGAAGTTGGTAAGGAGTTTTCTAGTAATGATAGTTTTCTTAGTGCATTGAAACGACATAGCATCATGAACGGGGTTAACTATAACGTGGTTAAATCCAAATCTGATAAGTTCAAGGCCAAGTGTGTAGTGCAAAACGATACATGTTCATGGAAAATCATGGCTTCAGTTAGGAAAAAGACAGGCTTGTGGGAGATAAAAAAGTATAAAAGTCTACATACATGTGTTGCCAGTATAGTGTCACTGGTGTTTAGGGTTTTTAAATAATACTGTTATTACTTAATGCTGTATTATTTAACATACTTCGTTGACAGATGTTTCACAAGATCATCTCAAGATGGATTCAAATATGATAGTTAGCTTAATACTACAAATGGTGAAGGCGGATCCCAGGACTTCTGTGTTGATCTTAATTGTCAATATTCGTAGCCAATTGAGGTACACGCCCTTTTACCGTAAGGCTTGGATAGCTAAGCAGAAAGCATTAGAAAAGATGCATAGTGGGTGAGACACTTCATATAATAAGGTATGGCAGTGGTGTCAAGTGCTGGAGAGGTACGTCCCAGGTTATATAACAGACATTGGAACGGGTCTTACGTACTACAACGACCGATTGCTCTGCTGATGCCAAGTGTTCAAGCGTCTGTTTTGGAGCTTTAAGTAATATCGGGATGCATTTGTGTACTGCAAGCCATTGGTACAAATTAACTGTACCTCTATGTATGGTAGATATATCTATCGACTATAGCTAGTTGTGGCACAGGATAGCGGTAGAAGAATCATTCCAATTGTGTTTGCAAAAACACTGGGGGAGTCAGGTGATGATTGAGATTTATTTCTTTCTAAGTTAAGGTGACATGTCTGCCCCCAACCTGATACCTGCGTTATATTGGATAGGGGCACTGAAATACTAGTATCAATTAAGCGGCAGAGAAGCCTATGGGATCGCACACACCATTGGTATTGTCTAAGGCATGTTGCGTCCAACTATTACAGACAATATCAGTCTACCACTGAACGACGGCAAGTGACCAACATGAGTATTTAATCTCTATTAATATAATTTCATTTGTAATATTCAATTTATTCTGAATGGAAGAGTGGTATGTAATTTTAGCTATCAACTTATATTGGCAGGGTACGAGATCAATAAGGATCGTTTTCATGAGATTTTGACAATTTTGCTTTCAGATAACGAACAAGGCACAGACTACTTCTGTAACATACCTTTCGAACGGTGGATACAAGCATACGATGATGGCCAACGATATAGTCATATGACCTCAAACCTAGCTGAATGCGTAAATTCTGTTTTAAAAAGAATGTGTCATTTACCGATAACCTCGGTTGTGCAAGAGACATAATTTTGTTTAGTGGTATTATTTCCAAAGAGAGCAGCGAGTTATAAATGCCAAATGCAGGGAGGCACCATGTAAGGTGCCAGAAGGTATTGCAATAAATTAATAAGGCGAAAGCGCGGGCCAACACCATGCACAAAATGTGTCACAATCGTGACAACCTATGGTTTCATGTGACGAAGTTTAATAGACTGAACTAAGGTATTAGCGGTGGGCAATATCGTGTACACCTAAGAAATATAACTTGCGACTGTGAGACATTTGACGCACTTCGTTATCCATGCAATTGTAGCTTGTCAGATGAACAAAATAGAATGTATAGAGACATGTATTCCCACTGGTCCCGGATGAACGTAAGTGGTCGTCTGTATCGCTTGCTCCATTTAAGTTGTTACCGGATAGAAAATTGCGTCGCAAACCAAAAGGTAGACCTTACTCGAGTAGAATACGTATTAATATGGATATCTAGGAAAGAAAAAACCAATAAAAGTTGTGCATATGGTGTAGGAACTCAGGTCATACAATTTGATCATGTCCAAATCGAAACAGTTGATAATTGTTGTGATGAAACGATGTTGCATTATGTAACAGCCTAAATTTTCAGTGGTGTCGGAACAGTGATTCGAGATCACTAAATTCGACAAATGAGTAGAAAATAAGTTAAATGTGAAGTTAGGAAAATTTTTGAAAAAGCGAATAATATACTAGAAATAAATATTAAAATAATTAGAATCAGAAACGAGGTATCGAGACTTTAAAAATTTTAAACCGAGTCATAAATATTTTTATAAATATTTATGGAGTGTTAATAAGTTATTATTAAAGTTTCATCAAGAAATTTTAAAGTTCCGATAGTTAATTGAATAAAAAGGACTAAATTATAACAAATGTAAAATTATGAGAAATGATTAAATAGCTTAAATGATAAAAGAAAGAGGGTTTAAAAGGAAAATAGACCCAAAATGTTTTGGGCTGGACGGCAAGGGGCATGAAATCAACAGGAAAATTGATGAATTAAGGGTAAAATTGGAATATTGCAAAATTTACTTAATAAAGCTCGGACTAAAGTGGAATTATCTAGATTTCTCTTTATTTTTCTGCATTCTCATCAGCAAAAACACCATAGAAGGGTTTCCTTAAGCTGGTTTTTCATATTTTTACTGCAAGTAAGTTCAATTCTTGATTATTTCTTGAAATTTTTGTGTTTTTGTGACTTTTACAACTCGGTCCACTTGTTGAATTCATTAGTTTTTTATTCTATGGAAGAAATTGAAAGTTTCTATGAATATGTGTTAGAAGTATATGATGATTTAACATGGAATTAGAGTTTTACATTGTTTATATGTTGATTTTATTGAAAGAATTGAATAGAAAGTGAATGTTTAAGACTTAATTGTAAAAGAGTTTGAAGTTAGGGTTTTATGTGGAAATTATGAATTTAAATAGTTGTGAAATAACTTTTAATTTCTAGTTATAGTATTAATTGGGAAAATTTTAGCTTAATTGGGGGGTTAATTGAGTAAGGACTGAATTGTATGAATTGTGACATTTGGGGCAAAATTGAAATCAACACTTGCACTAAAATAGTTTTGGACAGCAGCAGTAGTCTAACTTTGAAAAATCACCAAAAATTGTATAAATTTAATTAGAGAATTAATAAAATATTAAATTAAATCTTATTGAGTCTAGTTTCTTATAGAATAAACGGTGAAAGCAATGGTATTATAAATCATGAGATATAATAGATTTTGTGAGATAAGGTCAGAATGATTTCGGGTTCCCCTGTTATGAATTTGGAAAATCATAAAAAATTTGATAAAAATAATTAGGAGCTTAAATTTATATTTTTAAAATTATGAATGAGTCTATTTTCAAGAAAAATAAACGAGAACATCATTCGAATTCTGTACGAGGAGATATTTAATTTTTAGTGAAGAAAGGTCGGAACTGTCAGACAGCAGAACAGGGGTAACTTTAAAGAATAAATTGTACTTTTTGGTTAAACCAAAAATTCTTAAAATTTTAGGGTAAAAATATACGTGAGCCTAGTTTCAAGAAAAAATTACGGATCCTAATTTGGAGTTCTGTGACTCAAAATAAAAATAATTTAGTGACTATGGCACGGATGGACAGCATTGAATATACATAGGTAAATAGTGAAATTACAGATAATGTTACTTATAAGCGGGTTATAAGCATTAAGGATGTGAAATAGAATGAATGTGAATTCAATACTGATAAGTGAAAAATTTTATATTATAGATAAAAAAATCGAGGATAAACGAGGAAAAGAGAAAGTTCCAGAATAGTTCCAAAAATCTCTACAACTACTTCAAATTGTTCCGGGTAAGTTCGTACGGTTAAATTATTAAAATTTAATATTATTTTATGAATATATAGTGATTAATATTTATGTATGTTAATTGTTGAAAATAAGTAAATTATGTACCAAAGTTACAAAATTGAACTGAGTAATTCGGAGGAATGGAACGCAGGAAATGAGTACGATCGTTCAGTGAAAAAGATGAATTAACGGTAAATTACCCAAGTAAACCGAGATTCAGCATTTGTTGCGAATTCTCGTGTTTACTTTCTGTTTAGCTCTTACGAGCTTCTGTTAACTCATATGAGTTTTAGTTAACCTTTTTGGGGTTTCAGTTTAGCTCTGATGAGCTTCAGTTAGCCTTCGGGCTTCCGTTTAGCACTTATGTGCTTCAGTTAGCCTTCGGGCTTCCGTTTAGCACTTATGTGCTCTAACTAGACTTCGGGCTTCAGATCACGATGTACTCAAATCCGTAAGTCGTTTCTTAAATGGATAAGTTGATAAGTCGTAAATGTAACGTGTGGAAAAAGAAATGTAAGTAATATTATGATTATTATTATTGAGCTCAATTAAGTAAAATTTAAAAAAAAAATGAGATTATGACTTACAAGATGAAAGTAACTTACTTGAAATGTTCATATGATTTGAATTTTGGAAAACTAATATTTGGTAAAATTTATGGTTAAAGCCGATGAACTTACTAAGCTATAGTCAGCTTACTTGTAATGTTTATTGCTCTTTGTAGAATAACAGGAGGGTCAGAGGATCGGATCATCATGCTCAAGTCACACTATCTCGATTTTCTGGTTGATTTTGTTATAAATACTTTAAATGGTTTATATGGCATGTATAGGAGCTTATATGACTATGTTTTGTATTAACTTATGAATATATTAGTTAACTTACTTTAAATATATGATATGAATGGAAATTAACTAAGATGTTTAAATACTTCTTGAAAGTATGAATGGATATAATGTTAGATAAAATAAGGATTAGTGATATTGTTATGAAACGAATGTGATTTGGATAAAGATTGTATTTGTTGAGTTGTTGTTTGTGTTGAATTGGTTGCAAATTTGAAATTGCAGGGAAGGTTAGATGTTTCTAAAGGGGTTATATTGAATTTTTTTAAATAATAATAATAATTATTATTATTATTATATTACGAAAAATTTTCGGAGTACTTGAATAAGTTCCTATTCATTTATAATACGTGATTTAGGCCTCGAAGGTTCATAAAAGAAACTTAATGATTAAATATTAATATATTTGTTGTTTATTCATGAATTGTTTGTAAATTAACCAATATGTTCAGTAATGCCTCGTAACCCTATTTCGGCGACGGTTTTGGGTTAGGGGGTGTTACACATTATTTCTATTGTCTTATTCAAAAGAACTTCTATTTTATTAAAAATATAAAAATAATTTACTATTAAAATATTAAAATCAACTTTTATTTTATTAAATGAAATAATATAAAAATAGTTTGAACAAATATATTAAAAAAATAATCTATATGCCAGTCAGAATCAATGTTACATTGGGGTGGTCGACGGTTACATGCTGGATTTCTCCTTGGTTCAGCTTTCAACTGGAGTTGTGGTTATGGGTGTCGGGAGAATGACCCAACTTGATAGAAGGTGTTTGCATCACCCACGGCGAAGGTGTTTGCATCACCCACGGCGAAGGTGTTTGAATCCCATAAGGCGATGGAAATTGGTAATGAGATGAGCTCCCCGACGGTGTCTCATGCGATCCCTCCTGCGACGATGGTCTATATATTGTTGGTTGAGTCGGAGTCATCGGGAAAGGAGATACACCGGGCCATACATTCTAACCTAGCATAAAACTAGGAAAAGGAAACATATAAGGGTTAGGATATACAAAAGGGCTAGGATATGCACCTAGCATAATCTGAAGGGGCTATGGTGTAGGTATCGTCGGTTGAGGTGTTGGGTCCAGTGATTGTGTGGGCACTATTGATGGGCTCATGCTGTCATCCTTCTCCTTGGATTTAAAGGGCCCCGTCGTTCCCTTTCGACACGCATTTGCCGATGCCTCTACTCTTTCGACAGCAAATATGGTTTGTCATGGATCCTAAATCATGACATGTAATCCGGTGCGCACGCTAACTCTAGAACGATGATTGGTTCACGAGTAGGTATATTATCATACCTATTTTCCCAAATTTTGATATATTCTGAGAAGAATACCGGCCAATTCATATTCGATTATCGTAAGTCAATTTTGTGCTTATCATCCAGCACCTCAGGTGCCATGAGAATCGGTTATCGGAATCTAAATTGCCGTAATACTCTATCCGTCTGGTGCATCTCGACAGTAGCATAGTTGACCAATGAGACATTAGCATGCCAAATGTTCAGATTTTTAAATAATTTATTCAGAATTACTGCCCGAATTGTCAGATCCTCGTATGGTGTCCATTGAAACTATATGAACATGATAAAAATATTAGTTATATATAATACTAAATACTAAATATGAAACGACTATTTTATGTATATATATTATTTAATACTTACTTGCACTTTCGACCGTTGGTCTAATAAAAGCCATATATCTTCAAGAGCGGTAGGTATTCCAACATAACCCGCCGAATAGTTCCACCTAATTAAATAAATTTTTAGCATACAATTATATTTTAAATCAATGTAATAATTGTAAAATCTAATATAAATTTTACTTCGTTATAAGTGGGAATGTATATGGGTGGTTCACTCGAGGACATAAAAATGAAAAGCGAAGCCGTAATGATAGGCAACATCCGATTTTGGCTTTATTTGGTGGCGTCGTCCTGCACATCTCTCGGTACAATATTGCCAACACGGCAGACCCCTAACTAAATTCGCCAGCTGCTCTAAAATCAACGAGTTTCAGCAGCCACCTCAGGTGTACGATGTTTCGTGATAAGTTCTGTAATAACCGACTTTCAATAATGTCGGGAATAGTGGTTCGAGACCACTAAATTAAAAAAAAAAGCTCGTAATTTATTTATTTAATAATTATGAGCCAAATGTGACTTTTGAGAGATTTTTAAATTAGTAATTTGTGTTTTATAAAGATTTATTAAGTCAAGAAATTAAAAAAACAGTTATCGAGATCTCAAATTTATAAATCGAGCCGTAAATATTTTTATAAATATTTATGGAGTATCAATAAGGTAGTATTAAAATTTCGTCAGAAAATTTTAACGTTTGGGTGGTTAATTAAATAAAAAGGACTAAATTGAAAAAGGTGTAAAAGTTGCTAAAAGGATTAAATAACTCAATTGTCAAATGAGGAAGGACCTAAAATGCAAATAAGCCCAAAGGAGATATTTTGGGCGGCAATAGATGAGAAAAATCAGGAAAAGGGTGAAATAAGGGTAAAATTAGAAAATTGCCAAAATAAACTAAATAAAAATGGGACCAAATTGGAATATCTAGAATTCTCTCCATTTATCTTTATTTTCATCAGCTTAAAAACAGCCATGGAAGAGGATTCAAGCTAATTTTCATTCTCTAGCTACATGTAAGTTTAATTCTTGCTTTCTCCTTGAAATTTCTACGTTTTTAGACTTTTACAATTGGGTCCAACTTACTATTTCATTAGTTTTTGATGTCATAGTTAATTTTTAAAGATATTATGGATGAGTTCTGGAAGAATATGATGAATAAACATAGAATTGAAGCTTTAATTTTGATATATGATAATTTTATCAAGTAAAATTGATGGAAATTGATTTTAGGACCTAATTGTGAAAAGGTTTGGAATTAAATTCTAGTGCTGAAATTATGATTTCCAAAATTTGTAAAGTAGTTTAAAGTGATATAATAAAGTGTTAATTGAGAAAAATCAGCTCAAGTGAGAGGCTAATTGAGTAGGGACGAAATTGTTATTTATTAAAAGCTTAGGGGAAAAATGGTAATAAGCAGCTTGCACTAAAACAATATTGGACAGCAGCAGTGGACTAAATTTGAAAAATCACCTTAAATTTTATAAATCGAATTAGGAGATGAAAAAAATATGAAATTAAAGCTTATTGAGTCTAGTTTCTCATAGAAGAAATGGTGTAAGCAATGGATTTGTAAATCATGAGATATAATGAATTTTGTGAGATAAGGTTAGAATAAATTCGGGTTCCCCTGTTCTGACTTTGGAAAATCATAAAAAAAAATGGATAAAAATAATTATGGAATTAAACTTATATGCTTAGAATTATGAATAAGTCTATTTTCAAAAGAAATAAACGAGAACATCATTTGAATTCTGTACAAGGATATAATTAATTTTTAGTGAAGAAGGGTCGGAACTGTCAAACAACAGAACAGAGGTGAATTTAATGAATAAACTGTACTAATTGGAAAAACCAAAAATTTTGAAAAATTTTATGGTAAGAATATGTGTGAGTCTAGTTTCAGGAAAAATTAACGGATCTTACTTTGGAGTTCTGTAGCTCAAGATATAAATAATTTAGTGACTATGACTCAAATGGACAGCTTTGAATATACATATAAGTAAATAGTGAAATTATTGATAGTGTTACTTATAAGCATATTATATAAATTTAAGGATGTGAAATGGAGAGGAGGAGGAGGAAAATATGTATGAATATTCATCTGGCATGGCTAATTTGCATGTTTTAGGCTCAGGAACTAAATTGAATAAAAGTAAAACTTTATGGGTAATTTTGTAAAAATGTCAGAAATGACCAAATTGTATGAAATGGATTATTTTATTATTTAAATTACAAAATTGAATGAAATTATGAATTTAGTTCAAGATCGGGGAAAAACATGTTTTTAGGGATTAAATTGAAAAGTGTTGAAATTATGGAAAATTTTGATATTTTATAGAATTCATGGGCTGTTATTAATATGCATGAGAATAATAGCTGGAAATAAGGATTAAAATTGCAAGAATTTTATTTTCCTGACCTTAAGGATGAAATCGTCATTAAATAAAAGTTTAGGGGCAAAATGGTAATTTTGCCTAGAGCATTAATTAAATACATTAGGATATGAAATGAATGAAAATGATGGTCAAATTTATTTATAAAGATCCGGACGACTCAAATAAGAGACTTGATTGTGGAAAAGAAAAGATATCGGATTAATGAAATTATAAACACAAACAAGCAATGAGGTAAGTTTGTGTAACTTGAATTATATTTATAAATGCTTGAAATGTATGTTTTTTTTATATGAATATGATTTGAATGTTCATTATATGAAAATTTATGAAACACTAACATATTTGATAAAAAAGGGAAGAAATCCCGATTGAATGAAAGGAAAATTCGATGGATCTTTGAAAAAGAATTGACGGTAAAAAGGATCTAGCCCGGACGGGTGATCCTATCTTGATATAGCCCTCTCGAAGAATATGTGGAAAATGGATTTAGCCCGGACGGGTAATCCGAATTAGCCGAATTTAGCCTCGGGTGTAATTCGGATCCAAGCTCATTAGAGTAATTGTCGTTGTAGGTGATTTAGCCTGGACTGGTAATCCCGACAATACTCTATGAGTTTATATTACAGGGGATTTAGCCTGGACTGGTAATCCCGCTGTAAGGATGAGGTTCGCGGGAGTGTGTTTTCTGAAATGAAATGTGTAAGACCATGGTTGAAAGAGACCATGGCAACATGATATGAAATGTGTAAGACCATGGTTGAAAGACACCATGGCAACATTATATGAAATGTGTAAGACCATGGTTGAAAGATATTATGGCAACAGGGTATAAAATGTGTAAGACCATGGTTGAAAAATACCATGACAATGTGACATGAAAAGAATAAGACCATGGTTGAAAGATACCATGGCAATGTAACATGAAATGAACAAGACCATGGTTGAAAGATACCATGGCAACCTGGTAGAAAATGAGTAAGACCATAGTTAAAAGACACTATGGCATCATGTCGAAGATAAATAAGATCGTGGATGAGAGATGCTATGACATCAGTTGAACAATTGATATTCAGGTAATATGTATCAGATGAAGAATGGTTATATGAAATGGTTCTGTGAAATGTTTACAAGAATTGGTCATATGGAAATATATGTACAAAATAGTTGAATGAAATAATTAAAAAGATAGATAAATGAAATAAGTATAGGTACATGGAATTTAATTTATGTTAATTTTAATATGAACTATTACCGAAATAAATATACATAAGATATATGGAAATTATGGTGCATGAAATATTGATATAACGAAATGAATGATATATGCTTATAAAGAAACAGTAAGCGAATAATATGTCTCGTGACATGTACATATATGACTATCTTTGATATGTTGATATAAGAAAATTATATAAGTAAAGACAATTATTAAACTCAAGTGTGACATGTCGAGAAAATAAGTATATCAATGTTGAATTTATATGAAATATGTACTAGTATACTAACAATGTTGCTGTTTGATGCTTATACAAGTGCCAAGCTATTGATTAAATGATAATATATTTATTTATTTATATGATGCATTGAATCGATAAGTATTTAATTGAATTTTTTTAAGTGATTCGTAAATTCTAGTAATGCTCCGAAACTCTGTTTCGATAAGGGATACTGGTTTAGGGTGTTACATTTAGTGGTATCAGAGCTAACGTTTAGTCTGTTCTTGGACCGAATGTAGTATATGTGAAGTCTAGAAATACATGCCATTATAAAACCTGTGATAGTGTGATATCTCTTGACCTTGACGAGAATTATTTTACTAATAGATAGAGATGCTTCCAACCAAGCTACTTCCAACAATGATAAAAGTGATATTTGAGTATTTGATAAAAAAAAAAGAATTGCCTATGATGAGTAAAGATTTATATAGGTATGAAATGAATGTTTGTAATGAATATATTCACGATAAAAGTCATGTTATGTGTGTATATATAAAAGCTAAAGTTTAAGGATTTATGACCTCTGCCCCCTCATAAGTATTGTTTATTGTAGTGGAATTTACCAGATTTGTATTGATTAAGTTTACAAGTGTGAAACTGAAGAGTTTAATGGTTAAATGATTAATAATGCAGTTAGAGTTGTGAATGGGTTAGTAAGTAAAGATGATTGTGATTAAGATACTAGATAATTTTTCTACAAATTATTCTGAATACGTAATATCACTGTTAAAAAGAAAGTTATTCTTAAGCAATCGATTTATGATGATATAGTATCTGCAGAATGAATTAATTGGGAATTACTTTTGAATTAGTTTCTTTATTGAACCTAATAATATGAAGTTATTGATGATTTTAATAATCAGTGAAACAACGATGAAAGGGAGAAGATATCTGAATGTAGCAGTTATAATTGTATATCTTATTACAATTCTTTTTGGATATCTTATATGTTTGCTATTTACAGAGGTATATATAAATGTTCATTTTTAAATGTGATTCTTATTATATAAACAGAGTGGTTAATTATGATATTAGATGAAATTATTGAAAGTCTGGTTGGTTCATGAACAGTATTACTCTATTGTTCTTTGGCTTCTAATTAATTATGTTTAAGAGAAGACTTGAATGATCTGATAAATGTTCGTAAAGTTTTAACCAGATAAGAGTTCTGTCGACCAAAGTATCAATTCTGGTTTAGTCTGAATCGAGTAAGAAATTTGTGATCTATAGTGAAATACTACTGAATAGGTTAAATTGTGCTTTGATACAGTAAAATAAAGAAATATTTGAATCTCTCTACCTGTGAAATTTTCGAGGACGAAAATTCTTAAGGGGGAGAATTGTAATAACCGACTTTCAATAATGTCGGGAATAGTGGTTCGAGACCACTAAATTCAAAAAAATAAGCTCGTAATTTATTTATTTAATAATTATGAGCCAAATGTGATTTTTTAGAGATTTTTAAATTAGTAATTTGTGTTTTATAAAGATTTATTAAGTCAAGAAATTGAAGAAAACAGTTATCGAGATATCAAATTTATAAATCGAGCCGTAAATATTTTTATAAATATTTATGGAGTATCAATAAGGTAGTATTAAAATTTCGTCAGAAAATTTTAACGTTTGGGTGGTTAATTAAATAAAAAAGACTAAATTGAAAAAGGTGTAAAAGTTGCTAAAAGGATTAAATAACTCAATTGTCAAATGAGGAAGGACTTAAAGTGCAAATAAGCCCAAAAGAGATATTTTGGGCGACAATAGCTGAGAAAAATCAGGAAAATGGTGAAATAAGGGTAAAATTGGAAAATTGCCAAAATAAACTAAAGAAAAATGGGACCAAATTGGAATATCTAGAATTCTCTTCATTTTTCTTTATTTTCATCAGCTGAAAAACAGCCATGGAAGAGGATTCAAGCTGATTTTCATTCTATAGCTACATGTAAGTTTAATTCTTGCTTTCTCCTTGAAATTTCTACGTTTTTAGACTTTTACAATTGGGTCCAACTTACTATTTCATTAGTTTTTGATGTCATAGTTAATTTTTAAAGATATTATGGATGCGTTCTGGAAGAATATGATGAATAAACATAGAATTGAAGCTTTAATTTTGATATATGATAATTTTATCGAGTAAAATTGATGGCAATTGATTTTAGGACCTAATTGTGAAAAGGTTTGGAATTAAATTCTAGTGCTGAAATTATGATTTCCAAAATTTGTAAAGTAGTTTAAAGTGATATAATAAAGTGTTAATTGAGAAAAATCAGCTCAAGTGAGAGGCTAATTGAGTAGGGACGAAATTGTTATTTATTAAAAGCTTAGGGGAAAAATGGTAATAAGCAGCTTGCACTAAAACAATATTGGACAGCAGCAGTGGACTAAATTTGAAAAATCACCATAAATTGTATAAATCGAATTAGGAGATGAACAAAATATGAAATTAAATCTTATTGAGTCTAGTTTCTCATAGAAGAAATGGTGTAAGCAATGGATTTGTAAATCATGAGATATAATGAATTTTGTGAGATAAGGTCAGAATGAATTCGGGTTCCCCTGTTCTGACTTTGGAAAATCATAAAAAAATGGATAAAAATAATTATGGAATTAAAATTATATTATTAGAATTATGATTAAGTCTATTTTCAAAAGAAATAAACGAGAACGTCATTTGAATTCTGTACAAGGATATAATTAATTTTTAGTGAAGAAGGGTCGGAACTATCAGACAGCAGAACAGGGGTGAATTTAATGAATAAACTGTACTAATTGGAAAAATCAAAAATTCTGAAAATTTTATGGTAAGAATATGTTGAGTCTAGTTTCAGGAAAAATTAACGGATCTTACTTTGGAGTTCTGTAGCTCAAGATATAAATAATTTAGTGACTATGACTCAAATGGACAGCTTTGAATATACATATAAGTAAATAGTGAAATTATTGATAGTGTTACTTATAAGCATATTATATAAATTTAAGGATGTGGAATGGAGGGGAGGTGGAGGAAAATATGTATGAATATTCATCTGGCATGGCTAATTTGCATGTTTTAGGCTCAGGGACTAAATTGAATAAAAGTAAAACTTTATGGGTAATTTTGTAAAAATGTCAGAAATGACCAAATTGCATGAAATGGATTATTTTATTATTTAAATTACAAAATTGAATGAAATTGTGAATTTAGTTCAAGATCGGGGAAAAACATGTTTTTAGGGATTAAATTGAAAAGTGTTGAAATTATGGAAAATTTTGATATTTTATAGAATTCATGGGCTGTTATTAATATGCATGAGAATAATAGCTGGAAATAAGGATTAAAATTGCAAGAATTTTATTTTCCTGACCTTAAGGATGAAATCGTCATTAAATAAAAGTTTAGGGGCAAAATGGTAATTTTGCCTAGAGCATTAATTAAATACATTAGAATATGAAATAAATGAAAATGATGATCAAATTTATTTATAAAGATTCGGACGACTCAAATAAGAGACTTGATCGTGGAAAAGAAAATATATCGGATTAATGAAATTATAAACACAAACAAGCAATGAGGTAAGTTTGTGTAACTTGAATTATATTCATAAATGCTTGAAATGGATTTTTTTTATATGAATATGATTTGAATGTTCATTATATGAAAATTTATGAAACACTAACATATTTGATAAAAAGGGGAAGAAATCCCGATTGAATGAAAGGAAAATTCGATGGATCTTTGAAAAGGAATTGACGGTAAAAAGGATCTAGCCCGGACGAGTGATCCTATCTTGATATAGCCCTCCCGAAGAATATGTGGAAAATGGATTTAGCCCGGACGGGTAATCTGAATTAGGTCCGAATTTAGCTTTGGGTGGTAATTGAGATCCAAGCTCATTAGAGTAATTGTCGTTGCGGGATTTAGCCTGATCGTAATCCCGACTATACTCTATGAGTTTATAATACAGGGGATTTAGCCTGGACTGGTAATCCCGCTGTAAGGATGAGGTTCGCAGGAGTGTGCTTTCTGAAATGAAATGTGTAAGACCATGGTTGAAAGAGACCATGGCAACATGATATGAAATGTGTAAGACCATGGTTGAAAGACACCATGGCAACATTATATGAAATGTGTAAGACCATGGTTGAAAGATACCATGGCAACAGGATATAAAATGTGTAAGACCATGGTTGAAAGATACCATGGCAATGTAACATGAAATGAACAAGACCATGGTTGAAAGATACCATGGCAACCTGGCAGAAAATAAGTAAGACCAAAGTTAAAAGACACTATGGCATCATGTCGAAGATAAATAAGATCGTGGATGGGAGATGCTATGACATCAGTTGAACAATTGATATTCAGGTAATATCTATCAGATGAAGAATGGTTATATGAAATGGTTCTGTGAAATGTTTACAAGAATTGGTCATATGGAAATATATGTACAAAATAGTTGAATGAAATAATTAAAAAGATAGATAAATGAAATAAGTATAGGTACATGGAATAGATAAATGAAATAAGTATAGGTACATGGAATTTAATTTATGTTAATTTTAATATGAACTAATACCGAAATAAATATACATAAGATATATGGAAATTATGGTGCATGAAATATTGATATAACGAAATGAATGATATACGCTTATAAAGAAGTAGTAAGCGAATAATATGTCTCGTGACATGTACATATATGACTATCTTTAATATGTTGATATAAGGAAATTATATAAGTAAAGACAATTATTAAACTCAAGTGTGACATGTCGAGAAAATAAGTATATCAATGTTGAATTTATATGAAATATGTACTAGTATACTAACAATGTTGTTGTTTGATGCTTATACAAGTGCCAAGCTGTTGATTAAATGATAATATATTTATTTATTTATATGATGCATTGAATCGGTAAGTATTTAATTAAATTTTTTTTTAAGTGATTCGTAAATTCTAGTAATGCTCCGAAACCCTGTTTCGACGAGGGATACGGGTTTAGGGTGTTACAAGTTCGGTATCAGATAACCTCCAATTATCTCAAGGATATATGCCCGAACATAACGTATTCTTTCTACTTCAATCGAATCATTCCCCCACTTCGGGAATGTGTCTCGTAACCATCCCATCTCGATCTAACCTCCATAGATATTATCCGGAATCGTACCCAAAAGATCGTAGCATACAGCTCCCCAATCAACAGATTGAACGAACCCGGTGAGTGCGAACCCATCCACCGGAAATCTAAATTGTAACTGGACATCCTCCAAAGTGATGGTACACTCTCTGCATGGAAGATAGAATGTGTATGTCTCAGGTCTCCACCTCTCTCTTAACGCGCTGATGAGTTTTGGGTCCAACTTGCACCCCTAGCCTATAGTGGTCACGTGCCACAAACCCGCTTCCCTAAAGTAATTTTCCATCAACGGTGATAAAGAACCAGACATATTACTAATATAACATTGTAACACCCGATCTACAGATTGTTATAAAAAAATATAAAATAAAAATTAATTAAAATTATATAAATAAAAAATTAAATAATATTCAAAAATTAAAATTAACCCTTACCATTTTCATTTGTTCGACGGAGATATGTTTATGATCGAGACGAATTATTTCCCCGGTCATTCCTAACACGATCAAATATTTTTGAAATTATAAAAAAAAACTAATTTAGAAAAAAAAATTAAAGGAAATAACTAATTAAAGAGAGTTTTGAGAAATTTAGGGAGAAATTTGAGAGCTTTTTTGCCAAATTTGGAAGAAATATTGTGTGAAAAAATAGGAGGATTTTTATAGTTTTTTTTTACCATTGGACCCCCCAACGATAAAAAATTTAAATGGTCGTTGGGAAATAAACACAAAGCAAATCGTGTCCTTTGGGGAGCGATTTTGCCATGTCAGCAAAACGCTTCCAAGTCAGTGCGTTTTGTGCTGACATGGCAAAATCACTTCCCTAGGGACTCTATTTGCTGAAATTTCATCCAAAAACGCTCTTACATAAACACGTTTTGCATATTTCGATCCTTTCTGGTAAATAATGTAAAAATTAGCCCATTTCCATAAATGAAATTAAAAATGAGCCTTTATTGATAAAATGGTCATTAAACAGTGTAGGATAATAAAAATGTAATTTTATTATTTTAATAATTTTTAAAAAATTAAATTAATTTTTTTATTATTTTTAAGGATTAAAAATATATTTTTATTGTCACTAATTTAAAATTTTATAAATTATAAAAAAATTGCTTAACTAAAGGTAGTTGAATTGAAAGTGGAAATTATTTATGATCTGTTGATTTCTTAAACCCTCAATATGACTCACCATTCCTTTCAATAAATTAGTGATCGACTGTCAATCTCCAATTTCTTGGGTATTAATATGTTCATAAACCAAATAGATATTCGTATTAAACAAGTGGTTAGGTCAACTTCAAAAATGACTGATGCACTGTTTACTATTATTTTTCTAGTTTAGAATAATTTTTATTTTAAATATTTATGATAAGATGATAGCATTCATTAACAAATACTTAATAAATGGAGAGTCAGTTAAATGAGATTTTGAGAATTTTGATTACCTCTATGCATCAACTCTACTCAAATTTTGTTCTCCTCATCAACTTCTTTAAATATGATTTTTATTTAAATTTTGGAGCATGTCAAAATAAATAATGAAATTGCAATTAGAGAAGATACGACGTCGCAATAAGAAGTTGTTGTCACGATAAGAAGAAAATCTCCATCCCGACAATGTGACAAGGTATAAAAATATGTAATTAATTCTTTGGACAGCAATTTTAAAATTATTTTTTAATTAAACCCTAAGCATTTAATAATATATTGCATTAATTAGTATATAAAGTGTATTTTGAGTATCGAGTAACATGTAGTCTATATAAGTCATCTTAGAATTATGGGGATTGTATGTGAGTTAGACCTAAATACAAAAAATAACACAGTTAAAAAAGAATTTTGCGTTTCAATTTGAAGAGTTTTTCTCCGTTTTCTACTGTCTCTTATTAATAGAATTTTCTTTTATCGGTGTTTTTTTTTTATCCTGTTTGAAGAGTTTTTCTATCTAAGATTTGTGTGTTTGATTATTTCAATTTTTCATTATTTTACTTGTTTATGGCTTACACAAATTTATTGCCAACACAAATTCAGATATATTTCAATCAGCTTAAATTGTATTTTTAAGTTTTGAACTTAAAAAATAAATGAATAAAAGGAGAAAACCTCGAAGCTGCAATCATCATTTTGTTTTTGTTTAATTTGAGCTTTGAGATTATAGACGACGACTTTGACCAATAACTACAAAGTCTTCGGTCTTCACTTCACAATATATTGAGTTAAAACCAATACCTGTTCCTGCCAATGCAAACAACAAAATCAGAGAGTGAAATTCGGCCACTTTCCAAATGGGGTGCCTTCCTTGCATGTTCTGTTGTTTAGGAACCATTTCCATTCTCAAATTTCCTTCTTAAGACCCTTATATTATTCTTCCAATAGATCTTTGCATCTGCTTTTCTCCTCCTTTTATCATGTCACGTAATTTACCCGTTGAAGAGACAAGGGAACTGTGCTGCTCAGCAGCTTCAGCACTTGTTACTAAACTGTCCTATGCAATCTTCATCTTTTTATTTGCAGTGGATTTGTTCTTAATTTGTTTTACAAAATTAAACAAAGAACCCCTCTTTTTACTGTGAAGTGATCTTCGCTTGAATTCCATTACTGATGAGAATTTGGCGTTTTTTATGTTTAGTAGGAGCAACATTAGGAGCCCTGACTGGAGCTTTTGTTGGGACGAAAACAAAGATGGGTTGTCTTCATGGAGCCATGGTTGGAGCCATAAAGGGCAGCTTTTTCTCCATCAATCTCTTCAAAATTTCACTCAGAATTTGCAGTTCCGCTGATATATCGACGACGTATCTCCTACAACCGGTAAGATTCTTACGTTCTCCGGCCTGGTCTGCCAATGCAAAACGATTTGGACCACGTGAAATCCGTGTCTAAAAATCATTTCATACAGAGGTTCCTTTTTTTTTTTTTTTTTTCTTGTGAACGCTGTTTAAAGTGGGAAATTGGTCCAACAACAATGACCGGACATTTTAACTTTAATGCTTGAATATGTATTTGGTTTTTTGTTAGGTAAGTGTATTTTACTACACATTCAACGAAGTCATCAGGAATGAATTGTCAAAGGATTCAATGGCGAAAATTCCGAAGACGAGAATCACGGAACAAAACGTGTGGGATTCATTCAGGAACAGAATCTCTTGTTCGATTTGCCTTGAGGTTTTTTTCTCTTCTCTTTTGTTGTTTACTACTATGTGATTATCCAATTTGTTCCTGCAAATTTCTTTTGAGTGTAGGAACTAAACTTCATTCGTCATTCATTGTTTCCAGGACTTTACACCTGGAGAAATAGCCCATAGCTTGCCACACTGTCACCATATGTTTCATACCTCCTGTATTAAACAGTGGTTAGTGCAACATAAATCTTGCCCTTTATGCAGGAGGAAATTTCGAAGCTCAAAATGGCATTAGTTTCCTTCATTCCAATCAAACGAGACTCAAGAATGACACCATAATTATACTAGGAATTTAGAATTTTGGATAACAGTAGCTCCTCATTAGTATAGTTTCTTTTTCCTTTTGAACTTTTTGTTGTATGCACATGTTCCTACGTTTATTTTAGAATCTTACCTTTTTTGGTATTGTTTACATAATAAACGAACCGTGTAGTATTAACTTCAAGACAGCTTGGTCTTGGTTCTCAATCCCATCCATAAGCAATGTCATTCACAACTAATTCCAATGAAATTTCCACGTAAATAAATGAGTCTCTGCCAATGTTGACAAAAATAAGAGATTTCAAACCATGCTGGAAAGTGCTGACCAGCGAACTCACGAGGAAAAGACGGGCTATAATCCCGATCACTTTACTTTTAGCAGCCGGTTTGAATTACAATAATAACGACCCAAAAATATGTTCTTGGGAAAGTTACTTGGGTTCTCAAGAAAAAAATACTGATAACTAAAAGAATCACAAAGCATGAACTTGATTGAGAGTTGAATGAAACTATATCTAGAAAGAAACCTATGTAGAGTTCAAATAAACACATCAGCATGATCTCTACCAGTCATCCCCTCAGCATAATCTTCTACTTCATGTGACTAATTGTTAACAAGCAGGCAATTTTTCTCATACAAGATGGAATGATAATAAGTAATCGAGATAGTGAAGGGAGTACAGTAATTGGTGGGTATATCTGTTCAGAAAATAAATATATAAAGATGAGATCAATAGTTACACATACTGTTCAAACTTATGCACTGGCAGTTCCTTTTGAAACTTAGAGCTCAATTAAGATACTTGAGTTCATATCAATTCAACATTATTGACAATATTTAAACACTATTGCATTATGCTTTCTGAATTTGATAAAAAGTACTGTTGACAGTAGATGGAGCAGGAAGCAAAGTCAGTGAAATAGAACAGTATAACAACAAAGAATATAATGCTGTGCATATGCTACGAAAGATTCTAAAACCACGCCCATTATTAGAACAACGATGAATATTGTTTCAGTCACCCGTCGATACATAACCATTAAGATCTGATGCAGGATGTGTTATATATCTGGTTTACAGATTGTTGGGTTTTTGAGCAAAGGAAGAACATCACAAACGTGCAGCAAGGAATGAAAAAACAGGTTTTCATTATCATTATCATAGCAATACATGATTTTTATAGACAATCATCTTACCAAACACAACTAACACCACTAATCAGCCTAGAAGTTGTGAAACATTGCTTGTACACTAAAACAAGCCAACTAAACACATCATTCACTACCTAAACACATCAAGCTATCATCAAGCTTGTTCGTTTTCAACCAAACTAAATTACATTGCAACTAAAACAGACAACTTGTTAACGCAGCATGCACACAAGCTGCAGCATGCAAATAGACTGCATGCACTTCAACAAAAACATAACAGCAGCATGGTTGGCCACTTTTTAACATAAATAATAATTAACCAAATATTATTGCCAGATAACCAGTGTCAAAACTTGAAAATGCTAAATTGTGTTCAAGTTGCCTCTTACCATCATTAGGCATGGTCAAAATAGGAATTTGGGTGATGGAACCTTTTCCTCCTATACGCCCCCGCACATTCATAAATTGTGGCCAGATCAGTATACATATAACCAGGATACCCACGCCTTCCAGGGACTTCTTCAGAGCAGCAGATACCTATAGGCACATGTAAAACAAGATGAATGACATAAGTCCAGCATTGCATTACCAAACATGATAATCCAACAGAGCATCAATTCATCATTTTTATCAGAGTTTAGGCATTCTAAGTCCCTAGCATTTAACAGTATGGAAATAATTTGGCAAATTTGTGTTCCATATATCCTCCCAATGAATAAAGCATATGTACCTCACGAACAGCATCTGCCTAAGAACTCATATCTGTCAATATAACCAGAACATGTTTCCCACATTCATAAGCCAAATACTCAGCAGTTACCAGTGTAATTCGAGGTGTGATAATTCATTCAATTGTCGGGTCATCGGCCTGTAAACGCATCAAATATAGCATTTGTGGAGGGAAAAAGAAGCAGAGTAATGGGACTAATTTCTTCAAATGAATACTCATAGCACATGTCATCGACGATGAAATATAAACTGGCAATAACAAGAATTACTTTGCAGGAAAAGAAAAATGGCCGGAAAGAGATTAATTGATGAAATTTACCAGGTTCAAGAAAAAGGATCACTCTCTCCATAGATCAATCTTCCTTGAATTCTCCCTTAAAAATTGAGGGGTCTCCATTGTTTACCCCCATAGCAACAAACACTGGCAAAATTGTCTTCTTCCAATTCCTTGAAGTGAATCCAGAAAACAGGTGGCAAAGTGGAATAAGAGAAGGGAAAAAAAACATATGGCTTCCAGACAATGTGTATTGGTTCATTTCATCGCAAAAATAAAAAATAAAAAAATCACTGAGGTCCACAAAATGAACCAAGATCATCAAGCGTACTGTCAGTTCAAACTTCATTAATACCATCATAGACTATAGTGTAGACATACACCAAGGAGATTATCAGACTTTTCAAGCAAATGTAAACATGACAGTAAATGATTAACTTACCCATTACCATCTCCAGAGTTTCCTCCTCCATGTCAAATTCAAGCAAGCTACCGCCGTTTTTTTGGCAACTGATCTGATTGAATCTAAATTTGCAAACGATCCATATTTCTTAGCGCGATTAGAATTTGATGTGATTTCTTTTATCTTTGTATACTACTATTTGGTGTTCTTTTTTTAATTAGTGGGTTAAGGCGATACATTGTTAGAGTTAAATGTGAGTGGGGTCATCTTGTTTACCGAAGATGCAATGTTGTCCCAGCTCTTGGATATTGTTCTCCTTAATGGAGATAGTGTGTGTTTTGTTTTTTCTTCTTTTTCCTACTATCATTTGCTTGAAATATGCTCAAACTAATTATAACTTTTATATATTTCGTTTGTACGACTTTATGAAATTAATTTCAATTATTCTATATAAACAGTCCCACTTTTCAATCCCCAAACATTATTTAATTGCTTCATAACATAGAACTTTACATGTAACCTTTTTTTTTTTCTTTCTAAACTCTCGAATTGTATACCCTTCCACTCAAATTAACAATCAATTACTTCGATAGATTTCAAAAGCAAAACACCTGCCTAACTATTCTTTCCTTCTTTTTCTTATATAAAAAAAAGAATGTTAACTTCGAAGAAGCTTCATTTGCATGGTTTCTGGCCGGGATGGGCGAAGTGGCCATGTCAGCACTGAAACGCTCATGGCCGACGTCACGTAGTTGACGCGACAAATCAAGCTGAATTCTGCACCAGAGTTCGTTTCCTTTAATGCTTACTTAATATTTAGTTCGAGCACAACAAGGATCAAATATATTGTACAAATTTGAATAATGAAAATAACTTCGAAAAAATAGATATTAACCCAAACATGAAAAATTATGAAAGATTTAAAAAAAAAAAAAAAAGTGGAACACACATTTTATTTGTTACAGTCAAATGATGTTCACGGCTTTAGCTACAATAACATAGTATTCTCAGTAGAAAACCCACATATCATGTGATATAGAGAGAGAATTGTAGATATTAAGAGGTGATGGCATGATGGCTTGATCAGAATTCAATTAGCATAAAGGCCAGTTGAGTTGAGGTGAGGTGAGGTGACAGTCACCTGTCTTCAATTGAGCTTTGAGGGGTGACAGCTCTGATGCACCTTGGGTGCACCTCGTACCCACACTCCAGACATTGGTAAGCCCAACCAGATCCCTGCTCATCACAATCGCAGCATATAAAGGGGCCCCCTCCACTGCCTTCTGATACCAACGTTAGCAGATGCCGATGTCCTGCATGGTATTCACTTCTTGGTAAGCTCTTGGCTGCCTCTTCCATTTCTTTCTCTAGCGACTCCACTTTGGCATCTGTGAAAGGGTACGCATTTTCCTGGTACAGATTTATAAGGTTTCTGCCTTGCTTGGTTACAGTTTTGCCGTCGGGGCCTATAATTATCAAACAAGGAATCCATTGCACATCAAAGTACTTGGCAAGGGTTCTGGCCGTGGGGTCTCGGAAAGGCAACGCCAGCCATGGCATGGTACCAAAGTAGGATTCGAACGAACTTTGATCACGATCATTTGACACGAAAACAATCTCAAAATCCTCACCACCACCTTTTTCTTGCAAAGCTTGCTTGATCTTCTGATAGATGGATATCAGTTTTGGAGTGAACTCAACACAAGGCATGCACCATTGCGCTGAGAGGTACAGTCCAACTGTCTTACCTTTCAAGGAATCAACCGGCACCTGCAAAGGAAATTAACGATTGAATCAGCCCAGAAAACATTTTAAAATGTCTTCTCCTCCACCTCGAATAAATTAAACCATTACAAATAGGCAAGTGTAAGCACTAAGCACTGAGTGACTGACCTTTCTAGTTATGGTTTGATCCAAGAGATAGTCTCTTTCAGGGTTTGTTAATAAATTGGTAACGGTCTGGCTGTCATGCTTCCTCTTCTCTTCCCTTCGCAGTTCATCCAACTTTTCTTTGGTAAATGGGAAGGCATCAACCCCATACCGGTAAATGAGTTCTACGCCATCATAGTAAGTATCATCATCCTTGGTGTTGTCAGGCTGCAAAATAACTAAGCAAGGAATGCTTTCCACGTCATATTTTCGATTCAATGCTTTCTTTGTCTCCAAATCAGAAAAGGGAATCGAAAGCCATGGCATGTTTTCACGGTAGCTGTTGAAGGCATCCAAGTCTTCATCAGATGACACAAATACAATCTCAAAGTTAGATCCATTGCTCTTCAGCTGCTCATACACACCAATCAAAACTCGGTTGAAATTTCTACATGGTGGATACCAGTTAGCTGAGAAGTAAATTCCGATCACCTTGCCCTCTAGATCCGAAATTTTCACCTGCTATATAAAAAAATAAATTCAAGTAATCGTGAACGGTCAATTGGAGCCATTTAAGGCTAACGAAAAGTCAACTCCATTTTCCCACAAACATTTTTTTAGAACCAACGTCTGTTGTACGGTCAGAACGTTATATTTCATGTATGGAAATGCATCTGTGACTAAAACCAAGAAAGTTGGCATGAAGTACATGCCCCAAAGTTTGCTGTACTGTAAGGATAATGGATACGCCACGTGTGTTACGGATATAGCGTGAATGTGAGGCTAAAGGAGCAGCGCCACATGTCTTCTCAGCTTAGTTGTTCACAGCAAAACCGCAATGCAGAAAAGGAATTGACCCATTGACGAGGACAGGCATATTTGGCATTTGTTTCTCGTGACTAAAGAGTATCACAGTGCACCCCCACCTAGTCCAGTAAGAGAAAAGGTGATGGATGGGGTGGGGTCTGAATTAGCCCACCAGCCCGCCCGCCCCACTACGAATCCTTCTCCACAAGGGCAACATAACCACGACAAACATCACCGAGAAAGTGTACTTCTTCACCACCGATTTTTCTGGGCAATGTTGGATTGCCGACAACAGAATCACGCATTTACATTATGCATCTAATACACTCATTCACTTCTCAATCCCAGGTAATTACATGTTTCTTCTTTTTTAGTAATCAAAAGATTGATAGTACCATAACAATTGAGGAAATTTGCTGTTCATTCCAAATCTCTCGATTAAAATCTAGTTTAGCAGACGCCCTAATACATGAAATTAACTATTTTTCCAAATATAAATTCAGTTACTCCATTGTTAGACATTCAAATTAACCCACCATATTATACTAAATTAAAGTCAAAATGGAAAAACGGACATGTCAACATTAAAGAAACATACAATGGAGTACACCGAAGAAAGAGAATGAGCCGGCGACTTCTTTCCATTTTGAAAACCCTAATCAACTTTCCTCTCTTTCTCTCTCTCTCTTCAACAAAAATTGTTTAATATGACTAATAGCTCAAGTTTGAAGACTGCCGACTACTGCAGTAATTCTATATTTTCGTCCCAAAGCAAACCAACCAACTTAAAGCGAACTAGCCATGTGTCTGGTATTTCCGGCACTCGCTACCAAACAAATCTCTTCAAAGATAGACAAGAGTCATCTGCTACATCATCTGTTGGTATCTTTTAAAAAATTAATAAAGTTTAATTTTTTAGGGTAAAATATTACGAAATAGTAATATAAGTTCTAGAAGTTTCGTATAAGGTTGGTGTCTGTACTGTGTAGTTTTCATATGGAGTCTTGGGTAGAGAAGGAAAAAAAAAAAGCTAGAAAACGGAAGTCGATCTAAGCAGAAAGGTTTGGCAGAATAGGATTACGATGAAGGCATGACTGAGTTAGGCCAAAAGTTGAGTGCATGCTTTTCATCTCTGACCCACTATTAGATACCGAGAGAAGACGATAAAGAAAAGATGCTTCAGCAAAGAAGAAAACAACCCATGAATAACACCCCCCGCCCCAAGGTATATTGCTACCAAATATTATTCCATCCATGGAAAGAAAATAAGAAAGCTGCGTTAATAACCTGATCAGTTTCAGCAGCAGCTGCAGTGGAGCAGAGAAGATAATCACGATCTTTAGAACCCAAAAGAGAAGATAAAGTGGAGGGCAAAAGCTTCTCAGAGTCCCCGTTTGTCGGAGCTTGAACCAGATTGTTGGAATCGTTGTCCAAGTTCATCTCCACCTTCATCACTCTTCTTTCTCTGTGTCTTTCTCTATCTCTCTCTGCCTTTTGGTTTTATGTGTGTTGGTTGAGTCAATTACCCGGCTCCGATGCTTATATTCCATGGATCGGAACCCATCTTTACACGTCACTCACCCCGAATCATAATGCATATCAACTCATAACACGTTGCATTCACACCAATATCCATGAGAGAGAATTCCCAAACTCTTGCTCACCTACATTAACTATAATGTTGCTGCCCATCCTAAGCCGACCGATCACTTTATATGAACCTTTCGTATTTTAATTGTCAGGTCCGCAATCTGCCACGCGTTCAACTTTTAGGACAAGAAAAAAAAACAGCGTGCTTTTAAGGTTGAAAATTACATTTAAAGAAATGGATGTCCATGTTTTTTTTTTTTCCTTTGGGTACCAGATGTCCATGTTTTGGATATTATTTCAATATCCACCGTTACCAAAAGACATGGTTACAGTGAGGTCCCGTGTTCTCATAAAGAATTTGATGTTTTCCAAGCCCAACAAACAGAGGGGACACATGGCTCTCTACCGCTACTCTTACCTATCTATTTCTTTTTATCCCACCACATTATTGAATGTAAATATTAAACGTACATATCATGCTTTTGTATCCGAAAGTTTTCATCTTAAACGTAATTCCATTTTCTTTTATATTTTAGTAATTATTTTAGACCCATCTGTTTATATCAATTTGGTGCATTTTAGTTTTTTTTTTTAAATCAGAATAATTAGAAAAGAAAAGCCACTATTTTATCAATAAAGATTCATTTCTAACTTTATTTATGGAAATGAGTTAATTTTTTCATTATTTATCTGAAATGACCGAAAACTATAAAACGCGTTCACCTAAAAGTTTTTTTTGGGGAAATTTTAGCAAATCGCGTTCTTGAGGAAGCGATTTTGCCATGTCAGTACAAAACGCGCTGACGTGGACGCGCTTTGCTAACGTGGCAAAATCACTCCCTCAGGGATGCGATTTAACCCGTGTTTTTTTTTCCCAATGGTCATTTAAAAATTTGATCGTTGGGGGATCCAACAATTTAAAAAAAACTATAAAAACCCTCCTATTTTTTTCACACAACATTTCTTCTAAATCTCTCAAAAAATCTCTCAAATTTCTCCTTAAATCTCTCAAAGCTCTTTTTAATTAAATTATTTTCTTTAATTTTTTAAAAATTAGTATTATTTTTCATAATTTTAAAAATATTTGATCGTGTTAGTAATGGCCTAGGAATTAATTCGTCTCGATCATAAATATATCTTCATCGAACAAATAAAAATGGTAAGAGTTAATTTAATTTTTTAATATTATTTAATATTTTTTTCATTTATGTAATTTTAATTATTTTTTTATTTTTAATTTATAATTTTTTATAACAATCTGTAGATCGGGTGTTACAATGTTATACTTGTAATATGTTTGTTCCTCCATTACCGTTGATAAAAAATTACTTGAGGAATGCGTGTTTTTGGCACATGGCTAATATAGGCCGAGAGTGCAAGTTGGACCCGAAACTCATTAGCGCGTTAATAGAGAGGTGGAGACACGAGACGCACACATTTCATCTTCCATGCGGAGAGTCTACCATCACTTTGAAGGACGTGCAGTTACAATTGAGATTGCCAGTGGATAGGTTCGTACTCACCAGGTCCATTTAATCTACTAATTGGGGAGCCACATGCTACGATATTTTGGCTGCGATTCTAGATAATATATACGGAGGTTGGATCAAGATGGGTTGGTTACGAGACAAATTCCCGAAGCCGGGGAATGATTTGACTGAAGTAGAAAGAATACGATATGCTCGAGTATACATCATTGAGATGATTGGAGGTTATCTGATGTCAGACTTGTCACGAAACCTCGTACATCTAAGGTGGCTAGCGAACTTAGTTGGGGGTCTACCATGTTGGCAACATTTTACCGAGAGATGTATGGGGCGACGCAACCAAATAAAGCCAAAATCGGAGGTTGCCTATCACTAATACAATCATAAGCTCAGTTTCGCATTCTATTTTTACGTCATCGAGTGAACCACCCATATACATTCCCACTCATAACGAGGTAAATTTTATATTAGATTTTACAATTATTACATATATTTAAAATATAATTTTATACTAAAAATTTATTTAATTAAGTGAAACCATTCGATGAGTTATGTTAGAATACCTATCGCTCTTAAAGATATACAACTTCTATAAGACCAACGGTCGGAAACGCATGTAAATATTAAATAATATATATACATAACATATTCGTTTCATATTTAGTATTTAATATTATGTATATAACTAATATTTTTATCACATTCATATAGTTTCAATGGACACCATACGAGGATCCGACAATTCGGGCAGTAATTCCGGATGAATTCTTTCAAAATTTGAACATTTGGCATGTTAAGGTCCCCTTGGTCAACTATGTTATTGTTGAGATGCACCCAACGGATAGAGTGTTGCGGCAATTTGGATTCAGACAATCGATTTCCGTGACACCTGAAGTGCTCGATGATAAGCACAAAATTGACTTACAACAATCGAATATGAATTGGCTGGTATTCTTTTCAAAATATATCAAAATTTGAAAAAATGGTATGATTGTATACCTACTCGCAAACTGATCATCGTTCTAAAGTTAGCAGGCACACCGAATTACATACCATGGTTTAGGATCAATGGTAAACCATATTTACTGTCGAAAGAGTAGAGGCGTTGGCAAATCCAATCGAAAGGGAACGACGGGACCCTTTAAATCCAATGAGAAGGGATGACGACACGGACCCATCAATAGCACCCACACAATCACCGGACCCAACTCCACAAGCGACGACACCCACACCACAACCCCTTTAGATTATGTCAAGTGCATATCCTAGCCCTTATATGTATCATAATCCCTATATGTTTATTTTTCCTAGTCCTATGCTAGGTTGGAATGCATGGCCCGGAGCATCTCATTTTTTGATGACTTCGACTCAACCGATGATATATAGGTCATCGTCGCAGGAGGGATCGCACGAGGCACCGTCGGGGAGCTTATCTCATAACCAATCCCTATCGCTTTATAAGATTCAAACACTTTCACTGCGGATGATGTAAACACATCCGCATTTTTTATTCTATTAAGGTGGGTCATCCTCTTAACACCCACAACCAGAACAACCATAACCCCCGCCAAAAGCTGAATCAATGAGGAATCCAGCATGTAACCATCGACCACCCTCACGTTGTATTGATTTCGACCGGCACATACATTAATTTTTTAAATATATTTACACAAATTGTTTTTATATTGTTTCATTTAATAAAATAAAAGTTGTTTTGAATATTTTAATAGTAAATTATTATTTTTTATATTTTTAATAAAATATAAGTTCTTTTGAATAATGTAATAGAAATAATGCAACAAAATTTTCTTACATCAATTATCAACTATTTTGATTTGAACATATTCGAATTGTATGACATGAGTTCTTATACCATCTGCACAACTTCTGTTGGTTTGTTCTTTCTCGAATATTCATATTATTACGTATTCTGCTCGAGCAAGGTCGACCTTTTAGTTTGCACGTAATTCTCTATCCTGTAACAACTTAAACAGAGCAAGCGATACAGACGATCACTTACGTTCATCTGGGATCGGTGGGAATACGTGTCTCCACATATTATACATGTATTCTATTTTGTAAACTTCGTTGACATATTTCATGGGATCCAAACGGAGATTTTGACATGCTGTAATTGCATAAGCGCATGGATAATGAATTGTGTCAAACGTCCCATAGTCGCAAGTCCTATTTCTCAAGTGTACACGGTATTGCCCGCCGGTAATACATTGGTTCGGTCTGTCGAACTTCGTCACATGAAACTATAAATTGTCGCGATCGTGACACATTGTGTGCATGGTGTTGGCTAGCGCCTTTGACTTGTTAATTTCTTATAATACCTTCCGACACCATAAATGGCCTCCTTACATTTGGTCTTTATAACTCGTTGCTCGCTTTAGAAATAGTGCAGTCAAACAGAAATATGTCTCTTGCACAACCGAGGTTATCGATAAATGATGCGTTTCTTTTAGAATTGAATTTATGCATTCATTCAGGTTTGAGGTCGACAAATGGCACTTACGTGTTCTGCCTCCCACTAATGAAGTGTCGGGTAGAGGTCGTGTATTCATCTCGAACAACAGTAGATGTTAAAGTCGCAAATGCTTTATTTGACGATGAAAATTGTACATATAACTTAAGATATGGCGATTTATTAGTGAGATGAGTCTGCACCATCGCCTCCAAGCTACGACCACATTTGATATCAAATGAGTCATATGTCACAGGATCAACCGAAGCACAAAATCGATACTTAATAGACGAGACTCTCATTGGCATCGTTCCGAAGATTTTACGCCTAATCTTTTTACGAAGTTCTGTCAAATCTATGTTCTTATTAAAAATCAGTTGTATTGTGTTTTCTATTAAAAAAATAACACCGTTTTCGGTGTCACGGACCTTACCATTATAGTAAATAACAGCACTAATATGTTTGACTTATCTTCAATTTCTATTCTATTTAGCCTATCTAATTGTTCTTGCTGTAACTTATGCAACCTGAGAATGAAATTTGGCTCATATATAGCCTAAGGCCAAACAAGATTTACTGTAAAAAAAAAAAAGAGTCCACGTGGGAGCTTTTTTCAATAATTTTGTTGACAGTGCATCCTGCTTGAAGCGTTTTTGACACTATTTTTTTAGAACCGTCTTCTCAAAATTATTTTTTCAAGAACTACTGTAGAAAAAGAGTGTCTACATGGGAGCTTTTTTCAGTAATTTTGCTGACAGTGAATCTTGCTTGAAGCGTTTTTAAAATTATTTTTTAAGACTTATCTTCTCAAAATTATTTTTTCAGGAACTACTGTAGAAAAAGTGCGTCCACGTGGGAGCTTTTTTCAATAATTTTGTTAACAGTGCATCCTGCTTGAAGCATTTTTGACATTATTTTTTTAGAACCGTCTTCTCAAAATTATGGGAATAGGCTATCACACTTGAATACTTTCGAACAAAATCATTTATTTGTTATATCGTAAGTATTTTTTTTATAAAATAAATGAATATATTAATAAGTTATATGTTATATAAGTTTTAAAATATTAAATTTTCATTTCATATATATTCTATAAATTTTAGGGTTATAAAATTACTTCATATATGATACTATCATATCTACTTTCCAAAATATCAATGCGTGCGAGGAGTGGTGACGGCTATAATATATGCTTGTAGTAGTTTAGCTTTGAGTTCTCAATCCCCGTTGTTGTGGACCGACTAAGCCAACACCACATAACAACAAGCGAGCCGAACACCTCAAGCAAAATATCTATTTGCTGTATTCAAAACATAAATGTTTGATAAGGAAAATAATAAAATATTCCAACATTAAAAAGAGTCAATCACTCAATCAAAATGTAATAATTTAAATAAAATGTATGGTATAATTTTAAGGGTTTTTTTCCCTTTAATATGAGAATTAGAACAAAACCTAATGGACTATAAATATCTAATTTCACTAAAAAAAATATTTATGTACGTAAAAAGAAAGAAAATGGGAAAGTTAATATGAGAAAAGGAAGAAGATGGGTCAAGTTTATGGTGCCAAGGGAGCTAGCTGGGAAGAACGAAGCAAATATCTAGGACCGTATGAGATGGGACATGTAGAAGGCAGGAGGACAGATGTCACGTGATGCGGTTATAGGGAGTTGTTGGGTTTACTTCAATGATTTGATTTTCAACTGTTGGAATCTCTGTAACACCCTTAACGCGTATTCGTCGCCGAAACAGGGTTACAGAGTGTTACCAGTACATACAAAACATTTACAGATTAATCGAAACATTACTATTCACTTTCTGAGATCATATATATATAACGACCTTTATTTGGGCCCTCGAAGCCCAACATGAACATTAAAATCAAGTCGGAGCTCAACTGATTTCTCATAAAATTTTTCGCTTAATTTTTTTTTAAAAAAGAAATTTACTTGTGAATAGTACCAACACGCCCGTGTGATTAGGCCGTGTGGATTCCACACGCCCGTGTGGCTTGGGACATGCCCGTGTCCCTTGTCCGTGGAGCTTTTTGTTTATGACATCATCATCAGTTTTGGGGCACACGGCCACATTGCACGCCCGTGTCCTAAAGTCGTGTTCTATATACGGCTGAGACACACGGCCGTGTCTCTGCCTGTGTGGTCAATATCTAAGCTATTTTCCAAGCCTTGTCAACCTTAATCTCTTACACACTTATACAAAATCAAAAGCATATAACATGGTATTCATTTAATGATTAAACATTCTCAATTAAACTACAAACATAGCATTTGTATGTCATCATACATGTGTCTCTCATACTCATTTTACCTTGTCGATTATGGTACCACTTATACTTTTATACCATGATTATCATCTTACCAAATATTTTCAACTTAATCATCAAGCATTCATATCTAAAGCTAGATCATATCTTTATAAAATACCACATTTCAGATGCACGGAATAAAATACTTGCCTTGGACATTTCAATCCAACTTCATACCCAACAAGCATCATATTGAAACTAGTCATATATATACATGTCATGATATGGATCATTCTCATACTGTTTTCTTATAAACATATATCATTTGTTTTCCTCCTCCTCCTCTCCATTCCACATCCTTAATGTATATAACATTCTTGTAAGTACAATTTCACAATTTACTTACTAATGCTCACATCAAGCTGTTCACATGAGTCATAGTCACTCAATTATTTAAAATTCGAGCTACAGAGCTCCAAATTAAGATCTGTAAATTTTTCCTGAAACTAGACTCACATATCATTCCACCATAAAATTTTCAGAATTTTTGGTTTATCCAATTGGTGCAGTTTATTCATTTAAGTTTCCCCTATTTCACTATCCGACAGTTCTGACCTCTCTTCACTAAAAAATAATTATATCACAGTACAGAACTCGGATAATGTTCCCGTTGATTTCTATTGAAAATAGACTTATTAAGGATTCTAAGAATATAAATTTGAGCCTATAATTAGTTTTCTCCAATTTTTGGTGATTTTCCAAATTCAAAACAGGGGAACCCGAATTCATTCTAAATTTGTCTCACAAAATTCATTATATCTCATAATTTACAATTCAATTGCTTACACCGTTTCTTCTATGAGAAACTAGACTCAATAGGCATTAATTTCATATATTATTCATCCTCTAATTCGATTTTTACAATTTATGGTGATTTTTCAAAGTCAACCTACTGCTGCTGTCCAAAACTGTTTAGTTCAAGATGTTTATGACCATTTTTCCTCTAAATTTCACAGGTCATACAATTCAGTCCTTGCTCAATTAGCCCATCTATTAAGCTAATTTTTCTCAATTAACATTTTATTCCATCATTCTAAACTATTACAAAACCTTTGAAAATCAGAATTTTAACACTAAACCTTAATTCACAACTTTTTCACAATTAGGTCCTAAAATCAATTTCTATTGAAATTACTTGATAAAATCATCAAACAACAAAATCAAAGCTTCAAATTCATTTTATTTCATCATAAACAGCCAACACTTATCATTGATAGCTTTTAATTTTGTTCATAAAATCAAAAACTAGTGAATTAAACACTTGGACCTAATTGTAAAAGTCACAAAAACATAAAAATCTCAAAGAAAAGGGCAAGAATTGAACTCACATATGTCAAAGTATGAAGAACCAGCAGCTTTCAGACTTCCCATGGTGTTTTTGCTGAAGAAAAATGATGATATCTCTAGATTTTTCAAATTTGTCTTGTTTTATATGTTTAATTTGCAAAATTTCCCATTTTGCCCTTATTTCTCCTTGTCTTTTTTGCTGATTTTCTTGCCCAACCGTCCAGCCCATACAATTTGGGTTCAATTGCCTTTTAAATCCCTCTTTTTTAATCACTTAAACTATTTAATCACAATTTAATAAATTTCGCACTATTTTCAATTTAGTTCTTTTTAATTAATTGACTAACCAAACGTTAAAATTTTCTAACGAAACTTTAATACTAACTTAATAACACTCCATAAATATTTATAAAAATATTTATGGCTCGGTTTATGAATCCGAGGTCTCGATACCTCGTTTTCAACCCAATTTACCTGATTAATTCTTTTAAAATCGCAAAATTCACTAATTAAAAATAATTCTTTTAAGTTCGCGCTTGGCCTATAATTATTATTTGTTAAAATTTCTAAACTTACTCGTTGGATTTAGTGATCTCGAATCACTGTTTTCGACACCACTAAAAAATTTAGCTGTTACAATCTCAGAGATGGGGTCCCACAACAAACAAAAGATCACCAGGGAAGGAAGACCACGTGTCAAACATGTTGCCATGTCGAAGTGAGTAAAAGCGAAAAAGCAGCTGCTCTCTATTCCTGTTTTGATGGAACTTGGTGAACCGCAAGTCCAACGCGATTGGCGCTTGTGTCCTATTATTTATGGAACACTTGGCGCCATAAGGCTCCCCTCGGGTGCACTGGGGCTCTAGTGCGTTGGCATTTCAGGCTAAAGTAAATTACAAATTGATATGTTGGTAAATGCATGGGCATTTGGGAAGCATTCTTCAGAATGCATTCACTTCACTGGAGCCTTAAATCCAAATCGAAATTTTTTGGTCGAGTAAAAATTTAGCAACTTCATTTGCTTTTTCTTTTCTTCTTTCACCCATATATTATTTCTTTTCTTTCTCATTTTAGAGTTATTTTTTTTTTCATCTTTCAATAATATTTTTATCATTTTAATAAATAATGAATACAATAAATTATAATTAAATAATAGAAATATTTTATGTATAATTATTGTTTATTTATATATACATAATATTATTTCAAATAAATTTAGTTTCAATAAAATTTAATTAAGTATTATATTTATAATAAATTTTTTATACATTATTATAATTTAATTATTTAATACTAATAAAAATATTATTTGATATAGATATAATTTTAATAAAAATTTAATGCATTTATTAATTTCATAAATTTCAAATAAAATTTATTTTTTGTTAAATATTTACGTATTTTTTCCTATTATATTTATGTCTTCTAGATAAAATCCTTTATGGTCATTTTCTCTTTTCATTATAATTCACCTCATCGCCACCACTATGATTGAACCCAAACCACTAATTTTAATCACATCTTTATAGTATCCAATCTCATTGCTATAGTAACTAACTTAACTGCTATTGTTGTTTTTACCTTCACTAGGGGTAATCATACTACTCATCCAAAAAAAACCTAGCACGCAGATATTTTTATGTCTTCCATAAATATTTAGACAAATGACCCAATCGGCTTTGCCTTTTATTTTTTTCCATTGCTTGTAACACCCAATCAAATTCTCATCTATTTTTAAAAGGTTTTTTTTTTTTTATCCTCATTGGTAATGAAAAGATTATATGATAATTCTAAAATTAACATAAAAACAAATTTAACATTTAACATTTATCGATTATGTTAATTTAATCATAATTTAAAAATAATCTTTAATGTTTATACATTATCTTTGTAACGCCCCTAACCCGAATTCATCACTGGAATAGAGTTACAGAGCATTACCGGAGTTAACGATTTATTTATCAGATATTTTATTTCATCTAACATTCATATTTGGAACCAATTAACATCAAACACATTGTCTCTTAAACGTACTTATTTTTCTCGACATGTTTTACTCGAATTTATTACTCGTCTCAATATACTTAATTTCCTTGTATCAACGTATCAAAGATAATCACATATTTACATGTCATGATAAATATCATTCTCTTGCTATTTCTTCATAAACATAAATCAGGTAATTCATTATATCGATATTTCATGCATTTAAAAAATACAATTCAAGTTACACTAACTTACCTCGTTACTTGTTCATGTTTATAATTTCATTAATCTGATATCTTTTCTTTTCCATGTTCAAGTCTCGTATTCGAGTCATCCGAATCTTTATAAATAAATTTGATCATCGTTTTCATTTATTTCATATTCTAATACATTCAATTAATGCTCTAAACAAAATTATCATTTTACCCCTAAACTTTTAATTAATGACGATTTCATCCTTAGGCTCAAAAATAAAATTCTTGCAATTTAATCCTTATTTCCAGCCGTTATTCTCATACAAATTGATAACAACCCATGAATTCTATAAAATATCAGAATTTTCCATAATTTTAACACTTTTCAATTTAATCCTTAAAATATGTTTTTCCCCGATCTTGAACTAAATTAATAATTTCATTCATTTTTTTTAATTTTAAATAATAAAATAATCCATTTCATGCAAATTGGTTATTTCTAACATTTTTACAAAATTACCCATAAAGTTTTACTTTTATTCAATTTAGTCCCTGGGCCTAAAACATGCAAATTAGCCATGCTAGCTGAATATTCATACATATTTTCCTCCTCCTTCTCTCCATTCCACATCCTTAATTTATATAACATGCTATAAATAACATTATCAATAATTTCACTATTTACTTATATGTATATTCAAAACTGTCCGTTTGAGTCATAGTCACTAAATTATTTATATTTTGAGCTGAAAAACTCAAAATTAAGATCCGAAAATTTTTCCTGAAACTAGACTTACATATATTGTTACCATAAAATTTTCAGAATTTTTGGTTTAGCCAATAAGTACAGTTTATTCTTTAAATTCACCCTTATTCTGCTGTCTAACAGTTCCGACCCTTCTTTACTAAAAATTAATTATCTCATTTTACAGGATTCAGATGATGTTCTCATTTGTTTCTATTGAAAATAGACTCATTCAATATTTTAAACATATAAATTTAAGAACCTAATTATTTTTATCCAATTTTTTATGATTTTCCAAAGTCAGAATAGGGGAACCCGAAATCATTCTGACCTTGTCTCACTAAATTTATTATATATCACAATTCACAATTCTATTACTTACACCGTTTCTTTTATAAGAAACTAGACTCAATAGAATTTAATTAAATATTTTTTTCATCCTTTAATTCGATTTTCATAATTTATGGTGATTTTTCAAAGTTAGCCTATTGCTGCTGTTTAAAACTGTTTCAGTGCAAAATGTTAATTATTAAGTTTATAACACTCTTATTTCCTTTCTCTACAATATTTCCCTCCACTTTCTCTTATTTCTCCTCACTAATATATCAAGAACATAGAACCATATATAATAAAACTCTACTTTAGCTTTATTTCCATTCGTTTTCAATAATATCAAACTTAAAATACATGAAAATCTTGATGTTCTTATCTTGTCTTATTGTTTTCAATCTTTAACTTGATTTTCTCTCTCCTCCAACTTCTATTTCTTGAATCTAACTTGATATTCTAGCTCCCCATAGTCTTCTTGTCATCTTTCTCTCTTGATGGCTATGGAAATTCTTTTGATTTCTAAGTGAAAATGGTAGATTTTTTATGAAAGGACCAAATTGTAAAGAAAAGAAAGTTTCTTTCTTTCTTTTCTCTTCATACGTTGGGTGCATGGGAAAAAGATGATGATTCTTCATCTTTCTTTCCTTATATATACTAAATAAAATAATAATAAAATAATAAAATATCATTTAAAAATTAAATTAAAATATTAATAAACTAATATTTATTTATTTATTTAATCTAAAATATCTCCAACATCATCATTGCTTTCTAGATTACTCTGTCCTTCCAATTGACCATTTTGCCCTTCGTGATCTTTTAAAATTTCATTCTTGAGTCATCAGTTAATTTGGTAAAATTATAATTTAGTCCCTCATAATTCTTCACCTATTCAATTTGGTCTTAATTCATCAATTTTTCTTGGTTTCTAGATCATTCCACCCTTAAAATATTTGCACTATTAGTCCTTCAAATTTTTCATATTTACACTTTAATCCCTCAAATTTTGAGTATTTACTCTTGGGCCACAAAACTTTTCTCACTTTTACAATTTAGTCATTTCTTGAATCAGTATGTCATAATATACTTCCCAGTGACATAACTCAAATTTCCTCTTCTTGTCACTTTATTTCCTTGTTTTACTATATTAAGGATAATATCTTATTGTAAAAATTTTCAGGGTATTACAATTTCAAATTTTTTTTCTCAAAATCAAAACCAACATCATCATTCTACTATTGTTCCACCAGCAACTTCCTTTTACTAATATATGTCACTCTACCTAAATGCACCATTGACACACTCACTTTAATGCCCTACATCAATCCTATCATTTGATCCTCTCATATCCTTACTATTTAGATGTGTTTAATAGGAACGATGGAAAAGTGGAAAGAAGAAGTAAATTCTTTTTCATCATTGTTGGATAAAATTAAAAAACGAAAAAGAATATATATTTAAAAATACATAATTTTAAATTAATATATATCTCTCTCATTTTCTTTCTTCTCATCATTCTAATTTAGAAGGATTTATTTTTATGTACTAAGATGGAAAATGATCAATTCTCTTATTTCATTTCCTCTCATTTTTCTTTTTTTACCAAACACGCTCAAATTTTATTTTATTTTCATTTTTTCACTCTCTCCTCCCAACCCTCAAAATTTTCACCCAACTAAGTACTCTCATCGTCTATTCTCACCATCATTCCATCACTAACCCCTTTATCAGTTTACCATTACCCTTGCTCGACCACCACCACCATTGTTACATACTCAATATCCAACATTCAACACTCACCAAACGCATCACCATAGAGCACCATTCACCCTCGCAAAGTTATTTCCACCATCCCTCTTAACTCATCACCACAAACTAAGAACATGCCACAAACCCTACATGTGAGTATATTTTCACGTCAAATGGCACGTCATTGTTTTTTTTCACGTCAATAATTACCAACCCTTTAGGAGCTTCGAAAATAACTCTTTGTTAGTGTTCAATTTGCTGAAAATGTCAAAAAGAAAAATTAAATAAAAAAAAGGGATTTAAGTCGGTTTTCTATGATATTTAGGGATTTAGGGTGAATTTTTTGAATTCTTTAACACATCAACTCCTTTAGTCAAATGGTTAAATGTTAGTGATTTTATCCTTGAGTTCCAGGTTTGATTCTTTTCTTACTCACATTTGTATTTTTTATTTCATGTTGTTTTAAGTTTTTTTTTTAATTGATGTTTTTAACACATTTTGGTTAGATGGTTAAATAATAATAATTTCATCATTAAATTCCAAGTATGATTCATCTTCTAAGAACATTTGTATTTTTTATTTCATGTTGTTTCAAGCTTTTTTTTTAATTAACAAATAGATTGTTTTCAAGTTTTTTTTTAGTTAATAACTTTTTTTATTTAAAAAATCAAATAATTATTGCAAATATCATTATTTTTAGTAAATATAATTTTTATATGTGTAATATTTATTTTTTAACCGATAACACAAGTGCAATAAATTTTAGTATTATATATTTTTGTATATGTATTTGAAATATTTATATATAAAAATAATAACTATATTTGAAATAATCATTTCATTTTATAACATTAGAAATTACCATACCCATAATATAAGTGAAGAAAATAAATATTTGACATATAAATATTATATATAAAAAGTATAAAAAATAGATGATTTTTTAAAGAACAAAATATATTTAACATAATAATAAATATAAAAAAATACTTTTATTAATTTATTTATATAAATAAAATAATTATTAATTTCAAATATTTTTAACAAAATGAAATTACACACCTCTATGGTAATGTGACATTATAAAAAAACTATTCTTTAAAGATTAAAAATTTTAAAAAATAAAAATACAAATACAAATAAATTGAAAGCTATAAAAAATTACAAAATTACCTTTTAACTTTATGTCGATGTAAACAAATCTCTCTAAAAAGAAAAACATGATACTAAAAAGGCAAAAAAAATAAAAATTGCCTTTTTTTATTTTTTTTTTAAATTTAAAATTTAAAATTTAATTAAAGAACTAAGTTATAGTTATAAAAAAATCATTTCATTAATTTTTAAAAACATAAAAATTATTATTATACACTCATTCATATCTACTATTCTCTTAAATTTAATTTAATTTTAATTAAATTATTTTAAAACTAAATAATTAAAATTTTGAACGTCGAAAATGTTGGACAATTTATTGGAAAAAAATTCGTAAGCAAGCAAAATTTTTTTTTTTGGGTGTAAAAGAAACTCATGAAATTAATTTCCTAAAATTATCACTCATTACTCTTAATATTCCTATAATTTCCTAAAATGTTTTCCTCATCTAAGTTATTTTCACTATTCCCATCCTATTACCTAACATAATAAAATCTTAATAATTTACAAAAAAAAAAAATTCTATTCTTCCACAAATGCCGGAAACCTCATTTCTCCATCTCCAAATTTACCTTGATCGTTTTGAAAGATTTCCAGAGAAGAAGTGCGGCTTGATATCTGTTTTGTGCCGTAATTTTTAATGAAATATTGATTAACATTCAATACCCAGTTCTTAAAATTTCTTCTTTTTAATTGATGATGCAATATTCCATTTTAAATTGACAACCAAATTGAAAATTCAAAGATGGAAAAGTCGGGATAAAATCAAATTCGTTGCTTATAATATATTTTTCTCCCTTTTAAAAATTTAATTAAAGTTTAGAGGATATCATATGTGTTACATGTGGCACTGAAACATAAAAAAATATTTGTACTTCTTTTTATATCATTTTTATCAATGTTTAGCTAGTTATATTTTCATAAACTTTTATATTCAATAATTCAACTTACAATTTTATACTATCAATTTCAAAACTATTTTCAAATATTTTTTTAAAAAAAAATAAACTTGAAATATATGTTCAAAAATATAAATAATATTACAATAAATTCATCAGTTATCGCAATATTTAAATGCATTCACTAATTGATAATTAAAATTAAGTTAAAATATAAAAAAACAGAATTTCACACAATATACTATTATAATATTTATATTTTTAAAAAAATCAAAATATTATTTATTTAAACTTCAATCTAATATCAATTATCATGTTTTTAAAATTAACCTATATATTATGTTTAAATATTGACTGTAACGTTGCAAAATTTATCAAATTTAATGAAAATTTTAATAAATAATATATATATATATATATATATATATATATATATATATATATAACCAACCATTACAATGCAGGGTAAAAAAAACTAGTTAAATATGTATTTTAATATTTAAATTTCGGCACTGAGTTTGATTTTTTTTAAGATTTAAAATTTAAAAGTTAGTATTTGGCTTTTTGATGTATAGGTTTAACATTTAAGATTTAGAGTGTAGAAATAAGATTTTATATTTATAAAAAATTATAAAATTATTTTTTAAAATTATCTTAGTAGTTAATTATACAAAAAAACAGATGAAATAATAAACACTAAACTATGAATATTAATTTAAATACTAATTAGTAAATACTAAACTTTAAATCATAAATATTAATTCAAACACTAAAATTTAAATCCTAAATTAAAAAAAAAGAGAGATAATGTCACATTTGGTACATGTACTTTCATAAAATATCCACTATGGTATCTAAACCATCAGTATTTTTATTATTATGGTAATTGTATTTTTATAAAATGTCCAACGTGATAGTTATACTTTGAGAATGTCCAATATGATACATAAACTATCAATATATGTTTTATTATGAATAAATTATTAAATCGATCAATAAAAATTTAACATGTATAATGTTTTTCCCACATGGATAATATAAACATGATGTGAAAAACTAAATAAAACAAAAAAAAATAAATTAAATTATGAACAAATAACTAAACTTACGGTTAGTAAAAAAGAAATAAATATTAAACTTACGTAAGTAAAAAAGTCATGTTATCCATTTAAGTAAATGATCATATTCTCTAAAGAATTATCGATTTGAAATAATATTTTTAATTAATTTTAAAACAATATTTTTTTTATTATTCCATAAAATTTAAATATTTATTTATTTTATTAACCATATATACAGTAATTTTTTTAATTTTAAAAAAATATAAATACCACACTAAATATTTTATAAAAAGAATTTTTACCAAACATCACATTATTCTTAAAAAAAAAAAAGTTGTGATTTGAGAAAAAACAAAAGTTGCATAATGTGAGGGTAGTATTATCCTTAATTAGGTATATTGGGTTTAAAAATAAAAAATAAAAAATAAAATTGCTTTCATTTTCAAAAAGTATATTTGATTGGAAAATTAAAAAAAAATTAGAAAAAAAATGTTCTCAATAAAAATATATCAAATATGCAATCCTAATTTAAGTGGATATAAATATGGTAAAAGATATTTATTTATTCATTAAGTTAAAAAATACAAAAATAGATAATGTGGAAATTAATTACTGCGCAAAGATGTTAACAACCTATGACGATTTGTACAAAGGCAAATGTGATGGCAGTATTGGGGCTGGGATAATTAAGCTGTGCAATTATCATTGGGTATTGGGTGCTAATGGGATTGTTGTCTTCGTCATTCTTCTCGCTTTCTTGGGAAAGATGTTGGGGGAGGTTCTGATTTCTGAAATAATCATACAAAATTATATATAATGGAATTAGTAACGAGTTGTCCCCATATTATTAACTCATTTCCAAAGGGAACCTTTTAAACTTCCTTTAAATCACATTTTATAATTGAATAGAATTAGTGAGATTTTTAGAGGTAAATTTAAGTTACTTTCTCATAAGTATTTTTTAATAAAAGTTAAATTTTTTTATTTTTGATAAAAAAATACTATTATAAACTATTTTTTTTTCCTAAAAATACTTTTTAAAAAGTAATGTTAAATTAGTATTGAATTGTTATACTGTTAATGTTGCGACAATTATTTATGTGAAATTTAAGTCACTTAGCACTATGAGGATCAAATTTTATGTTTAAACCTATCTCCATCACTAAAGGGGCAAAAAAAACTTAAGTAAATGCATGAAGATAGTTGAGATGATATACTGATATTTTTGTACTTCGTGTTGTTATAGTATCCACTAATTAATATGTTATCAAATAATGTTTCTTCTATAAAAAAGAAAGTTTGTTAACACAAAAATATTTCTACGAAGAACGTTTGAACTTTAAACAAATACCAGTAGACTTTGTCAGCATTTCCTTTCAGGTTCACTGATCATTACTTGTAAGGGTATGAACCTCAAAGGCAAACTCCAAGCCATTGCCTATTACTTTTTGGAAAATCTGATTGAATTCTAGTTAGGTTGGATTAGGTGGTGTGTTAGTGTAAACCGTGGAATATAATTAAAGCAATGTGGGGGATGGTCAGGTGGCAATCACATTGCCTAATAAATACTGTAAGATGATTTGAGTTAATTTCTTGCTTGCATTCATTTATTTGTCAAAAAAGACACCAAAACCAACTATTCTTACCATCCATAAATAGACAGCTGATACTGATAGTGAGATACACAATACACAATACACAATGACTGGTGTTCTTCACTTAATTTCATTATGGATTATGAGCATAAAATATATGAAACAGATAATGTGATTTGATCCCCTGGGCTGGTGGCTTAAACCTGCCTGCCCTTGGCCTCCTCCATTGATGGAAATGCTACGCTTCTCTTTCAACTTTATTATATAATCTTATAACTTCTTTATATATATCTTAGCTGCTGATATATACTGCATTAATCAAGATTATTCACATCAAACGAGATTAAAGTAAAGGATTCCTAAAAGCTATAGTTTTTTGACATGATTAATAGTTGTAGACTTGTAGTAGTTGGTGCTGACATCTGCACCATATGGCATCCGTGACATTTCATGTGTATTCACTTTTACTCTTTTAGTTATTCAACATCAAAATTTTTCTTGCTTTCCCTTTGAATCATCATCTTCCTTTTTTCTTTTTTTTTTTCTCCCAACTTCCACAGCAAAAAAAGGAGGCTCTTCAAGCATGGAGGACTTTTACCCAGCAAGCAAAAAAGAAGGAGGAAATCGATTTAACCATATCACAAAAGAAGAAAAAGAGAGAAAACCCATACATGCATGTTGATATATGAAAGTGATAAACTTAGATGAACAACGTTCTTCTCTTCCCCAGGAAAATCTTCATACAAACACCAAACACTGAGCTTTATACACTCTTAGAAAGAGGACCATTTCCTGTTTCTTATAAAAGTTAAGGGCTTAACTCTTAAGGCTTGTCAGGGATTAACATCAGAAGGGTCGAACAGCATAGGCTCAAGCTTGGCCCTACAAACAGGGCAAATCGGATGCTTGGAAAGCCATGTATCAGCGCATTCCAAATGAAACCCGTGATTACAACCGGGAACCATTCTAGCCGGTTGCTCCGCACCTACCTCCTCCAGACAAACGGCGCAGTCAGTCCCCAACAAAAGCTCCTTCCCTGTAACCTTAGGCAGCTTCTCCAGCTCTGAAACCGACAACCCTTTCTCCCCCACCTGCTTAGTGGCCAACGTCCCTGGATTATCTGTCCGATAATTTGAAGCATACCATAAGATACAGACGTAAACGATAAAAACTGCACTCATGCCGGCGCATGGCAGTAAAAGGGCTAAGAAAACGGAAACCAGCATTGGGTGATGGTGGCCGCCGGCTGCAGCGGCGGAGTTTATGGTGGGTGATGGATGAGGAGTAAGGAGAGGCGGAGGGAGGTGGTGCGCTCCATGGCGCATAATAGTTAGCTCTAGTTTATGGAAAAGCGTAAAGTTGAAGGGGGGAGGGAGAGATTCCTTCTTGGGAAGGAGGCAGGGTGGGGGAGCGTTTTGAGTGAGAGATTCAGGTGGCAACGACTATAAAAGGAAAGGTAAAAAACCTGGAATTGTTAGCTGTTTTAAAATAAAAGACAGTGTTGAGCACTAACTCATAATGATTCGATTTAAGAACCTAAACAACACGTTAGGCAAGATTGTTTTTACAGGGCCTTGATGGTGCGTGGGAAAGCCAAGGCTGATTGGTGAGGAAGCACTTGATCAGGGCTGCGTCTGGGCGGACTCTAGCCAGGTGGTGAGAGTTGTCACTCTGGAAATTTGACTTACACAAAAACTATAGGCAATGAGATTCGGATTGGCCCATTCAATGATATAACTGCTAATAAATAGTCTTTTTGTTGCGTTCCATTGTGGAGAATGGGACCCTTATTTAAAATGGGATCATGTCTATAAACCAAAAAAAAAAAAAAAAAGGAATGGGATCATTTCACCTAACTAGTTATTAGAAAATGAATTTTTTATCTGCCAAAAGGGAAATGGAAGGATGGAATTGATTATAGGCAGTGTTGCATATATCATTGCATCTAAGAAAACGATAAAAAAGAGAATAATATCGCCTCCGATGTTTCTTCCAATTAATCATTTGATCCTAACCCTACCTTAGAATCAAATTTTGATTAAACTAGAGTTCGGTCTCACTTGCTGACGAGGATCCAGGACAGCTGCTTGGGCTATTAGTGTTGGATGTCGAACTGTCGATGAGTAATTGAGTACGGTTTTCAAAAAGTCTTTGCTTTTGGGGCCACCCCCTCCATTACATAAATAAACTATGAACTCACTTTTAAGGTTCGTAGCCAACAGGTTCATGATAAACTTGGCTGTGAGACGAGAGGGAGAGAGGGGCTTCTGGCTAAACAAATTTTGAGTCTCTTCTGAGGATGAAATATACGTAGCTTTACAGCTTCAAAAGACACCACAACATTATAAATATCGCTCCGATGTTTATCTTTAGTGATAGACCTGCAAACAATGATGAAAATTTTTCATATTTTAGTTCCCAGGTGTCATAAACCAAGATTTGGGGAAAAGGTTACACTTATATCTTTTTCTTACATCTGGGACTTTTATTTCTTTATTTATTTGGTAGAAATATCTGGGACTTCATTTATTTGTTAAATCTGGTCCCATCCAAAGATAAGATTAAAAAATTAATTACTCCTTCAGTGCAGCATTTAATCAATATTATCATTGCATCTGGTTGCTTCAGTCTCGCCCCTCTTTAGCATACAGTTTCATATGTGAATGCACCTTGTATTTCAAGTATCTCACAGCGCCTGAAAAACCGTCACTTAAACATTTATAAAAATTTAATTTAATAATTATCTTAATACTTTTTTAATTAATTTAATAGTATTTAATTTTTGTACTTGTGTTGCAAGTGAATACATTTATGATGTATTTGGATATTATGTAAGGATTTTATTTTTAAAATTTTTTATACTTGTCATGAAGTTTTTTTTTTTTTACCAATTAAAGGATCGCGACGACTTTCTTTTTAATGGTGACAGTTAGAATAATGTCACATATGTGATGGGAGTTCGGAGAACAGATATTTCATATTTTTTTAATAAAAAATTGGTTTATATTTATTTAATTGATACTTATAAATATATTATATAAAGTGAGTCACAGAGCGGGTATAGCGAGGATTAGATAGGTTTGGGGACCTACGTGGGTGGTGGGACGGGAATGGTTTTGGGTTTTGTACTCGCAGCGGGTCGCAAGGTGAGGATGATGATGAAAATTCTTGTCGGGGATGGGTGCGAAGGGAGCACCCCCACACCTGCTCTGCCCAATTGACACCCCTAATAATAAGTTACAGTGCAATCTAAAAAATAGACAAATTAAAATCTTAAAAACTAAAATATTGAGAAAAGTAACTATCAACTTCAACCGTAACTTATAAAATAAAAATGAATAATTAAAAAAACAGAAAAAAAAGTATGTCCATATGTTGACTTCTATATTGGTTGAGATTATCTGTTTAAAAAATGTATAGAAATGTTTTATTTTTAAATAATGTGATTTAAAGTTTACAATAGAGAACATTAATCCACACTCATCTTTGTTCTAAAAAAATTTATTAATATTAATATTTATTTTATTTTAATTAATATATTATCTGAAGTAGTAGTATAGTTCAAATTCCATCGGATATTTTAAAAAACAATACTACTATTTATGTGAGAAAATATTTCTAGTTTATTAATTTTTACCTCTTATGTTAAACAATAAAATTTACATATATGTATAAATATTCTTAGAAATAATATAAACTTGAATAAATAAACAATTACCATAAGTTTAATTTAAAATTATTTATTATTAATATTTAAAATATTAAAAATTTAGAAACCCATGGGTCAACTCTAGCATATTTAATAAGGATAAACAACAGTAGAAATCATCCAACTATGTGTTTATTATTATTATTTAATTATGAAAAATTATAAAATAATTATCCAACTATTTAATTTTGTCTTTTTCAATCATTAGTTGATTAATGTAACCTAAAAATTCAATATAATTGGATGATTAAAAAAAAAATCGAATAGTTAAATGACCGCTTTGCAACATTTTATAGTTGGATGACTAAAAAAGAAAAAAATCATAATTAAATGACTATTTTATAACTTTTTATAATTGAGTGACAAAAAAAAAACATAATTGGGTAAGTTTACCAAATTAATAATCACATTTCATTGTTTACTTATTTATTTAAAATAATAAAAGGGGTAAAATATTTGGACCATTTTAAGGGCCCAGTTGTGAGGTTAAAGTAGGACATAATGGAGCGTGTCATGTACTTGTTATCCAAACAGAAAATTCATTTCATTGGATCATTAGACTACTATTTCGAACCCAATTTGTATTATTCAAACCTCTCGGTGTTGACACCTTTGCAGCAGATAAAACAAAACCCAAAGGTTGAAGGAAATGGAACCGGGCTGAACCGGATAAAAGAGTCGGTTATGGCAGTTGTAGAGATATAAATTAGCAAAGACATCTGAAGAGAGCGGCTTTAGGGCGTAATAGAAAAGAAAAATAAGCCATAGAAGAGGGCTCTCTCTTGGTGGAGCTTACCCCCAAAAAAAAAAAAAAAAAAAAACCAATTTATCCTTTACGACTCCATTAACAAACCATTAAAGGTATTTTCCAGATCTTACCCCACTTTCTTTATTTTTACTTTTTCTTGTTTTGTAATTTAAAAAAAAAAAAAACTTATCTTGGCTACTTGGAACTTTTGAAATATTGATTTCTTGGCGGACAAAAGATGGATCGTTACCAGAGAGTGGAGAAGCCGAAAGCAGTGACACCCATTGACGAGAACGAGATTCGTGTTACTAGTCAAGGCAGGATGCGCAATTATATCACTTACGCCATGACTTTGCTTCAGGTGTTTTTTCTTCTTCTCCTTTTTTGTTTAATGTCTGCGCAATTAGAGCTCTATATGAGTTTGGTGTTCGCTTATTTTTGAGAAATAGGCACTGGGATTTTTATTTCTTAGGTGTTTGCAGCTCTTCTCATTAATCTAATGTTAGCATTCATTTGCTTTTTGAATGTAATGTTTGGTAGGAGATGGGCTCGAATCAAATAGTCTTTAAGGCAATGGGAAGAGCCATTAGCAAGACTGTAACTATTGTGGAGTTACTTAAGGTATCATTTGTCTATTTGAACTTGCCTAGTTGAGTGGATTTATTGTTTGATTCTTGTTCAAGGAGGCTGATATTATGGTCCATGCACTTGCTATGCAGAAAAGAATTGTAGGTCTTCATCAGATTACATCAATTGGATCCACGGATATAACAGATATGTGGGAGCCTCTGGAAGAAGGACTTCTTCCGTAAGAGCCATATTTAACCCTTATCACAAAAAACTGTTGTTATTTTCTCTGCCGTTTAATCTCTTTATTTAGAGAACCCTAGTAAATATTGTTTAACTATCACAGGTTGGAGACCACCAGGCATGTGTCCATGATCACTATAACCCTTTCGAAAAATGAATTGAATACATCATCTGTTGGGTAAGTCCTACACTTGTTTTACATTTCTTTCTCTTTACTGCATAATACTTTAGTTTGTATGGTATCATTAATTCTAGTGAATTTTAGAACATTAAAGATTGTCTTTCGGGTAAATTGGTTTTAGCTGTCACATCTTTGCATGTTGGGGACTAGAAAATTTTTGCATATGGAAGGGTTTCTGTTCTTATGATGGTTGTGGCTTGGTGTTTTAGTTTACATGAGTAATAAAAAATGTTTTGACTCATGAAAGGCTTCCTCGTCTAGGTATCAGCCTCCATTACCAGCTGATCAGGTGAAAGCATCCATAAAAATTGATCACGAAGAAGGTAGGGACACATTCCATTATCTCAACTGTTTGTTTGTCTTGCCCATATCTCTTTTACATTTCTTTTTGTTTGACAGGGGGCTCACCTAATGGCCGAGGTAGAGTCCGTGGTGGTAGAGTAAGGTCAAGGAGTAGAGGTATGCCAATTTGAATACCGAGATGCCCCCTGTTAAATGTTGTTTTTGTTTTATTAGTGCATGCCCCTAAATGTTATATGAGGATTATTTTAAGCAATATTTAGTTGTATTCTTCTGCAGGGAATGCTGTTGTCTCTGCTGAGTATGATGATGGAGGCTGGGATCGCAATCATGGCTATGCTAGTGGTAGAGGTCGAGGAAGAGGACGTGGTTCCCAAGGCAGTGGACGTGGAGGATATAATGGACCTCAGGTTGGTAGGCTGGAAGATGGAGGCTACAATTGTGAAGCCCTTCCACAAGGTAGCCGTGGTGGGTTTTCTCCCTTTCTTTTTATTCATTTAATGGAGTTTTAGCATGGTTAATAGTTTTTCTCATAATCACCTTTAAATGTATGCTTTTTTTTCTTTTCTTTTCAACGTACGTCAATTTTAATGAAGAGAATGCAATAGAAAACTTGATGGCATGATGGATAACTTGCTATGGAGGAATTGTTCTATTTTCTGTCAGTTGAATATGGAGGAATTGTTCTATTTTCTGTCAGTTGAATAGACATTCTTTCAATAGCTTTAAGAAGAAAGGCAGAGATTTTTTTTATTGCTGTATTGATGAATAGGTAAGAATATTGTTTCTAATTGTCTTGTTGCTTTGCTTTTTTCAAGGTCGTGGCCGTGGCAGGGGACACCGTGGTAGGGGCCGTGGGTTTAGATCTAATGGGCCAATCCAGGCAGCTGTATGAGGTGGTGGCAGTCTTTGAACATAATTGAAATGGTGTCGGTTGTGCATCCGGTTATATGGTTTATGGTTTTTTAATCTTGTCCTTCATTTGTTTTAGCTTTAAATTTTTTTCTTCATTGTTCATTTACCAGCAGTTTTTAACTTTAGGATGTGTTGATGGGAAGAGACTAGCGTAGTTGCATTCAGATTTTTCTAGTTCAGCAGCTACCTCACTGCACGAGTGGCAGACGCTTTTCTGTTTTTGTATCCTAGGCTGATCATATGTTTGAACAATTTTAGCCTTTTTATTTGACAGAAAACCTCCCCTTGTTGTTTTTGTCCAGAGTTGGTAGTTTGCTGCCTCTGCTGTTTTCCTTGTAGTAGTCTATGCAAGCCATTTGTGCCTCTGCTTTTATTTTTTGAGTTAGTACTTGTTAGGATTTAGTGCCCCAATACTGAGTATAGTTTATTTGTTATTTTTACTTGTATTTTTTTAATATATTGGTTTAAATGAAATTTTATTATTCATATTTATATTATTTGTACTGGTTACCTAATATTTAAATAATCTAAAAAGGATTATTAAAGGATTATTAGTAAGTAATCTAAAAAGTCCATGGTTTGATTTATTGAAATTGAACAAATCGATTAAAGGATTATTCTATTGTCAATCAAGTCTAAATAGTGGATATATTTTGTCTTAGGTATTGGAGTGGTTTACTCCTATTAGACATGATATGTCGTTGAGAGCACCAAAAATATTATATTCCCTGTAAAATAGTAAAAATAACAGTAAATGGGAAGTAGGGTCGAATCCTCAGGGATCAGATTGTACGAATGCTCGTTTCTTGAAATCTTGGACAATTTCTTGGCCAAGAAAACCTGTGTTCCTGAAAAATAAAAAAAATAGAATTAAGAATCTGAAAAAATAAAAATAAAATTTAAAGTGAATTGAAATTGCAAAATTAAATAGATTGCATAAATTAAAATGGAAAAAATAAACAAAGTTTGAAAATAGAGAAAGTTTTTTATGTGGCGAGATTCCAGCCTCTGATTGTCTCGTTCTGTCTTGGGTTCAATCCTTTACTTTTAAGTAACCCTTCTCGAGTAGGATAAGTCAGTTATAGTGGAAGAGAACACCTATGATCATCAACTCCAAGGATTTAGACTTAAAATTTGGCAGAGCCTGACTCTAGCCAATAATCGCTTTTGTGGGACTATCTTCTACTAGATCATCACTTTCCAACGGCGAATATCATGCCGTTTTGTCTCTTGAATTCGCCAACCTCTGACGCAGAAAGCCAACGAATCAACTGTGCAACCTTCCCAAAACGTACAAAGCGGCCGTTCTTTGCACAAGTTGAAAAGATCACCTATTAAGGGACATGGACGGAAGCGTCACCTTCGGCTAGATTGGTTTAGTGGCTCATAATTTTTGGGGAAGAAATAAATAAAATAGATATGAGATTTTTATTGAAGAAAATATGGATTGAACAAAAGACAGAGTTTTTGGGAGAGGGAGTGTTTACAGGAAAAAGAGATGTCAAATATGTGCCACTCCATCCCATATTTATAGTACTAGAAAAGCTAGTCTATTTTTAATGAAAATCTAAAAGATAAATACAAATAATTAAAGATAATTAAAGATAAATAAAGATAAATGAAAATAAATCTTAAAATTAAATCTAAATAAAAATCCTTAATAATTATCCTAATATAATTGAAATTAAAATAGAGTATTGTGCTATAAAATCTCTTCTTTTGTATTTTAGTCCTTGGGTCTTCCATGTTTGCATTTTTGGCATCACTTCTCTCTTTCTTTGCATGTTGGCCTATTATATCTTCAAATTCACACTTTTTGCCTTTAAATTTTCTTCCGCCTTCAATTAAGTCCCTAAAAGATAAAAGATCATAAGATAACCCAAATTAGTAGGATCATACTCAAAATAAACATGCAATTAGCACATAAAATATGTCGTTCTAGAGTATTATTAAATCTCCCCTACTTAGCCCATACTTGTCCTTAAGTATGGTTCCTGTCCATTGTGAAAATTAAATCCTGTCATGAAAGAAATACTACTCCAAAGTTTTATAAAAATTAGTCAAAATGCATATGAAAAATAAAGAGAACCCTTAGCTTGCTTTAAGTAAAATTGAAAAAATGTTTCAATTAACACACACAAAATTAAGATTGACTTGGGTTATTTCATAAAAATTAGGTAATTTACCAAACTTATCAAGACACCTTATTTATTTTTCTCATTAGTCCCCAAATTTTATTAATGCATCTTTTTTTCTTCTTTTTTTTTTTTAAATTTTTTTCTTTATTTATTTATTTATTTATTTTTACTTAGGAATATATTGAACCTTTTGACGCGAAGAGAGATGACAGCCAAGCATCCCACCCCGATTACTTAGCCCAACATACTCCTAATTTTTATTTTTCTTAAGAACATATCGAACCTTTTGACGCGAAATGAGATGACAGCCAAGCACCTCACCCCGGTTACTCAGCCCAACAGATTCTTAAAAATTAATTCTGATTAGCAGAGTTTTACCTAACACGTCACACAACCTTTTGACGCGAAATAGGATGACAACCCAAGCACCTTACCCCGGTTACTCAGCTAGTCACGTCTTACGCTGCACTCATAAACATGGAAACATTATTATTAAATGAAATTTTAATTTTGGAGGACTTAGGAGCAACAATCAAGTGTCAAAAATAAGTTTCAGCAATCATCTTAATAGTCATTAACATATTTTGAGCATGCAATTGTATTAAGTGTCCTCTTGTAATTAGACTTAATCAAATTTACCAAAATCAAGATAAAGTTAACTCTATTAATCATAATTATTTAAACTAAAAGAAATAAAACAATGGAGATGAAATCTATCAAGCAAAATCATAATTAACTCAGTAGATAAGAATCATGCATGTGGGTCAAACAGTAGGCAGGTCGTGGTCAAATTCTTGGGCATGAAAAGAGACAAAATATTCTTAAAAAAATTTATATGGGCAACAACAACTAAATCAACATCTAAAACGACAGAAATAATGAGGAATGCCTCCCCCTACTTAAAATACATAGTCCTCGATGTGGAATAAATAAAATAGGAGAAAAAGGTATAGAGTAACTTCTCGTGTAATTAATGTCGTTCGAGTATGATTGCAATGAGATCCGCTAGGTGCTGTTTGGCTGCAAGGTTGTCTCACCCTATCTTTGTTTCGATTACCTAGAAGAAGATGATTTTATTAATATCTAAAAATAATAAATAATAAAATAATAAGATAAAATAAAATAAAAATAAAAATAAAAATAAAAATAAAAATTGGGTTGCCTCCCAATAAGCGCTTGTTTAACGTCGCTAGCTTGACGCCGTGAATGATTCTATGGTGGCTCTAACTGAATTTTTTCGACCGTGTGGACCTGGAAATTTTCGTAAAATGGCTTCAACCGTTGGCCATTTACTATGAACCGCTTTCCTGATTCTTCGCTTTCTATTTCAACTGTACCATGTGTGAATACTTGGGTCAAAATAAAATGTCCTTGCCACCGAGATCGAAGCTTAACTGGGAACAGCTTTAATACGAAGTTATAAAGCAAACTTTTTGCCCTACCGAGAAATGTTTCGGAGCTATTTTTCTATCATGAAACAGTTTTGTTTTGTCTTTATAAATTCGAGCATTCTCGTAGGCATCATTGCGAATTTCCTCAAATTCTTGAATGTCCAATTTCCTTGCCTTCCCTGCGGGTTCTAACTCCATGTTACATTGTCGAATAGCCCAATAAGCTTTGTGCTCCAGTTCTACTGGTAGATGACACGCTTTTCCAAAAATAAGTCGATACGGGGTCATGCCAATCGGGCCTTTATACGCTGTTCGATAGGCCCAAAGGGCGTCATTGAGCCGAAGACTTCAATCCTTTCGATTGGGCTAAATTGTTTTTTCTAAAATGGTCTTGATTTCCCTGTTCGAAATCTCTGCTACACCGTTTGTTTGGGGATGGTAGGCTGTTGTTATATGATTATGAACTCCATATTTTGATAATAGTGCCTCCATGACCTTGTTGCAAAAGTGGGTACCACGATCACTAATCAAAGCTCGAGGTGTGCCAAAGCTAGAAAAAAATAGTTCATTTTAGAAACTCCACAACAGTTTTAGCATTATCATTGCGAGTAGGCTTTGCTTCTATCTATTTAGAAACATAGTCTACTGCAAGACGAATATATACGTTTCCAAACGAAGAAATAAAGGAGCCCATGAAATTGATGCCCCATACATCAAAAATCTTACATACATGAATTGGGGATAGGGGCATTTGATTTCGTTTAGTGATTTTACCTGTATGTTGCTATTTATCGTAAGACTTAAAGAAGTTATATGCGTCGCGAAAAATTGTGGGCCAATATAGCCCACACTCTAATATCTTGTGAGTTGTCTGTTTAGGGCCGAAGTGACCTCCACAAGCTTCTGTATGACAAAAAGTAAGGATAGAGGTTACCTCAGTTTCTGGAACATATCGTCTTATTATCTGATCTGAACAGTGTTTCCACAAGTATGGGTCGTCCCAAATGTAATATCGAGCTTCTCTTCTAAGCTTGTCCTTCACGGAACGTGCTAATTCAGTGGGTAACGATCCTGTGGTTAAAAGATTAACTATATCTGCATACCATGGACAGTGAGCCTCGGTCGAAAATAAGCTTTCATCAGAGAACTCATCCTTTATAGGAACATCGTCAAATAGAGTTTTTATCCTACTCAAGTGGTTAGCCACCAGGTTTTCACATCCCTTTTTGTCATAAATTTCGATGTCAAATTCTTGGAGCAGCAGGATCCATCTAATGAGCCTTGGTTTCGCCTCCCTTTTTGCGATCAAGTACCTAAGTGCTGCATGGTTAGAAAAAATAATCACTTTAGATCCCAATAAGTAAGATCGAAATTTATCTAAAGCGAATACAACTGCTAAGAGTTCTTTTTCCGTAGTGGTGTAGTTACTTTGTGCAGCATCTAGGGTTTTTGAGGCATAGCAAATGACATGAGGCTCTTTGTCTATCTTTTCCCTTAATACGGCCCCCACACTATGTTTGCTTGCATCGTACATAATTTCAAAGGGATAGTTCCAATCTGGTGCTTACACTATAGGAGCGGTCACCAACTTCTGCTTGAGTGTATCAAAAGCCTCCTTACATTTTGGCCTGAACTCAAATTTCCTATCTTTTTACAATAACTCACATAGTGGTTCAGCTATTTTCGAGAAGTTCTTTATAAAACGCCTGTAGAACCCTACATGGCCAAGGAAAGAACGAATTTCCCTTACAGTGGAGGGATATGACAAAGAATTAATAATGTCAATTTTGGCTCAATTCCCTTGACAGAAACTATATGACCTAGAATCAGACCTTTATCTACCATAAAATGACACTTTTCATAGTTCAAGACAAGATTAAATTCTATGCACCTATTTAGAATTATCGTGAGGTTTTCAAGGCATTCATCAAAACAATTTCCATACACAGTAAAATCATCCATAAAAATTTTAATAATTTTTTCCACATATTCAAAAAATATACTCATCATGCATCTCTGGAATGTGGCTGGTGCGTTACAAAGTCCAAATGGTATCCTTCTGTATGCAAAAGTGCCGAATGGGCATGTAAAAGTGGTCTTTTCCTTATCTTCTGGTGCGACTGGAATTTGGAAGAAACCTGAGTATCCATCAAGACAATAAAAGTGAGTTTTACCTGATAAACGTTCAAGCATTTGATCTATAAAAGGAAGAGGGAAATGATCTTTTCTAGTGTAAGAGTTCAACTTCCTGTAATCAATGCAGACACGCCACCTGTTTTGCACTCGAGTTGGTAACAAGTCACCATCGGTATTTTTCTTTACTGTCACGCCCGTTTTTTTGGGCACAACTTGTACTGGACTTACCCAGCTGGTGTCAGAAATGGGGTAGATTATATCAGCATCCAACAGCATGATTATCTCCTTTGGGCCTCTCGCATCGATTTTGCGTTTTCTTCTAAGTAGATTCTGTGTGTGCATGTCAAGGGGCTTATTCCTTTTAAATCGGCAATGGTCCAGCCAATCGCGTCCTTATGACTTTTTAGTACCTGGATCGAACTCTCTTTCTCGGGCTTAGAGAGTTTGTTGGAAACTATGATTGGTAGGGTATTACCTTTCCCCAAAAACGCATACTTAAGATGTTTAGGAAGCAGTTTCAATTCCAATTCTGAAGCCTGCACAATAGAAGGTAAAAGTTTAGTATTTGATGGGGACAGTAACTCATTAACAGATTCATAGTCATCAGATATAAATTTAGATTTATCTTCATAAATTGACTCAAAAGTCTTTTCTACTAATGAGTCGATTATGTTGACACGATTTACGCTTAAAATTTCACTTGGATGACTAATGGCGTCATAAACATTAAACTTCACGATCTCCCCATCAAATTCCATCGTAAGAGTTCCGCTTTGAACTTCGATCTTAGTGCTAGTGGTACTAAGGAAAGGTCGGCCCAACAGGAGGTCCAAAGATCCAGTAGTGTTATCCTTCTCCATCTTTATCACATAAAAATCTGTAAGGAAAATAAGTTCATTAACTTTTACCAGTACGTCCTCAAGGACTCCTTCAGGGTGTACAACAGACCTGTCTGCCAACTGAATTATAACACCTATTTTCGTCAGAAAACCCGCATTAAGTGATTCATAAATAGAATAATGCATAACATTTATGGAGGCCCCTCAATCACACATGGCCTTCTTAATCCCCAAATGACCTATTTTGCATGGTATAGCGAACATACCTCTATCTTTGCATTTTGCCGGCATTTTCCACTGTAGCACTGTGGATACATTCTCACCAACACTTACCTTTTCATTACCTATTAGTTTTCGTTTGTTGGTGCAAAGTTCTTTGAGGAACTTGGCGTACCGCGGAATTTGTCTGATGGCATCCAACAGTGGTAGATTGATCTCGACAGTTCTGAATGTTTCGAGGATCTCTTTGTCTTCCTTACTTTTTTGACACTGGTTTAATCGTCTTGGGAATAGAGGTTGGATTTTCGGCAGTGGGGGTTTTGCTCGGACTCGTTCGTCGTTTTTAGGTTTTTCCTGGGCGATTTCTTGGCCAAGATTTCTGCCAGGAATTGTTCCAGTACCTTTCCACTTCGCAACGTCACTGAATTTGTGTGTTGTCTTAGATTAGGTTCTATTTGTGACGGCAGATTCCTTTGTGAGTTTAATTTTTCAATTGACATGGTCAACTCCCTTATGGATGCCTCGGTTTTCTTTTGGAAATCCTTCGCCTATCTTTAGAAATTAAGAGTTTGCTGTTGAAAATCAAGGACATTAGCTGCTAATTTATTGACCATGGTTTCTAGAGAATTACTTGAATCTTGTGGCTGTTGTGGAACCCGATTTTGGTATGGCTGGTTATATCGTGGATTGGCCCCATAACTCAAGTTAGAGTGGTCCCTCCATCCTGGGCTGTAGGTATTAGCGTAAGGGTCGTATCGCCTTTGTGGTGGCCTAGGGAAATTTCCCGCAACATCTAAATGAGCCATAATATCATCATACAAACTGAGACATACATCAGTTGTATGTTCAGGTGTAGCACATATTCCGCATAACCGGGCTATTTTTGCTTTTTCTGCAACAAGAGAGTTCATATCAACTTTATCTTCTAAGGTTGAATTACTTAGCTGATGAACCCTTCTAAGGTTGAATTACTTAGCTGAGAATTTACAGCCATTATGGAGATTAAGTTTCTTGCTTGTTGTGGAGTCATGTTGACCAACGCTCCTCCACTCGCGGCATCTACCATATTCATCTCCATGGGTTTTAGGCCTTCATAAAAGTACTAGAGCAAAGACTGTTCTGTTATACCGTGTTATGGGCAGCTTGCACACAACTTCTTAAATCGCTCCCAATAGTCATACAAAGACTCTGCGTCTTTTTGCCTTATTCCCACGATTTCTCTTCTTAACTTGGCTGCACGCGACGCTGGGAAAAACCTGTTGAGAAACAAACGAGACAATTCAGCCCAAGTCGTTACAGATCCAGGAGGTAAATAAAATAATCATTCCCTAGCAAAATCTGTTAAGGAAAAAGGAAAAGCACGCAGTTTAATTTGATCCTCAGTTACCCCCTGAGGTTTCATACTAAGGCAAACCATATGGAATTCTTTCAAATGCTTGTGGGGATTTTCATTCTGTAACCCCTAGAAAGTTGGCAGTAGTTGGATCAAGCCTGACTTTAATTCAAAATAAGTATCCATAGTAGAATAAACGATGCATAGTGATGGTTGTTCTGTCGGCGCTTCGGCCAGTTATCGAATTGTTTGAGCCATAGGTTGTGATGCTAGATTAGGGTTTTCGTCAACCCTAGTGTTAAGCACTTCTTCTAGGGAATCGATTTCTACTTTTTCGCCTTCAAAATTTTGAGTAGGGTTTTCGTTAACCCTAGACTCTGCTTCGTCGTCGATTCTGATTTTTGGCAGTGGATTACTTTGAGTCCCAACCACCACTGACTGCTTTTTCTTTAGCTTTGTTTCCTTGCGATTAGCTCTCGCAGTCCTTTCAATCTCCGAATCAAACGCAATAGTTCCTGGAGCAGATCTGGTCATAAGAAATAAAAAAAAAGATTAGTACGTTACCGGTCCCCGGCAACGGCGCCAAAATTTGATGTGTCGTTGAGAGCACAAAAAATATCCTACTCCCTGTAAAATAGTAAAAATAACAGTAAAGGGAAAGTAGGGTCGAATCCTCAGGGATCGGATTGTATGAATGCTCGTTTCTTAAAATCCTGGACAATTTCTTGGCCAAGAAAACCTGCGTTCCTGAAAAATAAAAAAAAATTAAGAATTTGGAAAAATAAAAACATAATTTAAAGTGAATTGAAATTGCGAAATAAAATAGATTGCAGAAATTAAAATGGAAAAAATAAACAAAGTTTGAAAATAGAGAAAGTTTCTTATGTGGCGAGATTCCAGCCTCCGGTTGTCTCGTTCCACCTTGGGCTCAATCCTTGACTTTTAAGTAACCCTTCTCGAGCAGGATAAGCCAGTTATAGTGGAAGAGGACACCTACGACCACCAGCTCCAAGGATTTAGACTTAAAATTTGGCGGAGCTTGACTCTAGCCAATAATCGCTTTTGTGGGACTATCTTTTACTAGATCATCACTTTCCAACGGCGAATACCATGTCGTTTTGTCTCTTGGATTCGCCAACCTCTGACGCAGAAAGCCAACAAACCGACTATGCAATCTTCCCAAAATGTACAAAGCGGCTGTTCTTTGCACAAGTTGAAAAGATCACCTATTAAGGGACATGGACGGAAGCGTCAGCCCTGTAATGCGGAGAAGCGATGAATACCTTGTTGAGAAGGCTAAGCGCGGATTCTAAGCCTCATGAACCTTTTTTGGGGAATTTTGACAACCTTCGGCTAGATTGGTTTAGTGGCTCATAATTTTTAGGGAAGAAATAAATAAAATAGATATGAGATTTTTATTGAAGAAAATATAGAGAGAACAAAAGACAGAGTTTTTGGAGGAGGGAGTGTTTACAGGAAAAAGAGATGTCAAATATGTGCCATTCCATCCCCTATTTATAGTACTAGAAAAGCTAGTCTATTCCTAATGAAATTCTAAAAGATAAATACAAATAAATAAAGATAATTAAAGATAAATAAAGATAAATGAAAATAAATCCTAAAATTAAATCTAAATAAAAATCCTTAATAATTATCCTAATATAATTAAAATTAAAATAGAGTCTTGTGCTATAAAATCTCTTCTTTTGTATTTTAGTCCTTGGGTTTTCCATGTTTGCATTTTTGGCACCACTTTTCTCTTTCTTTGCATGTTGGCCCATTATATCTTCAAATTCACACTTTTTGCCTTTAAATTTCCTTCCGCATTCAATTAAGTCCCCAAAAGATAAAAGATCATAAAATAACCCAAATTAGTAGGATCATACTCAAAATAAACATGCAATTAGCACATAAAATATGTCGTTCTAGAGTATTATCAAGACATGACTCAAATTGAATTAGATAGGACTCAAATTAAATTAGTCCTAGATCTGTTTATGAATAAGTGATTGACTATGTGTATGTGAGTTGTATATTTTGATGTATTTAAAGCCTGAGGATATATCACAAGGTCAGTGGATAAGCACTTGTTAAGTTACTTTCTAATGATATATAATAAAGGAGAGTTCAATCATTAAACTTTATAGAAATAACTTTATTATGGAATTCATTGATTGAAATTAAATAATTGAATTTCGAAGTGAAAATTAAAATAATTAATCATCGTATTTTATTAAATGAGATATTAAATATATTTCATGATAGATTCTAATATGATAAATTTGTTATTACTTTAACGAAATTAGAATTGTGTTAAGATAATAATTTGATTGGTAAATTAGTTAATATTTTGAGAAATAGAAATATAGTTATTGGGTAGGTTAAATTAAATGTGTTAATTAAAAGTCTAGAAAATATATATAATTGTATCAAATATATGAAATAGACCCGAAGGCCAATCTCAATCTCAATCTCAAGATAGAGGGGTGGCAAATGCTAATATCCACTAAGACATGTCGCTGCCAATCAAGTATTCCAGATAAAGGAATGCTATGTTTTTAAAATATTATTATTTAATTATTCATTGTTCAAGTAAAACTCGTGTACCCTTTTTCCTACAAAAAGGAATTATGGGATGACTTAATTAAAACACCAATTGACCATTGTTATTCTGTCAAAAATTAGTGACAATTTATTTAGAGAATAAATTCTATTTTTCTACAAAACTCAAAAGTTTTTTTATTCTCATAAGAGAAATTAACTTTCCCACTAAAAGTTAATCAAAGTTTTCATTCTATGAATTCAGTTTGTGTTGTTCAAGCTCGCATTCAAAGCATGCCAGGGTTCGAGGATAACATAGAAGATCGTTTCGTAGAAAGTCAGGAAACGACTTAGACCGCCTCGCACAAAGCACAAGTAATAATTTAATTTAGGATTTATTACTAGAAATAGCATAATGCTCGATTTTTAAGAAAAAATTAAACTTTTGCTGTGCAACGTTTTTTATTTTCTTAACTGGATTTTCCAATTATTGATATTAGAGCCAAATTATACTATATTTATGGTATAAATCGAATATCAAATTTACTGCCCTCTCATTGTTTGATTAACTAAGATAAGAAGTGACATTTTTAAATTATATTTGATTGTTATACATGTGAATAGATGTTTGGAATTATTTTACATTTGTTATCAAGTAAATTTGCAAAAAGTTGTGATTCCTAGAAAATAGATCAATTGTATTTAAACTTCTCAAATTTTAGGTTTGTAATTAAATTGTTGACTATCATCACAACACGTGTTTTTAATCTCATTTTTGTAAAATTAGAAAAATTCATGTGAGTTAGAAATATACTAGGTAATTTTTGTAATCCTGAATTTTTTGGTAGAAGGGATTGACAACCCAACCCGATATGTAACACCTCTTACTTGGAGAGAGCTGATTCCTCACTAATTTAAAACTTTATTTTAACATAATTAGACTCCTTTAGAGTTATTCAAATTATTTATGGGCTTTAACTAAAGTTTGATTACAAATGGGGGTCGTTCAGAACTTAAATGATACAAAATAGGGTAAATAGTGTCAATGTTGCAACATTGGAAAGTGGGTGTTACGACACTGGGCTAATGACGCAACACTGGGCTTTGGATGTCACAACACCAAAAATAGATTACTCACATGAATTCAATGTCGCAACACTGAAGGTTAAGTGTCACGGCACTAAAAACAAATTACTTAGAACATGTTTGAATCACTTAAAACTAAACCTAAACGATCACAAATCATTCCATATCAATTCCAAAACATTATCAAACATGTTTCCCCATCAAAGCATCGTATAAATTCAACTTTAACTAATTCAAATATGCCAATTTCAACCTTGAATATCACCTAATTCATCCCAATTCCAGAACATACCAATCCAAATTACAATTTTTACAAAGTGGACTAAAAGTACCAAATCTTCCATTGTACATATTCCTATGTACATGCCAAAACTAATGCCTAAAAATTTAGATTCATACTCTCTTCAAAGCTTGATTGGTGATGAGATAAGTTGGAGTTGGTCTTCACTTTAAAGCTTCAAACGATCTTCACCTACGCATTTGAAAAAAAACACGTTAAGCTCACGAGAACTTAGTAAGCATATAAAGAATTTAAGTTAGTTTTAAAATTTAATTCTTTTCATAAACACATATATAAACATTTGTATAATACTTTCATTAGTTTCAATCATCATGCACAAAATTTGTTTTAATAATAACTATAGTAAATTACAAATTCTACAAGTTACAAATTACTTAGCAATGTCATATTAAGTTCACTTACCTTGTATTTCTATTGCCCAATTGTAGACTTAATAGAACACAATAGGATATATGAAAATGTCGATAAGATGCACCGAAGTGTCACTATCCTTCACACGGATGTGAAGATGTCACTTTGCACCGAAGTGCCACTAACACTTGCACCTTAGGGCCACTATCACTTGCGCACTTAGTCAGTTTCCTAATAGCATACCCTTTATATCCTACTAGGTCTCATTTTATCTACATGAGCATTTAACATACAAAATTTCACTACATTCACTTAATAATTAAAAATAGTTCTAACTCTACTATTTTGACGATTTAATCATTTTCTATATACAATCAACTATCATCAATTCTCACATAACATTTATTTCATCATCATCTAACATCTCAAATACTTCATATTGCTATTTATTTCACCAATTTAAAATTTTCACTCATTACAATTTAGTCCTTATTTAACCAATTCATCAACACACATTTTCAAATAAATTTTCAAGTACTAATGTATCCTATGAGTATTACTAAAATAAATCATCAAATTTTCATTTAGGGTTTGAATTATACAAATTAAAATTCTCAATATACTTACAACAAAATGCTTGAATAATCATTTTCTTCCTTTTTCCTTCACTCATTGGCTATTTCTTTATCTTTATCGCCAATTTGATGTTCACTCCTCTTCTTCTTCTCTTAACCTTACTCAAAATCCCCAACGCTTTATTTTTCTCTCTTCAAGTATATATTCTAGCTAGCTCCATATAAAACTTAGCTTGCTGTAAAGTTACTCTTGTGATTTCATTAAAAATTTATTAAGGAATTTTGGAGTTTAAAGCTTCAAAAGAATTGAAAATGGTGGAGGGACTAAAATGAAAGAAATGAAAGCTTGAGGAAAATGGGGGTGTGGAGGAGATAATAGAAAAAAATGATGATTGACTTTCTTTTTCTACATCTTTCCAACAAAAAATTATCAACTCATTTTTTATTTAATTAATAATATTTCATTAAAATAAAATTTAATCATCGTTATTACAATTAAATGGTTCCTATTCATCATTAATCTCATCCATATTTCTATGTTCTTTCATGGCCAAATTACACTCTAAGTCATTACTCTTCTTCTAATTTATTTAATCTAGTCATTTCTTATTTTTAAGTTTTGCACTATGGCCTAACATTTCTTACACTTTTTCAATTTAGTCCATTCCTTAAATTAATTTCCCTAAATTCAAATTTTAATTTCCTATAATATCCAATTACCTTCTTCAGTAATATTAATATTTCTATTTTTGTTTACTTTGAAATTTTTGAACACGTGTCAACCCAAATTGACATTGCTCAATTTTCAGGAATTGTCAGGGATGTCACACGATATAATTTTTGGCCCATGAACTTGATAATTAGATCCACTTTACTTGTGCCTTTTTTGGTCCATTTCGGTATCTTAACTTGACAACTAGATTCATTTTGTTTCCTGAACTTGAAAAATATAAAAAAAGTTGATCACATGACACTTTAAGAATGTGCTAATAACCGAACTAATGGTTAAATTGGTCAGACCACCAGTTTCTGGTTCAATTGACTTGATCGGTTCAACCAGATGACCAAAAATAATTAACTAATTAAAATTTCATACAAGATTTAAAAAATAAAAAAATATTAAACCATTTTTGCCTGTTCAAATTCTAATTTTTGTTTTCGTTTCGATTTTTACTATTTTTGAGTAATTTTTTATTCAATCGGTTTAGCTCCTTTGTTCGGATTGGTATATTAGTCAATTCTTTGTCCAATTGGTTCGACTGACCAATTCAATTTTGTCCAAGTAACACTGACCACATCATCAAATCTTGTCGAAATTCAAGTTTAGGGACCAAAATTGATTTAGTTGCCAAGTTTAAATACCAAGATTACCAAAAAATGTACAAATATTAAAGTGATTCAGTCTGCCCCTCTAGCCGCTTGCTTGAGGGTGCTACCGCTACATGGCAAGTTCTATTATTACTTGAAAGAATTTTGGAAGATTAATTGATAAATTTTAAGATTATATATCAACTATGAAGACTTGTAATCTTAAAAATAATGTTCTATAGAGTTTAAATTTCTTAGAACCTTATCTTATAAATAGGTTTTAATCTCAACTGTTAATGTAATTTAATCTATTTTGTTGGATGTAGTAGAGCTACACTATAAATAAAAGCCTTCCTTCTTATTTGTATTCATTCATTCAGAATTTGAACGATTGGATGTGGGGGAGCTCAACTTTTTTATTGTCTCACTTGTTTTGCTTAGTCACTTTTATAGACCAATGCCTTAGATAATTTTCTTCAAAATTCCTAGTTTTTGAAGGTTTAGACTAACTTAGGCAAAAATTCATTATCTAAGGTAGTCATGTGATTTGCTAGGCTAAAGTTTAGCCTTGTAACATGCCCGCATAGTCTGCCTTACCAGGCACCTGATGAGGTGCTCCCACTATGTGAATCCTTCACCTCTTCAAGCACATAGGCTCTCATTAGAGTTAGGAGTCAAAATTGTAATAGAAGACAATATCAACTTGCTGAAGGGCTTATTGGCTCCCGACAGACAACACTTTGTAGACTCTTTCTGACGGAGTCAACCTCCCTCATAGGCCTTAGCTTAATGGTGATGTTAAGTCTTAGAAATTTTAAGATCCCAAATTCGAGTCTTACTCTGTGTAAATTATGTATGGGTTCTCAGTTTATATTTATTTTGATTTATGTTTCACTGTATATGGACTTTGTATAGATTTTGATTATCAATCTAATCATGCTCTATAATAATTAATTTTGATTATAGTTGTGATTGTACTTGGTTTATGTTGCATTATATATAGACTTTGCATATGTTTTGATTATCAATCTAATCATGTTTTATAATGATTAATTTTGATTATATATATTCAAATGCACCAATTATAATTGTAATTGTGATTACACGTCTAACTTCTCAAAAAAATATAAATTATATTAATTGAATACTACATTATATTTAACACATGATTATATTAAAATATAATACAATTTATAATTTAATTAAAATTATTGAAAATAAAGATGGAAGATAACAAAAAAAGATAAAATAATAATTAACTAATAAAAAATTAAAGTTGTTATTTTATTTAGAATTAATTTAATAAATAAACGTTAGGGATAAGTGCGTATTACTGAAAACCAGGGATAATAGATTTTATTTTTCATTAAACCTTATAGGCCACCGAATTATTTTTAATATTTCAATTTGAGTGATGAATTTAAAGGAAAAAAAAAAACTAAAACTAAAACTAAAACTTGGAAGCTAATTGCTACAACAGTAATAATATTCAATTAATAAGTAAAATTAATTATTTAGAATAAAAAAGATTATGTGAAATATTAGTAAATAGTTATTAGGATTGGGATATTAATATATTTAGGTTGTAGCCATTGAATTTGCTGTTGGTGAAAGTATATGACTGGACTTACAACTGAAGCTTTTGCTTGGACTAGTAAGGGTTTCATTTTAACATCTCAAATTCCAATTGATTTTTTTTACAAAGTCACAGCAATCATGTTTGTATGGATAAATTTGTTGAACCTACAAGAGGTAATGTAAAAAGGAATCATGTGCCATAAAATGGTGCTATGGGTCAAACAAACGACCATGTGAACTTGTATGTATGCTCTGATCTGATTGAAATATTCTATTGCAAAAATAAAAGCAGCAAGTGGAGGTGTCGTTTTTATCTTCAAATGGAAACAAATGTTGAATAAAAGAAATCCCATAAAACAACAATTGGGACTTATGGTTTTCGATCCATTCACGGCTCTTCTGTAGGGAGATAGCATGTGGGTGTGAGAGAGAACGTGGGAATAATTGAATGAGACTCAGAAATCTGGAGCCTCTGCAGGGATAATTCATTTTTTTAAAAAGAAAAAAATTGCTTAAAATGAATCGGTTGTTCATTTCTTCTCTACTTGCAGGGATCACATGTGAGGCTGTTGCATGGGAGACCCTTATTTAAACACCCCCCATTCTTCGTCTTGGAAATGCCAGTAAATGTAAATACATTCATTCCCATTAGTACTTCCTTACCAATCTTGTTCATCTTCTTTCTTCTCCAACATTTATTGCCTTTGAACTTCCAAGAAATGGCAAAAATCATTGTTGTATTAGCCATCTTACTTGGATTCTGCTCTCTTTCTAGCACCGTGCATGCCTTCACGGCTTCTGGCTGGAGTAAAGCTCATGCCACATTTTATGGAGGCGGCGATGCTTCGGGAACTATGGGTTAGTGACCTTTTTATTTATTTATTACTAATGCATTTCTTTTTCAATTTTCATCACATTTAATATGGATTGGATTTATTGACAAAAGGGGGAGCTTGTGGGTATGGGAACTTGTATTCGACTGGCTATGGAACAAGGACTGCTGCTTTAAGTACTGCCTTGTTCAATAATGGAGCTTCATGCGGACAATGCTATAAGATCATGTGTGACTATCAGACAGATCCCAGATGGTGCATAAAAGGAACATCCGTGACCATTACAGCAACAAACTTTTGTCCTCCTAACTTTGCTCTCCCAAACAATGCCGGAGGCTGGTGCAATCCACCCCTCCAGCACTTCGACATGGCTCAGCCTGCCTGGGAAAAGATCGGTATCTACAGAGGCGGAATTGTGCCCGTTTTGTTCCAAAGGTAGCGTTCTCCATAACATTTCCTTGCCCTCATTATTTTTCATTACTCTTTATTAAACGTCTTGGCCTTCTTACAATACAGGGTTCCTTGCAAGAAGCATGGTGGAGTGAGGTTCACGATCAATGGAAGAGAGTATTTCGAGCTTGTTATGATTAGCAATGTTGGTAGCGCAGGATCTATCCAGTCTGTGTCCATCAAGGGCTCGAAAACTGGGTGGATGGCAATGTCAAGGAACTGGGGAGCTAACTGGCAATCCAACGCCTATCTCAATGGCCAATCATTGTCGTTCAGGGTCACCACTACTGATGGTGTGACTCGACTATTTCCTGACATCGTGCCTGCAAATTGGGCTTTTGGCCAGACTTTCTCTAGCAAACTACAATTCTAAGTTTAGTATTTAAAGTTCAGGGTTTCGGGTTTAGTTTCCGGCAGAGGTGTGCTTATTATTTTACAAAAGCTGCCCGCCATATCGTATGAGATGAAGTGAATGAATCCTTGAACTCTTACATTACCTTTTTATGCTTTTCATATACGAAATTGGAACCAAGTTTAAAACTATTTTAAGTGATCGTAATTAACTGTCAATAAGAAGCCCAAGCAAAACATTGCAGCTTCACCATTTTGTAAACTTTGATCTCACATATTAATGTGTTTATGATTCATTCTACTTTTACATTTTCCATTTCGAATGTAACAAATCAACCGACAAAGCTTGGTTCATTTTACTCACCGCCTTTGCCAGGTTCCGCCGAAATATACTCTCTTTTTAATGGAATAAAAAACAAAGACCAGAGTTTCCCTGAACTTGAACAGACAGAGACAGGTTCAGGCGGTATTAACCTGCCATGAATTTGACAAATAAGTTACTTGATGCATCGAATCTCTTTTCCCAAGTTGTTAAAGGGTTTTCATATGGCAATTCATCAGTCCTAACTACAAAATATATTCTGCAAAAGGACATGAGGCATGGTGGGTGGGTAATTGCTGGCATTTAACCAGAGTTGATATAGGAAGAAGACAGCGGATCTTGGACTAAATTTTGGGGGGGCTAATTAAAAAATTTCAAGGGAAAGAATGAGATTTTCCCAAAATTTTGGCCACCATTTAGCTCCGCCTCTGAAGACAGCCCCCAAATACGGATGGCACCATCAATATTTTAACTCCCTTCTCACTAATATAATATATATCAAGGAAAGGGACCATTGAATAAAATTATACATAAATTGTAGGTGGCTTTGAGGAGGTTGAAACTGGCTGGATTGTTCTTTTAATTGCTAGAATGTTGAAAATGACTCTCAAACGGTTTCCTGAACCTAAGCTTTGCGTTAAAACAACGACTTCATTTATTTGTTCAAAATCTTCCAACCGTTTTACCTTTTGTAAGCTGTGTAGGGGGGTAACGGAAATGCTTTGCTTAAGTCCTAATCAGGCAATCACCAAGCTCCTTTTTTCTTTCAAAATCAGTCCTCTTAATATGCCTTTGTTTCTGATTACGTTAGATTCTGCTCTGCCGGGTTTAACGTTTTCATGAAAGGTAATGATTACATTGCATTAGGTCAACATGCAAAACTCCACCACAATTTTAAGGTTTATATTATTTTTAATGAAGGCAAATTTGACAGGCTTGTCGCTTTACGACATGCTTCAATACTACTCCACTAAAAAAGAGTTCTTGATCACCAAATATGCTAACAACCACTACTGATTAGTAACAACTCCAATTTATACTCTTCTTTGCGTTGTTATAAATAACACACTCCAAATCCCTATCTTTCATACTTGCATAGCTAATCTTGCATTAGTCATTTGTCTCAAACCATGGAAGCCATCGTTGCACTTGCGTTCGCCTTTCTTGTGTTTCCATTTTCATCTCCCGCCCAGGCACTGAGCTCAAACTACTATGATCACACGTGCCCTCAGCTCGAGTCTATCGTTAGGAGTGCAGTCCAGAAAGCGATGTCGAATGACAAAACCGTTCCGGCCGCGCTACTCCGGATGCACTTTCATGATTGCTTTATCAGAGTATAAAATTTAACATATTACCAGAATTTTGCTAGAAAAGAAGTAACAAAATTGTTCAGACATATCATGTACTAGCTAATTTATGTCTTGTTTTGATTTAAGGGCTGCGATGCTTCTGTGTTGCTGAACTCGAAAGGGAAGAGCAAGGCAGAGAAAGATGGACCACCTAACATTTCATTGCATGCATTTTATGTGATTGACAATGCGAAAAAAGCGTTGGAATCTAAATGTCCGGGCATCGTGTCTTGTGCTGATATCTTGGCCCTGGCTGCCAGAGACGCGGTTGCTATGGTTAGTAACATAGCATTAACATAACATACATTGCTTATTATTTCTTACTAAGTTATATAGCAGCTGAGCTGCCCACATGTTCCCCCACTAAATCCACGTAACCAACTGCTTTGTTTTCACTTGTTTGGTGTCATCTATCTATCTATCTATATATATATTAGTCTGGCGGTCCCAGTTGGGAGGTGCCCAAAGGAAGGAAGGATGGAAGAATATCCTTGGCAAGCGAGACCAGGCAGTTACCAGCTCCCACTTTTAATATATCACAGCTAAAACAGAACTTTGCTCAGAGAGGTCTCTCCATTAAAGATCTAGTTGCTCTCTCAGGTATTTGTATCCACATGGCTTAATAAGCAGGGAAAATATTGCTTCAATTTTCATCATTCAAATTCATTTTTTTGCGTTGGATTCCCATGTGTAACAAGTAAAAAACATTGTGTATCCAGGTGGACACACTCTGGGGTTTTCCCACTGCTCTTCCTTCCAGAACAGGATCCACAATTTCAACGCCACCCTCGACGTGGATCCGACCATGAATCCATCATTTGCCTCCAAGTTAAGGAGCGTGTGTCCGGCACACAACAAGGTGAAAAACGCAGGTTCCCCCCTGGATTCATCCAACTTAATGTTTGACAACGCATACTACAAGCTGCTTCTTCAAGGGAACAGTATCTTCTCTTCGGATCAAGCTTTGCTCACCACCCCAAAAACCAAGGCACTCGTCTCTAAATTTGCAAACTCACAAAAGGCATTTGAGAAGGCTTTCGTGGAGTCCATGCTCAAAATGAGTAGCCTCACCGGTGGGCAAGAGATCAGGCTAGACTGCAGAGTAGTCAGGTGATTTTTGAAGCCAATTTGGAGTTTAAACCCAGGCATGAAGGAATTTATAAGAGTGTGATCAATCAAGCCAATAAATTTGAAAAACATGTCTAGTGTTTGTTTTGTGGTTCGCATACCGTCGAAGAGAACCGGTAGGAACACGTAATTTGCATTTCAATTTTATGTATTTTGTCATTTAATGATTAATTTTCTTCTTTATTTAAAAAATTAACAACAAAGTTTTGAAATTGAATTGAGATAACATTTGCAAACTCTTATTATTATAAATTAATAATCCATAAATAGAGTTAAATATGCTTTTAAATGGTTAATACATTACGATTTTGATTTTCTTTGTTAAATGTCTATAGTAAATAATGCTTAAATGTAATTTTGAGTTCGATCTTTATTCATGTGAATGTAGTATATTTTATGATCAATTATTTATTTATTTATTTAAAGAATACTTATAGAAAAAGAATTAATCACTGAATTACAAATATATATATATATATTTATTAAACTCTTATTAACAACAGACTTTAAATAATTACCTTAAGAAATAATTTATTTTAAAATCTGAAATTTGGTTGTTGAGAGGCTAAATGTGAACAACTAAAAAGATTTTATTATTTAATATTTAGAAGACTATTGAAAAGAGAATTTTATATATATATATATATATATATATATATATATGCTCTAAAATACTCATAAACATCTAAATCTTAAGTAATCAAATTAGATACTCAAGTTCACAATCTCGACAATAAAAAAGAATTATTGGGCTCAGTCAAAACAGAATTAGTTGTTTCCTTTCGATTAGCCTATAGCATTATTGGGCTGAGTAGTCTAGGCTGTCTAATCTACGAAGTAATTTTGATTTTGGACTGATTATGGGCCCAAACAAGAATTCCAGTCTTCCGGAACACTACAAAAGAGATCACTTACGGAACGTACAAAACAAACACGGCGGTATATTTCCAAAAGAGATCAGATCACTGCTTTCTTTTTTGTATTTCTTCAACTGAATAATTTAAAGACAACTAAAATGGTTTTACCAACATCTCCATGACATGCATATGTTGCTATTCTTACAAAAGCAAAAGGAAAACGAACTTGTTAAACCCTGTAAACTTCATGATGCAAAACTAGCATCTAGCCATAGGCATAATTGCAGATGGCTCCTGCATATTTACAAAAGACAAACAATTTCAGCATTTCTTTAACCCAGGAACCATCGAAGTGACACTAAGCTCTACAAGCAAAGAAAAAATAAATAAATAAAAAGAAAAAGAGATTTCTCATAATGCTCTCTAATACAATGGTTGCGCATCAACTATTTCTTGTATAACCAGCTTTCTCGATCTGTTAATTGTGTGAAAACATAATTTAGTATGTTCCTCTAGCTCTTTCAGCTGCTCCAAGAAGCTTGAATCGTGCATACATAATTCTCTTACCACCTCCTTCAGTACCTCGATTTTCCCATTTCTAATGCACATATCAGCTATAGCTTTACGGTGTTCCATCTCATCGTGTAGTCTCCATACCAGTCTACTTATGGTATCGAAATCGTTGATCAAAATGTAAACCCCTTTCGCCGAGATATCAAGCTGCGCACTAAGTCTTTCATGCCCTTGCTGATAATTAGATTGTGACCTGCTTTTCTTCTTCTTCTTCTTCAACCTCATGCCAAAGAAGCAGGCTGCAAGCCCTGGTGCTGCTATAATCCCAATCATGCCGTGGAATGCAAGTACCAGCAAAGCAATTATAAAAGCAGTCTGTGAAATCACTAGACAAATGCTGCCAATCTGTTTGGAGATTCTCTTGAATTTTGCTTGCCGTTTTAGCTTTTCGCGTCTGGATGTTAACTTGTGGAACAAATCCAGGTTACTTTCATGAAAATCCCGGAGCTGCACTGGACTAATGATCGAAAATGGATTTTTAAGCAAGGCAAATCCCGCTAGCTCCTTGAATATAACGCTGCATTTGTCATCTGAAAATTCTTGATCAATCCGCTTGCTTATCTTTATCACCCTTCTAATTTTCCGATAATAAACGCGTGCCTGATGGATGCTTCGTAGGAGTGATTCACATAAATTACTACCTTCTAAACCAGCTTCGAAATAATCTAGAAGAAGGTGATGAAAATTCAAGCTCTCGATCTTGTCTAACGTTTCTTGCTTTGGTTGAAGAAGGTACTCGGAAAGATTTATACAGTGATTAGGGATCGAAGATGATGGAGAAAGTCTATCAAAGCTAGTATTTTCCAACTGGCCGTGAACTTCTGTCCACGTTTCTAGATAAGACTTTGTTCTAAAAACTTCCTTGTACTCTTCATTGACGTTTGCCTTCTCTTCCAAGTAACTTCCACCGCCACGCTCCGTCTTTGATCTGCCTGAGATAACATACAATACCCAGAAATCCAATTAAGTTTTCATCTCCTAGAATATATCTAGAGAGCTAAAACAACATGTGAAAACATATAAAAGAAGAGGGAAAAAAAAAAAGAAAAAGAGAGAGAACCCTTTGTCAATATTTGTTTTCCAGATTTGATCTCAAATTCCATTCATGTTAATGCATATCATCAGAAAGAAAATATAGGTATAGATCAACTGATCCTACGATTTTCAAATGGAATTGAACACTTACCTGATTTTAGCTTCGTCTGAATCATATTTTTCCCTCGGGACATTTTCTGGAACATCAAGCGGCTTTCAACGTAAAACTTTCTCGCCAAAACAGTGCTTTCAATGCATTAGGTTATGATTGGTTGCTTTAGCCGATATACAGAGTTTGATGGCTTGAAGGGAGCAAAAAGTAAAGAAGAAAAAAAACACAGAGGCTAAGGTTGCAGTTTAAACAGAGGCAGAAATAGTTATATATATAGCTTTTGTTGCACGATAACGTCCCTCGCACGGATGTTTTATACATATAACGTGTTTCTGGAAACTTTATTTTGAAGATGGCGAGCATTATTTGATTATTGTTTCAAGCTGAAGGTTTCTAGAATTTTAACAAGTGTAATTTTTAAAACCACTAATCATTAATTCCAAAATACAAAAAGATTACGAAGAGGTATTGATGATTGGGATATCATTAGCTGTACATATACATCAGAAAGTGATCCATGCAAAGGCATCGAAACACAAAAACATAAATGACATTATTTAAAGTACGTGCTTCTAAAGTTCATATTTGTTGTGACAAGTGACAACAAATTTTGACTTTTTGTTTTTCTCTCTCCCGTTGAAGCATTCATTTTCTACCTCTTACTGAGGGTTGATCGTTATCCAAGCCTTTCCCCTACCTGAAATCAATGATCATTCTGGTATGAAATTGTAAAAGGGCCAAGCACCATGAGTGCATAAACTCCTTTTTGATGCGTGGGGTGACACGCTACTATTCACCATAAATGAGGCATCTAGCTCTTATGCCTCTCATCGGTTGTCACTATTGAGCGTCTTTGCGACACTGAGCAAGAAATTCATGTCACTTTTATCTCTAGTTTATGTTAGCCCTAAATTCACTGAACGTAAACTATTTTGGGAAAATCTGAAATCTGCTGCGAATGTTTATAAATTACCTTGGTTAAATATAAGCAATTTTAATGATCGAGGTGGCCTACCATCTGATTGGCATAGGCTCCATTCTTTTCATGAGGTGCTCTACCTATATATTTTATTATTGAATATTTATTCGAATTATGGGTGTGATAAAATTAAATATTGATAATGTTATTCATTTGACATCATAAGTTAACTCGATATCAATTTAAGATTTATAACAATACTATAATAAATAAGTGCAATGCATTTAATATTCTTAACATGTTTAAATTTTATTTTATTCATAATTTAATTTTTTTATTTTAATATCATACATATTTCATATATTATTAATTAATTTCAAATTATACTCCTTGCTTTTGTATAACTTTAGCGTTTTAGAAAATTTTTATCGAGATTTTCACATTTCAAGGGTTCAGACTAACTTAAGTAAATTGGGAGTGAATTTGCTACCTAAGGTCACGTAGTTCAATTTGCTAAATTAAAGTGCAATCCCGTAACACATACACGTGTGATAGATTTTCAAATTTTTATTAATAGGTGTTGTTAGCAATTAATTGATTGTTGAAAATAAGATAAATTTTCATTTCATAAAAAATATATAAAATAGAAAAAGGAATGCAATTAAATAAAAATTATTTTCATCATAGAAAATTATACAAATGATATTTCTTTTTAGGAATTTGATTTAATATTACAAATTATATCCTTTTCCATCTTCTGCCCTTCTATTTCATTGCAAAACATTAGGTTTGAGATTTGAAGTTGATTTTTTTTTAAAAAAAAAATTCAAAGAGGAAAAAGTGTATATATATATATATATATATTTGCTAATTTATTGGGTTTATTAAGGACTTAAAGCTTGAATACAATTATTGGTATTTGGATAAAAAGTTTTAGGACTAAATAATTGCATTCCAGTACAATTATAGGATGTAAATTGATTAACAGTATAATAAACAAATATACTGATAACAAACTTTGGCCAAATAATAAACTAATAATTGAAACCTATGATTGCTTTCCCAGACCAAATTAGCCCTCTAATTCTTGCTTCCACTTCTCCCCAATCACCATCATCATTAATTTGGATATTGACAAATCAAAGATTTAAGATATCAAACACGAGATCAAGACTCAAGTGTAGGCCACATTATTTTAGGTTGGTTTTTGGCCCACCTTATCATTATTTTAGATATTTTGATGGTTAGTTAGTATGTTTCCCACTTCAATTTTTATAAACCCAATCGCCAAATTTCTTTTTAAAATTTATCAAATTAACAATTTAATTTATTTTTTATTTTTTATTAATTAATTTCAAACTATTAATTTTATTATTTATTATATATTATTTTTAAACACGCAATTATATTCTAAATTTATAATTCCTTTTATATCTATATTGTGACTAAGTTTTAGGGGTTTAACTCTAAAATTATATATATTTTCAAAATTAGGTACTTAAATTTTTTTTTTCAACCAACCAGCTAAAGTATAATTATGAAGTCAATATCAGTCCCAACCCTTATCACTGTTAGTCCAATTAAGAATCGACATGTAATTAAAAATTCATTTTCCCTTAATTCAACTAAAAATGTAAAATAAATAAATTGAATTAAATTAACTTAAATTAAATCTCCCCTATCTTTCATTAATTAAAATCCCAATTTCTCACCCACTCATCTTCTTCTCTTTTTTTTCTTATAATTTCTCTTTCAAAAACATTTTTGAAAAATCTTAAAACTTTTTTATCTTTTTCTTTAAGCCATTTGCTTAGCGATGGTATCAGCCTCTAGACTGGCTATAGCTCACCTTCTTCTCCCTCCTGCTAACTCTTTCTTTCTTTTTTATTCTCATTCACTCCACATGTCTTCTCTCTTTTCAATTTGTAAATCTATTTTGTGAGTACCTTTGTTGTCTTCACAAGTTGTGGAAAGATGGTCATGTCTATCGTTCACTCAAACTCTATCAGTCATCAATAGTTTTTTTTTGGAAAGTGGGTGGCTCTTCATTAACTTCTTAATTTTTTTCTATTTTGCGATTATTTCAAAATAATAAATTATTTCACGAGTCTATTTGGACTTGTGTTATCTTAAGTTTTATATGTTTTTTGTTTGGTTTTCTATTATTTAATAAGTTTTCAGTTTTAAAAGTTTTTGTCTGCTCCTGTAATACATTTTCTAGTTTTGCTTATGCATGTAACCTTAGTTTTACAAGTGATTTTAGGGATGGTTTTGTTGTCGTCCTCTCTAATTTGGTGAATGCTCAACTCTTTTGTTGATTTTTGCTCGCCGCTTTGGATCATCTGAGGTTGATTTACTTATTGTATTAAGTGCTTGCAATCACTCTAAATATGTCGTGCTTGAGTTGTGACAAAGCCAATTGCCAACGTGTCATGATATTCTATTGACGATGAGGCTAAAGCCTTTGTTGTATTGATGGAGCTTATCGTTCACCATCTACGACGAGTGTTTGTTACCTTTTTACTACAGGAAAATAGACTTTTAGCGGCGCTTTTTTAGCCTTTAGCGGCGCTTTCTAAAAAACCCCCCAAAAAACGCCGCTAAAAGTCACGTCTTTTAGCGGCACTTTTTCTACAAACGCCGCTAATTTTGGCAGATTTGTAATATTTTTTTCACCAATATCCAGCCCTTCCTGCATTAAAATCCAACCAAATACAACAAATATAATATAAAATGCAGCCAAAAACAACAAATTTAGCATAAAAAATACAACCAAAAACATTAATTCTAAATGATACTTCAAATTTAACTAAAGATATATGATATAATTAATAAATAAAGTATAATTTAAAATATTTTTACAATAATGTTAAACGTGACAAAACTTAAAAACATTCTTACAATGTGAAAACTAATGTCTAAGACGGTGGCTTTTGCGATTGCTGAAACATATGCATCATCTGCTGGAGGTCATCGTACTTTTTGCTCTGTTCTGCTACCATCGCTCGTGCCTCTGTCTCTCTCGTTGCATCCCTCTCTGCTGCCTCAGCTCTAAGTTGTTGCTGGAGTTCTTCATATTTTCGTTGAACCTCGGCAATTTGCTTAACCGTGTTCGCTTGCATCTGAGTTATCTGGTCTCTTAACCTCTGAACTTCAGCTTGAGCTTGACTTCCGGAAGGCATGTATTGCTGGGAGCCGGATCCAAAATATTGGGTCGGGGTAACATCAGATCCTTGAAATCGAACCCGACCGTACCTTTCAGGACCCAAAACTTCAGTGATAATTCTGTTATCAATGTTCTCAAGATTAACAAAACTATCACTCGAAGCAATCGCTTCATATTCCACCTTCTTCTCCTTTAGTTTCTCCTAAAAAATCAATTAAAGAGTTAGAAACGAAATATATAATAAAAAGGAATGCAACATAACTTAACATTATTTAAAACTACTAATGATGAATTCAATTAAACAATTATAATTAAAGATTATAAATATTTAGAATAAATCAAATATTATTAAGTGAATATACCATAATTTCTCCAGCTTCGGATGTCATAGGAGATCCATCTTTCTTCCTATGCGTAATCTCAAAAAGCTAAAGGCGTCCAACTTTTTGTTCGGATTTGACTTCCTGCAATATAGTAGTAAGAATATTATTTAATAATAGAAAGTTATTAATATTTGAAAGAATTAATAAATTCATAATACCTCAGCCTCAGCTACAGAAGTAAAACTTCTCGACCCTGTCGTGTGCGTGAATTTTTGTTTTTGCCTGCTCCTTGTTCTAACTCGCTCACGGTCCTACATAATAAAATTATTATTACGTATATAGTAAACACTATATATAAGAGTTTGGAAATACGCAATACCTCTCCTTTCTTTGAATTCCAAAATCTAACCGCATCTTCCCATTGATACCTCAGCATTCCCGGCGGAACATTTCTCAGTTTTTCCTCGAGGCTTATGTCTTTCTTAAAATATTGTTTCTTTAAAGTGCTTTTATTGTCTCTCCATCTTTTACCTAATGCCTTCTTGATATAATCATCGGAGACTTCTAAAGCAAATCTCTCCTAAAAAATATAAGTTTAGAATGTAAATATAAATGAAACTTAAACCAAAGTATTATAAATTGCATTCACATTTTGTTACCTTAATATTAGCGAGTCTCTGATTTTTGTTGCTATCGGGCATGTGATGCCATGATTCGTAGTTGATGGGCAACATATTTGCATTTCGTGCTAAAATGCCCAAATAGCTCTGCTAAAAGTCGAGCTTGAGATCCAACAGTGACCATGAGTATTTCTACTTACTTTAACATGCTCGACGGGATCTAAGTCGTATAAATCTCTAAGTAGCGTCGTCGCTCCGAACTCTGCGCGTCCCACCACTTCCAAATGAAAAATGATATACTATTATTATATTAAAATTGACAAATAATTCAATAATAAAAGTCAACACATGTAAAATGAACATAACATTACTTTGAAATTCTTGGGCTCATCAAGTGTCTCCGCACATTCAAGATCCAACAACTGTCTCATTGTTCACTATTTCTTTCTTCCGAATTTGGAGTATTCTGGACAATACTTAAATCTCGTACTCTTCTTCTAAGCATTTTTCCTGCAATACACATAAAATAGTTAAAGTTTTAGTAACAAATTACAACAATAGTAGTACATATAAAATAGTTAAATTATATAACATGACAAAGATTAAAATTATAATATTACATATAATTAAAAATTGTAAAATCTTACTACATCATTATTATTAAATATCTTCATCCACATCATGTCGAACCCATTGATGTTGTGTATTAGTACTAGGGATATTTTCATCTAAGTTTTGTTCGGAAAGGTAATGTTTCGATCTTTCGACGATGTCATCTCTACTTCCATTACCCATTTCAAACAAGTCTCTAGGGGTGTTCCGAGTACAACATACCAACCCTCATCGATTGGATCTTTCGAATAAAAACTTATTTCACTTGAGAGGAAAATACATATGGCTCGTCCATCAATTGTTGTCCATGTGTGAATCAAGCGAGAGAAATTCAACATTGTAAAACCAAATTGATCTTCTTTAATTCCTCGAGCAAGATATTAACATCAGCCCAATCACACCAAAATAAGACAACTTTCCATCCGCCATAGTAATCCAACTCAATAATGTCGGTAAGAAGTCCGTAATACTCCATATTACCCTCAACCTGGATTCATCTTGTCCCTAGCACTAGCATAACTTGTAATTGAAGAATTAACAACAACTCCACAATTTTGAGTTCTCCTCATTCTCTCACGATACTTTGTATGAAATCTATATCCATTGATGAGGAAGGCACTATATCTTTTTATTATTCTGTTCGGACCTTGGGAAAGCCATTTAACTTCGTCATTGACGTCCTTTCCACTCCAAACCTATTGAATCGAAAGTAAATTGAATAATTAACTAAATTTCGGGATTATATGTAACTTATTAACTTTAGTTACATACCGTTTGACTTAACCATTCATGAAAAGATTCTGTGAATAACTTATTAATCTCTCGATGTTGTAATCTTCGAGAGCGTGCACGAGATCTCAAAATTTATTTGTACTCACTATGTTAAAAACAAGTGTAATTGGTTAGAAGATAAACAAATCAAAACGACAAATATGTGAGGAAATTTTAGAACTTACTTGCGTAACGGTTCAACTAAATCGTGGTGAAAAAGTACATATCGATGTGCTTGTATCCATGATATATCATCTAATTCTGCAATTTCAACTTTGCCGATTGGTTCTCCATAACTTTGGAATAAATAAGTTTCGGCCAAGTTATGATCATTGAGCCCAGCATTTCTATTTGGTCTATTCAATCGTGTTTCAACATCTTCTAAATATCTAGAACAGAATGTCATGCACTCGTCTGCCAAGTAGCCTTCAGCAATTGATCCTTCTGGATAACGCTTATTGCGACAATAAGATTTCAATTTGCTTAGGAACCTAAACACGATATACAATATTTATCAAAAGTTGTAACTAAATGTATAGACGCGAATAAATAAATACTTGACAAATAAATTAGCACATTTCTATTGGATACATCCATCGATAAAAAATCGGTCCACCAAGTATTGCTTCGTGAGGGAGATGGATTACCAAGTGCACCATAATAGTGAAGAAGGAAGGTGGAAAGATCTTCTCCAAATTGCATAAAGTCAAAGCAGCTCGATCCTGTACTTTCTTAAGTTCTTCAACATCCAAAACTTTGCCACAAATAACTTTCATTATATTGGATAGTTCAATTATACAGACGCGTCTCATTTTTTGACATGCGGCAAGTAAACAGCAAGGGGAGTAAATCTTGCATCAAGATGTGGTAATCATGTGATTTTAATGAATATAATCTTCGATATTTAAGACTCACACATTGAGATATATTTGACGCATACGCATCTGGGACCTTTATATCCTTCAACACCATACAAAACACCTCTTTCTCTTCCTTTGACATTGGAAAAATAGAAGGCGGCAACTGATATTTCCCATTCGGAAGTACTTGAGGATGAAGATCACGTCGAATTCTCATGTCAACTAAATCAAGTCGACTCTGAAGATTGTCTTTTGATTTTCCATCGACATTCAAAATTGTCCCAATTATGTTCTCGCAGGCATTCTTCTCAATATGCATGACATCAAGATTGTCGCGTAAAATATTATGATCCCAATAAGGCAACTCAAAAAAATACTTCTTTTTTTCCATAAGTCTGCCTCATAAGGATCATCCTCTTCGTCAGATTCATCATCGGATTCATCCCTCGATATTCTCTTTGATTTCGTGTTAGATGGTTGATTCATCTTCCTATAACTGAAGTTGATATCTTTTAACATAAACAAGATTTCAGATCCAATGGTCTGCTGAAGAGCTCCTTTGTACTCTTCAGTACCGTCAAATAGAATCCTCTGAAATCTAAATTTATGATTTCCATCTAACCACCGACGATGACCCATGTAAGAGAACTTTTTCCCATTGTACAACCACTTCGAACAAGTTTGCGCAGCACAACAAGGACAAGCATAACGTCCTTTAGTACTCCAACCCGATAAATTAGCATAAGCCGGGAAATCATTAATTGTCCATAATAAAGCTGCACGTAAATAAAAGTTATCTTTTCTTAATACATCATATGTCTCTGTAACACCCCTAACCCGTATCCGTTGCCAGAACAGGGTTTCGGAGCATTACTACCATTTGCAGATTACTTAAAAAAATTTAAATGCTTACCGATTCAATGCATCATATAAATAAATATATTACCATTCAATCAACAGATTAGTACTTGTATAAGCATCAAACAGTAATATTGTTAGTGTACTTGCACATATCTCATATAAATTCAACATTGATATAACTATTTTCTCGACATATCGTACTTGAGTTCAATAATAGTCTCAACTTACATAATTTTCTTGTATCAACATATCAAAGATAATCATATATGTACATGTCATGAAACATATTATACTCTTACCGTTTCTTCATAAGCATATATGATTCATTTCATTATATTAATATTTCATACTCCATCATTTCCATATATTTTATGTATATTTATTCCGATAATAGCTTATATCAAACCTAACATAATTTATATTCCACGTACTCATACTTATTTCGTTTATCTATCTTCATAATTATTTCATACAACTATTTTGTACATATATATTTCCATATGACCAGTTCTTGTAAACATTACACACAACCATTTCATATAACCATTCGTCATCGATACATATTACCGGATATCAATTGTTCAACGTGATGTCATAGCATCTCCCATCCACGGTCTTATTCATCTTTGACATGATGCCATAGTATCTTTCAACTATGGTCTTACTCATTTTCTGTCATGTTGCCATGATATCTTTCAACCATGGTCTTGTTCATTTCATATCACGTTGCCATGGTATCTTTCAACCATGGTCTTACACATTTCATATCAGGTTGCCATGGTATCTTTCAACCATGGTCTTTCACGTTTCATATCAGGTTGCCATGGTATCTTTCAACCATGGTCTTACACGTTTCATATCAGAGAGCACACTCCCGCGAACCTCATCCTTACAGTGGGATTACCAGTCCAGGCTAAATCCCCTGTAATATAAACTCATAGAGTATTGTCGGGATTACCAGTCCAGGCTAAATCCCCCTGCAACGACAATTACTCTAATGAGCTTGGATCTGAATTACCAGTCCAGCTAAATTCAGACCCTAATTCGGATTACCCGTCCGGGTTAAATCCATTTTCCACATATTCTTCGGAGGGCTATATCGGGATAGGATCACCCGTCCGGGCTTGATCCTTTTACCGTCAATTCCTTTTCAGAGATCCATCGAATTTTTCCTTTTCATTCAACCGAGATTTATTTTCAATTTATTTCGAGTATTATCAATATTTCATCAAATATCATGAATTGAATATTCAAATCATATTTTCATCACATAACCACATATTTCAAGTATTTAAAATACAATTCAAGTTACACAAACTTACCTCATTGCTTGTTTGTGTTTATAATTTCATTAATCCGATATCTTTTCTTTTCACGATCGAGTCTCATATTTGAGTCGTTCGGATCTTTATAAATAAATTTGATCATCATTTTCATTCATTTCACATACTAATGCATTTAATTAATGCTTTAGGCAAAATTTACCATTTTGCCCTGAACTCTTAATTAATGACGATTTCATCCTTAGGGTCGGAAAATAAAATTCTTGCAATTTAATCCTTATTTCCAACTATTATTCTTATATATATTGATAACAGTCCATGAATTCTATAAAATATCAGAATTTTCTATAATTTCAACACTTTTCAATTTATTCTTTCAACACTTTTCAATTTAATCCCTAAAACATGTTTTCCCCCGATCTTGAACTAAATTAATAATTTCATTCAATTTTTTAATTTAAATAATAAAATAATCCATTTCATGCAATTTGATCATTTTTTTACATTTTTACAAAATTGCCCATAAAATTTTACTTTTATTCAATTTAGTCCTTGAGCCTAGAATATGCAAATTAGCCATGCTAGATGAATATTCATACATATTTTTCCTCCTCCTCCTCCTCCTCTCCATTCCACATCCTTAATGTAGATAATACACTTGTAAGTAACATTATCCATAATTTTTATTATTTACTTTTATGAATATTCAAGCTGTCTATCTGCATCATGGTCACTAAATTATTTATATCTGGAGCTATAGAACTCAAAATTAAGATCCGCTAATTTTCCCTGAAACTAGACTCATATATCTTCTTACCATAAAATTTTCAGAATTTTTAGTTTATCCAATAAGTACAGTTTATTCTTTAAAATTACCCCTGTTCTGCTGTCTAACAGTTCTGACCCTTCTTCACTAAAAATTAATTATCTCCTTGTACAGAATTCAAATAATGTTCCCGTTTGTTTATATTGAAAATAGACTCATTCAGGATTCTAAAAATATAAATTTAAACCCATAATTATTTTTATCCAAATTTTTATGATTTTACAAAGTCATAACAGGGGAACCCGAAATCATTCTGACCTTGTCTCACAAAATTCATCATATCTCATGATTTACAATTACATTGCTTACATAATTTCTTCTATAAGAAACTAGACTTAATAAGCTTTAATTTCATATTTTATTCATCCTATAATTAGATTTCTACAATTTTTTATGATTTTTCAAAGTTAGACTACTGCTGCTGTCCAAAACTGTTTTAGTACAAAATATTAATTACCATGTTATAACACCCTTATTTTCTTTTTCTACACCATTTCTCATCACTTTCTCTTATTTTCTCTTCACTAACATATCATGAACATAGGACCTTATGTAAGAAAACTCTACTATAACATTATTTCCATGCTTTGTCAATAATAACAAACTTAAAAACATATTGAAATCTTGATATACTTACCTTGTTCTATTGATACTAATCTTTAACTTGATTTTCTCTCTCCTCCAGCTTCTATTTCTTGAATCCAACTTGATATTCTAACTCCCCATGGTCTCCTTAACATTTTTCTCTCTTGGTAGCTATGGAAATTCATTTGATTTTTGGGTGAAAATGGTGAATTTTTGGTAAAAGGACCAAATTGTAAAGAAAGCAAAACTTTCTTTCTTCCTCTCTTTCTCTCACGTTAGTGCATGGGAAATATGGATGAGAATTTCTCATCTTTCTTTCTTTATATACTAATAAAATAATAATAAAATATCTTATTAAAATATTAATAAAATAATATTTATCTAATTAAATAATTATAAAATATCAAAATATCTCTAGCATCATTATTACTTTCTAGATTTCTCTCTCTTCAAATTGACCATTTTGCCCTTCATTATCTTTCAAAATTTCATCCTTAAGTCATCATTTAATTTGGTAAAATTGCAATTTAGTCCCTCATAATTTCTTCATCTATTCAATTTGGTCCTAATTCATCCATTTTCCTTAGTTTCTAGATTATTCCACTCTTAAAATATTTACACTATTGGTCCTTCAAATTTTTCATATTTACACTTTAACCCCTCAAATTTTGAGTATTTACTCTTGTGCAACAAAACTTTTCTCACTTTTACAATTTAGTCCTTTCTTGAATTAATATATCATAATATACTTCTCAATATTGACATATCTCAAAATTTCTTTTTTTCTTTTCTTTTCTTTTTTTTTTTCACTTTATTTCTTTATTTTACTATATCAAGGATAATATCTTACTGTAAATATTTTCAGGGTATTACAGTCTCAACACCCGACCATAATTGTTTTAACTCTTCAATAAGTGGCTGCAAATAGATGTTAATATCATTTCCGGAACCTTTCTCTCCAGGAATAATCATTGATAAAATAAACGAAGATTGCTTCATGCAAATCCATGGAGGCAAATTGTAAGGAACAAGCACCACAGGCCAAGTACTGTACGAAGTACTCATGATTTTAAATGGATTAAAGCCGTCAGCTGCTAGCCCAAGCCTCACATTTCGAAGATCGCTTGCAAAGCTTAAAAATTTCAAGTCAAATGATTTCCAAGCTAAAGAATCCGCAGGATGTCTTAATAATCCATCATCGGTCCGTTGATCATTATGCCACCTCATAGATTCGGTCGTATTTGACGACATGAAAAGCCTTTGAAGTCTTGGTATTAGGGGAAAGTATCGCAAAACCTTGATTGGCTTCTTTCTTAACTGTGCCCCACCTTCATCCGCATTCACATCTTCTGTATTCTCATTCATCCAACGAGACTTGCCGCAAACATTACAACACTGTTGGTTCTTCTGATCACCCCAGTACAACATGCAGTCATTTGGGCAACTATGAATTTTATCGTACCCAAGGCCCAAATCTTTTATTAGTCTATTCATATCTTGACAAGATTGGGGGATTTTTGTAAAAGGAAACATCTCTCTCAGAAACTCTAGCAGCATTGTAAAAGAATTTCCAGTCCACCCTCCCAAATATTTTAAGTGAAATAAACGAATGCAGAAGGACAATTTCGAATATTTTGATCCCTCGTAAAGTTCTTCGTTCATTTCATTAAGTAAATTGTAGAACTTCGCCGCTTCTTCATTTGGCTCCTCATAAGTTGAACTTGTTCCCATTTCGCCAAAAATATTTCCACCAATATTACAATCATCGGATGCAATAAAGTCAGGTGGAAATGATTGCTCACCATGACTGTGTATATTAAATGCATCCCACAACATACCTTCCATGTCATCTTGTCTAACATACTGATGGTAATCAGTATCAGGATAAGTCGGACTAATTGTTGAAGAAGTTCCACTAGATGTACACTCTCCATGGAAAATCCATTTTTTATACCCCTGAATAAAGCCATCAACAATTAAATGTTCGTAGACAACTTCACGAGTATGCCAATTGATGTTGCCACACTTCTTACAGAAGCAAAGAATCATATTCTCTTGGCTTGTATTTTGAAATGCAAAATTCAGAAAAGTTTGTACTCCATTTCGATAGGCATTGCTTACCCTTGACAATTTCATCCAACTCCTATCCATTTCGTAATTCTTAAATTCTAAAGTTGACAATAAATTACACAGGTAAGTTGTTTATTATGTAAGTCTTGATATGATATATTTTTATGTTTTATGTAAGTTATGTAGATTATGTAAGTTATGAAATTTGAACTTTAAACTATATGCTTTTAAGGAAATTATTAGATTACACTACATGTATTAGTTAAGTTATGTAAGTTGTTATGTACGTTATGTGAGTTATGTAAATTATGTAAGTTATGTAAGTTATGTAAGTTGTTATGTAAATTATGTAAGTTATATGAGTTATGTAAGTTATGTAATTTATTTAAGTAATGATCAATATTAATACTATTTTGATAAAAATTAGTTATAACTTTTAAAGACATTTAAAATTATTAAATATTAAAATCAAACATTATTAATATAAAAAAATAGTAATTTGAATATAGTAATTTTTTAAGATTCATCATACGTGGCGTTGTTACACCTAGGGAGTATCCATTATATCTTACAGCTTGATATAAGGCAACCCGTCAGGTTTCCAGCCTATATACTTTGAATCTTTAAAATATTTAAAAAAAGGTTGGAGAGAAAGTCAGCTATTGTTGTAATTTTAATGGACAAGCAAGCTACATGGTAATAAATATTCAATAGTAAATGAGCTCGATAGAACTTTTTTCAAGTCTTTTTGAATTTTTTAAGATTCATCATACGTGGCGTTGTTACACCTAGGGAGTATCCATTATATCTTACAGCTCGACATAAGGCAACCCGTCAGATTTCCAGCCTATATACTTTGAATCTTTAAAATATTTAAAAAAAGGTTGGAGAGAAGGTCAGCTATTGTTGTAATTTTAATGGACAAGCAAGCTACATGGTAATAAATATTCAATAGTAAATGAGCTCGATAGAACTTTTTTCAAGTCTTTTTGAATTTTTTAAGATTCATCATACGTGGCGTTGTTACACCTAGGGAGGATCCATTATATCTTACAGATCGATATAAGGCAACCCGTCAGGTTTCCAACCTATATACTTTGAATCTTTAAAATATTTAAAAAAAGGTTGGAGAGAAGGTCACTATATTGTTGTAATTTTAATGGACAAGCAAGCTACATGGTAATAAATATTCAATAGTAAATGAGCTCGATAGAACTTTTTCAAGTCTTTTGAATTTTTAAGATTCATCATACGTGGCGTTGTTACACCTAGGAGGATCCATTATATCTTACAGATCGATATAAGGCAACCCGTCAGGTTTCCAACCTATATACTTTGAATCTTTAAAATATTTAAAAAAAGGTTGGAGAGAAGGTCAGCTATATTGTTGTAATTTTAATGGACAAGCAAGCTACATGGTAAATATAATCACTCTTAGAAGCCAAGGTACTTTTACTAGCCTTTTACAAAATACTAAAACACCACCCTTTTACTAGCCTTTTACAAAATACTCAATCACAAATTCCACCCATTGAAGTGTGGTAATTTTGCAAAGGTACACTCAATCACAATATGCCAATAACTTCTCATCAACATTTATACATTGTAGATTGAATGAATTTAGGATTGGCATAGCAATGTCACCAGGATGGTATCCACAATCTTGAATACAAGGTCGGTATAAAGAAAGGAAGCTTAGTGGAATAATTAGCACATACAGATGAAAACACAGCATTTAAGTTGCTGAATAAATGTTGTATAATAGAATCAACTAACCTCTTTATAAAAATCAAATAAGCTAAACTAGCTCAGTTGAATGCCTTCATTAATTTTCTTGAAATGAACACTACCTCACCAGTTTAGCTTTCTTCACCTGCAAAGATAATATTGATTGCTATTATCATCTTGTTCCTCAGGACAATCACATATTATCGAACTAAACAGCCATCAAATTGGTCCAGGTTTAAATGTTTTCACACCTGTGGTTTGAGTGTTAGCCTGTGTGGTCCTCAACGAAGCAACGGCTACAAAAGCACTCTTATGTATTTAACGATGTCTAACAAAGGGTACTCTGCAGATCCAATCAAACACTTTATTAATGCAAAATGAGGAAGAAAGATGAGACAGGAATCATGCAAAATGATGGAAATAAGTTGAGTTTTGCATGCTTATATCATATGGTTTAAATATAATTTCAAGCTCATATTGAAGTATACCAAATTCATCACATTTGCGAAGCTTCAAAAACTGACAAATTCTTGAAACAAGAATCTGCCATCCAATATGAGAATTTTGCACCACCGCAATTCTTAATGATGAGTTGCTCAAACTTTTTACTTATCTATTTGTTATTTTATTATTTGATATGCTAGGATTTGGATCAACTTTAAGCGGTTTAACTAACACCTTTAGTGAAAGGCAAAATTAAAAAAAAATGTTTAAAAAATGGGACGCAACTTAGTTGATTAAACTTGTTGGTCACAAAGAAAAAAATTATATTATAATTATACTAAAATCTCCTACCATTTAAAACTTTGAATATAACTCAAGGGTTGGCTGTCTTGCTATGGAGCCCATGGTTATCTAATTAGGTTGCAAACTTAGCATAAGGTTTGCTTGATTATCAGCATCAGTACATACCTTAATTTGATAATTTGATGCCAAACTACTAGAAAAGAGGCACTCCAATGAGTTTTATATGCCGCACTTGAACCACCTACAACACCAAGGAAACAGATGCGAAAGCCATTACTGATCCTATCTATAATTACAGTAGTAACTAAAGAATATCAAGGCAATAAAAGATTTAAATCTACAACGTATAAAGACATCAATTGCTAAGGCATTGACATATTGAAATGGTATAAAAGAACCTCAAATGAGTATACAATGTATGGTGCAACTATTAAAAATATAAATATATATTAAACAAAATGACTTAATTGAAACAAATTATGATCATAGTTTTATTAACCATAAAATTTAGGAAAGTATGGTAAAAAAATATTCTTTAATGTTTATGTAAATTTTTTGGAAACACTAAAATCTAAATAGTATTAAATGCTTGTTTGTAATAATAACATGTATAAGTTACAAAATAAATTTATATTAAATTATGAAAATTATGAAAGTTGGTTTATGTTAAAGTTACCCTTAAAGGAATGTTAGGACATTTAAATACAAATCAGACCTAATCTACAACATTATAAATTTAACCACTGAAACTTTGGATTATGAAATTAGTTACACTGCATCTAGTATTTTCATGAATTCAGTAAGAAGATTATTCCATCTTTTCTGGTATTGAACCGAATCTGACCTGGCCAACACTGTGTTGGTTATAGTATGAAGAAACTGAATCCTACTGAAGTACGTCCTGTTCTGATGCCGACATTGACGATGGTTCACTCCTTGCTCGTACTCTATTCTTTACTGTAAGCATTTTTGGCATTAGTGGCATGAAATGTTTGTTCCGTTGTTTCACCGAGTAAACAACTTTGCATTCTCATGCATATTAATTGATTCAGGTTATGGCTGAGCAAGAAAAACCAAAAATTGAAAACTGACTCGAACCGATATGAAATACAAGTTTAAGAATCGCAATTATTCAAAACCAAATAGTGTTCTATTTTTTTACTTATATATAATTAATTTTAAATTTTTATGATATGAAAACGAATATTTTATATTTAAAATGGTGAAAATATTTTAAAAATTCTTGACAAATTATTTTGTCAAATTCTTGACAAATTCTTGACAAATATACAAGTTGGTTTATGTTGTCGAAAAGCTTATTTGGCTTGAAAAGCAAGTTTGAAATGCAATGCTAAACAAAGATTTAATATTATTTCGGTTTTGCTATCTCTAGCAACCATTCTAGACTGGCCTCTTCATTTGTTGCTGGGGATTATACTAAAGAAATCAACTACCTAAAAGAAGTACTTGCTAAGGAGTTTGAGATCAAAGACCTAGGATCATTAAAATATTTCCAAGGTATGAAGGTTGCGCATTTAGAGGGATTTGATTATTATAATTAAGGAGGAAACAGTGGCAAACTTGTTTTCATTTTTCTCCCTTGAATTCTAGCAGTTTCATGTTTATGGAAAAAGAAAAATTACAGAGTTTTTCTCTTTGAAATTCTTCATCTCTCAATTCTATTTCATCTTTGCAATTCTACAGAAAGAAGCTTATAATAGAACTTAAAATTTTAAATGAAAAAAGACAGACAACTCACCTCTGAACCTTTACAGATCAAGTATATTTTCGTGGATGGGGATCTGCATCGAAGAAATCGGTCTTTAGTATATCAAGCAAAATGGGTGTAAACATACAGAGCACATAAAATAAAGCATACATTGTTTAACATCAAGATCAGTCGAAAATGCAAAGAAAAGACAACAAAGAAGCCGAAAGAAGAAAAATTAAGGCATACTCGGATCTTCCTTTCAAAGAAAGATTTACAGGTGTTTTTTTTTCTCCCTCAGATCTAAAGCTTTGATATTTGCAGAGAGCAAGTTTGTGAGAGTGAGAGAAGCTTAGAATTAGATACAGAGGGGAGGAGTGGGAAATGCAGAGTGTGGGAAATTTAGGGTTTAGGGGCAATTTCAATTTAGGGGAGAAGGAAATTTTGATTTGGGGAAATTTAGGGGTTTCGGGTATGAAAAGGATGAAACAAAAACGGCGCCATTTTGCTAAAGATAATCACTTCACTAAATCACACTTGGAACGACGTCGTTTCAATTAAACATTTAGTGGCGTTTTACAAAAGCGTCGCTAATTCTCAGTTTTTTACGGCATTTTTTACGAAAGCGCCACTAATTCTCTATTTTTTGCGGCGTTTTTTACGAAAGCGCCACTAATTCTCTATTTTTAGTGGCGTTTTTGTAAAAACGCCGCTAATGCCTCTGCACACAAATCATAAAACGACTTCGTTTTGCCTGATTTGAAATTTTTTTGCCACTAATGCATTTAAATTTTAATAGTTTAATTGTTTCTTAAATTCCTTTTAAACTAATTTTGTTTACTTTCAAACAATATATCTAATTTGAAAAAATTTAAATTATATTGAATAATTATTATTTAAATATTTAATATTTAAATTTTAGGTAAATAATTTCTAATAATTATTTAAAACATGAAATGAATTCAAATAATATATATATTCAAAACCATTTATGATAAAAATGAACTTGACAACCTTGAGAAAAAATGAAAAATTTTAAAACATTGGGTTTTTATTAAAAATATTTTTAATTAGGTGTGACCAATACTTATAAAATTACATTTCATAAAATAAAATTTTAAAAAAATTCTTTTAAGAGATCATTATTATTTGCATCTTAAAATTAAAGTAAGACGAGTTTAATTTCGAGAGTCCATTACATGCAAAGAAAGTTATAGCATCTTGTAATACTCGGAAATTGATACATTATTAAACACATATTATTTTTTAGATTTTGAAATTATAAATTCAATTTCAATATTTAATCATGAGGCTATAAATTTTAAAGTGCTCACGAATTTTATAATTAGAATTTAATTTAAAAAATAAAAATACTAATTTTATTTTATTTCATTTTTAAAATTGATTCAAGTTTAAGAATTTCATGTTAACATTTCGTACTCAATAATTTTATGAACCACCTCATCAAATTTCATATAATACTAAATCCATGCGTAATTATCTGGGAATATAAACATATACATCGTAAATACATGTATAAACATGAGATCAAGTATTTAATTAAACCACACTCCGAGCATTCCAAAACCTAGATTCAACCAGAACATCATTTAATCAATTAACCCTTAAACCCTAACACTAACCCTTATAACCTTAAACATTAATACCCTAAACCCTAAATACTTTAAAACAGTACCAAACCCCAAACAACAAACTAATTTAAAACACTATATGTAACATCACGATTTTGGGCTTAGTCGGAACAGTGGTTTCGGGACTACAAATCCAATGAGAAAATTTTCATTTTTATTGTATTTTTATGGTCTACAATTTCACGGAATGATTTTGTGAAAATTTCGTTCGAAAATTTCGACGTTTGGGCACTCAATTTAGAAAAAGGACTAAATTGTAAAAAGTGCAAAAGTTGAGTTTTATATGTTAGAGGTGTCTAATTGTCATGAAATTTTAAACGGGAGGTCCTTAAATGATAATTAAACCATTGTATAACTTTTTGGACAAAAATGACCTTGGTTGGGTAAAATTTGAAAGAATAGTAAAAAGGGCATTTTGGTCATTTAGGGGTAAAATGAATTAAAAGACAAATTTTAAACCCCAAATGTGTCCCTTTCTTCTTGATACAGCAGAATGTACCAAGAGAAGCCATGGTAAGGGTTTTTCCAAGCTTTCAAGCTTAATAGTAAGTGATTCCGAGCTCCGTTTTTAATGTTCTATATATTTTTGAAATCCTGGTAACATGATCTGCTCATTTCTACCATTATTTTGAGCTAGGATTTATGTTTAAAAATTTACCCATGAATGATATGCATGTATTTTGATGTTTAATGGTAGAATATGAAGCTTGAAATTGTGTTAAACAACTTTTGCTAAGTGATTTTACGTGAAAATGAGTAAAACGACATAATCGATAAAAATACCTAATGTTCATAAGTACATGTTAGAGTGAGAATTTTATGTTTCCATAGAAGGGAAAAATGCTCAGCATGTCATAAAACATAAGAAAATAGAAAGAAGTTTAATTTCCGAACCTTGGGGCAAAAGTACAAATATGCAAAAGTTTAGGGGTCAAAATGAAAATTTGTAAAAAATGATTTTTAGACCCATATGAATAGTTTGACTAATTAGTAGGCTAAATGTGATATTATAGATCAAGGAAATCGAGATTTGGGCTTAAATCGGGAAAATACAAGGTTATGGACTAGAATGGTAAATTGTCATTTCTGGATCCGAGGTAAGTTCGCGTGACTTAATAAGTCTATTATTCATGATATTATTGATATACATGAAATATAATTTGCTATAATTGTATTGAATTTGATGTTAATAGAAATTTGATGGGATGTGATATTTAAAAGAAATTGGTGATTACCGAGAATATGAGATCTTGCATATGTTGCAATAAAGGTTGTCCCTAAAGGATAATATTTTGATCTCATTATGAAAAGGAAATGTATGCCTTGTGTGTATAATGTGAAAATTGGTAGCTTCGGCTACCTGATCAATGAAAAGTGGTAGCTTCGGCTACCTGATCAGTGAAAAGTGGTAGCTTCGGCTACCTGATCAGTGAAAAATGGTAGCTTCGGCTACCTGATCAGTGAAAAGTGGTAGCTTCGGCTACCTGATTAGTGAAAAGTGGTAGCTCCAGCTACCTGATCAGTGAATAGTGGTAGCTTCGGCTATCGAATGTGAAAAGGGATAGCTTCGGCTATCAAATGTGAAAAGGGATAGTTTTCGCTATCGAATGTGAAAAGGGATAGCTTCGGCTATCATATGTAAAAAGGGATAGCTTCGGCTATCGAATTTGGAAAGGAAAGGTATACTTTGTGTATACCATATGAAAAGGAAAGGTATACTTTGTGTGAACCACTTGGAAAGAAACGTACACCTCGAGTGTACAACTGGAAAAGGAAAAGCCCATCAGAAATTCAACGGGTATTATTATGAATAATGCGATGAGAGTCTCAAGATGGGCGTGATGATAAAGGTAAATTTAATTGATATGGTATGGATATGTACAGGTAGGTACATTATACTCATAAGTGATGCCTTATTGAAATGTGAAAAATGATGAGTAAGCGAATTCATGCATATATATGTGTATACATGATGAACAAGTGCAAAGATTTGAAAGATGAATCATCCTCATGCTTATGATTATTAATTGTGTTGAAATATCATGTTAACCTACATTGTGTAATTGAATATGAGATTTATGAAATAATGAGTCCATGATCAATGTGACAATGGAATTATGATAGCTATTGTGATTTTTGCACTAAAACAGTGTTGAACAGCAGCAGTAGCCCGACTTTGAAAAATCACCATAAATGGTGGAAGTAGAATTAGAGGCTGAATAATATATGAAATTAAAGCTTAATAAGTCTAGTTTCACATAAGGGAAACAATGTAAGCAAAATAATTTTTTTATTATGAGATATTTGAATTCTTGTGAGACAATGTCAAAATGAGTTCGAAATCCCCTGTTCTGACTTGGGAAAATCACTAGAAATTGTAAAAAAATAATTATGAGTTATAAATCATATATATATAATATTTAATGAGTTTACTTTCAGGATAAAGAGACGGGAACATTATCTGAGTCTCGCACTATGAGATAAATAAACTTTAGTGAAGAAAGGTCGAATTTGTCAAATAGCAAAAAAGGGGAAATTTTGAATAATAAACTGTACTTATTGGAAGAACCAAAAATTCTGAAAATTTTATGGTGGAAAGATATACGAGTCTAGTTTCTGGAAAAATTTACGGATATTAATTTGGAGTTCTGTAACTCCAGATATAAATGATTTAGTGACTGTAACTCAAGAAAACAGCTTAACCAGAACATGTGTAAATGTACAATTGGGATAGTTTTACTATGGAAAGCATGTTAGTAAATTGCTTATTATTTTCATGCGAGCTTACTAAGCGTAAAGCTTACCCTCTCCTTTCCATTTCTTTTAGTGTTGTCAGGTTAGCTCAGGGTTGGAGATCGTCGGAGGCAGCATCACACTATCAAGCCAGCACCTTGAGAGTATAAACACATATGCTAGAATTATCAAGTGAGTGGCATGTATAGGGATCGAGTTTTATAACATGTATTATTATAATTTGGCCAAATATATTGGTCTTTAGTGAGCTAATGATTCTGACTTATAAATCTTGCTATTCATGTTATGTCTGATATTGGTGATGTGAATATGTTTGTGTGCCATGCATGGTTGGTAATATGTTATGTGTTGTTGTGAGAATGCCATGCTTGTGTCTTGATTGTGGATATATAATTACTCAAATATCCCATGTTAATTGCTATGAAAATATATAAGTGTATGTAGGTAATTAAGGGTGACAATTGGCTTGGAAAATAGCCTTGAAATTGTCTACACGGATAGATACACGGACGTGTGTAACCACACGGCCCAATCCATACGGGCGTGTGACTCTCCGAAGTAAGAAAATTAGTTAAGTTGCCCATAGATTTTCAAAGTTCTTGGTTTAGTTCCGAACCACCCCAATGTATGTTATAGGCTTCGAAGGCCTGTATAAGGGACGATATGTATGTGTTTAAGATGTTTTAATTTTGGACAAAAACTTTATGGCCCGGTTTTGCATGTTGTGAATGTTTAAGTCCGATAACGCCTCGAACCCTGTCCCGGCATTGGATACGGGTGAGGGGTGTTACACTATACCCCAAACCCAAGATAACAAACCCGACCCATACCATAAACTTAATATATATACTATACCATTGAACCGGCCTAAACCATAAACTTAAAATATATTCTACCATTGAACCCTAAACCATAGGCTTTAAACCTTAAATATTAAACCCTAAACCTAAAAATAAATTTAATCAATATTAAGTACTGCTTCCACAATTTATTATAAACATAAGCTTTTACATTAATATCTATATATATACACATCAACATCCATATGATTTTTTGGGGGGGTTTAGGGTTTTGGAGTTTATGGATTAGTGTTTATGGTTTATGTTTTAAAATTTAGGGTTTAGGGTTTAGGGTTTAATGTTTAAGATTTAAGGGTTTACAGAAAGCTATACAACGTCGATTTTAACAGCTTGGTAACTTAAATAAAAATTTCTAAATAGTTTAGTTATCAATTTGTAACTTTTCATAATTAAGTAACAAAAATGAAACTTTCTCATAGCTAAGTGATGAATAGTGTAGTTTATATTTTTTTATAAAGTTAGCTTTAAATACGAAAATAATTAAATCGAATTCAAAATAAAAATAAGAAAATAATATGAAAATTAAATCAGATCAAATCAAAACGAGTGTCGGTAACCCCTACTAAAAAATGCCTGCTCAACTTTTTGCGGCGTTTGGACCAAAAATGCCACTATTGATCGGTTTTTAGTGGCGTTTGGCCAAAAACGCCGCTATTGATCAGTTTTTAGTGGCGTTTTGGATAAAAACGCCACAATTGATCAGTTTTTAGTGGCGTTTGGGATAAAAACGCCGCAATTGATCAGTTTTTAGTGGTGTTTGGGATTAAAACGCCGCTATTGATCAGCTTTTAGTGGCGTTTGGCGAAAAACGCCGCTATTGACCAGTTTTTAGTGGCGTTTTGGCCAAAAACGCCGCTATAGTTTAGTTTTTAGTGGCGTTTCGGACAAACGCCGCTAATGTTTATTATTTGCGGCGTTTTTTGTTGAAACGCCACTAAAAGCGCCGTTAAAGCCATATTTCCCTGTAGTGTTTCCTGAATTTTATGGTTTCATTCATTGAATGAATTAATGAATTTACTTTTCAAAAAAAATATTTCCTAAACTTAATTTGAAAAAGAAAAAAAAGGAAATTTATTTTGTGTTTGCTTTCTATCATGATGTGTATACTATACCTGCCACAATGATCAATTTCCTTGAAGGAAAACTAAATAAAACTATTATAGAGGTCTCTATATTATGAGTCAAATTACATTTTGCCTTCTTTACTTAAAAAAATTGAGCAAGTTAGTCCTTATATGTTAAATCAAAAAGCAAACTAGTCATTTTAGTTAAAATTTCCATTCATTTCTATTGTTAAAAACTGGCATGGAAGATGGAATGACTAAACAGTTACACGCGACATGCTACGTGCATCTCATGTTGATGTACAATAACAAGTTTTTAATAATAGAAATGAATATAATTTTTAACAGAATGACCAATTTGCTATTTGATCTAATGTAAAAGAATTAATTTACTTATTTTAATAGAGGAGTAAAATGCAATTTAACTCTTAGTATAAGTGTCTCCATGATATTTTTACCAAAAAAATTTACTTTAGTGGCCATTTTGGCCTTTTTATCTTCTTTTGATTTTGTTTCCGATAAGATTTTGGCAAATCAGGTTTACATTATTCAAATTCTGGATGAGTGGTTTTCAAAAAAAAAAATATATATTTTTTTTTAGAGTTAAAAATTTTAGGTTTTGATAGATAAATCTTAATCTGCAAATCGGTTTACCAAACTTTTACAATAGCGAATAGCAAATTGTAGGAAGATTAAATGGGAAGATGAAGATTGTGAGAGAGAATGATACTTTTAATTTATTTTTATTTAATATTAATTTAATTCTTTTCTTTTCGTTTTACAATTTTCTAGTCAAATTAAGGGAAAATAAATTATTTTTTTTTTTATGTGTCGACCCTTGATTGGTTTAAGTGTTTTTTCTAAAGAAGATAACAATTGCAGTCACAATTGTTGAAATTATAGTAGTTCGATAAAAAAGAGAAGTTTAACTACCTAACTCAAAAAAGCCATATATTTTAAGAGCTGCTTATTCAATTAACTCTAAATCTTTTAAAAATCAATAACATCAATGAATATTTTCAAATGTTTTAAGAGAATTTAATTAAAAATTAAAAAAAAATCAACAAAATAATAAAAAATTTCCAAATATATATATATATATATATTTTTTATAGCTTAGCTTATGACGGTTCTTCAAAAGAATCTCAAAAGATAGTATTATTGAGTCTTAACAATAACATTGAAATTAATTATTAATTTATTAAAATACTAATTATGCTCGAAATTATAAAATTGCTCAAGCAGAATTCCCTTTTCTGCTCATCGCAGAGTCGTTTCAAGGTGAAGATAGCATGATTCTTCTAATTTAATACACGAAATAACCAAAAAAAAAAAAGTGATGAAAAACTCGATTTATGTAATGTTACAACACCACCACTTAATGAAGATTGAAGATGACGACCAATAAAACAACTGGTTGTAGTAAAGAGTAAAACAAATAGATATAGATGAATCGATTGCCAAGGAACATGCAAGGGATCACTGATTCCATCTTCAAAGCTTAGAGGTTCCCGCAATGTCGATAACAAAACGGTATCTGACATCGTTTCTGGCAAGGCGGTCCAAAGCTTCGTTGATTTTATCTGGCTTGATAAGCTCTACATCGCACGCGATGTTGTGCTTCCCACACACATCCATCATTTCTTGCGTCTCTTTCATACCCCCTGTCATGCTTCCCTTTATTGCTCTCTTTCCTGTAAAAGAAGAACATGAAACTTTGTTTATTTCATTGTCCTTGTCACTCCTCATATTGTAGTCTTACACTGGAAGGTCAGACCGTACCAAATATTAATGGAAAAGAAGGAAGCTCAATTGGCCTGTCGGGTGCCCCCACAACTACCAAAGTCCCATTTACTTTGAGCAGTTCCAAGATCGGTCCGAGTGAGTGTTTAGCTGAGACAGTGTCCAAAATAACATCTAGCGACCTCTTACCTCTCTGTTATATATATATATATCACATTAATCCAACAGATTCAGAAAGATTTTATCTAATGAAATGCCTCTTCGAAAAAGCAAATTAGAGAGTTGCCAACCTGCATTTGCTTAGCATCTGTGCTAACTAGGAAATAATCAGCGCCCAAACGCTGTTTAGCCTCATTTTCTTTTGACGGAGAAGTGCTGATGACGGTTACTTGATGACCAAATGCCTTTGCCATTTTAACAGCAACGTGACCCAGACCGCCGAGGCCAACTATTCCCACTTTTTTCCCAGGTGACTCCAGCAGTTGGCAATCTTTCATGGGGCTAAAAACTGTTATCCCAGCACACAATAGTGGGGCTGCTGCATCCATTGGCAGGTTATCCGGCACGTGGACCACGTACCTGCATAAATAAATATCCCCAACCTTAGCCTACGCTCCATAAACAAGTCATTTTGCTAAAAAGAAACTATATTTTATATATTTATATGGCGAAAGATGAGTTGCTGACCTGTGATCTGCAACTAGCATATCGGAATATCCACCATAAGTAATGGTACCATCCCAGAAAATACCATTGTAGGTGAACTGGATCTGATCGCAGTAGTTCTCCTGCGAGTTTTTACAGAATTCACACTCCAAACAGGATGCTGCCAAGCAACCAACCCCCACCCTGTCCCCTAGTTTGAAATTCTTCACGTTGCTTCCCACCTTGGTTATCACACCCGTTATTTCATGCCTGAATATATGTAACATAAATCTCTCAATACAGATCATCTCATACTCAAAACTCTCACCACCCAACTCGTTCAACTCTAAAACATAAATCGGGTTTCTCTAATTTAAATATCCAAACTTGAATATGTTGAGCCACACCCGCAGGTAACAAAACCTTAAAAGATCAGTGACTGTCCAAATCAAACAATTTCGATTTTGATTCTTGTTTCAAAGCCTTACTCAGGACAAATATTTCAGGTTCAATTTAATTTCTTTGTTTCCACTTTATTAATTAAATTTAATTATAAAAATATATAACTTTTTAAAATAATTTTTTATTATTTATAAATAATGCTTTAAGAAAAGTTGATTAGGTAAGATAAACTATTTTACTCAAATAATCTAAAAAAACAATTAATTACATAAATGACATTGATTCTAAAACAATTATTTAAATTACCTGAAACGAACAATAAAATTATATTATAGAGACTAGATGTCCGGCATTACTCTTTTTTCTGTTAAAAAAATAATTTTGGGGTTTTTAACGTTAAATGATCGACACCCATGTATTTCTTTCAAAAAAATTTGTTTGGGATGCTAGTACACTGATGGCCGACACCCCTTTATCTAATTAAAAAAATTATTTTTTTTGGGTGTCAGGTGCCGGCGAACAAAGGCCCAAACTCACCTAATAAAAAGGATGAGAATGATGCAACATTAACCCTCCTTATTTTTCATCTTTTTTATTTCCCAAATTTGATTATATATTTTATATTTTAAAATAATATTAAACTACTTATCGTATTGTTAATTATTATTGCATCACTCACATTATTATTAATTTAAAAATTAATTTAAATTTAATATGCACAATTATTTATTTTTTGGGGGTTATTTGGTAACATCGTTAAAGAATTTTGTTGCTTTAAATAATTCATCAACAACCCTCCTTCCTGAATAAAATTAAAGAGAGAAGGCCAAGAAGCTTTACCCAGGAACAACAGGATACATGGTGATACCCCAGTCGTCCTTAACATGGTGGAGGTCAGTGTGGCAGATCCCACAATACATCACTTGAATGGTCACATCGTTGACGCCATTTTCCCTGTTTATATTTTTCACCTCTTCCAGGGTCAGTAACGGTAAATAACTCAAAGTAGCTAAAAGATTGTAATGAGTGAAATTAAACTAACTAATCAGATTCATGCCATATATATGTAGTGTACCTTCGTTTGAAGATGTAAGGGGCGATTTTACCGGAGGAATCATAAGCCGCCCACCCTGCTACCGTCTGAGTGTGGTTAGGGGTTTCTAAAGCCATGAGAGGGAGAAGAGAAGACTGAAAAGTAAACAAGTGATGAGAAGAAAAAACGAAAGCTCAAAGCTTTATAGTATTGAATGTAGATAGGAAACACGGATATCAGAGAGTAGTGAAGTTACAGCATTTATAGAGAGCGTCAGGTAGTTAATAACAGAGTTGGGTAATATGGACAATTGCTTACCTACCAATAACTATTATTTATTTCCTTCTTAGCTATCATGGTCGGGGAAAAAAAGGAAAAGGTCCCTTGGTATGAAAGATGGGTGTAATTGAAGTGCAAGGGGAGCGTAACTTCGTGGATTAGTCGAGGGAGTCAATCTGCTGAAAACGGACAAAAGATGGTAGTTGAGTGCATTTCATTCTTCTCCACTTAACGCTGGCTATGAAACTTCAAAGTCTACTAATTGGAGTCAAATTAAAAACGACCTTCTGTTGTTTTAATGGGATGTCTTTTCACTGGCTCGTTAGTGGTGGCCATTTTCTGGCTTTTCTATAAAAATATCTCAAAAACTTTTGATTATTTATAAAAATCACCTATTTTAAAAATTATATATATAAATAAACATAGATGTCGGTGACGTCAACGATAATGACGGTGTTGGACTGAAGTATAATTATATAAAATATTTATATACCTAATGAAGCAATTATCTTTTTAGATTGGATGAAAAAGGGGTAAAGCTATTTCTCTATTTATTTATTAAAGTTTATCTTTTGAAATTAAATTTAAATAGCTCTTAAAAAATATAAAAATAATATACTTAAAACACTATATAAAATTCTTATTTAAATTATCCAAATATATCCCTCAAGAATTTTTCTTAACTCAAAAATTCTGCCAATAACAATGGCTACTCCCAAAAAAATTATATTGTTTTAAAAACCAAATACTTGTTAATGAGTATTGATTCACCATATCAATCATTGAATCATCGCTTGGTGTTCACTAGTCAAACTTTTTAGAAGAAAAAAAAACATAACAGTCTAGTGACTTAAAATAAAATTTTCCAATAGCTTAAGGCATTAAATGAAAAGTTTTGAATTGTCTAGTGAACATTTTGTAACTTTTATGAAGTTAAATGACCAAAAAATATACTTACTAATAGTTTAGTGACTTAAAGCATAGTCTATCTATTTTACTATGGTTTGAATATATTATACTTTAATTTTGAAAGATAAGTTTTTGTACTTTCTTTTATTTAAAAATCTTAATCTCTTCATTAAAATTTATCGTCATACTTGCTATTGAAGCAATACAAAAAATTAAAATAATATTTATAATTTTTTTGTCAATTTAGTCTATTCTCATTAAAAATACATAAAATTTAATTTAAAATTAAAAAATATGTTCTTTTTTTCTGTATTTTCAATAAAAAATAAAAATCATATTAAAAATTTCATATAAAAGTGGACGTCGTTTTAGCAAGATTTATAGGTAAGTAATTGAGTGTCGAAATTTTTAATGTAGTTTTTAACTAAATTATACATATATTTAAATTTGATTTGATTTGGATTGAGAGTTTAAAAAATATTTTACTATTGATATTTTATATACTTTATAAATAAAAATATTATTTAATATGTATTGAATAGACAGGTACTTACTAACTCTACTAAGCGGTTAAAAATGATGAAAAGATCATCGACTGTATATAATTTCATCTACTCCCAAATCCTCCATTTTAGCTGATTGATGAAAACTTGAAAACAAAATCAACCACTAAAAAACATAAGCACAAACAAAGTGACGGGTCCAAAGCCGTTAAAACGATGCCCACTAATAGAGATCAACAAGGGCTCAGATCAACCTTCACCATCTCTCCTCATTGGAATGAAATTTTAATTTTTTTTATATTTTATATCTTTACAATTTGTAAAGGATTAAATTAAATTTTTATAATTTTAAGGAGACCGAAGTGTAATTTTATTTTTATTAATTTAAAATTCTTAAAAAATTTTAAAAACTTAAAATATAAATTTATATTTTAAGGACTGAGGCTTATGACAACCATTGGCATCGCCTTCGCCTGTGAAGAGCTTTCTAACATCAAATTTGAGAAAAACAGCTACAAAACGCAACACAGACGAAGAGGAACGTTGAAGGGGCCCAGGCTCGGTTCCTTTACTCCCCATTATTCTATGGCAAGTAGCGAAACCATAAAAGGATAAATATGGACAAAAACATAAAAAAAAAAAAAAAAAAAAAAAAAAAAAAAGAGGCTGCAAGTAGGGAAGCTAACAATCAAAGAGGACCAGAAGCGATGCTAGTCGGTGTTATATTCTTTTTATATATCCTTTCCATCCTCAATTGGTATCAAGGACTTTAGATTTTGTTTTAATTCTTTTTCGTGTGTTTTAATCAATACCAATTTGTTAATGTTTTAAACTTTGACTTTTTTATTTTTGTTATACTTAAAATTCAAATATAATGTTTAAATTGCATTATTGAATCTAATTAATAATTCTTATATGTATGTTTGCATATAAATATATTTATATAAATACAATTTATATATATTTACATGTATATATGGTATATAATTTATTAAAAATTAAACTATAAATATATATATATATAAATAAATAAAAAACTTAAAATGATACACTAAAATATACCGCTACTAATATATATAAACAAAAATTCGACATTATCACTAGTTTTTATTGAAGCTTTTATTTATTAAAAATTCCACGATTTATATTTTTTATATAATTTACAACCTCTCTTCACTTTAAATAAATTCCAACACACTTAAATCCATCCCCTACCATGTCCCAGAAAGTAGGAGGCAATTGAATGTCCTTGTGATTCAATAAAATTTATCATCAGAAACCTATATTCTTTGGTATTTCCCTGCTGCTATCACTAAAATATTCGTTTCCTTCATAATCAATGTCAACTGTAAAGATCATTGGTAAACCGGAGGGCACCCCATTTCCCAAGTGATGTCGCTAATCAATATTTTTAACACAATTTGCCTGCGCATTTAACTTGGAAGTGACATGTCAATCAAGATTTTTAAGGCCACCAACCCTTTCGATTTGGCCTTTGGTAAACCCAATTTTTTTTACTGTAGCAAATATATGATCTTGGTAAATAATTTTAATCTTCAGTAATAAATTATTTATTTTATATTATTTTAATAATTTTCCCAAAACGTTTTGTAATCAATAAATTAACAACATTAGTATCTGTTAATGCTTATTTAATTTTTTTTACTATAAAAGATTGTTAATTTTAAATTAACATTCTCGAAATCATTTTTATTTTGAAAAACGGGAATGAACTTCAAAAAGAGGTATGGAGTCGCCACCAATCATTTTTGTTTAGGTGTGATTGGGTCACCTAATAAAACATTTTATTTTATTAAAATATCGATTCTAGCTTACGAAATTTGAGAAAATAGATTCGGGAGTCGGTTACATATGAGAAAGGATTAGCACCCTCGTTATACTCAGAATTGGTACCAAATTGATTAAACAATGTCCTTATGTCTAAAATTTTAAAAAATATTTTGAAATACAATTTCTTTTAAAACATTTGAATAACTCAAATTGAACATTAAAATTCTCTTATTTCGAAGGAAAATAATATCACATCCAGCACGTTAGGATATGATTCTTTAAACCTTCGAAACCACGATCAATTATTGATTTCCGAAAGCTCATACATTTGAAAATTATAAAAAGATATTCGATTATTTGGTCCAACGAAAAATCGAAACCCAACACGTTAGGGCACGATTTTTCGGATTTCTAAACATAGAACATTGCCTTTATTTTTTAAAAATCCTTATCTCGAGATACAAAATGTCTTATCCAATGAGTTAGGACACAACACCTCGAATTCCTAATAATAAGCTTTTATTTGAAACTTATACGTTTTGATTAAAAAATGGTACCCGGCTACTTAGATTCAACGAGGAAAGTTGGAACCCAGTAAGTTAGGGAACAATCTTCTCGAAGATGCCAAATACCGAGTATTGCCTTATTTTGAAAACTTTTGAATAAAATGATTTTAAAACTTAAACGATATTAAAATACGACCTTTTAAGCAAATAAAATGCGATGGAATAATAATGTACAACGCAAAGTAATAATTAATAAATAAAATGTTATAATAATGAATCACAAATAACAAATAAATACAAAGTAAGAAAATCTAAAATAAAATATAAAACAATGCTAAGCAAATAATACATAAAAAAGATTTAAAATGGATGTTATAAAAGCGATCTAAAGTATATAAAATAATTTTTTTTTAAATTAGTATCCATTCAAAATAAAATAATATAAATCTCTTTAAAAATAATATATAAACAATTCAAAATATATAATGTGTAAAAAAAAGTTTGAAATACATAATATATGAAAATATTAAAGTAAATAGTGTATAATAATTTGAAATGAGCGTTATATAAAAAGTTAAAATAGATAATAACAAAAAATGTAAAAAAATAAATAAATAAATAGAATGTTAATAATAAGAGTAAAAAACATATATAAGAAAAAAAATAATAATAATATTACTACATAAATAGAAATAAAAATATAATAATAGTAGAAAGATAAATAGATAAATAATAATTAGATAAATAATAATAGTATTAGAATAACAAAATAAATATAAATAAAAACATAATAATAATAGCAATAATATATTAAATTAGTTAATTTGATAATAAAATAGCGAAAATAAAAAAAAAGATTAAATCGAACCTTAAAGCAAAATTTTGGGGCAAATCAAAAATAAATAAAAGGAATGGACTGAATGTGCGAATAACAAGGAGGGACCAAAAGGAAAATAATCCCCACCCTCCAAAACACACAGCTTCAAGGAAGACCAAAATGTAGTCAAAATAAATTTTAGAGCCAAAATTAAGAATAATGAAAACTTAATTGCAAAACAATAAAAAAAATGGAAGGGCTAAAAGTAATTAGACGAATTTAGAAAAAATAAAGAAATTGAAATGAAATAGACAAAATTCTCATGTAATTGAAAGAGAAAAGAAAATAATTCAATTCCAATGGAAATAGGAAAAAAGAGAATAATCCAATTCTAAATCCAAGTATGAATACAAAAAGTAATCGATTCATTTTCAAAGAACAAAATACCCCTATTTATATACATGAAGCTTATTAAAAATAGCCTAAATAATTTAATAATAAAATAAAATAAAATAAAATAAAAATCATATCTTTCTATTTTTAGCCTTTTCCCAAGCCAACTAATATTGATAACTCATTGGCTTTCTCCATCTTTTTCATTTGGCCACAATTTAATGATTGTCTTTCAATTTGGCCCTTTTTGACTTGTTTTCGACCGATTGCATCGTTTGGCTTCGGTTGTTATTTTTTGAGGCCCAGGCCAAAATTAACCTATTTCAAACATTATATTTTTATATGATATTTTTAAATAATAAACATTTTTTTCTTTTTAAAAATTTAAATACTATATCATTATTTGATTTTAATTATATTATTATAAATAGTAACTAATTTAAATTTATTTAAAATATTAAATTTTATCCTTAATTTATATTGATTACAATACAAAATATAAAGATTCTAAAATTTAAAGAAATAAATATAATATATTTTAATGGCATAGTAACTTATTTGGCTTTTCAATTTTATAAAAAAAGTCAATTTAGCCTTCTATTTAATTTTATATCGTTTTTAGCATTTAAATTTGTATTTTTTTGTCAAATCACGTCTAAAATTAATGAAAAATATAATGTTTATTAACTTTACTGACGTGGCATACACGTGGATGGTACACTAACACTTAATTAATTTTTTATTTTTTAAATTTAAAAAAATAAAATTTTTTTAAAAAAATTAAAGATCATTGAAATTATTTAAAAAGTATATAATATTTTTTAAACTTTAAAATTTAATTAAATGTTGACATGTAATCTATGAGGTAATCCACATGTGTGCCACATCAGCAAAGTTAACAAATATTAAAATTTTCATCTATTTGGGATAATTTGACAAAAAAATATAAGCTCAATGTGTAACACCCCCTACCCGTATCCGTCATCGGAATAGGGTACGAGGCATTACCGGAGCTTATCGAATCATTATTAATTAGGGGAAAAAGTAAAACAAAGTAAACATGTAATATTTAATAAATTCGTATAACATGGTAATTAACTTACCGCTTCTCTATATTCAACATAATTATGCAAAGCATAATTATTCGAATTGATCATAAGACCTAATTCCTATTCTTATCACATTGTTAGTCATATAATTCATATAAATATCAAGAAACATGTATGGGCTCAACTTTCATTAAATTTCTCATATGCATATACCTTTACACATCATTTATTCACATAACTTATAACAATCATATTTATGTATTTTTAATACGCTTTCATAACAATTTGTCTTGATTTCAGATTATCTCACATTGGAGCTTTACTTATCAAATCATTTGAAATACTATCTTTATACAAGTAGTACGTTTGAGTTGTACAATTCTATAATTATGAACGAACACATTTATAAAATATATTTTATGTTCATATATCATAGTCTCATGTCTCCACATATCAAATATATAACCATCATTTTCTTGTGTTTCGGATAAATACATATAACCATACATAGCCATGCCATTCACTATTTCTTCCTATCTATCAGAATTTCAAATGACAGATTCATGTGAATGAGCTCAATAGTAACCATGAAAATACTTACCACATTCTTTCACACATGTTCCACTTATAACATTTTTTTTTTATATTTGGCTTGACATTTACTAAGCAATATCGTATATTCATTTATTAGGCAATATCAAATATTCAAATTAGTCTTTAACATATATAACATTTAATTCAAACATGAATTTATAATATTTTTTATTTTAACAAAGTTTAACATTTACCAAATATAATCGAGTATGTGATCAGTTTATGCATAAGTCACTTACATATTTTCCTCCTTCTCCTCTCCATTTCACATCATTAATGTATATAACACGTTTATAAGTAACATTATCTATAATTTCACTATTTACTTATATTTATATTCCAAAGCTGTCAATTCGTGTCATAGTCACTAAATTATTTTTAACTTGAGTTATGGAGCTCCAAATTAAGATCCGTTAATTTTCTCTGAAACCATACTTACATATCTTCTTACCATAAAATTTTCAGAATTTTTGGTTTAGCCAATATATACAGTTTATTCTTTAAATTCACCCATGTTCTGTTGTCTGATAGTTCTGACCCTTCTTCACTAAAAATTAATTATTTCCTCGTACGGGATTCGAATAATGTTCCCGTTTGTTTCTCTTAAAAATAAACTCATTCAGGATTCTAAACATATAAATTTAAGCCCCTAATTATTGTTTTTCAATTTTTGATGATTTTCCAAAGTCAGAACAAGGGAACCCGAAATCATTCTGACATTGTTTCACAAAATTTATTATATCTCATGATTTACAATTTCATTGCTTACATCGTTTCTTCTATAAGAAACTAGACTCAATAAGATTTAATTTTATATTTTATTCATTTTCTCATTCGATTTCTACAATTTTTGGTGATTTTTTAAAGTTAGACTGTTGCTGCTTTCCAAAACAGTTTTAATGAAAAATGTTAATTTCCATTTTACCCCAAATTTCACAGTTCATACAATTCAGTCCTTGATCAATTAACCCCTCAATTGAGCTAATTTTTCTCAATTAATACTTTATTCTATCATTTTAAACTACTTCATAACCCCTGAAAATTAAAACTTTAGTACTAGACCTTAATTCCAAACTCTTTCATAATTAGGTCCTAAAATCAATTTCCATCAATTTTACTTGATAAAATCATTATATATCAAAATTTAAGCTTCAATTATATATTTATTCATCATATGCTTCTAGCACTCATCCGTAGAAATTTTAAAAATTAGCCATGGAATAAAAAACTAATGACATAATAAGTTGGACCCAATTGTAAAAATCCAAAATCTTAGAAATTTCAAGGAGAAAGCAAGAATTAAACTTACATGAAGTTAGAGTATGAAAACCAGCTTGAACCCTCTTCCATGGCTGTTTTTCAGCTGATGAAAATGAAGAGAAAATGAAGAGAATTCTAGATGTTCCAATTTGATCCCATTTTTATTTAGTTAATTTTGGCAATTTTCAATTTTGTCTTTATTTCACCCATTTCCTAATTTTTCTCAGCTATTGCAGCCCAAAATATCTCCTTTGGGCTTATTTTCATTTTAGGCCCTTCCTCATTTGACAATTGAGCTATTTAATCTTTCTAGCAACTTTTACACAATTTTCAATTTAGTCTTTATTTATTTAATTAATTACCCAAACGTCAAAAATTTTTAACGAAATTTTAATACTATCTTATTGACACTACGTAAATATTTATGAAAATATTTATGACTCGGTTTATAACACCGAGAATTCGATACTTTTTTTTCTCAATTTCTTGACCAAATAAATCTTTATAAAACACAAATTACTATTTCAAAAATATTTTAAAAGCTACATTTGGCTCATAAATATTAAATAATATAGTCTACGAGTTCATTTTTCAAATTTGGTGGTCTCGAACGACTATTTTCGATATCGCTGAAATTTGGGCTATTACACAATGGCTAAAAAAGACAAAAATAAAATTAAATGGAGGCTAAAATGACTTTTCTGTAACGTTGGAGAGCCCAAAAAATAATTATACCTATTTTATTTGATAATTAAACTCATGTATCACGCAATAGAAGAAATTAGTATATATATACACATATGATTGTTTTTTTCTTTTTTGATTGGGATAATATAACTTTCGGCTATTTAACTTGGTAATTAGGTCTACTTAATTATTTATACTTTTTTTTGTCCACATTGATCTTTGAACTTGGAAACTAGATCCATTTTAGCCCCTCAACTTGAATTCTGTTCAATTAAGATTTGATATTATGACCAGTGCTACAGGAACAAGATGACATCAAACAAATTGAAAATTGATCGATATAGAAGTCCGAATAAAGGGGTTGAACCGATTGACCCGAAAACTGCTTGAATTTGGTAAAAATTAAAAATCAAGAAAGAAAATCGATAATTTTTAATTATTTTAAATTTTTAAGAATTTTTAATAAATTATTATTGATCGAATAATTGAATCGATCAAATTAGTTAAATCAAGAACTAATGTTTTAATTATTTATTAAAACATTAAATGTGACATTACCATATTATAACATATTATCACTTAAAAAATTATATAAAATTTTTTATTTTTAAGTGATAAAACTTTTATATTTTTTATTGGATACGTAGTATTACATCTGGTAACAATTATCAGTGGTCACGCAACTACGGATAGAGGAAAGATACTTAGTTTTATGTTAGCCCTGCAAACTTTAACATTTTCGACACAGACAAAGTGATATGACGAAAAGAATACACCACCGGGAAGATAATTTTACTTATCTGTCAAATCAAAGTTTTTTCCTTTTTTAATATTTATGATGTTTCTTAAATTCCACATTTAGTAGTTGTAGGAATGGTTGTCTGGTACCAAGGATCACCTTGAATGCTAACCGAACTAATTCATTTTTCGTTTTGAAAAAGCTGCAGAGGGTTTTCGACTCAATGAGAGAAATGAAGGCCAATTAGTGAAATTAAATAGGCGGTAAATTAATCCATTAAACAAAACACCGGGGGGGAGGGGAGGTGATGGAGGAATAAAAGGAATGCAGATTTCAAAGCATCATGTTTTACAAACGTGGTCCTTGCTTTATGGCATTGAGATTCAAGAGATCAAAAAAGGGAAAAAAACAAGTAGCAAAGCATCTCAGTCGGATCCCCCCACCAAAAGCCATATGAAACCAATGCCGAAGATCTTGTATCAGTCGGACCATACGAAAGTTCTGCAAAGGCCTAATGGCAAGTGGCGATTTTGAGCAGTCCTCCCTTGCTCAATGCTCCCACTCCCCAGATGCTTTATATTCTTGGTTTCCTTTTTTTTTTCCTCTCTATATTTCGGGGTTGCTTCGGTGCAGACTGTGAAAAGTCAGTACTTTGATACATTATAAGTCAAAACCCTTTTTTCCTTTTTTTTTTTTGGGCAGAATATTCAATGGAGTTAATTTATTTGCTCTCCATCCATAGTACATTTTGTTTTTGGATGCCTCAAAGGCTCACACCATATAGGCCAGGCCAGTAGACGTGACATCTCTTCAGTCTGATTTCCTCCGTATCCCTATTCTCTTCGCCTCTCTTTTTAATCTTCATATTGGCCTGACCGGTTTTACACAGCAATAGTAGCAGCTGCCTGGTGCTCTAGTGTTCACCTTCAAAAATCCTCCTTCTCTGCACCCTGTTCATCACCATCTCCCAAAATCCATAACCTGTTAGCTAGAAGATCCATGGAGGAAGTGTGGAAAGATATTAGTCTGGCTTCTCTAAGTGACCACCCTGTTGATTCCATCCTCTCCACCAGAACCAAGAACCCTAACTTTCCTAGCATGATCCTTCTGGACTTTTTGGCTACACCCATCAATAAAGAACCTCCAACTCCAAGAACATCAGGTGTCTCCTCCAATGACACATCTTCTACTGAAGGACCTGCCCCTTTTGTCCCCGGCACAATATTGAGCTTGAAATCTGGGTTCGGGTCGGCCTGCCGATGCACAGAGAGTGGTGACCCCATGAGGCCAAACCTAGAGGTCAACGTTCGTGCCGGTGTTCCTGCGGCTCCATCTTTTTCTTCTTCTCACAATTCTGGTTTTCGTGGTTTCGGTTCTCCTGAAGCTTTCCCTTCTTTTTGCACAAAAAGGGCTCCTGAAAGTAACGAAAACTCCAACGATCGGCGGCGTAAACGCATGATGAAGAACAGAGAGTCAGCTGCTCGGTCTAGAGCTAGAAAACAGGTGAATCTCTTCCACTCTTCTTTCCCAGAAACCTCACCTGACCTAGTTTTGCAAATTTAGACATTACTGGTGTGATAAGTGTTTCATTTGACATTCTTCTATGAGTTCCTTTGATGTTTGAGTGTCTCAGGCATACACTAGCGAGTTGGAGCTTGAAGTTGCTCATTTACAGGAAGAAAATGCTAAGCTTAGAAGGCAGCAAGAGAAGGTGATGTATCAGTTAGGCTTATATATATGTATACATGTATAGAAATGGAGTGGTAAATAGTAACTCATTCAACTTGAGCTTGTCCAAAAGCGGAATACAGTTGGTTGATATATATGCATTTGGGTCATGGTTTGGTTTTGCAGATATTGGCAGCTCGAGATCAGGTTCCAAAAAAGAATACTCTAAGTAGAACGTCAACAGCTCCATTCTGAGAAGTAAAGGCAGACATTTCTTCTTTTAAGTCCATAGAGACTGCGCTCTTACACATCCATCTCTCTCAAAATATTCATAAAAAGAAAAGCACAAACAAACCTCTAGTTTCTATATTTTAGGGTCCCCAATGGGCAAGTGGTGGGTGTTACGGTTTTTTGTTTGGTTCTATCTCTAATATAATTCCACTTGAGAATGTATGGTTTCTCGTTTTCTGATTGCTTTTGTCTCCTACCAATGAGAATAAAGCGGTTAGATGGAAAAAGAAACAAATAAACATTTAAATAGAAAGAAGCATAAGCATAGCTATTTTCCTAATCAAGATGCTACATGATTGTCTATTCCCTTTTTTTCTAACCTTATCAACTTTTGTTTATTGCCCCTCTCCCCATTTCAAATTTCAATGCTCTTTCGCCCAATCAAATTCGGACCTACGGAGAGACCCAGCCCTCAGGTCAGCGGCAAATGGATTGCCCGCCCGCACTTCTTGTTCAACCTGTTCATATACTGTTACTGACTTCTATTTTCCCATTTGGTACAAAATCACTGTTTGATGATATAATTAGCTATGATCAAAGAATATTTTTTTTCCACAAAAGAAGCTATGCGTTTGGATTGGACAATCCCATGCAAGTGGATGAAGGCTGGCGGCCCCCATCGCCTTTGAAATATCTGCCAATATCCCTTCTGTTGCCTCTGTTTTGTGTTTCTAATTTTTTAGAAGAGTTTAGCCACTGTTTTATTTTTATGTTTCCTGATATTGTTAGTAATTTTTTTATTTAAATTTAAATTAATAGAAGGGATTGGTCAGAAACAAAGTGGTGATGAAAGAAGATAAATTTAGCATTCAGAAATAGCTATTTTTATTAAAATATAAAAATTAAATCTTAAATTTTAGATTTAACACCTTTTAATAAGACAAACAAGAAAAATAAGAAAGGATAACTCTCACCCACAAATTACTAAAGTTATTGCATTCTTTATTTATAGAAATTCAGGAATGGCGAAGCACTTCAAATATAACACCCATGTTGACATAAGTTTTGTACTAATTGCCAATTATCATTCATAATTTAATGCTGCTTAATGAATTCATAGTTAAATAGTAAAGTTTTGAAATTTTTCAAATTGACCTAAATTTTTTTGATATTTACAAATGACACATGTTCAAAAACAATCACCAAAATGACTTGAAATGAACAGTAGAAAAGAGTTTTGACTTTCTAATGGTCGATACCAACTCGTATTTTGGACTCTTGATTGCTTGATGATTGTGTCAGGCTTTAAAAAATTAATTTTTTTTGGTTTTGGCCTGTCAATGACCCCAGTTTTTTTTTTTAAATCGTATCATATTGGTATACAAAAATATAAGTATTTTAAAAAAAAATTGATTTTTTTCATATTTGGTGCCGGCCATTGACAAGCTAGCACCAAAATTTTTTTAAATACTCGTACTTTGGTGCTTGCCATTGACAGGCTAGCACTAATTTTTTTTTTTAAATACTCATACTTTGGTGCCGGCCATCGATAGGCCAGCACAATTTTTTTTTAAATACTCGTACTCTGGTGCCGGCCATTGACAGGCCAGCACCAAAAAAATTTGAATTTTTTTTAAATAGTCTAGTGCCGGCCATTGAGTGGCCAAAACTAATTTTTTTTTAAATACTGGTAATTTTTATATACCAATATGATAAGATTTAAAAAAATACCCTAGTGCTTGTCATTGACAAGCCAAAAACCAAAAAAATTAATTTTTTAAAGTCTAACACGATCATCAGGCAATCATGAGTCTAAAATACGAGTTGGTGCCGGCTATTAGAAGGCCAAAACCCTATTCTACTATTCATTTCAGGTTATTTTGGTGATTATTTTTAAACTTGAGTCATTTTTATAAATATTAAATTTTTTTAGGTTAATTTAATAAAATAACGAATATATTTCGATTTGAGTTATTGTTGAGTGACATGGTTTTTTGTTGGTTGCTTTAGTCATTAGTTATAATATCATCGCAAGTTGGCCTAATTATTTGATGTGACACAGTTGTTGCTCCGGGAAACACAGAGGACAAGCCATCGATTATTGCAATTTGACTGTCTTGATGTTGAGCTTCTTTTTTTCCTTCAAACTTTGTCCTTTTCTGAATGAAACGTTGTTTTATGTATTTTCAAATAAATAATTTTGAATTTTTATTTGTCAGATCAGTACAATTAAATAATATATCATATAATCAACAATATTATTATTAAAAGATAAGCTAAAAATTCAAAAACAATATGAAACATGAAAAGGAAAAAAGGGTTGAGACATATTAATTGGAGAAATGGTTGTATCTATTGGCTTTCAAATTCAAATGTGGGTTTTTATTTTTATTTTTATTTTTTTGGTTGTAGTAATTTATTTGGGTGAAGTATGGTATATGCATAATTTAATTGAATCATAACCGCCTAAAGCTAGCATGTTAGCTGAATGTGAAATATACACTAATGTCTAATAATTTGCAGCAAACTAGGCCATAAATAGATGTCCAATTTTGAGTGAAATTTACTAAAACAATATTTTCTAAAAATTTTTTTATTGGATGTCAAATTCATTAATTTAAATATTCTACACCTAAAATCATAATTAAATTTGTAATCAGGAAAATAGGATTAAATCCCGAAGACTAGATATTTGATTACCAAAGTTGTCATGTCCAAAATTTTTGCCGAGTTGCAAGAAAAAAAGATTGTTACCAAAATCAGGATATATAAAAATATAAAAACTATAATATTTTAATAATATTAATTAGTCACATTTACATCGTATTCTTACATTTTGTTAAATATTATTTTAATTTAATAAAAATGATTAATATAAATTTATATATAATTTAAATATTTTATTGAAACAATATATTAACAAATTAGTACTAAATTTTAAAATACTAATATTGTAGCCATTTTTAATTTTACTAAATTTTGAGATAATAGGTTGATACAGGTAACTAACATAGTAAAAAGTTGTACTTTATACCTTATGGTTGTTAATATTATAGATGAAAAGGTATTATGGAAGATACAAATAAATCATACAAAAAATGATTTTACAATAAATTTGATTATTATAATGAAATGTTATTATAAAGGGTGACTATTATTAATAGGATTGTCCACACAAATTTCATGTTTAAAATTGAGTAGAAATATTTAGAATCAAATTTCATTGAAAGTAGCTTTCGGAAAATGGTTTCTAAAAGATTGATTGATTTTCTCAACAAGTTGATATTTTTTGGTGTTTTGATGATTATTCGTAAATATTTTTTAATGTTTGACAAATTTTCCTGAAACTGTTTTCTAAAAGTTATTTTTAATGAAATAAACTGTAACAGCCTGTCTTTTAGTAGTGTTGGAAACGATGATTTTGAAACCCTATTCCGTAAATATTATTATCTAATATTTTTGAGGTTAGTATAAAATTTAATTGATGTTTTGTCCTTTAATTCTGTTAATTGAATAGTTAATCAAGGTAGAATAATGGACCCTTTTTAATTCACCAAACGGCTGTGGGTGACCATTGTATTCCACCCAAATTTGTTAACTGCGTTTAGCTTAATTAATTAAAGATTAATTAACTATTGATTAATGTATAAAAGACATAAGTTAAAATAAACATAAACATTTCATGCTCTCTTCTTCAAAACTCACGAACAAAGGAAAAGAAAATTGGTTTTGGAAGCTCCAACTTTTTGTCAAAATTAGGTATGTTGAATTTAGTTTTTATTTATTTATAATTTTTATATTTTTTAAGTAATGGGAATTTAATTTAGCTAGCTTATGTATCAATTTGTAAAAATGTTAAAGTTTTTAAAAGTTTTCATTAATGAATGCTTGATGAAATTGGTACTAAATTATTAAATTTTAAGCTTAGAAATAAAATAAAAATAACTAGTTTGTAAAGTATAATTGTTAGTTTCTGAATATAGTGACTAAAGTGCATAAATTTTAAAATTGATGTTAAATTTCTATAAACATAGATAATAGAGTGCTCTAGAAGGATGAAATTGAGATTGATTTCGAAATCAAAACTTAAAATTAAAAGTTATAACAATTTTGATTTTAGGGATTAAATTGAATAAAATTCAAAATTTTAGAGAGCATTTGAAAGATAAAATTGAACTGACTCATGCATAATAGGGGATATTATAAACTGTTTGAAATTAATAAATTGAACCGAATTTTTGTACAGATCTAAAATTGAATCGAATGAAGGATAACTGGAAAAAAGATAAAAATTCTAATTAGTCTTTACGTTTCAACTTATCTGCTAATTTAGTCAGTTCATAGAGTGTAATTAATATGTTATTATTAATTAATTTTAAACTATTCGTTTTATTATTATTTATTATATATTATTTTAAATATTTATAATTTAAATTTGTTATTTTCATGTTCTTACATATAATAAAATTTTTAGTAATAATAAAACAATAACAAAAGTCGATTTTGGCAACCGATCATCATCCATATAACCGATCTCCAAGGAACCCTCAAAATTTGGGGCCACGCTAAATAAGCAGCAAACAAAAAAAAGAAAGAGGAGAAAAAGGGAACTTGGCTTGGAGATTTAAAAAGCAGAACCAAAGTAGTTAGAGAGCCAAAAAGGAAAAACAGGAAAATGGAAAGAAAGGGAAGGGATGCAGCTTGCATTTATAGGTTTAGCGTATACATTAATTTGGCACACACGTCGAAACTAGGGAGGTTGACAGGTGATCAACACTCTAAAATTTTTAAAATTTTAAAATAATAAAAATAAAATTTTACTTTCCCCTCTTTAAAAATATAAAAATTTAATTTAATTTTTTAAAATTTATAAAGATATAAATTATTAAAATGGTAAAATTATATTTTTGTTATCGTAAAAATTACAATTTAATTTTAATCTCCCTTAAAAAAATTATAATTTCACCTCATATATACCAAAGAAAAAGGTTTTTAAAAATTTAAGGAAATAGATAAATTTTTGAGAGAGAGTGTGAAAACACTTTCTGCACAAATGACAAAAAAAGACATCTAGTTGGACATGCTTTCTTTTAAATCTCATGTTTTGATTTTTTTTAACATAATTCTTTTAGTTAGATGGTTAAATGTTAATAGTTTTGTATTTGAATTTCAGCTTCAATTCATCTCTCACTTATATTTATATTTTTATTTCGTGTTGTTTTAAGTTTTTTTATTTTTAATTAATATTTTTAACATATTATCTCCCTTGGTTAAATAATAATGATTTTATCTTTGAATCTTAGGTTTAATTCCTCCTCCTCTAAACAAATTTGTAATTTTTATTTCATGCTTTTTTTTAATTAATAAATATATTGTTTTCAAATTTTTTATTTTTAATTCATCTTTTTACTTAATATAAATTTTATTAATAATATCAAATTATTTTTCAAATATCATTATTTTTAGTAAATATAATTTTTATATGTGTAATGTTTATTTTTCAAACCATATCATGAGTGTAGTAAATTTTAGTATTATATATTTTGTTTATGTATTTAAAATGTTTCACATATAAACATAATGATATTTGAAATAATTAATAAAAATATTTGACATATCATACCCACAATGTAGATGAAAAAATAATGATATTTGAAATATTTTACATATAAAAATAATAATTAATTTGAAATAATTATTTCATCTTATAATATTAAAAATCACTATACCCACAATATACATAGAGAAAATGAATATTTGACATATAAATATTATAAAGAAAAATACATCAAAAGATATTTTTATTAGAATTAACTACTGTTTATATTATATATAAAAGAATTATTAATTTTAAATAATTTTATTATATAATTACATATTTATTATTTAATTTTATGAATAAAAGATATATTAATTAAAAAGATAATTAAAAATAAAAAAAATTAAAAATATATTTATTAATTAAAAACATGAAATAAAAATTATAAATATGTTTACGAGAGGAGAAATTGAATCTAAAATCTAAGGATAAAATTGTTATTATTTAACTATTTAAGCAAAGGAGTTGATGTTAGAAACATTAATTAAAAAATATAAAAACTTATAACAATATGAAATAAAAAATATAAATGTGAGTTAGAAAGAAATGGAACTTAAGATTTAAAGACAAAAATTATTAACATTTATCCATCTGACAAAAAAATTAAATACATTAAAAAAGTCAAAAAATGAGATTTAAAGGGAAAATAAGTTCAGTTGGACACGCTTTCCTACTATTTATATAAGATCTGCTTTCACAATCTCTCCAAAATCTATTTATTTCTCTAATTTTTCAAAAAAAAAAGAAGAAGATATATATGACTAATTTGGCTTTAATATTTATTAAATGTATTTTTATATTTATATATACATACAAGTTTATTTGTTTAGAAAGTGATTTTAAAGATGTGTGTATGAAATTAAATGACATCATCCTTATAAACAGAGGTTGTGGGTGCTAATATCTTTCGAAATTGTTTGATCTTTTCTCATAAAAGATATTTTTTATCCTTATAAATTGAGGTTGTTGGTTTAAACTTTGGTAGGGATATTACTACACTTCGAACATAAAAAGCAAAAAAGAAATGTTTTCCCAGGTGAGCAATTAAACTGAATAAAGAAAATTGATCACGATACCATGTTGTCCTTTTAAAATTCATCGTCTAGAAACAGTTACGAGTAGGACAAACACCTTTACTATTTAGATGCTGACTATATATAGAAGTATATTATCTGCCTCTACTATTGAGCTCTTAATTCCCAAACCAATCATGGCCCCTGGCCACTGCTTACCACCGCACTTTGGGTGGATAAAACTATTTGCTGATTCGAAGTGCGTGCATACACGACTTCCAGTTCTTCGCTAGACTAGGTGGATAAAACCCATTTTGAGCCACTTTCAGATTCTCAGTTGACAATACCATGAAGCCCCTTATTACCTTTATTTTCAGTTTGACGTCTTTTTTCTTCTGTGTCTCTCTGTTTCCGGAACCTGGAGCAGCTGCCGCACACAACGATGGTGTTTACATTGTTTACATGGGCGCACCGGCTTCGCTTAAGGGTTCATTAAAGGATGATCATGCTCAACTCCTAGATTCATTGTTAAAACGGTGAATACATACTTTCTACCCTCTTTTTTTTTTTTTTTTTGTATATTTGAATTAGTTACGGATCCCATCCCCTTTGCCATTGATGCTTCATCATGTGCTCAGGAAGCAGGATGCCCTGATACACAACTACAAAAATGGTTTCTCTGGGTTTGCAGCACATCTATCAGCTGAAGAGGCTCGTTCAATTGCTGAGAAACCAGGAGTTGTATCAGTCTTCCCCGACCCTGTGTTACAACTCCATACTACCCGATCATGGGATTTCTTGAAGTATGAAACTTCGGTGATGATTGAATCAAATCCGAGCTCAGATTCAAACTCAATGGATGCCATCATTGGCATCCTAGATACAGGTGAAACTTTACACCCATATATAGAAACGAGTATCACATCACGATGCCTCATTTTTGTTGTTTTAATGTTTGCTATCACGCAATTCGCATGGCAATTTTCACTTTTAAAATTTATATTTACTAACTTGAAGCAATTCAAGGAAATAGGAATTTGGCCAGAGTCGGAGAGTTTTAATGACGAGACCATGGGTCCAATTCCGTTAAGATGGAACGGTACTTGCGCCAACGGACAGGATTCCAGCACCTTCAACTGCAACAAGTATCCTCTTACCCATATGACTAAACTATTACCACAGTTTTATTGTTGTCGCAATTAATGTTTGTTTTGCAACAGAAAGATAATTGGAGCAAGATCGTACGGTGCTGGCGAAATCAAGTCCCGTACGCCAAGGGATATGATGGGGCACGGCACTCATGTGGCGTCCACTGCGGCGGGAGTTGAGGTCAAGGATGTATCTTACTATGGACTGGCGGCTGGGACGGGCAAGGGTGGATCCCCGGGGTCAAGATTAGCTATATATCAAGTATTTTCCTCTCAAAACGGAAGCCATGGATCCACTGTATTAGCAGCATTTGATGATGCGATTGCTGACGGGGTTGATGTGCTATCACTGTCCTTTGGATCATCGTCATTTCTAGAGCAAGAATTTATAAACGATCCCATTGCCCTTGGAGCATTCCATGCGGTGCAGAATGGGATTACTGTGGTTTGCTCCGCGGGAAACGATGGACCGAACCCTGGTTCGGTTGTGAACTCTGCACCTTGGATCTTAACTGTAGCCGCTAGCACGATTGACCGGGTTTTTGAGTCTGATGTTGTCCTGGGGAACAATAAAGTAATTAAGGTAATCACATTCTCCTTGGACCCTTTTCTGGACTTCTGATATTCTCGGATTTGGTCATGCATCTTCTTACTGATATGCAGGGCACAGGTATTAATTTCGCCAATATTCAAAATTCTCCTGTGTACCCAATTATATATGCAAAATCAGCCAAGAAAAGTGGAGTAGACGAAAATGCAACAAGGTGCCTAATAATTGAAGCAAATTTGTTCAAGCAATTTGCACCCTAAATGATCGGTTATTCCGTGTTCTGTTATTCAGGAACTGCGAACCAAATTCGATGGACCAAGAAATTATCAAAGGAAAGATTGTTGTCTGTGACAATGAAGATTCATTGTATCCACAGATAAATAAACAAGATGAAGTGAAGAAACTTGGAGGTATTGGGGTAATCTTGATTGACGATGAATTAAGAGGCGTCGCATTCAATTTCGGTACATTTCCAATGACTGTGATCAGTTCAAAAGATGGTGCTAAGGTTCTCTCCTACATCAACTCAACAAAGTAATACAGCTACTCATCTCAAATGGAACTCAAGACTGAATTTAATTCAATGTTTCAATCTACTTACCATTTGCCTGTTTTGAGATTTGTAGTAATCCAGTTGCCACGATCTTGCCTACGACAGCACCAACAAATTATAAACCAGCACCTACTATGGCATATTTCTCATCTAGAGGCCCTTCCACCATCCCAAAGAATATTCTCAAGGTAAATCCTTCTGTCTTGTTTCACAGCACTTTGTTTCTTCCTAAGCTAATATTGATAAAGCTATACCTAATGGGTTGCATGTCACAGCCTGATATTGCAGCACCTGGAGTGAATATTCTTGCAGCATGGATAGGGAATGACACGGTTCAGACACTAAAAGGCAAAGACCCGCCACTGTATAATGTGCTCTCAGGAACTTCCATGGCATGTCCTCATGTTTCCGGGATTGCCGCAGCAGTTAAATCAAGAAACCCTACATGGAGTCCCTCCGCAATCAGGTCAGCCATTATGACAACAGGTGAGGAACTCAAAATGCAAATCTGGGCTTGCATTTACATGGTAACGTCTGGAACTTTTGACTAAGCTATGAGTCTATGACTGCTTTCAACCAATTTACAGCGGCTCAAACAAATAATATGAAAGCCCCAATTACGACCGAGAAAGGTACAGCAGCAACGCCTTATGATTTTGGTGCAGGAGAAGTAAGCACCACAGGACCATTGCAACCTGGCCTAGTTTACGAGACTACTGCTATTGACTACTTAAATTTCCTATGCTACCATGGTTATAACATAGCTACGATAAAAATTATGGCCAACACTATCCCAGATGGGTTTACATGCCCAGAGGAGTCAAGCATTGATCTTATATCCAACATCAATTATCCATCAATAGCAATTTCCAATTTCGATGAAAAAGCAGGCAGGAGAGTGAACAGAACCCTTACAAACGTTGCCGGAAATGCCAAAATGGAAGATGCTAAAACAGTGTATAACATAAGCATTGATGCACCTGCAGGTCTTGATGTTCAAGTGGTCCCAGATAAACTGCACTTCAGTAAAATTGATGAAAAGTCATCGTATCAAGTGAATTTCTCAGCCGCAAATCCGCTCAAAAAAGATGTATTTGGATCCATAACATGGTCGAACGGAAAATACAAAGTCAGAAGTACATTTGCTATAAGCAGTAAAAGTGGTAGCGTAGCGTTGGATAAAAAATAGCAGGATCGACAAGTTCTGAGTTGCACTGTATTAAACATGAATCGAAGCTCTTTTAACTTGACTTTAAGCAGGATCTCTGTTTTCCTACATGTTCCACTTCAATGTAGCAAAATCGCATCCAGAAATACAGGCTGACAATTAATGAAGAAGAAAATATTAAAATTAAAACGACCGGACGAAACATAAGAGTTGAAGAAGGCCAGTAAAAACAGAGAAGAAGAGCAACCCCATGCATATTGAAAATTTTAAAAAAAGAAAACGAAATAAAGGAAGAAAGCTATGTTCAATTCAATTGAGATTGTTCACTCGAAGGCTCACTGATTCTGGCCACGAACTTCCTCCTCTTCTTCCAGTGTAAAATCATTCTTATTATTTAGAACTGGGCCGCTCTGAAAGATGCCATTATCTGCCATACCAGCCAGCAATGTTAACCTCGCCAGTAATATAAGACAGCCCATCAGGCCTATTCGATCCATCTAAAATCAGCTCTTGTAAATAAAAACTAGATGGTTTTTTTTGTTAATGATTAACAAAATTTCTTTCCTATTTGATTACATAATATTGACACCTCAACGGTGCCAGTGCCACAGCACCCTTTGTCCACAATCTCAAACCCTGAAATATGTTAAAGATTTTAAATTTGAAGTCACAAACAAAAATTCACAGCTTAAAAGTAAATAAAAAATAAAAAATTGATAATTTTACCCTGATACAACTATGTATAAACTTGTAGCCAACATGGATTTTGTTCCTTCTTCTCATGCAATTGATGTCAACTTTTCTTTGTATTCTTTGAACTGCAGCAGTTGATCCGACATTGATGAAACCAACTGATTCACCAGGGATAAAAGAGAGGAAAATGAGATATAAATTTGAAGAAGAATATCTTTGTTTTGGTGGAAATTAAAGTGCTGGGACCTGTAATTTGGGTCATATCTATATCTCATTTTCCTGATCATATCCTGATCCTCCAGTAGCAAAGCTTACCCCCGTTAGTAAATCCTGAGGCTGCAATAATGGGTCCAAATATGCTGGCAATACGCCCTTAATTCCCAACTGTTCAACTGGAAGAACAATAAATATCCCACAGTAAAATCAGTAAATATAGAGATCCTTTCTTTCACCAATTTAACTATTTCATATGCAATTTAGTAGCAATATTATAATGGCCAACATCTATTTATTAATAGACTTACAAAACGTGAAAGATTAATCACTTAATTCGCTTTAATAAAAAATACCTTATGAAATAAAAAAAAAATTATTGTAGCAGTAAAAATTTGTCTAACAAATAATTAGAATGTCCCAAATATGATGAAAGATTAATAACTGCACAGCTAAACTATAAATTTTCAGTTGATTTTCTTGAGAAGGCCCCGGCTTTGGCGTTGCAGCCTGTAAGCAGCAGTTAATTATAATAGCAATGATGGAGACTTGAATATTTAGTTGTATGATCTTCATCAGGCAATGATGAATCTGCTTTGAAGTTTGGACTCATATGAACTTTACAGATAAATAGAAAAATGGCAGAATTTAGATCCCCCTAGCATCAAGGAGGTAATAATCTTTGTCAATCCATACGTGAATTGGATGGGACTGCCGTACGATCGACAAGTTGGATCAACCACTTTGGGCTCTTGTCAGAGACGGCCCATTTGATGATAAGAAAAAGTGTGGCCTCCTTGGGTTCATAAAATCTCTCCCCAAATTTCGCCACTAAAACGTCAATGGATAAATTAATTACATATATTTTACTTTAATTTCTAAAGCAACTTTTTGTGCATATTACAGTAATTTTCCATCTTTCATAAATTCATTTCAATTTCAACCACTTTAATCTTCTAAAAAAATAGTGAATTTTGTCATTTTGACATATATATATATATATATATACACTAACGAAAATTAAATATATACACTAACGAAAATTAAACTTTAAATATTAAAAGAAAATAATAAATGCATGATTATTCAATTATGAAACACAGTTATTAGTTGGTGAAATAATAATGGATGCTTATAAAAAATCAAATTGTTTTTCTGTTCCTATTTTGTTTACTATAAATTAGATTAGACTGTGAGATCCAACAATAATTAATATCAATAGTTACATGAAGTATCACAAACGAGTAAAATAAATACATTTTTTGAGGATCTATTTTTATATATAAATTATTAGTGATAATGGTATAAACTAATTTTGTAATCAAGATTATAAGGTTGTCATGTGATTTTTAATTATATTAAAAATGACATATGATAAACGTTTTAACTTGTAATCCATTTATTAATTATGTTATATATATATATATATTTGGCTCATAATATTCATACTTGTGTTCTTAACATCTAAAGATGACGAACTTGATAACCGATGGGACATGGGGTGGGAGTGGAAGTCTTGGTGTAGGCCAATGGTCCATTGGAACAAGAAATACGAAAGCAGCAATGCCTGATTTGGTCTTTGCTTTTATTTTTAAGTTATCCAAACTCTCAACTATATTATGTATTTATTTACTATATTAAATACTGACTTAATTTTAGCCAATAGAGAGAGGGAGTTGTATATGTGAAGCAATCTTAGGTAACCCAAATGATATTATTGATGGAGATATTATAGAGTACAGTGAGCTTTTTTAAACATAATTAAAAATATATTTAATATAATTATGAGTAAAATATATGGTAATTAAATATTTTTTAATAAATAAATAAAAATATATATATATATATATATATCAAAACACCAGTCTTGATATCACACGGTAATTAGGAATTTGGTTGGAATAGAGAGCTTTAGTTGGTTGTCTTCATAATTAGGAATTTGGCTCACAAGAATTTGTTCACATATTTGGGAAGAAGTGGGATTATTAGGGCTCTGTATGCCTTCTCCGTTGGATGATAACTGTCCCAAAATATATATTTTGAGGCATCTGTACAAGTAGATGGAATCCATTTATTACACAAAACTGCCACTTCAAGGTTCCCTGTTCCACAGCATCCTACGTCTGCAAATTTAAAGCCTGAAAATCCCAAAATTTTAAAATAGTTTTTCCATGTGTAACAAAAGAATATAGTCTAGGGTCTAAAAGGTAAGCTTTTTAATTACCATATTTTTGAGGGTTGTCAATGAGATCAAGGAGGGGTTTGTAGATATCTACGTACACAAATTTCCCACCAGGCATGCTTGTTCGAAGGGTATTCAACGCTGCAGATAGCTTTTTATTGAACAACCTAGCTGCTACATTATACTCATTTGCGCAATGCCTTTCCGTTCCTCCTGCTAAAGTTCTTTGTGATGGCACACAGCCGATTGGTGGTGCACTAAAAACAGCTATTCTTCTTGCTCCCAAACCATATAGTTCCTTGCAATATTATTATATTCACAATAAATTCATGCCTAAAACATGTTGTTGCCAAAGAAAGTTGCCATGAAGATTCAAATACCTTTAAAAATTCAGTAGCCGAGTTCAGCATTAAATCAGTATAAGCAGGAACATCGTACTGCATTTTCCTGGCGCCTAGAACAAAGTAGGTATTGGCAATGTCGTCACTGCCGGCTACGACAAGATATAAGCTGTTAGCTATGATGAAATTTTTTTTCTCTTCTCCGACAAGTTGTTTCAGCTTCGCTATGTATTCTTTAAAGAGATTTAACTGGTCCGCCATCGATATTACGGACTGATTTTGGGAGAAATCAAGGTAAAAAAAGAACCTTGTGTAAGAACTAAGAATGAAAAAGGGTAGAACAAAAGGAAGTTTTAATTAAGAAGAAATATTGTGTACCGCTAGTTTAGGAGTCATAGGATCATATCCAGAGCCACCAGAAGCAAATGATACTCCTGTTGGGAGATCTTGGGGTTTCAAGTCTGGATCCAAATATGCTGGCAATCTATCTTTAATTCCCAAATCTTGAACTGAAAATTAATTAACCCAAAGAAGAGAAAAAAAAAAAAAACATCATGGATTAATTGGAAAGTTAAATATAATAATTTAATACTTTCGGATTTTTTATCTGGACCTAATGTTTTTCCAAGGGATTTTAAAGGTGTGTTTTCTTAAGATTTTATTTTGAGATATTACTAAAAAGTTAAGAAGATTTCAAACTGCTCTAGTAAATTTTTAAAAAATCTCTTAATTAGATAATGGAAAATTTAATGACAAAAACAAAAACAAAACCGAAGTTGTGAGGATTGAAAATTTGAGTAAAGCAAAGTATGTGAGAGCTTCCAAACTCAAATTACAAGGAAAAAAAAATATTTTTATAAAAATTAGAGTATTCATCATCCAATAGTGATTAATAGAGTATTTTCTGAAAAGATGAACGATTGATCACAAAATATATTTTATTTTTAATAATATGAATTGAACCCGATAATATAATTAAAAAATAAATTAAACAACCATCACATTGCATTTCATGGAGAAAAAATAAATTTTTAATACATAAAAAGACTTCTCACAGTTTACTAAATAGGGTATTATATTAATACTGTATCCAATTGGAGTAAGCATCTAAACCTGGTTTTTACCTCCAATAATTAATAGGAAGACCAATAATTGTGCCTGCTATAAATGAAAGAATAGAAAAGGCAGTCTGTCCTGACGATGCCATCCGTTGTTAATTACAAAATAAATATACAAGATAATGCCATACAAATTGCGAGTGAACAAATAATAAATGAAAATTTAAGTAACTAAAAAAATACTTGAGAAAAATGTATTTTATAAAAATGTAAAGGATGAATAAAGTTAAATGATATGCTTTATGATTACTGAATAAAATTCTATATTGTATAGTTTAATTATGCATGTGAAGAAGACTGGAGACGACATGTTTTTAATTTTTTTTTCCTTTTTTTCCTTTGATCGTGATGAAACGTGAACTCACAGGACATGATCATTTCTAAGTAAAGGCCCTATAATCAATCATCAAGATTTTGAAGCTAATGGAGAGCAAGTCAACTATGCATTAACTAAAACTCCCTAAATGCGATGGATGCTGCTGAACTGATTCTGAAGTTCCATTTTGTCTTTTTCTTTTACTCTTTCGAGGTTTGATTTCAATTGGTTAAGTGTTGTTTGAATCTATTTGATGTGCTCATTGTTTTTAATTTTCCTCATATCGAATAATATGCATCAATTTGTATGTATGCATGCATGCATGCATGCATGTGACATATGTTCACCTTTGATAATAAGATAAGTGATATATTGCAAACGAATTAATTATGATAATGAAATGCAAGTCATCGTTTTCACTCAACCACCGCCCTTTCCACCTCTTTCATTTCATTAATTTCTAGTCATGCACCCTTCAAATTGAGTCTACTACATCAACTATTAAACCCTACTGTCTATATTATTTTATACCTTGACTGATCAGATATGGGTTGCAAGTATGTTTCGTGAACATACAATTACAAACATGAGCATTTCTATGCTCAAACAATACGAAAATTCCCAATTTTGAAAAATTATATATTATAATAACCTTCAATGAGTAGTTTTTAAATATGTTTATTTTGTGAATTTCAAAATAATTAAAGTTTAAAAAATTGGATCCTAAAAATGTCAACCATGTTAAGCCAAAACCAGATGTTTTTTTCAGCTTGATTTTCCCTAATATGAAACAAAGAGGGCAATAAACATGGCTGAAAACTTAAACAAGAAGACCAAACAGAGAGAAAATTTCGAATAATGTGGAAAAAAGAGAAGAAGAGAGAATTGGTTAATTACTACCTAACAAATCGGAAGGGGTTTTTCCATCGGAAAACCTTCCGGTTGGAATGCCTCCATTAAAATCTTGGCCGTAGGGGCGAAAGTTGCACCTAACCAGGGTCATGAGATTGTTGTTGTTTCCGGTGTCAACAATGGAATCCCCGAAAGCAATAACAGCAGGAACCGTTACATTTGGGGGTAGCTTTACCAAAGCCTTTGTTTCGCACATCAAAAACGCTAATATTACCAAAAGAGGAGACAGCAAGGAGGTTGATGAAACAGACCACAATCTCGTGTCCATGGTATATTGAAAGAAGCTGTTATTTCACTAAGTATGCATATAATATTGAACTTTGATAAAAGATGGTTTGTCTTCCCACTCCTCTTTCTTGGCTTATTTATACATGCAAATCACAGGATTTCATTGAATGCTAAGCAGACCATAAATTAAAGAGGAAGGATTTTATTTCATAAAGCACAGCCAATTTTACTTACTTTTTTTTTTTTTTTCTATTTTATGATTAATTTTTTTGGAGGGGCGCGGCTGCTATTTTAAGTAATATGTTGTTTAGAAGGCATTGTACCATTAACACTATAGTACTAGTATGTAAAGGAATGTAAATATTAAATTTGTATCTATACGCCATCAGCGAAATTCGGTGTTATAGTGATAATTTTTTTTTTAATATAATCAACATTTTACATTTTTTTATTAATTTTATTTTTACATCATTAATCTTTCAAAAAAGGTCAAATTGTTTTTTAATAGATATTTAGACTAAAATATTAATTTATTTAAATTATTTAACAAATAATTTAAATTTTATAAATTTTAAAAAAAAAAAGCAATATTTTCGTTAATTTATTTGATTTTTTTTAAATGTTGTCAAATTTAATTAAAAACATTAATTGACAAATTAACAGAAAAATGTAAAAGTTTATGCCAAAAAAAAAATTATTGAAATAAAATAAAGAAAAAATTGTAATGTAATTTATATTCATATTTCTACCTTCCTATAAACCATTAAAACAAAAAAGTAGAGATGGTGTTAGAAGGTGAATAAACATTTATTACAAATTAGATAATGCTTGGTATCACGTAAATAAAATTTGTGTAACCTACCCAAGCTACACGTTCCAGTTCTACGTTCAATTTCCCAGCTTTCTCTTTATTTTGGTCATGGATCTACTGCCATCTTTCACCCTCTTTTTCTTTCATGAATCTTTTTTTCTAAAGTGAAAGAATATTGTAGAACATATATATATATATATATGCATAGCAAACATGAACGACATTTGGACCTTGTCCATGATTCCTTTCATTTTTAACTCTTTTCTCATCTAATTTATTATGTATAATTTAATGTACTTTAGATTTTTATTTATTTATTTTGTGTTTGTTAAAATTTTTTTTATCTAACTTTAAATACAATACTCTAAACCCTAAACTCTAACCTTAAATATTAAACCTTAAATTCTTAAAAAAAAAAAAAAACAACAACAACAACATAATTCCCCCAAACATATCATATATATTTTTAATATTTTATTTATTTTTTTATATAATACTTAGAATTACTAATAACCCTCTCTCAATCCTTAAATAAGAGGATAAACACATTTCAAAACAATTAAATTTACGTCTTTCTACACCGATAACAATGTCAATACTAGCCGAACTAAAACTCCATATTTTTACTACACACTTATATTATATGTTCCCTACTTAAAAATTTTGAAAAGTTTAAAGAAATCAAGTATTCTGAAATAAATATCATTGATCATATATACCCAAAATGGTAGTGAATGAAAATGATGAGACGTGCGTATGCATTTTTCTTTTCTTTATTAAAATTTGACAGATAATTTTATTATCCAAGTTAAGACAGATGTACAAAAAAAAAATTGCAAATTAAAGGATTCCAAATAAGGCAAAGAAAAGTCGCAATCACAACCTCCAACTGCCACAATTAGTTTATAAATTGCCCAACCCCGCTGGCAATTAAGATCCTAATCCTACATATAAACCACAAAAATATCTCTTAAATTTTCAACTAAATCTAGTTTTGGATTGATTTTAAGTTGTTAACTTTGGAACCAAAAGTGAATTAAAAGCTCAACACCACACCTGGGATTTACAAGTCTTTGAAATATTTTTTATGTCTTGAAATTATTAGATGAATAAATAAAACTTGGATAGAATTAGAGTTAAAAAGCTATTAATTGTTGCATACTCACTGCCAGTTTGATTTACACTAATTATACGTTAAATCTTATAGCTTAGATATGCAGGAAATGTTTTGGGTTTCTTATTAGTTACGGATTAATCTTTCCATCTTAAGTGCAATGCATTATTATGGTGATTAAATCACATTTTGTATTAAACAATAATATTTTTGATTGATTATTAAACTATAATTTCTATTTGATGGGCGTTTAAGAGAACCGGAGCCACGAAAGGAATTCTGCCAACAGATTCGTGACAGGTGGAGAGAATGGTAGGAAGCAATTTTACAAGTTGAGGAAAGAGCTAAGCTTTGATGAAGAAGAGGTCACGTGGATAGGTGGAAAAAGCATGAAAGACAAGCCACAGTTATCTTCTTTAAGACGACAGTATCTCTTGCTTGGGAGCTTAGGTGACTGATTTGCCACAATTGCCAATTTTATTTGATTAACTCGTCTCTCCCTTATTTCATTCACATTACGCCAAATGCGTATTACTCCACTTGTAGCAGAAATTCCACCCTGCATCATTAGCCAAGACACGTTGACTCATTATCGCATAGATTATGAAAGTTTGGTTAGTTCACACGTGGTTTAAGAGAACAATTTTAATACATAAGATCACATAACTCAAGGTACTTTTACATTTGTCTAGATATATATATATATATATATATATATATGCTTTCACTTACCATATCATCTCAGTTTTCAAATTCCTTAAGTCATTGTGTGAGTCTTGTAGTTTCCTCAAATTTCTTCCTTTTCCTTGGTTCATTTACCCACTCTATCAGCCAATATCAACAACTAAGAATTTATATTTAATACTAATAGTCAGATAATAATATATTACAAATATTTTAAAAAATAAATATATTTCATTTCATTTTAATGATGAGTTAATATACAATGTCAATGTATCAAATATAAAATCTTAATTAATTGGATAATATTCATAAATCCCTAAGACATTACATGTACATTACGTTAGGGTTTAGTGTTTAATCTTTAATTCCTTTCGCTTCCCATACATCTTCTTTAATTTGATTTATGATAATAAACCTAGGGTTAATAATAGAATGATTCTCCGAATTTAAACCATTTAATTTTGGAGTTGGGAACTTAATCATAATCTCTCTAACTAAACCATGAGTATCGTCATTAACCTAGCGTTTGTTAAATGCAAGTAATGCCATTAAAAGTTATGGCTGCCTTTATGGAAGAAGGAACGGAATCTTGCAAATGTTTATAAAATTGAAGAGAATTAATTATAGAGCATTCAGTTGTTACCAACCAAACCAAGCAGTTGTTGAGATCTTTCTATGATATTGGTCAACAAAAAATTTGAAGGAACACCATCTTTAATGTTGATTTTTGACAATAATGTCAATGTATAATACACACATTTATGGCCAAATCTTTGAATTATCTACAGATGCGGAATAGTGGCTTAAAGGCAGTAAAATTTTAGAGGATGCTGCAGTCCACAACTACAAGCAATATAAAAGTATTTTGCGACAATGCCAATTAACTGATATCAATTTTCTAAAGTGGCAAAAATTGAATTTCTTTTGGGACTACAGCGGAATTACCGTGTCAACTTCTCAATTCTCACGTAGCATGATAAAAATACTAGACTTAGCAGCTGTGCACTTGGATATAGAAGGCCGGTGCTTCTTACAATGTTGAATATCAGTAATGATGAATAATGAAAATAGTATGAGCCCTAGCCGTAAAGTGATTCGTACGTCCGGACCTATATTAACATATGGTTCAAGTTCATGTCCATAACAGCGGTAAGGCCTTCGAACTATTTTTCAATGGCTTTGTTCAAGGTTTCAAGCACCAGTCGTGGGCTATTGTTGGGGTAGAATAAGCATTATCAGTATTCAATGTTAAGTGTGTATATATATTCTTCCGCTTGCACCCAACAATTGCAGAAACATAAAGCAAGCGCAACTGTGGCGTTGGGAAACACTCATTGCAATCACTATAGATAAAAACGGTCGGTAAATTTTACACAAAAGACTTGATTAAAGATCAAGAGATAAGTTTCATATTCACAATAACTTGAAGAGATGACAAAAGAGATAATAGAGAGCTCATCCGTAATAGTTTATTATAAACACGACCTCAACAAGAAATTAATAGAGAAAAAGAGCAATTCACTGGTGACAAAAGCGCATTGATCAATGGGCACTAACGAGAAAAGGATGCTGGCACACCCCACATTCAATGGTCTCAGAACCTGAGCTTGGAACTTGAACCTGCAAAATAACCTCGAATTCAGCCAATTTATAATAACACTTAACGGTAAGCTTGCAATCATGAAATGGTGCTCTGCATGGATTACAGACCTGCAAATGAACTGTGCATGTAGGACAGGCAACTTCCTTCATCCGCCTACCAGAGCCATCAGACATGGAGCCTATAAAAATGAAACCGTTTAAGAAAGTTCAACATAACTTTAGATGTCCCCATTTATTAAATGTGAAAAACAACTGATCCAACCCCGTCTTCTCACATTATTCAAGCAACATCCTGAGCTCAATACATTTATGCGCTCTTCCATTTTATGTTACTAATACGATAATATACATGCTATGCAAGTTATCATACAACACTCTAAGGTACAAGTAGTTACCTGATGATGCTCTGCGACTTCTCCCCATCTCTTCCTGTCATAAGAGATCACAATTGGACAATTCAAATAAGTAATTTAGTCAGATTGACACAAATTAATTTATGATCAACATTAAAAATCATATAGTTCCAAAACGATGTATACCTGAAGCTTCCTAGCAAGATCCTCGTGGCTCTGCAATACAGTAGGTTTACTTGCTATTTCCTTAGCATTATTCAGCCTCTGAGTCACTTCAGCCTACAGCAGGAGGACAAGTACTAAGACTGATAGGAATATTACATATGACAATTCCTTTCCCAAGAAAAGTAAAAAGAAAGTCATTCTTTCATAATTCAGGAAACAACTAAGAAAAATACGTTCATGCTTTCCAGGTATTCAACCTTCCCTTGAACAGCCTAATCAAGTTCAGTTGCCTCAACCACTTACCAGATGCCTCTAAAGACTTCAAATAAAAGCTTTAAAGGGGAAGAGAATAATAGTTCAAGGTTGAGCCACAGGACAACAGATATCCTTAATGACTCTTCCATTGGTCAGTTGCCCGAAGAGAGGCTTTAAGTAAAGGACACACTAGAAATACAAGGACTCTACATGTTCAACCAAGACAGTGTACGATCTGTATAATAGGTCCTTGTCATCCTGGACTCTTACCACAAACCAATGCCTAACACTCATATGCTAAGTTCTGAAAACTATAAACATAAGAAATAACCACAGAAACTATTTTGTTAGGAAAGGTGAGAAACAGATTGATAAGCATACCATGCATCGGTCACAAACCCTAACTTGTGGAGCATTCTCATCAGCAGTTAGAGCAATTCTACCATGGGTACATTTGTCACAGAAAATATCCCCGCAGTTCCTGCAGTGGTGCTGAAAAGAAAAAGGACAGAACGCATTAAACTTAAATGTCAAATAAGGCAAGCTGAAAATCTTTTCCAAACATGGGGACTGACGTACCTTCCGCACAAAAGCCCCAAAATCTGTTGCACAAGCAGTGCATTTTGAAACAGCTTCATCAGGCACCTAACCAGAAATAGGATATAGAATAAGCATATTATGAACTTTTCAGATGTGATTTTTGTTACTTGACATGCAATATACATCTGTGGAACTCTAATCTTTACCCAGTGATCTTTCTCCTCAGCACCAGGTTTTATAATGTTCATCCAATCAACAAATCCTCTCTTCTTTTCTGCAGGTTGTTCAGCAGCCTTGGCAGATTCAGGAGGCCGACTTTTCCAACCCATCTCCTTGATCTGCAATCAAAATGTAGGAGAGTAAAGTCATCTAAACACATGCAAAAGTGCATGCATGTCTGATGTACCGATCAGAGGACAAAAAAAAAAAGAAAAAAGAATCAAGTTATACATGCATGAGGATCAAGATAGTAAAGAAAAAAACATTTTCAGCATATGAATGCACATATGCATACAGCCTACAGGCACCACAGCAGAATAACAATCTTCCATATCTTTAACAAGACTTAAAGGCTCATTATTTAAGAATTTTTTAGTGATGCAAATGAATCACATATCTTAACATTGCACTCTATTCTGATAGGCACTTCAAAATTCTAATGGTAGTATCAAAAGAAACAAAATTATTCTAGTAGATTATATTTTCTTAAGCTATAACAAACACTGCACAACTGTACTTCACTTTGTTCCTACTGATTACTGAACACAAATTAGCTAATTTTCTGCACCCATGTGTACATGTATTTCTGCAAATAAATGAATTAATAACCAAGTCTGCATTCAGTCTTTTGAGTAGGTTTTCATCCATTTGCAACAATGCTGAATCCATCAGAATATGCTTACTGCCAATAAGCACCACGGCAGAATGACAATCTTCCATATCTTTAACATGACTTAAAGGCTCATTATTTAATATTTTTGAGTGATACAAATGAATTACATATCTTGCCATTGCACTCTCTTCTGATGGGCACTTCAAATTCCTAATGGCAGTATCAAGAAATACAAATTTACTCTAGCAGGTTATATTTTCTTAAGCTACAACAAACAATACACAATTGTACTTCAATTTGTTCCTCCTGATTCCTGAACACAAATTAGCTGGTTTTGTGCATGTATGTGTACGTGTATTTCTGCAAATAAATGAAGTCTGCATTCAGGTTTTAGTCCATGTGCAACAATGCTGAATCCGTCAGAATACGACTCTATATGACAATGCTGAATAATGCCAAGAATCATAAAAACAACTCCATGATATAAAGCAACGACTACTTCTAACTGAAAAGTTGTAATACCTTAGATAAGGATCAAGAATATACCAAGTACTTGCTAAAACAGAAAAAAAAAAAAAGTAGACAAAGATGATAGCATTAAGTCATTCAAATTAAACAGTTAATTCTCACAAGAAAATAAGAAAATTATAACACCCACCTGTACAGTTGCAGCTGTTACAATATCCAGAAGGGTATTGGTAGTGTAACTGTTTGACTGCAACCTGATCCGTCTTGGTTCAATGTCAACAGAGCTTTTGGACCAGAATGCAAAGGTAGATGAGTCCAACACCTAGGTTACAAGAAAAAATACTTTTTATTACAATGACTACGTCACTAAAAGAAAGAAAACCAAAGAGAAAAACACCGGGAGGAGAGGAGTAGGGAGGGAGGAGAAAGAAAATAAAAATACTAGGCAACTCACTTCACATCTTGTGATGTTCTCAAGAGGATATATTCTCAATATTCGACTGCTGCTAGGCTCAAGCATACGAATACCATCTAAACCAATCTGTCACCAAATAAAATAAGCTATATCACGAGTTCAAAGTACTGGATAAACAAATAAGGGGCTAGTAGACACAATTATCCATCAATGATAGAAAGATGAACTATAATGATGATAAATCATACAGAACTAAAGGACTTATCAGACAAAAATTTGAAGAACCTTCAAAGCATTTTAACCATCCAGTTTACGTTTACACATAATTCAACAATACAACCAATATAGTTTAAATCAAATACAAGAAACTTCATCTCTCCAGCCAAATGTGAATCAAGTCCGACTGACATTTAACTAAAAGTTACCTGGCAAAGTACGTCCATGGGGCCGTGTGCTCCACTTTCAGACAACAACTTAACACGAAATTTCTGGACACCGCTCTTTACATCTTGCTGGGTGTCATCCTTCGGCACCGCCCTCAAAATCTTACCAGCGGCTGAACCTGACCCACCAGACGAGTCCTTCCCAGAAGGGATATTAATAGATCGCCCATAATCATCGAACTGAACCCAAGTCGACGATTTTGGGGCTGTACCACGTGCCCCATAAGGCTCCGCCTTTCCTCCTTCATAAGCATAAACCCCATCACCATACCCACCATCATCACCGTATCGTGAATAGCTATCCGATCGCTTTCCATAGAGATCGGATCCTAAATCGGATCTGTTGAGATTATATCCTCCTCCGTATTTATCGTCGAAATAACTGCCACTGCCGTGATCGAATTTCATGGAATTGTCGTAAGCGTTCTCATAAGCGGGATGGACAGCTGATACCGATGATCCAACTTGGCCGTATGGATTTGAATAGTAAGACGGATTAGGCGTGGGGTTAGGGTTGGGGTTTGGAGGAGCAGGACCGTAGCTGGAAGCCGTCTGATGCTGATCATACTGCTGGAAATAAGGAGGCTGGGAGGCCGGAGGCTGATAGGGAACATGTGAATCATATGGCGGAAAAGAAGGAGCCGTGGTCGCCGAGGGTGGCGCAATGGGTTGTTGATTGAAAGACGATTGTGGAGCTATGGCCGGGGCCGGTGGAGTGGTTGTGGCTGAGGGTGGAGGAGTATAAGCGGAAGCAGTGGGAGGGGCAGCATCAAGATTTTGGGAATAGGGAGGGTAATTTGGGGGATAAACGGAGTAATCAGAGGAGGCATAACCGGAGCTAAAAGGTGGTGCAGATGCGTAAGGTGCTTGGTGAAATTCGGAGGGAACTGGATTGGGATTGGGGTTAGGGTTGGGGTTGGGGTTGGGGTTGGGGTTTGAAAGGTAAGGATATTGATAATAGGAGCTGTAATCTCCTTGTTGCATCGTTGATCTAACCAAAATTCTTCTGTGTTTGCCGAAAGAGAATTGCTATGGCCTTAGTTCTTCGATTCCTATCTTCTATTGGTTGCAGAGTCAAAGTCGATGAGGAGTCGGGAATGGGGAAAATTATATGTGCATAAATGTATTGAGATTTAGGTATATGCTAGACGCGTGGCACGATCTTATAGGGTTAACTCAAGCGAAAGAACAGGTGGCCAGCCGTTAAATGATAATATTCGAGCCTGATATGCCACGCCAATGCTTGATGCCGACAATGTTGGGCCGTTTGGGCTGATGAAGCTTCTAAGCCTCAATAGTCACCTGGCTGCTAATTGGAGATCTCAACCTAGAGAGTTAAGGTGAGTTTGGATGGACGGTGCGTTTATCTGCGGTTAGTGTAAAAACAGTGGTAACGATGAGATTAGATACTGTAGCGATACTGTAGCATGAGACAAAAAGTAAGCTAAACGCACAGCACCGCACCCAATCGCCCATCCAAACCCACCCTTAATTGGGCCACCGACTTTAATATTATTCATTTAGAATTTGTTTATACAACCCATAATAATTAATGAATGTAATTATTTATGCCATGTGATTTTATTGTTACATAATTTATATTTTTTAAAATATTAATTATTATAAAAATTATTAATATGATGAAAATAAATTTTAAATAAGTAACAAATATTAAAATCAAATCATCATATGTATTATTTAGTTTAAAAACACAGTTGATAATATGATTACTGATAAACATCATATGCAATTTTGTCTAATTGTTTTAACGTATATTTGTTTGGTTATTCCATCTTTAATGTTTAACATATGCTCTTGATCATTATTCGTTGGTTTTTGATCAAATTCTTTATCGTCTGAATTTAAATATGCATCATTAATATTATTAAAATCTCCTTATTCTATGTACTTTTCAAAGTATAAATCATCTCAATTTCACCTATGATTTGAGTTATGAAATATACTACATGCCAGTATGATCCAACTTTATATATATATATATATATATATTATAATAAGGTGATGTTAATATGGGAAATATTTTTTTAGAACTGTAAATGTCTTATTAATCATATTTCAAAGCATTGAATGTCTCAAATTAATGAGTCCATGAATTGTCTATGGTTCTTTTATTTGGAACTATTATCTCAAATGGTATCATATCTTTCAATATGATGCAAGAAAATCTATTGTATTTAGGTTCACAGATCAAATAATTTATAACTTTAATTATAAAAATTTATAAAAAAATTATTTTAGAGAAAGACTTATGTTATATCCCTCATTGCAGTACGTAAATTAAGTAAAAATAAATAAAATTTATAATGTATAACATTTATAAATAAGCTTTTATAAATTGTCCAGTAACTTTCATTATACTTTTTATAAATAATTTTAGAAAGTTATATTTTATAAATAAATTACGATAAAAAACTACAAGACATTTTCTTATGAATAAGTATATTACTATTATAATATATAATATTGACACATAAATATATTATATAATATTTTTATAACATGTAAATTATTTTTTTATTCTAAAATAATATTTTTTTTGTTATAACTTTATAAAACATACAAAATATTTTTATAATATATTTTTAAGATTAAAATATAATTTTTTTGTCATAATCATTTCAAACACTCATGTGTTCATGCTTATCATTTAATTTTTATAAAATGTTTAAAAATAATTTTTTTTAAAATTAAATTTGAGTGTAATTACTCAAATTATGTTATAATAATAGTTTTTTAAAATTAAATTTTTATGTAATTACCTGTGTACTCAAAATTTTTACCATCACATGGCTTCTCAAAGAATTGAAAAATATAATCGAGGTGCTCTAATTACATTCAAATGGGTGAGATTCACAAATTACGATAACTATTCAAATATGTCATCACAATTACAAGTAATTATACCCAAATTTTACTTTCTGAGCATGGTTAACTTCAGCTAAAATATTTTTATTTTTTTAATTATTAGTGATGATTTTTTTTGGTTCTTGATTTATTTCATAGTAATTTTGTTTTTTTGAATTTTATTTTATAAAATAAGATTTGTTTTATGGGTTTTCATATTAATTGATAATGTTTTATAGTATTAATATTTCTAAAGAAATAACTTTTCAAGTAAATAAAAAATAATCAATTAAATTTTATATATTATTTTTTGAAAACAAATTAAATAATAACAATATTAAAATAATATTTATTTTAACAAATAATTTTTTTTAAATAAAATATAGTTTAATGCCGTTCGCCATTGCAACCTGTGAACCAAATATTGTTCATATGTTACGGTTTAAATCGATTTTAGATTTTTTTTTAATTTTTTTCTGGGCCCTATTATTTTATATTTTTCAAAAAAATTAAACTACAATAATAACTAAATTAATATTTTTAAATTATCGAATTTTAACTTTATAAATACTTGAACTAAATCTTAAATATGGTCAAAGTAACAAACTAACATATTTTATCCTTACAAATACAATGTATTGAATAATAATTGGTAACCTAATATCTAAATAGAACTTTTAAGAATCTCAATCTTTTAAATAGGGTACGATCCTCGATCTAGATATGAAACAAATTTAAAATTCACGATCAATATCTACCCACTTAATGGATCTGCATAACACAAAAATTCCCGGTGGAAAACCAAAAACAACTAGGGTAAAACGCTCACATTTTATTTGATGCTTCACCAGTCACCACCAAAAAGCCACATAATTACGCAAAATAACAATCGTTCTAGGAGATAGACAAGAGGTACTGACATGAACTACAGTAGCAAATTCTGGTTTTTAGTTAGAGCTGTTTATGAGAACTGTAAAATTAACCATACAGCACCAATTTTTTAATAATATGGAAGTAATCTTAAGCCGAGTCACACTCTTGCCTATGCAATGGGAAGTTTCACTTTCTAGCATTATTATTTTCAAACACTCTACTCACAAATTTGGGTTGATTGTGCTGGGACTTCTATTCCAGCACCCAAAATTGTTCTCTTACTCCTTAATTCTAGCAGACTCTCCCACAGCATTTTCCATCCGACCATACCATTCACCGATACGTGTATGTTCCACCATATCTTTACCGGATGTTAGATATCGGATAGGCCTTAGAACACCAAAAACAGCAAGGTCGGCCAAATTGGGTTTTGAACCACCTGCTAATAGAGATTACACTGAGATGTTAATGGTTCGTGAATAAAACATTTCATATATTTTGCCAAAAACACACTAGATTGCATATGACTGTTAACTAAAACACACCAAGATAATGCCGGCCGTTCAAAGCATCCACCCACGTTTCAGCAGCTTCATACAAGGCTGTTCTCTCATCAGTAATGTTGTGCTTCTTCTTCAGTTTCTTTGAGACAAAATACATAGCTGCTGCCCCAGCATACTTTGCTACCAACCTCTCTGTGAAACTGAAATTGCCTACATTTATCAGAAAACAACATAAATTAAAGATGAATAGCAGAATACCATCCTTTCTCTCATGATTTTAAAAGTTTTTAGAGCAAGATGCACAAAAAAAATATTACGTTCCCTACAATTTAAACAAATAATAGTAGTATAAGTAATCGACTAAAGAGAACCCACTACCCAGCATGACCGACATTGACAAGAAAAAATATTTATTTAAAATAGTAGAAAACAACATGATGCTAAATGAGGTTCAAATACCAAAACCTGCAAAACAAAGCATTGCCCATCAATCTCAACAACAACCATGAATTAACAAAGTGCTGACTTCATTCAAAGTTAATTCTAAACCTAGAGTCAATAACACCAAACTGCCGATAGCTGTAAATATCCTTCCATCCATTCCACATAGTTAATCTTTATTCCCAGCAACTAAAATTTGTGAAAGAAATAAAATAACACTTACAACCAAAAATGGTAGCACAAATATAAAAGTCTAATATATCTTCCATCTATATTAAATACAAATAAATCTTTGAATGTAGAGGAAAAGTTTATCTTACCATGAGTGGTGATATAATCAAATGATTCAAGTGCCTCAGAAGTACTTCGATATATATTTGGTGATAAAACATGCACCAAGTGATTATCCACCCACCTACATTATAGTATCACCATAAATTATAATGAAAGCCTGACTCCATATTGAAGGTAAATCAACAATGATGAGAAAATTCTTCAAAATAGGAGTAACATGAATTTTGTCTAAAAATTTGATAGACTCTTCCTCTCACAAATAATTGGCAATCTTCACAGAAGTCCTCTAAATAAAACAGTAGCAACTTTTGTAATCTAATATGATAAACAATCAGAGATGTATGGGAACATACTCACGCCATTTCTTCTCTTCACCATCAGGAATGGAGCTATCGGGGTTGATCCTATGAAAAAGCTTATCGATTATATCTGGAACACAAATAAAGAATGCTAATGTTAACTTATAAGGTGAAAATATATGCAACTATCAAAACACAGTATACAATTGATTGAGACTTGAGAGAAAGCAAATAACCAGAAGAATCAACCATCTGTTCACCGTCAACTTTAAGTATAGGCACCTTCTTATAATCAGACCACTTTATCTCCTTTTTGCTGATGGGATTGACTTCCACAATTTTATATGGAATGCTATAATAATCCAAAAATGCTGTAATAAAGAACAATAGGTTCAATCAAATGAATTACAGAAAAAAAAAATTGAAGGGAAATAAAATAACTCAAATAAATTGGGCAGAAAAAGGAAAGGAAAGAAAGAAAAAAGAGGGGCAGTTAATAAAATGTTGGGGATCAAATGAAAATTAATTTCACTTCACTTCACTTCATCTCAGCATGAGTTTATGGTAAACCATTACAGTGTCTGACTAATAAATAATCACGTGTAAAATGGATGGCCTGTCACTCTTTAAGATTCTGAACAAAGCAAAACACATATTCCACCGATTACAAGAAACTTAAGAAGTTCATTTATTCCTAAACAACATAACAAAATCACACGTATTGATATGCTTTAGTTCCAAGACTTCGTACCAACTAAGCTATCTGATCAACACCACAATTCAGTATGTTATCACTATCTCAACTGTCCAGACCCCTTTACAATCATCAATCAAATAAAGCTTTATATATTCATCAGAAAAGAAAAGGGAAATGAAAAGAAAAACGAAGTTAAAACCCAAGTCGTCTAGCGATCCTTTTTCTCACACTCAAATTTTACAAGGCATATTAATAAAATAAGCCTGAAGCTATGAAAATGTGTCATTTTAGATATTACGGCCAATTAAACCGTCAAAATAGTTAGAAAACTTAACAAAAGGATATGACCATAATTACACAATTTGTATAATTCAAAATAAAAAAGCTAACTTTATGTTCATGCTTATTTTAAACTGAAGTCCACCCTCCATTTTTTTGAACTTATTCTTCACAAGAAACTCATTTCTATTAAGAAATCAAAGGAAAAAAAATCCAGGAAACGAGGATAATATCTTAATGTGGGATTCGCTCCGACACAGAGTGATTTTATTTACCTTTAACCTTGTTACAAAAAGGGCAAGCTTCATACTGGTAGAGAACGACTTCCTTGGGGAGGAACTTTTCAGAGCGAGGCTTCTCCTTAGCAAGAGCACCTTGAGCCATAGAAGATGCTGCCACAGAAAACAACATAGTCCCCGCAACCCTGCGCACGAGGGAAGGACGCGACAGCCCTAATCGATCAGCGAGTTTCTGCGAGAAAATATGAGAATTTGACGATGAAGAAGAGCATGTATTCATCAACGCCGCTTGAGCCAGCCGTTTCTCAACGGCGCCGCCACAGGTTAAGGCTCTGCCGACGGTAGCGAGTCCGTTGACTCTTCTCATGGTTGCAAATCGAAATAGCGATGTCGATGTATGTTCTAGTTTCCAGAACTTCTCGAATTCCCCCTGTTCTTGGTTAGACACTTAAACCACTAAGGTTTAGGGTTTAAGTTTGGTCTACGTGGCATTTGCTATGTCCACGAAACAAAACGACATCGCTTGATGATACTAAAGGCTAAAAGTCTAAAACGAAAAGTCAATTCCAAATTGAATACGTGACTGAAATTGGATTACCAAAACGACCAAATAGAACATTAAAAATTTCAACGAAGAGGCTTGTAATGCAGGCCAAGCGAGGAGGGTATTATCGGTCGATCATTAATTTTTCACGCTATATATAGCCGTCCTCTTTTCTCACCTTTTAGGAGATTTCGAAAACCTCAGCCGTCTGTCAAAAGAAAACCCTAGACGTAGTCCTCTTGGTTTTTAGGTTTCTTTCTAGAAGAGAGAGTTCTGTAAGAGATCTATTATTTTTTAGTTCATAAGTTTTTTCGTATACTGAACAATCTTTTGTTACTGATTCATAAATTTCTCGTGGAAGTTCTTGGGATTTCGAAAAGAAAAATCCGATAATGTCTCGGTGCTTTCCTTACCCGCCCCCAGGATATTTAAGGCAGGGGTTTGCCGAATCCATTAAGGTTCGTTGAGCAAAAGTATTTGATTTTCACTTCTGTTGCTCAACTGCATGCGTTTGTGGTAGTTGAATATGATTTGGGTTTGTGGTTTTTTTTTCAATTGGAATAAGTTAAGTTATATTAAAGGAATCTCTTGACTGACTGTTGTTACTCTGTAATTATGAATTAGAAAGATTTGTACAAATAGCACTTCCAGGTGTCTAAATAAATTTGTAGATAAGTCTGAATCCTTGGATTTGATTTTGATTTCTTTATATGGATGTGATTGAAAATCTCCGTAATTTTATACTCTTTTAACTGGGACGACAGTTTATTACTTGTGTACCCTTTTTGTCCAGCGTGTTTGAATTCAATTTCTGATTGATCTCTGATAGAACGCTATATCAATTTAAAAAATGTCCCAAACTTCCATGGTTAAAAATCATGATTCTTTGGTCATCCGTTGCCCCGTCATCTAAATTTCATATTGTGTTGTGCAATAAAGCTCGAGAATGAGAAGGTACCGTCCAAAACAGAACAGAAATTACACAAGAGAAGTGAGAAGAAGCAGAAAAAGAAGGAAAGAGAAAGAAAGGATAAAACTCACGGTCTCACCGAGAAATTTAAGCATGATGATTCCCTAAATGTCTATAAAGATGACCAATTGGAGAATAGTGATCTTACCGAAGAACATGGGCCACCTGTTTGCTACACATCTGATGGCAGCCAAAACAGCAACAAGAGGAAAAGGGAAACTTTATTCTCTAGTGAATGCAGGGTTAATGGTAAGTTTTTTTCATTGATTAATCAGAGAGGTTCTACTTGCTTATTGGTTTGTTAGAGGAATGCATGTACAGGCATTTGGAATTTTAATTGTTATATTTTTCAATGAACAGGTAATGCCGTAAAGATACGGTTCACCTTGAAAAAGCCTTGTGAATCTGCTGCATCTCTTAGTGAAGAAACAGTCTCTACCTCTGTGAGGTCGGATTCCACTCAAGAGCAATGTTCTTCTCGGAGTATAAAAGCTAATACAGTTACTCATGTGCCTGAACAAAATCTATGGCACAAAGATGAAAGGAGAGCACAAATTCCCTCTTCCGAAACTTCAGTGCGTGACAGTGAGATGCAGAAGGCTGCATTTCCATATGAAAGCTTGATCGAGGGTTGGATGCCACCTCTCGTTGAGCTAAGTGATGACAACGGTGATAGCTGGCTTTTTAAGGTCAAGCAAGGACAAAAGGCCGCTAAAACATCTAAAGTTGACAGTGGTGTTACTACTTGTCGTGGTTGTGCAACTTCATGGCCAAGTGCTCAGTTTGTTTCGGAGGCTGATATTTATGCACTGCCTTATACCATTCCATTTTGATTGTTATAGCAATCTGACAACAGCACTTAGTGGAGGGGTAATTTTTTCCTCCTCCACAATGAGCGACCCTAATTGTTTTAATCAGTTTCATAAAGTTGTATTGAAGAGCAGAGAGTCGGGATTGGGCTACAATCCCGACCTGTGACACAATTTTGTTTGTTGGCCAAACACTAACATGTATCATTTTATAAAATTTCTAATTGGAAACAGAATTTCCTCCGAAGGTACTCTATGCTTTCTTTTCTGACATTTGAATTGTATATGTTTCGTGTTTATTTCTAATAAGGCTAGTAAAACTCAATTTGAAGTTATTTGAATTATTTGATTTAAAATGAAATTTAAAATTTAAATAATTTGAATAATAGATTAGTATAATTATTTTTTTGGTTTTTGTTAATTTTGAAAATAAGTAAATTGGTGGTAATTTTTAAACTTTAAAATGTTTATAAAAAATTAAATTTTGAATTTTAAAAGAATATAAAAATTTCTAAAGATTTATTTTTTTAAAATTTTAAAATAATAATTTTTTATTTAAAAAATATTTTAATTATATATATTTACAAATTCATGTGCTCTATCATGAAATTAATTATTTTATAATAATATATTTATTTGATATGTTTAATTTTTTTAATTTAATTTGAATAATTTTACTTAATTCGATTTAATTTTAATTTTATTTCACTCGATTCAAAAAAATCAAATTGAATTAAAATAATAAAATAAAAGTCGTGAAGTAGATTAATTTTGGCATTGTTTACCATTGCATAAGGTATTTTCCTTTTCTCTTTTCTTTTTTTCCAAATATAAAATGTCAATTTTAAATTATAATAATAATAATTATATATCTAAAATAAAAATTATAAAAAGATGGAATTTTTTCTCGAGAAGTAAATTCATTAAACAAGCTATGTATTTCTTATTGATTTCATTTTATAACTAATTTTCTGTTGCACACATAATAATAAATAATATTAAAATTTATATTGTAAAATTGTTATAAAAATATAAACCTTCAGATCTTTGGGTTTCTATTCATAGATGTTAATAGAGACATTAAGGTGGGTGATTCAAAGTTTTTGAGAGTAGAGGGATGAGTAATGCCAGATGCTGAAGAAGTATCATTTTTAATCCGCTACATGAGGGAAATTTAATCCGTATTTGGTTGCATAATTCTTGAATGTAAGAATTTTCTACATGAGCGTGAGAACATAACATTAAAATCTAATGCCTCCAAAATTCAAACAAAGAAGCTTGTAAGTTTGCTAAAATGTTCTGTATTTTGATTACATTAAGATTTGAGATGTTCAACCATATTATGTTTCTTGATTAGTGATTAATAAAATATGTTGATTTTTTAAAAGGAAATTATCAAATTGAAGTACTCATTTTTCTAATACGATCTTGAAACAGTTTACAAAATAATTGAAAATTTTAACATAGTCCCGCTAACAAAGTCCCGCTAACAAAGACGTATCAACAGCCAGATGTCTTTCCGAAAAGCCCATTGTTAATGGTCTAGGGCTTAACTCAATTGGGCTCCAATCGGGTATTTCCCCCTCAGTGCCTTGAATCTTCAACGGATCACTCGGGGGAAGTAATTAACTTAGTCTAAAAGGAATCAACCCTTGGTTTTTTCTTCTCTTTTTTCGCTCAAGTAAGAAGACCGAGCGCACGTTGGTCACGCTCGCGTTGAAGGTCTCGAGCAACTATACCGGAGGAGGAACAGAGAGTCAGGGGGATAGAATGTTGTTAATCGGAGCAGAGGACGAAGAGAAATGGCTGGCGGAAGGGATCGCTGGTATTCAGCACAACGCTTTTTACTTGCATCGAGCTTTGGTATCTCCTAAATTTCACTGTCTCAACTTGAATTTGAGCTCATCATGATCTCCAATCCTCTTCCATTGGTACTAACTTGGATCTATCTTATTTCAGGATTCCAATAATCTTAGAGATGCTCTCAAGTACTCGGCTCAGATGTTATCAGAGCTCCGGACCTCCAAACTCTCTCCTCAAAAATATTACGAACTTTGTAATTCTACTTTTTCCTTTTTATTTTTTTTTGATTGATGCAGTTGAGTGTGTTTGAATTTTCAGACTGTTTATGTAATTTTATGTATTTGCTATTGGGATTCCAGATATGCGAGCTTTTGATGAATTGAGGATATTGGAGATGTTCTTCAAAGATGAAAGCAAACACGGTGTCTCTGTGGTTGATCTGTACGAGCTAGTTCAACATGCCGGCAATATTTTGCCTAGATTGTAAGTGATTATTCGTATAATATATATATCATTTCCAAATTTTTGACATTTCAAGGCATGCATTTCCATTCTTTGTAGCTACAATTTTTTCCCGTAACTGTAGTACCTTACACTAAAATTGGACTCTAGTTCTTATATGGAAGAAACTGTGACATTCTGGTTCATATAATTAAGCTCCAAATAGTTAAGTTGTCTTATGAATATGGCTATTCTCAAATGTTAGACCTCCATTGTCATTTTGGAAATCTATCAGGTATCTCCTATGCACGGTAGGATCTGTCTATATCAAATCTAAGGAGGCTCCTGCCAAGGAACTTCTTCAAGATCTTGTGGAAATGTGTCATGGAGTTCAACATCCCATACGTGGACTTTTTTTAAGGAGTTACCTTGCTCAAATCAGTCGAGACAAGTTACTAGATATTGGTTCTGATTACGAGGGGTGAGATCTCTTGATTAGCTTTTCTTTTCCTTCCTCTCAAAATGAGTTTCATTTCATAAGATGACTGATTCATTGTCTTTGTCTTTGCTGATGGGAATTGATATTTCAATGTTGTTGAACCACTTCCCAAGATATTGTGGTCCTTGTTCATTATTTTTCTCCTTTCAGTATTTTGGCTGCTTTTTTACATTAGATGGCTGAAATTCATATTTCTCTATTCAAAACTGTGAAGACAATGAACTAGTTAAAAGTAGCTTTTGCACTATTCCATTGTTTGAACTCTGTTAACACTTAGAAACCTGTTTTGTTTTGGCTGTCTTTTGGGCCAAGGAATATATGTTGTATCTCTATGGTAATGCTGTATTTGCTTCAAAGACAATTAACCACTCGCCAGGACATGATTATGTCTTCCTGCAGAGATGCTGAAACTGTGATGGATGCTGTGGAATTTATACTGGAAAATTTCACCGAGATGAATAAACTTTGGGTGCGAATGCAGCTTGAGGTTTGTTGAATGTCTGTTATCAAGCTTTTTTCGAATATGCAATGCACCAAAGTACATGCATGCCTAGAAGTGAAAATATATCATGAGAGCATAAATTTTGGCCATGCAGGTGTCATGGTGCTTGTGATTCATTCATACTCTTTGGTCATCCTGAGTTGAGGACTTCAATTCCAATTTCTGGTCTGCAGGGACCTGGTAGAGTTAGAGAGAAGCGGGAAAAAGAAAGGAGCGCACTTCAAGAACTTGTAATATCAATAATCTAAAATTTTCAATTGGCTAAACTCTGCATCAGTGTGCTTGATGCACATTCGAGGGGAATTCATGCTTCTGTATTGAACTTTCTCATTAGGTAGGAAAAAATCTTCATGTTCTCAGTCAGATAGAAGGGGTGGACCTTGAGATTTACAAAGAAACAGTTCTTCCAAGAGTCTTAGAGCAGGTAATTTTACTTCTTTTTCCTCTGTTTTTTTTCTCCCTTTAATATAAAATTGAGAGGTCCGTAGCATTAAAGGATTTTATCTGGTTCTTTTGCAGGTCGTAAATTGCAAAGATGATCTTTCCCAATATTATTTGATGGATTGCATAATTCAGGTGTTCCCTGATGAGTATCACTTGCAGACTCTTGAGACGTTATTGGCAGCTTTCCCTCAGGTCCAGGTGGGTAATGGAAATGATCTTATTTTATCTTGTGCCTTGCCCTTCCCACTAGGCCACCTATCCTAACATCTCTCAACACAATTTATCTTATGTGCTGGATAACCTGATTGTTTCCATATAGGAGTTCCCACTACTGTTTTTCTAACAAGACCTATGTACCCCTAAACTTTCTCCATGTCCTATAAAGTGAGCATTCATTGTAGAGTAGCCTGGTGGAGACTGGGTCTCTTAGTGTGTGACCTCCTCCTGTATGGGAGGATCTTGTTCATTAGAACCATTTTGGCATTCATTTTGTTTTATAGTCTTTTTTATTATGAGGGACTAAGCTTGATGAATACATTTTTCTTCTTTTATATCACAGCCAACAGTTGACATCAAGACAGTTTTGTCTCGACTAATGGACAGACTGTCAAAGTATGCTGCTTCAAGTGCTGATGTAAGTTATCAGTATAACAACTTTTACTCTTCCTGCATTTGCAAGTTGCTGACAGACCTTTTCTACATCAGGTATTTACTGAATTTCTACAAGTTGAAGCCTTCACTAAATTGAGCAATGCAATTGAGAAGGTAAAACAACTATTATTCTCACCCTGAAGTTGCATAGTACCTTGAAACTTATTCCAATGTTATAAAGGAATGATTCTGTTAAAGAATGTAAATGCTTTGACATAATGGAGTCAGATGGTGGCCCCCTGAACTTAACTGCGGATGTTGACCCCTATCTTGCCCCTTTTTCATTTGCGTACCAGTAAACACATTCCTTTATTTTTATGCATTTAATGTGGAATATTGAGTCATTTTCTGCTAGCTGATTGGGTATGATTCAATGGCAGGTCATAGAAGTGCAGGTAGACATGCCTGCTGTTGGAGCTATAACTTTGTATGTCTCTCTTCTTACCTTTACTCTTCGTGTTCATCCTGATCGGCTTGATTATGTGGATCAAGTGCTGGTATGTTTCATCTGGGGATTTGTTTAAAAATTTTCTCCTTTAATGCTGTACTTTGGCCATGCTATTTTACAGCATTTGGGAACAATGAACATGTCAGAGTAATATTGGTCATTGTTTATTGTCTGTAATTTCTTACAGGGAGCCTGTGTTAAGAAGCTGTCTAGCATACCAAAACTTGAAGATAGATGGGCAACAAAACAATTGGTTGCTCTTTTGAGTGCTCCATTGGAGAAATACAATGATACAGTAACAGCCTTGACACTTTCTAATTATCCACGAGTAATGGACCATCTTGATAATGGAACAAATAAAGTCATGGCAATGGTTATCATTGAAAGCATTATGAAGAATAATACATGCATATCAACTGCGGACAAGGCATGCCTCTTCATTCTTCTCTGTTTCTCTCCTTGTATCAAGTTCTTTTCTTGAAGAAAGTAACATTGCTTTTTGTAGGTTGAGGTGTTGTTTGAATTAATAAAGGGACTCATTAAGGACCTGGATGGTGCTACGGATGAGGTGCATACTGAAACTAGAAATTTCCTGATATTCTATTAAGATTGAAATATTTGAATTATATAACTTCTATTACTCTGTTTCCAGATCCATATTCAATTATTTCTTTCCTCTCTTGCTTATTTTGTGTGTCATGTTTTTTGAGAATGTGAATAAGTTATCAACTTATGGTTCTCCTTTCTTATTCCCTTCATGTGTTATGTATCTGCCATAGCTTGATGAAGAGGATTTCAAAGATGAGCAAAATTCTGTTGCTAAGCTAATTCACATGCTATATAATAATGAACCGGAGGAAATGTTGAAGGTATGCTTTTCTAATATTTCTTTTTATGCTAATTTCTGTGACATTTGTCAGAACAATATATAGGTAGATATTCTTGAGGGATAGAAAAATGGGAACTTCACCATCTTCTTTGAGTTAGGTTTAATGCCTGTTCATTTCCCATAGAACGTCACCACTGTACCATAGTTAGGATAATGTTACGTTTAATTACAGTGTTTTCATTTACCTTGTTTATAACCAGTCCCAAACCTTTATCCCCGGAATGATTATTATAATTGACTTCCTTTCAGATTATATGTATTGTTTGGAAGCATACCATGGCTGGGGGACCAAAACGCCTACCCTTTACAGTTCCTTCACTTATTTTTTCTGCACTTCGGGTAGGTTTCTTCCTTTTCCATATTGTTATGTTCCTATGTCTCATCTTATTTCTATCTACAATGAGGAAGTATTAAATGCTTATTGGTAAAATTCTAAAAGATTATACATGCAGGCAGTTGGTTTTTGGATTAATCATTGTATTTGTTCTTAGATCCTTCCCTCTCATTCCCCTACCCCCTTTCCGCAGCTAAAGATCTGGTGTGATTTATATATGTAGTAATTCAGGTTTTATTGAAACTAAAGGCCAAAAGGGAAGGAAAAAATTATATATATATATAACACTTGATAATATTGGTAGTGAACATAATTCAGACATATTGTGGTGCTTGTGTGCAGTTGGTTAGGCAACTGCAAGGTCAGGAGGGAGACATAGTGGGAGAAGAAGTGCCAGCAACACCAAAGAAAATTTTTCAGCTCTTGAGTCAGGTTTCTTTGCAGTTTAGGGATTTATCATTGTTTATGCTGTGGTCATATTCTCCCCAAAAAAAAAAAAAAAAAAATCCTATATTATCCTGCAAAAAATCACTCTAATAACTCTTCCTTCAGATGATTGAAGCACTTTCAGCTGTTCCATCACCTGAACTTGCTTTAAGGTTGTACCTACAATGTGCTGAGGTAATCTTCGTTCCTTTTTTTTTCTTCTTTTAATGAAGATGTAATCTTGGGTCTTGATTATACAACTATAGCAAAAAAGTCATTCATTAAATAATTAATTGAATCTCAAGAATTCCTTTGGATAATAATAAATTTTGATTACATTTTAAGAGCAACAACATGCCTTTTTTTCTAATTGGTTTTGGGGCAATGACACACAGAGATTTACAATGCCTGCTTGTAAGGAGTACAAAATATCTGATGTAAGCAGGTGCATACAAGAAGAATCAGCTTTACATGTGACAACGTTTAGGGTCATGGTTGATATTTCTTGTTTTAGGGTCTTGTTTTATCGATTCCATACATTATGGATCTATATTTTCGTTTTAGATGCTAAGAGGGTGTTCTCATTGCTAATCTCCCCTCATAATGGCTTAAATTTGATGGTATTCTATCATTATGATAATGGCAATTCATGCATCATGAACAGTATTGCAGAATCTTTAGTTTTGTATGAAAACCTTAAACTTTAGGTTGAACCTTCTAACCTCTATTTTGTCCTGTCTTTTTCCTGGTGACTATCAGGCAGCTAATGGCTGTGATCTTGAGTATGTTGCTTATGAATTTTTCACTCAAGTGTTTGTATTGTACGAAGAAGAAATTGCGGTAATTTCAGTCTCATCAGCTAATGTTTCAATAAAAGAGCCATGAAATTATTCACATTCTTGTCTTCTAATTTCTGTCGGGTGTTTGTTGCTCTTAGAACTCCAAAGCCCAAGTGACTGCAATTCATCTGATAATTGGGGCTCTCCAGAGGATGAATGTATTTAATGTCGAAAACCGAGATACTTTGACACACAAGACCACAGGAGTAATAATGCTTACCTCTTCTCCGATCATTGTGCTTTATTGATCTGTTTATACCAAATTTAATTATGTGCTACTTTGGTCAGTATTCAGCTCGACTATTGAAGAAGCCCGATCAGTGCAGAGCCGTTTACGCATGTTCACATCTTTTTTGGGTTGATGGTCAGGACGGCATTAGGGATGGGGAGAGGTTTGACCTCAAAACTTACCCTGATTTAGCTTGAAAACATTATTCTTTCATCATGTCCACACTAACCCTTCAGATTTATTTATTAACCTTTTTAGTAAACAATAAATTCCTTTCAATAGTTAGAACTAAAAACTTTAAGGGAGGTTGCAGGGTCCTGCTGTGCCTAAAGCGAGCATTGAGGATTGCAAATGCTGCTCAACAAATGGCTAGTATTGCACGAGATAGCAGTGGGCCAGTCACGCTCTTTGTTGAGATATTGAACAAGTCAGTGCTTAGAGCTGTACAAGATTGAAGCTTTCTGATACCAAATAGCTTAATCTTTACAATATAAACATGTATTTTGGTGAAACTTGGTTCAGGTACCTCTATTACTTTGAAAAAGGAAATAAACAAATCACCGCTGCTGCGATCCAACACCTGATAGAATTAATCAATACAGAGATGCAGAGTGATTCTGCAACCTCAGATGCTTTCCTTGCCGGTACCTTGCGTTACATTCAATTCCAGAAACAAAGAGGAGGTGTAATGGGTGCCAAATTTGAATCCATTAAATTGTAAGTAAATTTTTGGGAATGTAAAGAATTATCGTTATGAGGAGGGGCAACCATGTTTGTTTAGTTTTGCATAGTTGATGGTTGAAGTTGGAGAGTATTTTGATTTTACTATCGAACTAAACGCCTTATAAAATGGTCTTTATTCTCGAGTTCTGTTACTTGTTTCCTTCTCTAATTCTCAAAAAAGGAAGGCGTCGAGCAAAGTTTTGTTTTATATTTGCTATTTAAGTTTGAAAAAAGTTGAAAACAAATAGTTTTTCCCTTTATAGAGGCTGTTTAAAGAACAATATGGTTTATTTTTCACCTTCTGGCTTTAGTGATGTTAAAATATGAATTCTCTAACAAGTTAGTTTTTGCAATTTAAAATTTTGAATTAAAGAAATTAATAAAGAGTAGCTGTTAGCTTAATTCCTTCCCAGCAACCAATAAATTTGATCAGACTTAAGATGATCCATAATTTACAGGATGCAAAGGATGATAGCCATTCAAAAAAGTTATTTTTATTCTATCACATTAAATCAAATCGTTAGGGGGTTGCTTTCGTGACGGGTGGATTTGCTCGATTTGGTATTTGTACATATTAAAAATCACATAACACTTAAATCTATGACTGGAAGCATCAATAGAGCATATAATTAAATAAAAATGCTTTAAATTAAAAAAAAAAAGAAAAAGAAAAAGAAAAAAAGAAAGAATGCAAGAAACCAGTTATTGCTACTAGGATCTTCCTCACATCTGGTTAAAACATGAGTGAAGTTTAAACATGAAAAGCAGAAGAAGCGAGCATGTTAACAAGGAATACTTGTCATCTAAGTAAAAACACGAAACAAAATCACCTGATGCTTTCACACAAAGTCCATAGAAAGTCAGGTTAAGACTTGATGCTAAACATGATGGCTTGCTGTTTTCCTTGGAACTAGAAAAAAAATAAGAGAGTAAAATTGATATAGAGATACGAGCAGCGAGAAGCTGGCAGTTGGTTCCATCATCTTCATCTGATCATAATATTGAGCAACCACCTGACTTTTTCTTCTTATTTTTATTCGGAGGCTGCAGCACTACCTTAATGGCTGCATCAAACACTGCCTTCACATTCTGCACGTTGCACTAGATTCCATTAGAATTAAACATAAATTTTCAGTTCAAAGATAATGAAGACGACGTAGAAAATATTGAACCTGCTGTGTTTTTGAGCTACACTCAATGTATGCAGGAGCCGCAATCTGTTTCTTTAATTCCTCTCCCTTGAGGAAAAAAATAAGTTATCCAAGACAAATATTTTTAAAAATTAAGTGGAACATGTTATTATCTAAAAAATTTAATGTATCTATAAATATGTACCTGAGCTGTAGAAATGGGCACTGCGTTAGGATGGTCTGTTAAGAATTGTTGATCATCTCGGAGATCTGCAGCATTAAAGAGTTGAAAACATAAGAAAAAATCATGAAATGGCAAGAATTTCAAAACCGTCAGCATAAAAAGGACACTCCTCTTCTATTTGAAAAGATTTTCGGCCACTAGTAGAATCAACCCAATAACAATTTACAAAGACAATTATCTGGGGGAGAAACAATGGTACCAAGCTTAGTTCCAACAAGAACTATCGGAACACCAGGGGCATAATGCTTTAGTTCAGGAATCCACTGAAATGGGAAGCAAGAAAACACGTGATCAGCAACAAAGTTATTATCTCAAGAGACAAAATTATTCAATGGTTAAACCTTCTTGGCAACGTTTTCATAACTGGCCTTGCTGATGAGAGAAAATGCAAGAATAAACACATCAGCCCCACGATAGCTCAGTGGTCGTAGTCTATTGTAATCCTCCTGACCTGTTGTTCCAATGGCAATTAATTTCAGACCAAAATCTAAAAATAACAAGGATTTACTAATAATATATAAAAAAGGGAATTTCAGAAGCCATTTCCAAATTACCAGCAGTGTCCCATAAACCTAAGTTGACAGTGCTGCCATCGACGACGACATTTGCACTGAAATTGTCGAAAACAGTCGGGACATAGTCCTGTTAACAAAGCAATTGTTAAAGCAAACAGTTATGAATAAGAAAATGGGTATTAAAAGATGATCTGACCCTGACATAGCGCAATCGCCCCCAACTTTGGTTTCAATTAACTATGAAAAGATCTGGTTATAGCTGATCTGTCTACAATGTACGACATTAAGCCCAATTATAGCAGCATTTATGAAAGACAACCATTTTTAATAATTCTTCTTTCATTTATCCGACAAAAGAAACATTATTTATTCAGGTTTTTTTTTTTTAAATCTTATTTTCTTTATCTATCTGAGAACCAAAAAGAAAAATCATAAAAAAGGAAATGCCTGATGAATCATGCGATCATTATCCATCAAAGATCCCAAAAAAAAAGGGGGGGGGGAAGAGAAGAAGGAGAAAGCTGACCGTAGGGAAAGTGTTGCTGGTGTAGGAAATCAGCAAGCAGGTCTTTCCGACGGCTCCATCGCCGACGGTGACGCACTTTATGAATCTCGAGGCGCTCATTTTCGTCCGCCGTGAGAATTAAAGGGTAGGGAATATTGAAATCCTTCTTCAAAGGTTCTGGGCTCAGATGGGGGTTCACGCAGTGGTGGTGGTGGTGGTAGCTGTGGAACGAAGAGTGAGATCTACAGGCTTCATCGCTTATGTCCACGAATCAAATCATAAGGAAAGAGATAGATTGGAAAGTTGAAGCAAGTGAATGACAAGAGGAAATGGAGAAAGAAAAGGGAAAAATGGCAAAATGAGAGGAGATGGAGAAGGGGAAGCAAATGCGGTTTAAGTTTGAACTGAATGCTAAGCTGACCTCGCCACCTAAGCCTCTCATCATCTTCCACGTATTATAATCCTTTTTCCATTTTTAAAAAAATACCATTTCTTTTTTACTTTTTGCAATCTGTTCTCGCCAATGATTGATAATCTCAATATAAAAATAGTAATTGGATATGACGTAAACAGTTAATAAATTTTGAATAAAGCGAAGCAAAGCCTGTTTCAATTTTTAAATTTCTGCACCCAATTTGGATCATTGTTATGGGGGGAAAATCTTTACTATCCTACTTTTCTTTTCGTACAAGCCTTTTTCTTAACTTCATCTTCAATTTTCTTAATTTTTTTAAAAATATTTTTCATTCAAATTTTAATTCCAGCTAGTTTGGGTATTTAGGGGCATCTAAGATATCATTAATGAAACAGCAGAGAATCATCACTTCAGAGTGGATGTGTTGATGGATCTGGAGGGCATATAATTTCTAAATTTTATTCAATTTTGTTTTTATATTTACCTCATTCATATTATTATTTTAAAACATATTTCTGTTAAATTTAAAAGTATAAATAATTTACTTAAAATAAAATAAAAAAGATTATAAACTTGAAACAAGCTAGATCAAGAACCTTTGCTTAGTGGCATTATCAAGAAGAAATGGAGTTGGTGGAAATTTCGATATTTTTGTTGTTTAAAACAGATAGTAATATGGTGGTTTGTAGTTTCCTTGAGGCATTTTGCGGATGAATGGATGTGCCTTGCCCTTGGCTGCTTTCAGTATCACTATTTCTGATGCTTCCGCCTTTCCCACACTTGATGTTTTTGTATATTGTGGTCAAGCACAATGCTGAACTCGTTTTCAACCTTAATGATCTCCATTTTTAGTGACTTTAATATCATTACCATCAACCCATACTCACCCAAAAATGAGATCCGGTCTTCAACACCGGATTCTGCAACAGTACGACCGTTGACGAATGCTTCATACGCATAATTGAAATTGTTGCTCCAAGCTTGAGATGAAAAATGAAATACAAGGATGACTACTGTGCCGTTCATAGGCATACTATTGAAACAGCTTAATTGCAATTAAGCTGCTTTTTAACTTGGTTGTGGAAGCACCTAGGAGCGCAGGGGCAAAGTCTTTTTTATTTTTTTGGGACCAAAACATAATTTTGTGTTAATTTATAACTTCACAATTTTTAGAGAGAACATGCAACAATTTTACATTTTTGGAGCCAAGCCTGGGAAATGAGGCCCATGTGGCAGCTTAAAGTGAATGCAATTACAAATGCTATCATTGTAGCTGCTACATTCTGCAGAATTGTGGACAACCGATCAGCTAAAGCATTTATGGTTGCATCAGCAGCTTTTTTGAACCTTAATAGGATTAGGAAGGGTAGCTGCACTTGAAGGAACATATTCTGAATGGGAGAACTAAAATGGGAGGAATGTAAAAAGTGCTCTCCCATGGTGTATGAAGTGTTGCAGCAGAAATATTGGAATGGTAAGAATAGGCAGAACATCAAATATGAAAGCGGCCCTTTCAACCTCTAATTTCATAATTTGGGAATCATCAGGAGAGTGAGTAGTGAGCACAATGCAGTCAAGACATGCGTGATTCCATAGGCAAAGAGTGGAGCTCCCATGCCTCACGAAATTACACCGACCGAGATAAGCCAGTGCATAGGGCCATTCTGGCACATTTAGTTTTAGCAGCTCCCATATTGATGGACTAGCACCAAAGGTTTTCTGAGACCATTCTTTCATTGTAATTGACCTTGAATCCTGCCCAAAATATTGACTTCTGGGAGTTTGTCAAAGGCTAGAACTTCAAGAAGCATATAAACGACACATAGAGCTTGAATTTGCAATGTTTTCTGATATTTGATATCCCACAAGAGCGGCATATTCTCCTTCTTAGATATCAAATTCATGTGGCTTCCACTCTCAACAACTTGACCATTCTTCAAAACAATGAAGGTTTCAACGTCTCGATGTAGCACAATAATTGTTATTTGATTTGACACCATCTACTGCCTGCTGAACTATGAACTCTGATTCTGCCCTCCAGAAAGCTGAGTGCCTCCTTTTCAAACCTGAATTCGGAAAACTGTCAAACCATCATTAATTGACATGGCTTTTTTTTTTTTTTTACTATTTGAAACCAGAGTTGGGATCTTCCTAATTAAAGAATGTAGTTGGATATCATCAGAACAAGGAGGCCACTTTTAATTATTTAAGTTTCTTGTACAATGCAAGAGCTGTTTGTAGAACACAACAACCTACTGTTTTATAACTACTTGGCAGTTCTTGTCAAAGCAGGGGCTTTAGCAATGGCAGGGCAAGGTTTGCTGTTGCTAGATCCCACTGCAAAAACGAAAATGCTTGTTTTTTTATTATCATAAAATACGATCAATGACAGAAAAATGTTGGGGCGAATCTGTGAAATAACTTGAACAGAAAAGAAAGTAAAAGCCACCTCCATGAGTAAGGAACCGAGAATAGTTGTCATGGCTATCATCAAATTGGATAGTTCTTTGTTGGTTGACTATAGGGTTTACCACTGCATGGTAACTGAAATTTGCGTTAAGTAAAGAGTTATCTACCGGAATGATGATTTTTTATTTTTATTTTTACTTTAAAATATAGCTTTTACCTAAAGTATCCATTATCCATTATCCATTATCCGATTGTTTTACCCGCAGAAACGGGATGAGGCCCACTAACCACGCTTTCAATTGAACTCCAAATGGCTTGAACTCCGCACCAGCACTCTCTGTTAGGCATAAGCCTTAATTTCTAGCAATATCAGACCACGTGGCAAGCAGAAGGAACCCTTCTCTTGGAAGCCATTGCCAAAGCAGTTCACAAGAGAAAAAGGTGCTAACGACTCCAATATCAGACCAGCTGAAATATCGGATCTGAGCAGTCAACGGATACGACTTGGCCAGCCCCTCTTGCTATTCCATCATTTTTACCATTAACCTTTCCAATTTATAAGCTCCTACTTCAACAAACATCATGTTAAACTGGATTGCTTGGTCATTAAAATCTACAGATTTATTATTCTACCTTTATTAAAATTTTCTACAGATTTATTCCACCTTTATTACCGGAATTATATGGTTTGAAAATTATTACTCATTGTTCATGCCGTCCAGCTAATTGATATTTGTCACCAACTGGGATCCTTTACGTAAATCAGGCCTCAATTCTAATTACTCGTTTTTTAATTTTAAAAAACAAAATTCTCGTTACAAAATACTAGCCTACAGGTATGTAAGAATTTATACTAGTAGTAGGAGTATTAATACATAATTAATAACAACAACTATAATTTTGGCAATTTTCTACTAGAAATCAACCATACAATCATCCGCCAGTATAATTATGCTCACCCCATTCCAAAAACAAGGTGGTGATCACAATATGCGGATCTAGATTACAAACACATATATATTACACACAACCATTGATATAAAAGAAGAAAAATCATCAACAATCTAAGACGAAGACCCTTCTTCTTCTTCTTTTTTTCCTTTCGTGCACCTCATTTCAGAAAAAAAAAAAAAAAAGAGGAGGTGATCACAATATTTCCCATGAAAATAATAATAGTACCAAGCAGAGAAACGAGAAGACGGAAAATAGAAAACTGCTAGTCGATTGAGGAAAGCATACCCTTAAATTTAATAAGGCCCTTTAAGCGAAGGACCCTTCAAAGTTCAAACTGCACCACGAACTAAAACCGACACAAGCTTTCGTTTACTCAATGGAGACGTAGGAGCCGTCGGAGATTGTCAGTGGCTCCCACATCGAACTCAGCGGCTTCAGCGTTGCATCCGAGCTTCGGTCTAAGCGAGAACTTGGGCAAAGGCAAGCTGCTAGGCGGTGGAGAGAGTGTAAAGACGGAACCTGAAAACTTCTCCAAATCTTTGGCGACGCTACCTGTTGCTATGTACGATGGCTTTAAAACCTTAGGGAGATCACTCGGGTCGGGTCCTAACGGGTTAACCGATGCCGTGAGGGGAGAATTACTTATGGCCTGTGTTTTTGTTGCTTCTGTTGACTTCAAATGATCTTTATTTGGATGATCCTCTATTTTCCCAGGGATGAGTTGTTTTGATTTCGACCTCTTGGGTGTGAGGGATTGGTCTCTGGGTCTGTGGTTTTTCCTGTTAGAAGGAGAGGAAGAGAGGCTTCGGGTTCGAGAAGGAAGAGAGCTATGGGGAGGTTTATTAGGGGATGGAAATGGAAGGAGAGGGGGTTGCCGCTGCTGCATCTGCTGATAGAATATTGGATTGAGAAGAGAACCTGAAGGAGGATAAGAAAAGGAGAGAGACGGTGGCGGAGCAAACAAAACGCCTCCTCCTCCTCCTCCATTGATGGTGTATGTTGGAGCTAAGTTTTCATTTGGATTAGAAACGAAGTTAGCTCCGATATTTCTATTTGGAATATTCTTGAGTTGCTTGTAAGGAGAAAATGATTTCTCACCTGAAGATGATATGAAAATTGCTTCCATAATATTGGGTTTTCTTTTTCTCTTTTAAAACCTCTTTGTTTCCACTGAAACTTGAAAAAATAAAGATATCTATGTGGAAAACAAGGAACAAATTTTTTTTAGCAAAAATTTTACAAAGAAAAACAGGCGATGATCTTTGAAATATTATGACCAAAAGCCTAAAACCAAAACCTTTAAAAGTCTATATTTCACAGAGCTTTACAGATTTTCTCAAGGAATAAGTATTTAAAAGCATATGTTTACAAAGAAAATGCCAAGAACAGAAAAGGAGGAAACAAGTTTTTTTTTTTTTAAAGCTGATCAAGTAATACATACAAAATATATCTTCATCCAGAGAAAATATTGATGAGAGATTCTAAACGGATCTGAAAGATCCTTTTGTATGTAAGGGGAGGTTTTTGGATTTCTTTTTTTTTTTTTTTTTGGTTAGTAATTTTTCTGTGCCAAACTTTCATGAACGTTAAAACTCTGCCTCTTTTTTATAGAAGCGATATAGCCTCCGAAGTCTCCAACGGCTATTTTTTTTTTTATAACTAAAATGTTACTATTTACTCCTAATTTACCGACAATACCCGGGAGACAAACGTTTGGGCGGCAGCCGCCGATTCTATGTTGACCGTTGGATCCAATTATTTGATGTAGCCGTTGAGGAGATACTAGCCGTTGATGAGTTTCTCGGGTTCTTCGAGGTTGGTCCGGTATGAAAGGGACTTGATAAAATCCAAGCCATACACGTACCCAACTTGGTGGGACCCAGAATTATTTTGGGAGGGTATTATTTTATTTTACCTCACGCACAGGGAATGAGCGCGGACAACGCATTAATAAAATATTTATTTATAATAAATCTTTTCTGGGCAGAACCCATGATGAGCATGATGAATTGGCAATTCACCAAATGGTCCTACAATAATACAGTGCATTTGATGAGATTTTCCGGTTCTTTGTGCACGTGACTTTCTTTCGCCTTAATTAATGTGTACCATAATACTTCCTATACTATAATTTAGATATTTTTCGGTCCCTATAATGATTACAAGCCCCAATATTTCATGCAATGTGAGAAATCAGCTCAGCTAAAATTTTTTCCTAGTACTTGAATACACAGTTTTTCCTCATGATATCAAAAATTTTGATCTTCATTATAGAAAAATCTAGAAATTTATTTGTTAGCTTAACAAGGTTATCTCATTTGAAATATGCCCTCCTCTAGATGTCAGTGCTCCATAGGATATTTGGCCAGTTCAACATAAACCTTAGAGAAATTTTGAAGGCTATCCAAGAATATTATGAGAATATTCCAGATTTATCAGAATGGTCTCAAGACTATCCTTGGTATTGTAGTCAAATCAATCTTAACAAGATAAGGATTCAAGATGAACAAAAAGATAAGTCTGAAGACGAAGATATATATAAAGATGATCACAGTGAAAGCTCTCTAGACAGTGCACAATTTCCTCATTCCAATGGCAACAGCTAAAGCACTCTAAAGAATCTTTACTTTTGCTCTTACTTTATGTGTCACGAGTATGTACTATTAAGAATCTTTACTGTTACTTGTGTTTTTTACTTTTGCTTTTGCTTTTATGATTGTGTGCTATTTTGCTTTATTAGTATTTGCACTGTAACTATTTTGGTTGTTTCTCATCTCCTTCATCTATAAAAGGAGATGTTTTCTATCTTGTAGGATCATCGAGTTTTCTATCTAATAAAATATCAGTGTGTTTTATCTACGGTTTTCTAAATTCTCTTGCTTTCTCTCTGAATTTCCTTCTAGACGAGGTTGAGCTTATGAGTCAAATATGAGTCTCTGTGCTTGCCATATATATATGGATCTTGCACATCAAAAATATTAAAACTCTGATAAAAGATGTCAATATTGTTGAGGATTGTGGAAGTTGCTTGAATTAAGCACTTGTAGCTAAAAAGCAGTGTCTGTTTGAATGACCGAAAATGAATGATCGTGTTTTTTGGCATAGCAAACCTGCTACAAGTTCTTCTTTCTTGAATCCCGTCCAATATAGTGCATGGTGGCAACTATTGCAGATGGTACTTGAGGTACTCCAACTATCTGGATTTGAACTTTAAGAGCTTCAAGCAGATTTGGATCTGCTAGTGCCATAGGGAAATTCGGAAAAAGAGTAACCATAACAAGGCTAGAGTTTAATGTAGCTTCAATGGTAGCAATACAAGCATGTTGATATTCTAAATATCTGGAATCTAACAAAGCAATTCTTGCTACAATGAGCTTGCTTTCTGCTCCATGATAATTTAATGCAAGACGAATTGCTCCAAAATGAATATGAGAGTACCCTGCTTGCATCTATTCTCTAGGAAATTCTGATAGAATTTCAAGAGTAACAAACTATTCGAAAGAAGAGGCGAAAATAGGATAACTATCAAATCGAGAAGCTTGGATATACTCCTTTACTCGCTTAGAGGTGTTATGAATTAAAGACTTTATAGATCTGATAGGAGAAAAAGGAAATCTTTTATAAGTAGAGTAAGGATTTACTGTAGAAAAATTTGTTGGTTGAACTTTATCTTCCTCCTTAAGATAGTCTATTTCATACAAAGAAGAAATATTTTTTTTGCAGAATGAGAGGCATTGAAAGGGAAGTTGAAAAAGTAAAAGGTCTTAACAATATTTTATTTGCCATAGTTGGAAAACACTTCTCTCTAAATTATCCTTTTTAGAGGAGATCAAAATTATGAGTCTTAAGTTAACCTTGCTCTGATACCAATACGGGTGTGGATATTGGACGAGATTCAATAAAGAAGAACTTGTAGCAAGTATGCTATGCCAAAAAACACGACCATTCCTTTTTGGTCATTCAAACAGGAAGCAAAATTGTCATTGATCCATTAAAATTATGATGTGAAATACTTTATATTGTTATTTTATGTATAAAACATATAATAGATTTTCTACTCGATCTTTATATTTTTATTCAATTTAATCCTTATTTATTTAGGACAAATAAAATTACCAAAGTCATAAAAAGTAAGTAAAAATATTTTTAGGGGTAAAATTAAATTGTAATTTTTACAATAGTAAAAATAAAATTTTATCATTTTAATAGTTTACACTTTTATAGTTTTTAAAAGATTAAATCAAATTTTTATTATTTTTAAGAAGACAAAATATAATTTTACCTTTACTAATTTAAGATAATTTAAAATATTTTAAATATTAAACGAATAATTTTATTTATTTATAAATATATATATTTTTGGTTCAATCGTTTAATTCTAAAATATATTCAAGTAGATAATCCGATAATCAAGAATATCCGAACGCCATAAAAATTAACAGCGAAAGTAAAACCATCCTAGCTAGGGTTGACAATAGTAATACTAGTTGCCATGTAAAAATGATTATACAAAATTTATGGTCCTCGTTGCTCAGTTTTCATGCTTCTGTTCTAAGCTTTGCATTATAGATATTCACATACACCTGACCAGTGACAAAGCTAAAAAAATATTTTTAGACAAAATTAAATTATATATTTTTATAATAATTATTATTATTATTTTAATTATCTATATCTTTATAATTTTTAAAAGATTAAATTAATTTTTTATTATTTTTTGAGGAGACTAAAGTATAATTTTATCATTATTAATTTAAAATTTTATAAATAATAAATGACCTAAATAGGATTTTTTTCTATTTTAAGGAGGCAAACCCCTTAACTCCGGCACTGTACCTAATCGTCATTATGACACCTCCTTCATTCAACATTTCACAAAGACTATATTATTATTGTTGTTGTTGTTTTCATAATTTTTTTTTGTCTATATTAATACTAAACTTCATAATTTATTGATTTGATCCACCAATGAACAAAACACAAACCTAATTGGTAATTTTATTTAAAGTTTAAATATATAATGAAAAATATAAAATACAACTAAAGATGGTTACTTAAAAATTCCATCACACACTCGTCTTAAGATATTTTAAACTCTCTCATTTTAAAAACTCCATATTATTATCGTTTAATATCTAGTAAGAATGGTACAATAAGTTTAACATCAAATTTTGGTTGGTGAGACTAAGACTTAAAACACATTATCAATAAACTATAGAACTGTTAGTAGTATTATTCATGATCTCCAATTGTAAATTAGTTATATAATTAATAGAAACAGTAGTAGAAATATGAGAAGACTGTGGTTGATTCAAACAAATAATTTGGTCAACTTGTTTTTACAGTAATGAGATTGTGACATTCTACCTTCACAAAGTCATGACTAGTTTTTGGGTTAAAATATAATAAGAATAAAAAAGAGGAAAAAAAAAAAGGTTATGGGGATGAAAACCCGTTGTAAAGCATCTTTTGGCAAAAAGGAACAATCTCAAGACAACAACTTTAAAAAAGGCAATTAGCAACGATAATATAAATTTTAATATTTAAATTTTAGGTGATGTTTCTTATTTGCTTTGGTTATGTGATATATAAAATTCTACAAAATAAAAATAAAAATAAAAATTGCCAAATCTGAATGCCCCGCCCATATCCTCTTCCCGTTTCATAGGTGGACTAGCATGAAAGTTTACTTAAATTGGGGAAATTGACGTGTGTTTTACAATTACACTGTCCCCTAATCTCATTGATATTTTTTCTTTATATATAATATAGGCGGTGACGTGAGATTTATGTCAGTTTAAATGCACCGACCATATTGATAAAAGCCATGGGCATGTGTTTGATTGTGTAATTTTTTTTATTTTATTTTTATATTCTAGGCGGCCTTTAATTATTTGGGTTTCTTCGATAAAAAATCCTATCGGATCTTTTCTCGATCAAATGAACTTCGTGGAGGTGAATATTTGGAATATAATTGGATTAAATTAAGACGAAGCACAATTATGAATTGATGTCCATGCATGAAAATGGGGTCATATGACGTCTCTCGAAACAAATGTCGAAGATGGTTTTCTTAAAAGGTGGTCAAATGATAAAAAATTCATATATCATACAGTGCACATAGCATCTCATTAGTGAATCACATTTTAGTTTTTTTTAATGACCAGGTCTGTTATTGACAATTTCGGGACATTAGCTAAAATAATAAAATAAACTTTTATCTTCCTTAAAAGTTTAAAAAAAAAATTTGGACTCTTAAGAGTTAAAAAGAAATTTTTTTGACCCCTTAAAATTTTAAAAATAACATTTTAAATCTCTTTCAACTTTAAGCCCTAGGCGATCGTACCTTCAAACGCCCCTAAGACCAGGCCTTCTTTTCACTTAAATAAAATTATTCATATTTATTTTTCAGTATTGAATATTAATATTTTATTTAGTAAATTATTATCCATCTTTAAAAAAGGAAAGGGCTTGTTGAGTTTGACCTTAAAAGGCCTAATGTGTCTAAATGGGCTCATCAACACCTAGTTTGCCGCCCGTTGAATTAGATTTACAACTTAGCTCGTTAAAACCATTACTATCACGGACCTTGAGCCCAACACAACCACAATTTCTTCGCTTCAAGGAGCTGAAGCTGCATCTTCTTTGGTTTCTTATTGCATTTGGGCATTCAAGTTGAATTTTGTGACATCTTTACCTGAACAAGTTATTGAAATTTGAAGAAGAACCGAAAGTTGTTTATATCTTTCTGTTTTCCAGGGTGCTTAGGGAGTTGACTTGCAGTAAGGGACGAGTCAATGCGTCTTCTTTATTTGCCTGCCTGTCAGTGCAGAGAAGAAGGGAATGATGGTCTCTAACACCTCTCAGTATCGATTATCCAAGCAAGCTTAGGCATTGGCTACACAGTGCACTACGCTCGGTGCACGCAAGTGATAGCAACCGCTATCCTCTCACCATGCGCCCTTTGTTTTCTTCCCAGCGCAGTGTCCCGATGTTCCAAGAGCATAACAGTTACCACACTAAGGCCTAAGCTATCCAAATTCCATCTTGTAATGGACAATACGGTTTAGCAGTTAATTCGGAGAATTGTTCGAGAAACTAATCTTATCCTATATCTTTGGTAGATATTCGGGAATTTTGGTGGAATTTATATCATCCAAACATGTTAATGTTTTCAATTTAATCTAATATTATCTTATCAAACACATTTTAAAATAAATTCAAAATGAATTTATCTAAACTTCTGTCTATCCTATATGTAAAGGGATTGGATACTATCCAATATTTTGTCATCCTTACATTAATCACCATTCTTAAAATTAAATTGGCATTAAGCTCTTTAGATTGTTTTAGAACAGCAATTGAATTTATTCGTTTTTTTTTTCTTATTTTTTAGTTTATTGTCGAAATTTTTCATTTGGATGTTTATATGTTTGTGTGAAACTTTTGTTGTTGTTTTTTTTTTTTTTTTTTTAATGTAAAATCAACTTTTATAATCAACTTTTTTAAAAAAATTATCAGAACTCCGCATGTCAAACCAACTAGTAAGACAATATTGTCACAATTTCGCCATATGGAGTAATGGAAAATTGGGTTTTGCACCAAGACAATACGTAACACTAATACCAATATTTTGCTCCAACTGTTATCATCTATCAATACACTATTATTTCTTGGATGGCTATACTGGACAGTTTGCCAACAAAGGGGAAATTATTTTCTTATGGTATGAATATTGATGAGAATTGCTCTCTTTATGGAGAGAACACCTCTTCTTTGATTATGCTTTTTCAAGATATGGGGAGAAATTTTGAAGTTGTGTTAGTTGCATAGAAGAATAATAAGATGGCATCAAGAGCTGCAATGGACTGTTGCTAAGTTGAAAGGAAAGTCTCTTCTTACTCTCATTTTGAAGCTTGCTTGTAATTCACATATTTATATGATTTGGAAAGAAAGGAATAGAAGGATTTTCCAATGGTTGCAAAACACAGAATATAAAAGCTATAGTGAAAATTAGATTATTGGGGAAAAGTACAAATAGATTAGGAGGGGTAAATAATAGACTCTGTACAGATTAGAATATTATAGAATGACTTCTTCTATGTAGCTGTTGATTAGCATCATTGCTTTCTTAAAAATTCACATTAAAATATATTTAATAAAAAATATATAAACAAAACAAATTGGGAATCACATCAATAAAAATTAGTAAAGGTAAAATTGTATTTTGGCGCCTCTTAAAAATGATAAAAATTTGATTTAAATTTTAAAAATTATAAAAATAGAGGCTATTAAAATGGTGAAATAGTATTTTTACTATCGTAAAAATTACAATTTGATTTCGGCCCCCTTAAAAAAAATTTTTTGGCTTCGCCCTTGGTTATATGATACTACATTTCGAGTAGATTGGATTAGAAATCGATTGATGTATCAATTTGGAAAATGATTTTAAACTGATGAGATCAATAATTGGTACATACTATTTGAATTTACTAAAAACCGGTTTATTTTATAATATTTTTAATGATTTTTCAATTGAATCAGTGGCTTAACCAATTTAACTATCGATCTAGTTCTAAAAACATTGACTATATATATAAAAATTGTATTTAATTAAATTGGTGTCATGAGTTAACTTCACATTGACTTGATAAAAAATTATTTAAAAACTTTTTACAAGCATTAAATATTAATACAATGATGTTTTCGTCTTTTACTATTTTATATGAAATTTTAAAGTAAAACAATTAAAATTACAATGTTTAATAATTGAACTGCTAAGGAAAATTTATTCATAAACACTTTACAATTTTACTTGTAACTCAATTATTGATATATCGATTTTCTTTCACTTACATTGTAGATATAATAATATCTAGTTGTATAAACCTTATTTAAGTTGGATACCAATTTATTTGATTAATAACTAAAATAAATACACATTATGACATTATAGTTTTTAAAATACTTATTTTACCATTTCAACTAAGGGGTTTATTTTATAAATATATTTGTTAAATAATTGTGGTATATTCATATATATATATATATATTTTTTTTTAATTTATCGTTAAAAATACACTGCATTCACCCGATATAAATATAATGGAAAAAATTATACAAATCCATGAATGACAGTTGTATACTGTGAGATTGAACTCCAGACTTTTTTTAAGAAAATGACATTTGAGAAATTTTTGGAATGTTGTAAAGCTTAGGGAAAAAAACGGAAGGTAAATTCATAAATCATAACCAACCAACCGACAAGACGGCGAAGGGCCAAATATCACGCGGTTGAAGAATATTTCATAGCGAAAGCCGTTGTATAGGTCCAAAAACACTAAGCGGCTTCTTTGAACTTAAAAAGATTGGCCACAAGAACCTTTAATGCATTCTTCATGAGATTTAAACCATAATATCTCTTTGCAACACTTCTTTCCTTTTCGTTTTTATCTGATTCTTTCCTCGATCAAGAATGTTTGTTACTTAGATTCCATTTCTGTTTTTTTTTTCTTTCTGGTTATTATATTTGAACAGAGCAAAGACTTCAAGCGTATATGTTTTAACTATTTTAGCGATCTTTTAGAAAAAGGAAGAAAAATGGGTTTGCTGAGCACTATATTCGGTATTTTGTGTGGTTTTCTGAACTCTATATTTGGTCTTTTTGCCTTCGGAATTGGAACTTCAATTGGGCTCGTCATTGGCTATTACGCGTTCATAAACGCACTGCCCACTGATGTTGAGGTCTGGTTCTGTTTCGTTTGAATTCTCATTATGTTTTGCTTCTATTATTTTCGTGTGGATTTTGATAACTTTTTTTTGGTTCTTATGCATTATGCTTTTCATCATTTTTTTTGTTTGAGTGAAGCGCTATTTCATGGGTGGCTGTTCTTGTACTTCCATAAGCGGCTGTAAAATTTACCCATTTTTTAGTTGAAAAATGAATATAAGATAAAAACTTCATTCTAGGTGATCAACAGTTTTTCATTATGGTCTGATAAATATATGAGATCCTATTCGTTTTTTCAGCCTATTTTAGTTTCTGGATTCTCTCTCCAGTTTCAATGCCCAAATATCACTACTTTTTAGTGTCATTATGACATTGAAAGTTGCATATTCACCATTTTAAGTTGAAAAACACTATTGTGTAATGATCACAGGAGCGTAGGCTTTAGGTTTTTCTAGGAAAATTTTCAGATTTTTTAGGCTTTTCTAAATAGTGATATGATATCCCACTGAGCGTTTTGGCGTGGAAGCAAAACAACATCGTAAATTGTCCCCAATATGATGATTCAACCAGTTGAACATTGATAAGATGGTTGCATTGTTTCTTTTGGTTGTTAAACATGTCTGTTTAGGATGTAAAAGTTTGTCCTTTGGTCGAGGATGACTTGGAAACTTTGCAGCGATTGATTCCAGAGATCCCCTTGTGGGTCAAAAATCCAGATTTCGATCGTGTATGTTATTCTTGCTATAGGTTCTTATTTCCTTTGGGATTTCTGCAATGTTATGTCTTAACTGAATTAACTTATGCAACAAGGTTATAACTGTGTTTCTCTGAAGGTTGACTGGCTTAACAAATTTATTGAGAATATGTGGCCTTACCTGGACAGGGTATGTGTAACTCTAATGATCTTTTATCTGTTTCATTTGTTTGGCTTTACCTTTCTGAAATCCTTGCTGAGTTTTAACACTTCAAGTTTTCTAGGCAATTTGTGCAACTGCCAAGAATATAGCAAAGCCAATTATTGATGAGCAAACTCAACAATACAAAATTCAATCAGTTGAATTTGAAACTTTCACTCTCGGTACCATACCACCTACTTTTCAAGGTTGACTCCTCTTCCCCTAACAGATATTCCTGTATCTTCACACTCATAAAGCTCAACTCATATGGCGCATAAAATATGTTTCCTTATATGATCACTTGATTTGACTTCTTTTCTGCATTCAAAGGAGAGATATTTATCCCAGACATCAGAGTATTATGATAGTCATGATGGGAACATTAGAAGCTTGTCTTTAGAGTGTGGCACTTATGTTGAAAAGATTGAAGCATGCTATGTGTCTTGATCAGACTTTAGACTGACAAAAGTTGACAGTGAGGTTCTGAGTTATATATATATATATGAATAACCCTTGCATTTCATTTGTGATGAACAACTAGTTTTCAGATTGGAAGAGAAGCTTTCAATACTGAGGATTTGTAAGGGAAATGAGTCAGAACAATGGCCATTTGTAGTATAATAATTGAAGAAAAGTATTGAAAGCACTTACTTGGAACATGATTGCTTATTGTCATTTAGAATATGCATATGGTGGTTATGATGTTGTTGGGTTCTATGCACAAAATGCATTCCATTCTCTTCTTTTCCCTTGTACTTATCGCACAATATTATAGCGTGATACTCACTGTTGATTTAATCATATCCCAGGAATGAAAGTCTATACCACTGATGACAAGGAACTGATCATGGAACCATCAATTAAGTGGGCAGGGAATCCTAACATCATTATCGCAGTTACAGCTTATGGATTAAAAGCCACTATTCAGGTATTTGCTAGTGTAATGGTGGATTAAGAGAAAGAAATATGCATGATGAGACGTGAAAGAAATGTCTAGTCGTGTATACACTATGTATATCTGTCTGTTCCCCTCTCATGAACAGTAGTGCAAGCATGTGAAACAAAATGGTTAAGCAGGAGAAAGAGAGAATCTATTTATGGTTCCAGTGGGGAGTACTGATTTTCTAAATGTTTCAGGTTCTTGATTTGCAAGTATTCGGTATACCTCGAATCACTCTGAAGCCTTTGGTTGGTATCTTTCCTTGTTTTGCCAATATATTTGTCTCCCTAATGAACAAGGTATGCTGTATTTAACAAAGCCATACATGGTTATTTATTCAGTAATTAAGTTTGTCCTGCATTATTGCTCATTTGGAAAATGTTATGTATTTGATGCTGATGACATCTCTAAGCATCGTTCTTGTTAGGAGAGGTTTTTTTAATTTATCATCATCTCCATTTACTACGAATTAATGTTATTAACTTTATTGCATGTCTTTATTTTCTGTCTGTCCAAAGCTTTATCATGATTCAGTTCGGCATAAAAGGTATAGGAGAAGCATCACCCAGACAATTGTAGACTTCTAGTGGCTGAACAAAGATCTCCTTACCTCTTTCTTTCCCTTCCCTTCCTTTTTCTCTTAATCTTCTATTTTTATTTTGTAGCCACATGTTGACTTTGGGCTGAAGTTACTTGGGGTGGATCTTATGGCCATTCCAGGGTTATACAGGTTTGTCCAGGTAATACTTCATTTCTTTTATCTTCTTGCAATAGATCAAGTGTTGCGTTAGAGAACACTGTTATTTACCTTATGGATGATGGTTAACTGCTCCGGCCTCCACCTTGGTTATATACGCCAAATATTATGCCCATTTCTCTGTCCCCCATTCACTTTTCCAATGGGAAGGGAAGTAGAAACTGCATTCATATATCGAATCTATATGCCAGCCATAGAATGCCATCGGCCCCCTTTATTTTCCAGGAATCCTGTTTGCAATCTCAATACAACCCAAATATTCTTTTATAAATATCCAGGAGCTCATAAAGGATCAGGTTGCAAATATGTACCTCTGGCCTCAAGCCTTGGAAGTGCAAATAATGGATCCTGAACAGTAAGTGTGTTTATTCCAGGCTTTCAAGTTACAGATGAGATTCTATCTCTTGCTAACATTTCGTTAATTGGCAGAGCTTTGAAGAGACCTTTAGGAATTCTTGATGTGACAGTTGTGAGGGCAGTGAAGCTTCAGAGGAAAGATCTCCTTGGCAAATCAGATCCTTATGTGAAACTAAATTTAAGGGAGGAAAAAGTAGCGTTCAAGAAAACTACAGTGAAACGCAGCAACTTGAACCCTGAATGGAATGAGGAATTTAGTTTCGTTATTAAAGATCCAGCAACTCAAGTTTTGGAGTTAAGGGTCTATGACTGGGACCAGGTATGATCCTTTTTATATGTTTTCTAGATTAATTGTAGGTTCCAAGGTTGCTCCTAATGCGACCAGCATAACCTTTCTATTTGGTGTCGTGATGTGCAATGATAGTACACTTCACTGTTCTTTCTGTCCTATTGGAAGACTTTACTTAATTTGATAGCATCTAAAGCATTCCAAGCTAACCTGATACTCATGTATGCATGCCTATGTATGTTCCATAATGTAATTTCAGTATTTCTCAAGCTGTATGTATTAACTGATTCAGGTTGGCACTCATGAGGAGATGGGCCTAAATGTAGTTCCATTGAAAGATCTTACACCTGATGAGCCAAAAGTTTTGACTCTTGTTCTGCTGAAAACTCTGAACCCAAATGATCCACAAAATGACAAGCCACGTGGGCAGCTTGTCATCGAACTCGTGTACAAACCTTTCAAGGAGGATGAGATGTTAGATGACATTGACGATTCAGGTATGATGGAAAAAGCTCCAGAAGGAACACCTGCAGGTGGAGGTTTGCTTGTAATTATTGTGCATGAAGCTCAAGATCTCGAAGGGAAGTACCACACAAACCCACATGTGCGTTTGTTATTCAAAGGGGAGGAGAGAAAAACGAAGGTATGCGCCATAAAATCTCTGCTTTAAATATTGTGTTCAAGCATTTTGACTGAGGAAAACAAATTGTGCGGAATTCTGGTGCCAAACTTCCAGTGCATCTTAGTCTTTTAACACTGATGTTTAAAAATAAAAGATTAGGCAGTTTCCAAATCCAGGATGCATTATTGGTTGTGAATCAGCAATGTTGCCTCTTTTATATTTTTGCCTGCATGAGCTTCGTGTTCCTTGTTATTTGTCATGCAGCGTATAAAGAAAAACAGAGATCCAAGATGGGATGAGGAATTTCAGTTTAGGTTAGAAGAACCACCCACAAATGATAGACTTCACGTAGAAGTTTACAGTACCTCTTCCAGGATAGGGCTACTGCATTCCAAGGTTTGCTTCCGATTGCATTTATTCCAACCATAGTGTGCAAATGGTTCTGTTATCTTTGTATGATGGGGATTGTTTTCTTCTTTTGTCGATGTTTTTTTTCTTATCTCATTAATAACACTAAGTATTGTGACGACGTTTGGACTTTCATTTTTTTATCATATTGATAATTCACCAGATCATGGTGCATAACAAGCTTCTGTTTCTTCCTCTCTTTTTTTCCTTTTTTGTAATGAAATAACATTACTTCGCATGTTTTACCAGGAATCTTTGGGTCATGTTTCTATAAACCTAGTTGATGTTGTTCATAACAGAAGAGTCAATGAGAAGTATCAACTCATCGACTCCAGGAACGGTCGGGTTCAAATTGAGTTGCAGTGGAGAACTTAAGTATGCCATAATTTGGTTTTTTCATGAAGTTTGTAAAGGAGATTAGTCCAGATGTTTTATGTTGCTAGCAACTAGAGCATTGCTCACTATGTTTTTTATTATGTTGTTTCTGTTAATCAATGTTTCTTGGCTCTGCTTTTAAACATGTTAATGTCAATAACTCATTTTCCTTGCAAAATATCTCCATGAATACACTTTTCTAACTTTTTGAAAATACAACCTAATATATCAACTTATTTCCTTTGGGCCTTGCTGCCCATTTAAGCAACTCACTAGGGCGCTATCAGCAGGCTTAGCGATCTAGGCCTACTATAGTTCAAAAGATGAACAAAAACAAGACTGGCTGCAGATGTGACCTTTGTCCAATACTGCTGCACTCTTATCCTTGAACGCTGCTGAGAAATGACTGCCGTGTTTATATATATCATCTATTAATTGGGCGATGGTGCTCAACCCCCAAACTGCTAAAACAAGTAAAAGTAGGCAAAGATGCTTCAAAGCTGTCGAATAGTATGCAATATTTTCTTTCCATATTGGCTACATATCGAGCCAGAGGGGTTGGGCACGTAAGTTACTAACTAAATCACTTTGGGGGCGTTCATAAGAAAATAAAAAAAGATAAAAAAAGCTTTGTTATGCCTAGTGGACCAATGCCAACAAAGCCTTAGGGAACCTCAACTCTTTTCCTACCTTTTTTTGGGTCAAATCTGAGATTATATGCTAACAAAGATTTCATTTGCATCTGGTAGACAAAGTTACAGAATTACGAACTTTGAGATCTAGAACAAGAAAAAGAATGTGGAAGCCATCGGCGGTACAGCTTTTGTAAAATACTAATAATTATTCAAGGGAAGTGGAACGTGGGAGCTCATTGTCTCCTTCAAAGCACTACAAGCAGTAATCGTTTATCATGTACCTTCCAACATCGATATATTTAAGGGTATATTAAATTTGGATGGATTCTCCATTTCTGTCAATCATTTAACCATGCACGAATGAAGAAGGAGAGCTCCTAAAATTAAAAATGGAAAGGCCAAACCTAAATACCCAAATAGGTTTTGTCGCTCTAAAAGTTGGTATCTTTATTCCCTAAAACACTCGCTTAATATTCTTAGCATAGAATTCTCCACTAACCACATACATACAACCCATATTTTTACAAACCGAATAAGAATTTATGCTGCTTCTATTGTAGTGGATCTTAAATAAAGAGAATAAATGCTTGTCTTCCTTAACACAGTTCGTGCGGCGCTCATTTTCTTAAGTAGTAATCTACAAGGAAACAAGTTTTCTCAACTCTTTTTTCCCCAGAATAAAGATACCCCACCAAAAAATTAAAAAAAAAGAAAGTTACTTTAGGCAAAGGTTTTGATATATAATACTACTACAAAGTCCACGATTTGATTTCGAATAACAGTTTTAACATATTTAAATTTTGATTTAGCATCTCATTTTCAAATTAGTTCCTCCAGAAAGTTAAATATGCTGAAACTGGAAGATACCAAAAAACTGTTTGACCAAAGATGATGAAGAGTTTCCACCATTGCCATTGGTCGTGATGAAGAGGGGTTGTGTAAGGCTGCAGGCATTAGAGTACTATGGTCCCACCAGTGGACGATCCAGATTAGATAAAAACAACAAAAGGAGTGGACTTTTAGCTCTCAACCACACGGGAGTCAGAGGGGAAAAAAAAGGTGATTCTTCGGGAAAGGGCATAGGTCCAGAAAAAGCCAATCCTCAGTCTTCATCAGTTCTTCTAAAAGGATAGGATCCACATTGATATTTGGTGACCCCGAAAGCTCCAAGACTTAACTTTCTTACCCACGTAAAAATAAAACTTGGATGTAGTGGCGTTTAAACTCAAATTTCAATCCTACAAGAAAAATAGCTGGATTACAATATATACCATACGACGTTGCTTTCATGATTTTATCCAAGGAAACGACATAGATTCAAGGTCGTCCTTGAGCCACAAACTTGTGAATTTTTTTACCAGGGATATTAAAAACTGAGACGGGGCTGAGCCTGTCCTTCAAACTGCCGGATCACAACGTCAAAGTACTCTTATCGCCTATTGCTATTGGATCAGTTTACAGTACCTTCATAATTCCCTTTTTGGATAAATACCTTTACTATTTCACGGTTTATCTATCAGACCCACTTAAATAGTACGATCAATCGTTTTAACTCCGAAAACATTAACGATTAAGTCATCCAATGAGGACGTCAGTTTTGACTCGCAATCTTGAAGAGCTGACAGAGCATTAAAAAGTAAAACTCTGAAAACAAATCAATGTTTTTTTACCATTAAAGCAAAATCAGTTTTTCCGGTCATAAAACAAACTCAATGTTTTTTTTTTTTTTTTGGGTAAAAAAATGTCCTCGTTGCTCGTCTTTTTTTAATTTTAATTATAGAAACTTAATTTTTTCTATCAATCTAATTTTAAAAAAGTAAAGTTTAATTTACAATAACTGTTAATTGATTTCATCAAATTTAATTAGTATCTTCTTCTTCTTCTTTTTTGATAATTTGTGCCTTGTATTTGGACAAAATAGTAAACTGCTACATTTACTTAGTTTTCCCTCTACATTAGCCAGTATGTAGCCATCCTCAAACCCGATACTATACATAATCTGTTGCTTACATGGTTGCTATTATTAACATTTTTTTTCCTAATTCCTTCTTTCTCTCCGTATTATATAAATAAAAGAGCTCAAAGTAAACTTCAGAATCAAAGTGAGCAATAATTTTCGTTTTATACATACCATAATAGATCTTTGCAAAATTCCTCCCCGTATTTTCTTTTTTGAAGCGCATTCAAAGAAAATGTAATTTCAAATTCATGCTCCTTATTGCTAAAAGTGTAGGTTCTATCCCCACACCTCTCAAATAAAATTCACTTTTATTTCGTTGTCAGCTTGTCTAATATTGCCATCCAAATAATAATTGAATGCCTTGGGATATGAAATGAATGTCATGCCAGATATACTATGAGGATGAAATTTGATCTCTATCCATAAGAATGAAATACATTTTATGATCAGTCATTTATTTTTTTGGAGAGCACTTATGATGAAAAAATTAGTCACTGCAATCGACAGTAAACACTTTAATTTTGATAAAAAATAATATCATACCATCATGAAATATACTTTTAAATATTAAAAATTCACATGCTTAAATTAAAAAAAAAGTTTATTAACAGTATTATAAATTAAAATTTAATTTTAAAATCAAACAAATAAAACTAAAATTTTAAATAAAAAGTTGAGCAACTAAATTTTAAAATATTCAAAATGTAAAAGGATTGAGGATAAAATTAACCTTTTTTTTTTTTTTTTTTTTTTTCATTCAAAATCAATAGATTTGTTTTGAACAAGGCAAAATCGAAATCAATGTCAACGCATCGTGTGCTACCATCGTGAAATATTGTAATGTACGGTGGGAACCAGGAGCCATACTGGGTTGCAGGGTGTTACGGGTTCCATGTAATCAGTACTCTCACTCTCTGACTTTTGAAATTTTGTATTTGTTTAATTTCATATCTAAAAATTCGATACTTTGGGGACTACGATTCGCTTTACAAAGCACTGCACAACTCTACTTAACGTAGCTTCTCAGGATTGAGTTGCACTGCATAGAGTTAACGCTACATTCTCTTCTCTCTCTCTCTCTCTCAGCAAAGAGAGGAACTGTGGAATACCAAGAAATGAGAAGCCTTTACAGTTATTTTCTTCTCTGTATTTCCCTCATTCTTCTACTAATCTCTACCACCATCAATGGTTACAGTGATCTTGAAGTTCTGTTGAAGCTCAAGTCTTCCATGATTGGACCCAAAGGTTCTGGCCTCCAGGACTGGCGATCCTCTTCTTCTCCGTCGGCTCATTGCAATTTCTCCGGCGTTAAATGCGATGAGGACTCCCGTGTTGTTGCTCTCAATGTGTCGTTTCATCCTCTATTTGGCTCCATTCCTCCGGAGATTGGGCTTTTGAACAAGCTGGTGGACCTCACTATTTCAACGGTTAATCTTACAGGGAGTATTCCAGTGACGATGAGGAGCTTGACTTCTCTCAAGATTTTCAACATCTCCAACAATGCTTTCTTAGGGGATTTCCCTGGAGAAATACTTACAGGTATGACTCAGCTTGAGATTCTCGATGCTTATAACAATAACTTCACGGGTCGTCTTCCCCTTGAGGTGGTGAACCTGAAAAATCTAAAGCATCTATGTTTTGGAGGCAACTATTTCACGGGAGAGATACCGGAGAAGTACTCTGACATCCAGAGCTTGGAATACTTGGGTCTAAACGCCATTGGTTTGAAGGGTAAAAGTCCTGCATTTTTAGCTCGTCTAAAGAATCTGAAACTCTTGTATCTTGGATATTACAACTCCTACGACGGAGGAATTCCTCACGAGTTTGGATCATTGAGTCAACTCCAACTCCTGGACATGGCAGCCTGCAACCTCACCGGCGAGATTCCTGTGAGCTTGAGCAATTTGAAACACTTGCACACGTTGTTCCTTCAGCAGAACAATCTGACGGGCCGTATTCCTCCTCAACTCTCCGGTTTGATCAGCTTGAAATCGCTTGATCTTTCCATAAACGAGCTAACAGGGGAGATACCCTTGAGTTTCTCTGCCTTGCAAAACATTACACTCATCAACTTGTTTAAAAACAATCTCTACGGTCCAATCCCATCATTCGTTGGTGATTTTCCCCACCTCGAAGTGCTTCAACTGTGGGGGAACAACTTCACGCTTGAATTACCGGAGAACCTTGGCCGCAACGGGAAGCTTTATAGGCTTGACGTTACTTCCAATCACCTCACTGGGAGCATACCACGGGACTTGTGTAAGGGAGGGAGGTTGGATTGGTTAGTTCTGATGGATAATTTCTTCTTTGGTTCACTCCCTGAAGGACTCGGTGACTGCAAGTCTCTTACCAAGATTCGTATCATGAATAACCTTCTCAATGGATCAATTCCGGCTGGGATTTTCAACTTGCCCTTGCTGACTATGTTTGAGGCCGACAACAATTTCTTCTCCGGTGAATTCCCATCCCAGATGTTGGGTGCTTCGTTAAATCAGTTAAAAGTTTCAAATAATAAGATCACTGGTAAAATCCCTCCAGCAATCGGTAATTTGGGCTCTTTGCAAATTCTATCTCTTGGAATGAACAAGTTTTCAGGTGAAATTCCTGAGGAAATCTTTAAAATCAAGCCACTTTCAAAGATCGACCTCAGTGACAACAATCTTACTGGTGAAATCCCTCCTTCGATCTCTCAGTGTGCTTCACTTACTGCAATTGATTTCAGTCAGAACAATCTCATTGGTGAAATTCCAAAAGGGATTAAAAATTTGATGGATTTGAGCATTCTCAATTTCTCGAGAAACCAGCTAACCGGTGAAATCCCTGGTGAAATCCGAGACATGATAAGTCTCACAACTCTCGATCTTTCTTTTAATAATTTCATTGGTAGAATCCCCACCGGCGGCCAATTTTTAGCCTTCAACGGCAGCTCGTTTATTGGGAACCCCAATCTCTGTCTACTGCGCCGCAGTACTTGTCCATCTTTGATGAACCAAGCTAAAGGTTCAGGTCATGGGCAAGCAGCAACTTTCACTGCTTCAAAGCTCATTATCACAATCATCACGCTAATCACAGCTTTGTTGCTGACGATCGTCACAGTGTACAGAATGAGAAAGAAGAAGCTCGAGAAATCACGAGCATGGAAGCTCACTGCTTTCCAAAAGCTAAATTTCAAAGCCGAGGACGTGCTGGATTGCTTGCAGGAAGAGAACATTATAGGGAAAGGTGGAGCTGGGATCGTGTATCGCGGTTCCATGCCAGATGGTCTCCTTGTTGCAATTAAAAGGTTGGTGGGTCGTGGAACTGGAAGACGCGACTACGGGTTCTCGGCGGAGATTCAAACTCTGGGCCGAATCAAGCACCGGAACATTGTGAGACTGTTGGGTTACGTATCGAACAAGGACACGAATCTGTTGTTGTACGAGTATATGCCCAATGGGAGCTTGGGAGAAATGTTGCATGGGTCAAAGGGTGATCATTTGCAATGGGAGAGGAGGTATTCAATTGCCGTGGAGGCTGCCAAGGGACTGTGTTATCTTCACCATGATTGCTCTCCCCTGATTATACATAGGGATGTGAAGTCCAACAATATACTGCTCGATGAATATTACAAAGCTCATGTTGCTGATTTCGGCCTGGCTAAGTTTTTGCAGGATGCTGATGCCTCCGAATGCATGTCCTCCATTGCTGGTTCCTACGGCTACATCGCACCAGGTTTGAATTCACCCATTTTTATTTCGCCTTACATCGCATTACGTTACCTGCCATATGTATGTAATAAAATACTTTTGGGCCAAGCTAACGAGCAGCCTAGCATAGATTATAAACCAGTATAATCTTGCCTGCAATGGGCTTTAGATAAAAGTACTACTAATGATATATATACACACAACAGAGTACGCTTACACACTGAAGGTGGATGAGAAAAGCGATGTGTACAGTTTTGGTGTGGTGCTGCTGGAGCTGATAGCAGGAAGGAAACCCGTGGGGGAATTTGGAGACGGGGTGGACATTGTGTGGTGGGTCAGGAAGACTATACCACAACACGCTGATCCTGCTTCAGTGTTGGCAATTGTAGACCCCAGGTTGAGTGAGTACCCATTGACGGGTGTCATCCATCTGTTCAAGGTAGCCATGAAATGCGTCGAAGAGCAGAGCTCTGCTAGGCCCACCATGAGAGAAGTGGTGCATTTGCTCAACAATACTCCACAGTCTACCCCAAGGCCATGCCTACTTTCCACTTGATGCTCATTGCATTTGGTCAGTCTTCAGCTCACTGGCCGTTGTAGTAAAAATAAAAAAAAAAGAACATAGGAAACTGTAATAATTTTCTAACCATGCAAGGTTTTGGGTATTAGAAAAATGCCACGTTGACCTTCCATAACGGGGGATAATTGTGTTGTGTGTTCATTTTCTTATATTTGTAATTGTACCGCTGTTGCATACTTTTTGTACCATATATTTGTCTGAGGTTTGACCTAACCTGTTTAAAAAGCTCTTTATTTAAGCTCTCTTTAGCAGCTTCAATGCAACTGACTACTAACCTTCCCATGCAAGTTTGATTCAGATTCAACCTCCCAATTTCCTTCAACTATTAGGCTTAATAATAATAAGAAAAAGCAAATTGGCTAATTGAGCCTCCCCTCGAGTCTAGTTTTGACTATTGGGCCTAACTTCGTAAAACCGAAGTTTCAAATTGTAGTCCATAATGATATCTCCTTTGACCTTTTGATTTTCCCCGAAAATTCAAATCATATTTATTTTCCGCCATCTTTGCTTGAACGGTGAGAGCGGTGAGAGAAGTGCAATGGAGGCGAATACTACAACACCATGTTCTTCCTCCGTCACCGTCCGTCGAAACCCACGCCGTAAGGCCAGGGATACGTCCTTATTTAGTACATCTCGACTTCCCTCCCAGTCCACTTCCTCCTCTGATTTACCTCAAATTTCTTCTTTTCCATTTCAAGACATTCTTTCAGAAAAAATCCAGCAAAATTCTCCCACCATCATCACAGCTACCTCGCCTTCACCGCCGCAACATTCAGTCCTAGAAAACCTCAAGGTGTATTTGAGAATCCGTCCTCTCGTGCCTCTGAAAGGTTCAACAAAAAATGCGGGAGAACAATATGAAAAGTCGAGGCAGAAAAATGTATGGCCTCAAAATCTATCCAAGAAGAATAGTGTCAAAGAGAAGAAAATTACAAAGAAGAAAAGTAATGAGAGTTGTATTACGGTGAGCGAGGATCTTCGTTCGGTTACTTTATTACCTCCTCCGCCGCTACAAGAAACTAAAAGGATTAAATCGGAGGTCTTCGAAGGGTTTTCTTACGTGTTTTCAGCTGAATCGACTCAGGTATATGCTTTCCCTTCCGTAATTATATTATTTTGATATGCATCTTTTTTAATAGTATACAATTTATTCTGATGGAGTTGATTTTGGCAACTTGGTGTAGTCCGAAGTGTTCGAGAAGATGGTGAACCCGTTGGTTGAGGACTTCCTCGGCGGTAAAAGTGGAATGTTGGCTGCATTGGGACCAACGGGCTCCGGCAAGACTCATACAGTTTTCGGTAGTCCCAGGGAGCCTGGTATGGTTCCTCTGACACTCAAACGGATTTTCAAGTCCGCTCAACGGTGTGACTCCCAGTCCTCAAGGTGATCTAGGATCTCCCAAACCTATAAATGAAACATTTGACATTGAATTATGCATTTATTTTTATAGGTATAAAACCTTTGCAGGCGATTTTACTTATCGATTTTTGAAATATGTGCGGAGCGAGGCAAAGCCGAGAGGATATGTGATTTATCCTCAGATAAACCAGATCTTTCTATGCAGCAGGCAGCCATTAAAGGGCTTCTAGAGGTTTTTTTCCCTTTCTTTTCCTATATATTTATGGTAGGAAAATAGTTGATATGATGTTTCCTTTATTGATGCAAACAGGTTCCAATTCATGATGTTGCGGAGGCAGAGCTGTTGATAGCTCGTGCTCTTCTGAAGCGTTCTACAGCTACAACAAATGCCAACAGCCAGTCAAGGTGAATGACAAATTACACTCTCATTTTATTATCTGATTACTACACGTTTAAATTGATCAAAATGCAACTTTTATTAATTGATTCCTGGTTGGCGTCATTGCAGCCGTTCCCAGTGCATCATCAACATACGGGGAGGATCTGAAATAGCTGATGTAGAAACCGATGAGCAATCAAATTCTGCTGTTTTATCTATTGTTGATCTTGCAGGAGCTGAAAGAGAAAAGCGAACTGGAAATCAGGTTGAAAATTCTATGAAAAAACAGTCGTGTAGTATCTATAAATAACCGTTGTATCTATAAATGCTCGTAAATATATGTAATACTGCTATTTAAACTTAGCGTAAGCTTCTAAATTTTTGTTTGCCAATAAATTTTTGTATCATTTCAATGGAAGTTTTAACTTAGCTAAATGCATAATTCTGGGATGAGACGTCAGGAAAGTTTTGCAACTACTTTAGATTTGGTTTTGGACGGTATTTTGAGGTGCTGATGTAAGCATTTGTGTTTTAAATTTTTGTACACAATGCAAAATTAGATTGTGATAAGTTGGATTGATATCTGCTAGTTCAACAATTTTGAGGGAGTCGATTAGTATTAGAAAAGGTCAATGACTTGTGTATCCAGATTAATGTTAGCTTGGCTATTAATGAAAATTGCATGTAAGCTTTCTGAAACAAATATCTTATTGCAGGGAGCAAGATTGGCTGAAAGCAATTTTATCAATAATACATCCATGGTTTTTGGTTTGTGCCTAAGAGTAAGTGCCTTCAACGTGTTTCCTTGACCTTCTAGGCATTCTCAAGTCTCTTGTTGATCAGTATTTCTCTATCACATATCTGCTTGACGTTTGTTGTAGTTTATTTGTTGATTCACTTCTCCATAGCTTACTTTAAAATCATCTTTCTCTATCTTACTCTTTCAGCATTTGTTTGACTTTTCTTTATCTCTATATTCAGTCTTTGTTTGAGCACCAGAAGAATCCGAAGAAGGCACTGCAGAAGCACTTCCAAAATTCTTTGGTAATGCTTTATTTGATTAATTATATGTTTAAATTATTTGATATAGTTTTATTTTCCCATTTAACTCATATTTTCCAATAGATGCATGATCTTCTTTTAACTTTACATGTTTAGCAGTGATAGTTGGTAATTTGTATGGCTTTATTTTCATGCAGCTGACGAGGTACCTGCGAGATTATTTGGAAGGCAAGAAGAGGATGACACTGGTATGTGGTCTTCATGTTTCAATTTCATTTTTAGCTCATCCTGATTTCACCAGCTATTCAATTGTTGGAATTTTTATTGTGTTGCCAGCTTTTAACAGTAAAATCTGGGGAAGATGACTATATAGATGCATCATACTTACTAAGACAAGCTTCACCTTATATGAAAATCAAGTAATTCTCTCTCTTTTCCCTCAGTTTTCATTCTAAATTTAACCTATAGGCTTTTACTGTATTTATGTCTTTCTTTTAGGTTCACTAACATCGAGCCACAGCCCAATCTGCTCTGTAACAAGAGACAATTACAAGCAACCTCTAAAGCGGAGCAGTCCAAGAGAATGAAACTTGGCAACGTTGATGCGTCAATGGTATTTTCTATCCCCTTAAGAGTGTTGTTTGTTCTTTCCTGATTGCATTAGTCTTGCTTTCTCCTCCTTTTCTTCTGACATGTCATCTAGCTGATAATCAAGGTGTGTTAGCAACTTCTTAAGGTCCAATGTGATCTATGATATGGTATACGCATAGTATAATTTTACTTTTCTAACTTTAGTTTGAGAATGTCAGGTTATACATTTCTAACTTTAATTCCTATCTTGGAGCACGATGCTCTTTTTCCTTTTAACATTCTAGAGCATTTCCTATTAACTATATTCAACAAGTTTATAGCTGTAAGTCATTTGAGGTTTTCCATGTTCCTTGCATCATATCATGAAAGTGTGGTTTTAGAGACTAAACCATTATAAGCATGCTTTATCATTTATTCACATAAATTTGTTTTCAGATGGAAAGAAAGATTGTTGGACATGAAAACCGGCTTCCTGATGAAGGTTGTTCCTTCTTTTATTTTTGTTCTTTTTCCGTTTATCTACTTTTTCATATTTCCTTTATGAATTTTTAACATGTTTTCTAATTGCGTTATAGGGGATCTGACAAGCTGCAGTGCAGACTTAAAATGTAGTACACCTATAAAATTGAATTCTGATGACTTGGAGAGAACTCATCAGATTATGCAAAGTTTTGCCAAAGCTTTATGGAATGTTTTGAAGCAATATAATGAAAAACTGAAGGTGAGTTGTGGGTGGTTTGATTTGATAATCTTCCACTGAATCTTATGAAGCTTAGTATGGATTTTAAGTATGAACTCAATGATAACTTAATTAGAGGCCCTGTCATAATCAGGTTGCAGAGAGTGAAAACCAGATTCTAAGAGAAAATCTTAGGAATGAGAAGGAAAGATCTATTGAGATGGAGAAAGAGCTGAAGAATTTGAGATCCTGTTGTACTTGCTCTAAGGACAATTTAATGGCATCAACTATAGTAAAAGTAGTCGAGAATTTTGAGTCTATGGTGCATTCTGAACAACAGACATCTTGTGGTATTGATGAGGTATATGTAATTAGGTATTATTTAAAATGTTTTACAAAATTTCTAGTAACTGTTTTCTTACTTGCATTAACTTGGTATTTGGTTCCTGCATAATAATACTAATAGGGAAGAATTTGATTTGAACTTTTATCTATTGTATTAGGAAAAATTGGATTTGGATTCTTCCGATCGCATCAAATCTGAATGCAGTAGCAGTCCCAGAAAATTTGAATGTACTCCAGGAGAGGACCAAGTACTTTCTCTGATGCTTATGTGCTTTTTGTTCATTTAATATCTTTCTGGTTTCTTATATCTATTTTTCATCTACGAAAGAATTTGAATAGATTTTCTTCTTACAATATCTACCAAATTATGTTTCACGGAGTTTATTTACTTGAACAAGATTTTTGCAATATTTAGAGAAATAAAAAGTGCTCAGGAGAAAAAGGCAACCCTTCTCCAAGTCAAAAGCAGGACATGTGTTCTGAGGTACATAGATAATAGCCATTGATTAATATTTATCCAACTTTTATGTTATTATGTGCACGATCCTCCCATCCAAAAGGTGTCTTATTTAAGGTCAAATTTTCTTCTGAAATAACATGTTTCCCATATTCTGGTACTCTGGTTCTTGCTTCTTAAAATTGATAATACCTTGTCATGTGGGGATTCAGTTGTATAATTAGAGCTCCTTACAGGTTTCTTGTCATTGCATGTCTAGGGTGAAAAGGTCTAATTATGTTTTTTGTTTTATATTATCTAACCTATTTTTTGTTGTGTATAAAGGTATTAAATCAGAATATTCCTTCAAACTTGAGTGGGCCTGAATGCATTGATGAAGAGCAAGAGCATGAAGCCATGGTAGGCTGGCACTTTTTTTTTTTTTTTGAGAAATTACCTTTGGTGGAAAGAAAATTTCCCGTTCTTTTTCTTAAAGCTTCTGTAAGATGGATTTGTTTTCTTGGGTGGTCAGGTAAGAAGTTTGGAAACGGATGCTAGTTCTCCAAGCACTTGTGTTCCAAATGATAACTATCAGAGTTCTCAGGTAGGGTTATCACCAATTTCTGGATCAGGATTGCTAGATTATATATATGCCATGCATAATTCGGAGTGGCATTGACAGAAATATTGTATGGTGTCCAAATTAGATTCACGAAAGCGCTCCTGGGACTGGAAATATTCACGAGGATTTAAGTGAGCTAAATAATGTGGTTACTGAGCGTCTTGATCATAATTCATGCATAACAGGTCTGATATTGAAACTCAACTTTTATATTATGGACCACGATAATGAAACATTTTACATCTTAAAGGGCCCTTGTTACCGTTTCTCTCGTGGTTGCAAACTAGATAAGGGTCCTATCATACATGTTCTGTTGATTTGTTGGTTGATTTTTTTATTTCCTTCTCCTTCAGTCTGTTGTTTCACCATGAGTCTAATATGACTGATAATTTAAGCCTTTTAGGTGTTGCAGTCAGAAATTCAAGCAATGAAAGCAGTACATCTGTGCAGCCAGGTTGTCAGCTTGGTGAAAACGATGAGATTAGTGTCTGTTCCACGTCCTGCATTTATGTCAAAATTGACCATTAGTTTTTTCTTTTTCTTTGATAACATTTCTTGCTCTCTTTAGGACTCACTGGAGCTGCTTGTATCACTTAAGGATGTTGAACCAACTCAAAGGCAAGACCATGTTGATGTCCCCGATAGTGGAATAAGACCTAATATCTCCTGTAACTCTTCAAAGAAGGAGAAGCCAAAAAGGTACGTTTGGTGGATTTCATATCACAGTGATTGCCTGGCTTCTCGTTGGTGTTAGCATCTATCTTGTTTCACATAATTACTTGCTCATGAATTTTTTTTAATCACCCTCGGGCCCTTGCTATATATTTCACAAACAGGAGACTTTTGCCTAAATCATCCGTTCTAGTCAGAGAAATCAGCACCAGTGATGCTGATGAGTTTGAAAAACCGAAGGTCAGTTGATAATGCTCGTGATCTATTGTTTTGGTTTTCATCGTGATCTAAATGCACTTTGATAAGGGAGAGCTAGTAAAGATAATAAACTGAACCATAGGTGCAAAGCATATTGCACTTTGAGGTAGAGAATTCAGATTTGAATATCGGATATTACAGCGGTTGGGTGGGATTAATTTCACGGACCATAAAATGGAGATGAAATATGTTAATTAATAAATATAATAATAACAACTTATATTTGTTTATTCCAATGGAGAAACATCTCTTTAAATCTTTCTGCAGGGAAGTGGAGGTGGGAAGAATTTGGCTGCTTCCGAGAGGCAAAGGACTCAGGGCAGCATTTCTCTACTACGCTTACTAAAGAGTAATCTTCATCTCTAGTGTAACACCTTTTTATGTTTTACGTATGGGTTGCTTTTTCCTGTAAAAATGTGGGGCATTTTAAGGTTTTTGTTTGGACTCTACAGTTTAGGCAATGGTATTTGTTTGGTTAATGGTGTCTGTACCCTTTTCGGAAAAATTTTAATGCTTACTGCCGATGATGCCTCCTGAAGTTGAACGTCAGTGGCTCCATTTGGGCCATATACACAGTATATATAGTTTTGATTTGCATTCTTAAATATGGCCGTAATTAAAATCCAGTAATCACAGTATCTAGTTCCTTTACACTAGCCTGAAGTTTAGTTCAGTTTGCTTAGTATTTGTGTTGGAACAAAAGTTTGGATCACAAAAAGATGTATTTTAAAATTGTAGTAAAAAAAAAATGTGACATTGTTACGAAAAATAATAAGAAAATTATGATGTGAAAATTTTAGATAGATGAAAATATTCTGTTTTATTTAAAAATCAAGCCAAAAGAATACTTTTGCATCATTTTAAAAAGTTAATTACATGCTATGCATGTGATTTGTCAAATTAGGTAATATAGCAATAAGAAAATATTGTTCTCACCAAATTCAAATTTGAAGTTGTTAAATACCAATTATGTAATTTTTATCTAATCTGGATTAATGAAGTAAAATTAAATTAACTATGAAAATTCTATATTGAAAATTACTAAATTTCTCAATCAACTTCATCAATTTTAGTTAATCAATTCTCTTATTCAGTTTATGTAAAAATTAACTTAAGATTCAATAGTATTAACTAGATTTTTTATATATAGAAAATTAAACCCTTACAATATCTAGTTAAATTAAATTTCCTTCCTCACTACTTATATTCCTATACTATTGCAAATTAACTTGTTCACTGGTGCTATTAAACTTAACCTTAATCTATTTAGTCTAGATCTAAATAAGCATGGGACTGAATAAATAATTAACAAATATCAAAACAATTGAAGAGAAAATATTGACTTAACTATAAAATAGGATTCATTTTCATTCTAAAAAAAAAAAAAAAGAATTTAGTTCATTTTGATTTGAAAAAATATCACAAGAAAAAATCTAAAAAAAACTTGCTTTGAAAAAAAAAAGTAAAAAGAAATAATCTAGAGATAAAAATAATTATTAAATTAATGTCAAACACTCTAGGCTTTTTTTTTCTTCTCGACTTTGCAAGCTTAAAGTCCACTTGAGAGAATTGTTTCTTAGCCTCCAAGTAGATTTTTTACTCTTTTCTCCTCATTTTTTTCCCTTAAATCGCGCTTTTATTTTTAGGATTTTAACCATTCTATTTTACCAGACACAAAATTACAGTAAAACGGATTGCTTATTGTTTGAAATTTTAAAACAAATATTTTACTCCACCTCATTGAAATCTAGCGGAGCAAAAGATTTTTTTTCACTACTTTTTATTTTATACTTCAAGCATTCTATTCTTCATTCGAAACCTACAATATAGAGAGAAAAACAACAAATAAATTCGCATCTTCTGACATATCATCTAACTGATAATCACAATGTGTTAGCAACTTCTTAAAGTCCAATTGATCTATGATTCAGTATACCCGTAGTATAATTTTACTTTCCTAACTTTAGTTTTGAGAATGTCAATTTGTAAATTTCTAAAAGCTGTAAATCTAATCCTGGTGCATGATACTCTTTTTCCTTTTTAACATTCTAGACCATTTCCTATTAACTATATTCAACGAGTTTAAGTCATTCGAGGTTTTCATGGTAAATATGAAAATATTGTTTCTTCATTAATCAAAATCAAGGCAAACTGTTTTAGAACTTTGATAAGGAAGAGCTAGTAAAGATGATAAACTGAACCATGGGTGCATAGGTAAAGCATTTTGTACTTTCAGTGGGAGAATTACCGACGATTATAACCGTTGGGTGGTATTAATTTTCACGGACCATAAAACGGAGATGAGAATATAATAATATTAATAATAATAAATTTATATTTGTTCATTCCAACGTAGAAACTTATCTCTTTAAATCTTTCTGCAGGGAAATGGAAGTGGGGAGAACTTGGTTGCTTCTGAGAGGCAAAGGACTCAGGGCAGCATTTTTCTACTACGCTCACTGAAGAGTAATCTTCATCTCTAGTGTAACACCTTTTTTTTTCTTTTTCTTTTTTTTTTATGTATAGCTTGCTTTTTCCTGTAAAAATGTGGGCCATTTTGAGTTTTTTGTTAGGCTCTACAGTTTCGGCAATGGTTTTTGTTTGCTTAATGGTGTCTGAACAGGTGCCTCTAAAATAAATTTTTTTTATTTAAGTTTTTAAAAATGTAATTTCACCATTTAATTTAAAAGAATTAAAGTATAAAATTTTTTTTGGTGATAATTAAAGTATAATTTTACTTTTTATTAATGTAAAATTTTAAAATTTCTAAAATATTTAAATATAATTTTTTCCATTTTAAGCTGTTTATGAAGTTGAAGGTTAATGGTTCCATCTGGGCCATACACACAATGTATAATTTAGATTTGGTTTCTTAAATCTTGGTTGTCATTAAAATCCACAATAATCACAGTATCTAATTCCTTTACACTAGGCTGAAGTTTATTTCAGTTTGCTGAGCTTTTTAAGGGTCTGCTTGGCATTTGCGTTGTAAATTTTTTAATTTAAAAAAAAAAAAAAAGTTTGGATCACAAAAAATTTATGGAAAAATAGAAAGAAAAATGTTGAAAGAGATTAGAATGACAAAAAGTATATATTAAAATAATAAAAAATTATGATGCGATAAATTTAGATAGATAAAAAAAAAGTTGTTATATTGTCTAAATCTCAAGCCAAATGATTACTTTTGCATCACTTTTTAAAAACTTAATTTTTAAATCAACTTATATGTTCATTCCGGTTATTCATCTTAGGATTTGATTGTGTATTAATCGATAGAGTTCCTTATGGTCGACTACACAAAGTAGTACTTCCAACGATCTCTTGCATCAATTTTCTGCATAGATTCCAACAATAGTCCCATTATCGTTTTTTAGGTGGAATTTGCTCCAGTGGAGCGTTCTGTTTAAACGGTACATTATTTTCTTCTTGATTATTCCTTTATAAGTAATTTGAGTGATTTCTCCATTCAGGATTATAGGTGTTGGCAAAAGCATTGTTCTGCTGAAAGTTCTCAATACCCATGTAATTTACCTATTCAACATATTCATAACACTGCTTGGTAGAATGGGCACATGCACAATAATCACAACTTAACACTGCACTGTTCATTGATTTACTCGGTCTACTATGTTGTAGAGACAACATCTAACCTTTTATTGATCACATTCAATTGTCATCAACCGTGCCAAAAAATTGAAAGCTTGACCCAGTTCATTAACTCCCATTGATTTCTTCAGTGCAGTCCTCTCATAAGCCTGTTAATTTTGGAATGTTAATTCTTCCAGAATTACATAAGCATCTTTTGAAAGCTTTCACACCAATGAACCTCCAAATGCACCATCAACTAGAATTTTTGTTGCAAAGTCTAGCCCATTGTAAAAGATAAGAATTTGTTGAGCACTTTTCAAAACATAGTATAGGCACTTTATGAGAAGTTCCTTGTACCTTTCCCAAGCATCATGTAGGGTCTTCCTATCGTACTAAGTGAAAGTGTAAATATCCCTCAAAAGTCTAGTTATCTTAGAGAGAAGAAAATATCGAGCCAAAATTTTCTCCACCAATTGGTCCCATGAGGTGATAGAGGGAGTTGAGCCAATTATTAACTCTCCCATCTAAAGAAAGTTAAACAATTGAAGCCCGACCGTCTCGTCGAATACCCCATTATATTCCACTACATTACATATCTCTAAGAAAATTCATAGATGAGAATTGGGGACTTCACTCTATATTACGAAAAACTTATTCGAAAACAGCTGCACAGTCCCAACATCGATCTTAAAATTATTCGCCTCAATAGCGAGTCTGGCAATACTCGAGTGATATCTCTCATACATAGGCATGTTGTAATCAATACACCTCCTCCTTTATTGTTGAGTTGCTTGAATCATCAATGGTTTGATCACCAACCTCAAGGGGTTAACTTCACGATTCTCAAGATTCACAGGGCCCATCTCGATTAGTTGTATTTTAGCTTGTCTAGTTGTTCATTACATCTATAGTCCAACCAATTGTGAAAGAGTCAATAGATTGAATTATTCATCCTTCTTAAATGCAGCATACAACTTTTCATTACTAATTGTTATTTATGGAGATTAAACTTAAATTTTAATTGATATATAACTAATATTCTTAGAATTCCATTAGAACTAAAATTCAAATTTTTTAAATTACATTAACTATTGTTTAAATTATTATTATTAAAAAAATATGATGTGATTTTTTTTTTTGAAGAAAAATTCGCTGGATTTTATTACAGAAGGCCAACACAAAAGCTACGCCAAAATGACATGGGTCATAGAAGACCAGCCCAAAACAAACAAAAAAAAAAAAACTAAACACACAAAAGCCAAAAAAAAAAAAAACTCTTTATTAAAAATTATGACGTGATTATAATTAAATATTGTTTAAATTATTATTAAAAGTTGTGGACTGGATATTGATGAAAAGTTCCTAGGAAAATATACCAAATTAGAGTAGAATACAACTAGGAAAAAAGGTGGTGATATTTTTTTACTGAAAAAACAAAACCACGTTCTTTCAAATATATGTTTCTAATTATAATCATAAAAAAAATCCCTTTTTTTATTAATTTGAAATAAACTCAAGTTCTACTTATTAATAAAAAAATATGTCGTAATTATTATTAATAAAAAATATGAATTATCAAAAAAAAAATTGTCAATTTAAAAATTAACTAATTATAATTTATTAATATAATTAAAAAAATTGTGTCCATTCAAATTCATACTTTTACATATATTATAAATATATTTGTTTAGCATCACTTTTGCTATAAAATTTGGGTTTTTATCTATAAAACTGTACCAATATTAATACCAAATAGAACCTAAGTTTAGTTGAGCCCAAATCTACAATGATCTCGACTCACAGTTTTTTATATGAGAAAACATCCGATGGCCTTGTCGCTTTCTCCTGGGACTGGATATCGAAATTGATGATTAATGAAAGTTAATGCTTTTCATCTTTAGTTCAGCGCTCAAACCAAGCTGGTCCATGTCTGATATGTCCACGAGCCACAAAGGGTCAGTTCCCTTTTTGTTATTACATTTTTTCTTGGACAAGTAAATGCCATTTATTCGTCCAAAAGCGGGGAAGAAGTACCTGTTATTACAACTAAAGGCAACAGGTGAGAAAAAATAGTAACTGTTAACAAAAGTATTCAGCCCCTCCATTGCAGCAGACTGCAAACAAATTTCTCCAATTTCCCAACCGAGAAAAACTAAAGCGATAATAGTGCCAAGTTTCAAGAACAGAAATTTTACCAACTAGTCTGGAGAATCGAGGAAGATGAAGCAACCAAAAGGAAAGGCCCCAGCATTGCTCTCCACCTTGCTTTTTTCACAAGAAACAAAGAGTACTCACTATATTTATTTAAAGTGTCATAAAAGAAAAGTTTGTCAAGCTGTCAGAATTTGTAAACATTTTGATTAGAACTACAAATGTCGGACTTATAAAATTAATTAATTGAGTGGGATGTCTGAATCTCACTGATTACCTCAAATCTTTTTGGCCTTATCCTTTTCTTTTTCTTTTTTCTATCCTTGGTCAGTCGTCACCCTAAACCCACTTTCTCGATTCAGGAAGCTTTGTTGAATATTGGCCCACCATGCAGCGGTTTCATAAGCAACAACACAGTTGACACTTGATGTAATTGAAATTTTGAACACTGGTTAATAATAATAATAATAATAATAATAATAATAATATAATTTACTGAAAGAATCAGTGGGCTTGATATGGGGAAATTGAGTGCAATCAAGTTTTTTAGTTAGTAGTCCACATCGAATGTATATTGGACACGACAGTATGGAATTCCCTCCCCCCGGATGGATGAGCTAAAAATAGTTTTCAATTGAAGGTGACAAGTGAGAGGTGACAACAAAGGCCTTCAATCATCTCCCTCTCGTTTTCAAGAGGTGGGTGGGGTGAGGGGGGCTTTTACGCTTTAGACCGTGTCAAGTCCACCACTCGAAACCCAAACTCTTCATAAAAGGTAATAATATTTCTAAAAAGAAAAAAGCAGCACTCGAATTGACTGTTTCTCAGGAGCCAGGTTCCGGAAAAGAAAAACTCTTGAGGAATAATTTTGAATTTTATCCCTCCTTTTTATAAAAATTAAATAATTATTTTTTTATTATTATTTGTTAAAATTCAACCATTTTATTTTACGAAAATTAGTGAAATTGAGTAATCATGTTAAAATTTATAATTGAACACTGACTTGAAAATCAGTTACTCAATAATTTATATAAAAAAATAGGTAAATTATCTAGTTGGTCACCCAACTTTTAGGGTATTTATATAAAATGAAATCCTTACAATTTGATCACTCAATTTTTAGAGTGTTTTCATTTTAGTCACCCAAGCATAGACTTGATCATGGGCTTAGGCCAGGTCAATGCAGAATTTTAAGCCTGTTTTCTAGGCTCATGCTCGGCCCAACTTGAAAAATGGGTCTAAACCCGAGTGCTTGACGCATATTAAAAATTTTAAATTCGAACTTAACCCAATTGTAATAAATTTTTAAATTATTTTTTTAGATTACTTTTAACTTAGCATGGAAAATTTGATATTATATAATCAAAATAAATTTGGGTGTCATAAACAACTATTAAAAAATAATTTTCATTGATATTTTCTAAAATAATTTCAAAACAATCAAATAAATTAAATAAATTGTTGATTTTTTTATATATTATCAATCGATTTACTGTAATAATTTTGAATCTTAATATTTAAAAAATTATATTTCAAATCCAAATTTAGAATTTTCAAAGCAATAGAATAAACAAATATAATTTGATAATTTTTGTTTCTACCGCTTTTCACTTTAATCTTTAATTTTTTTATCCTAAACAATACTTAAAAATGTATTTTTTAGGTAACCAAAATAAAAGCACAAATATGATGTGCATGTATAATTAATCGCCATTAGAAATCTAATGCTTCGATAACTAAAATAAAAAAATAACTTAAAAGTTAAGTGACCAAATTTTAAAAATTTTATTTTGAATGATCAAAATAAAAATATCCTGAAAATTAGGTGACCAATTAGATAATTTACCCTAAAAATTAGTAAGAATTAATAATTTAATAATTTATACTTGATAAATTAGTAAAGTTCAACCATTAAATAAACTAAAGTAAGAGGACTTTTTATCTTCATAAAGTCAAGAAGAATGAAATTCAAAATTACAGTCTTAATTAAATTTTCTTTACCGACTGGCACATAATTTCGCACACACTGCACTGCACTGCACTGCACTGCACGTGCCATTCTCTTAACTGCGAAACTACAGTGTAAAAATAAAATTAGCCTAAACCTAAAATCAAATTTTAAAAAAAAAATTAAAGAAAAATATTACGAGGAATAAACGTCGCTCTTTCTCTCTCTCTCTCTCAACCTGGTTCGGGAAAGGGAAAAAGGAATTAAACAGACGACGAAACGAGGGTTTTTCAGAGAGCGAGATAAAAAAAATTAAAATTAAAATTAAGTAAATAAAATCCCCAAAAAAAGGGGAAAAAAAAAAGATTTCCACGGGGAGGGAAAGCTCAAAGCAAAGGGTCGAAAACTTTCAGATAGATTTTCTTTTTTTCTTTTTGAGGGAGAAAAAGGTGTGGTGTCGTCTCTCTATTGGAGCTCAGCTTCAGAGCTAGGGTTTCGTTTTTCTTTGCCTTTTTTTGAAGGTTTTTTTATGAAGGTAACCACGCTTAACGCTTGCTATCGTTTAGGTATCTTGCTTTTTCTTTTAAAAGTAAAACAAATGGGCTGTTATCGATTTTATTTTCACATTGAGGTTTAGCGTTATTAAAATCAGTTATATCTCTGCATTAATTGAGATTATCTTAACTCAATTCACATCACTCGTCATGATGTACAGCTGAAAAGCTAGGGTTTTGTAATGCTGTTTCTTCTGAGCTTTGATTTTTAGGGTTAGATCTTCACCTTCTATTGTAATTGATATTCCTTGACGTGTTAACTGTTTTAGAGGAAATTTGGTGAACTATTTAATTGTTTCTTCAGGTTTTCAGTTTATTAGCCTACAACATACGGGTAGGTTTTTGTATGTTATTTTGTTTTTGAGTTATTTCTGTTTTAGAACTGAAATTCAAGTTATTTAAAAATCAAATGGGTTTTTGTTGATAATTTTAAAAGCTTGGGATTTTAGCAATTTCTTTTATTTCAGGTGTTGAGGAGTGCCATAATTTATCATTTTCGAATCTTTTGTTGACAATTAATATGATTTTACATGATCAGCTTGCTTGGAAGGTATGATATGGTTTGTTTTAGCCCATTTTTTACCATTTTATTTTATGATGAATTGATAACATCAATGTTCCTTTCCTTTTTATTTTGATACCAATTAATTGAAAAAGAACTTTACTTTTAGATGCTACAGAATCAACATCAATTAATTGATAACGTCAGGAGCTACAGAATTAACCATTTATGCCATGCCATTTTACAGGTTTCCTTTTAGATGCTCTCTTGAAGTTTCACTCCTGTTCTAGATGGAACAAAAATTGTCAGTACGTTATAGAGTTCTCTTTGTTTGGTGGTTTTGCATCTAAAACGCCATGACGCTTGAGGATTTTTTTACCCTGGCTGAGATGAAAGATGGACTCACGGTCCCTTCACGAGTTGAGGAGCTAGTGTCTGTAATGAAAAAAGAGAAAGAATCTGTTGTGAAAAATGTTGGTGATGCAACCAGACAGTGGACTGCCGTTGCAAGCACAATTGCGGCCACTGAGAATAAAGATTGTCTTGATCTTTTTATTCAGCTAGATGGACTCTGGTTTATAGGCAGATGGCTAAAGGATGCTCAAGAATTTGGTAATGACTCGAGTGATAGTTTTGTGGAAGAATCAATTACTGCACTCTTACGAGCACTTGAAAAGTTGCATAGAGATAAGGAAAGGTCAATTTCTTCGGAGATTTGGATTACAGTCAAGAATCTTCTGAGCCACAATAGCTCTCGAGTTCAGGACAGTGCTAGGTTGCTCTTTGATAAGTGGAAACGAGGTACAGTTACTGATCATGTCGATAGTGGTGGACATGAGTATGAGATTTCAGACGCTGCTACTGTTACCGGAGAACATAATGGGCCAGATTCTGCCAAAGACAGTCCTGTTTCAAGAGGAAGTGCCCATGGGGAAAAAGATGGAGCAGATGCTGCTAAAAGTGAAAACCTTCCTTCAAGCCTAGATGGTGTTCAACCAGAAAGTACTAAAGATTTACACGTTGAAACTACTAATGATGAGCTCAAGTCCCACATAAATTCAGACTATTCAGACACGGAAAACAGATCTGAGAGTCATATGGCCTCCTCTTCTGTGTTAAATCCTGTTCATGAAAATTTGCCTGTGAAAGAACTACAAGCAAAAACTGTGGAAGAAACTGCTTCCCATGAGGCCTGCAGTTTAGCAGATTCAAAGCAAGAAAATATTGAAGCTTCAGATGCTATGACAGTTTCAAACTCTAGTACTGTGGAACATGCTCTAGTTTCGTCTAATGCTGGTGTTGGAACATCTCTGGAGGTTACAACAGGACCCAGTTCCCATACTGATACTGAAGCCAATAGGTTTCATGTCCTAAATTCTGTTGATCTTACTAATGAGAGGATGCATGCATCTGAGCCAAAGATGGCAATGTCTGATGTGGCTGTTATGAATCATTCCAGCAATGGCTCAGAGCTATTCAAGATTGCTGGTAAAGACAGCGAGTCACATTTGAGCACGTCACGGAGCTCCTCTGACAATGAGCTCTTGTATGAAAAGCCTGGGGATCTGGAAACTACATTTTCGAGAATGGCAACCATTGGAACAGCAGATGAAGATAAGGAGAATTGTGAACTTGAGGATTTGAGAGGTGGTTCCAGGTTTACCAGTAGTCATGGTGTGACCGATACAACATCTGATATTGATCTAGAGTATGGCATAGTTGATGCTCTAGAAGTTGCCCGAAAAGTTGCTCAAGAAGTGGAGCGAGAAGTCATAGATGACAGAGAACCTTCCAGCAGCTCTTCAGAGAAGATTTCAGAAGGTGGTATTAGGCAACCCAGTACCCCAGAATCCATAAATAGAAAGCAAGACCTACCCACCGAGGTCTTGCCAAAGGAGGTGTCAACCGGACCCATTCAGTCTGCTGGAGCGCATCCTGAAGGGGAGGGGCTTCTTATTAATTCAGATGATGCAGATAATGAACCAGAAAATCACTCGCGTGACATGGAATCCTCTCAGGTGACCGTGGCTCAAGATCTTGAGCCAAACACAGAGAAAAGCCTATGTGATTTTGATCTGAACCAAGAAGTCTGCTCTGATGATACGGAACGTGCAGTGACTTCCATCTCCACTCCCATTTCAGTGGTTTCTGCTTCTAGGGCAGCAGCAGTGCGTGGCATACCTGCAGCTCCTTTGCAGTTCGAGGGGACTCTTGGATGGAAAGGATCTGCTGCCACAAGTGCTTTTCGCCCAGCATCACCTCGCCGTAACTCTGATGGTGATAAGAGACTATCCCTTGGAGGGACAAGCAGTAGCTCAAAACGGAGGTTGGATTGCCTTGATTTTGATCTCAATGTTGCTGAGGCTGGCGATGAAAAAGGTGCTGAACTAATGTCCGGGAAACAGGTTACAGCCTCATCAGGCCTCTATTCTGCAGAATCTTCACTGAAAGCTAGTCAGAGAAAATCCGAGAGACTTGAGCTGGATTTAAATTGTGTCAGTGATGATGGTGACGGTCCAGCACTAGATTCATCAAGAGTCAAGGAACCGCTCTTTTATGACAGGAATGGGCATTGCAGCCAATCACCTGCTTCGTCATCATCATCAATGCAGCCTTCTCTGAGGAACTTTGATTTGAATGACAGGCCATGCAGTCACAATAATGCTTTAGAACAAGGGTCATTTTCTGGTAGATCTTCAATTGCTCATGGAGGGCCTAAACTAAATGATCCTGTTATTTCTATCATGGGTACTAGAGTGGAAGTCAATAGGAAGGACTTTGTTTCTCAGGGTGTCTCCTTTCCAAATGGCAAGGTTCTTGGGCCTGCAACTGATGGGAGCATCACAAGAAGTGCAGGGTTTATGGGGTTGGTTCCCACTGCCTCGTTTACACATTCTCCTGCCTTCAGCTCTAATTTACTGCCAATGGCGCCAAATATGCCCTTCTCTTCTGCCATTTATGGGGCTAGTGGCTCAATCCCCTTTATTGTTGATTCAGGTGCACCTGTTGTGCCTCAAATTATGGGCTCTACATCAGCGGTTCCAATAGCTTACTCTCAGGCACAATTCATTATGAACATGAGCAATGCAGCTGCTGGTTTAAATGGTTCAGGCCCCTCACGGCCTAATTTTGATCTGAATTCCAGATTAGCAATTGAGGGAGGAAATACAGATCCCATGGGTTTAAGGCAGCCATTCATGCCTGGTCATGGTAGGTCAATAGAAGAACATTTGAGGGCAAACACACAAGCCTCCTCTAGTTCCGGGGTTGGGGTAAAAAGGAAGGAACCAGATGGTGGATGGGAACCATACGCATTTAACTACAGACAGCAGCATTTTCCATGGAAACAGTAAGTTAATATTTATGTTGCTCCTTCCTCTCTTGGAGTCATTTCATAAGTCCAAATTAATTGATGCTTGCATTGCCAAAGATAGCTGGAAAGTCAAATGAGCCCATTGGATTTCGTGGGAGTGGTGTTGAACGGAATAAAGCCGGGAAATTAGAAATGTAATATGATTCATGAGATTTGATTGCCAAAGGGAGGGAATTAGATTTTAATTGTTTTAGTTTATTGTTTTCCTTTTCTGCATTCCATAGAAGGCTTGGTACATGTAGGTGTAACTTATTTTCCTTTTATGTCACAGAAAGATAAAAAAGAAACTGAGCTTTTCTTACCGTTTATTTTCTTTTTGGCAAGAACAATTTTGGTTATTGAACATCACTAATTTACAGCTAGAAAATTAATATATTGTTCTTCATTTTCTCATTTTTGCCCCTTCGCGGATGGTTGCATTTTTATTATTCCGAATCAATGAATACTGCTAGATAAAACGCTAAAGGAAACCAAGTTACACATCTTCAGATGCTTTATTTATTTATTTTCCCTTTCCTTCGTTGCTCATTCATTTGCAACATTTTCAGATGATTAGCTTTACTTTTTTCTGTTCAACTTTGCATTGTTGCTCTTTTCACGAGAAGCATGTAAAGGTTTGACGAAACTACTTCAAAAACAAATAGAACAAAATTGACTTTGATTAAAATCGAGAATTTGGTCAACAAATGCATTTCCTAAAGCATCTGCAGAAACTAGTAACATTTGAACACTATAAATGGCTGTAGAAAATACAGGCATCTCTGTCTCTGGCAGTAAGCTAGCTCTCCCTCTCAAGAGGAAGTATAAGGACCATAACGTTCACCCATGGGGCCGCTCCCGCCAACATAAATGGCCACGAATTTTGGTGTGCCCAATATACTGTAACTGGGCTACCTGCGCTTGTAACTGGAAAACGAAAAAGAAAATTTAGTAAAAAACACTATCCCGGAGCAAAGCTCCAGCGAATTAAAAATTCAAAACAAATATTTACGAATATATTGAGAATAGGAAGATTATTGAACTAAGCATACATCTTCTTTACAGGTGTTCCAGATATTGTAGGTCTAGAATCTCCTTGGAAGAAAAACTTGCCTAGAGCAAAAGAGGGACAGAAACTAAAGATGCTAATGCTGTCCATAAAACCAAGTTTGACATGAAACAGTTTCTAAGAAATTGTGCTGAAGAATGTGTTATTTTTCTTAAAACACATTTGTGCAAACACCACCAAAGCGATTCAAAAAATGACCAACTTTATGGTTTACTAAGTGAAATTAAGTTCTCCTACATGATTTTGAACCCAGAACACAGTTAATATAGATAGGTGAAGAAACAAGACAGAAAATTATCAGAGGAATGTATCATGTTTCATACCGTGATTTGCTCTTAAATGAACTTTTGGGCTTTTTCCTTCCAGCATTACTAGAACTTTTCTGTCTTCTCTCACTCATGTCATTTTCGAATAGCTCACGCATTTCTTCTGTCCTTGATTGACTTCTTTGTTTATAATGCTTTGAGCTTTTATTGGATTTCTTCACAATTTTGCCAGAATCTACTGCCTTCTTCACAGCTTTTACTGCTTTTGCTCGCCGGTAAGCCAAGTCAACCAAAGATATACCTTCCTTCTCTTTCTTATTTTTCCCACTACCCTGCAATTCTCATATATGAGTATCACAAGCTATATCATAAAATAAAGAAACAAATCTTGCTAGCTCTTAACACACACAAAGAAAAACTTGAACGCTAAAACATCTTCTAGTGGTGAAAAATAAACATTTTGACTGCACTCAATTTCGACAGTTAAGGGAGTCTAGAAAGGCTCGCAATGGCAAAGTTAGTGACATGTAAGGTCGGTGCATAAGCATTATACAGCCTAAAAAGGATTATATTTCCAAAAAAGCAAGAGATGCTTACATCTGGTTCATTAATTTCGCTCTGATCCTCCAACATTTCTCTGGCAGCTTCCAGTTTTCGACGTTTCTTCCGAGGTAAATTTTTCTGTTCAGAAGAAGTTAGCATTGTGCACAATGCAAAAGTTCTAAAAGCAGGTTTTGAAATGAGAAAGATGTATGACCTCACGCTCTCGCTTCCTCTTTTCCTTCATCTTAAGGTCCTCAGCTTGTTGAGCACTGATGATAGCATTTGCAGAACCTTTTTCTTTCTCTACAGATGCCTGTCAAATGAGATGAGATAATCTAATCACTAAAATTCTTTCCCATCACAGTAGCTAAACAGAAATTTTGGTTATAATAAAGATTATACAGCATACAGCCTAGCGACAGCAATACATGAAAATAAAACTTTTACTTGCAAGGATTATTTACCTTTGCTTCCTTAGCTACAAGTTTTTTCTCCTTTTCTGTCATAAACCAGGTTCTTTTAGGTCGTGCATAAATTTCATCCTTATGTGCAATCATATTTTCAGCCTTGCATCACAGAAGCACATGAGATTAAGAAATTATTTACTAGGTTCTGGAAACGGTACTATATTTTCTGGACATGTAGGTATAAATAGCATGAAAATGAGAAGATCCATACCTTCGTTGCTTCCATTTCAGCCTTTCTTAGGGCTCTCTCCGCCCTGCCAAAATCAGAAGCTAAATAGTGGTACCAAGAGAACAGAAAAAAACTTTGAAAATGAAACAAAACCAAACCTCTCCTCTTCAATAACTTCAGTGACTTTCTCCTCCATCTCCTCAATTTTTTGAGACCACTTAGTGATAGACTGCTCCGCAACAATCCGGCTCTTCAACTTTGAACCTACTCTCTTTGCCTGTCAGATTCAAACCACCAATATAGAATTATAAGCAAGGGAAATTTCAAATTTCTGATAGAAAATGTCCAGCTACTTGCTCCAATAGGAGAAACTGTTCCAGATTGTTCATGAAATTGAAGTTTAATATGGTATTGGAGTGAGAAGAAGATATATGGCCCTAAAGTGTCCAATTCGAAGTTTCATAGTCAATCTTTTATTAAGGCCATCATGATTCTGTAACATGATATGAACCGCTAGAGTGACATGCCTAATAACTTCCATAAAATTTTCATAAAGCAGAAAGTGATACTGAATGCCTATTCTAGGATCTCAAATGAAGGCAACCAATAAAAGTAAAAAATGGCAAACCAGGATGATCATCACTTACAATAGCTTTTAATAGAGATCGGTCATTGTCAGTAACAAATGTAACAGCATATCCTTCTCTACCAGCTCTTGCTGTCCGACCGACTCGGTGAACGTAACTGCATAAAGAAAAAACAAAGGAGCCAACCGATTGCAATTGAGCATAGTGCACATCAAGACAGAAAGTTCCACAAATTTTTGTAGACAACAAAAAGATGACGCATGCTGGTCAAACATAATTCAAAGAGTGTGGAAATACCTTGTAATATCTCGAGGGCAAGCATAATTAATAACAGTCTGAACACCAATTATATCAAGTCCCTACAAGTTGCAACCATGCAGAAGCGTCAGAAAACAAAACAGCTGCTGCATACAATAGAGATGTATGGATGTACATGTAAGGGCAGACACATCAATCATCTAACATATGTAAAATTGACTCTTTACAATGGCCAAGATCTATCAAACATGAGCACATGGAAGTTTACAAACTTATGAGGGCATAAGGGGAAGGGATGAGTTTCAGTGTAGGCACTTACACGAGCAGCCACATCAGTTGCAATTAAAAAATCAACTTCCTGCTTCCTAAAACGTTCCAAAGCCTACACAAACAACCATCAGTGACAATGAGCAAGCAGTGAACCAAAATGATTTGGAAAAACAGGCCCAACAAGGTAAAATAAAAAATAAAAAGAGGGGGCATTTTCAGTGATTTCACAACTTGAATAACCTTCAAGATAAAATCTAGTTAACATACCCCACAAAAAAAGAAAAAAAAAAAAAAGAAGAAGAAGAAAAGAGAACTGAGGGCATGGGACTAAAGAACAACAATAAAAATTACTCACATCAAGGCGCTGAACTTGAGTAAGATCTCCATGAAGCTCAGCTGCTTGAAGGCCAGCCAACTGAAATAAAATCTTCAACCTATGAGCAGCCTGCTTAGTTCCACTGCCAAATGAGATGGAATATCATTTATAAAGTCATAAGGGTTTGCCCTGATATGTAGGGGTGAGCTAAATCTGGTTGGTTCAAAAACCTGGTTATAAATTAAACTGAAACAAAAGAGAAAGAAATCATATTTTCTTTATTGAACCTAATTTTTTTTCTCAGAACAAGTGTAATGATTCATGAAATACAACACTACCCAAATATCTGAGTTTCCTAAATTCCCCATTGGTATATAGTTAAATCAGCATGACCTTCAACATGTGTAATAATAACCTGAAGATAATCACTCTGGATGTGAAGGTCTTTGTACATAATGACAGAAGAACTGCTTCTTGATTTACTTCACGCATTCGGCGTATCCTTACAACCCTAATGAGAAATAATAATGATAACATAGTCAACATAAAGAAAAGGGGAAACCAGCAAGCAAAATAGACTGTGAACTTATAACAGAGCTTACTCCTCGGTCAACGTTGATGGCCGTTTAGCTGATGGGTCAGCTGAGAGACGTAAGGGTCTGGTCAAAGAAAGCTTGACAAGCTCATCAACTTCCTCTGTCATTGTAGCTGAAAACAGCATAGTCTGTCTCCTTTTAGGACAAAGGCGAACCTATACATGGTTGCATTAGATGAATACAAATCCACCAAAATAAATTTCAATTCAATGCAGACAAACAGAGCAAGGAAGATTAGGAAGTGAAATGATTGCTATTCAAAGGAAAATGAACTCTTTTTTATCTACTAGTTAAGATTTATCTTTGACTGCCTGTGGTAAACATTTCATCTATTGATAAAGATATAATTTCATTATAAACTGTAACTGTTTCAAAGATGGAAACCAGTTCTATTTTATCTCTTCGTACGACTACGTCATAAAAATTATACAAAACCCATCAAGTTGGCTAGTCAAGAATAAATTACGCTTTCCCATCATCGAAGAAATTCAGAGAATCAATTATGAATATAACTCATATAAAAATATTTCTGATAGGGAGGAGTAACCAATTCATGAATTTCAGCACTGAATCCGAGCTCCAAAAGACGATCTGCCTCATCAAGGATCAAAACTGCAAGATCATCCAAATCCACAGACATGGTATTGCGTAAATGATCTATCATGCGTCCAGGAGTAGCCACAACAATGTCAGGCATTAATCTCAAAGCTGTCTCTTGTGCCTATAAAGTTGACATAAAATAAAGGAAGACAACATAAGCATAGCAATGCACATATTGAAACAAAAGTTGTAACATCAACTTCCAAATAAACAGACACACAAAGAAGCAAAGTAGATTCATTTGAAAAAAGAATACTTTTATGTGTCATTCCAAAAGCATCAATGATAGAAGTTTCAGAAACCAGTCAATTGTTTAAGAAAATGGAAAAGGGTCATTACAGACTTATTGCAATGAAATGAGTGGAATAAGTTTCGACCGAGTTAAAGATAAAGAAACACTTAAAAAGGAGTGCTGAAAGGATTGGAGATATAACTTTTTGCCAGTATAAAAAGTGAGTGCAAATTAAACCAGCTAAGGATGGAAATCCATGGGTCAAACCTTTAATGAAAGCCCACCAACAATCAGACAGCATCTAATATCAGTATACTGGGCAAGTTTCTCTATCATACCGTGAACCCTGCAAAAAATGAAGGTAAAGTAAGATAACCGTAATGACTACCCAAAAGTACAAATTAAAGATATTTATAGTCAACACAACTTGAAGGATTTAAAGATCAAATTGCCAAGCCTAACAAATACGTTCAACAAACCATCCAAGCAAGAAAATGCATAAACCAGCTCAATAGCTTATGATAACATAATCCAATTGTAAAAGAATATTAATTCTCTAACACTAAGCAAGGATGAAGAAAAAGCAAAACCCTGAATAAATTTGTGATAGAACCCAGAAAATGGTCAAAAGTATTATCAGCACTTACTGAACGGCCAACTCTCTAGCTGGAGTAAGGATAAGTACTCGTATAGCTGAAACCCTTTTAGGACGAAATAACAGCCTTTCTAATGTAGGTAAGGCAAATGCAGCCGTCTGCATGAAGCGCAAATTTAAAGCAGTTAAGCACAAATTCAAATATTCAATCACAAAATAAACGGCATAGAAAGATATACAAATTAAAAGAAGTATACCTTCCCAGAACCAGTAATTGCGCTACCACATATATCGCGCCCAGTCAAGGCTAATGGTATACAAGCAGCCTATAAGAGAAATACCCAAAAAATTCATTGAACAAAACTCGATTAATAAAACTTAAATATAAAAATCAGGAAGAATGAAGACCTGAATGGGCGTCGGCTTGGTGTAACCCAATGTTTCACAAGCGCGAAGCAACGGACGCGAAAGATTGAGCTCCATGAAAGAATTGGCATGAAACGACGCTCCTTCAGCTGGTGCAAAGAACGATTTATTGTCTCTTGCATTACTATTTTCCTCATCTTCATCTTCTGACCTATAATCAACCTGATATATATATGTAAGAATTATTGATTCAGAAGAAAACAGATTCGGAATTTATAATAAAAGAGCAAACTGATAAAGAAATACTTGTTTGTCGGATTCAGAATTGGAGGTCTCCTCCTGCTGAGCTGGAGCTGAGCTTTGTTGGAGAATTTTAGAGATTTTAAAGTCAACAGAGGTGGTACCACGGCGAGCGTGTTCTTCTGCGACGGATTCAGAGTAAGAAGTAAAGTCCCATGGAGATTGGGATTTGGGTTTTGGTTTGGAAGGTCTGTCTTCTGCTTCATCTCCTTCTTCTTCCTCCTCAGCTTCTTCATTATCTTCATCCTTCGATTCAGAGAGTTCGGGTTCTTCGTCGCTGGGGGCTTCGAACATGAAGCTTGGAGCCATGGAGTTTGGATTCGGAGCAAGGGAGTTTGTGTTTTTCCCTGGAAGCAACTTTTCGAAAGGAGAATAGATGGAAACCAAAAACTGGCGCCACCAGGTGTCTATTTTCGCTTAAACCTAAAACTCATAAACCCTAGCGACAAAAGCTAGTTTTTTTTTTTTTTTTAACTACATTAAATAGTGTATAAATTTTCGTTTTCATCCTTTAACTAAAAATTCATAAATTTCGTTTAATTCACAGAATTATTCAAAATTTTTTATTTAAATTACTATACTCTTAAATTTTTTTAAATGTTCTATGAGTAGTCTGTAAAAAACGTTTCAACAATAAGTATGATTGACGAATAAAAAAACATACTTTAAATTTAAATCAATTTAATAATTAGTATCGAATGTAAAAAAATTTGTTTGAATTTTTATTTGCATATTCATGACGTTTAAAACTGTTTCATGAAGAAAAATTTTCATTATAAGAAAAAGGGAAAGAAAAATTTTGATTAGTGCAAGTAGTACAAATAAAATAAGTCATATAATATCGATTTTAATAATTTATGAGTTAAATAAAAATTTTTAAATAATTTAATAACCAATTTGTAATATTTTTTACGAAAAACTTAACAAATAATAGTAGCTTACTTTTTATTCTTTTAGGGTAAAAATAAATATGTTATTGTGTATTTTTATTAAAATTATATTAAATCAAATTATTTTTATTATTCATAATAGACATTATTTATGTCTATTGTAACTAAAAACCAATATTCATTTTGTGGTTTAAAAATATAAAAGTATTTTAATTATTATTTAATTTGATTTTTTGATAAACTGTTGATTTAAATAAGATTAATTACACCAACAGTCACTCAATTTTGGAGTAGCTGACAAAACAGTCACTTTAGTTTCAATTTCATCACTCAACTTTCGAAAAATAATAAAATAGTCACTACCGTTACAGACGTAACAAAAAGCTGAGGTGACCCGTTAATTTACCATGTTAGCATCCCACGTGGAAACAACAAAAAAGAAAAAAAAATTGAAAAAGAAAAATAGTAGGGAAGCAAAAGATGGAAAGGAAGACCTAGAACTGAAAGTTCTACACCATTTCATTAATTTGTAGTATTTGACTAGAACAAAAAAGAAAAAAATTGTGGGGAAGCAAAAGATGAAAAGAAAAACCCTGAAGAGAAAGCTCTTTTTTTCCTATTATTTGTTTAAGTGTTTTTCTTTTTCATATTGTTTGTTTCTTAGGCAGAAAAGAAAGGAGAAGACAATAAAAGTAATTTGAAACCAAAATTAGGATTTAAAAATTGTTAAAATACTAAAAATTCATATATTTCTCTGTTTCTCCTGCTTTATTCTTCTTATTGTCTTTCAATTTTTATTTTTTGCTCTGGTTACTTATATATTGTTATTAACCAAAATTAGGCAAAGAAGGCCTTTTTTTTTTGTGATTTAGTATTTCAAGAATTTGTGGGACAGAGTTTAGCCTTGAAAAAATTAGTGAAGTATATATTTGGTTGTGCAAGTGTAACATCTCTAACTTGTATCTATTGTCGGAATAGGATTACAGAATATTACCGGAATTTAAAAATCAAGTAAATAGATATTTCACATCATATAGTGTTCATTTCAGAAGTCAATTATAACAGCCTAATTTTTAGTGGTATCGAGAATAGAGATTTGAGATCACTAAATCCAACGGGTGAGTTGAAAATTTAATAAATTAATACCTATGAGTCAAATATGAATATAAAAGCATTTTTGAATTAGTGAATTTGGTGATTTAATAGAATTAATTAGATAAAATGGGTCGAGAATGAGGTATCGAGACCTCGACTTCATAAACCGAGCCATAAATATTTTTAGAAATATTTATGAAGTGTTGGTGAGGTAATAATAAAATTTAGTCAGAAAATTTTGACGTTTGGATGGTTAATTAAATAAAAAAGACTAAATTGAAAAAGGTGTAAAAGTTGCTAAAATGATTAAATAGCTCAATTGTCAAATGAGGAAGGACATAAAGTGCAAATAAGCCCAAAATAGATATTTTGGGCGGCAATAGCTGAGAAAAATCAGGAAATGGGTGAAATAAGGGCAAAATTGGAAAATTGCCAAAATGGGACTAAATTGGAATATCTAGGATTCTCTTCATTTCTCTTCATATTCATCAGCTGAAAAACAGCCATGGAGGAGGGTTCAAGCTGGTTTTCACACTCTAGCTTCATGTAAGTTTAATTCCTGCTTTCTCCTTGAAATTTTTATGTTTTTGGACTTTTACAATTGGGTCCAACTTATTATTTCATTAGTTTTTGATTCCATGGCTAATTTTTGAAGTTTTTATGGATGAGTGCTGGAAATATATGATGATTTGGCATGGAATTAGAGCTTTAAATTATTTATATTCTGATTTTATTGAAAGAATTGAATAGAAAGTGAATGTTTGGGACCTAATTGTAAAAAAGTTTGAATTTAGAGTTTTATGTGGAAATTTTGAATTTCAATAGTTATGAAATAACTTATAATGTCTAGAAAAATTATTAATTGAGAAAATTATCTTAATTGAGGGGTTAATTGAGCAAGGACTGAATTGTATGAATTGTGAAATTTGGGGCAAAATGGAAATCAACATTTTACACTAAAACTGTTTTGGACAGCAGCAGTAGTCTAACTTTGAAAAATCACCAAAAATTGTATAAATGGAATTAGAGGATAAATAAAATATTAAATTAAATCTTATTGAGTCTAGTTTCTTATAAAAGAAATTATGTAAGCAATGGAATTGTAAATCATGAGATACAATAACTTTTGTGAGACAATGTCAGAATAATTTCGGGTTCCCCTGTTCTGAATTTTAAAAATCATCAAAAATTGGATAAAAATAATTAGAGGCTTAAATTTATATGTTTAGAATCCTGAATGACTCTATTTTCAATAGAAATAAACGAGGACATCATTCGAATCCTGTACGAGAAGATAATTAATTTTTAGTGAAGAAGGGTCGGAACTGTTAGACAGCAGAACAGGTGAGACTTCAATGAATAAACTGTATTAATTGGCCCAACCAAAAATTATGAAATTTTTATGGTAAGAAGAAATATGAGTCTAGTTTCTGGGAAAATTTATGGATCTTAATTTGGAGTTCTGTAGCTCAAGATAAAAATAATTTAGTGACTATGACACAGATGGACAGCTTGAATATTTACCTAAGTAGATAGTGAAAATTATGGATAATGTTACCTACAAGTATGTTGTTTATACTAAGGATGTGGATGGAGAGGAAGAGGAGGAAAATATACAAAAATATATGAATGACTCCTGTATAAATTGATCACATGCCCGATTATAATCGATAAGTGTTGGATTAGAAATTATATAATGTTTTATTTGGAATATTTATTATGAAATTATGATTATTGTTATAATACAAAAATGGAACTTGTGAGTTTATATGGCTAAATTTTAGTGATTATTTATTAATTTTATGAATTTCATGATGTGTTATTTCATATGTATTGATGATAAAATCGTGAATAATGTAAAAGCATGAAAATTGAATAAATGATCAAATTGAGCATTTCAGTTCAGTGACAAGATGAATTAAAGGAAAAAACCATGGTTGGACCATGACAACAAGTGATAAGTGATAGCTTCGGCTACACTTATCTGATCAAGGACAAATGAAAGTGATAAGTAATAGCTCTAGCTACACGTATCTGATCAAGGACAAGTGAAAGTGATAAGTGATAGCTTCGGTTACACTTATCTGATCAAGGACAAATGACAAGTGAAAAGTGGTATCTTCGGCTACCTGATCAGTGAAAAGTGGTAGCTTCTGCTACTTGATCAGTGAAAAGTGGTAGCTCCAGCTACCTGATCAGTGAAAAATGGTAGCTTCGACTACAAGTGACAAGTGATTTCCGTATAAGACCATATTTGGGATATGACATCGGTGTGATATATGCTACTGTATAAGACCATATCTGGGATATGGCATCAGTGAGATATGTGATTTGTGTAAGACCATAGTTGGGCTATGGCATCGATATATGAATATGTGTAAGACCATAGCTGGGCTATGGCATCATTATGTGAAGATGTGTAAGACCATAGTTGAACTATGGCATCGAAAAAACGAAGTACTCAATTCCGTAAGACGTTCACTAATTTGACAAAGTTTGGTAAGTGTTACATGGAATTATGTGATACAAGGAAGTACGAGTTGATAAGATATGAGTATAGAACTTGGTTGATAAATGAATTCATTTGTGATTATATAATTGTTCATCTTGAGTGTACTGTCCATATGTATTGATAATTCAAATGTTTTAATGAATAAAGTTTCGACATGGAATAAATTGAACACGAGATAAATAATTATGAAATTGAACTCGAAAATCATGAAAATGACGGTTATTGATATATGGAGATATGAGACATTGATATATGAATATGGAAAATGTTTGATAAATGTGTTTATTCATAATTATGGAATTATATACCTCATGTGTACTATTTACATAAAGATGATATTTCAAATACTTTGGTTATTTAAGCTTAAATATGAAATAATATGAAATCAAGATAAATTGTTATGAAAATATATTTAGATTACAGAGATATGACTGATATATGTTGTATGATTACATAACGTGAGATTGTGTATATATATGAGAAATTTAATGAGAATTGAGCCCATACACGTTTCTTGTTATTTATATGAAGTGTACGACTGACAAGGGTGATGAAGTTATAAACAGAGAGTTACACGGGTTAAAAACACGAGCGTGTAACTCTCCAAAGTGTGAAATTTTTCTAAGTGTTGCAAAAGTTTTATATGTTTACAGTTTGGTCCCGAACCACCCTGAATGTATGTTTTGGGCCCCGTAGGCCCATATAAGGGACGTTAAACATATGTATGAAAGTTTTTAATTTAGAAGAAATTTTATGGCTGATTTTTACATGATTGATCATATTAAGTTCGGTAATGCCTCGTACCCTATTCTAGGCTCGGAATACGGGTAGGGGTGTTACGTTTAGTGGTATCAGAGCTTCGGTTTAGCCGATTCTCGGATCAAATGAGATGTGTAAAGTGTTTAGAGATACATGCCATATAAATCTGTGATAGAGTGATGTGTATAATCCGATCAAATTTTTATTTTACTTATAGACAGAAATAATTTTCAATTGAGTTATTTCAGAAAGTATTGAAAGTGACACTAATATATCTGAGTAAGAATATGTTTATGATGAGTTGAAACTTGGAAAGGTATGCAAAAAAGTTAATGATATGGATGTGATGATGTATGAAATGAAATAAAAGTTTATCTTGTGATGAGCGCGCCTATGTTGTTTGGTATTTATATGATGTTATGTTGTTGATAAATGATATATTAGATGTGTGTGTATATATATAAGAGCTAAAAGTCGAGGCTTTACAATCTTCACCCCCTATCATTATGGTATTATATAATAAAGTTTATGAAATTTATATTGAATAAGTTCACAAGTGTGAAACAAAAGAGTTCAAAAAGTGGAATAATTAATATTGTGGTCAGAGGTAAGAATGGTTTAGCAAGTAAAAACGGTCCTGGAAGAGATGATAGACTGTTTTGAAAATCATTCAAATTAAGTGATGCCACAGTTAAAGAAGAGGACAATCAACTTATCCAGGTATGATATCTAAAGAATGTGTTATCGAATTCTTCGAGTTTTCTTAAGAAAATTGGCATCGACAAAAGTGTGGATTGTGATTTGCTCAAGCTAAATTTTTATATTGATTTTTTTTATTAGGTAATATTGATTAAGGTCAATGACATAAATTGAGATGTGGTGTTTTGTTTGAACTAATGCCGTTAGTAAAGCTTTTTGACTAGCATGTTACGAAAATTGTGAAAGATTATGTGTTTGAGTTGTTCTAACAACTTGAAGAGGAAATTGTTTTGAAAGATTATTATTGTTTGACAGTTAAGATGGAATTAGATATTTTAATCAGAACAAGTTATTCAGTTGGAAGGTAAATTGAGATATATGCATGTAAATTGATCCTCGAGTTTGGAAATGAATTTTATGTATTCATGGGTAAATAGACGGATAGTCTGGAAAAAAAATTGCTACATATTCCCTGATTCCAAGAGTTTAAAGTGTCGAATATTACAGAAAAATTTGAATTTAAGACAGTAATGATGATTTGAGCTATTGAAAGATTGTGAGTAGCTATCGATTAACCTTTGAGAGGAGTAAATGTAGGTATGTATGCTCTGAGTAATGAAGTTTTGTTTACTTTGTGAGTGATGATTACTTAATTGATATTGTATAATGACATTCAGAAAATTAAAAGTAATCGAGTACAGTGTAAGGTTCTTAGGCAACATTACAGGATGGAGGATTTATGCTGAAACCTTAACCTCTTTTCTGGTAAGATTTTCGGGGACGAAAATCCCTAAAGGGGGAGAGTTGTAACAGCCTAATTTTCAGTGGTATCGGGAATAGAGATTTGAGATCACTAAATCCGACGGGTGAGTTTAAATTTTAATAAATTAATACCTATGAGTCAAATATGAATATAAAAGCATTTTTGAATTAGTGAATTTGGTGATTTAAAAGAATTAATTAGCTAAAATGGGTCGAGAATGAGGTATCGAGACCTCGACTTCATAAACTGAGCCATAAATATTTTTAGAAATATTTATGGAGTGTTGGTGAGGTAATAATAAAATTTAGTCAGAAAATTTTGACGTTTGGGTGGTTAATTAAATAAAAAGGACTAAATTGAAAAAGGTGTAAAAGTTGCTAAAATGATTAAATAGCTCAATTGTCAAATTAGGAAGGACCTAAAGTGCAAATAAGCCCAAAGGAGATATTTTGGGCGGCAATAGCTGAGAAAAATCAGGAAATGGGTTAAATAAGGGAAAAATTGGAAAATTGCCAAAATTGGCTAAATAAAAATGGGACTAAATTGGAATATCTAGAATTCTCTTCATTTCTCTTCATATTCATCAGCTCAAAAACAACCATGGAGGAGGGTTCAAGCTGGTTTTCGTACTCTAGCTTCATGTAAGTTTAATTCTTGCTTTCTCCTTGAAATTTTTATGTTTTTGGACTTTTACAATTGGGTCCAACTTATTATTTCATTAGTTTTTGATTCCATGGCTAATTTTTGAAGTTTTTATGGATGAGTTCTGGAAATATATGATGATTTGGCATGGAATTAGAGCTCTAAATTGTTTATATTCTGATTTTATTGAAAGAATTGAATAGAAAGTGAATGTTTGGGACCTAATTGTAAAAGAGTTTGAATTTAGAGTTTTATGTGGAAATTCTGAATTTCAATAGCTATGAAATAACTTATAATGTCTAGAAAAATTATTAATTGAGAAAATTATCTTAATTGAGGGGTTAATTGAGCAAGGACTGAATTGTATGAATTGTGAAATTTGGGGCAAAATGGAAATCAACATTTTACACTAAAACTGTTTTGGACAGCAGCAGTAGTTTAACTTTGAAAAATCACCAAAAATTGTATAAATGGAATTAGAGGATAAATAAAATATGAAATTAAAGCTTATTGAGTCTAGTTTCTTATAAAAGAAATTATGTAAGCAATGGAATTGTAAATCATGAGATACAATAACTTTTGTGAGACAAGGTCAGAATGATTTAGGGTTCCCCTGTTCTGAATTTGAAAAATCATCAAAAATTGGATAAAAGTAATTATAGGCTTAAATTTATATGTTTAGAATCCTGAATGAGTCTATTTTCAAGAGAAATAAACGAGGACATCATTCGAATCCTGCACTAGAAGATAATTAATTTTTAGTGAAGAAGGGTCGGAACTATTAGACAGCAGAATAGGGGAGACTTCAATGAATAGGGGAGACTTCAATGAATAAACTGTATTAATTGGCCCAACCAAAAATTATGAAATTTTTATGGTAAGAAGAAATATGAGTCTAGTTTCTGATAAAATTTATGGATCTTAATTTGGAGTTCTGTAGCTCAAGATAAAAATAATTTAGTGACTATGACACAGATGGACAGCTTGAATATTCACCTAAGTAGATAGTGAAAATTATGGATAATGTTACCTACAAGTATGTTGTTTATACTAAGGATGTGTATGGAGAGGAGGAGGAGGAAAATATACAAAAATATATGAATGACTCGTGTATAAATTGATCACATGCCCGATTATAATCGATAAGTGTTGGATTAGAAATTATATAATGTTTTATTTGAAATATTTATTATGAAATTATGATTATTGTTATAATACAAAAATGGAACTTGTGAGTTTATATGGCTAAATTTTAGTGATTATTTGTTAATTTTATGAATTTCATGATGTGTTGTTTCATATGTATTGATGATAAAATCGTGAATAATGTAAAAGCATGAAAATTGAATAAATGATCAAATTGAGCATTTCAGTCCAGTGACAAGATGAATTAAAGGAAAAAACCATGGTTGGACCATAACAACAAGTGATAAGTGATAGCTTCGGCTACACTTATCTGATCAAGGATAAATGAAAGTGATAAGTAATAGCTCCAGCTACACTTATCTGATTAAGGACAAGTGAAAGTGATAAGTGATAGCTTCGGCTACACTTATCTGATCAAGGACAAATGACAAGTGAAAAGTGGTAGCTTCGGCTACCTGATCAGTGAAAAGTGGTAGTTTTTGTTACTTGATCAGTGAAAAGTGGTAGCTCCGGCTACCTGATCAGTGAAAAATGGTAGCTCCGGCTACCTGATCAGTGAATAGTGGTAGCTTCGACTACAAGTGACAAGTGATTTCCGTATAAGACCATATCTGGGATATGGCATCAGTGAGATATGTGATTCATGTAAGATCATAGTTGGCCTATGGCATCGATATATGAATATGTGTAAGACCATAGCTAGGTTATGGCATCATTATGTGAAGATGTGTAAGACCATAGTTGAACTATGGCATCGAGAAAACGAAGTACTCAATTCTGTAAGACGTTCACTAATTTGACAAAGTTTGGTAAGTGTTACATGGAATTATGTGATACAAGGAAGTACGAGTTGATAAGATATGAGTATAGAACTTGGTTGATAAATGAATTCATTTGTAATTATATAATTGTTCATCTTGAGTGTACTGTCCATATGTATTGATAATTCAAATGTTTTAATGAATAAAGTTTCGACATGGAATAAATTGAACACGAGATAAATAATTATGAAATTGAACTCGAAAATCATGAAAATGACGGTTATTGATATATGGAGATATGAGACATTGATATATGAATATGGAAAATGTTTGATAAATGTGTTTATTCATAATTATGGAATTATATACCTCATGTGTACTATTTGCATAAAGATGATATTTCAAATACTTTGGTTATTTAAGCTTAAATATGAAATAATATGAAATCAAGATAAATTGTTATGAAAATATATTTAGATTACAGAGATATGACTGATATATGTTGTATGATTACATAACGTGAAATTGTGTATATATATGAGAAATTTAATGAGAATTGAGCCCATACACGTTTCTTGTTATTTATATGAAGTGTACGGCTGACAAGGGTGATGAAGTTATAAACAGAGAGTTACACGGGTTGAAAACACAAGCGTATGCCTCTCCAAAGTGTGAAAATTTTCTAAGTGTTGCAAAAGTTTTATATGTTTACAGTTTGGTCCCGAACCACCCTGAATGTATGTTTTGGGCCCCGTATTCCCATATAAGGGACGTCAAACATATGTATGAAAGTTTTTAATTTAGAAGAAATTTTATGGCTGATTTTTACATGATTGATCATATTAAGTTCGGTAATGCCTCGTACCCTATTCTAGGCTCGAAATACGGGTAGGGGTGTTACATCAATTATAAAGTACCTTATATAAGCCTTCGATGCCCAAAATAAATGTTAGAAATAAGTCGGGACTAAACCGGGTACTCAAAAATTTTTTTAGAAAACATTACAAATTTTCAAATGTGCAAGGGACACGCCCGTGTGGCCAGGCCGTGTGTCTAACACGTTCAAGAGACATGCCCGTATCTCAGGCCGTGTGGGCATTCGAATTAGGGACACACGGCCGTGTCCCAGCCTGTGTCTAAACTTGGGAGCTCTCTGACTTGGGTCACACGACCAAGCCACACACCTGTGTGCTAGGCCGTATGAGCATACTAACTTGCATTAATAAGGTACAGAGGTAACATGATCAAGCCACACGCTCGTGTGCCAGGCCGTGTGAATAATTTGAGTATTCTGTTTTAAATTTTAAAAGATGCAAGGGACACAGGGCCAAACCACACGACCGTGTGCTAGGCCGTGTGATCAATTTTGAGTATACTGACTTGTGCAAATTGTTAAGTACAGAGGATACACAACCGTGTTACTTGGCCGTGTGTCACACACAGCTGAGACACACGCCCGTGGTTCTGCCCGTGTGGACGAAATAGGCTATTTTTCTAGCCACATTTTTCTCCCAATTTGTCCTCCCCCTACATTAACACTTTAACACATCAACAAACCACAACAAAGCATTCAAATCAAGCCAAACCAAGTCTTATACATGACATATCATCATATATGACCAAGTATCCATGCTTATCAAATTGATCAATTACATATATAAACATATTTGTACCAAACATACCAAATCAAACCATGCCTCAAAATGCCTATTAGTTAACCATCATCCAGTCATGCAAAAACACACATCAACCATAATAAGGCCATATACTTATATGTTAAAATGTATCAAACATAAGCTATTCAAATAGCTAATCACAACAAAACATTTACATGCCATCAATGGCCAAATTAACCTATACATGCCATTATAACCAAAGTTGATTTATTAAATATACCGAAAAGGCCTATGGATAGTGCGATGTGGCTCCGACCAGCTTCCAACCTTAACGAGCTTCTAAGTTACTATAAGATAGGAAAAATAAAACAGAGTAAGCGTTTAATACTTTGTAAGTTCGTCTAACATGGAATTTAACTTACCATTATTTCACATATAAGGTAAGCATACAAAACAAATTCCATACAACTTCGCCAAAAGCCTAAGCACATATCCCCAACATGTTAGCTAAGTAATATTATATAATAACCTTTAATCATGGATGAATAAAGTCACCAAACAAGTATCATACTTGTATCACCCATATCATATTTCCATATATCATGTACTACTATTTTCATGTATATACAGATAACAGTTCGTATCGGATTCACATTTTCTTATAACAGAACATTGGCTGTTGAACCGTTTAATGTAACACCCCTAACCCGTATCTGGCGTCAGAATAGGGTTACGGAGCATTACCAAAATTTACAGATTAGACAAACAGATAAATTCATGTCTTAAAGCATTCATATCAGAAATCAATCATAATATCTCTTAAATGAGCCCTCGAGGCCCAAAATATACATTAGAATCAGGTCGAGACTAAACCGGGTACTCAAAATCTTTTTTGAAAAATATCAAAATTTTGCTTAGGTGTAGGGGACACACGCCCATGTGGTCAGACCGTGTGGCTCACACGGCCAAGGGACATGCCCGTGTGGTCAGGCAAGGACACGCCTGTATGGCTCACACCGCCAAGAGACACGCCCGTGTCTTAGGCCGTGTAACTCTCTGACTTAGGTCACACGGCCAAGCCACACGCCCGTGTGCCACGCCGTGTGATCAATTCTGAGCATTCTGTTTCTCAATTTTTAAGATGCAGGGGACACATGGCCAGATCACACGCCCATGTGTTAAGCCGTATGTCACACACAGCTGAGACACAAGCCCGTGTCTCTACCCATGTGGACGAAAATAGGCTATTTTCCAAGCCATATTTCTCACTCAAATTGTCTTCCACCTACACCAACATTTTTACATATTCATAATGCAATACAAACATTCAACAATGTACATTTAGAAACTTCAATTGATAATTTATTATCATGTCAATCTTATACTCATACTTACCTAGATATCAAGTTCACCTTTATGTATATTTTATCAAATATACTAGCTTAAATGAATCATTTCAAACACATACCAAACATGACATAATTTCTTATATAAATCAAAACATGTTCATCACAAGTCAAACTAATGGCTAATTATAACCAAAATATATACATGCCAATATTGACCAATTAACCTATACATGTCATTATAATCATAATTGATTTATCATATATACTGAAATGACCCGATAGATAGCATGAGTGATCCCGCCAAGCTTCCAAATTACTATAGGACAGGGGAAAATAAAACAGAGTAAGCATGAAATGCTTAGTAAGTTCGTATGACATGGTAATTAACTTACCATTCATTCATGTTCAAGATAAACATGTAAGACACAATCAACCAATTTGGTCACAAGCCCTAACATATATCATCATCACCCTTGTTAGTCATATATTTCATTCAAATATCAAGAAACATGAATGGGTTCAACAATAACCAAATTTCATATACATATACTTTTCACATCATGAATTCATATAACATATTCAAATCATATCTATGTATTTCAAGTACATTTTCATAATAATTCGTCTAAAGTTCAGATTATTTCATATAAGCATTTTGCCTATTAAATCAATTGAAATATTGATGGAAACACAGGAAGTACACTCGAGGTGTACAAATCTATGATCATAGATGAACATATTTATCAAACAAATTCCATGTTCATATATCATCATCGCATACTTCCATGTATCATGTATCATCATTTTCATGTATTTCAGACAGATACGTGTAATAATTCATTTCGTGCTCATATTTTCTCATGTCAGGATTTTGCCTGTTGAATTTATTTGAAATATCGATGGATACATATGTAGTACACTCAAGTGTACAATTATAATCCGTCAATTCATATTCAAGAGTGCTCATTAGAACACATAATCAAAAAGCACTCTCTCGAGCTATATAACGAGAAGCTCATGTGAGCCATGTAACAAGAATCATATCCAGGCTGTATAACGGGAAACTCATAAGAGCCTAAATCAAAAAGCCTACAAAGAGCCTTTAACAAGAAGCTCCGAAGAGCCATTAATCAGAAACTTCGGATAGCCAAATATCGAGAAGTTTAAGCAAGCCATATCGGGAAGCTCTGGAGAGCCATATAACAGAACGCTCACAAAGAGCTGCGGTATGTTCGTAACACATGCAGGATCACTACCGATCATATAACAAGAAGCTCACAAAGAGTTGCACTATGTCCGCAACACATGCAAGTCACTACTGATCGAGATGCTCGCAAGAACTATATAACGGGAAGCTTGAGAGGGCTTATAACGGGATACTCGTAAGAGCTATGATGTGTCCATAATATATGAATGACTACAACCGATCGGGAATCCTGTATCTATCGAATTTTCATTTATTCAAATGGGATTTAACATTTACCAGGCACTGTCAAATATGTGATCAATTTCATGTATTCATAGCATTTATACAATTCACAAATACATATTTAATTCAAATATATAAATATACACAATTTAGTTACACGAACTCACTTCGACAATGTTCGTGTTCACAAAAACTACTGATCCAACACTTTTTCTTTTCCTTGTTCCAATTCTGATTTTGATCTATCCAGATCTATACGAACGAATTTAACATCAATTCATGTTCATTTCAATTCAATTCACATATTTGAAAAAATTACCATTTTGCCCCTATACTTTTAATTAATAATAATTTCGTTCCTAAGCTCGGAAAATAAAATTCATGCAATTTAATCCTTATTCCAAGCCTAGCCAAATTTTACATATAACATTTACAGCCCATTTATTTCATAAAATTCAAAATTTTTCCATGGATTTCACATCTTTTTAATTTAGTCTGATAAACATATTAATTTACATGATTCTTGTGTTTAGTTTGGTTTATATATGAATTAATTCCTACTTAATTGGTGTTTTTATATTTTAATCTTGTCAGGGATGCAATTTGTCAAAAATGAGCAAAAATGGGCCAAATTGAAAGACAAATCGTTGAATTGGGGCCAAATCAAGAGGATGGAGAAAGCCAAGGATTTATCAGACTTTGTAAAAAGCTAAAAATAGGAAGATATTATTTTGTTTTATTATTTAATTTAATTTTATTAATTTAGGTTAGGCTATTTTTAGTAAACCCCCTGTATATAAATAGGGGCTTTTAGTTCTTAGAAAAATCATCCATTATTCTACATTCCTACTTCATTTTGGAATTGAATTACTCTCTCTCTTGTATTTTCTTCTTCAATTTGGAATTCGAATATCATTTTTTTTCTCTTCAATTTGACGTACATTTTGTAAGCCTTGTCTCTAATTTTTGTTTATTTTCCATAATTGGGCCAATTGCTCTCCAAGTCCTTTCCATTCATTTCTTCACCATAATCATCAATCTTCTTTCCATGCTCACAAAGTATGAACAATTTCATACTTAACTAAATTTCATCTTAGCTTTAGGCCGTGCTCTTTCCTGTCAGGAATTGTGAGATATGAATTCGTGTTAAAAATTCATCCCATCGGTATTCATTTTTTCCTAAGTATAGGGATAGACCAATCATCCCCTAAAATTAAATCCGATTTCAAGTCAAAGTGCATGTTAGGTTGGAGTCGTGTTTGCTTACAGTTGGAGATTCGAGTCGACCGTGCTGTATTTGAATTTTCGAGAACAAATCGAGGATGAAGTGATCGGGTTTAAACGACCCACGCGGTTGGAGCCGTTAATTTGAGTTGGGTTCTTCAGAACGCAGGGCTGCCGGAATCTTGAATCGGGAACACGTGTATCTCGGTTAGATAATCGGCAAGGGTTGGTTTGCAGGTTGTACCGAAACTAGCTACTAGAGGAAGAATTAGTGGTTAAGACGTTCTTAACTGCTGTAATCAGCTTATCGATTAAAGGAGAAAATTAATTTTCGATGATCGATTCTTGATACGAAATTTACCGAGTCTAAGACTAAGGCTTATTTTATCTGTTACAAAACACTGAATTTATTTTCTAATTTATTTAATTTATGCTGTTTCAATTACCTAATTTCTAAACATTTCAAAAATCCTCGGTTTACTTTTATTTTTAATCTTTGCAGGTACGATTGAAGTCGTGGGCACGACTATTGCCACGTCCTTCGACACAACAGATAATCTGATCATAAGTTATATACGGAAGTTGATTATCGCATATAATCCTTGTGGACTCGACCCTACTACCACTCCACTACTAATTAGAGTTATTTTGTAGGAATTATATTTGGTGGTTTCGACGACCATCAAATTTTGGCACCGTTGCCGGGGATTGGAGATATTTTCTAACCGTTGTTTGTTTATCTTATGACTATATTAGAATAGGGAAATTTAGAGTTTGAGCTAGAAATTGATAAATTGGCTTGAAAACTACGAAGAGAAGCCATATGACATGGTAAACGGCCAAATCACGGATTTAAAACTATATGTTACACCGAAAAAAATTTTGACGAACCAGACGAGATGGTCGAACAGACAATACGCCAGCTCGCAGCGGCACTGGATGAACAACAGCCCTTATGTATAACCTATCCGGTAGGAGGAACGTCGTTCAAGCTAAAGTCGGGTTTGATCCACTTACTGCCCACTTTTCGTGGACTACAAAATGAAAATCCACATACCCACATTAAGGAGTTCCATATGGTGTGCACAAGCATGAAGCCTCAGGGAGTAACAGAAGACCAAATCAAATTCGTGCTTTTCCGTTCTCATTAGCTGACTCTGCTAGAGAGTGGCTATTTTATTTACCTCCGGAATCTGTCAACACATGGTCTGACATGTCTCGTTTGTTTCTTGACAGGTTCTTCCCTGCAACCCGAGCAGTCCAACTAAGGAGGGGCATCGTAGGAATCCTTCAGAAGGATACTGAATCGCTTTATGATTACTAGAAGCGATACAAAAGTTGTGTGCGAGCTGCCCACAACATGGACTGACAGAACAATCACTCTTGCAGTATTTTTATGATGGATTACTCTCGATGGAAATGAAGATGATAGATGCTGCAAGTGAGGGGACACTCGTTAATATGACGCCCCAAAGAGCGAAAGAGTTGATTTCAACCATGGCTGCCAACTCTCAACAATTCCTACCGGTTATAGAATCCACAAGATAGGTTTATGGGTTAAGTTCTTTATCTCTAGAAGATAAAATTGACAAGTTGACTAATATTATTCAAACTTTGCTTACAGATAAGACGAGCTCAGCACGATTGTGCGAAATTTGCGCTAAGCTAGACCATCCAACGGACTCATGTCTGATTTTACATGAGGATTCGACGAAACAAATGAATTATGTCGGGAGCTTTTCAGGACCGCCCAAAGGCGATATGACCCCTACTCGAACTCGTATAATGTGGGGTGGAAAGATCACCCGAATCTCAGTTATGGGTTGAATCCGCGATTCAATCAATCGTTCAAACAAAGGCTGTCGCAGAATCAACAGATACCACCCCCAAAGTCATCTTTGGAAGCCATAGTGGAAAGGTTAGCCAATAGTACTGAGAAATTCCAACAAAAAACTGACATGCATTTGCAGGAGTTGGACAAGCAAGTGAGCAAACTCGCGCTCACGGTTAGTCGTTTGGAGTCCCAAGGTAAGTTACCATCCCAAACTGAGCCAAATCCTCGACGCAATGTAAGGACTATAATGTTGAGGAGCGGGAAGGTTTTGGAGCCCGTACCTGGCACGAGTCATGCCCACAACGCTGGTCGAGATGAGAAGAAACTTGACACAGAGGCTCCAGTAGAGTCAGCACCACAAAATTCATTTGTAGTACCACATTCGTTTCCAAGAAGACTTGCCCAATGCAAGAAGGAACGAGATGAGAAGGAGATCCTCGACACCTTTCGAAAGGTAGAAATTAATATACTTCTTCTCGATGCAATTAAGTAGATCCTACGATACGCAAAATTTCTAAAAGAGTTATGCACGAGTAAAAGGAAACTTCTGGACAATGAAAAGGTAAGTGTGAGAGAAAATGTCTCCACTGTTCTGCAAAGAAAAATACCGCCCAAATGTAAGGACTAAGGTATGTTTTTCATATCGTGTAAAATAGGTAGTGCTGGTATTAAAAAAACAATGTGTGACTTAGGCGCATCAATTAATGTTATACCTTTGTCAATTTATAAACTACTTAACGTGGGTCCTTTAAAGGAAACAAGTGTGATTATTCAGCTTGCAGATAGATCCTTAGTACATCCGAAAGGAGTGCTGGAGGATGTTCTTGTTAATGTAAACGAGCTAATAATTCCTGCAGACTTCTACATTATCGACATGGAGGATAACAACTCAGCCAATTAGTCTGAGATACTTCTTGAGAGACCATTCTTAAGTACCGCGCGAACGAAAATTGATGTTTGGAGTGGAACACTCACCATGGAATTTGACGATGAAATGGTTAAGTTTAATATTTATGAGGATATGAGACATCCCAATGATAAGTTACAAATCGTAGCTTGCAACAATGTAGATCTCGATGTTAAGTAAGAAAAATTATCGATGTTCCAAAAACCAATACGCGAAGCTATCATGAAAGCCTCGAAATTAGAGCTGAAACCGTTTTCAGAACGTACAAGAATTCCGACAGAGAATAATGCAACTTGAACAGATAAGCTCAAAGACACCTCTATCCACTAATGATAGGGGAATCCAGGAAGGGCTTCAAAGATAATGGGCAAAGGTTGAAACTTTTTTGCAAGAACATCCAAGTGCACGAGATGGAAAAATTAAGTCTCAATGAGCCAAACGGATAACATTTATGGTCGTCGAGCTAACGACGTTAAACAAAAGTGCTTTTTGAGAGGCAACCCAAATTTATTTTCATTTATTTAATTTTGAGTTTTTGTAAGATTTAGGTTGTAAATAAATAAATTTTTATTTAATCTAGTGAATTTGCTGTTTTCAGGAACGTAATGGAGGTTTTGCAGAAGTCGGATAATGATGGTGGCGTGGGCACGCCGTGCTAAATGCTGACAACTATTTCCCAACGTTAACAACATCGATTAAAACACTTGGGGAGAGTATTCTTAACCTTTCTCTTTACTTTTTTGTTTGAGTTACTAAACTTTATTGCATATAACACATGCTTGAGGACAAGCATAGATTAAGTAGGGGGTTGAGTTGGTAAGTAAATATGCATGACTTTTGCTGCATGTCTCTCTTTTGCATATGTTCAATATTATGTTAAATTCATTCGATAGTTTATTTAACATTGAGCCTTTAATCTCATACTTAGTTAATTTGGACAATTGGACAAATTTTGAATTAAAATGTTCAAGTATATAGATTAGTCAACATTTGTGTTTTAAAGTTGATATATGTAGCTAGATTTTTCGTATAAATTGATTGTTTGGAAAATTATATTTGCTTGTACATAAATAAATAAGTAAATAAGTAAAGGTTCAAGTTATGAGTGAAGTTTAGAAAATGTGACCGGATTAAGTAACCGGGGGTAAGGTGCTTGGGTTGTCATCTTATCTCGCATAAAAAGGTTCGTGTGACAAGTCGATAACTTATAAATATTCCGCTAACTGAGCCTTCACACGAAATTTTTTTTTAAAGTTAAGACTGTTCGAACTAAGTAACCGGGATAGGGTGCTTGGGTTGTCATCCTAGTTCGCGTAAAAAGGTTTCACCATGTCAATAATTTTATTTTTCTAATGCGTAGTTAATTAATAATGCCTTGCAAATTATTGGATTCAAACTCAATTTAATGAAATTATTTAGTTCATATATTTTCAATTTTATGACACTTGTTGATCGAACTTTATATCTTGAGCATTTATTTATTTTTGCCTAAGTTGTTTACATTGATTATGTATACGAAAAAGAGGCTCGATTTGTAATAAATTATAGAATAAATTTTAATGTTTGAAAGAACAACATGCTTGAAGGCAAGCATGAGCTAAGTAGGGGGAGTTAATAAACATATTAATTTACATGATTCTTGTGTTTAATTTAGTTTATTTATGAATTAATCCTTGCTTAATTGGTGTTTTTATGATTTAATCTTGTCAGGGATGTAACTGGTCAAAAGCGAGCAAAAATGGGCCAAATTGAAAAACAAATCGTTGAATTGGGGCCAAATCAAAAGGATGGAGAAAGCTAAGGATTTATCATATATTTTGACTTTGTAAAAAGCTAAAAATAGGAAGATATTATTTTGTTTTATTATTTATTTTTATTTTATTAATTTAGGTTAGACTATTTTTAGTAAATCCCATGTATACAAATAGGGGCTTTTAGCTCTTAGAAAAATCATCCATTATTCTACACTCCTATTTCATTTTGGAATTGAATTAATCTCTCTCTTGTATTTTCTTCTTCAATTTGGAATTAGAATATCATTTTTTTTCTCTTCAATTTGACATACATTTTGTAAGCCTTGTCTCCAATTTTTGTTTCTTTTCCATAATTGGGCCAATTGCTCTCCAAGTCCTTTCCGTTCATTTCTTCACCATAATCATCAATCTTCTTTCTAAGCTCACAAAGCATGAACAATTTCATACTTAACTAAATTTCATCTTAGCTTTAGGTCAGTGCTCTTTCCGGTCGGGAATCGTGAGATACGAATTCATGTTAAAAATTCATCCCATCGCTATTCATTTTTTTCCTAAGTATTGGGATAGACCAATCATCCCTTAAAGTTAAATCCAATTTCAAGTCAAAGTGCACGTTGGGTTGGAGTCGTGTTTGCTTACAGTTAGAGATTCGAGTCGGTCGTGCTGTATTCGAATTTTTGAGAATAAATCGAGGAATAAGTGATCAGGTTTAAATGACCCACGCGGTTTAGGCCGTTAATTCGAGTTGGGTTCTTTAGAACGCAGGGCTGCTGGAATCTTGAATCGGGAACACGTGTATCTCTGTTAGATAATCGATAAGGGTTAGTTTGCAGGTCGTACCTGAACCAACTACTAGAGGAAGAATTGGTGGTTAGGACATTTTTAACTGCTATAACCAGCTTATCGATTGGAGGAGAAGATTAATTTTCGAGGATCGATTCTTGATACGAAATTTACCGAGTCTAAGCCTAAGGCTTATTTTATCTGTTACAAAACTTTGAATTTATTTTATAATTTATTTAATTTATGCTGTTTCAATTACCTAATTTCTAAACATTTGAAAAATCCCCGATTTACTTTTATTTTTAATCTTTGCAGGTACGATTGGAGTCGTGGGCACGACTATTGCCACGACCTTCGACACGATAGACAATCTGATCATAAGTTATACACGGAAGTTGATTATCGCATCCAATCCTTGTGGACTCGACCCTACTACCACTCTATTACTAATTAGAGTTATTTTGTAAGAATTATATTTGGTGGTTTCGACGACCATCATAGTCTCCAAATTTTTAATTTCATGCAAATTCACTTTACAAAAGTTGTTTATCTATCAACAACCTTTCATTTTATACCATAAAACTTCATAATTCTTTTATGTTCATCTATGGCAAAACCCTAGTACCTTGATAACTTTTCAAATCAATCCCCGAGATAGCTAGATTAAGCTATTACGATATCGGAAATATAAAAATCATTAAAAATGAGGCAAGAATACTTACCTAATCAAGCAAAATAAGTTGGCTTGAGCTTAGGTTTCCATGGTTAGGGTTTCCATGCTTTTAATTTGGGAAAGATAATATAAATATATTTTCATTATTTTATCATTTATCATCTTTTATTATTTTACTTTCCAATTTAAACCTTTTCTTTACTTTATTTTCCATGGATGAATCATCATCCTTAATCATTAAGCATTTTTAATGGTCTATTTACCATATAAAGGACTCTAATTTAAAGTTCTATAGCTGTTTAATCTCTTTAGCTATTAGAACTCAACTTTTGCAATTTATACAATTTGGTCATTTATCAAATTAAACATGAAATCAGTAAAATTTCTTTAGGAAATTTTCATATGACATTATTATTGTACTGTAGACCATAAAATAATATTAAAATTTTTTTTCGGATTCGGATTTGTGGTTCAGAAACCACTATTTTGATTTTACCAAAAAAAGTTGTTACATTTAAAATATCTTTGGATACATGGGTAGTACACTCGAAGTGTACAAAACTATAATCCGTCAATTCATATACATGTATGCCCATACGAGCATGTAATCGAGAAGCTCTTTCGAGCCATGTAACGGGAAGCTCATGTGAGCTTTATAACAGGAAGCTATTGCGAGCCAATTATCGGGAAGCTCATAAGAGTCATAAACGGGAAGCTCATGCGAGTCATAAACGGGAAGCTCAAGAGAGCAAGCTCATGCGAGTCATAAACGGGAAGCTCAAGAGAGCAAAATATCCGGAAGCTTATGCGAGCCAATATCTAAAAGCTCATGAGAGCCATATATCGGGATGCTTATAAGAGCTAAATAACGGGTAGCTCATGAGAGCCAAGTATTAGGACGCTCATAAAAGCTGTGGTGTATCCGCAACACATGCAGGACCACAACCAATCAGGAACCCTTAATGACAATGTCATTTGTATCCATCGAATTTCTTAGGTTCAAACAGGACTTGAAACTTGTCGGATATCTTTGGAAATTTGAACAATATTTATACATGATAAATATACATTTCACAAACATAATATTCAATTTAAACACATAAATATACATTTTAGTTACACGAACTTACCTCGATAAGTGTTCGTAGGTTTGTAATCTACTAATCCGATACTTTTTCATTTCCTCGATCCAATTCTGTACTAGGTCTATTCGGATCCATACGAATGAATTTAGCTCAATTTAATACAATTCATATTTAATTCAGTCTAATACACATCTTTGGAAAAATTACTATTTTTCTCCTATACTTTTAATTAATCACGATTTCATCCGTAGGCTCGGAAAATGAAATTCATACAATTTAATTCTTATTCCAAGCCTAGCTGATTTTCATATATAACAATAATAGCCCTTGTATTTCATAAACATTCAGAATTTTTTCAAGAATTTTTTAGCAGCCCAATTTTCAGTGGTGTCAAAAATAGTGGTTTGAGACCACTAAGTCTGACAAATGATCTCCTATTTTTTATTATTTAGTGTTTATGAGCCAAATTTGATTTTAGGAAAATTTATGAATTAGTGAATCTTGTGTTTTAGAAGAATTATTAGGTTAACTAATTTCGAAAATGAGGTATCGAGACCTCGATTTTATAACTGAGATATAAAAAATTTTATAAATATTTACGGAGTGTCATTGATTTAGTATTAAAGTTTCATTAGAAAATTTTAACGTTTTGATAGTTAATTAATTAAAAAAGACAAAACTGAAAAGGTGAAAAACTTGTTAAAATGATTAAATAGTTCAGGTATTAAATGAGAGAGGACTTAAAAAGAAATTATACATTTGTTACAAAGCTTGGACGGTATGTTTGTATAAGAAATCACAAAACTAGTGTGAACAAGAGTAAAATTGGAAATGAAATAAAATTTAATAGTTAAAAATAGGATGTAATAGAAAAACTAGATATTTCTTCACATTTCTTTAGAAAAATGCCATTGAAGGTTCTCTAAGCTGTTTTTTCATATTTTTTCACCATGTGAGTTTAATTCTTGCTCTTTTCTTGATATTTTTGTATTTTTAAGACTTTTACAATTAGGTCCAACTATCTAGTTCATTAGTTTTTTATTCTATGGGTAATTTTGAAAGTTACCATTGATTAGTGCTGAATATTTATGATGAATTAACATGGATTTGAAGCTTTAATTTTGTTAAATGATGATTTTATCATGTAATTTCAATAAAAATTAAAATTAAGACCTAATTATGAAAAAGATTAAATATTAGAGTTTGGTATTAAATTATATTTGTAAAAGGTTGTGAAATAGCTTAGAATATTTAGATAAATTTTCAATTGAGAAAAAAATTAGCTCAATTGATGGGAAAATTGATAAGGGACTAAATTGTAAAAACTATAAAAGTTAGGTTAAATGTGTAATTTCAAAAATTGAAGGGCATAAATTGAGAAGTGAATTATAATTGAATTAGATGCTGATGAATAAAAAATTTATATTATAGTTCAAGAACCCGAAGACAAACGTGAAAAAGGAAAATTAATAGAATAGTTCATGAGTTTCTACAATTTCCACAATCTACCTTAGGTAAGTTCATATGGTTACACTTTGTAGTTTATTTATTAAATGATGAATGTTATAATATATTTGCTCATATTTTTATTGTTGAAAATAAAGTTATTGTAAAATTATGAAATCGAATTGAACATTGAAAATGAGTAGAACGCAGGATTGAGTACGATCGTTCAATGATAAAAGACGAATTGATGGATAAGACCATGGTTGGACCATGGCAATGTTTAAATGTAAGACCATAGTTTGGCTGTGTCTTCCTGATTATAAGACCATAACTAGGTTATGGCATTACAAACGTAAGACCATGGCAGGGCCTTGACAATATATGTGTAAGACCATAGTTGGACTATGGCACAAAGAAAACAATTTACTCAAATCTGTAGGACGTTCTCTAATTTGACCAGGAATGGTAAGTGTTATATGAAATTAATGTGGAGGAATTTTAAGTAATTATTGATATTGAGCTCAAATAAGTGAATTCATTAATCGAAGTTGTGATTGGTAAGAAATTTTGTGAAATGCTTTATTTAAATGGATTGTTATAGTATGATCGGTAAGACTTTTATTTAAAGCCAACGAACTTACTAAGCTTCATTAAGTTTACTTGTGTCGTTGAATGTTTTTTGTAGATTTTCAATAAGTTTGGAGGATCAGATCAACTCATCGGGTCACACTATCCAGTTTATTCTTGTAGATTTTGTTATACATGTTGTGGTTTATATAGCATCTAACTTGAAATAGGGTTGTAAATGACATATATATATATATATATATATATATATATATATATATATATATATAAAAATATGTTTGTATGCATGTATTTAGTAGTATATTTTAGTTCTCTAATAAATGGAGTTATTATGGAGTATAGGAAATCAAGTTTTGTGATAGCATATTTTGTTAAAAACTTGATTTTTGGTTTATGTTGATTGCATTGATTGGGGCTATTTGATGTATTAAAATTTTATGTATAGATTGATATAAAAAAGGGTGAGGAAAGTGGCCTTAAAATGATCTATTTTTGTCCACATGGGCATGTGTCTCAACCGTGTGTGAGACACGGCCGGGCACATGGGTGTGTGGTTTGGCCGTGTGTCCCCTGCACCTTAAAAATTTGAAACAGAATGCTCAGGTTTTAGCACACGACCTAACACACGGACGTGTGGCTTGGCTGTGTGACCCCTGTACCTCACACACGGGCATGTGTCCCCTGCTTCTAAGAAAATTTTTGTGATTTTGGGAAAAATTCCCTAAGTACCCGGTTTTGTCCCGATTCACTTCTAAGGAGTATATTGGGCCTCGAGAGTCCATCTAAGGGACAATATGAGCGTTTTATAACTGATTCTTGATGTGTATAATAAAAATTGTGAAATGTTCGAATTTAATCCGTAAGGTCCAGTAATGCTCTGTAACCTTGTTCCGGCGACGGATAAGGGCTAGGGGTGTTACAAATTTTCCGTCTTTTGTATTTAGTCTCTAAATCATAATTTCATCAAAATTCTCTTTACACAAGTTGTTTATCTATCAACAACCTTTCATTTTCTACCATAAAACTTCATAATTCAACAATATTCATCCATGGCAAAACCCTAGTACTTTGATAATTTTACAAATTAATCCCCGAGATAGCTAGATTAAGTTATTACGACCTCGAAAATATAAAAATTATTAAAAACGGGACAATAATACATACCTAATTAATCAAAATAAGCTTGTCTATCTTCAAGCTTCATAACTAGGGTTTCCATGTTCTTATTTTAGGAAAGAAGATGAAAATGATTATATTTTTATTATTTAATTCATTTATCATCTTTCCAATTTAACCCTTTTCTTTATTAAATTTTCTAATGATGATTAATCATCCTTATCTATTAACTCCTATAAATAGTCTATTTTCATATAATGACCTCAAATTTCGAATTTCATAGTTATTTGGTACCTTTAGCTACTAGAATTCAACTTTTGCATTTTATGCAATTTGATCCTTTTCATCATATTAAGCATTTAATCGGTAAAATTTCTTACCAAAATTTTCATACGATATTTCTATCATACTGTAGACTATAAAATAATATTAAAATACATTTTCTTTCGGCCTTAGATTTGTGGCCCCGGAATCACTGTTCTGATTTAACTGAAAACGAGCTGTTACAGCAAGTGTTGGGGGAGGTTAAAATTTATCTACAATAACATAAATTAAGGGAAGAAGAAGAATAATATTGGGAAAAAAATCCTAACCCAGTTTAATGGCGGTGCAAATGGTGGTGGCCGGAGCACTTGTCGTTAGTGTTGCTGGTTTATTTGTGGGGTTGGTTGTATTGGGGTCGTTGGAGACTTTAAGAGGGATTTTATAGTCTCTTTTCCTTCTCCTCCTCTTCTTCTTCTTCTATTAATAGGTTTTTTTTCAATTTCTTCTTAAGGTTTCCACTGTGGACATCCAACGTGGCAAGTTAACTTGCCATGTCACCTGTCCCATTAGGTCTGTAACGAAAAATGTTAGTGGGTGATTGAATTGTCACTTTTTGATAACGTAGTGACTGATTTGTTATTTTTTGAAAGTTGAGTGACTGAATTGAAACCAAAGTGATTGTTTTGTCAATTACCTCAAAGTTAAGTGACAGTTGGTATAATTTACCATTTAAATAAAAAAATTATTGCTACAATATATGACAACCCTAGCCTAACAAAATCTAAACAATAGAATCAATCAATATTTTAAGCTATATAAATTTTGTTATTCACGCCGTCCATATTTTTAATTCTATCATTTATTAATCAAAATTAAAACTATTTCCTTAACTTTTTTGTAAGAGAGATTATTTTGTATGTAAAATATTACTAAAAAACATGTCATTCCTTTCGAATCAATTAAATATGAGCATTCTTAATTAGTCACAATCTTTTATATGGAACTGAACTTAAAAATCCCTCTCCATACAATTAATTGGATTTGAAATAACAGGTGGGTTTCTTGTCTCCAACTCAAAGTAGCAAGACTACAAACACCCATCAATTTGCAAACTTCAAGCCAGTAAACTTGTCTTTGGTTGGCAACCTATTCATAATTGTCATTCAAGGCTGACTAAATGAATGCTTAAAAATGTGAAAAGGAAACTATAGAAGCTTAACATTCCTTTCTTGAATACTAAATTCATTGGATTCTTGTGGTTGGAAACAATTAACTCCCTAGATTAATGATATGGTTAATTTGCACCTTAGCTTAAGAAATTTCCTCCAACTCCAATTGCAACCTTGAGTTGGAGAAATTTGTAATAGAATTCTACCTTTTAGAATATAAGCTTTAATCAGGCCACTAAAGAGGTATTGTTTGGATTAAGATACTCTACAATTGTTGCATCACTCTTCCTTAATTCCAGTTTTCTAAACCTAGTTCCTTAACCCTCAAACCACTTTCACGATTTGGCTTACAAATATTCATTTTAACCTTAGCACTTGTTGCTACTTTATATTTCAGAGTTGATCAAGGGCTTTAAGAATAGCTTTGGGAAAAATAAATGGTTGACATTTGTTATATCCCTACTACCCTACTACAATTTGGACCTGGTTTGGCCCTCACCTCTTTTATAACTATCCCAAGATACCATAATGGTGGGTTGAGTATGGACGTTCAAATCCCTTATTTCTTATTATTTCAGCATGCTATCACCCTTCTTTCCACTCTTTCCTTTTGGCCGCAAGCCTTATGCCATCTTCAATTGTCTTCTAGTTACCATCAAAATGACTTCAATTTGTTCTCAATGGTCGCAGCTTGCTACTAATCAGCCTTTCCAATGCTTTTTACTTGGATCGTTAAATTATTATTGGTGCATAACCTTCTTCAAATCGATTGTCGATTCTTCCCTCAATTTTGATTTCAATTTTATAGCTATCATGGTTGTCGAAAAGAATTCACGTTGGTCTAATTATTGTTGTCCATTTAAAGCCCCGGTACTGGACGAGTTGAAGTCAACATGCATAAGTAAACTTCTTTGTTGCCCACCCATGTATTTGAGCTTTAATCTTTCCAATCAGAGGAAAGTTATTCATTTCTATAAGCCTCATTATGACTAGAGGAATTCCAAGGTATCTAATAGGAAGCACCCCAAGCTTAAAGCCAATTTGTTTATGAATCTCGCGAAGAATATCTGCTGAGATGCAATAGGAAAAAATCTCACACTTAGAAGACTTTAATTCCAAACCATGATAAGTATAGAATTCCTGTAAAACACATTGAGCCCTTCCAAATGATGTTAAGGCTATATGGTTACGCAGTCCAAAGGATGTGACAGAGAAAGAATACACGAAATTCTATCACTCATTAGCGAAGGTAATTCACCTGATGCCCTAGCTCTCGAATGCTTCAAATATTATGGAGAAGTTTGTAACTTTTATTTATTCCTGTAAATGTAATTTCTTGTGCTCTGCAGGAATTTACCAATGATAAGCCCATGGCCTAGAGCCACTTCACTGCGGAAGGTGATGTTAAATTCAAGGCTATTATGTTTGTGTCCCCTTAGGCTCTTCATGATTTGTATGAGAGTTACTACAACTCCAACAAAGCCAACTTGAAGTTGAAGTTGTATGTTAGACGAGTTTTGATCTCTAATGAATTTGATGAGCTTTGCCCACGTATTTGAGTTTTTTGAAGGTAATTAAGGACATGCTAAGTTACATAGCTGGTTGAAATATGCATTAATGAGGTTTTTGAGTTATTTTCTTATTACTTGATTCGTTTTTTATTGGATAACCTATTGAGCAGGGTCTTGTTGATTCTGATACATTACCACTCAATGTGTCAATGTGTCTTGTTGATTCTCATCAGGAAGGCCCTTAATATGATTCGTAAAATAGTTGAGGATCCTGATGAGTCTAGTGGCAAGATGATAAAGGTATGTTACAATTGTTTCTTTAGTAATTACTTTGAATTTAATTTGCGAACACTTCATCCTGTACTGTGGCCTAATGTCCTTTCAAAATGAAACTCTTTTTGACACAAGTTATTTCTGGGTTAATGATTGATACTGAATATCGGTGGTGATGCAGAAGTTGAGAAGTCACGCGATAATGAGTCCCTGATGTAGTACCTGATGGATTAAGAAGGAAAGCAGTTCCAAAATGTGTCCAAGGAAGTTCTAAAGATTGGAAAAGATTCCAAGAACGAAGAACTCGATGAGTCATTTAAGGAACTAACCAAATGGTGGAAGAGTGTACTTGTCCGCGAAAATGTTGATGAGGTAAAAATTAGCAACCATTTGGACAACACTCCTTGTGTGGTTGCTACATCGAAGTTTGGCTGAAGCGCTAATATGGAGAGAATTATTGTAACAGTCTAATTTTTAGTGGTGTCGGAACAGTGATTCGAGATCACTAAATCCGAAAAAATGAGTAGGAAATAATATTAATTTAGTAATTATAAGTTAAATGTGAAGTTAGGAAATTTTTGAAATAGTGAATAATGTACTAAAAAATAAATACTAAAATAATTAGAATCGAAAGCGAGGTATCGAGACCTCGGGAATTTTAAATCAAGCCATAAATATTTTTATAAATATTTATGGAGTGTTAATAAGTTAGTATTAAAGTTTCGTCAAGAAATTTTAAAGTTCTGATAGTTAATTGAACAAAAAGGACTAAATTGTGTCAAATGCAAAATTTTGGGAAATGATTAAATAGCTTAAATGATAAAAGAAAGAGGATTAAAAGGAAAATATACCCAAGGTCTATTTGGGCTGGACGGCAAGGGCATGAAATCAGCAACAAAATGAGGAGAATTAAGGGAAAAATTGCAAAATTGCAAAATTTACTTGATAAAGTTAGGACTAAAGTGGAATTATCTAGATTTCTCTTTATTTTTCTGCATTCTCATCAGAAAAAAATGTCATGGAAGAGTTCCCCTAAGCTGGTTTTTCATATTTTTACTTCAAGTAAGTTCAATTCTTGATTATTTCTTAAAATTTTTGTGTTTTTATGACTTTTACAACTAGGTCCACTTGTTAAATTCATTAGTTTTTGATTCTATGAAAGAAATTGAAAGTTGCTATGAATATGTGCTGGAAGTATATGATGATTTGGCATGGAATTAGAGCTTTAAATTGTTTATATGTTGATTTTATTGAAAAAATTGAATAGAAAGTGAATGTTTGGGACCTAAGTGTAAAAGACTTTGATGTTAGAGTTTTATGTGGAAATTCTGAATTTCAATAGTTATGAAATAACTTATAATGTCTAGTAAAAGTATTAATTGAAAAATTATCTTAATTTAGGGGTTAATTGAGCAAGGACTGAACTGTATGAATTGTGAAATTTGGGACAAAATGGAAATCAACATTTTGCACTAAAACTGTTTTGGACAGCAGCAGTAGTCTAACTTTGAAAAATCACCAAAAATTGTAGAAATGGAATCAGAGGATGAATAAAATATTAAATTAAATATTATTGAGTCTAGTTTCTTATAGAAGAAATGATGTAAGCAATGGAATTGTAAATCATGAGATATGATAAATTTTGTGAGACAATGTCAGAATGATTTTGGGTTCCCCTGTTCTAACTTTGTAAAATAATAAAAAATTGGATAAAAATAATTATGGGATTAAATTTATATTTTTAGAATCCTGAATGAGTCTATTTTCAATACAAACAAACGAGAACATCATTCGAATCCTGTACGAGGAGATAATTAATTTTTAGTGAAGAAGGGTCGGAACTGTCAGACAGTAGAATAGGGGAGACTTCAATGAATAAACTATATTAATTGGCCCAACCAAAAATTATGAAATTTTTATGGTAAGAAGATATGTGAGTCTAGTTTCAGGGAAAATTAGCGGACCTTAATTTGGAGTTCTGTAGCTTTAGATATAAATAATTTAGTGACTATGATATGGGTGGATAGCTTGAATATTCACATATGTAATTAGTGAAAATTATGGATAAGGTTACATACGAATGTGTTATTTATACTAAGGATGTGGATGAAGAGGAGGAGGAGGAAAAATATATGAATGACTCGTGTATAAATTGATCACATGCCCGATTATAATCGATAAGTGTTGGATTAGAAATGATATAATGTTTTATTTGGAATATTTATTATGAAATTATGATTATCGTTATAATAGAAAAATTGAACTTGTGAGTTTATATGGCTATAGTGAGTATTTGTTAATTTTATGAATTTCATGATGTGTTATTTCATATGTATTGATGATAAAACCGTGAATAATGTAAAAGCATGAAAATTGAATAAATGATCAAATTGAGCATTTCATTCGAAGACAAGATGAATTGAAGGAAAAGACCATGGTTGGACCATGGCAACAAGTGATAAGTGATAGCTTCGGCTACACTTATCTGATCAAGGACAAGTGAAAGTGATAAGTGATAGCTTCGGCTACACCTATCTGATCAATGACAAATGAAAAGTGAAAAGTGGTAGCTTCGACTACCTGATCAGTGAAAAGTGGTAGCTTCACGCTGCACGATCGATGAAAAGTGGTAGCTTCGCTGCCGATCGATGAAAAATGGTAGCTCTGGCTACCTGATCAGTGAATAGTAGTAGCTTCGGCTACAAGTGACAAGTGACAAGTGATTTCCGTATAAGACCATATCTGGGCTATGGCATCGATATGTGATATGTGATTACGTGTAAGACCATATCTGGGCTATGGCATCTATATATGAATATGTGTAAGACCATAGCTGGGCTATGGCATTGATATATGAATATGTGTAAGACCATAGCTTGGCTATGGCATCATTATGTGAAGATGTGTAAGACCATAGTTGAACTATGGCATCAAGAAAACGAAGTACTCAATTCCGTAAGATGTTCACTAATTTGAAGAAGTTTGGTAAGTATTACATGGAATTATGTGATATAAGGAAATACGAGTTGATGAGACATGAGCATAAAACTTGGTTGATGAATGAGTTCATTTGTGATTATATATTTCTACGCCTTGAGTGTATTATCCGTATGAATTGGTATTCCAAATGAGTTAATGAGAAAACTTCTAGTATAAAATAATCTGAGTTCAAACAAAATATCATGAAAACGCATTTGAAATACATTGGTATGTCTTGTATATGCTATTTGAATTCATAAATGTGGAAAGTAAATGTATGTGGAAATATGAGATGATGATATCTGTACATGGAATTTATTGATGAATACGTACATCCAAATTTATATGATAGATTTTAGTGAACATTGAAATTGCGCTCAATAAGTGATTTGGCAATTTAAAATCGTGATTGGTAGGAAGAGTTAATGAATTGCTTATTTATGAATTGTTACACGTATTTGTCTGAAATACGAGGAAGTGATGGTAATTGATACATGGAAATATGAAACTATGATAAATATAAAAACATGAAATATGTTTGATAAATGTGTTCATTCATAATTATGGAATTTATGTACCTCATGCGTGCTATTTGCATAAAGATGATATCTTAAGTACTTTGGTGCAAAAAGCTTAAATATGAAATAGTATGAAATCGAAACAAATTGTTATGAAAATGTATTTAAATTATCTGTAAGTGTTTCGTGCTTCTCGATAATGCCTCGTACTCTATTCTGGCGACGGATATGGATAGGGGGTGTTATAATAATGCAATCTCAAATCCTATCAGATGCTAGCAAACAAGCAAGCATACATGCACAAAAAGAGGGTTCTTGAGATCACTCAAGGCACCCAATCATCAAGGAGCTTCGTGAGAGAGTTGTCAAGGACCCTGAGGTATGTACACATTCAAGCAGAAACATGCATGTTCAGTGACACTATATACTTTATTTGCTTTAATAATTTTCCTCTCTACATCGTATTTCAAGCACTGTAGTAATCTAGCATGAATGTGTAGTTTGTATGTAGGAGCAATTCACCATGGCACTATAAGAGTTCATGGTATGTGCCACAAAGTGATGCTCACTCTGTGAAATATGAAATCGGGATTGTTTCTTCCTGCATGCACTCTTTTAACTAAAATATATAACCTATTTTTGATTATGCTAGTCTCTCTTTCAATTGAACCTTTTTTTCTAGATCTTCAAGATTAGGGTGTGAAGGAAACAGCTCAGTTTATATACCAGACAGCACTGATAGAGAGTGGCTTCAATCTACTTGACCTCAAGGATTTCGCCTTATGCATCTACAGCTCAGTTAAATCTAGCCTAAATATCAGCCCTGATACAACAGTAGAGAAGGAAGATGATGTAGAAGAAACTGAGATACAGTCTGGGACAAAAGATGTAGGCAGTCCCAAAGGCGAAGCTGAAATTATCAAAGATGATGCTTCCGATCTTAAGGATGAGTTGTATCGTAAAACTATGGGATACTACTTTGTTGAGTTTTCCCCTTCGTAATTACTTTTGTTCAGTCATTGGTACCTGTAGAGAAACGTAGCACAAGCATAAACCAAATAGATGAATTTTATTTCTCAACAACAGATACGTCATAGAGACTGACCATACAATATTTATACAGGATTTGAACTATTTTAACAACTTCTTAACAAAATAACTACTTTAACTGCTTAACAGCTATTTGTTTACTTAATCCTTAATATTCATCCAACTGATCTACTTCTATCACATCCTGCTTTGTAAGGTCTCGAGTTTGTTGACAACTTTAAGTTGTGTTCTGAATTTTGTAAAACATCCAACTGAAAGTGGTTTGGTAAGCACATCAGCCACCTGATCTTGAGCTGGAACATGTCCAACGATTAGCTTCCTAGTGGTTACCTTTTCACGAACAAAAAATAAATATAGCCCCACATGCTTGAATTTCTAATGAAGAAATAGATTTGCAGACACAGCTACTGTACTTGAGTTGTCACACCAAAGAGCTGTTCTTCCAACAAATTGAACTTTTAATTCTTCCAACAGAGACTCTAACCAAGTGACCTCTACTACAGCATGAGCGAGGCTCTTATATTCTACTTCTGCTGAAGAACGAGAGACTACATGTTGCTTCTTTAAACCCCAAGATACAGGAAAATACAAAACCCCAATATTGAGCGTCTGTCATCAGGATTATTTCCCCAAACCAACAAAAGAGAGACGGGAGGCAGCAATAAAATGAACTCCATGATCAATTGTTACCTAGAGATACCTCAAAATACGCATAACAGCTTTGAAATGCTGATAAAGAGGTTTGTGCATGAATTGACAAACCCTATTGACAGCAAAAGTAATATCAGGCCTGGTAATCATAATGTATTGAAGGGCCCTTATGATGCTCCTATATTTGGACTCATTTTCAATAGTACTCCCTGTATGAGCAGACAATAGACAATAAGAGATCATAGGAGTAGGAGTGCCTTTGGACTGTTCCATGTGACTTCGTTGCAACAAGTCTTTAATGTACTTTCGTTGACTGAAAAAGAGACCTGAGGCTGTGTGTGTGACTTCGATGCCCAAAAAATAGCTCAATTTTCCTAGGTCCTTAAGAGCAAACTTTGAATCTAAGGATTCAACAAATGCATCAATACTTGACTGATGATTACCTGTGACTATGATGTCATCGACATAGACCAGCACATATAGAAGAACTTCACCAGTTTGTTTAATAAACAGTGAGGCATTAGACTTTGACAACACAAAACTAGAAGCAACAAGATGATCCCGTAACTTTTGAAACCAGGCCAGAGGTGCCTGTTTAAGACCATACAACACCTTCTTAAGCTTGCACACCAAAGGTTGACCACCATTATGTCGTTCAAAACCTAGAGGCTGAAGCACATAAATTTCTTTATTCATATCGCTATTAAGAAAGACATTATTTATATCCACTTGCCTTAAATTCCAGCCAAACTGAACCGCAAGAGAAAGAACAACTCGGATTGTTGTAGGCTTAACAACCGGACTGAAAGTTTCATGAAAGTCAATACCAGCTTCCTGAAGATACCCTTTGACAACCAACCTGCCTTCATAACGAGCCGCTGAGCCATCCGCATGTCTCTTAATTTTGAACACCCATTTACAACCCATTGTCCTTCTGTTAAGAGGCAAAGATACAAGCTCCCATGTTCGATTATGCATGAGTACATCATATTCCTGCTGGGCAGCTTTAGTCTACTCAAGACTCAAAAAAGTCTCGTCAATTGTAAAAGGCTACATCTAAGTTGGTAGCATAAAGCTTTGGTTTAAAAATACCACATTTAGGTCATGTTTGCATGGGACGTGTGTTGGACCTACCAGGTGTAACTGAAGATGTAGGAGCAACTCCAAGTTGATCCATAAGACCACAAGTAGAAGCTGAATTAGAGCGAGAGATAAAAGCCCCGTGTGACACCTCGAGAGAACCACTAGATTGACTAACAAGAGATGGAGCTGCTAAAAAATCAGGTTGACCAATGGTGAGGAGACTCGAGCATGTTGAGCATCATCAGCATCAGTCAATGGGCTAGCAACACCAGGACCAATCAATCGAGCAGAAGACCACTCTCTCATAACTTCCTGTAACAAAGGAACACTTGACTGTTGATGTGGCATTGATAGGCTTATCTTTGCAAAAGGAGCCTCTGTCTTGGCAAATGGATAGAAAGATTCATCAAAAATCACATGCTTAAACACAAAAATCCTGCCATTTTCATCAAGACATTTATAGCCTTTATGGTTAGGATTATAACCAAGATAGGTACAAGCTCGAGATCGGTACTGAAGCTTATGCTTATTATACGGTTTAAGATATAGAAAGCAATGATAACCAAAGACCATAAGCAACATATAATCAGGTGAGGTATGATACAAACGTTCATGAGGAGATTGCCCCTAGAGAACAGACGTGGGTAGTCTATTTATCAAGTAAACAACATGCAAAAATGCATGACTCCAAATATGCATGAGCAAGGATGCTTGAGCAAGCAACGTGAGACCTATCTCGACCAAATGTCTATGTTTCCTTTCAACGATTCCATTCTTTTCAGAAGTGTGCGGGCAAGTTAGCCTATGTTTGACACCAAGCTGAGAAAGAACAATAGCCAGTGGTCTGTATTCACCACCCCAGTCGCTTTGCAGCATTTTAATTTTACACCCAAACTAAACTTCCACAAACATATAAAACTGAATAAACTTGGCAAGAACTTCAGCCTTTGTCTTTGAAAGATAAATCCAAGTATATCTACTATATGTATCAACAAAAGACAAGTAATAGAGACAACCTTCAGAAGGTAGAGGAGCGGGTCCCCACAAATCCGACACAACAAGTTCAAAATGTGATGAATATACAGTTTGAGAGCTGCTGAAAACTAGCTTATGTGAATTTCCTAGGTGACAAGGAGCACACACTCTAGGTAGTGTGGATTTATTTAGAGAAATATTACAACTCTGAAGTACTTGATGAAGAACTTTTGTGCATAGGCGGCCAAGCCTTTTGTGCCACAACTCGAACTCAGAACAAGTGTTATCTTGATGAAGAACTTCAGCAGTATCCGCACACTAAAAATCAATAATAAAACCAACAAGAATTTCTTGTTGCGGTGATGTATTAAACTGGTACAACCCATTATGAATGTGGCTGACCAGCAAAACCTTCCCTGTCTTGATGTCCTTCACAAAACAATGATAGGGATGAAATTCGAAAAACACCTGATTATCCCTTGCAAACTGCGCTATAAAAATCAAATTTTTGCAGACATTTGGAACATGCAAAACATGTTTAAGATGTAAGAGCCTACAACCAGCAACTATTGAAGAGGTCCCTACATTAGCGATAGGAACGGGAGCACCATTACCTATTAGAAGTTGACTCATACCTGTATATTCGGTAAGAAGAGTTAGTGTCGAGACATCATTGGTAATGTGGTTTGTGGCACTTGAATCTGGATACCAAAGTTGACCAGCATCATTTGTGGAAGGTGCTGAAAAATGACAACCTGGTTGACTGCCATGGTCTTGAGAAGCAGGAGTTTGATTACAACATTGATGCATTGCACAGTTTGCAAAAGACTTTTTTACTGGCCTTGAATCAAAAAATTGATGATGATTTACAGACATAGATTGCCCTTCATCAAAAACACCTACAAAACTTTCATCAAATCGATAGTAACATTTTTGGACAATATGGCCAATTTTACCACATAGTTGGCATTGGGGGCAAGTGTGAGAAAACCGACCCCTACGACTCTTACCACGATGGAAGCCTCTCTGTTGTTGAAAACCACCACCTCGGTATTGTTGTTTATGATCGTGATAATCAAAATTGTTTGATGTTCCTGCATTGTCACGAGCCTGTTTACTAGCCAAATTAGCTTAGACAGGAACATTAGCCAAGAACTCAACTTGTCGTGCTTCATAATCTAGCAGTATTTCGGTTAACAGATCAAGGGAAAGACAAGTGGTTGAAGCCACCACTCATACCGACTCATATTCAACTGATAGCTTTGTAAGAATGATGCTGACCTGTTCTTGCTCTGATATTATACTTCATGCAGCAACCAACGTATCACTCATAGACTTGATCTTCGCCAAATAATCTTTAATGGACAAGTGACCCTTCTTCTGAGAATACAATGCATGTCGAAGGCTCGTTATCTTGACAGTAGACTTTGTGGTGAACTTCTTTTCAATTGTAGTCCATACATCAAAACTAGTACGAGTACTAGTAAGATAGATCAAGATCTCATAAAAAAAATCGAAAGTAGCCAAGAAGCTAGTAGTTTGTCTTGTTGAACATACAACATATAATCAGAATTCTTGACTAACTGACCATCAGGATCAACAACGAACTGAGCAGGAATACTGGCAGTACCTAAAACAAAATCTTGCACACCATACCCTTCAAGAATCAGCATGATTTGGTGCTTCCATAGAAAAAAAATGCTTTTACAAAGTTTAACAGTATCATGTTTAGGAAATTGTTGAACCTTCTTCCCAACAACTGAGTTTACAGAAACAGGATCTAAACAAGGAAAATTGACCTACTTTCCAACACCATTGGAAGAATTACGCTGACTATCTGCAACAACTTCTGGTGCCATATGACTCGGATACACCGTAGAAAGAAGAAAAAAAGAGAAAAAAAAAACCTTAGCTCGATACCATGTAGAGAAATGCAGCACAAATATAAACTGAATAGATGAATTTTATTCCTCAACAACAGATACCTCATAGAGACTGACCATACAATATTTATACAGGACTTGAACTGCTTTAACAACTTCTTAACAAAATAACTACTTTATCTGCTTAACAGCTTAACAACTATTTGTTTACTTAATCCTTAATCGTACCTGAAGAAACTGCATCATCAAGCCTTTTAAGTAAAGAAAAACATTAAAGATAATAGAGTTAATATAACAATAGCGACCAGGAATTTTGTCTTTAGTTGTTGTTGAGGTACTGTAATTAATTAAACTATGTGCAATTTGTACTCACGTGTCATATAAATGGACCTTGGGCTTGTGACCCTCAATAACAGGCTTTCCCAATTTTACTCGGTAACCATGCGGGCTTCGCTATATACTTAAAATGCCTAACTACATTGAGGATTCTTCTTCGTGTCGGCTGTCCAAGCGGTATGAAAACTAAGATTGTTGGATTTCTATTTTTTTTCTCTTCCTTGGATAACTATGACTGTTATTATCAAAATGAACTTAAAAACCGAAATTATTCATGATCGAGATTACGGAAAGAATAATACCTTTTAATACTGTATGGAAGTGAACTGAAGCTTTGGACGACAAAGATTCCACGTTTTTACTAAATTACAAATTTCGACCGGCAAATTTTACTCATAGGCTGGCTGGCTGGCTGGCAGCCTGGCTTTCCATCGCAACCATCCAACGAATAATGAAAAGAAGCACTACCGAAAGAGAGCTTAAAAGAGGCAGATTTGATTCGTTAGAGATTAGATTTTAATCAATTGCCATTGCTTTAGATTTTATCTGTAATTAAAAGGTTTATTCCGATTCCTCCAATTTTATGTCATTCAGCGGATGAATGGAACCATTTTTGTGTGTCATGCACGGGCGTAATTCTCCTTGCGGGGCTTTGGTTTTGGACCACTTGGACTCTTTTAAACAAAGGCGAATAAATGGTAATCGACATTCTTTAGAAATTAGAAAGGACTCCTAGACGAATTGTCGCTTTGTTCCTTTGGAAAATCTAGGCGAAAGGTCAGAAGGGTCTCCCTAGAAGGTTTTGCCAATTTCTCAACCCACTGAATATAGCATCTTAACGGTAGCTTTTTCAAGCTTTACCAACCAAATTTGGGTATCTTACCTTTCTATCCCAAGATTCAACTGGCATATCTACATTCACATGGACAAAATGCTAGACTGATGACCACTCCCATCACACTATTTAATATAATTTAATTAATGGTCACTTGAAACTGAGATATAACAATAAATACAGGGGTTTATTACGTAGTTTCGTGCACTTGGATTGTGATTTAGTTCATTCACTTCCTGATAAAGATAAAAAAGAAAAAAAGAGACCATTGGTGAGAGAATCCATGGTTGATTTCGGCCAACTCTTACTCCGTTCTTCTCAAAAAATATACGCAAGATACTAACGTTCATGCAGTTAAAGCCTCAAGGAAGCACCTCAATTCGCAAGTGATCAAAAGGCAACTGCTTTAGAAGGAGTGTCAGAAAAGGCAAAATGGATTCCTTTTTCTTTGTCATCCTCTGAGTTTTTATGATAAAAGGAACTGTTTTTTTAGTAAATGACACGCATAATATTAATTATTAAGTAATTATTCATCAATTATACTTGTTAGATCAAAGTGATAAGAGTTTAATATCCCTTAAACAAAGTTTTGAGTTTAAATATTATATATAAAAAAAGTAAAATAATTGTCTTTTGTTTAGGGGTTTGACTCAACTCGACTTTTAATTTAATCGAAGTTCAATATAACTATCGAATATGAAAGAGTGTCCAACAAAATCAAGATAATAATATAAAAAATAATAAGAAAACGACATGCATATATAACCACAACCTTTAAATGCATAAAAACAAATATGAAAGATGGCATTGTCATGGACACCATAATTGCTAAACTCCATTGCGGGTAAAATAAATAATCCAACTACCAAGCTTGCAAATCCAGCAAAGGAGGGCTTCCTTTATCAGCTACCCACAAAGAAAAAACCAACCAGATTGCTCACATTCACAGTAAAGTAACACACTTTTAAATTTCTTCAAATGCCTTCTTAATCAATTTAAAATAATGACTAAAGCTCTTCCTTTTCTTTTTTTCTAATCTGTTGCTTTAGGTATACAACTCTTCCAATGTAAAGGAAAACAAAATTAACCGTAGTCTATTGTTCTATACACATGGCCATGAAATTTGGGCTTTTACAATCCTATCTTCAATGGTAGTACTCCCCAGAAAAATCCCAAATAAAAATTCCATTTCAGGTTTGAAGATGGTTGAAATTATGAATAAAATCTAAAGAGGCAGATAAAGGAAATCGCCGAAGCCAACAATGTCGTATGGAGAACACCAGAAGAAAGAGTCCTGGAAGATTCTCCTGTAAGAAAATCTGGTAACCATGAACTATTGTCATCACTTGGAACCTGTCCAGTCCCTGTAATAGATCCATATGTTGTGTTTGCTGTGCCTGTTGTTGGGGTTGTACTGCTTGCAGATTTTTGACTGTATAAAATAAAATTACAGTGAAAAGAAAGAGAAACTATTAGAGAACATAGAATTTGAACCTAAATGGAGCTTTTAAAAACTACAGCAATTAAATAGTTGAAAAGGAGATTCTGTTCTGATACAAATGGAACGAAGTTGTATTTATTTTAATACTCCTTTTTTTCATGGGTTCTAATATATCAATCAGAAAAGTATTTCACAATAACTTTATACACTAAAAAAGTGACTCGTATTGGACATTATATTGCTAAACAATTGACAGCAAGATCCTTAATGTATGCCACAAGCTAATGGCAATGACTAAATGACTCATGACCTGTAAACTTGTGCTTTACAAAAGGAAATTTAAGGCTTAGAAAAAAATGGTATGAAAGCAACTATAGAACACACTTTCAGATTCAATGAGAATCTCACCACCCCAACTACAACGCTAATAAAGTTTTGTAATATTTTTAAAATAACTTCAACTTAAAAATATGATAATTAAAAGAAAAATAGAAATAATGGAATATTTCTAAGTCGATAGTGCTTACCTTGTTGATGAAGGGCAGAATGTAATCGTATAGTCAGCGCCGGTACATGTAAACGTACTCGTAGCATCATCATACGCGTAGCTATACGACCTTGGGCAAGCCGCTTTGAACATCCCCGCATAAACAGACGGTTTACAGGTGTCCGGGGTGGCGTAGGCGCCGCTGCAGCAATACTCGGGAGTCCCAAAAGCTTCGCATGCACTCTTACAGGCCTCACCGGAACCGACCCTTAACTCAGCCGGGCACTGCCGGTTCAAGTCATTGACGCACCCTGTTGACAAGCAGGAGCCTGAACCACCACTTGGCTCCACGATCATTGGCAAGTTGTAGCCGTCAACTAAGCTAACGTCGTAGAAATCCTGTGTGCCTGACCCGATCGTGAACTCTGCTAAGGTGGCTGGGGGACTTGCACCTTTGCCATTGCATTCGATTTGGTTTGAGCCACAGTCACCGGTTTGGCAGGTGAGTTGACCAGTATTTTGGTCCGATGCGCAACCTGATCTTCCCCAGAACCTACCTGACCAACCAGAAGGTGCCTGAAACGGCCTGGACCCTCCAGACGGTAGCTCAAACCCGGTGCTACCTAACTCGGAGTTGCCAAGGATACCAGGCCAAACTGTGTGGTCACATTTATTCACCAGTGTAAATGTAGTCCCTGAAATCCCTGCGTATATATGTATATATGCAGACTGTGTTAATATTACCGCTAATATTGATTCTATGTTATATAAACATGGAATGTTGAAAATGTTACCTTGGAAGAGGGAGCTCAGACATAATAAACCAATGGAGAAAATCAGATCCATCTGTAATGAAAGTTTGAGGGTATAACTAAATACTTAAATTTCACTGCGCCAAAAAGAAGGGGCGGGTGAATGCTGATGAAAAGATTATACCTGTCTCTTAGGAAGAAAAGGTTGCATTTCCAGTGTGATGATAATCAGTGGAAGGGAAAATGAAATAAAGGGTTGGTTTAATGGTGTTGTTTGGGGATCATCACCTGAAACAGTGTTGGTGGTTTTTCATATATCCCAAAAAGAAATGGGTTGAGTTTGAGGTCTCTTTATGAGATGATGAAAGGAAATAAATTTTATGTCCTATATATATAGATGGATAATATTATATTTGATAATAGGGTAGAAAGTGGAATAAAATCTACTGTTGTACAAGGACAAAATGAAGACCACGTTAATTTTGGTATAAGTGACGAATATTTTTGACCAAATACCAAACGTTGAATAAAGTAATGAATTTATTTGGTGCAACCAAACTCTGGCGGTAAAGGTCTTCGTGGCCGGGGGATCCATCCGGCCCGGTCAACTCAGCCCAATTTAAGTTGAATTTAATCTTCAATATTTCAATTTCGATTCCATCCGAATAAATTTAAAAATTATTTTATGTTAATAACCAATATCTTTTTGTAATTAATTTGTTAACAGGCTGAGAATTTTTTTTTATTCCTTCCGGTTCTTAGTCTTTAATTTTTTACATGATATCTAGAATTTTTTATAGTCTCTCTCCAATTTTTAAATAAAAAGATAATACGCTTTAGTCTACTCAAATCTACATCTTCTTGCATTAGTAATAATGTCGATGCTAACTGAGTTAAAGACTCAATCGACATTATTTTTGCTCTTAGATGAAAAGGCATTTAAAGTCAAAAATCGACTTTGATCCGTCTTTTAAATCTACACTATACGTCAATATTATAATAAAAAGATAATAAAATTAAATAAGTAATTTAATCATTTTAATTTAAATAGAGTGATGATTAAATTTTTTTTATGAGAGACTCGTTTAGCATGAATTTGAATTAAAAAAAAAGTAATTTAAATTTCTTAAAAAACCACTTCCACTTTTTTTTTAATGTAGTTTTTTTATCAATAAACCGGTTATATTTTTATTAATAATAATCAGTAAGTAATTTTGTTTTCATATTTTTTGGTCTATTTCTGGTCTAAGCCCCTATACTTTCTAGACATTTGAAATCTATTTTTTATTCCAAAAAAATTGTTATTTACTTCTTTTTTTTCATTTAGAAATTACAATCTAATTGATAATAACTTTCATTAAATTTTTTAATGTGTCATTTCAATAATTTAAAATTTTTAATGTAGATAATTTAATAAAGTTAAATAACCCCATACATTAATGTATATTAATCATCGTGATGTGCATATGGATAGCTGTATTTAAAAAAAACACTTTAGATGCACAAACTACAGTGACTTGTATTGAGAAAACGCCTCTAAATTTTATAAATAAATTCCTAATTACGAAAACAAAACGCCGCTGAATTTACCAAGCATTTGTGTGTGTGGATAGTAAAACTTCAATTGTATGATCTGTTTGAGGTCTATCAAATGTAAAACATATCGGACACTACTTTCCTTACATATAATTTCGGTCTTGCTTTGCAAACATGTTGGATTTCTGTTGGCTGGTAATGTGAAAATCCTGTTTTTTCTCTTGACTTCCGCAATGAAAATCCCAGTTGCTAAAAATTCAACTGCTATGCATATATATATATATATATAATTGTTTTGGCCAATTTTGGGTCGATAAGAGATTTCCTTTAGAATAGGATCTAGTGATGAATTGGCCTAATTAAGAATCTTAATTATTTGGTTAAGTTATGATCAAACCTAACAAACCTACGTGCTTGAAGAAATATATATGGCAAAGAATCTAAGCTTCCGAGGTTTAAATTATGATGGATGTTGCTATCATTCTTGGCTAAAGTTTTGCAAACTATATTGATTTTCCAAAGGAATCAGATTCCTCGCTATCAGACCTTGCCTGCCTGCCTGCCTTCTTTACCCATTGCTTCATAATATAATATTAATACTAATCATTATAAAATTTGCAAAAATTATACCGACACCATCCCTACTTGACAGTGTAGATCCTTTCCCGTTTCTAGCGCCGTCGACAACACACTCATCTACGTGATCCACTTTCCCCGCCAATTCAAGGTTAACACACGTGAATTAATTAACACTAATCTTTAATTTCTCTTCCGACTTTGGAGCTTTGGATCTTAGAAAATTTCCCACTAATATGTTAGCTAAGAAAATTATAATAAATCTCGTAAATATATGTTGGTACTTGAAAGTTTATTTGGGCATTTGGGATCTATTCGAGGATACATGAAGCCTAGGGATTGAGGCCATTAAAAGGCTAAATACTGCAGAAAAGTAAGAACCCGATTTTGCTTTTAAGTTAGCAATTACAGTATAATAATAGTTGGTCATGCTGATGCTGATGCTAATGCTAATCCGCGTCAACGGATACGTGTTGCCCTCGAAAGCACTTGCCTGTGGGACCTTACAATCATCATTTGCCCACCCGCACCATCATTCATCATCACCTAACACCGACGCCGCCTTGGTGGGACTTGGATCATTAGAGCGTTTGAATTATTAGCATTACCTCGTCAGGATGCGCGACTGGTTTAAGGTATGAATGAGATAATGATATTAATAAGTTATTTGAGTTTTATTTGAAAAAATTTAAATTTAATTTGGTAATTATTGAATTAAGTTTGAATTATTGATTAAATTAAATTCGAGTTTAGTAATACTTAATGCTAATAGTTTACGAGTTTTATCAAGCTTTTTATATTATTAAATTACATTATTACTTTTAATATATATTATTAACTCTAAGCTTAATTATTGAATTGAACTCGAGCTTGAATATAAAAATTGATAAATAAAATTAATTGAGCTTGAGTAGTTCAATTATATTTCGAGCAGAGTTCGTATTTAAAAATAAATGTTTGATTAAACTTAAATCGAGCTTCAAATCTCAAGTCAAACTCAAACTTAACAATATTCGAGCTTAGATTGAGTCGGCTGGATTACAGTGTTCTAATGCTCTGCACATAAGTGCTAGTTCTCATTATCCTTTGTTCATTGTTCTTTTAGCTGTTATTGCCCCATCAAAATGCGATGGAAAAGAAAATATGATGTATTTTCAATTTCCTACAACAAATTAAACCCCGTTTAAAGTCGAAAATGATAATTAAGTAAGGGCCAAAAGAGCGGGAGCCTATGTAAAATTGGCAATTGCGGCCCATTGATTCATTTGTAAACAAATAAAATACTCAATGATGTCTGGACTAAAATATGAAAACTTTGTATTTTTTTTTTCATTTAAGAAAAGAAGAGAAAGCTTTGGAAAATGAATGGCGTGTCTGAAAGCACATGCCAATGTTTTGCTACGTTGCATGCGGAAAAGTTCATCCCGAGGGGGGAAAAAAAATCAAAATCTGTTTCCATTAAATACGTCTACGTAGTGCTATACGTAAAACGTTCCATATAAGATCAATATATTATTTCCCCAAAAAGAGAAAAAAAAAAAAAAGGTAGGCAACAAGATATATATAATAACAGATTATTCCCAGTTATAATAAAGGTTAGTATTAGTAATTATTTTTCCTTGCAAATTAATTATGAAGATTAACCATTAAGAAATCAAAACACAGGAAGATGTGTATCTTATAAGTCTAATATTCTGTTTTGACAGGAAAGCTAGATTTTCCCTACATCATCTGCCAACACATCATGTATGTTTAGCCTGTCAAACTAATTTATCGATTCTATTTCGGGTTTTTTCCCCTTCTGTTGGAACCTTGTATATAAAATTCACTTTTTTCCCTTTTTCTTTTTCATCTATAAACCAATAACCCAAGAAAACAGGTTTTCACGAAAATGGTTATAGATTGAGAGCATTGCACAGTCAGAATAAGTACATCTTCACTTAAAGCTGCTCAAAGATATCCAAATGTCGCTGCTCAGGGAAGAACCTTTTTCATATATATAAAATTGTTTGTGGCTGATATTCACCAGGATATTACAGCTACCGTACCTAAACAAGCGGTTGGGCATGCACGAGTTTTATTTCTCTTTCCTTGCATTTACATGCAAAAGTGGAATGTCTACGTTGCATGTTCCAAAATTTCTGCAGCTAACCTAATTCCCATGTGTCCATAACCAGAGGAAAAGTATTCAATGCTTAGCCGGCACTAGCTAGTAATTGGCTTTCTCTTTTAGACACCTTATCCATAAAGAAGCAATCTCTCAACTCAACAATCCTAGCATCGAGCTGACCATGAACCTGAAGCCAAAGGTACAACGTTGTCCATTGTTTCTCCACCGTTGGTAAGACTGAAGAGATGTTCAATTTTAAAGGATATTGTGTGTGACTGTGTGAGCTTTGTCATCAACTAAGACATTTTCATGACAGATTAAAAGTAGCCTGGTTGTCAACTAGCCAAGGATAATGCAAACGTGCTAGAATTCATGAGGAGTGAGCAACTTGTCTGCTAAGAAATTACTCTCAAATCTCAATCTCTCTGGAGTCAAGTGATCACAACTAGATATAGCAAAAGAAATTCTATGAAGATTCAACATCTGTGATCCTTTGACATGTTATCCATCGTGTAAAGTACCATTTACTGTTATTCACTTAATTTTTATTTTCCCCATCACTTCTTTTTTATCACCATTCTATTACTTTAGAAAAGATTTGCGTCATACCAACAGAAGCCTATATATCTGATTTGAGGCCCTCTAAAAGCAGTAACTTTTGCTCCTTTTTATTTTTTTCCTTTTTCTTTTTCTGGACTTTACATAATCCGTAAGAAGAGTCAAGATGATTCGTACCCAATCCATGATAAGTAGAAGACTACGATTAGGATAAGTGCCGCCATGTTGATTAGATATTATGTTGTATAGGGGCGGGACCAAAGAAGCCCAACTTTTTCAGGGCAAAAATCATCGAGGGATCCCCACAATATCCAAGTTGTTGAATCATATAAATTGATACCTTTAGAAATTTCATAGATTTATGGGACCTCAAAAGTTTTTGCCTCATAAACTTTAAGCTAATTTAAAAAAAAAAAATTTCTTTCGAGAATGCACGAGTTTTTTAGTTAAAGAGATATGGAAAAGATGTCAAAAGGACAATCAATGACGTGGATGCAAATATGACCCGGAAGAACAATTGGAAAGGAGTTAAAGCAAATTATCCCAAATTTTATGTTGAACATTATCCCCAATTTATCCCTCTAGAATGAAAAAAAAAAAAAAAAAGTCTCAGTCTTTTTCGAACCTTTGCTTTATTATTTACTGAAAACGAAAGAGATTTAGAACAACGACGAAGCCTAAATTTTTTTAATTTAAGATCTCCAAAAGATAGTCGATGTGGAAAAACTCATTCGAATCACCTTAACTTTGATATGACCTTCTTCGGCGAAGCAATCTGACTAGATGCTTACAAAGATGCTACTAGAAAAGGTACTGACAAATTTTTGGGAGATTTTTTGTTTCCTAGAAATTAACTTAGTTTTCTTTAAAATAAATTTGTTTTTAAATCTAAAAGACTTAATTATCCTTATTACTTCATACATTTTTATTTTATTAATTTCTAATCTTACATGTTTTTAAGCATTTAATTTTTAAATATTGTTACTTGAAATGATAATGATAACTTATATTATTTTTAAATAATATACAAATTTAAATTTATACAACAATTATATTAATAATTCATGATAAATATGAAATATGTTTAAATTAAATTAATAAACACATTTAATAATAGCGATTTAAAAAATAATTGTTAAAATTTAACTCTTATTTTTCCAAATAAACATACAAAATATTTTTCTCATGCACCAAACAAATAACAAATAGATAACAAAAAAAATAATTTTAAGAGCTTTTGCTTCACACGACATGAACTTATAGAAAAGTTTTTAAAAATAATATCATGATATTATATCATTTCATCATCTATTAAAAATAATTTTCGATCACTTTTCGGTGTCATTATTGTTCGAATATGATTCGACGTTGCTCTTCGAAGAACCATTACTTTAATTCTCCATTCTTTTTTATATAATTTTAAAAATATTCATTTTATTACCTATATTTTTCTTAGCCATTGATTGAATATATCTAACTATTAAATGTTATTTATAAAACTAAACTTAAATTTTAATCGGTATATAACTTTAATATTAATTATATGATAGTTAAGATGATTAGAATTCTATTCAAATAATATCTCTATTTTACATTAATAAAATTAATTATCGCAATTTATTTCTATATTTATGCTTAAAGTTCTATTTAAATAATAAATCTATTTTAAAAATTAGCATATTTGTTTAACTAATAATTATAAATTATAATTATAATTATCACAATCTTTTTCTATATTCTATGATTAGTGTTCTATTCAAGTAATAAATTTATTTTAAAATTAGCACAAAATTTTAACTAATAAGTCTAAATTAAATTATAATTATTTTTAAAGTTAATTTAGTAATATGATAGAAAATAAAAGATATTATGCCAATTCAAAAGTTTTTCTAAACTCGTGTTTTTATATATATTATTTAATGAAATATTTTTTTTTCTTATAATTGAAGATGGATTGTTTTAACACTTATTACGAGTTTGAATAAAGTTAAAAGAACAACTTATCTTAAAATTTTATATAAATTAAAGATTGAATTTCAATAAATCAATATTATTTTGATAATTGAGATTTGAGTGTGATTTAATTTTGATGTTTAGCATAGATAAAATTAATTATGATTATAATATATTAAAATTATCGAATTAATTATTAATTTTAAAATATAATTTCAATTTTTAGTTTTAATATTAAAAACTATTTTCTAACATTTTATATTTTAAATTTTAAATTTTTTTCTATTTAAAATAAAATAACAATGTCATTAATTAGAAAGTAAATTAAATTTGTATAAAATATAATCAAATTAAACTTTATAAAAGTTTTATAGTGACAAATTTTAATTTTAATTGGAATATAACTATAATATTAATTTAAATGATAATTTTTATGCACTAATTAAGTAACAATTAGTATTAAATAATAAGTATAATTTACTATGAATACGAAGTCTAATTAAATTATAATAACTATAGCACTATTAAGGAAAACATTATTAATAAAATAAATACAATTGTAGTTATTTTATATTTTATATTGATAATTTGTTATCGAAAACCAAAGTAAAACTCATATATTAGTTTTATATCAATATTGAGAATAAAGACATTATTAATAAACAATTAAAATTACAATTAATTTGTGACACCTTATACTCGATTCAGTTGTTGGATCTAAATATAAAATGTCGCATTTCGTTGTGGAAGCAATTCACTTTTCCTTTTTTTTTTTGAAAAGAAAACGTAGTGGTAAAATTATTTTATAAAAATTTCAACAGCATTTTTGCCTATTTTACATAAAACCCCCTGTAAAATTTAGATTTTCACAAAATATTTACATTCAAATTATCTCCTAAATCAATTCCCAGCACTATGATTTCTCAAAACATATCAATAATCTAGATTTCTATGCTTTACTATTTTATCAAAACATTAGCTATAAAATATTAGCTAAGAAAACATAATGAAAATATTTAAATTCAGTTTATGATATAATATTATATATTTATAAGCCTAGGTACATGCCATTTACATCAACTATAAAGTAAACTCTTCATCAACATTATTTGAGCTGAACTTCGGTTCTTCAGATGCTATTGGAACGAGCTAACAAATCTAACTACCTGCGCACGAAAAAATAAATAAATCGTACGCTGAGCAATTTTTATGCTTAATGGTGCAAATATCATATAAATCATTACATAAGTATTGGGCACAAATTAATTGATAGAAATAAACTAAAACATCATTATAAATATCACTAAGAACATCACAAGAAAAGAAAATTTTAATATTAGTAAACTTTAATATTTTGATATTGACAAATTGAATAAAGAAAATAAGCTTTTTAATTAAATTCAAAATCGCGTAATTAATTTAATTTGCATAATATGGAAATTCAAATAAATTCAAATTTTGTTTTTGCTTTTCTTTCAATTTAGACCCCATACTAAAGTTTAGACGTATAACCAGATACACGAATTGCAATTTCTTTTTGCATAATCAGATACACGAATTGCAATTTCTTTTTGCTTTTTGCATAATATGGAAATTCAAATAAATTCAAATTTTGTTTTTGCTTTTTGCTTTTCTTTTCAATGTGCCTACTTATCAGAACTTACATTTTAGGAGATTGACTATTGATAACAAATGTTTGCGTTGTGGCCAGTTGTGTGAATCTTCAACTCATGCTATTCGGGATTGCTTGCCTGCTGCACAGGTTTGGGCCATGTTAGATATCCAATGGCCAAGGTTAATGGCAAATACAAATTTTAATGAGTGGCTGGGCTGGTTGTTGGAGAATTCAGATAGTAGTAAACAAGGGGTGGTTGCCATTACTATTTGGGCACTTTGGTTCTCTCGAAATAAATTTGTACATGAGAGAAAGATGTAAAGTTTGGAGGAGATTGTTACCTTCATTATGGGTTTCAGATTGGATTATTGGAGTAGCGCTGTGAATTTGAAGCATCCTCAGTCGAGAGCCTTGGTAAGATGGATGCCTCCTCCGCAGGGGTGGGTGAAAGTTAATGTTAATGCAGGACTGTCAGTTGCCAAAAAACGAACAGTTTCAAGTTTTATCATTAGGAATGATGAAGGTTTGATAATGGGGTCGGGGTTTCAAGGACATAACCTGGTTCGTGCGGTGGTGACTACTGAAGCGCTTGCTGTAATACATGGACTCCAATTTGCCCCGGATTTGGGTTTCACGAAGGTTATTCTTGAGTGTGATTCGAGATTGGTTGTTCAAAATATTCAATAATTGAGCGAGGATTATTCGGAATCTAGACTGTTTACCTGGGATGCGAAGAATCTGGCAAGGAAATTCAATTTCTGTCAGTTTCAGCTCATTGCGCGGGAAGGGAATGGAGCAGCGCATGCAATGGCTGTTAAGGGTATGTGAACCGAAAGAGATTCGTTCTGGGTTGAAGACGCACCTTTGAAAGCTTTGGAAGTGGCCAATTCTGATCATCGGAGTAGTCGACCACCATAATTTCTTCTCTGAGGTTTTGCTTGAGTTGAGAAAATTCGACATAAGGGTTGCCTGTCTCAACTGTTTTTTTTTCTGGGCGATTCATTGCCGGAATTGGGAAGATTTTGCCGTTTATTTGTGGGGTTTTTTAGACATAAAATGTGCCTGGGATGCTAGTTGGAGAAGCTGGTGTTTGTCAGTTTTCTTTTGAGTTTTTTTTTTCGACTGTTTTTGTTAGTTTGGTCTTGTGTTTTGATGTGGACTTCTCTTGTTAACTTTCAGGCCCAAGTAATAAACGGACTAGATTCAATATATATATTATGAATGTAATTAATAAAAATGTTATTTTTATAAATGTTTTAAAAATATTATACAAAGTAAATTAAATAATTAATACCAAATCAACAATAATTTCCTTTTAAATTAAACCTGTCACCAAGCGAAATTGAAATTCTGTATTGTTTTACTTACCTTTTTGGTTTTTTCGATGGACCAACATGTTTTCTCATCAACCGCCGTTGCAACTTGCAAGCCAATTGCAGTGTCATTGACTTCGACAGACAAAATACATTTATCAAAGGCGACAGTCAAAGGTTCAATGCAGCAAAACATAAGAGGTCGTTTTTTTTTCATGACCTGGAAATGTCGTTTTATACATTTCAAAACAGTGGATATCGATTCGATTGTCGAAAGTTCAACGTCTTATACGGTTAGGCAGACACCTGGCCACTTTTAACTATTTGTTCCTGTTGAAACTTGCAGATGAATATAATCCAGACAGGTCTCCTCTCGCACTCGACAATAACAGTGTGATAAAAGATAAAAGAATTGCAGCCCTTGAATTCGACGGTTGAAAATCAATAAAATTTAATTTAGTAATTATTCATATTTCTTGTTTACTACCCTTAGTTCGATCCTACTGGATTGGCCTGCCTGCTGTCAACTTTTATTTTGGTTCTTGTCATTTTACCAAAACTAACTTATACGAAGGATCTGATCCACTTAAATTAAAGGAGATTCCCTCGCCAGCTTAGCAGTCTAAGACGTTTTATCTGCCTGATTATAATTAATTAGCGCACACAAACAGTTAATCACACTACCATCGAGCGTTCTACAATTTCCGTAGCCCTGGGGGAATGGATAAAACATGCATTCAAATCATTAATTATAATTATAAGTTATTAAAAGTCATAAAATTTTTAACAAAAAATTATAAAAAAAAATAAAAATTGATTCAACTAATTTCTAATATTTTGCTAGTTAATCAATTTAACTCATCTCTTTAAATTAATATTCGAATTCAACTAATTTCATCGATTTTTAATTTGAATAATAATTTATACTAATTTAGATAACATTAGTGGAAAAAGAAAAAATAATTCTGTGCCACCAAATGACGTAGTTGTGATTAATTGATGTCAACATGTTGCAGCCAATTAGAGCATCTACACGCATACAAACATTTGAATTAATAAGCAACAATTATTTGTACGATCTTATCTTCACAGCCATTGCTTTGATTAGGAAATTTGAAAAAGGTTGCATATTCTGCATGCTAGTTGTCGATGAAAAGGTATACTAATAATAGAAATTAAATAAAATTGCGGGTGGGAAAATAACTGATAAAAGTGAAAATGAAATCCAACAAAAAGCTGGGCCAATCACCCTTCCAGTACCCAAATAGAATTGCTATTTAGCTGGTTTATTAGTAGTCACTTTGCACGCCTTTTAACACTCCATCCTTTTAATTTAATTTAATTTAATACATTATCGTATTCATTATATTCTGTTTGACGAATCACTAGAATTAATTCAATCAAATTCCCAATGGATACGACATAAAACATCAAGACAAAAACAGGTAATAATAAAAATAAATAATTTCATTTTGCTTGGAAGCAAATGTTGCAGTTGTTGGTAGTGGCAGCGTACATGATAATACTAATATAGTCCATACATTCCATGAATTCAACAATCGAAAGAATCCCATCCCCTCCTGTAATATATACTATAAAAAAAATATTCATACTAAAATAACTTTAAAATAAACCTAAAAGCCTCCCTTTCGTTCATTAGGCTCTTCACCCCCAGCCCCACCCATCAAGTGCTCCATTGGACTGTTGCAAGTTGAAAAGCAAATGGTTGGGCAAACTTCTGTTGATTTGACGGATGAGCTTTTAAGTCCTGACTGGATCCCACGTCATAGTAGGACATGCTCATGGGCCTACAGGGGTCACAAGGCCCAAATATTGATGGGGCTTTCGTAAGTAGCCCTATATGGCCTCGAATCCTATCCTATGGATGAAGTTAGTGAACAAGTTAGAATAGTTGCCATGACCACCAAAACGCCATAAAAAATGTTATGCCGACGAACACGTGGGTGCACGTGGACGGTGATGCTGCATTTTCGTTCAAGGCACCTTCGTATACCATTGTGCTGTTTATAAGAGGTGACGTTGGCGTTGTTGTTGTTGTGGGTTCCCCGTTTTCCCCTTTTGATGATTTCTGACTGCAAATTTACGTGCCAAAACAAAACGTTAAAAACATTGCACATTAGAAAAAAAAAACTCTGGGTCAGAGTAAAATATATTGAAAAACCCTTGGAATTGGAGCATTTATTTTGAGTATTACAATAATAGAATATTGATGATAGGCGTGCACTGCTCAGTCTGGCAGAGGAATGGTCTCAAGGGTTTGGTATCAAAAAGCGATGCCTACAGGCTATAATAAATTAAACTGTGTCGGTAATAATGCCTATCGGGAGATGAAGAGGGATTGATGCATTAAAATTCAGCTAGAACGCCTAAAATGACCATTCCACGGCCACCCTACCTAGCAAATTAAGGAGGCAGCCATACAGCGACTCTTAACTACATCTTTTTTTTTAAGCTTTAATGGGCTAGCTCCCGGGGTGATTTTATTGGAACTCAAGGTGAGCCATCTCAGTACGTAAATGTTAAAATGTCCCACAGCCGACATGGCAGACAATGAAGGCCAACTTTCACATTTATTATTTACGGCCATTGGCGATAGAACCTTTTTTTTCATGATAAAAACTACCCTTTGACGTTTAACGTGCAAAAAAGTTGGAAAAGGTTGGTAAAGTCGACCAACAAAAAAAAAAAAACAGTTTGGTAAAGTAAATTACCTGGTGTTAGGCGAAGGGCAGAAAGTAATCGTGTAATCAGCATTGGCACATGTGAAAGTACTGGTTTTATCATCGTAGGCATAGCTGTAGGCGAGTGGGCAAGCTGTCTTAAAGATCTTCGAGTACGAAGAAGGCTTGCAGGTGTCTGGTGTTGCATACGCGCCGTTGCAACAGTACTGAGGCTGGCGGAAGGCCTCGCAGGCACTCTTACAAGCGACGCCGTCTCCGCCGTCTGCGCTCATCACCCTGAGATCTGAAGGACACGAGTCATTAAGATCCACCGCGCAGCCGGTGTAGGTACAATTCGGTCCTGTGCCACCCTGAGGAACTACTAACATAGGGACGTTATAACCATCCACCAAGCTCACATCGAAAAAATCGAGTCCGCCAGCGCCATCTAAAGTAAATTCAGCCAAAGTGGCAGGCGGAGTAGCGCCATTCCCCGAACATTCTAACTTGCCGGAGCCACAATCGCCGGTCAAACATGAAAATTTACCGGTGGAATCTTGGGAGCAATGGGTTCTACCCCAAAAACGACCACCCCATGATGTCGGTGCGGCAATGGTCTTGGTTTCACCTCTTTGGATAGTGAAACCTGTAGTGGGAAGCGGTGGAACACCTGCGTTTGTGAGAATTCCAGGCCATACAACATAGTCGCATTTGTTTACTATGGTAAAGGTTGTTGCTTGTACACCTGTTTACAATGCAGCGAAAAATCTAAATTTATAAGAAAAACCCAAACTAGAATCCAATTCTCGATGTTTAACAATAGAATTGATTAAATATGTTTGAATGTTTCCCAAATCAGTACCTGATATGACCGAATGTGATAGAATAAGAACACAAATCGAAGCAATAAATGTAAGTTGGGCCATGAAGTTTGCAAGGAAAACCCTTTATATAATGCGAAAGAAGAAGAGGAAGTTTTGGGGAACGCCAAAATCCAACACAACACTTCTTCTTGAGAAACGGTGGTTGGGAAAAGGTGAGATTATGCAATGGCGATACAGCATGGGTGTTTATAAAGGGAAATCGAGCTCGAGCTATATACAAAAAAACCTAACGTCAGATACAGTCAGAAAGATGATGGGCGGGCCCAACTAGACGTTGCTATTTTGTCTACCTCATTGAGTTTTGAGATGAGCTGCAGTGCTCAGTCGAGAATTTATTTTCCTTCCTTGAGCTTTTTTTGCATGTAAAACAACTTCGATGATAAAAATACAAATACGAGGCTCCACTACAATGAAACCATAATAGTTTCCATTTGCTGAAATAATCTGCCGTCTAAAGTTACTAGTTAGAGACGTTATAATAGATATGACTAGAAATAGGGAGAATTAATCAGTATAACTTTTAAAATTTTAATTCGCTCAAATTTTACAAATTATTTTTCTACTGTATTTCGAAGCTGGAAGAATGGTAAAACTTATGAACAGGGAGAGCCAAATCATTGCCGAGGATGATGCAGAACACCAAGTCAAATGCGGCTGGCTACAGCCCTTACATCTTCACTTGCTCCGGTCCCTTAATTAGACGGTTTAGAACTGTTTTGATATAAAATAAACAAGAAAATAAACGAGGGAAAATATTTTATCATAGATTAGCTTTTTCTAGACCCATAAAGATCGCAGCAAGTCGAAAATCAAGATTTTGAAACATTACCTTCATTTGTTTCGAATTTTGCAATATAATATATTTTAATAATTAAAACACTAATTTCCAATTTCCCAAAATTTGAACAAAGAAATTAAAAAAAATCAGCCTAACTTGATTCTACAGGCATAATAAGGAGAGAGCAGACAAGGGGTTTGGCTCCCTCTAGAAAAAGTTCACTTAAAATTAATGAAAAATTAGTTCAAAAATTTATCATTTGAAATAATTTTTTATCCTGATGGCTTGTGTTTTATTTGAATTTAAATTTTTGTTTAAAAGACGAAATAGACAAGTCTGTAAACACAATCCCCACTGACCAATTTTTTTTTGGTTAAACTAATATTTGTATGAGTAGAACCCATTGGCCCCTCCACGACAGAGTATGGCGTTGGTTGAGCAACTTCTATGTTAACCACGTTTACACGGTAAAGCAAAAGAAGAAGATAAAATAAAATTAACCATGTTTATTTAGTTCAATAGTCTGAACTCTGAAGTTAATAAGTATTAATGAGTCAATTTCTAACAATAAAGTGTCATGAACACAAATGGTATAACCTGAAAGCAACCACTTTAAAGATATTTGCCCTCGAAAATATCTTAATACTAACTTCCCCAATTAAAATATCTCAAAGCTTAAATGCTGAAATTTCCCTCGGAAGTATTTCGCGCGCAGCCGTCGGCTTTAAAGTTGAAACCACTAGACCGGGAGGTTTGTGGTTGAATTTTGCAGTTAGCAAGGTGGGCACGCCAGCTTTGAAGACTGAGATACGGGCAAAATTCCATCATTATTAGGTGTTGCTCGTTTTCGCTTACGACAGATTACTTTTAATACACGTTTATCAGTCTAAGACCTTTCAAATTAAAATTAAAATTGAGATTTCTGAGAGCAATGTAATTAATTACAACCAACAAGATGCACATTTATAGTGCATTTTTTAAACTTTTCTAATCATCTTACAAATTATTGTAACGGCAATGATCACAATTAAAATTCTTTATTTAGGTGATTAAAATGAAAAAGCTAAAAAATTTAAGTGATCAACTGAAAATTTACCCAATAAAAAATTACCCATTTACCTCAGTTGAAAGATATATATATATATCTAAATCTTCTGTCAAAATTTCAGTGGAATCCAAATAAATTTAAAGCACATATTAAAGGCACTAAAATTGTTTAAAGCACATTTTAAGCTATCAACATGTCTGCATTGGCGCATTCTTTTAGCCTCTGAAATAGAAAATAAAAATAAATAAATAAAAGAATTAATTTACCTTGATTCTCAGTGAGGCCAATCGTTTAACCCTCGAAGTTTGTCTCCCCTAACCCAGAAAAATCCCAACAACAAACAAAGGCACCAACGTGCTAATAACATGCTAAAATTTACATGATTGTGTTACCTTTATTTATTTATTAATATTTAGGAAATATTCACTGAATCACTCAGTTTTGATTTATGAAATTTGGTTATGACTACAAGACAAATGAAGGGGTTTAAATTAAATGACAGTGATTTATCGACAGAGGTAGAATCCAAATGCTACTCCTCTTGGTATTTGGTAGAAAATTGAACTGAATATTAGCGGTAATGATTAGGCTACTGACGTTTAAACAAACATATTACACAGTGATTAAGTTGTTCAATATTAAATTGTATCTATTGGTTTTTTATTCATTATTTTGGAACATAAATTAAATATCGAAATACAATTTTTCTTCGTATAAATAGATTAATATTTAATTTATTGAATCAATAAGTTAGACTATTAAAATATATATATATATTTGTTAAGAGAATTTTACATGAATACTATTTCTACCCGAGTAAAATTATGTTGAAATAATATAGCTGTAGGATTATACTTATATCATAATATATACAGTCAATTAACTTAATAATAACATAATATTAATTTAGCTTTATTTTTAATGATGTGATGCTCTTTTATTCGTTGCAAATATCCCATCATTTTTATTAATGTCAAAAGTATTCAACAGCTGGCTTATGGATAACATGTATCGATAAGCAACGACAACGACATTAACGACATTTTTTTTTTTATCACCACAGGCCACAGCAAGATCAGTGAATACAAATCTATCACGCCTGGGCTATAAAATTAGAGTCGCATTCTAGATAAATGTCAATACTTAGTCGGCGTTTGGGGAAAAAAAGGGAAAGAAATTGCTAGTTTTAACTTATAACGCATAGATACTATAGGTTTTTGATGATGCGAATCGTTGAACTATAATATGAATAGGGATTGGGCAAATGATGTTGAAATAATGGCGAGAAAATTCAAAGAAGAATTCCAAGAGTAGAAGCATGAAAAAGGTGTATATCATTGGTGACTTGTTTTTCTGTACGAATGATTTGAAAAGAGAAGGAAAAGTAGGGTTTTTGTTTTTATAAATGTGAAACATTGAATTTTTTAGACTTGGCAAGAACAAAATGCAGAAAGCCCTGACATTTAATGGGATGTTTTTTTTTGTTGTTGTTGTTGTCATATTATATGATTTGAGAAGATGAGAAGCACTGAAAAAGAGATGACATCATGCTATTCGTAATATTCCAACAATGGGAGGTGGTGATAAGAATAAAAAGAGAATCAAATGAAATCAGCTGATGCAAGAAGGCTGGCCTGTGGTGAGAAAAGTAATAACACCAATTATTGATGAGGTTATCAAGATTAGTTAATTTAAGAAGCAAGCATTTGTTGGTTACTAATAGGAAAAAAATTGTTGTTGTCTCTCATTGCCGTCTATTGGCAATACACTTTCCATTAGTCAAGTGATGTACTACATTCGGAAAATTTGATTAGATTATTTGTTACAGATATTGGTGATTTGCACTAACAAACAAGAGGACAACCCCAGACTACTCCAAAGAAATAAAAAAGAACATAAGCCCATTTTACTCTCTGTGTACCCTTTCCTCACATATTAGACTTTTACCCATTTCATGACTTTAGATGAGGTATTAAATCATTGGGCTTGATGGGTCCAAATATAGTAGTTTTAGAGCCAGGCCCAAGAAATACTTTCGAGCAAAAGTTGGAATTTTCTACTCCTTTAGGTTAAAAAAGTATTTTTGTAAAGCATGTTTTTGTCCCAATAGTACTTAAAAGTCCCAAAACATCTTATTTAGAAATGCTTTTATTTTAATTTTTTTTTTCCAAAAATATTTCTAAGAAGTAATGCTAAACTGACTATTAAAATGATAATTTCACTATACTCACTTTAATGTATCAATTTAGAGATCAAATTATGTGGAGAAAATAAATGTTAAAATTGTAGAAGGACAAAAACAATAATTAGACCAAAAAGAAAAAAGAAGAAGGATATTACAGGATACGAAGTTACCTCCTTCAAATTTGCACTATACAACCTGTTCTGAGGCAAGAATTTATGAGTTGAGTTGATAATTCAACTTCTACAGCATCAAACAAGTTCAAAAAGAGATGGTGCAGAGAGAAGCAAGGAAATGACTGAATGGCAAAATCCCACCTAGATCAGTAGACTTCAACGTTCCATTGTTCTCCTTTCTTCATTTGTCTCTTGTATTCAATCCAATCAATACCTGGAAGGTACAAAAAGTTACAAGATGAGATAGTATTTTTGCAAATGCTGAACCCCATTATATAAATTACCATCTTTGGCAGCCAAAGAAGTCATGATATCGTCGATTCCCTTTTCCATTCCCTTCAGCCCGCACATGTAGACATAGGTGTTATCTTTCTTAAGCAATTCCCAAAGTTCTTCAGCATATTGGGCCATTCGGGTTTGAATATACATCTTCTCGCCCTGCTCATTTGTTTGTTCTCTACTAATCGCATAATCCACCCTGAGGTTATTTGGTGCCTTCTCCTTCATCTTATCAAATTCCTGGGTTGAAAGTAGAAAGCCTAAGCCAATATGTTCCAGTACCAAGAGAAAGAATGATGTGAAAGTTAAGAAAGCTTGCTTGCCTCTGGGTAGAGCAGTGAGCTACTGGTGGGAACACCCAAGAAGAGCCAAGCCAATCCGTTGAACTGCATTTCATGCCAATAACAGGTCAAGTACTTTCCATAACTTGGTAAAGGCTAATCATTTTTTGTTAAGCTTTCGATATCAGGCCTACCTTGTAGTCGTCGTGCTTTTCGAAGAACATCTTCCACAAGAATGAACGGAAAGGAGCAATTCCAGTTCCAGTAGCGAGCTGCAACAAGGAAACCAGAAATTAACATAGTAAATTCTCAGATAACAAGATAGTAAAGATACCATTGTGATGTAAACATACCATTATGATGGTGGCATTTGGATCTTTTGGCAAGAGCATCTCTTTCCCAACAGGCCCTGTGATCTTCACTTCAGCACCAGGCTTCAAGTCACCTGAATGGAACAATTACGACTGATAAATGATGTAAAGTTCTAGAATTGCAATTTCTACTATAGTTGATTATATTTTTTAAAAAAAAGATGAAAAATTTATCCAAGGCAGAAATTTGGGAAAATATTACGATTATCTGTCATGCCTTAATTTGAACCAGTAAATCGTTTCTTATAGTTACACGGGACAAAATATGTCAGGTGCTGTTGAACATAGGACCCAGAAGATGTTACCATGGACAGACCTGAAAGCAAGATGTTTATTTATGTTTTTTTCTGCAGTAAATTGCTGGCCAGCTTTATCATTATATAAACGATACGTGCGGTCCTTTGTCAATCCACATTTTGAGAGATAATTCCATAAATATTAGAAAGAACTATATATAGAGATAAACCTTTGTTATAATGCTAGAGATTTTTACAAAGGAGGTAGCTATTAGCTAAGAAGCTAACATGCTGCTTATTAAACAATCAACAAGCTTAGAAGATCATTATAAATATGTTACAAGATTGATCGAAGTGAGGGTTTCCTTGAAATTATTAAATAAAAAAAAAAAAAAACCAAAAACTTTAAAATCCTTACACAGGAAATTGGAGCAAACTCCTTTCACTATCTCTCCTTGTTCGTTGGTGTAGACAAGCCTTTTCACACACAAGGAAACCTGCAATTACAAGCTCATCAAGATCAGATTAGATATCACACTGAATAAAGGCACAAAAACCTTATATATATAACATGTTATTTGATGGGATCAGATCCTTACAGTTTGAGAATTGCCAAAATCTCCCAAAGCACTGCTAGCAATAGAGTACAATCTAAGTTTGTGGGGTTTTCCGTTCTTGTCAATACCATCTGGGATGACACCAATGGATTGTCCTTCTCTGTATGGTACTTCCCCTGTGCCATCCAACTTCAAATGATCAAATGCATATAAAGCTGACACAAGGTCACCTCATTTTCAATGACTAAAGCAAATTCCTAAATCGTTAAAGTTCACCTTCGGTACTAAAAACCATGTGCCAAGTCTCTCCTGGAGCATCATCTCCGGTAATTTTAGTGTTGAGGAGGCACTTTCCAATGTAGGGTTCCTTTGGTTTGAACTTGTTCACAACAATACCCTCATCATCTTTCTTGGAAATTTTTGGTGCTTTTGCAGGAGCTTCTGTAGTGACCTGAGCTCTAATGGAAACCACATTTCCACCAAGGCTGACATTTTTTGGGTACAAAACACTCTGGAGAGGAAACCAAGAGATTGAGTCAATGCAAATAAATGAGTGGATCTTCTTAAAGAAACCATACCTTGTTGAAGTTGATTCTTTCAGGGACAGTGACTGAGTTTTTAAATGACAGGGTAGATGACTTGGAAGATGGAAGAGATACTGCTGCATTTACAGTCATCGCCATTGTTTACAAGCACAGAAAAAAAAGAGAGAATGAATTGAGGCCTTCAAGTGGAGGAAGAACTTGAGTCTAGTAGAACCAAATTGAAAAAGGAAATAAAAAAGACAAAAAAAAAAGTATGGGAAAGGATTACAGATTGGTTGGATGAGAGAGGAGGACAAATTCAGTGGCAGTTTAGTATCTATGGTTGGAAAGTATTCTCGGTTTAGATTCTTGGGAGATGCATTTGTGGTGTAAGTGGCCTTCATTGCCAATGGGAAACTCCTACAGATATTGATTCCATTTGGGAACCACTCAATTTTATGAAGCCCATTAGCTTTCAGGTTAGATATTTATGTCTTGGGTGAATTTGCTGCCTAAGAGCCTGTGAAGGAAGGCCTAAAACCAATAAAACCAATTGAATATTTTATGGGTTGTAATATTAAAACCCCAAACCAGAAAGATTATAATCTAAATGATTTTATCCTTTTTATGCCCCTTTCTTGACTAATATAGCTAGGCTTACCCATTAACCACTATTAAGTTTAGGTCACCTATGGTTCACTTGTTTAACTTCTAAAACCACCGGCTAATGTTGTTTTATCATGTAAAATTTTAAAATTATGGGGTTTTTTTATATTATTTTTTATCCATTCATCCCATTGTCATAAATAAAACTTCTTTTCCTTATTTATTTTTTAGGAATTCATTTTCTATTATAAATTGAATAAATGTAAAGAAAAAAGAATTGCACTTGAGTTATATGGCTAGGCTTACCCATTAACCATTACAAAGTTTAGGTCACCTATGATTCACTTGTTTAGCTTCTAAATCCACCAACTAATACCATTTTATCATGTTAAATTTTACAACTGAAATGATAACATATTAACAAGGATAGAGTGAATTTTAATTTAAACCAGTAAAGATATGCATAACAATTCAAATTTCAAAAGTAAGACACCTTTTTCCATCATTCTCTCACTTCATCCCTATATCACTCGAGTGTTTGAATCAATGTATCCCACTGCTTGATGGAATTGCTGCCAAAAAAAGCGCATCAAACCCAAACTAGAAATCTTCTCTTTTATCCAATCTAGCCTAGGGTTGCTTTGTTTGTGATCAGCTATAACCTCCAAGCAATGAACCCCATCAGGCTGTTAACATCGTCAGAGCTTTGCCTTTGCACTTGTTTTTTACTGGTGTTAATTTATAGAGGCTGGTCACAACTTTTCTATGATTGGACTGTTTCTTACTCTCAACTCGCCCCTCTTGGCGTTGATAAACAGGTTCTTTTTTTTCCCCATTGTCTTAGAAGTTCTGGTTGTAGTTTTTAGTATCTATTTGATTCTGGTTATAATGTTGTTGTTGTTTTTGTGACAATTAGGTGATTGTGATCAATGGTATGTTCCCAGGGCCAGTGTTGTATGCATCAACAAATGACGTTGTGAATGTTAATATTCATAATAACTTGACAGAGCCCTTTCTCATGACATGGTTAGTTTAGGAAGTGGAAAATCAAGATCAAAGTCTTTCTATTTTTTCCCCTTGGAGACATTGATGTTTAGTAAATACTTGATCTTTGAATATAATTTGTGGTGGAATGAGTTTTTTTATTTTATTATAGGAATGGGGTTCAAATGAGAAAAAATTCATGGCAAGATGGTGTGCAAGAGACGAATTGCCCTATACTGCCAGGCCAAAACTGGACGTACAGCTTTCAGCTTAAGGATCAGATAGGAAGTTTCTTTTATTTTCCGTCACTTCTCCTACACAAAGCTGCTGGTGGGTATGGTGCCATTCATTTGAATAATCTCCCTATTATTCCCATTCCATTCCCACAACCATACAAAGACTATGCAGTGCTGATTGGTGATTGGTTCAATGCCGACTATAGGGTATGCTAAATTGAATTGGTCCCCTTTTTTTCATTCCAGAGAGTTGTTGAATCTGTGACCTTTTGCAGGACCTGAGAGCATCACTGGAAAATGGTGTCTTTTTGCCCCATCCTGATGGGATTCTCATCAATGGACTAGGGCCTAATCAAGCAAGATTTGAGTTCGAACCAAGTGCCACATACAGGCTAAGAATTTCAAATGTAGGCTTGAAGACATCCTTGAATTTCAGAATCGAGGGCCATCCGATGTTGTTGGTGGAAACTGAAGGTTCTTACTTGATTCAGCAATACTATGATAGCCTGGACATCCATGTTGGGCAGTCTTACTCTGTATTGGTAACAGCAAAGAACCAGGCGAATGGCAAGTCTTACTACATGGTTGCAAGTTCTCGCTTTACTATTCTCGAACATTCCAGCATCGGTGTCATTCATTATCCAGATTCTGCTGGAGACCCTGTCGGTCCTCTTCCTTTAGGACTAGGCCTGTCCAATTACAATTTCTCGATCGAGCAGGCTCGTTCCATGAGGTAAACCACACAGGCTTTGCTACCAAAAACTGGCCAAATCGTTGATTCTGACTTATTTTTATTTCAATAGGTGGGATTTAATAGCATCAGCTGCTAGGCCAAATCCACAAGGCTCCTATCACTACGGCACCATCCCTATCACTCGAACGCTTATTCTTGAAAATAATGTGATGGTCATTGGATCGAAACGAAGATTTACGATAAATGGAATATCGTTTATGCATTCTGATACACCATTAAAGCTACTAGACTACTTCCAGCTCAATGAAGAATCCAAGTATGCTGCTGCTGCTGCGCTTCCATCTTCAGCCACTTCCGTTGTCGATGCCTTTTACCGTGACTTCTTCCATATTGTATTCCAGAATCCTTTGCTAGAAGTGCAATCGTGGCACATTGATGGCTACAACTTTTTTGTCGTTGGGTAAAACCGGTCCTTTTTCATGTCTCATAGTGTTGGCTAAATCATCGGTAAATCTAATGAAACTGATGTAACCCTACTATTTGCAGAATGGGATGGGGCTTGTGGGATGAAAGCAAGAAAGCAGGATATAACATTGTTGATGCTGTTTCTCGATCAACAGTTCAGGTTTTGTGTCCGACAAAAACATTAAGTTGATGTATGTTTCATAAACTTGTACGTGTGTTTTGATTGATGAAAGTTAATTGTGAACGAGCAGGTTTATCCGTTGTCATGGACAGCGATATTGATGGAATTGGACAACCTAGGGACGTGGAATCTGAGGTCTCAGAATGCAGAGAACTGGTATCTAGGGCAAGAGCTTTACATAAGAGTTAAAGGTGTTTGGAATTGGTTGGATGAGCAATCAGACATTTCTGCAAGGGATGAAGCTCCCATCCCTGATAATGTCATCAAATGTGGAAGAGCTGCTGACCTATGAAGTTTTCTGGAATTCAATAGTTTATATTGGTTCAATATCATAATTGTACAAATAGTCCCTGTACTTTTAGCTTTCTGCAACTTCAGTCCCCCATTATTATTTGCTCAAAACTAGTGTTTTACTTTTTCGAGTTGGTCTCAATTTCAATCCAAATAGTAACAAATTCTTTTTGCTCCATCTAAAATTATAACCTCCACTTTTTAATTTGCACATCATTAATATTATTATTTTTTGAAAGGAAGCGTATCATTATTTCGGTGTTAGGTGCTTGGTACATTTCACCATTTTCATTTCCCACATTATCAAATTCTTAAATTGATATAAAAACTCATTTTACTCTTCCATTTAATTTTTCATTTTTTAATTAATTATATTTTTGTTAAATCACCCTAAAATAAATATTTTTTTAATATTTTTAAATTTTAATTAAATCTTAACATCAGTAAAATTAACAAATCATTTTAGCCTGATTTAAAAAAAAATTATAAATTTAAAAGTAAAAAAACGAAAAAACTTAAATAAATAATTAAAATAATTTTTTTTTTATAAAATTAGAGAGGAAAAAAATTATTATACAAAATCATTATAGCTTTTGTTAAAAGACAGCAGGCGGGTGGTGTTCATTTTCTTCAAGATCGCAAAAATGCCACTTTTTATTATATTTTAATATATATACATATATATATATATATATATATAGTGATTTATCTCTTTTCGTTTTCCTATTTTATTTCATCACTCTCAATTTAAAATTTAAATTCGAGCATCATAGGGCGACATTTTTTTCTGTTCTTTCAAATTTTAAAGGTTATTAAAATCTATAATAATTTGATTGTCCTAACCTACTTATTATCTATTTGAAAGAATATTGATGTTATATTAAAAATTATTAAATTTATATCAAATGCTATTAAAATTAATCAAAAGTTAACAAAATTATATAATAAAACAATTCATTTACCAAGTCAATGGTACCTCACTATTATTAAACAAATGTCTAATCATTAATACTTGTTATACCCTATCTCAATTTAATTATGGAGCATGAGGATGAAAGGAGCTTCTATCTTTAACCAAGTCAATGGTGAATCTTTGTTCTTTTTTTTTGTTCTCATTCTATCACAAGTAAACCGGTTTCTTTATCTTTACCATTAGTTTCTTCTTATCTTCTTCTCAAGAATTAACAATACTAAAAATCAAATCTTACATATTTAATTTACACATTAACTATTACAACTCACATCTAACTTTATTTCGTTGACTTTTAACATTTTCGTGTGAATTTTCCTCTTTTTTTCTTTCTTATTTTAATAAGTTAAATATAAAAATAGTAAATGAATGTATCACTAAGCCTAACCAATTCAAAAGTTGTAAACTAATTCACTTTTTCATATGATAATGTCCTGAAGTTATGGATTTATTACTTATTATATACATCTAAAACAAAACTCACAAGGAAAATGACAATCTATACAATAGAATAAGTAAGAGTTTATGACAAGAAGCTAGGGTGAAAAGTTTTTAATGCCACTCTCAAGTTGCTAGATCTAAACCATCCATAACATCCAATATATTTGAATGGGAATGCTTCAAAAGATTTCTTGCCCTAAAGCTCCTATCAGGAGAGTTCCCAGTACTCCTGCTTAATGCCCAAACTTTGATCCCTTTGCTTTTGCCTAAAGGAAGTTCTTGGCTTTTGCTAACACCCGGAATCAATCTCCTTGCAGTCACCTTGTTTAATAAGTTTCTTTCTTCTTCACAAAGTTCAATCCTCTGGACTTTAGTACCATCTTTGAGGGAAAGAAACGGCTGCATCTTAGAGTGAAAAACGAAGCCTTTATAAGTCGGAGACCGAACTGGCTTTGGCTTGAAGCTCTGATCTCTTTGTTTTGCTAAGTTGGTCAGATGATGGAGCCATGTCACCAATTCAAGGATGTATGCATCTGTCTTCTGTTTATTTGCATGATGTAGTGTCTGAAGCCGGGTCAGGGTAATATTTGCGGCTCCACCTTTCCCAAATTCAATGCTGTGGAAAAAGAACAAACAACCAGGAAATCTCATATTTATGATGTAATACCAGTGATTCAATGAACTTTTACATTGCATTGCATATGACCAGGTGCACATAAGATGATAAAGAGAAGCCTTGACTAACCCAGTGTTTGCCCATTCTCCAACCCATCCAAAACCTTGATGTGCTCTGTTGCAATAAATTACAGCAAAAGGAAAACATGGAAACAAACATTACTTAGGAAATGACATCAATAAGACAGAATAAGTTTTTGCAAGCATTTTAGTTTTAGCATACTTGGTTGTGTTTGTGGCAACCGGAACAAGCCACTGTAGTGTCTTTTCCATCTCATCCTTAACCTGTGAAATTGAGCGCTGCAGGAAAAAGCAAGGAATCAAGAATAATGTTAATCAGGAACTTAGGGTAACAAATAACCTCAAGCCAAATGATGCTGGAAAGGAAAAAAGAAATGAATTAAAGAAATGAAAATCAAAGTCTGTTTAAACAATACCTCTTCCTTGGTGTCAGTGGACTGTAACCTGGACCTTAAAGATGTCTTAACACTGGGTGGCAACCCACGGTATAATGTGTCTCTGATATTAGGTGGAAGGTAGGCTGGGCGAGCTGCCTATAACATATAAATCCAATTTAAACAAATGCGACATTTAAGTGTGCAAATAATAAAGTAGAAATGAGGAAATGGACAAGGACTTACAATGTTATCAATCTGATGAATTACATTAGCATAGTGTAGTGCAAGTCCAGCAACACCTAAACTTTGAGGATTTTCAGTAGTCTCCTTTGTAACTGATGCCGGTTCTGTAACATGTCGAAAATTATATTGTTAACGTTGTCAACTGACATAGCCCTCGCTAATACTTTGATAGTAGTCGGGTCTATATGATTACCTCCAAAGGCTTCAGAGATTGCTTGATGCATATAAGTAACAATATCCACAAACTTCTCTACGACCTGCAACAAAACCAAATTTATTTCATAATGCATAATCCAAAAAGCAAAATAGATTCCATAGCATTTCAGACCATTGCGAGTGTTAACAGTCATATAATCAGACATGATTAACATTGAAAAAAAGGCAGTAGTGAATCAAACATAAATTTCATGAACAACAGAATATTTAAGGGTTACAGTTCCATTGAGAACACCTCTGAAAATATCAGTTCAACTCATAGTTATATACCTCTTCCAAGGTTCTAGACCAAAGTGATTTCTTTTTCAAACTCTTGACAAGCTTTCTTTGTTGTTTTAACTCACTTTGTAAAATCATGAGACTTTGTCCTACAATTCAACAGAATGAGCTGTTAATACAATAACTGCAATCCAGGTTAGCAGCTCCCTGGCTAATATCAGAAACACAGAAATAATAGGAAGCTGTTAACAAGAGAAATTCGACCACTCTGAAGTTAGCATATTTAAATGATTTGGATGGTGTACAAATGTTGAAACAAAATTGGAAATGGATCAAATTTCTGCATACATAAATGAAAGCTCTGGAAAGAGAAACCGATTGTCTAAGCCTAACCTCTTTTAGGGAGATTTAAGGACTCCGCTTCTTCCAGCTTTCGCTTAACCTCTAGTTCAAATCTGCCCAGATCATTCAATTCGTGGTACAATTCCTACATATGTAATTATACGTTAAATTCTCGGTGGACAATTCACGTAATAAGAAATTTTCAAAACCAGAAACCAATATACAGCTATAAATCATTCCCATAGATGAACAACTCTGATATCACAGCTTTAACATAATACACGATGCAGGATAATATCTCAAAGGTATCAGACAGGATTCCTAAAAATGAGATACTCAAGGTCCCATTTACGTGGCAAAGCTTTATTGCAAACAAGAAAGTTAAACATTCTTTCATGTAGAATATATCATGGCACTCCAAACCATTCATACAAGACACGAAAGCATCTAAAATTCCTAATGCATGGAATAGGAAAAACATAAAAGGTAGAGAGGCAATTAAAGGAGGATAAACTTACAGAGGTATACTGAGCAAGAGAAGTTAGTTCTTGCATTGTCTGCTCTGCATCAGCTCTAGCTTGTTTATGAAATGAATTGTCTACATCCAGTCTGACAGATAATGACAGTAGCAAGAGATATATTTCTCTGTCAGTAAACATCAGAGCATTGCAAGCTGAAGTAATGCTACCAAAAGAAACTATCTTACTTTGAAAAGAATCGGCCGAGGTTGTGCCATTGTGGATCTTTACATAGATCTCCGAACCTTATTACTTCACGCGAAAAAATATCCAATTCATCCCTAGAATTCCCAAACGATTGAGTGTTATGAAAAGAGACCAAAGTGCAAGAACTAACATGTCGAGAAAAAGAAACCATTTTCTCTAACAAGTAACCCACCTCTTGTCAGCTGCTGCAATACTTTGCAGCTCATTCATGTTTGTAGAAACTAGCTTTTGCACCCCTTCTGATTGTAGGACCTCCTTTTTCAGGAACTGAATGTTTTCTTCTGAAAGTGACTGCAATAAACTTGCTCCTTTAGCTATTGTGTTAGCCACTTCGAATGCCAATATAGATACTCTATGCCCTCTTGAAGCCAAGCCCGTAACAAAGCCACTTCCGGCATTAAAATTTGACATGCTACTTCCAAGTGTATCTAGAACGTCGACTGCCTTTTCTAATCCAACAATGCCGGCTTTTCCAAGATATGAGTTCCTCTGGGAACCCTACAAAAAGAAAAATAAATATGAAGTAAGAAATTGCAATGTTAATTGCATAGAAGCCACTTTCCCTACATAAATTGATCTCGGCATTTTAATTCATGCCATTGTTCTTCTAAAAAAAAGCATTCTTAGAGATAAGCCCAATATAATTGAAACTTTAGTTTATCTGGCAATTCAGTTGGCCAGCACTAGATTCTAGCTGATACCATCTTATGTGCTGCAACAAAGGAATATTTATGTTCCATGGATACACATGAATTTGGACACTGTATCATCAACATTGTTTCTTTGCCCATTAGCTGCTCTTTCGGTCAATATTTAAATCGTTTCAGTCCATACATTTCCGACCTTGAAAGCTCATTAAAACTAGAAACCATATGGGTAAAGCAAGCAATACCTTGGAAAATGCAATCCTGGCGGGTGTCGATGACTTCAATTCCCGGGAAAATTGTAATCCCAAGTCACCAGAATCGTCCCACTGTCGCGCTTTGTCGGAACCACTGCCATTGGCATTGGAATGTGAATCTGAATTTCCTTTTTGCTTACCAAAGCTCCTTTTGGACTTGAGCTTCCCTGAAAATCCTGTTGTGGTCTTTTGTTCAAGCTTTGTATTCCGCTCCTTTGTTCCAGAAGAACAAACACCTCCCATTATTCTTCAAGCACTTAGTTTTATCTCAAACAATACCCCAATCTATATCTCACAGAGAATTTAACTGGAAAAAAAAAAACAGAATCATCCTTAATCCAGGCTATGTTTGCTAGTGATGAATCTCTGAATAAAAAATAAAATAAAAAAGAAGGAAATTTACAATCAAAGATTTTCTGTATAAAAGCCTGACAAAAGCTAAAACCAATATTTAGAATTAGACAAAACCAAAGAATCTTTGGTTTTTTCCAATCAAACTTCAAAAATCAATAAAAAAAAACAGAAGCACACGGGAGAAAAAAAAACGTTTCCACTAGATGATTCTACAATCAAATCAAGGATGATATGGAACAGTTTCCAAACCAATAATAACAAACCTGGTAAACAGAGAGGAACTGCAGAAGATGGAAGAAAAACCAAAGAAAAAAGTTGGTATAGTAAAATGAAGAAGAAATAGATAGAGTCAGGGTTATACAGGAGACTGAAAAAGATTTGCTCTTGATTGACACGAAACTCCACAGAATCAAGGCGATATTTTCCCTTAAGATGGAAAAGACGCGTAAATAAGTTTCAAAGGCAAGGAATGGAAATGTGGTGGTGTTTCCAGGAGATTAGTAGTTTGACTGAGAATTGAATTTTGGAATTAGACTTTTAGTATGAAACATGCAGCCTTCGAAAGCATGGAAGCGACCCGTCTGGGATTTGATTTCTTTGGTTCCCTCACATTCTCTGATTTGCCCCTCCCTCTCTCTCTCATTTAAAATAAATCAAATCCTAAATTATATTCCCTCGTTTATTTCTTTGCCGTTTTCAATTTTTTTTTTTTATAAAAAAAGTAGTAGATAATACCGAGATATTAGTAACTTGCTCTTTATGTGATTTTTTTTTTTTTGGTTACATTTAAGATCATTAGAGATTATTATATCTTTGTTGCTTAAAAAAAATTCAGTACTACTAGATACCAAGGCCATTGATTTTAAAATGTTTAATTGAAATTACTTTCGTTTTTATCTTAAAGACGGAATCATAGAGATAACGTCAAAGAAAATTATTAATCAGGTCAAATTAGGAAAGCTGTTAACTGAGTTAGAGAAAGTATGTTAACAAGTCATTTTATTTCAATAAAAAAATATTAAAAGTTTTGAAAAAAAAAAAAAGGCAGTTTCAAAATTTCATGAAATATCCTCACTTATAATCCTTTAGGAAATGCAAAACTAAAGAAATGAAATGTTGTTTGAATATAAAAGTAGTAGCACAGGCTCCATTTGATATATTATATTCCTGACTCTCCTACCCAACATTTTGAAGATTACTTAAAAGACGGAAGAAAGACTAGTCAATGGCGATAGTTGGATAAATCAACTACAAAGGGACAGGAAAAGTATTAAGAGGAGGAACGAATTGTTGCCATCTGGGGGTTGAAAGTAAAGGTTGTTATAAACAATGAAACCCGCGTGTGAGTTTCTTATTGGTTCTTGTACGCGCCGATGCTGCCGTCACAGCTTTACCACCATTGGGAATTTTCACATCGAGATTTTTTTAAATGATTCCCCCGTTGACTTGGGATTTTGACTTTGATCCAAACTTGACACTTGATGGATTTTCTTTATTATATATAAAATTTTTATTTTAATTTTATTGTATATAATTAAAGTTTCACTTATTTCTATTTTATCATCTATGAAGATTAAATTTTTTCGAGAATCTACAATTGTCTTCTTAACAATATATATTACCTCTAGTATCTAAACTTGTGTTCTCTATTGTGAGTATTTAATTGTATATATTTAAAATATAATTATATCTATTTACTTTTATGTAGGATAAAAATAAGTGTAAATTAAACTAATAGTTATTCAATTACTAGTATTTTTTTGGTCAACTGACTATAAAATGGTCATTCAATTATTCAATTTTATCTTTTTTTGTCACTAGCTTGAAAGCTAACAACTTTTAAAATTGTCGTAATAGCAGAAACTTTAATCCTCAACATTTATATTTTATCAATTTAGCCTTGATTCTAAAAAATCTAACCCTAAACATCTACTCATTGTGTAATTTGGTTTTTTTTTTGTATTTTTGTTTTTCTTTGTGACCCTTTCACCTAGAAAGCTAAAAAAATAAATTTATCAACTAAATTTGATTCAAAATATAAAAATATATATATATTTTCTCATTCTTTTAAAATAAATCCTCAGCGTCACAAAAAAAGAAGTAAAACTACCAAAAAAATAGACTTGATTGGTATCATTTATAAATGTTGAGGGTCTTTCTTTTAGATTCAAGACTAAATTCATATAGTTTATAAATGTTGGGAGTTAAAGTTGCTATTATGTCAATTTTAAAAGCTATCACCATTAACCAACTGGTGACCAAAAAAATAAAATTGAATAGTTAGATGACCATTTTGTAGCTTTTCATAGTTAAGTGAGCAAAAAAGGAATTTACTAATAGTTTGGTGACATTTTGTAACTTTTCATAATCAAGTGATCGAAAAAAAATAGTAATAGTTGAGTGACTATTAATATAGTTTACCCTAAAAATAATCAATTGTATATGTAAGATAGTACTATGTTGATAACAAACTTAGTCGTTTGTGAAAAAAAAACAAATCAAATTTTATGTATATAATTGCATCATACCATCAATGTAGAGCACAATTGGGTTGAAAATCAAAATATGATCGAATAAGGTTATCACTTAATATTTACGAATCGTGAGGACTCAAACAAGACACATCATGTTTTTGAAGACTTCAATCTTACCTTGCTTTGTTAGCAAATTTATTTTTGTTAATTATATGTTGTTTGAATTGGATAGAGATTTAATTAGAGGGGTTTATAGACCAGGTCTAACTAGATTGAACCAAGTACTTGTCAAGCCTATGAATGGTATTAAATATTAATATCATGTACAATTGTTCAATCACAACTCAACTTGAGCTATGGGCTTCAAAAATTACCCAAGTCCACTCATATTTCTAATTGACCAACCTAAGCCTATTTAGGCTCATATTTATTAAAATACTTAATTGATTTTATATTTATTTTACTATCGTTATATACTATTTTTTCTCTTATTAAATTTAAACATACATATTTTAACATATTTTAACATTTATTAATTTTCATATGGCATAGATTACATAACATATAAAATAAAAGAAAAAATAACGTAACATCACATAACATAAAAATTGAAAATAGGTTGAGTCGGGTTTAAGAGTTCAAGCATGACCTATATTTTAAATCGATTTAACTTTTTTTACTCAAACTTATTTTTCAAGTCTAATATTTTTGTTAAGGTTTTCAGAACAAGACGGTGGTTGAACACCATTTCAATTAAATAAATAATAAAAAATATTAAAAATAAAAATAATTTAACCAATTTTTTTCTCCGATTCAACCGATAAGTGTCAATTCTTCGATCAACTCAACCTGATAATTTTCTTTAAACTAGTACCTTGATTGATTCCCAGTCCAACCTATGAATCCAATTTAACTAGATTTTACTTTTAAAAAAAGGGGTTTCAAGATAAGAATCTCCTTAAAGTTAGGTTCTAGTTTCTAATGGTTCTACCTGATATTCTATAAAGGGCCCAAAAGTTAAGGATTTTGACTCAATATTACGCTAACAGTTATGTATATTAGCTGATTCACTAGAAAATTGGGCCAATCAAGCAATCCGGAGGCCGCAGACCTATTGTCCAAAGTGCCATTTCCAATCTAATTTGCAGCCCTTCAAACTAATCAGGATTAGGAGTTTTTTTTCTCTTCCTGGAGAGAAAGATTAGGAGTTTTTATTTCCTACAATTACAAATTAGACAATTTTGTTAGTTAAACGGTTAGTCGAAATTAATTAAATCTTGAAACAGTTTTATTAGGTTAGAACGGAATTACAACTTCAAAATAGTAAACCTAAGCAATAACCCAATAACCGGACCACAATTATCCAACTCAGGGTCACGAACACGGCGGGTAAAAACTAAAAATAAGAACAGAAATTCCTAAATACAAGCTCAATTGAAAAACAAATTGGTAAAATGGCGCCTCACCACGCTCGATTGACTCACTCTTTTACCCTTTCAATTGCTTCGTATGGGCGGTTAGTTGTTAACTCTGGTTCTCAATTGTCCTTCTCATGACAGAACAGACAAACAGACAATCCTTCAAAAATATCATGCCACTCTATTAATTATTATTATTATTCGCATTTTCCTTCTTTAACATCTTCCCCTCAATAAATACTCCTTTCATTTCCTTCTCTCCACTCCAATCAAGATTTAAGAAAACCCTTAAACCTCTTTGCCTTTTTCTTTTCGTTTCATTTTCGACGAAATCACAATGAGGGAAATCCTTCACGTGCAAGGAGGCCAATGCGGGAACCAAATCGGATCCAAGTTTTGGGAAGTGATCTGCGACGAGCACGGTGTTGATCCTACCGGAAAGTACAATGGAGATGGATCATCCGATATTCAACTGGAGCGGATCGATGTGTATTACAACGAGGCTTCCGGTGGAAGGTACGTCCCTCGTGCGGTTCTCATGGATCTTGAACCCGGTACCATGGATAGTATCAGATCCGGTCCCATTGGCCAGATCTTTAGACCTGATAATTTCGTGTTTGGACAATCCGGTGCCGGAAACAACTGGGCCAAAGGTCATTACACTGAAGGAGCTGAGTTGATTGATGCTGTTCTCGATGTTGTTCGTAAAGAGGCAGAGAATTGTGATTGCCTGCAAGGTATATGTTGTTTTCCCTATTTACGTTTCCATCGGAATCTAAATCTGCGTTGGTTTTCGTGAAATTGATTCTATCTGTACTTTCTCAATGCGGTATTTTTCTTTGATCCATTCCAACATAATTACTCTGCTCTATTCTTTTTCACCTCGAAGTTTGAAACTCCTATCCATTTGAGTTACCATGTCAATTTCATGATAACGATATAAAACCTTTTCTGCTGCTCATCTTTTCATTTTCTTTTCGGGGATGGAAATACCAGGGTGAAATAATCTCATTTTACCTATCCAATAAACTGCAATAAAGACGAGAAAATCTTGAATGTTAAGATTAATAATTCACTGTGAAACTGGCATGGAAGGTCTGCCAATTTGCTCAATTATTAAGCTTCGTTTTATCTGGTATGGAGGCAGTGAGCATGTGGCTTTATAGACCTTATGTGATAGAAGATTATCTATATTTTCTATATGATATTTTTCATTTTATCTTCCTTATATCGACAATCTTTTTCGTATTCTATTCTTCTTTCCAAAAATTAACAAAAAGTTAGATCTTACACCACTTGATAAACTTTTCGATGAATAAGGTGGAGCCTTGGGGGCCCTCACCAGCTCATCAGCAGATATATGAATCCTTGCATTATTACGATGATTTTATCAATAGTTTAATACATGAACCTATAGGAAAAGTAAAAGAATTTTAAAGGAGCATGGAAAATGATAACTAACATGCAACTATCTAATTATAGTATCAATGTACAAAAAAAAATTTAATTACAGTATCTATCTAAAAATTATAACAATCACACAGTAAGCTGTAACGTTGGCATGAGTACCGGATACAATCCAAAAATTGAGGACTATTAGGTATAAACCTATTAAAAAATGGAAATAGAAAACCATGACTCTAAATCCAGATCTATATGAAAAGGACAAATAATTAGTTTGTTTCTATTCTAATTATAGTAATATTTATGTTATGAATTATTATAATGGTGGATCATAGAACTAAGTTCCACATTAAGGGAACCCATACCTTCTGTCGTTTAATGTAATGGAAGGATAATGGCTTACGTCATATATTAATATCCTTTTCTGGAGGCTCAGTTGTTCTGGAAACTTTTCCAATGAGTTCAGATTTGCCACATTAATATATATATATATATTTGAATAACTGATTTTCTTACTTTCGATTAACTATCTGGAGTAGTTTCAAGTATGTGACTCAGTGGCCAGTCGCTAAAATATGAAATATGTAAATTGTCACTGGTCAATCTAAATTCCTTTTTTTTTTATTCAAACCTTGTTGATCCTCCTATTAAGTATATTTTAGAGCATGATATTTACGTCATACTATTAGTATTTAGCAATAATAAACCTTATTGGTTAAATAATGGCAATTTCTTGGTTTCCCCTTGAATTGTCTGATGAAGCTTACTTGCTTATATTGTTACTTCTGGACCAGGCTTCCAGGTATGCCATTCACTCGGAGGAGGCACAGGCTCTGGCATGGGAACTCTCCTGATATCAAAAATCAGAGAGGAGTATCCAGACAGAATGATGATGACATTTTCTGTTTTCCCTTCACCCAAAGTCTCTGACACCGTTGTGGAGCCTTATAATGCCACCCTTTCTGTGCATCAGTTGGTAGAGAATGCTGATGAATGCATGGTTCTTGACAATGAGGCACTTTATGATATTTGCTTCCGAACCCTGAAGCTCACTACTCCAAGCTGTAAGTGATAAAACATTTATCTTGACCGATGGTTTGCTTTAATATGATACAATTTAACATAGTGTAGCTAACTCTGCACTTTGAATTTTGCAGTTGGAGATCTAAACCACTTGATTTCTGCTACTATGAGCGGTGTAACATGCTGCCTAAGGTTCCCCGGACAGCTGAACTCTGACCTCCGAAAGTTGGCTGTGAACCTGATCCCGTTCCCACGTCTTCACTTCTTTATGGTTGGTTTTGCACCACTTACATCTCGTGGTTCTCAGCAGTACGTTTCTCTCACTGTCCCAGAGTTAACTCAGCAGATGTGGGATGCGAAGAACATGATGTGTGCTGCTGACCCTCGCCATGGTCGCTACCTGACAGCATCAGCCATGTTCCGAGGCAAGATGAGCACCAAAGAGGTTGATGAACAGATGATGAATGTCCAGAACAAGAATTCATCTTACTTCGTGGAGTGGATTCCTAATAATGTGAAATCCAGTGTTTGTGATATCCCACCAAGGGGTCTGAAGATGTCATCTACTTTCATAGGGAACTCCACGTCAATCCAGGAGATGTTTAGGAGGGTGAGCGAGCAATTCACAGCAATGTTCCGTCGCAAGGCCTTTCTGCATTGGTATACTGGTGAGGGAATGGATGAGATGGAGTTCACAGAAGCAGAGAGCAACATGAATGACTTGGTTGCAGAGTATCAACAATATCAGGACGCAACTGTGGAAGATGAGGAAGAGTACGAGGGGGAAGAGGGTCTCGATGAGAACTATGAGACCTAAAATGCGTTGGCAATTGCCATTTATGAAAACCTGCATGAAGTTAGAGAATGGCAGCAACTTTTGCCTAGTTATATACTGCTGTGTGGCTATCTGTGTGTGTGTCTAAATTTTCTGCTCTGTTCGTTCCTTTGTATTCCGACTATGATGATGTTTGCTTTTCTTCAGACATTCAAATAAAGAAACGATCAGTTTCAGTTTTACTTTCAAAAGTTAAAAACACCCGCTAAATAGACAGGGACGGTCAGATTGGATACCAATTTTTATTATAATCTTTCAAAACCACCTAGTTAATTATTTCTAATTTACAAATTCACAATCACAAACACTATTTCAATCATTGGTAAAAGATACAAATGGATGAGTAGATTTAGAAGAAAGATCATCTTGACTTGGGAGAGGAGTCTCTCAATCTGGGAACTTTAAACGTAGAAGTGAATAGAATTGGAGTTTCAGAAATACGAATTTCATCATCCTTTTTCCTCTTCGAGCTTCTGCTCCCCTAAACAACAAGACAATACAATCTGGTCAGTGAATGGATCTTACCTAAAATCAAACATTAGTTTTACTACGGTTACTAACGCATCAGAGTAATTTGTTAATTCCACCAGCAAGCTAACATATATAATGTATATAGCCTTGGTGTTAAACCCTTAATAGTAGCTGTTCCTTCATGGCCACAATGTACCTGTTATATAATACGATGAAACAAGGGGACAAAAATGCTTTTCTTTGGACAAAGGCAGAAACAACCAAGTGCATTAAACAATCCAAAAACATACTAATTATTAATAATCTCAAAAACATATGAATCCAGCTTTAAGCTAGATAGACTAAAAATTACCCTTCCATTGTCCTTCAGAGAATCATGAACATGTGGAGCGAAGCTTCCTTTCTTCATGGTTATGCTGCACTTGCTGCGGCCGCCATTTTCATCTCCCAAAAGAGAAGTTCCTTCCCTAGCTGTACAATGTTTTATTACAGGCGTATGAGATGAACTTCTAGGCTTCCTTAAGAACTCTACCTGCCTCGACATTTTAGAAACTTCATGAAATCTACTTGCATCAGCCTCCTTTTGAGATAATTCGGATTTTAATATCTGGATCATTTCATCCTTTTCGGCATTTGATGACCTCAGCTCCTCCATATTGGAAATAAGTGCCTCAATTTTCCTGTTAGCTTTGTCAAGTTCAAAATTCTTGCTTTTTAACTTACCTGTAAACTGAGTTTCCATAATGTTGAACCGGTTCCATGCGAACTTATTCTCTGCCATAAGTGCAGCAATTTGACAACTCTTTTCTGAAGCAAGATTTTCGTATTTGAGCTTTAGCCTTCTTAAATTGCCTTCCAATGTCTTCAAAGTAACAGACTTTGAACCAATATCCTCATCCCCCAACATTCCCTTTTTGGTTCCTTTGGGGTCCCTAAGAGAAACATCCTAGATGTAGTGAAATGGTTAAAATTGCTTAGAAATGGTCAAATGTATAAACTCTGGGGAAAAGGAAAAGAAAACTTATAGGACCATACATTTGAATTTTTACAGAGGATGTCAAACCAGATTCTGAAATCAGTCAATTCATCCGATGTTTCCTCTGCAACAATCCAAAGACAAGCAAATGTAAACGTCAAACAAATACTCAATTACTAAAAAGAAAAATTCAATTCCAAAACGCATACCTAATTTCAACTTGCAAAGAAAAGCTTCTCTTTGCTTCAATCCTACCATCATATCGGCTTTAGCAGCCTCAACCAAACGCGTCATTTCTTTCGATTCCAGATCAGTCCTCATCTAAAGAATGAAAGACATCAAAACAACCCAATCTTACCCCCCCCCAATTAAGGAGGAACGAAAATAATTTAAAAAAAAAACCCTAAATTTATCGAAACTCCTAAAAATCCTGAACTCAGAACTCTTTTTACCTGAGATATGTGATCTTCATAGAGACGAACATCAGAGGCCCATCGTTCATATTGCATATTGATCCGATCTCCGAGGATCTTTCTTTCTTTAGTAAGTGTTTCAAGCTGTTGTTGCTGTGTTTTAAGCATACCAACTACACCTTCAAAGATTTGATCCCATTTCTGACGCTCCGATGAGACTTGAGACCGCGCTTTCGTGGGCATTGTAGAAATTCGAGCAGAATTAAAAGTATAAGAAGATTGAGTGTCACTTTCAGTGTTGGAGTAGAATCGTTGGAGTTCGAGAAGAGGGATTTTCAAACGGTCGACTTCTGTCTAACAAGGGAAAGTAGATACGGACTGAAGCTAACTTGCACCGCTGATACAAAAATACGTAAAAGCCTCTTGGGCTGAATTGGGTTCTTTATTTTTGTAACACTACGTCGACATAAACCGCTTGTCGGTTAAATTCGGCCCAAAGCTATTTTCAAAACTAAAAGCCTGACCGAAATAAATCGATTTCGTTAAATTGATTCGGTTTTTAGTTTAAAAATCGACATAATTGTAACTTGATATGATAACTCAATTAATTTGAAGAGCTTAAAAATAATGATTGGTTAGTAAAATGAAAAATATAAATAACTGGTGTTTTAGTTTTTTTAATCTCACTTAATTTATAATTATTCATAATCTCTTTTTAACTCTTAAATAAGAGGATAAATGTAGTTTAGCGTACTCGAACTTATATTCTCTTACACCAACAATAATATGATACTAATCAAACTAAGATTCAATCCAATATATAAAATTTATTTAGGAGGGGGGCAAATTCAATTTAACATAATATATATACACATTTTTTGAAATAATCAATAACCTTGGAAAAAATCGAAGGTTGAAAATTTGAAGATGACATTTCTATGGTAAGACGCATTACACTTTTATGGGAAGAATTTAAGTTTAAATCTTGGAGATGATATTGTTGGAAGCGGTAACCAAAAACTCTGAAAGGATTAATTTTCAAGACCATAAATTAGACATTAACGATACCTTAATTCTACCAGAAATATTCGAGAGAACTCAAATTTAAATCTTAGAGATGATATTATACTGGTAAGGTACATTGCACTGACATGAAGAGAACTCAAATTTAAATCTTAGAAATAACATTGTTGAAAGATGCAGCTATAAATTCTAAAAGGATTAGTCTCCGTAGTTGCAAAATAGATGTGAATTATACCTTAATTTTAAAAAAAAATTCAATGTTTACTTGCTAATATTTCAAAGAAGTTGGGACCAAACTAAAGTTGTCAATGGGCTAGGACGCTCGACTTGGACCAAAAGCCTGCTCGAAAAATAGGAAGATTTGGGAAAAACATAGGCTTAAAAAATGGGTTTGGGTAGAAAAACAAGGCCCATTTAGAAAACGGACTAGGCCTCAATTAAGTTTTTGTGGCCCATGCCCGGCTCGGCCCGAATTTTCAATAAAAAAAACCCTGATGTTCTGTTATTTTTCCATGTTTTGCTATTGTTTTCCCACTTTTTTCATTGTTTTCCCATCATTTCACTATTATGTTGCTATTATTTTATTGTTAAAGTTTGGATATTGTATAACACTTATTTTATTGTTAATTTTGCTACTATTTTATAAGCATTTGCTTGTTAAGTTGCACTTATCTTAGTGTTATTTAAGTATAAAGGCTTTTTTTAAAATTTATTTTCAGTTTGTTGGAAAATATTTATTTTAATATCTTTAGTGTATTTGATGTATTAGATTGTTTAATTTTTTTATATAAAAAATAATATTAAAAAATTTAATATGGGTCAGGCTGAATCTAGATTTTCGTATCTTTATTTAGGTCGGGCTTGAGTAAAATTTTAAGCACATTTTCGGGCCAAACCCGATCCTAACAATCGGGCTTAAAAATTTGTTAGGGCCCGACCCGATTCTTAAACAACTCTAGACCAAACTCACTGACTTGTTGGAGGCTCCGCCACCTCCGAAAATATGTAGTTGTATTAGAGTTAGTTCACTAGATTTCGTCTATAGAATCAGCGTTAATTAGTATTCGCATTTTGGGGCTTTTGATTTGGCTGGTTTTCTGCTTTATCACAACCCATACTTCTAGCAATTAGTTTTGAATGGATGAATGAATAAGCTGTAAAACAACAATGTTATATATATAAAATAAATCTACAATATAACTTAATAAACTAGTATCTGTCATGTCAAATCATCAAGAATAAATCAAGAACAAAACTAGATACGAAAGCGTACCTGAATCTATGGATTCCTTGAAATTTTTTTTTTGGATCTTGGGGATTTGATCTTCCAAATTAGCACACAAGAAATTCGGAGAATATCTGCTCTCTCTTTCCTAATGATGGGATATTAGAAAAGATATATTGTGTATAATTTGGGGACCATAACCCTAATATTTATAACCAAATTCTAATTAGCCCATCATTAATTAGAATTTGAATAGAAGAGTATCTACACATATTTGATCCATACTTTATTTAATAATTAAAAGCCCAATAAAATTCTAACCAAATTAGACCACTTTTAATTTGGGCTAACCTATCATGATAGTAAATAATAACATGTAATTATCCTTATTATATATGTGATGTCCAAATTTTCCAACAATCTCCCACTTGGACCACATATATATACTAATTACTTTATAATTACATCTTATTATATAACCTTATGAGCTCAAAATTTTACTATCATATCCAAAAGTCATTCCGAACAATCTTGTCCATTAATTATGTTAACATAGAACCAATGTGACTTTCGTTACATATATCGTAACTAAATCCATCCATGATCACGTATATTAACACAACCAAATGACATAGATCAAGTATGGATGTGTAGCATGGAAATTACATGCAATATGATCTAAACATGTCTATTTCCAACTGGTCCTATTTAAACTTAAGCGAGGCCAATTTCAAAATAATAAACAGAGTGAATAAACTAAATACTTCATTTCTGATCAAAAAATAACCAAATACATAAATGTCTGAAATATAAACTCCCACTAAATCATGATATCCTCAAACAATGTAACACCCATGTGAGCAGTGTGCTCATGAAAGACCTTGGGTGGTAAACCTTTTGTGAGCGGATCTGCTATCATGGAGTTTGTCCCAATGTGCTCTATGGATATTTGTCCATTTTGCACTCTTTCTTTTACAACTAGGAACTTTATGTCAATATGCTTTGACTTAGATGAACTCCTGTTGTTATTGGAATACAGCACTGCTGAATTATTGTCACAAAATAATTTGAGTGGTCTTTCTACATTCTCCAAAATGCGCAGCCCTGTGACAAAGTTTCGCAACCATATTCCATGGTTTGATGCCTCATAACATGCTACAAACTCTGCTGCTATAGTGGACAAAGCTACAAGTGTCTGTTTGACACTTTTCCAAGATATAGCTCCTCCGACTAACAGGTAAATATAGCCTGATGTTTCCTACTATCCTGGCATCCAGCGAAATCAGAATTAGAATACCCTACGACCTCCAAAAGATCTAATCTCTTATAAGTAAGCATGTAATCTTTTGTTCTCTGAAGATATCTCATAACCCTTTTGGCTGCTATCCAATGGTCTATATTAGGGTTACTTAAATATCTGCCTAACATCCCAACAATGTACGCAATGTCCGGACGCGTACATACTTGAACATACATATAACTCCCAATAGCTGATGCATAAGGAATATTTTGCATTTCTTGAATTTCAAGGTTATTTTTAGGGCATTGAGTAAGACCAAATTTATCTCCTTTAGCGACAGGGGTGTCACCTGGTCTACAACTCTGCATGCCAAACCTTTTGAGTACTTTATCGATATAGCTCTTTTGTGATAATCCAAGAATACCTCAAGATCGATCTCGATGTATCTGAATTCTTAAAACAAAAGAGGCGTCCCCAAGATCTTTCATCTCAAAATGCTTGGATAAAAACCTCTTGGTTTCGTGCAATAAGCCTATATCATTAGTGGCAAGCAAAATGTCATCAACATATAGAACCAGAAATATGTACTTACTCCCATTGAATTTTTGATACACACAATCATCAATAATATTCATCTCAAAACCAAACGAAACAATTATTTGATGAAACTTGTGGTATCTGTAACAGCCAAATTTTTCAGTGGTGTCGGAAACAGTGATTCGAGATCACTAAATCCGACGAGTAAGTTTAGAAATTTTAACAAATAATAATTATAGGCCAAACGCGAACTTAAAAGAATTATTTTTAATTAGTGAATTTTGCGATTTTAAAAAAGAATTAATCAGGTAAATTGAGTGGAAAACGAGGTATCGAGACCTCAAATTCATAAACTGAGCCATAAATATTTTTATAAATATTTATGGAGTGTTATTAAGTTAGTATTAAAGTTTCGTTAGAAAATTTTAATGTTTGGTTAGTCAATTAATTAAAAAGAACTAAATTGAAAATAGTGCGAAATTTATTAAATTGTGATTAAATAGTTTAAGTGATTAAAAAGGAGGGATTTAAAAGGCAATTAGACCCAAATTGTATGGGCTGGACGGTTGGGCAAGAAAATCAGCAAAAAAGACAAGGAGAAACAAGGGCAAAATGAGAAATTTTGTAAATTAAACATATAAAACAAGACAAAATTGAAAAATCTAGAGATATCATCATTTTTCTTCAGCAAAAACGCCATGGGAGGTCTGAAAGCTGCTGGTTTTTCACACTTTGACATATGTGAGTTCAATTCTTGCCCTTTTCTTTGAGATTTTTATGTTTTTGTGACTTTTACAAATAGGTCCAAGTGTTTAATTCATTAGTTTTTGATTTTATGGACAAAATTAAAAGCTATCATTGATAAGTGTTGGCTGTTTATGATGAAATAAAATAAATTTTAAGCTTTTATTTTGTTGTTTGATGATTTTATCAAGTAAATTCAATAGAAATTGATTTTAGGACCTAATTGTGAAAAAGTTGTGAATTAAGGTTTAGTGTTAAAATTCTGATTTTCAAAGGTTGTGTAATAGTTTAGAATGGTGGAATAAAATGTTAATTGAGAAAAATTAGCTTAATAGATGGGCTAATTGAGCAAGGACTGAGTTGTATGACCTGTGAAATTTAGACGAAAAATGGTAATAAACATCTTGAACTAAAACAACTTTGGACAGCAGCAGTAGGTTAACTTTGAAAAATCACCATAAATTTTAAAAATCGAATTAGAGAATGAATAATATATGAAATTAAAGCTTATTGAGTCTAGTTTTTCATAGAAGAAGCAGTGTAAGCAATTGAATTGTAAATTATGAGATATAATGAATTTTGTGAGACAAGGTCGGAATGAATTCTGGTTCCCCTGTTTTGACTTTAGAAAATCACCAAAAATTGGAGAAAATTAATTAGAGGCTCAAATTTATATACTTAGAATACTTAATGAGTCTATTTTTAATAAAAATCAACGAGAACATTATCCGAGTTCTGTACTGTGATATAATTAATTTTTAGTGAAGAGAGGTCAGAACTATCAGACAGTGAAACAGGGGAAACTTAAATGAATAAAATGTACTAATTGGCAAAACCAAAAATTCTAAAAATTTTATGGTGGAATGATATATGAGTCTAGTTTCAGGGAAAATTTACGGATCTTAATTTGGAGCTCTTTAGCTCGAATTATAAATAATTGAGTGACTATGACTCGTTTGAATAGCTTGATGTGAGCATTAATAAGTAAATTGTGAAATCGTACTTACAAGAATGTTATATACGTTAAGGATGTGGAATGGAGAGGAGGAGGAAAATAAATGATATATGTTTATAAGAAAACAGTATGAGAATGATATATATCATGACATGTATATATACGACTAGTTTCGATATGATGCTTGTTGGGTATGAAGTTGGATTGAGATATCTAAGGCAAGTATTTTATTCTGCGTGTCTGAAATGTGGTATTTATAAAGATATGATCTAGCTTTAAATATGAATGCTTGATGATTAAGCTGAAAATATTTGACAAGATGGTAATCATGGTATAAAAGTATAAGTGGTACCATAATAGACAAAGTAAAATGAGTATGAGAGACACATGTATGATGACATACAAATTCTATGTTTGTAGTTTAATTTAGAATGTTTAATCATTAAATGAATACTATGTTATGTGCTTTTGATTTTGTATAAGTGTGTAAGAGATTAAGGTTGACCAAGGCTTGGAAAATAGCTTATATATTGACCACACACAGCAGAGAGACACGGCCGTGTGTGTCTCAAATTGTATATATATACACACAACTTTAGGACACGGGCGTGCGATGTGGCCGTGTGCCCCTAAAATTGATGATGATGTCATAAACAGAAAGCTCCACGGACAAGGGACACGGGCGTGTCCCAAGCCACACGGGCGTGTGGAATCCACACGGCCTAATCACACGGGCGTGTGGGTACTGTTCACAAGTAAATTTTTTTAAAAAAAATTAAAATTAAGTGAAAAATTTTATGAGAAATCAGTTGAGTTCCGACTTGATTTTAATGTTCATGTTGGGCTTCGAGGGCCCAAATAAAGATCGTTATATATATATGATCTCAGAAAGTGAATAGTAATGTTTTGATTAATCTGTAAATATTCTGTATGTACTGGTAACACTCTGTAACCCTGGTTCGACGACGGATATGGGTTAGGGGTGTTACATTTAGTGGTATCAGAGCTATAGTTTAGTCAGTTCTCGGATTAAACGTAGTATATGTGAAGTCTAAAAATACATGTCATTAAAATATGTGATAGTGTGATATCCCTCGACTCTAATAAAATTTGTTTAACTTATAGAAAGAGATGTTTTTCAACCAAGCTAATTCTGATAATGCTAAAAGCGATACTCAAGTATACAAGTAGAAAGTTAATTATGATGAATCGGTAAAAAAAAAGCATGAATAAATGTTTTATAATACATGTCGATAATGAATATTATGTTATATGTATTATTAAAAGCAAATTATATTACTACATGAAATATTGTGCTGATGACTAAATTATAAAATATATAAATGTAATATATGAAGTACATGAAAAGGATTATTAGAGAATTATGAATGAATAGTGAATTTTGAAATATATTACATGTATTGAAGATACAAAAGATATAAGTATATGAATTATTGGTACAAGGATTAAATTGTAAAGCATGTAAAAATATTATGCGAAAGGTGTAAAAGTGATATGCATGTATGAAATAATTTGCCCAAGTAGATATAACTACTAGGATGTTAAGGGACCTCAGCATGCTCTCTGATTATTAGCACACCAGTGCTATCTGATTATTAGCACGCCAGTGCTCTCTGATTATTAGCACGCCAGTGCTCTCTGATATTTAGCACGTTAGTGCTCTCTGTGTAATGCCCCCACGCCCGAGACCGTCGCCGGAGTCGAGTATGAGATGTTACTAAGCTTAATTTAACATTTTTAGAACTTTGGATTATTTGTTTCTACATTCACAGCTTTCAAGCTACTTGCGTCACAGTCACAAGAAAAATAATATCTCGAGTTACGTAACTCGAAATCAAGATCTGTAAATTTTCCCTGAATCTGGACTCATATACCTATCTACTAATTTTTTTCTAGAATTTTTGGTTGAGCCAATTAGTACAGTTTATTAGTTAAAGTTACCCCTGTTTCAGGACTTGACTGGTCTGACCTCTATTTACTACGAACCACATTTCTCTCTGTAAAAAAATTCATATCACTATGAAGTTTATTTATCCTGAAACTAGACTAAATAAGGATTCTGAGAATATAAAATACACCACCTAATTATATCTGTACAATTTATGGTGAATTTTTAAAGTTGAAACAGGGGATCCAGAAACTGCTCTGACCCTGTTTCACTAAAATTCAAATATCTTCTAACATATAATTCCTTTACCTATTTCATTTATTTCATGTGAAACTAGACATAATAAGCTTCAATTTGATATTTAATCCATCACCAAATTCAATTTATATGATTTTTAGTAAATTTTCAAACTCACATCAGTGTTGCTGCAATATTCTGTTTATGGCAAATTTCACCCCTTTTTATAGGTTTTCATGAATTGGATATCCTAATAGCTTTCCACAACATCAAACATAATCTAAACTAACCATTTCCATAATTTATCATTATCAAGCATTTTCTCAACCATTCCATCACCATGTCATAAGATCATTTACACAAAATAGGTATATTGCTATACATGCCATACTTAAATTTACAATCCATTTACCGAAAAGTTCTTCCGGATAGTGTGACTGATCCTTCGACCTATCCCGACTCCTGAGCTGGCTTGTCCAAAACTACAATGAGTAAGAAGGAGGAAGTAAGCATAAATGCTTAGTAAGTTCATATGCAAATAATAAGTAACATAACAAAGCAATCATACCAAACAACATTAGCATGCATCACCAAAACACATATCACATTTCTAACCATTTTTCATCATCTTGTTACCTTATCGTGATTTGTATCAATACTCAACCCGAGGGTTAAATACATACCTGTCCAAAATATCCATTTCACATCACTTACCAATACGTCTTTTTACATCTCGAATATTCCTCCATTTGAGTAGAACTTTACCCGTTGAACACATCGGAATATAATTCGGATACATGGAAACTTCGCACATAAGTGCCACATATGTAGCCAAGCTACTATGTAACCCGCCCATAAGCGAACTCGGACTCAACTCAACGAGCTCGGATGCCTAGTTACATCTCACGAACTCGGACTCAACTCAACGAGTTCGGACATTCGCATCCATAAGTGAACTCGGACTCAACTCAACGAGTTCGGACATTCGCATCCATAAGTGAACTCGGACTCAACTCAACGAGTTCGGATGCTCAACCATCCTAGTGACATGTCACTTGTATCCTAATCTATTCCTAAGGTTCAAACGGGATTTTCTGCGAACACATATCCTTGCCGTCTTCCGTAGAATGCCGAAATCAATACTCGGTAACATTTTATATTTAACAAGTAGCTCACATAGTTTACATTTTATTCGAAAATAACAACAAAGCATATATTTCATGATAAAAATCAGCATATCACATAATTGACATCAATAACTTAAAAATAACAATTATGCTACATTATTTACACATGAACTTACCTTGGTACCAAAATACAAAGGTTTTGCAATTTAATCCACAATCTTTTCTTTTCCTCGATTGGGGTCGTTTCCACGTCTTTCTTGATTATGGAGCTTGGAAGCTTGAAACAAACCCTAGCTATGGAGAACCCTTTAATTTTCGTCCTAATGAAGAAGATGGACATATTTTGCCATCTTTTTCCTTTTTTTAATCTTTTAATTACCAAATGACCAAAATACCCTTAATACCTTTCTTTGAAAATTTTCATGTACAAGCCCATTTTTGTCCAAAAATTTAAAAATTGGTCAAATTGCTATTTAAGACCTCCTCATTAATATTCCAAAGTAATTTCATACTAAAAACTTCTAGAATGCAAGTTTTGCAACTTATTCGATTTAGTCCCTAACTTCAAATTAAGCATTTTATGCATAGAGTTTCTTCACAAAATTTTCACACAATCATGCAATCATATCATAAACCTCAAAATAATTGTAAAATAATTATTTCTATCTCGGATTTGTGGTCACGAAACCACTATTCTGATTAGGCCCTAATTCGGGATATTACACTCTGATTAGCACATTTGTGCTCTCTGATATTTAGCACATTTATGCTCTCTGATATTTAGCACGTCAGTGCTCTATGATTAGCACATTAGTGCTCTCCGTTCTATTATTAGCACGTTAAGTGCTCTCTGTTTAGCACATCTGCATGTTTCTATATATAACACTTCGATTGCTCTCTGTTCATTAGTGCATAATAATGCACCTCTGTATAAGTCCTGTATATCCAAAGTGTTCTAACTAGTCTACTGGGCCTCTGTTAAGTAAAAAGTAAACAATTTTCGTTACGAGGTAAATGATTATCTCTGAGTAAAAATGTTAGTTATGATGAAGCAGAACTCGTAAAAGTACGGATAAATGTTTTATAATACTTGAGAATAATAAATGTTATATGAGAAAATATATGAAAATTAAATTATGAGACTTTACGATCTATACCCCTTTACTAGTACAGTTATATACAATGGAATTCATGAGATTTATATTGATTTCAAAAGTGGAAAGTGAAAAAGTTCAATGGTTGAACAATTGATAATACAGTCGGAACTGAGAATGAGTTAATAGGTAAAGATGGGTTCTGAATAGAGACATCAAAATTTTTTGAAAACTAGCTGGGATATATAGTACCACTGTTAAATAAAGAAGTTATTTATAGGAAAATTGATTTGTTCAAATATGGAATTTACAGAACGATTAACTGAAAATTTCTTCCGAATTAATTTCTTGAGTGAACTGAATGATGTGAAATTATTGATGACTATACCAGTCAATAATTGGTAAATAAATTACAAAAATATTTGAATATAGCTATTATAAATAGGTATATTACAGTAAAAATTTTTGTTGGGGATTTTATATGGGTGTCTTATATGTACTGATATTTTCAGAAGTATATACAACTGTTCATGTTTGGATGCTATAATCATTATATGGAAAAGGTTAGATAAATATGCTAATGATGACGAAAATTGTCGCAAGTCTGATTGATTCACAAGTGGTATTACTCTATCTTTCTTTGGTTATCCAAATCAATATATGTGATAGAATACTTTATACTAAGATTCACATGATATTATCTTTTATTTCTGTTGGTGGAAACTCTGAATGATGAATGTGCAATGTTATTCTTTTGGACTCTCTCTGAGATGTTATCAATTTTTATATTATTCAATATAGACTATATCTGGGATATGACATCAGTGTGATATGTGATCTGTGTAAGACCATGGCTGGGCTATGACTTCAGTGTGTGATATATGACTATGTGCAAGGCCATAGTTTTACTATGGCATGGTGAAAACGAAGTATTCAATTTCGAAATTGTTCCCTAAATTGATTAAGAAAGGTAAGTGATAAATGGGCTTAAGAGATTGAAATTGATGAAATGATGATATTGAGCTGAACTAAGTGAATTCATCGTTTGAAATTGTAGATGGCAGAAAATATTGATAGACTATATAAGTGTATTAATTTTGCTTGAGGTGAATTATGTGAAAACAATGATGTTATGTTAATGATGAATGTCAAGTCATATGTGTGTAATTATGAGAGTTAAGTCAGAGGCTTTACGACCTCACCCCCTTACCAGAGTTGTAATTATGATAAAATTTCATGAGAATTATGTTAATAAAGTCACATATGTAGAATTGGAGAGTATAGTGGTGAAGAGATTAGTAAGGCATACAGAGACGAGAATAGTTTGAAAAGTAAATACAGTTCTGGAAAAATGTATTAGAATGTTTTAAAGATCATTCGAGATATGCAATGTCATGGTTAGAGAAGAAGCTAATTCGATAAATTGACTTATTCAGATATAATGTCTAAAGAGTGTACTTACCGGAAAATTCTTTTGAATTGATTTTTGTTAATGAATGAAATATTATGTGATTAGGGATGACAGAATTAGTCAGATGAATATGTGGCTGTTCATTTTCTGATGAAATTTTTATTGTATAAGAATGTTAGTTAACTAAAATGTTTGATGAGAGCAACGTTGGTCTGATTAAATTATGGTTGGGACTTCTTCATTTTTCTTTGTTATACTATTTTGTTATGTTTGAGATAAAAGTAAATGGTGAGATTCATGTGAAGCTATTATTCTGTTTTTACGGGTTGTTACTCTGCATTATATACGTATTGGAAAATCTTGATTATTTTGTGAATGTTGATTACATGATTGGCTTTATTTGATGATAATTTTATTCCAACCCAGTTAAATGCCAAAGTGGGGTTTTCTTTGTGAAACTGAGAAGCTTAGAAATGTGATAATGGGTGGTAATTTAAATAAGTTTGGAGCGAATTTATTTCTGATGTTGAATTTCAGGTCGAACATGATTTTTGTTATTATTGTTATCTCGAGGTAGAATGTATGTATAGATGAATCCGAAGTTTATATAGAAGTTTTTGCACAACGCTCAGTAGTAGTTGGTCTGCTCATCCAATAGAGATAAGATGTGCAGTTATGTGAGTTAGTTGTGCTAGTGATTGTATGTGTTTAATGATATTTTGGATTCGTATTCAGACATTGATTTGTTAACAGGTAAAAGACGAGAAACCAAGTGTGTTTAGTACTAATACAGTCAGTGATGAGACGAGTAAGTTGTGAGATAAAATTGTCATAGATTTCGTATCGGGATTGTCATTCTGTCTGAAAAATAAGATGTTATTTGATTGTGGTTGATCATTTGACAAAGAAAGATTCGTATGATCATTTCAGTATGTACAAAATTTTTATTGAACAAATCAATTCAGTATAAGTAATTATGAGAATAAGTGAGATCTTGATGATATGCTCCGACACTGTATGCTACAGTCTAAAGGTTATTAGGAAGAGATGTTTGAGATTAATTCGGTTGTGATTCTAAGAAATTCTGTGGAAGTTTTTCATGAGAGTTGAAAGTAAATTTTTCTGGTAAGATTTTCGCGGATGAAAATCCCTAAAGGGGGGAGAGTTGTAATAGCCAAATTTTTCAGTGGTGTCGGAAACAGTGATTCGAGATCACTAAATCCGACAAGTAAGTTTAGAAATTTTAAAAAATAATAATTATAGGCCAAATGCGAACTTAAAAGAATTATTTTTAATTAGTGAATTTTGCGATTTTAAAAAAGAATTAATCAGGTAAATTGAGTGGAAAACGAGGTATCGAGACCTCGGATTCATAAACTGAGCCATAAATATTTTTATAAATATTTATGGAGTGTTATTAAGTTAGTATTAAAGTTTCGTTAGAAAATTTTAATGTTTGGTTAGTCAATTAATTAAAAAAGACTAAATTGAAAATAGTGCGAAATTTATTAAATTGTGATTAAATAGTTTAAGTGGTTAAAAAGGAGGGATTTAAAAGACAATTAGACCCAAATTGTATGGGCTGGACGGTTGGGCAAGAAAATCAGCAAAAAAGACAAGGAGAAACAAGGGCAAAATGGGAAATTTTGCAAATTAAACATATAAAATAAGACAAAATTGAAAAATCTAGAGATATCATCATTTTTCTTCAGCAAAAACGCCATGGGAGGTCTGAAAGCTGCTTATTTTTTATACTTTGACATATGTGAGTTCAATTCTTGCCATTTTCTTTGAGATTTTTATGTTTTTGTGACTTTTACAAATAGGTCCAAGTGTTTAATTCATTAGTTTTTGATTTTATGGACAAAATTAAAAGCTATCATTGATAAGTGTTGGCTTTTTATGATGAAATAAAATGAATTTTAAGCTTTTATTTTGTTGTTTGATGATTTTATCAAGTAAATTCAATAGAAATTGATTTTAGGACCTAATTGTGAAAAAGTTGTGAATTAAGGTTTAGTGTTAAAATTCTGATTTTCAAAGGTTGTGTAATAGTTTAGAATGATGGAATAAAATCTTAATTGAGAAAAATTAGCTTAATAGATGGGCTAATTGAGCAAGGACTGAGTTGTATGACCTGTGAAATTTAGACGAAAAATGGTAATAAACATCTTGAACTAAAACAACTTTGGACAGCAGCAGTAGGTTAATTTTGAAAAATCACCATAAATTTTAAAAATCGAATTAGAGAATGAATAATATATGAAATTAAAGCTTATTGAGTCTAGTTTCTCATAGAAGAAGCAGTGTAAGTAATTGAATTGTAAATTATGAGATATAATGAATTTTGTGAGACAATGTTAGAATGAATTCGGGTTCCCCTATTTTGAATTTGGAAAATCACCAAAAATTGGATAAAATTAATTAGAGGCTCAAATTTATATGCTTAGAATACTTAATTAGTCTATTTTCAATAGAAATCAACGAGAACATTATCTGAGTTCTGTACTGTGATATAAATAATTTTTAGTGAAGAGAGGTCAGAACTATCGGACAGTGAAACAGGGGAAACTTAAATCAATAAATTGTACTAATTGGCTAAACCAAAAATTCTAAAAATTTTATGGTGGAATGATATGTGAGTCTAGTTTCAGGGAAAATTTACGGATCTTAATTTGGAGCTCTGTAGCTCGAATTATAGATAATTGAGTGAATATGACTCGTGTGAACAACTTGATGTGAGCATTAATAAGTAAATTGTGAAATCGTACTTATAAGAATGTTATATACGTTAAGGATGTGGAATGGAGAGGAGGAGGAGGAAAAATAAATGATATATGTTTATAAGAAAACAGTATGAGAATGATATATATCATGACATGTATATATACGACTAGTTTCAATATAATGCTTGTTGGGTATGAAGTTGGATTGAAATGTCTAAGGCAAGTATTTTATTCTGCGCATCTGAAATGTGGTATTTTATAAAGATATGATCTAGCTTTAAATATGAATGCTTGATGATTAAGCTGAAAATATTTGGTAAGATGATAATCATGGTATACAAGTATAAGTGGTACTATAATAGACAAGGTAAAATGAGTATGAGAGACACATGTATGATGACATACAAATGCTATGTTTGTAGTTTAATTGAGAATGTTTAATCATTAAATGAATACTATGTTATGTGCTTTTGATTTTGTATAAGTGTGTAAGAGATTAAGGTTGATCAAAGCTTGAAAAATAGCTTAGATATTGACCACACAGGAAGAGACACGGTCGTGTGTCTCAGCCGTATATGGAACACGACTTTAGGACACGGGCGTGCTATGTGGCCGTGTGCCCCTAAATTGATGATGATGTCATATCCAGAAAGCTCCACGGACAAGGGACACGAGCGTGTCCCAAGCCACACGGGCATGTGGAATCCACACGGCCTAATCACACGGGCGTGTGAGTACTGTTCACAAGTAAATTTTTTTTTAAAAAAATTAAGCGAAATTTTTTATGAGAAATTAGTTGAGTTCCGACTTGATTTTAATGTTTATTTTGGGCTTCGAGGGCCCAAATAAAGGCCGTTATATATATATGATCTCAGAAAGTGAATAGTAATGTTTTGATTAATCTGTAAATGTTCTGTATGTACTAGTAACACTCTGTAACCCTGTTTCGACGACGGATACGGGTTAAGGGTGTTACACTGTCATAGGTATTTAAATAACCGGTTCCAATAACATTTGAATTTAAAGACATATTAAATTGATTGTTTCCGAATGAACAATAATATCCAAATTTGTCCAATGAAGAAATATGAACTAAATTCCATTTAAATGACGGTACAGCAAAAGTGTCTTTTAAATCCAAATAAAAACCAGTTCCTAATAACAACCTAAAATGCCCAATTACCTCAACTTCTACCGATTTTCCATCGCCCACAAAGATGTGTCTTTCACCATCACTTGGCTTTCGGTAACTCAGGCAACCTTATGTGAGTAGTAGCACCAGAATCTATCCACCAAGTGTTATATGTATTAATTCGAGAATCTAAGGTAATTCCCTTATGTCGACAAATTCAAGAATCTATTCAATTATAAAGTTTATAATTGAATCTAGGGCAATTCTAAAGTTTAATACCACGTGATTCCACATGCAATGTTTCATTATAGGATGCAACTGTTTCTAGCAAATAAAGGTTGTCATAGGTATTTAAATAACCAGTTCCAATAACATTTGAATTTAAAGACAAATTAAATTGATTGTTTCCGAATAAACAATAATATCCAAATTTGTCCAATGAAGAAACAGAAACTAAATTTCGTCTAAATGACGGTACAACAAAAGTGTCTTTTAAACCCAAATAAAAACCAGTTCCTAATAACAATCTAAAATGCCCAATTGCTTCCACTTCTACCGATTTTCCATCGCCCACAAAGATGTGTCTTTCACCATCACTTGGCTTTCGGTAACTCAGGCAACCCTACATAGAAACACTTATGTGAGTAGTAGCACAAGAATCTATCCACCAAGTGTTATATGTATTAATTCGACACAAATATTTTAAACTTTATAATTGAATCTATTAATTTGAAAATCACCCAATTTTTTTTAAATATGAATTCAAGATGATAAAAAAACTTTAATATAAATCTTTAAAAAACAACATATATATCCGAAATATAAAACCCATGAAATTTCATTAATCAATTATTCAAATGAAGAACCTGAATCAATTCCCAATGATTCGATATGACGAGGCTCGGATGCCACTTGTTATATATATAAAATAAATCTACAATATAACTTAATAAACCAGGATCTGTCATGTCAAATCATCAAGAATAAATCAAGAACAAAACTAGATGCGGAAGCGTGCCTGAATCCATGGATTCCTTGAATTTTTTTTTTTGGATCTTGGGGATTTGATCTATGGGATATTAGAAAAGATATCTTGTTGATAATTTGGGGACCATAACCCTAATATTTATAACCTTAGTATATTAGTTCTAATCAAATTCTAATTTGTCCATCATTAATTAGAATTTGATTAGAAGAGAATCTACATATATTTGACCCATACTTTATTTAATAATTAAAAGCCCAATAAAATTCTAACCAAATTAGATCACTTTTAATTTGGGCTAACCTATCATGATAGTAAATAATAACATGTAATTATTTTTATTATATATATAACGTCCAAATTTTCCAACAAACAATACATAAAAGTTGATTGTTTGCTACCATGTTGATGGCCCTATTAACTTTGCATGCTTGTCTATTATCTGATTACGTACCCCCCCATTTTCCAAGCATTGCACAATTATTATTGTGCCTTTGCGTCTTCAAAGTGAAACGCTGCTTTGAGTATTGAAAGGACCCGGGGGCCTCAATGAATCACGTAGAAATCTTTATTCACATTTCCACACATCAATGGTGCATTTTTAGGGGTGGGGTAGGTTCTTTATATATAAAATAATAGATGAAAAAATATTTGTCAATACATAATCTATTTGAGTTTTTTTTTTGAAATATAGAATTTTTGCATTGCAATATAATCAATATAAGTAAATAATATTTAAGCATTATGGTTTATTTGGCGATAAAAGTATTATAGAGGTTCTTATATTAGGAATTAGATTGCATTTTACTCTCCCTACTCAAAAAAAGGGTCAACTAGTCTCTGTACATTAGATCAAAGATGAAACTAGACATTCTTTTAAAAAAGTCATCCATTTTTACTATTAAAAATTAGTCCCTATACATTAGCATAAGGTACGCGTGGCACACCACATATAATTATCTAGCTATTTCGTTAGCTATATCAATTTTTAACAGTATAAATGGATAAAATTTTAACAAAAAAGACAAATTTACCTTTTGGTTTAACTTACAAAGACTAATTTATCTATTTTTTTGTAGTATAGAAGGTAAAATGCAATCTAACTCTTAGTACAAGGGTCTTTATAATACTTTTACCCTTATTTGGCCTTCAACTTTATAAAAAAAAAGTATTTTAGCCCTCATTTTTTTTGCCTTTTTTAGCCATTAAACTTGTATTATTTGTCAAATCACTCTAAAATGAATGAAAAAAACTTAATATATGTTAACTTTGCTAACGTGTAGTTTACGTGTATGCCCGTTAGCAATTAATTAATTTCTTAAAATTAAAAATTTTTAAAATATATATTTTTATACTTTTCAATAATTTAAAAATAAATTTTATATATTTTTTGAATTTTTTAAATTTTTAAAAAATTAATTGTTGACATAGAATTCACATAACAATTCAAGTGTATACTACGTCATCAAAGTTAGCAGACATTGAATTTTTCATTCATTTTGAGATGATTTGAAAAATAATACAAGTTTAAAAGTTATAGAAGATAAAAATTAAATAAATGATTAAAATAAAAAAATTTTTAAATTGAAGGGGAAATAGATATTGTGTCTAATATTTTAAAAAATACGGTGACGTTGGGATATTTGAAAGCTTTCTTTAATTATCTATAATAACACTGAAATATAGGTTGCAAAATTTTAAATAAAACACGTGGCTTTGGAAATGGGGATATCATGAGGGGGTTTAAACGCATAAAACATTCCTGATTGGTGGAGTAGCCTGCCAGCTGTCCTATATTCTTATCGTCAAACCCTTGTCTTGTCCCATGCCCCGACAAGGCTTGGTTCCAAGCTGAATCCACAAGTTTAGTCCCACCCCAAATCCGACAATGATTTCACTCGTGCGTATCTTGAGGCTTTTGAGCCTTTGTTGCCAGGGTAGGGGCCCTAGGCTTCCATATTATTATAAAATTCCACTATTGATTATTACTTTTGCTCTAATTATTTTTAATTTTTATACTTTTTTTTTTTAATTTTTAAATTTTAATTTTCATCAAATGATAAAAGTTAAGTTTTACTATTTTTCAAAATTTAATACAATAAATATATTATTATATATAATATTATATCAAGATATCAAGCAGACAATACTTAAACGTTGGAAATCTTTAATTATATAAATATATTATCATAAATAATCAAAATTGAAAAATAAAACCCAAAAAATTTCACATAAATTAAAAAATTTAACATGTGTATGATCAAAATATCAATTTCTTATATAAAATTCATAAGATATTAAAAACGATTTAATTCAAAAATAATAAAGAATTAATTTATTCTAAATGATCCTATATGAAGAGGTTCGAATGTCACTTGTTAGAACTATAAAATTCTGATACAAAAGTTAATAAACAATATATGTTAAGTCGAATCATCAAGAACAAAACTAAATAGGGAAGCTTACCTGAAATCCATCGAAATCTTGAATCTTGTGGTTCTAATCTTCTAAATTAACACACAAATATTTTAGAGAATGTGGCTATTTCTTTTCCGAAGATAAGATGTCAAAAAAGTTTTATATGTATAGTTTGGGGCCATAATTTTAATATATAACTTTTGCAGATTAATTTGAATTTCTAATTAGTTCATCGTCAATTAGAAATTAGTTATTAGAGTATGTACACATATTTGACCCATACTTTATTTAATAATTGAAACACAATAAACCTTTAACCAAACTGACCCACCTTTAATTTGCATTAACTTTTTTATGTTAGTAAAATAATAAAATGTAATTGTTCTTATTAAATATGTGATGTTCATATTTTTCCAACAATATCAATTTGTTATTTTCACATATTAGTCCCTAAAAATTTAATTAATGAATTAACAATTGTCATTTGTGTCAAGATTGAAAAATCAAAATTTGAATAACATAGGGACTTAGAATGATCCAATTAGAGAATATGGACTAAATGTAACCATAGTACAATGACTCAAATTGATCAAATTAAAGTATATGGATTAAATCCACAAAATTTGTAAAGTACAAGGACTAATAGCATAATCTAACCTTTTTAACATAATACAAAATTTAGCTTTAACATTTACATATTTTGTCAAATTGACCATTATTCTTTGTTTGAGCCAAATTTGGTCTTCAACCTTTTTAAAAGAGTCAATTTTGACCAATAACCTTTCAAAACAAGTCGATTTTTTTTATAGAAATATTGACTAAATCATTAAATTTTTAAATACAATAGTCCATATGGCAATTCACATTTACTTCAAGCGAACTTTTTTGAATTTTTATGAACTTTATATAAAATTTTTAATATTTTTATAATTTTAAATTATTTGTTGACATACCATATAAGACAAATAGTATCATGTAAGTATGAAGTACACATAGATTATCACGTGAATTGTCATGCCAAAATCGTTAAAAGTTAATACTTTTTGAATGGTTAACAGTCAAATTTAAGTAAAAAAAGAATAAGAATAAATTAATAAAAAAAAGTTTTGAGAAATAAATTTATTATTATACCATTTATTTTTTATAAAAGCTTTCGATATTTTTAATAAAAGAGTTGTTTTTTTAAATGGAAAAACAAGCAAAATTGTTTTTCATTTCTTTCAAATGGAATTATTGATATAATTTCACATATAAATTGTTTTACTTTTTAATTTGATTAATTTTTTTCCATTTAAAATTAGTTGAACGCATGACAGTGATAAGTATAGATATAAATTACTTTTTAATATATAATTATCAATAATATTTAAAATTAATAGTTATTATTTAATATAAATATAAATATATATTATAATTAATAATTAATAATTATATGTAAATATTAATATAAAATTCATTACTATGGACTCAACACAAAGATGGTTTTTAATTAAAAGTAATACAAGATTTGATTCTTAAAACAATATAAATAGAAAATAAAAATATGGCCCTAGATGGATTTAAACTTAAAACATTCTTAACCAACTAAACTAAATATTTCATTATTTAACTCCTTTTTCTAACTTAAAACAAAATTTTATCTAAAAATCTCTTCATTTACATTATCTATCACCTGTTATATTTAACACCAAAAATATTATTATAAACGATTAGTCAACTAATCTTAATTTAACCGAATTAAAATATTTCGGTTGGTTAACTGAAATTTGTATATTATTATTATTATTATTGGTTAAAATAAGTATAAAACATGTTAAAAAATAAATTGATTATGTTCATTTGACAAAATTAAAACTACATATAATTTGTATTATTAATTATTATATTTGATTAATTCGGTTAATTACTCGATTTCGAACCAAATTAATTGATAACGATCTTCCAAAAAATCATTAACCGACCTCTGACTGAATTAGATCGATTAATCGACCGATTAATCGAATTAGATTGGTTCGGTTGGTTAATTCAGTTTTAACCGAATTTTTTTCCATGTCATTGACACATAATTTTGGTAATTTTTTATCCTGGACCCCAAACCCCACCTCGAACTTAGAACTCGAGCCTTGAATCTCGAATCCTGAACTCTAAACTCAAACTCGAACCTTGAACCCTAAACCTTGAACTCAGGGTTCGAAGTTCAAGATTTAGGATTTTGAGTTTAGAGTTCAAAATTCAAGGTTCGAGGTTTAAGATAAAAAAAATTATCAAAAATATGTATTAATAACATGAAAATAAATTACTGAAATAATATTAAATAATTAAAAAAAACACCATAAAATAATTTCTCTAAAACCTCGTCTTTCTCTTTTAATTATCATTGGGACTTTCCTTGCCTGGTTGCTTTTCAAATTAGATGTGTAGCATTCGTTAGTGGGACATGGGAATCAAATTTATTAGCTGTTGCCCTGTTGGTAGTAATTCAACAATGATAATATGTAAATATGCTTAAAGATAAGACTTAACTTTCATGTTGTCAAACAACGGATGAAGATCATTGATAACCCTTCATTTTTTGTGCAAGCAAGAATTCAGTGAATTCAAACACTTGCAAAGGCTTTGAAAAATGCAGAAATGATGGATATGAGGCACTGTGGCAATAGGTGCGTGAGATGTGAGCAGGGTACAGCTGTTGTCGGAAAGTGGCTTTCGAACAGCTGTCTGGTTGATTTAGATTAGGCAGGGTACTTGGACTCATGTTTAATATGAATATGTGGACAAAGTGACAAAGTTGCCATCCTTTTCAGACTGAACAATTGCTGATTAGGCAATTACATAATTTCAAGCTTCCAAATGTAATACGTCCACGTTTAGTGAAAGTGTGGGGCATCAAGAGGATTGTAAGCTAGTTAATCATATTGTCAGCTTTTCTCAATTTCACTTTCATTTTGGTTGCGATGTGAGAATATCAAAACCCCTTTCTTTCCTTCACAGTTATTATCTCTTATCTTTAAATGAAACATAGACCTTCAAATATAGACATGTAATCAAGCTGAATGACTTAATCCTAAAATCAGGAGGAAAATGCTGTTCTTTTGCACAACATATATATACTTTAAACACAGATATTTTTGTTTCAAGATGTAAAGGGTAAACCACATTCCAACAAGTTTATTTCTCCCAATATCCCAATAATATATATAGTAGTTTTCGTGGAAGCCATCTTTGAATCCACCGGCCTACTATTCGCCGTCGAGGGGCTACTATGGTTGAATTATTCCTATATTTAAGTTCCAAAACAAGTTGGCTTTACATTCCCATGCCTCCGATATTTGCACGTCATTTCCCCTCAAGTTTGGTTTGTAGACATATAATCCGGTTATATTAGGTAGCAAATCATAATTGTATAAAAAAAATAATGAAAACTAGAAGGGACTTCATAAAGGTTGGTTTAACGAAAACTAGTCCATTAACTAATACAGGGAAACAAGAACAATAATTCATATCTATAGTTCACAGGGTGTTGAATAATCTTACCGACTTTGAACAATAATGGTACTAAGTAGAATGCATGCATGCATGTATGCTTTAATTGATTAGACGTTTTTGTTTACTTGGCTTGCGACTTGTCAATTGTCATCTCAGGCCAATATCAACTTAATTGCAAATTAAAGCAAGCTTCGAAAAGATGGCTCTGTCTCTTGAACTTACGGATCAGAGAAATGGAAGTCAATTTGCCAATGAACATAAAGAATCATGATTCATGAATCAATCATAGATGCTTCTATTACTCCTCCAATAATTTTTCTGAGACTCAGCTAAGCCAACCGACTTAAGAATATCAAAAGAATCTAAGTTTATGGTCTATTCATTAACCCCACAGAAAAACGATAGTAAGAAAAGCACCAAAAACCATGCTTGGCAAAGCCACTACTAGATAGACGAAACACCATCTATCAAAAAACTGTGAGAAAATTGCTTCTTTAATCGATCCAGATCGTTCTAATGGGGCCTTTTCAATCCACAGATATTCCCTGAAAAGTGAAAACTGACAACTCAGCACCGCACATTTCTTTTTTCTCCGCTCTTCTGCGTACTTGCTATCAGATTGTTTCGGATGTTAGCATGCAACAACTAACTCCTTTCAATTATTAAGTACTATCAGTACCTGTTTTCTCTCTCCAAGATTTTTGCTATAAATACGTAACACTGAGGAAAATACATTCACACTTGAAACGTAAACAATAATCTGTTTCTTTCTTATAATTAGGTTTCAGTCATGGCTATTGTTTCTAAAGCTTTGATTGCCTCACTTCTCATCTCTCTTCTCCTTTTTCAACTGGTTGAAGCTGATCATCAACTGGTAAAGCTTTGATCACTTTGGATCATTATTAAGCTCTTTTGTTTTCACTTCCTTAATTTGGCTCTTCGATAATGAAAGGTTCTTGTGAAATACAGGTGACAGATGCTAGGAAGGGAACCTCTCCCCCGAAGAAAATTGGTACATGTTTTAACACGTTTAATAAGATACTGAGATTTGAAACAATTAAAGTAAGACCCTTTTTTTTATATTTATATTTGAGTCTGGTTTTTTCAGACTGTGGTGGAGCATGTGCAGCTAGGTGCCGGTTATCATCAAGGCCACACCTATGCAAGAGGGCATGCGGGACATGTTGCGCACGTTGCAACTGTGTTCCTCCAGGAACTGCCGGTAACCAAGAAATGTGCCCCTGCTATGCTAGCTTGACCACCCATGGTGGCAAACGCAAGTGCCCTTGAGTTGATATCGACTTGAAACGAGCCTCTCCTTAATTTAATGATAATTAAATGAGTCGTGGTAAAATAAATTAATGCATGCATGGGGTAAGAATGAATAAAAGAACGTCCTATATATATATATATATAAAGCTAAAGTCATTCAGTTAATGGTTTGTCTTCCTTTCTTTCTTTGTTTGGCGTGATATTACTATGATTGATGATTGCTTGTATTGTATCAAGTTTGAGTATATAATAGTGAAATAATAAAGAAGTTTCTATAATTCTCTTTGCTTTCGATTATGTTACCTTGTATTTAAATTCTACACGTGTGTTCTTAATGGGTTTTGGACCAGCTAGCTTGGGTCTTGATACTTGGAAGGTGGAAACTAACTAAGAATTCATTTTAGATGAGCATTGAAATTATTGTTAAATGTTGTCATTAGAAATTTGGATTTTGAGTTATCTCAAAGAAAAATAAAATATTTGTTGCCGAGAAAACAAAAGAAAGAGTACAGTGAGAGAAAAAAAGAACTGATAAGGATTTATGAAAAAAATCCTGGGGATGTCGCATTTTAACAACAGGACGTGTAAGATATCTAAAAATACGTATATGGTGGAGCAAGCAAAAATGTATGATCACGACTTATCACTAGAAAAATGTTTGCTTTTGCCATGTCAACCACTTCAAAAATACATACGCTTTAAGTTTAAGCAGCAAACCTGACCCTGGAATTTTCTTCTGCTCCATTGGGATTTTCTCCTGCGCATGTCAGAGGCCTTCAAAGACTATGATTGACTTCAAATTCAGAGGCATCTTATTAGGATAAAAATGAATCACATTATTATAGTAGTTGACTTCAAATTCAGAGGCATCTTATTAGGATAAAAATGAATCACATTATTATAGTAGTTGTTAATGTCATATAACTACGAAAAATGTGGGGAAGAAAAATGTGACAGCTTACAGATTGAATTGAACCAGTTCATGCAAACAAGACATCCCCTAAAACAATGAGATTCTTGAACGATCAAGCAAGCAATAACTGAAGTTTTATTTAGACGACATTCCACATGGGCGTCGTGTTATTTGGGGAAAAAAAGAAATGTTGTCTGAGAGTTTTGCTTCACATGACTTGACATCAACGTTGGAACACGTAAGGGAATTTGTTGAAAAAATTCAAAGCGAAACACAAGTTTGATATGTTGATATTATTAGTATAATCTTGTCGAGAATGGAATATGATTATACATGATGTATGTTGATCTACCCTTTTTTGTTTCATCAGTCTGCCATGCCATGTTTACACACGACTTACAACATGCGTATTGATCCACTAGTGTGATACCTTTCCATTTAAGGCTTTAACTTTGGTGAGAAACCAACAAACTTTTTCGCTACCGTTTAATATTCAATCCTTTCTCTTGCTATAAATACCAGGACAGGCCGTGTGGATCTTCTCACCTACTTGTGGTTTTACAAGTTAGCTGTTGTTTTTGAAATCCAATTGCAAATGGCCATCTTCAAGTCTCTTTTGACTTCCCTGCTTCTTTCTCTGTTTTTACTTCGCTTTGCTGAGTCGTCCGATCCACTGGTAAGTGAAAGTACTCGCATTTCTAAATCATGTGCTTACAGTCACCATTGAATATAGTTTCAGACTGTGGGCTCACTTGTATGTTTACAGGTGATCGAGAACATGGTGGAGGAGAACTATGATAAGAAAATAGGTAATGATCATAACCTACTTCTTCATCTTATAATAATAACAATTCGGTTTTTATTCAAGTTTTATGTATGTGATATTGTTGCATATGTTTATGGTTTAATTAGATTGCGGTAGGGCTTGTGCTGAGAGATGCAAGTTATCGTCAAGGCCTAACCTTTGCAAGAGAGCATGTGGGACATGTTGCTCTCGTTGCAACTGTGTTCCTCCGGGCACCTACGATAACTATGATGTGTGTCCTTGCTACCGTGACATGACCACCCATGGCGGCAGACACAAATGCCCATAGCCTAAAACTCCTCTTCATCAGCCTGTCGTGCATCAAACTCGTAGTAAATTATACAATAAGAATGTGATGATCATAATAACGAATCACAATGTATAAGGCATGGTTGTAACTACTTGAGCTTTAATTATAGTGAAAATAGATATGTTTCTCGCTACCTTTTGTCTTTAATTACATGTGATTATTGGATAATACGTGTTTTTTGACCTCTCAACTGATGGAATGTGTAGGATTACTAGGGATTACTGTCCCAACGATAACAAGGCATTTATTAGTAGTATTAAATGGATGAAGCACTAACCCTTTGGAGAGGGCAGAGTCAGCATTAATTGCCGAAAATTTGGTCGTTGCACTTCTTTACTCGTAAATATTAAATTACTTAATATTTAACTAAAATTAAATTTTATTATGTGATTGAATAGTAATACGAAAAGGTAACTTGTATTATATCAGTAGCTATTCTTAAAGGTCTATAATATAATGAATTAAAATTGAGCAAATTAGTTAAAGAATTATTATATTATCTATCAAATCCAAATAAGTAGATACCTTGTTTCGAGTATTAAAGTAGTTAATTTCAGAAGATAGAAACACAAATATAATTGTCAATATTGATTCTAATAATTCTAGATACAAGTAAAATTAGTTCTAGATCTATTTATAGATTAATTCACTTGTGATGTTTTTAATATGACTTACCTTAACCCTAAGTAACTATGTGTGTGTTACTTGTATACTTTGAAGTATTGGAAGTTTGAATTTAAATAACTAGACTCAAAAATTGGTACGTTAGGTATACGACTTCTGTATGACATAGTTTCATTTACAATAGTGGAATTTATATCCCAATAAATGGTAGATGGTGTTCACTCATTAACATTACATGATAGATAAAAAAGTAACGTGGTTATGGATCATTTGTTTAAAACAAATTATTTAATTACTATTTGTTAGTAATTTCTTTTTTCAAGAAAGAAGGTGTAATAGTTATTATTAGATAAAATAAAATTATATTTGATAAACAGATTTAATCCAAAGAGATTAAGGATATCCCATGATGGTAACACACTTATGACAAAGTCATTAGATAAGCACTTATTAAGTTGCTTTTGTAACGGTATATAACAGGGAGAGTTCAATCATGGTACTTTAGTAGAATGACTGACCCGCACTTGCATGTGCGTAGAAAACAAACAATTTTATAAAGCAATTTAAAAGTACATTATTAATTGCAAGCGTACAATGTCAGTTGTAATATTTGTAGTGTCAATGGGACACTCAAATATCCCAAGAATTGCCAAGTGAATAATTACTAATCTAATCGAATCAGAAATTATTAGTGCAAACTCAACTTTAAATTGTTTATTAACTAAAATTAACCTATTAATTAAAATAACTAAGCTAAAACTTCTTCCTATTGTTTTAGATAATGTAAATGATTAAACGATGGTCGATTAATTAGTTGAGTGCTATTAAACTAATGAACCTACACTGATTATATTGTTTGTCACTCTTAGCTAGGAATCTCCTCTCAATCTCATCTTAGACTGAAAGATATCACCTAAGATTACCTCCCGATCTCACCTAGGCATATAGATTACCTCTCAATCTCACTACTCGGCACAATTATATTGAACTATCTAAGGATAAACTCTCCTCTCGGTCTCATTTATCTAGGTTTTCCGCTAAAGGCGTCAATTTTAACGTATTAAGCATTCCGATATAATCAAACAACCAATCAATTAAGTATAGACCCTAACTTAAGCTAGCAAACAACTAATCAACCAATCATCCAACAAATTTAGCACATACTTTAACTCAAAATCCAAATGAGCATTTTATTGTAAGCATCTAACATATTGTAAGCATAAAATGAAATGAGAGGGTTTAAGAAAATGATCATTGAATTGATGAAGATCAATTGAAACTCAATAGTTTGTTTATCCTTATTTACAAAATCTTTAACAATAAGGAAGAAAGAAAATTATCACACTAAGATCTAACCTAAAAGGAAACAAGAAAACTTAAACTAAAAATGAAAAGAAAAAAAAATCTAACCTAACCCTAACCGAAAACTAAAGAAAAGTTGATAAAAACTAAAGCAAAAGGAGTCTCTTTTTCACTCAGCCGAAAATGACTTTAAATAGTTGATTACAACTCAAAATTTTGGACCAAAATGGCTCTAAGCACTTAATTTTGATTGGTGTAGGTGTTGAACAAAAACTATCCCTAAAATCATTTTTTGTCACATCGGGCTCGGATATCGCGATATCGTTGATAGTCTCCAAAGGGTTTCCTTGATATTGGATATCATGATACTTAAAGAGGATGTCACGATACCAATGTATTTTGTCTTCGTTCTCTTCAATTCAGGCATGTTTGAGGTGTTGCAACTTCCAAACTTCGATGTCGCGATACCCTTGCCTTTGGTGATGTTTTAGCTCAAGTTCAAGCCACAAACAAGCTCCTACAACACTCAATCAACCATTAGGGCCCCCAATGACATAATGGGTCAATTTGGATTACGAAAATAAGGAAAATGAGATATTTACACTTATTCAATTGCAAAAACCAAAATTAAGCTAAACTACCAAAAATCACTTAAATTGCTTAAAAACAAGCACTTTAAGTGATACGGGAGCTTAATTTTTGCATATTAATAATTTTATGATTAAATAATGTTGTAATTAATAGGTAAAGAATCCGAACCTAATTACAAATTATTTAAGTCCTAATTATATAAATTTAAGCAGTCCCTTTACTTGGTCGATATAACCCTAAACCTAAAACGTAAAATTGTTAATATAGGAAAGTATGAATATCCAATAGTACTTACCTCTTAGATGTACATTTTCTCAAAAATCAAGTCTCCATCCACTTAAGATCATTCTCACACTAGTTTAGAAGTTTCATTTCTCATCATTTCCTCATTTGTGCTACACCAAAATTCAATCAAATATTAACATACAAGACTCCCAAATTCTCTCATACAATAGAGCTCAATATTTAAAAAAAAATACAATTTCTTATCAATAAAAGCTTTTTCTCCTTAAGTTAATTTTTTTCTTTCAATAACCCATAAATCCTAAACTTGAAATTGTGCAATGGATTAAAGAACTAAATTTTAAAATTAATTCTCCACTCGATTTTTGGGTTGAATTTTGACTTAAATTTAAGAAAAATAGGAAAAGTTAGGGGGAAGGGAAAGAGCACTCTCCTGCTTCCCTCCTTGAATCAACATATAATTTTCTTTTTCTTTTTCTTAATGGCCGAATGGCCCCTTAAAAAAGTCAATCGGGCTTTCTAATTCTATGGCCCCACCAATCACACACACACACATATATATACTTCTTTAAACATAATAATAATAATAATAATAATAATAATAATAATAATAATAATAAGTTGAAACTTGATTTTTTTTATAGAAAAATAGAATTAATTACAACAACTTTAGAATTACATAAATATTATCTAGTCGGAGTTAGATCAGCAACTTTAGTAGAGGCACCATGAGACACACGGAACCCAAGCGAAAACCTTTTCATTAGATCTGCCAAGATATGGGAGGCAAAATTCGTTTCTCTTAGAATCTGCTTAATGACCATTTGCCAATTACACCTACATATAATTATTGGATATGTAATATCAAGTCTCTATTTGTTTTTCCTTTAAAACCATATGAATACCTTTAATAGTTTGAGCATAATCAGTTTCAAGAATAACCTCATTCCAATTAAAATCCCATGCAAGATCAAGGCCGTCATAAATAGCCCAAAGTTGATCAGTTTGTTTAGCCCTACATCTTCCAATATTTCTCCCAATCCCCCAAAGCCATTTACCATGTTCATCTCTTGTCATTGTTGCCGAAGATGCAAGGCCTAAAAATGGATTGCGAGCACCATCAACATTTATTTTAATAGAACCAGTAAGTGGTGGGATCCACCCACAATATCCACATCAGATACTCATAGACCTACCAAGTCTGCTAGGCTTCGACTCAATATAACTCATCCAACACCACATGATTGTATAATATTGGCAGTATCACAAGGGATCCATTGAAAAATCATGAGATTCCTTTGTTTCCAAAGCTTCCCGTAGATAATACTAAAGAGAAATTGCTACATCACATCCTGATATTCTAAGCCAAAAGCTTTCCTCAGGTCTACCAATATCCAATCCTGCAAGGAGTAAGAAAAAAAATTGAAACTTGATTTGTTGGTAATCTACAAATTATTCTTAATTAAAATAAAAATTCAATCTCTTGTCTTAAGTCTAAAATATCCTTTTATAAAATATTTACGCTTTGAGTCTTCGTATGTTTTTCCAACTTCCAATTTAATTAATTTTTCGTAACTTCATATTTTTAATCATTCTCGCTAATTCATTTTTCAATAAATTCAATTTCAATAATTTAATATCAATTTGATAGTATAAATCAAATATAATATAGTATGAAATGATAAAAATACTCTGTTTTACACATTTTTGTCTCTATGCTCAATTCTTTCACAACAATTCATCATCAAACCAAAATTTCATAATTCTCATTTAATACTTGGTAAGCTCTTTGGGTACCAAAAATTATATCATTATCCTTTTTCGATAAAATTACAAAATTTACAATTCAATCTCTATACTATCAAATATTTCTAATTTGATCTCAAAGGTGATTTTCATCTCACTAATACATATTCCAATTTACTCTCAAGTCAAACAACCAATCAAAATTCTTATTTTCCTTTTTGGTCGAATATCATTTTACTCTAACTTTTCGAAATTTGAGATCTAGTCCTTTAATCACATTTCATTTCTAAAATTTTTTTCATAATTTTTCATCTCAATTATCAATTGTGTTTCCATAAGGTTACTTTATCTAACTCATTTTTCAAATTTTCTCACCAATTCACTGTATTTGTTACCAAAATGGTTCCACATGTCAAATCAAAATTTTTTTGGGATGTTACATCTAGTTCTCACATAAAGAAATTAACTTTTCCAATAAAAGTTAATAAAAGTTTTGACTCTATACATTTATTTCATTTTGTTTGAGTCCACATTCAAAGCAATTCGAGATTTGAGGATTGCAAAGAAGATCGTTTGGTAGAAAATCAGGAAACAACCTAGGTTGCTTTGCATAAAGTACAAGTAATGATTTAATTAGGGTTTACTACTATAAATATAACGTGGAAAAAAATTTTAAACATTCATTGTGCCTAAAAGCACTATTTTTTAAATCAATTTTCTAACACATCTTTCATCCATTTATGAAGAAAGCAGTGATAGATTTCGTGTTTGTAGATCATTACCTTTGCAGTTACCTTGCGACAAACGCATCTGAATTAGAAGCTCTTTTCCGCATATGATGCATAGTAAACTCTATTTTATTCTTTCAACTACATGAAATATAATGAGACACTGTCTGATAAGATAATTAGTAAGAAAAAGGGTATTTTAATATCCATTGCTTCATTATTGTTAAGGATATTAGTGTTAGCTAATTTGTTAGTCAAGCTATTATGAGTAGCTAAGTCTGTTAGCAAGTTTGTTAGCTAAGTTTATAAATACTATTCTTTAAATGTACAGAAACAAGATTGAAGTCTAAATTCATGAATGGATTTTCTTCATTAATATCATTCTGTAGTTTCTTTGTTTTAAAGATTATAGATCTAGGTTTTGGTCAAGTTTACCAATATTTCTTCATGGTATCAGTCGCTTGCTGATCCTTGGAGATGGCTATCATTCAACCCGCTGATCCTGATTTCGGTGAGTCTCATGGTACAGTATTTCATGGTGATCATGTTGTGACATCATTTCCTTGGCATGATGTGGTCAAACTCGACGATGGCACTTTTCTTCAATGGTAGCAATAGGTTCGGCACATTATTGCTGGATATGATTTGGCAGGTTTTTTAGATGGCTCTTTTACTGCTCCGTAGAGATTTGTGCAAGCACCAGACAGTGCTCTTCTTGCGAATCTGTCTGCCACGGTCTTCAGTCAACAAGATCACCTTCTTACCTTGTGGCTCCTTTCCACGATCAGTTCTTCATATTTGTCCTCCTTCATGGACGTGCGATTGGCTTCTGACGTATGGATGACAGCGACAAATTTATTTGCGACCGACACAAGTGCTAAATAATCCCGAATTTGTCACGAATTGCATTCTCTCAAGAAATGGAGCCTCTCCATCAAGGGTTATGTTGCGAAAATCAAAGGTCTCTGTGCTCTACTGAAAGCTTCTGGTTCTCACATATCAGAGGTAGAGAAGATCGAAATCATGTTTGCAGGCTTACCAGCTGTGTTTGATATTGTTGTATCATTCGCGTCTCTCTCCTCTACTCTATTTTCTTTTCAACGAGTAGTCCATGCCCTTCTTGAATGTGAGTCTCGTCAAGCGCAAGAGGTTCAAAAGATGCTGTTTGCGGCCAATATAGTGGAGAGTGTTCCGTCGCAAGCAATGGAGGGTGCTACTCGTGGTGGTCAACCTCCATCTCGTGGTTGTCGAGGAAGGAGTTTTCGGTCATGACTACAATGTCAGATTTGTTCGCGGTTTGGTCATATAGCACAAAGGTGCTACTATAGGTACCACCGCGATGACTCTTTGCCGTTAGTGGCTCCGGCGTCGCATCAAGTAGCTCCGATGGCTGGGTTGTCTCTTGGTATGTATGATGGCTTTGGGGGGGAAGACTGGTTCTCTCAACAGAACCGACGACCTAGGTTTACACCTACCTCTGGTCAAAATTACTTTGAAGCTGGTCAACAGTATATGGTGGGTCAGAGAGATTTTTATGATGGTAATAGGCGTGTTAATGAGCAGACCAATTTGACAGCTCGTGGGCCACCTATGGGTTATGCGCCTAGGCCTCCTTTGCTTGGGCACATGGTTTTGGGCCTGTCCATGGCATTACTAGGTTGACTGCCCTATCTGTTCCTATTGAGCCTGTTTTTAATAATGTTCAATTTGGTCCTTTTATTGGTGTAGGGCCAAATGATGGTCAATCGAGTTGTGTTGCGATTTTTTGGCACACTAAACCCCGTGCACGTGTTTACTCAGGGTCTGATCCTTGTATTGGACTTTCTCGAGTCGGTGACATTCACACATCTGATTATTCCAATTCATCTAGGTCTTACATTAATACTTCCTAGGTCGGCTCTAATGGTGATGGCACAGACTCGTATATTCCTATGCCAGTTGGTACCTCCTCATGGTATCCTGACTCTGGTGCCAATAATCATGTTTGTCGGGATCCTTCGGCTTTATATGACATTAACCCGTATTTAGGTACGTCTTCTCTCTTAATGGTTGATGGAACGCTTGTTGTAATCTCGTCTATTGGTCAGGGGGTGTTATCTTCGCATTTTCTCTTAATGGTATGTTTTTTAAATTTCACTCCACATATTGTGTTATTAAAGACAGCGTGACCCGGGAAGTCCTGCTGAATGGCCATATTCGTGATTGATTGTACCTGTTTTCTTTACCGGGTGCTTCTGGTTCAAGCATTATAGCTCATTCTATTACTCACGTTGGACTTTAGAGTCGGCCTGGTGACAGTGATAATTTTTCGTTGTGGCATAATCGTCTGGGCTATCCGTCTACGTCTGTTGTTAAAACTGTTCTAGCTAAGTGTAATATCACTTTAAATAATCTATCGCTTGATGGTGTTTGCATTGCTTGTAAGAAAGGAAAATTTCATAAATTGTCATTTTCTGATTCCACTACGAAATATACTGATCCCTTTGCATTGGTTGTTTCTGATCTTTGGGGGCCCTGTATCGGTTGCATGTACTAATAACTGGTACTACGTGTCGTTTATTGATATTGTACTCGGTTTTGTTAGATTTATCTAGTTCGTTAAAAATCTCAGGCTGTGGAGTGTTTTTGTCAGTTTCAATATTTGGTTGAAACTCAGTTTGGTCGGACTATCAAACAGTTTCAGAGCGATTGAGGCGGTGAGTATCGAGCATTTACTTCTATTCTGGCATCTCAAGGAATAGTTCATCGGTTGACCTGTCCATATACTTCAGAACAAAAAGGAGTGGCTGAACACAAACATCGGCACGTTGTCGATATGGGTCTCACCCTTCTAGCCCAAGTTGATCTTCCTATAAAGTTTTGGGCCTATGCGTTTTGTTGTGCAGTTCATCTAATAAATTGTTTTCTTACTCAAGTTTTAAACGGACAAACTCTATATAAAGCTCTCTATGGACGAGATCCTTTATATGATCACTTACGGGTGTTTGGATGTTGTTGTTTTCTGTACTTGCATCCATTTCAGTGGCATAAGTTAGATTTTCGATCACAGCCCTGTATTTTTTAGGGCTACAGTCCTTAGCACAAGGGATATTAGTGTCTCTACAGTCCTTAGCACAAGGGATATTAGTGTCTTCTACCCGATGGTAAAATTGTTATTTCTCGTCATGTGGAGTTTGATGAACATCAATTTCTGTCTCCGTCGTTGGTTCTGTAGGGGTCTAGTCCTTCGTCTGTTCCTACGTTTGTTCCTTTGGTTCAGAAGGTCCCGCCTCGATCTACAGTGTTTGACACTGGCTATAGTTCTTCACCTGATGTCTCTACTGCTCCACCAGTTGAGGTTCCGTTTGAACATGCACATCTGATGTCTAGCTCGGTATCCATTGGTACTGGTGAACAGTCTTTGTCTACACTCACTGTTGACGTTCATTCTATTCCTCTCGGATCGGAACCTCCCTGTGCCTGTTTCGAATGCTCATTCAATGATTACTCCGTCAAATGCGGGTGTTTTTAAATTGAAAGTCATAGTTGTTGAAGTTGTGGAGCCTTCTACAATTGAGGAAGCGTTCTCTACATCTGAGTAGCGTGTAGTGGCTCAGGCTGAATATGATGCCCTTATTCGCAATGCTACCTGGGAGCTTGTTCCACTACCGCCGAATCGTAAGGTTATCGGGTGTAAATGGCTTTTCAAGGTCAAGAAAAATCCTGATGAAACTATTGATCAATGTAAGGCTCAGCTAGTCGCCAAAGGGTATTCTCAAGTTCCTGGGTGCGACTTCAAGGAAACATTCAGTCCAATGGTGAAACCTGCCACTATCCAGGTTATTTTGTCTATTGCTGTCTCCAGAAGATGGCCCATTCATCAGGTCGATGTGAATAATTCCTTTTTAAATGGTGATATGGATAGTGAGGTGTTGATGCAACAACCTCCGGGGTATGTTTAGTATGGTTCTGATGGTAAACCTCTAATGTGTCATATCAAGAAAGCGTTGTATGGTCTTCGTCAGGCTCCTCGCACCTGGTTTGAGAAGTTGAAGCAATTTTTTATCTCGGTCGACTTTGTTGGTTCGAAGTCTGATGAGTCTTTGTTTATTCGGGTTCAGGTTGATTCCACACTCTATGTGCTTGTGTACGTTGATGATATTATTATAATTAGGAGCCTGTTTTCTTCCATAGATTGGTTTGTCAAGTTGTTAAATGATGAGTTCTCGCTTAAGAATATGGGTGATCTCCATTATTTACTTAAGATTGAAGTTACTCGCTAATCCTCTGGATGTCTTCATCTGTGTCAGAAAAAATATATACGGGATCTTCTTGGCCGAACCTCGATGACCAATGTGAAGTGTGTTCATACACCAATAGTTGGCTCAGCTGTTATGTCCAAAGATGATGACGATCGTCTACCGGATCCATCTGGGTATAGGAGTCTTGTGGGAGCATTATAGTATATTGTTCTTACTCGGCCCGACATTGCGTATGCGGTAAACAGGATTTGTCAATTCATGCATAGTCTTACGAATGCTCATATGATTGCTTTAAAGAGGATTTTACGTTACTTATATGGTACACTTGATTTTGGAATTGTTTTTCACTCAACTGATTGATTATCTTTGGTTGGGTATGCTGATGCTAATTGGGGGATGGATTTTGATGATCGGCGCTCCACCTCCAGATACTGCATCTATTTTGGTCACACTCCTGTGTCTTGGTACTCCAATAAATAGCAAGTGGTTTCTCGTTCCACAGCTGAAGCTGAATATAGAAGTCTTGCTACAGCCACTAGTGATGTTACTTGGTTACTGTCGTTACTTACAGAGCTTCAGGTTATGTCTGATGATACACCTCATATTTGGTGTGCTGGTTCCAGTGCAGTTGCAGTTGCGGCCAATCCTGTGTTACATTCGAAATTCAAACACATTGAGCTCGATCTCTTTTTTGTTCGTGGAAAATTTGCTGAGGGCTCGATTGTGGTTGGTGAGGTTTCTGCGTGTGATCAAATTGCGGATGTTCTTACCAAGCCACTTTCAAGGGTGTTGTTTACTCAGTTTTAGAAATTTCTTCGGGTCTTACCTCTGGAGAAGATGGATGAATGTTAAGGATATTAGTGTTAGCTACTTTGTTAGTCAAGCTGTTATGAGTAGCTAAGTCTGTTAGCAAGTTTGTTAGCTAAGTTTGTTAGCTAAGTCTGTTAGCTAAGTCCATAAATACTATTCTCTAAATGTACAAAAACAAAATTGAAGTCTAAATTCATGAATGGATTTTCTTCATTAATATCATTCTGCAGTTTCTCTGTTTTGAAAATAATAAATCTAGGTTTTGGTCAAGTTTACCAATATTTCTTCAATTATGACCTCTTAGTAGTGAAAAGATCTAAAAATGGTTAATTGTGTATGTTTAGACTTAACCTTTTCTTCCTTCTTTTGTTCTATTATAAAGGCACATTTCTTTCAAATCCCCCTAGTTATGTTATTTGCTTAATTATTGGTCAATTTGAATGAAAAAATGTAGGACATAGAAATATCATGCAAACCAATTCCCTCGAAACAAAAAACAAATAGAAAGCTTAATCCAATATGAATGAAGTATCATTTCAAGGACTCCATTGGGTATGTGGGAAATGATTAGTAAGGCAATTTGTATTATTAGTCTAATATTAATAGTTTGAGGCTTTGAATCAGGCAATAGTAGAAATCATAACCATGGTGACGAAAATAAAAAATCAAGTAGCAAAAATTAGAGTTGTGTTGGACATAAAAAATGAAGTGTACTTATTGGTTAAGATTCAATATAGGATAGAACCTCGAGAGAGGAGAAAACCTCAATGGATGAATAGCTCATCATAGAGTTTATCTGAGAAAACACTAAGAAGAGGTCTTTTTGTTATTGCAAAAAAGCTTACCTTATCCGAAACGAAGTTAAAGAAAAGTAAAATTCATGCATACACCGAAACTTGAGCTAGAACCCTGATGAGCCAAAGAGGCAACTTCCTAACTAGAGGGCCTCCGTACTCCTCCAGTTCATCTTAAACATTACCTAAAATCGAGTATCTCCGATTACCATTCAACTCTTCCCCGTCCATGTCTCGGATGGGGTGAACCGTCCTAAGACACCACTATTTTCTCTATGCATCAACACTACTATGATGTTGATCTATTGTGGTGTCATACTTGGATTTTGTAGCGACTTGTACAACAAGCCCAATTCTACTCTATTACAAAGTTTTTATAAGATGTCTCAGGTCCAAGAAGCTTTGCAACAGATTCTTTTAAGCATCTTTTGCACTTAAATACAATACAAGCCTTCATCCATTGCCACCACAGTTAGTTTTTCGAATATAGGTTGGACTCAAGTACCGTTTACATTTTTAGAATTCATAAGATATAAGCAAATTGTATATCACAATTCACGCTAATTTATTGAGTGTTGTTTGTTTCTGTTCATTAAGTTCACAATTTTATTTATGTTTTATTTACTTTGTGATGATGGATCAAAAAGACTCTGGCTTAAATATGAACGAGGGCCTGCAAATAATTATGCGGCATATCTCCAATGCCTAACTCAGACAATGGAATATTTTTGGAGAATACTTTGATAGAGGCAAGAAAGGCAATAATATGTGTTCATGCATGAGATAAAGGCCTCCGTCTTCCTTTGTACCTTGAAGCGATGGGTCGGGTGCTCGTGGGGACAAGTACATTTGGATGTCCATGCCCTGCCGTTGCACTATATTTTCAGCTTCTTTGTTAGTCTTATTGTTTGACGTTTCTCAAGGTCATATTGCTTAATTGACTCATGCCACTTGTCGTCTCGATGAGACTTGGATTATAGGATCAATTAATTGCTTTGGGCTTGAAGCCTTTAAGCTCAACTGATAAAATAATTAAAAAAACATATTTATTATTTTTCCTCTATGGAAAGAAGAAGCCCAATTAGCCCATTAAAATGTTTAGTCCAGGTAATGATTAAATCTTTCGGCCTCAACAAACCAGATGGAAATCAAAACAAACGTATCCATATTTTTAGATTATTTGTACATACAAAAGAACCAACACCCCAAGAAGGAAGAGACCAATCAAGTACTTTGAGGAAACTGTATTAACAAAATGATGACCGAAGGAAAAGAGAAGAAAATATAATGGAGGAGAGTACTGTTACACCCAAGATTTATAATTTAACGTTTTGAGTAACAAAGGTATATATATTATATAATCAAACCGAAACATCAGATTTTGGACCATCCAAACTCCCCTCTTGCGATGACTTGTTGAAGAACTCAATACAATCCGAAATGGCCTCGGTGTAATGCGAGTGGGACGAGTAATACGATGAGCTGCACGAAGTCTTCGGTGGCTCGAACCTATCGCAGTTCTTTTGCTTGGGAGCCACACTCGACGTGCCAGAAGATCCAGCGGAAGGAAGAGAAAACAAGAGCCGCACAAGGATCTTGCGGAACCGATTAAAGAGCTTCATTGCAGAGAAGTTTAGCTTGGAAGAGAGAGAAGTGGGTTGAGGCTCAAGGGTTGGGTGTTGGTGTAGGGTTTGGGTGCTGCTGCCTCTTACTTGAATAACGAAGCTGTCACTTGGTGGAATGCGCATCTTGTAAATACGAAGTAATTGAATTTTGCTAGCTAGATGCCCTCCGGGAAGTGTAATTGCTATCATGTGTGAAGATATAGAAAGATGGAGGTTTTCAATAGAATCTTACGTGTTTTTATTCTGTTTTGGAAGGCTCAAATAGCATATTTTGAAGGCAAAAAAAAAAAAAAAGAAAGATGGTTGGTAATAAAGACCATGTGCTCAAATCATTTCGTACTCGGCTTCACCTGTCCTCGATTTTATTCCACTAATTTGATTGGTTATCTTCAACTAGAAACAGCAATCCAATATACTATATATAAATACATGTAAGTATATTCTTCGGTAAAAGGCAAAAATAACTCAAATAGAAAATATTGAAATATGTTGAGGTAAGTGTAGAAGTGTCTTGCCAAGTATCAACAGTTATCAGTGTAATAGATTTAATATGTTAGAGGTGAGTGATTTATAACTTTAATTATAAAAATGAGATTACTATAGCAAGGTGTAATTTAAATCACTTGTTACATTAGATTAAATATAATAAATTTACTTAAATTAGGTTCTGCAAGCCTAGAAAAATCATCTCTTCTATTCAAATATTCTGTTTTTTCAAACAATTATTAGTTGTTTATTTTAATAAAATACATCTAAACTTTACCAAATTTTCATTTTTGGTTCTAAAAGAGTATTGGCTTAATTTATATTAAATATATGTATATTATTGCCCACTCTATATTAAAAGGAATTTATAGTCTGAAGTAAGTCAATCCATGCAATGAACTTGTAAAGTATAAATTAGAATATTGCTGGTGAATAATGAGTGACCCTCATTGTCCCATGCATTAAAATAAAATAAAAAAAAAAACCCTAGAAAAAGATGTTTAACTTATGATGAAATGAAATATAGAAGGTATTACTATTAATCTCATATACTTGAATAATACTGTCTCTGCTTGCCATTACATTGGTTCACTTTCACTGTCATTATATATTTATAATGGACCAAGTACTTGAAATCCGTCGTTCAAATTTTAAGCTAAATCTTTTTCCCCCTCACAAATTCTTATCTTCATCCAAAGTGATGGAGCCAGACATAAAAATTGTACCATGTTTTCATGTTGTTTGGCGGCCTGTATCAGCAAAGCAATGATCATTTCATTGATTATTGACACGTGTGTAAAGCTAAGTAAACTAAATCAGTTAATGAGATTTTTTAAGCGAACAATTTGTGGTCCTAACAAAGATAAAATCATCCCGTACATGGACCAATCACAGGGAATATAATAACAGGAGAATGATAATTGGAAAGAGCAGAACATGATGAGATTGACAAGAGTTGAGATGACATCATTAACAAGGGATCTGTGGAAGGCTAGGATAAGGATTTGTTTAAGACAAACATCATTGTGTCTGACACTGACATCTTAAACTAACAAGTGAAGCAATCATGAGGTTTACCACATTGCTGTTTAAAGTAGAAAAATGAACACAACAGAAGAGATTTTTGTTTTTACATCAGAATTCAACAGATTTACATATTTAATTGCAAGCTAATTGGACCTCTAATGACCCGACCATATTTCGGTCGTTGCCTTTATAGGAACTGAACTCAGGCTTATGGGTTGACCTTTAAGCCTAGTAGGCCCAACCTGCTTGATGGACTGGATATGGCGTCGAGAACCTTCTAAAACATCAGCATGTTGTGTAAAAAGGCAACAACCCTTTTCTCTCATGTAACAATGGAAACGCTTTACTTGGTTGCAAAATTTGACAACTGAAACTTAGAAGATAGAACTTAGAACTGTATCATTCATCATGATTCATGACTCATGTACTATATTATTAGGTTTAAATAAAAAAAAAACTTGAACAGGTGTTTAACCAACAAACTTCTGCACCCTGTTTTCCTTCTTAATAATTAATGATCGATATGATATACTTTAAACATAATATGGTGTCACCTGCTTATCAGCTTGCATGTCCATGAAATAATGAATTTTATTTTATTTTTAATTTTGGTGTTAGGTTTACCCATCTCCCATTTTTATTCAACCTAAACCATCCTTAATTAAATTTATCCATAGCCTATTTATTAATACTAATAATATTATTATTATATGTGCGTTATAAGTGTGTGGGTAGTCTGTTTGAGTTTTATATCATTTGCAGAAGCAATTCCGAAACTGTTATAGACGTTGCTGGCAAACAAATCACAGTTGAGCAACCGGCCTGATAATTACTAATTTTTTTTCTTTTAAATGTTATAGTACTATTACAAATATAATATATTTACATGTATAGTATAAATAAAACTATAAATTCATTCTTATCATCTATGTTGAGGCTGAAGATTCACACAGCACAATTATATATGGAAAAACACGAATTTAAATATTCAAATCCATATCCTACATCTTACCCTATTACCACAAAGCCCAAAATTGAAGGACCAAAAAATTATTATAAAAAATGTAATACACAGCTAATAGAAAATAACAACAAAAATGACCTGTTAAGGACGGATGGGAAGGGGGCTTAAAGACCCTAACACTGTCGGGGACAAAGCTGAGACAAAACTTGACATGGTCAAAACAGGATAAAAAGAGCCAATGAAAAAAAGCAAGAGGATGAATAGGCAAAGAGGATTGTCATATGAGAAGTAAGAGAGAAGTAAGCATACAAAGTTTTATGAAGAATCCTTTTTAAGTTAAACTTACTATTAATTTTCCATAACCCTAAAACTGTGATTGACTTGCCAAAAGTGAAGGTCCAAAAAATTTATATTATAAAAATATCTAATACACAACTAATAGCAAAAGAACGAGGAGTTGCTAAGGACAAATTGGCAAACTTGACGTCGCCGAGGATCAAATGGAGATAAAACCTAACACTGTCAAAGCAAGACAAAAGGAGCAAACAAAAAAAGCAGGAAGTCAAACCAATTCCAAGGCATCTTGAGTTCCACGGCTAAGAGCATTGTCACATGAGAAGTAAAAGGGAGGTAAGGATAAAAAAGCATGAGGCATCCTTTTAGGTTAATCCTATTAATTATTGTCTTTACTCTTTTCATAACCTTAAAATTATAATCGATTTAAACATCGAAGAGTATCAATATCAATTTTAACGCTGCTCTTTATTTTTCCCTTTCATGACCTAACAATTTGACTCAAATTCATATCTATATATGTATGAACAATATCAAGAAATAAATCTTGAATTCATCAAGTATAAAACCAGTTTACTCTATTTAAGCTTAATGGTATCTTTCAACCAACTATTTTGATCAGGAACCTTGAGCAATCATCGACAATTCGATAGAGCCAGCCTGGTGGCATTTCCATTGGTGGTTGCTTACGATGGAATCATAAAAGGATAATAATTTCTAATATTGCGATGAAATATTTTTCATTGAAAATAAAACGAACCCTTCGATATTAGCAAACTTTACATTGAAATTAGATTTGATTTTGACTGTTAGGAAACTTCCTATGAATAAAGCATGGATGACCCGAAACTTAAAATACAGTTTTTAATATGGTGCAAGATTTTTCTGTAATCTCAACAAAGATTACATTAATTAAGTAATACGGTTTACGGAAGTCGTATAGTATTTTAGTATAATTTAAACCAAAACATTAAAATATAAAATCCAAACACTTAAAACAAGAAGAAAGCAATGAATGTGCATATGCAATGGTGTCTGCTGCAATTATAAAATGCCCACATTGTACTTTGTTACAGAAACCCTTCATCCACCCTTCAGGCCTCGTCTCTGCCAGGCAGGCTGCCTTGGCCTCTTGTTTGGTTTAGTTGCATGGTCAAAAGTCCACCAAGATCCCCGCGCTTCCCCTTTGCAATTATTCCAAGATAAGCTCACGTGGGTGGGTGGGTGGGTGAGTGTTCATAATTCTGCTCCAACTCCCTTCAAAATCATCTGCTTTTCGTTTAAATTCGAGATAATCTTGAATTCATTGAAGCTCTGGAAATTTTGTGATTCTATTTTTAAATTAAAATCTCGTTGACTTAAAAGAATCTTAAAATGATATATACATCCAAATTATCCCGATCTTGTGTGGTGGTAGATACTACTCTAATTAGATTGTGGGGTAAAATACGGCATGGCTGTTATTATACGAATTATTTATGGTACCACTGCTCCACTAAGAAAGCACAATGTTGTAGGTGAGCGAATTGACGGTGAAAGGTGCGCATTGAAGATGACAACCCCCTCCAAAAACAAAAGGTAAATAGAAATGTCCCCTTGCTATTTGCTTTGTAAATTTCTTACACATAATGCCTACCTGTCTTTCATCATAAACGAGCAATCAATGATTTCGATGTCTTTAATTTAAACATCCATCCAACAAAATTAAATTTTTAGATTTATCAGCCATGCATGCGGTAACAAACATTAAAATCCAATTTATTTAATAATTAAAAAAAAAAAAAAAAGAACAAAACAAACCGAGGCTTTGATCTCATGTGCCACGACGTAAGATCAAAATATATGTACACGGTTAAGGTGGATCGTTTGATTTTGGTAATTATGTGAAATTGATGTTGATATTTGGCTGTCAGCTGAGTCAAGATTCATGGGCTTTGTAAATGACTACGAAACAAGGAAGGATAGCCCTTGGATTGAAAACAACCAACTCCTCCAGATTGGAGTAGACCCCGGCGTACGCCGCTAGAGAATCGTATGAGCCAGTCGCAGCCGCTACGCCGCCGCTATTATCCTCCTCAAACGGCGGCGCATCTTCCGACACTCGCTTCACCCTCCCAGCGATCACACGGCAAACCAGCATGGCCCTGCGTCCGTCCGTACATTTAAGTGAGTCGTGGGCCCTCCCGCTACTAGCCTTTGTGCAAACCCCTTTGAATTCTGCGGCCGCCGCGACTCCTCCACCTTTTTTCTGGAACCCTTGTTTGATTATGGTGCAGACGCCGCAGCCGGGGATGGAACCGCACAAGCTGGATGAGCCGCGCGCTCCGAGGGAGCACGACAATGTGGTGCAGTGGAACCGGAGGAGTTCGTTGCCATCAGCTGCACACCTGGGGTTCTTTCTGGTGCTGTTGAGAGCACGTGTTTTCACTGCGTCGCGACAGTCCTCAAACCGTTGGATAGTGCGTTGGGTGTTGTGGACTTTCAGTATCCGTTCGATCTTAAAGATTGGATTATCCTTCTTTAACCAGCTCGATTTGAAGATAATTTCCACAATGTTTCGGCCCGAATCGTCTGGGCCCAACTCCGAAACTGCAGCACCAAAAGATGCATTAATGGGAATATTAATTCGACTTGTCGTGGTCGGTGGGGTCAGGGTCCCTCACAAACCGTGCAAATTTAGCCTCACAAGTAGGGTTAGTATTGCAGTAATGAAAAGGCACCACGTTTACTATAGATATTAAAAGTGACAGCTGTGATATTTAACATCAGTTGGTAAATGGGTGGGGGCGACATTATACTTTGGAGCAGTTAATAAGTGTTAAAAGCAGTTGTAAATTAAGCATCAGAACATGATTAGTCAAAATTTTGCAAAGTGAAAATAAAGTGGTAACGAAATTATTAGTAAAACCATTTGACTGTAATAAGTGGTCGTTAATAATATTGTGTACTTGTTTTCTTTCGGATAAAGAGAAATAATATGTGTACTTTTTTAGACAAAAAAAAAAAAGTTCCTACCTTTGGATTATTTCGAGTTTAATAGTCGAGACAAAATGAAGCGAAAAACATGGAGAATTAGCTTTTCTGTGTTGTAATAAGTTCAAACAATTTGATATTAAAAGATTAAAAAAAGCGGTCATACAATCAAGTAAATAGTAGTTTTTCAAAAATAACTTTTGTTGTTAAACGAAATTATTGTACAGTACTTGGGGAAAATAATAGTGTGTAAGGTCTAAAATTAGAAGATAAGCTTAAGAGTAAATTATACTCCATAGATATAGAAATTAATGTACCTGCATGACGAACAGCTTGATGGAGCTCCAAACTTTCAATCTTTGGGAATACCTCTCCGCACTGTGAGCAGGCAGATATAGTTGTTCTTGAGGATGGATACCTGATCATTTCATTTTTTTTTAAAGTAAAGAAGCAAATTTTATTTTTTGGAAAATATGAGAAAAAACAAATTGAGTTAAACTATATGTTAATATACCTGCTGGGGTCAACGATCATACGACACTCGTAACACCCAGAAAGTTTCCTGAATTGGATAGCTCTTGATGAAGATGACGTCGTGTAAGTCGTGCTGCTGTTGTTGGTTCTTGTTGACCCTGACAACGACCGCGCTGACGAGCTATTCGCGGCTTTGCGTCTCAGCAGCCCGGTTTCTTGACCCACAGTGCTACTCTCAGGCGAGTTGTCGGCTCTGTGAACAACTCTGGTGTTGCCGTGAACGACGTCCTTGAAGCTACAGATGGATTTGCAAGAGGAACCCAGCTTCGAGTAGCCGTGATGATGAGGCAGCTGGTTATTCTTCGAAGGGTCATGAACTTTCGACCCTTCGATCTGTTTGCAACTGAGCAGATTCTTGATTTGGTCCCATGAAGATGGTTGCTTTTCCTTTTGCTTTTTCACCGGGTTTCTTCCACGCTTGGACGGCTGTTCCACTTTCATGGGTTCGACCGCCGGCTCCGGTAAGAAAGTGAGTAGAGCCATTAAAAAAAAAAAAACAAAGCAATAGGAGACAATGATAATAAAAAGGAAAAGTAGGAGCAGATTTAGCTCTCTCTTTTATAAAATATGAGAGCTTTTGAGAAAACTTGGAGAAGCGAGTTAGTTTTATTTTTTGGGGGTGGGCAAATGGAGAGGGATCCGAGACGGGTAATACGGACTAAAGACGGAGGAGGCACAGTGAGGATGGTGGGAGTGGGGTCTCAGCTTATTTATTGCATTTACGTTTCCTCACTTTATGATTTAACTCCCTCCCCTACTTTCGTACTTTTGGACCACTTAATATAAATCCCGACGTGAATGCAAAAACTAGTTTCATTTCATCAAACGGCTAACCACAGCTCGAGTCAATGATGCATCCATTTTCATGGTAGTATTCTTTTAACGAGCACTTAAGTTTTCTTTGTTCTCGTTTTTCCTTTTAACGATAATTTTGGATTAAATGGTGAGGTTAATAGCCCGGACTGTGTTAAAATAATAATAAGGGAGAAATGGAAGGTGAATAATGAGGTTATGTAGTGTATGATAATAAATAATATTATTAATATTGAAAGTGGGATCCAGAGATTCTAAAAATTGGCAAAAGAAAAAAGTGCATGAACTAAAGAGAACATCATATACGACACACAGAAAGAATAGGGAACTCTCTGCGCCTAATTTGCATCTTCCCAATGTCTCTTGGCTAAATTGCCAATTTGACATATCCCTTCCCTCGCGGTGCACAAAAAAATATAAACAACCTGCTCCATGTAATATCCACCTAACAAGGCTTGAGCTGGTGATGACTACAAATGTCTATCTCTATCCCATTTTCAACGAATCCAAGATGGATGAGCTAGGTTATATAACTTGCCATCACTGGGTAGCCCCAGGCGTCAACACATATGCTCCACAACCAGGCAGTAGGGCTCACCGGTTGACTCACTCACAAAGAATGTTGATCGTGGAACTGATGAGTTCTGGTGTAAGTTTATTTGTTCTTTTGGTGTTGAACCCTACTTGCTTTCGATACCTCGTAATGAGTGATGACTAAGTTCAGTATGCAGTACTGGCAGTGTAGGGCTCAGCAAGATTAGTCATGTACGAGCTCTTTTTCCCCAAAAATGTAATACCTTTTGCGCATAAATTTTGTTTATGTGCTCTAATTTAATAAATTTTAGTTATTCTACTTTCGGAAATTTAATTAATTATATTCTTTTAATTATGAGTATTAAGTGAAAGTTATGAATTTTGTTTGTAACTTACCAAATTACCACAATTTGATTAATTTTAATTAATTATATTCTTTAATTTAATTTAATCTAATTTTAATTTAACGTATTAATTTTTTTTTGGGTAATTTATAGAAGAATATAGTTTAGGTACTAATTATGATAAAAATGTTTATGAACTTTGGAAAAATGATATAGTTTACATACCATTTTGTAGTTTAAGCCTAATTTAATTTAAGGGTAAACTGTTTAGTTAGTCATCTAATTTTTAGGACACTTTCATTTTGGCCACTCAAAATGAAATTTTTACAATTTTGTTTTGGTTTGGTTATCCAAGGGTTAAATATTTAACAGCGGTTAACTGTACATGCCACATTATGTTTACACTTTCATTTTAGTCACCTAACTTCTACATCGCTTTCATTCTGGTCACCAACAAAATACATTTTTTAAATATTGGTTGGGTTAAAAAAAGGTATATACTAAAATATTGCATTAAAAATTTGTCAAATTGTACTTGTTTACTTACTTGCCCAAAGTTCTATTTTTTTTAATATTTAAATTTGAAAATTCAGAACACAAAAATCAAATAAATAAATTGTTGAAATTTTTTATCCCTTAATTGTGTAAAATGTTTTGTTACTATAATACTGAACTTAATTACTTTAAATAATTTAATCTTCTTTTAATATTTAAAATTTTATTTTATGTTTTCAAAGTAAAATAAACTTGAATAATTTATTTTTTAAAATTAAAATTTAGAAGGAGATTTAATTAATTAATTTCAATATTATAGCAATAACAAATTGGTTGACATTATTAAGGGATCATAAAAAAATTTCAAAAATTTATTTAATTTGTTTTGATGTTTGAAATTTAAAAATTCAATATTAAAAAAATAGAATTTTTGACAATGGGATCAACAAATTTGACAATTTGACATTTTAGTTTTACTTTTTTTTTACTTTAATCTTTTTTTTTTTACCCCAATCAATATTTAAAAAAGATATTTGTTGAGTGACCAAAATGAAAGTGTAAAAATGATATGGTGTGTACCATTAACTACTACCAAAGATTTAATGTTTGGTGATTAATGAAAACACCCTAAAATTGGGTGACCAACTACCTAGTTTACCCTTAAATTATCAAATGTAGCTGTTACCATTTGGGAAAATGATGAAATTTTAAAATTAAAAAAAAAAAAGGTAAAAAGATCTCTCTAGTTATTCTCAATTTTGATATTGAACAAATTAGTCTCTCTAAAAAAGTGGAGCAATTTAGACCCTAACAATATCGAAAGTGTGCAACTAAGGACAATTAATAATGGTGTTAGAAATTTCCATCAAATTATCCTACTTTTTGTTGGCATAATTATAAATTTAACCCTCAACTTTTACGTATTCTGTCAAATTAATCTCGATTCCAAAAAGGAGGATAATTGGGTGGAAAAAGTTAACATTGACATTAATTGTCTTTATTTGCTTAGTTTTAAATTTGACAGTGATTAAATTACTTAATTTTTTTTGGAGGACTCAGTTTACTTAAAATCAGAATTGAGAACAATTGGAGAAATTTTTTTTTAACAAAAGATATAAAACTAAAAAAAACCAAATTAAAATATAAGAAGTTGGTATCCATTTAGCCTTCTTAGATAGACAAATCCTGGAGGTAGTGTGAAAAGAAACCATCCATTTTCATCCACAAGAAAATGGTGTGTGCAACCAAACAAAGCTACAGTATTTCTTCGGATATTATCGTGGGAACCTTTGATTTCAAACAAACAAACAAACATAAACCAACTAATAAATCTCACATGAAAGTTATTAATAAAAAAAAAATGATTCTTTGCAAGTACAGCTGAAACATTACTACATTATAGTTTATAAGTAAGTTGAATATATATATTAATTAATTTTAACATCTAAAATACAATTCAACTTATATATTTCTTGTTTTTTTTTTCAATGCAAAAGTAGTTAATATACTTTTTAAAGTAAATATAGCATCTAAGTTTTAGTTCTATATTTCATTTATTATGTGACCACAAATTACTTACCAGATATGAGATTTAGAACAATATCTTAATTATTATTATTAGTATTATTATATTGGGAAGTAATGAGAAGTTTATACGTATGTTCTACACTGTTATATCTTAAAAATTAATGAAAAATATCCCAATTTTGTATGAAAAAAACGAAACTTCCAATATTAAATTACATGTGCAAGCTACAGAGATTTAAAAAAAAAAATGGCTAAGAAGCTGAAGCTATAATAATGCAAGAGGGTTAGTAAATCTAGCACAAAAACCCATGTGCAACTTGTGGGGGTTCATTGGCTCATATGAGTTGGCCGACCATGTTCCCCTCTCATATTTGGAGACAGATAAAAAACCTAGAACAAAAACTAAAGTTACAAGGATTGCGGTTATCGTGATGTTTTACGGAATACATCCTCTCACTACTCTGTTTTTCATAGAGTGGGAACAAGAAGCTGACTTCACAGCTGATCTCATGTTTTGTGTGCCGTTTGGAAATTGGAATAATTCAAAACTGTACTCGGTATTTAACTATTAACCCAATCCAATAGGATGTCAAAAATCATCAAACGCAAGAGACTGTTAAAATGGGCTTGGTTTCATGGTCCATTTTGAACATTCCCTTTGTTTTACGGTTTGGGCTATGCCCAAGGATTCAGATCCAAGAGAAACAAAACATTCCTCGTTGCTCTGTTGTGGCGGTTTAAACTTTTTAATCTTAAACCCTAGACGTTAAGATTTTATGATTTTAAGTGAACTGAAGTTGTTTCAGATTCTGGTTCGTAAAGTGCAATTTTTTAACACTCTGCGGAATAAGAGCAAATATTTTGTTCAATAAAGGATCTAGCATGTCCGAAAATAAACCTGAATCGGGTCCAACTGTAAATCCTAGAGTAACCTGGGAAGGTTGCAGCGTATTGCTCGACATTAACGACGGCGATCGTCTTGTTTTCGCTCGTCTCTCTGCCGGCTCGTAAGCTCCTATCTCTCCTAACAGTTCGCTTTACTGGTTATCAAATTTTATTTTTTATGCCGTTTAAAACTGTTTCAGGACCTTGAAAATTGGGAATAAGACATTCTCTTTGCAGCCATTGGTTGGATGTCCCTTTGGGTCTCTGTTTCAAGTTGAAAACGGAAAGGAAAAGCCTTACCTTTCCCGCTTTATTCCACCCACCGAAGGTCTAATTTTTTTTCCTTGAAAGCTTATTTTTTGTGGCTTAATTGATTTCAAGTTCATTCTAGATGATACTGTTTTGGTGTATTTTTGCAGAGAATAATGTTCAAGATGAAAGAGGTTGTCAATTACAAGAAGAATCCCGTGACAACCGAGCAATAATTGATAATAATCAAGCTCAAAGCCTCACCGGTGATGATATAGATGCAATGCGGAGGTGCTAGACTTTGTGTTTTTTGTGGTTATTTATAGCCTTTTTTGTGACACTATTTTTCATTGGTTCCTTTTTTCTCTTACGATGCAGAGAGGGGGCAACGGGGAATGAAATTGTTGAGGCCCTCATTGCTAACAGTGCAACTTTCGATAAGAAAACACAGTTCTCACAAGTTAGTTAATTTCACACTTAAAGAGTCTGACATTTATTTATGGTTCACAATCTCGAATATAAGCTGGTTTGGGTAGACAAATAAAAGAGCAAGAGGAGAAAAAGAATGAAAGGGTAACATAAGTGTTTCTGTGTTTGTATCTGTAGGAAAAATATAGGCTTAAGAAGCAAAAGAAATATGCGCCCAGAGTGCTTCTTAGACGACCATTTTCTAGAAGGTATGTCAATGATTCTATATCCGAGCTGCTTTTTCGGGATGTGGTTTTTAAATGGTTTTTATCTCAATGCTTGCTGACTTTTGTTTTGCTACTACTGTTGTATCAGTATATGTGAGGCATACTTTAAGAAATATCCAGCTCGAATCGGGTAATCATCATATTGTGTTAACTGTGTTTTTGATCATTTTTTTCTGCAGACATCGATTAGAAATAATTTGTAATCTCCTTTCCTATGATTCAGATTTTTGCGAGTGGATGCTTTATCTTTGTTGCTATCAATGGCTAATGTTACTGCAAACTCGGATGTCCTTGTCCTGGATATGGTTGGTGGACTTGTTACTGGTGCTGTGGCAGAGCGTTTAGGAGGTATGATACATGTTTTGTTTTTAAGAGTTATTTGATATTGTAACTGAATCAACAAGACCTATAATTAATACAGCCAGTGTAACATTTCTAATAAAATATAGTGGTATTTTAAATATTTTAAATGTTCTCGAGTATCTATGGAAGAGTAATGTTGGAACCATTGTCTCACAATACCTTTTGGTGAACAGGTTCAGGTAGTGTGTGCAATACTTATCTTGGGGGGACACCCTATCCTATGGAGATAATAAGGATGTTCAACTTCAATAATGAAATTTGCAAGAGGTATGCTGCTATTTTTTGAGTTTCCTAACTTTACATGAAATATCATGTTATAAACTCAAGTAAAAGCTGGGCACTGTAATCTCATTTTCAAGGAGGATTACATGGAGCTCAGGTATAAATACAGAGTTATGTTCTTGAATCATGCCATGCAATATTTACTCTCTCTTCTTATTTGTTTCAGAGTTTTGCGGTGTTCAGTCAATGACCTTTGTGCGGTCCAAAATGAAACCAGTGAGCAATTCAGCCAACATGAAGATGTCTGTACTATGGAGAGTCAATCTGATGTTAGTCATGCTCCCTTGTGATTAAGTTTATTCCTTTTTTTCTGAATCACCCTGAATGTATTGTGATGCTTTATTTATAGGAGAAAACATCCTTATCAGTTAGCACCGAAGAGGTTCATCTTTCATCCAAGAATGGTGTTTCGGATCTTGTTCCTGAGAATGAACTTTCTACCACAGGCAAAACTTGCAAAGCCCCAAAAGCTGGAGAAAAAGCACCAAAAGAAGCCATTCAATCATGGAAAGAAAATGGTTTCTCCAGGTAATCTACAGAAGTTCAACAATTGCTGTATTAATATTAGAATAATATATATATATCCATAATCCTAAAATCCAATGTGTTTGTGTAGCCTAATTATTGCTGCACCGGAGCAGGATGCCTGGATCTTAGTTAAGGATTTGCTGCCCCTTCTAACATACTCAGCTCCTTTTGCAATCTATCACCAGTATCTGCAGGTTCGGTTTCATCCCTTGTTACTGCTCTAAATTTTGGAAGGAACCAAGTTTAGACTTCTATTTTTTCTATAAAACTAATAGTTGAGTTGGTAGTTTTGAACGATCTTTTGTATTTCTGTCGTTAAAAATGTGGAACCAATCATTCCCCTAGAAAACTAACTCGATTAAACTATATGTCTAAATACAGCCTCTTACAACATGCATGCACAATCTACAACTTGAGAAAATGGCAATTGGGTTACAACTTTCAGAACCTTGGTTACGGGAATATCAGGTCTTCTTCTTATTCCTCTTTATAAACTTGTAGAGTATGTAATGCTTTATTTATGAGAATAACATGATTATCATGCAGGTACTTCCATCAAGAACCCATCCCTGCATGCAGATGAGTGGATCAGGCGGCTACATCCTAAGTGGTACTCGGGCATATTCTAATACAAGTCGATCCTAGTTCCTAAATTTTAATAAAGGAAAATTATTGTGTATTAGTAACCCAAAATGGTAGCCTAAAACCAAATTTATCATGTGTATAACTTGGATCATTATTTTATATGGTTTTCTTTGGTGTTGCTACTTAGGTTTCGATTTCTAACAAACCTTTATTTATGCTATTGTGGCAAATGTTAAATGTAAACTATTTATTCCAAATGGAATTTTATTAACTGCTCAGTATCAGTAAGCTTTTTTTATTATTCAATTTAATCTGAAGCAGCTCAAACATCATACTAAGCTCATGCATCTTTTAATGTCATACTTGAAGTAAGATTGTTGTGTTGACAATTTGATTCAATCTTCTAGTATTACAGTTTTTTATTTAAAATATCAAAAGAAAAGGTAAATTATAAAATTAGTTATTTATATTTACGCTCTTTTAACTCCTATTGAAGGTGTTGACATTACATCAGAATTATAAATTTAGCGGCAGGATTAGACAATCAAATATGTTTATCTAATCGTAATCATTGAAAGAGTTTTATGCAAGACCTTTGATATTTACTCTCTATTCATGTTCGCACGGTTCTTGAATTCGCTGATATTACTAATATAGTAATTTTTAAAGTTGGGTGAGGAAATCTTGAATTTGTAGTTCATCCCAAGAAAATCATAATTAGAGTTGTAATGGGCTTGAAATATTTGTTGAAATGAGTCAGAGAAACGAAGCCCTTTCGAACTTGGAAGAGCCCAATAAGCAAACACAAAAAAGATTACTGAATCGTCTTTCTTTCAGAAAAAAAAAAAAGGATGTCTTCTGGGTTTTCTTCTTCTCATTCTTCATTTTAGGTTTTGCGATGTAACCGGTGACAGCCAGATTCATTGAATTGAGTTTATCAGGTAATATTACAGAGCTTCTTGTGCATCGCTTTTCTTTTCAATTTCATGATTGAAGTTATTGATAAATCAATTTGGGTTTTGGGTTTGTAACTGATCTCAAAACTAACGACTTACTAGTGAACAAGTATTGGTGAGTAAAATCTGTACGGGTTTGACTTGATATATAGTTTTACAAATGGTTGTTCTATAATCTAAGTTAATCACAGTTTGTTCATCATTTCCAATATCTCTCTATTCCTTTTTTCCCCATTGGTATTCTTCGTGATTTTAGTGTTAGAAACATCATCCAAAGTTGTTAGAAGGTCGTGATGTTGATTAACTTGACTGTAAGCTGTAAAAGAACGGTGGCAGACTGGCAGTAACTGAAGATTATGCTTGTTCCAATAGGTATTAAATTGCTTATTTGATTCCTATTTGCCGGGTGACATTAGCTGAAATTCAGATGCATTTTATTTATCATTTTACATTTACTAGAATATTAACATATTTCTTTCTAAAAGGGTACATAAATATTAGGTAGCATTATTTTTTGCTTAAAATTTCTCAATGACTAGCGAACCACCATTTTGTTCATCAATGTGAATCGGTAAGTATGGAGATTGTTTCTGGCATCCAGCCAAGCACCGGCAATGAATTGAAACTTTATGGCATTATCAGTGAGGTAGTTGTAGATGGATCATGAAGCCGGTCAGCCGAAACAGGAGCGCTCAAGAACAAGGTGGACTGCGTCCCTTGATAGGATATTTGCAGACTTGGTAGTGAAGCAAATTCAATTGGGAAACAGGCCAAACAATGTTTTTGACAAGAAAACGTGGAATATCATACGTGATGAATTCAACAAGCAAACAGATCTTAACTTCAATAACAATCAGTTGAGAAAGCACCTGGATGTTCTGAGAATACGTTTCTATAACCTCAAATCAGCTTATGATCAAAATGAATTTGCATCCATGGAGGACTCTTGTTGCATCGGGTTTGACCTGTGGGAAGACATTGGGGTAAATTTCCTCTCAATGTAATGAATGTTTGTTTCTGACACTTTTACTGTATGTTCCTGAGAGATTGTGTTTATACTTTACAGGCACAGCCTAGGCCTGAGCCAATCAAAATCAAGGACTGCCCCATTTATGAGCAACTATGTACAATATTTACTGATTCATCTGCTGATGGGAAGTATGCCCAATCAAGTCACTTTGAGGGACTAGAAAAAGCTGTTGGAAATGATACCAGTGTCTTAACTTCATGCCCAGATGATAATCCATCCACCTCAAGGTTAACCCAAAGCGGTTCATTGTCTGAAAAGTTGACTAAGAGTATTGCAGATAGAAAAAGAAGACGACCATCTGAGGCACAATCTTGTTTGGATCAGAGCAGAAAGGATGAAGAAATCTCTGAGACTATGGCTGGAGCCTTGTTAGATATGGTTGCGGCTTGGAGGTCAAGGAGTACAATTGCCACAAAACGAAGTGATGAGAAATTTAGCATAACTAATTGCATTAAAGCATTGGATGAGATAGAAGACATTGAAGAGTGGCTCTATTTTGCATCTCTTGACCTCTTCGAAGACCCCACCCTAAGGAAAACCTTTATCTCTTTAGAAGGTGGCAAGATTAGGCTGACATGGTTGCAAGAGAAGTGTGAGAAACCTGTAATGACCTGTGTCTAAGGTAAAGGGTGAATCTTTGGCTGCTTTTGTAAGTGCTAGGATCTTGACTGCAATTGTTTAATCTTAGGGAGCTAGTTTGGTCAAACATTAGTTACATAGTACAGATTGATAGATGAGATGTTCTAGCTGTAGGGTTACCGATGTTCACAGGCACGTGTATATTTATGTAAGTTTGCAGATAGTGGAATCGTCCTTTTGCATGGGGCTACAACTGCACGTATGTGCATTCATTTGGTTAATGATGACCACAGTTCATCTTCCTCAACCGGTTTGGATCTGGTTGCCCCTTCTTCCAAGGGAGAGAGCTCGTCAGAGTCGAGAATCAGCTGAAGGGTGGCTTCTCTTCTTTATATGAAAGCAGCTAAAAACAGAGGAAACGTCACTAGAAAAGGTTAAAGAATCCTCTAAGTCCCTGTACTCTTTGTATATTTGGAATTTAATCTCTCTACTTTTCATATTTTAAAATTTAAGTCTAATTGTTAACGCCTTCAAATTCTTCTGTTAAATTCGTGGCTGTGATTTTTTTTTTTGTGAAAAATTACTTAAGTAACCATATACCAAAAAAATTGTTGTAACAAACTTAAATTTAGCAGAAAAGTTTTAACTGTGTTCACAATTAGGACTTGCATTTCTAAATATGAAAAGTTGAAGGGCTAAATCCCTTGAAAAGTATTTTGGGGGCTGAACGCAAAATACAAATAAAAAACAAATGTCAAATTCTATTCTATAAAAGGTCCCTTTGTAGATTTAGTTTATGTACTATAATTTAATTAGTTCTAGTTTCTTTTCGCATCAAATAATTTGAATGATATGAAATACTCACTTTGGTCAGATAAAATTTTTTGCATGAAAAGTATAATATTTATCTAATTATTAAAAAAAAGTTGATGTTTATATGTCATGTCATTGTATATTTAGAAAAAATAAGAATCAGATTTAATTAAATGATGAAATTAATGAACAAGAAAAAGAAATGATTAAATTATAATAAAAAATAAAACTACTAAAAACATATAGTATAGGGACTTTCTATAAAATTTGCCCAAAACAAATATAATTTTAATTTTCGGAAATCCTTTTGACTTTGGAGGCCCAGTTGGAGGCTGGTAATGGGGCTTGCTAATTTGGCAGCCCAAAATTCTTCGGAGCCTCACCCCCTTCCAAAGCTAACAACCTCCATCATCTGTTTCTGATTAGCTATTTTTAGGGTAAAGTGTCGCAGAAGCATAAACATAATTAGTGTTAGTAATAAACCTTTGATCGTTATCCATAATGATCACTTACTTTAAACCATTAGTTTAGTCGGCTATTGATTCTTCTTCTTTCTATATGATTTTATTTTCCTTATTAATCCTTATCCTCTTCAAAATGTTAGTATCTTCCCCCCTTGGAAATTAGAAAGAGTTTTGCTTTTCCCTAAAGGGCATAATAGGCAACAAAGTTTAAAAACAAAGCCGGACGTAATGGGGATTTGAAAACTAACGATAAGAATGAAAAGACTGTAATGCTGTCTCTCTCTCTCTGACTCTCTCTTCAATATTTTTTATTATTTTTCCTCAAAAGTCTTTTTCACTCTTTCTCTCACCGCTACCGCCGACTTCATAACGGTTAGCCGTCGTATTTTGGCGGCGCCGACTTTCCTGTTTCCCGGCGATCTTCTCCGAAAGTACTCTTTTATTATTTCCTCCTCAAGTGCATCGCTTTGGAACTCTGGTTTTAACTATCATTTCTGAGTTTAATAGTGTTGCGTTCTTGTTTGCTTCATCTTATTGAAAATAATCTAAGGTACCAATCGCTCTGCCGTTTCCACCTTCTTTTTCAGTGATTGGTTCCGCACATCGCAGTCGAGATTTATCTGACATTACATTGTTGAATGTTGATAACGATATTTTCTTAGGATCTTTTTTGGTTCTTGAACATTTTTAAAATTTTTTCCTGTATTTCCTATATATGATTTTCTTCAATTTTGTTATTTGTTTATTTTTTGAACTCAACGGTGTTTGCGTTTCTCTCGATGATTTCTTCGTTTTCACTGCTTCTCGGTGCGATTATGTTGCTTCAATTTTGAATACTTGAAATAGTTCCGTACGGTGTCCTATACTTTTGGGATCCAATTAGTGTTTTTAATTCTTAGTATGTTGCTTGTTGTGACTTGCGTAATAAGGAAGGTTTGGGGTTTGATTAGCTAAATAATTCTGGTTTCTGAACTTGGAACGTTACGTTACTCGTACTCCTTTGTTTGGTTAGTAAGGGAAAAAAAGATGATAAATTGACATCTAAGCAGGTTTTATGTTGTTTTCAGTTCCGGTATCTGAAAATTCTAGCTCAACTGAGTCTTTCCATAAGCTCTTAAGGGGATCTCTGCCATTAAGTCGTGAAAAGTAGGACAAAATTCTAGACCCTTTGGTATACCTTTTACTGGGTCGATTTATGGGGCCAAGAAAATTTTAAGTTCCAACCTGATTAGGCCTTGTTTGACTAGGATTATAACATATTTGGATTGAGAGAACTGATGGAATTCCTCTTCTTTTGTATTTCTTCAAGGAAATAAATAAAGAGGAGGAGAAACTTAGGTAACAATCTCTTTCTAGGTTTTCTTTTGAAGAGATTTGGAGATACTACAAACTATTACTAATTTTCTTTACTTTCGAACTCAAAGGTACATTTTCCATTAGAAATTATCACTTTCCTAATGTGCCATGGACAGTGAGGAAGTGGATTGTTAATCTTTTCAGGAATCTGGCTATGTATAGTGGCTGAAAGACAGGGCTAAATATAAATATTGTCTGTGGCTGATCTTTTGCTTTAATTAGCATATGTATTGACTGTTCTTGTTTTCTGGGATTGATAATCTTGATTTTGTTACTGGCTTTTAACCCTGGGAGTATTATCTTTCACCAGGGAATAGACAAAATGATTGGATCCTTTCTTACCAGAGGACTCGTGTATGTTTTACCTTACAACTGTTTCTGTTTTTCATTTTAGTTTTAATTTATTACTTTACTTGAAATTAATCTTTCAGTTTTGATTTGGCAGGATGGTTTTTGCCTATGCTTTTCCGGCATATGAATGTTATAAAACTGTTGAAATGAATAAGCCTGATGTTGAGGAACTGCGCTTTTGGTGCCAGTACTGGTAGTTATTCATTTGTTATTCATATCATTTCAGATTTTGCTAATTTTATGTAATTTCTTTTATTTCCACCCTTTTCTTTTCTGGTTTCAGGATATTGGTGGCTGTTTTGACGGTTAGTGAGAGAATTGGTGATGCTTTTGTTTCATGGTATGGAATCATTAAACAGAGAATTAGCACTTGGAATTTTTTGTGTGTTTTTCTGTTTCTCACTTTGCTTTTTTCTGTGTTGTCTTTTTTAGGGTTCCAATGTACAGTGAAGCTAAGTTGGCTTTCTTTATATACTTGTGGTACCCTAAAACAAGGGTAGGTGTATCAGTTTTAAAAACAAGGAACATTTACTTGTCCATCTACATGTTGATGTTTGCTTTAATTGCCCGTGTTTTCACTTTTGTCAGGGAACTTCTTATGTGTATGACTCCTTCTTTAGACCATATGTTGCAAAGCATGAAAATGAAATTGACCGTAACTTGTTGGAACTAAGGACTAGAGCTGGTGATATGGCAGTTCTTTACTGGCAAAGAGTTGCTAGCTACGGCCAGACAAGAATTTTTGAGATCCTGCAATATGTTGCTTCACAGTCAACCCCAAGACCTCACCATGCTAAGGTAATTACCAGATTATAACCAATTGTAGTTTGTGCTGCCTTCACCTACATATGAGTTCTTTTTGCTACAAACTTAATTTGATGAAACCAGAAATTGGATGCTATGTGAAAATGGTTGCCCTGGAGTTAGAAAATGGCCTCTCACTATAATGCATCCAGAACTCTATACAGATGTAATGTTTTTATATTAATTGAATGTCTTTAGCAATTGATTAATCTTTTTTTTTTTTGTTCTGATTTCTGTTGCCATACACGATCCTATCATCTTGAAGTTTTTCTTTTCTCCATAATTTCAGAATTCTCAGGCACAAGGAGATAGGGCTCGCCAACCCTCTGGTGTTCCAAACCGCCAATCATCTAGTAAAGCACAAGCAGCACATCCTGAGGCTGAAGAACCGCCTTCCCCGACATCAAGCACATTTTCAAGTCAACACTCAAAGGAAGTAGCTGAAGAGGTGGGACCTTCAAAGGTGCCTTCACAGGTGGCTAAATCAGCTACCCCATCAGCATCCTCAAATAACCAAAAACCAGATCCTGCATCTGAAAGTACCAGTCAGCCTGCAGATACCGAAGCAGAAGCAATGCAAATTGAACCAGTGCTGCCTTCTCCACGGAATGAAGGCACAAACCCTCCCCCGAAAGAGACTCTCATGGAAGAAAGCATTCGAGTCACACGTGGTAGATTGAGGAAAAGCCGTTCGGGAACCCGTTAAAATGATGGTATTAATTCCTTTTCTTTTTAGTTTACTGAACTAGCACTTGAATTGGTAGGCGTATCGTTGTTGACATTGATGTAAATTTCTCGGTCTTCTAGTTTCTATTTCATTCGTTGCTTTATTATTATTTTTCAAACAACTGCATATCATGGGGTATTGGGGCCAATTGATTTAAAAGTTAAATCTCTCCTCCCATCTCCATTCTCCAGAGTCTACAAGTACCGTTATTTGATGCCTTTTGTGGTACCCATTTGTTTGAAATTTTTAGTGCTTAGTTGTTTGGGAGTTGGTGAAAGAGAACTAAAAAGGTTTTAGGATTAGGGATGGAAAAATCCCTTTGGCAAGAATACTCTGCCTGCTGCATCGGTCTCCTTTAAACCACGCAGCTTTATCTTTTATGTAGCTTTGAGTCAGTAGATTAATTTAAACAAATTTACACCAAAGCTGATTAAGATGGACTTTATTCCTGCACAAAATTGAATTAGGTTGCATGTGTTAGGTGAAAGCATTAAGCACGTGACAGTGGCGATGAAAAGAGATCCTGAATTAAAGATTATTTAATTGCTACTAGAGAAAGAAAATGGTGTTTTATTTTTGTTAAATTTATGACAATAAGTAGCTTTGATTCGTTTTCAGTTTTTCTTTTCCGCTTCATCCTGAAAAGAAAACCTCATCACAAACTTTTACGTTATGAAAAAGAACGAAAGATAAAAAAAAACAGCAAGATTGATGCCAAGAAAAAGCAAATCAAAATGTGAATATTATTATGTACCTTAAGCTGTGAAGCAGCCCTTCTTAAGCCCATGGCGGAAACATGAAAAGAAATGGGCCAAATAGGTTCCAACTAGAAAGAAAGAAGAGTTTTTTAATGGGTTGGACTATGTAAACTTAATATAAGAAAGCCTGTACAATGTATCTTTTAAGACTAAAGTGTCAATATATGACTTCATGAAAACCCAACAACAATAAGTACAGAAGGTTCCCTTTCCTAAGTTAAATTAGGTTCCATTTGGTATTAGTTAAAAGATGTTTTGTCCAAAGAAGAACATTTCCATGATTTCTGTCCCCAGTAGCAGCAAAATCGTAAGCAATTAGTGACATTTTTTTTAAGTAAGCAATTGGAAATTTAATAACTTGCAAACTTATAGATATTAATTTCAGTAATTACAGAAGGGATGAAAAGCTGCTGACTTCCAAATGGCAAATGGATTTTAATAAAAAATAAAATTTGAAGTCGTCGTGAAAAAAGACATAAAGACAAAGACAATAGAGAGGGGAAAGGATCTTCGGCCCATGAGATGTCTATCCCAGAGGCCCATACATGACATGGACACTTCATCTGTAATATAATGAATAAGACCAATGCATGGCGGAAACACGAGTGAAAGGAGCCGCTTAACCCACTAGATACTTACCCACCAAATAACAATCAGAGCTGAAACAAAACGAAGATCAACCGTCAATTCTTGTAAGCCAGTTGTCTGTTGTGGAATTAAGCCATTTCACCACACATGGTTTGGAGGCAATGAGATCTATCTCCAACCAAACTAAAGGGGGCATATTCGTAATCCACACATAAAGTAAACAGCTGGTAGCGGGAAATAAAAGTAAAAATAATTATCTTTACTCATATTGGTATCTCGCTTGAAAATATATTCCTAGTGTCGGTGACCTCTGTCCTTGCAAGTAGTTACCAATTAATTTTTTTTTTTTTTTACGACTGTCCGATGAGAACACTTCTTTTGCTGCTTTGGAACCAGATCCAGCCGCTAGCATTTTGAACCCTGCATTTCTCTTTTAACACATCCATCGTTCAATGCGCTTGTTTTGATCTATAGATCTTAGGTTCGGAGTCTCTGTGTGTATTTTGGTGTGGGGGTTTTCAAGTGACAAAAATAGAATGGGGAAAGAATCAAAGTCGGGAGGGTGTTTGGGGTGGCTACTGGCGATAGTTATATTGGCTCTGGTTGTGGGAGCCATTGTTTATGCAGTGAAGCAGAAAATGGATCACGCCAATGATAATAAGCCATCTCCCGTTCCAGGTCCTCCAGGCGCTATTGACAAGAAGTATGCCGATGCTCTCAAAATCGCAATACAATTCTTTGACATTCAAAAATGTACCTTCTTTCACTTTACTCTGTTTTCTACTCTCTTGGGTTAAAATTTGCTTCTTTTTAAGGATACCCGTTAACCTATGGACCCTGATTTAAAGTAGCAATAATATTTAGTTACTTAATTTCATTATAGTATTAGCAATTTGCTACTGCTTTAATTTGGTATATAATTATATCTGAGATGGGGTGGTTGTTGTTGTTGCAGCTGGTAAGTTAGTGAATAATAAGATATCATGGAGAGGAGATTCGGGACTTAAGGATGGAAATGAAGCGAACTTGGATCTTTCCAAGGGGATGTATGATGCTGGAGATCACATGAAATTTGGTTTTCCAATGGCATTTACTGCTACTGTGTTATCATGGGCTATCCTCGAGTATGGAGATCAGATGGCGGCAGTGAATCAACTGGAACCTGCTCAACAATCTCTCAAGTGGATTACTGATTTCCTTATAAATGCTCATCCTAAAGACAACGTTCTCTATATTCAGGTTATTTTCTGTCTTTAACTGCAACCGACTGTTTTGATTATGCGTATGTCATTTGTACATGAGTCATTGCATGCACCACTGGGTTTTAAGTTTGTTGGTTTTCCCTTAGAAATTTATATTATGAAGTATCCAAATCGCTTAGGGCTTGAACCAAAGGTTTTAGATCAGGAGTATCTGGGATTTTTATTTTAGCATCTGCTTCTTAGTCTCTCTCCCTTATAGCTTGTTGTTTCTCATGTTGTTGTGATGGATTGCATTGAAAATATGACTGGATTGTATGTTAATGAGCATGCTTTTGTTCATAGTCTCATTTCACCGAGTGAGAAACCTCATGCCATTTCCATGGTTGTATTGCAAACCGTACTTGATTTGGAATCTAAATGCACAATCCTTTAATAAAAAAGCTGATGAAGTATACTTACATCTAACGTTTTTTTGTCTTCCAACATTATGGCAGGTGGGTGACCCCGACTTAGATCATAAATGTTGGGAAAGGCCTGAAAACATGAAAGAGAAGAGGCCTCTCACACAGGTGAACATAACTGTTCCAGGGACAGAGGTTGCAGCTGAGACTGCTGCTGCTATGGCTTCAGCATCTCTGGTGTTTAAGACATCTAACTCGGCATACTCAAGCACACTTCTTAAGCATGCCAAGCAACTTTTTAATTTCGCAGACAAATATCCAGCTTCTTATAGTGAGAACATCCCAGAAGTTGCTACATATTACAATTCAACAGGGTATGGAGATGAGCTCTTATGGGCAGCAAGCTGGCTCTATCATGCAACAGGTGATCGATCGTACCTTGACTATGCGACTGGCGAAAATGGGAAACAGTTTGCTTCATGGGGAAGTCCAACCTGGTTTAGCTGGGATAATAAAAATGCAGGAACCCAGGTAAGATTCCCTTTTAGCAAAATTTGAAGAAAGATGCTAGCCTCTCTTGTTTTTTTCTTTTACCTTCATTTTATAGACATAGACATGCTTCAAGCATTGTGATAATATAAGAAACCCCAAGTTCTTGAAAGTTGTGCACATTTTGCTAGCCTTTTGAGAAAGTAGTTAGAATTAACTTGTTTGGTGCTACATCTATGCAGGTCTTGCTTTCCAGGTTAAGCTTGTTTGGTGCCAAAGGAGTCTCTGGGAATTCTGGCCTTGGAAACTATAGGAGCTCTGCTGAAGGTGTTATGTGTGGTCTTTTGCCAAAGTCTCCCTCAGCCACATCCAGCAGAACAGATGGTAATTCTTCTTTAAAGCTAAGTAAATTGGGTTCATACTTGTGATATATAGATCTTTGATTCAACAAAAAGAAATGGGTTAAGGGAAAGTTCCTTATCAAGTAAAACGATTAACTCTAGTTTTACCAAATTGATTGGCTTGAGATTGGATAGCAGGGTATGTCTAGATTGCCAAATTCATACCCTAATTTGGACTGAAAATATTGCTTCCAGATGTTTATTTGCTTACTCCAGCTATTCTTTAAGGGGATTACACATGCCTCTCAGATCACTAAAGCTGCATATGAACTGAACTTGTTTCAAACCTTGGGATCACTTTTTGCTCACCGGTTAGACTTTCTGGTGCAGGTGGTCTTGTATGGATCAGTGAATGGAATGCTCTGCAGCACCCTGTTGCCTCTGCATTTTTAGCTGCTCTTTACAGTGATTACATGCTTACATCACAGACTGCAAAAATAACCTGTGGTGACCATTCATTCAAACCGTCGGATCTTAGAAAGTTTGCCAAATCACAGGTACGCCATTTATGTTGTAGGACAAATGTGTTGCATAAAAGAGGCAGCTGAAGATTTGAAATTTTCCTTGAAAAGTATTGATTCATATTTCACTTAATAATCATACTATAATAATATTTGCTTCCAGGCTGATTATGTATTGGGCAAAAACCCTTTGAAAATGAGCTTTCTTGTGGGGTATGGGGATAAGTACCCACAACATGTGCATCATAGAGGAGCTTCAATTCCAGCTGATGCGACTACTGGTTGCACCGACGGCTTCAAGTGGCTTGATTCAACTCAACCGAATCCTAATGTGGCTGTTGGAGGCCTTGTGGGTGGGCCTTTCCTTAATGAAACATACATCGATTCCCGGAACAACTCAATGCAAGCCGAGCCGACCACATATAACAGTGCCCTCATTGTTGGCCTTCTCTCAAGTTTGGTCACTACCTCATCTGCAGTTAAATCCTTCACCTAAAAGTAAAAGTAGCCATAGCCTGTAACTGATTACACATTTGTACCTAAATGCAGCTGTATCAATACCACGTTTCCCTATAAAACTTGTTCTTTAAGTATTTTGTTCTACACGGGTGAACTCAGATGCGGGTCGCCTGCACCAAGATTTTGTCGTATCTTAGAGGCATGCCCGCATCTTTTCTTTTCTTTTTTCCCAACTGGTGATTATGTGAGAGTTAAATTCCCTCTATGTTTCAATTATGTAGCAGAAGTGAAGATGAGAAACTTAAATTGTTACTCTTAATCCAAAATCCAGAGCAGAGTTATCATGTATGCTCTAATTCAGGCCATCATAGATATATGATCCAAGGGCTTGGGATAAGCATTCACATATTTTTCAAAGTTACAGAACAAATTGATTTTCGACATGTTTTATGTTTACCCAAAGCTGGAATGTTGCAAGGCAAAAGAGGTGAGACAGTGGCATAACAAAGGAAAATGCGATTGGGAGCCCAAGTATGGTATGGAAATGACCGACATGAAAAGGCCATTCATCAGTCACCACCGCAGGGGGTCCTAAGGGGTTCAGTCTTATCTACCGACAACCATCAAAAGCTACGCGTCGCCCAAAATTTGATAGAGAAAGTCCCACTCCCTCTGTCATCAGTCTCCACCACCATAACTTTCGTACTCACCATTTAGCCAACAGAGCAGTTTGTCCCCGGTCCTAGCAGTACGGTCAAGCACAGGTGTTTGTACCTTTTTTGAAAATTACCCAATGTACCCTCTGATCTATCCTTTCAAGTTTCAACCCCCCTTTTCTTTTTTTTGGTCAAAACCCCCTATTTACTCGTTGAAAACAATCTATGATGAATAATTATTGTGCCTAGCGCCTTGGCTATTTGCACGCCACTCTTACCTATCTATCATTAATATTTCAGGCACGCAATATTTGGATACTAACTTCCATGCAAGTACCATGTGGTTAATAGGAATCCAAGTATTTGCTATATCACAAGCTTAAAATTTAAGTTACAAATTGTGCTGTCATGGCTAAAAATTTAGCTTAAATCTACTTAAATCTACTTAACTACTATTGAAAGATTAGAATTTTGAATGAAATTTTTCTAAAAATTTAAAATAAAGTGAAAGCCTCTCAAATAAAAAGCAAAAAAAATAAATAAGAAAGTCATAAAAAAATAAAGAAACAAAAAGCGAACAAAAAAAAAACTAAACAGAAATGGCTCTATTTATAGTTGAGTTCCCAATAATCTTACGCTTTAGTTTAAATACGTAAGCGGCTGAGATTAAAGATAATCTAGAAATTGAGATTCTTGAACGGATTTTCTAAGATCCTCTAAGGTTACAAAATATTAATTATGATAATTCTAGTTTTATTAAGTGCTTCACTAGGTAATTAAGGCTTCAAGCTGATAAATTTCTTCACATGTTCTACGAATCGAGTCAGTTTAAATGTGTCAAATGAGCCCTATTTAATCAGCTAACCTTTATTGGACATTTTGTGTGCGTTTGTCAAAAATTTTGATCCACAGCCGTGATAGCTACACATTGCTAAATTAAGATAAAAAGAAAAGAGTGATTGGTGACTGGTATCAACCATAACAGAAAATAATTGGCATATATTTGTTGTTGTCGACTTGATCCTTAGAGTTGCATTTGGGAGCAGACTGGGAAGAGGATTTAAGGATTGTTAACCTTTGCTTTTTGGTCAGGCGCCGTTTACATTTCCGGAGAGAATTCTCAGAGCAAAGGAAATAGTCACTACTTACCTTTTACAAATTTTAAAATTATTAAAATAAGATTATTGTTAAGATGAAATGATTTTATGAAGTATTTTAAAAAAAAAAATCATTTGTTATAAATTTTAAAATTAAAATTGATAGTATAATTATATTATTTAATATTATGAATTATTTTATTATAATTATTAATATTTTATTTTTAAAAATGTTCTAATTCATTAAGTAATTTATTAAATAATGGAGAAAGGAGAAAGTTGAATACTAAATGAAATTTAGAAAAAAATTGCATAAACAATTTATTTTTAGATGATTTAATATTGCTAAGCTAAGCCTTAGACGCGATGAAAGTCCCATTTTGAGATTGGATCCATATGCCCTTTTAACACTCAGATGTAGAGAGCGATAATCGTTTTCTGTCCTGCTTCCAAATATATATGTTCTTACCTATATTAATAGTGAATAAGAGCAGTTTTTTTTTATTAGTAATGTGACACTATAAACAATATAGACTGTGTCGTCTTCTTTCTTAAAAGATAGGATTTAAAGCAAATACTGTTTTTGGTTTTGTTAATATGAAAGTTATCTCAATTCTAGATCAGAATTTATCAGTAAAGAATTGAAAGTGATGATTCGTTGAATAACTCATGATGATGGGATAAGGGGCAATGATTTAGTTTGGGGAAATGGATTGTTTTAGATGGTGTGGTATGGGATGTTAAAATTGGATTATTGATGATTCAAAAAAGTAGAATCAATACAAGATAATAAAGGAAAGGAAGAGAGAATATCCAAATGCAGGAGATATTGCAGTGTTGATTAATCTGCAGCTTCTGCCCTGTTTCCTTGTCCAACATCCCTATCCCTATCCCTATCCCTATCAATCTCTTTTTGTTTGAAAGCAATTTGTAACAACCCATCACTTCAACAAAGTAAAGCCATAATAAAATATTCACAATTAGCAATCACCGACTTGGGAAGGTAATAAAGTCACTCACACTGTTTGTCCTGGTCAGAATATTCTAATTAAATCAAACCAACAATACAAAAAAAAAAAAGAGGAAATTCACAGCATGATCCACAGCTGAATAAAAGAAAACTGTGGGGTTTTATGTGGTGCTTCCATCTACAAGGTGGTTGTTGTTGTTGTTGTAATCAGAATCTACGGTCATAAAATTGTTGATCATGTGTGAATGGTGGTGGTGGGGTCAACGAGCGATGTCAGATTTAGAAGTGAAACCCAATTGTTGCTCCATTTCCCAGCTGAGCTTGGAGGCCACCCCTGAATGTTTAGGTTCATGCTCCTGGTGTACGTCAGAAGAAAAAGAAAGAGGGTTAATGGAGGGCTGAGACTGTTGATCAACAGTGTTGCAGGTGGAGAGATGAAAAAGTAAGTATACCTCGAGCTTGCACATGAGTTCTTGGGCAGTTTGGGCAGAGACAATTATGTCACGGGCAGCTGGGGCTATGAAACCTTCATCCACCGCATTGTCTATGAATGATAAAAGCGAGTTGTAATACCCATCAACATTCAACAGTCCCACCTGTAATTTTCACCCAAAAATTACAATTTGGGCTTATTATAATATATCCACGTTTTTTGCATGTGAACCTCTCTAATAATTGTGTTCAAACCCAAAATTTGAAAAAGTTGGAGAAAAAGAGAGTAGATTACAGGTTTGTCATGGATTCCTAGCTGAGCCCAAGTGATCACTTCCAGGAGTTCTTCCAAGGTTCCATAACCACCTGTGTGTTGAAATTTCATCATCTCAATTATTAGTAAAGAAAAGTTGGTTGACAGTTATTTCCTACAGTTACCTAGGATATTGTAAGTTAAAATAATAGTTAATTACAGCAGTAAAGAAAAACGAACCTGGCAAGGCAATAAAGGCGTCAGCTTGGCGAGCCATTTCAGCTTTACGTTGGTGCATTCCTGACACAGCTCTTACTTCTCCTACTGTCTCGCCTGTGATCTGAAATTTTTTAACCCCACATTTCAATTTTTAAGATTAAATAGTTCAATTTTTTATTATTTATCTGCAAATAAACAAATGGGGCCCAAGTTCAGTGAGGTAGAATGTGGAGTTGTTTGAATCTTAAATTATCCTCATATGGGAGTTGAATACAAAACTTTTTGGAGGAGAAAGTTATCTAAGTTTCATGCAATGGCAGTTTTCACATGAATCTGAAATTATGTTTATTATTATTTACCTCTCTTGGCATGAGAGTCTTGGGAATTACCCTACAAGGAAATGGAAGCAAAGGGTTAGAAAGTTAGAGAAGGTTACTTGTGGAGGACAAGACCAGATATAATGAAAGAGAGAGAGAGAGAGGGGCATGGGTTACCCCAACACGTGGCGACCACCATCAAAGACAGCTTGAGAGACCAACCCCATCAAGCCAATGCTTCCTCCTCCATAAACCAAGTCAATGTTCCTTTCAACCTGCAGGTTTTATTTTATTATTAAACTTTACGTATCTAATTTAAACTTAATTCCTGAAATTACTCCATTTCCATATCACATCACACACTATTTTATTCGTTTCAGCCTTTTCAAGTTTTAGACTTTGAATTTATAAAATTCAAGCTCCAAGTTTTAATCAAACCAAAACAGAGCAAACAAAGGGTAGCTTTGAACTTCGGGTTATCAATATAATATTTTCTTTGCTCAAACTGGTAAAACTCTTGAATTGATACGTCCTTTACAAAAAAAGCTTTTGAAGCAAGTATTGCTCATTGTCTGAATATGATATTATTCATTAGGCAGACTAGACTTAAAATAATTGGGATAAATTGCTTGAATGCCAATTTGATTCAGACATACTGCTCGAACCTAGGAAGAGATGATGATGATGATTAAAAGACAAATGAGAAGGAACAAGGCTTTTGGTGTCCCTGTTTGTTTATGGAAAGGATAAGGTAAGGTAAGGAGGTTATAGTGTGTTATTGTACCAGTTGTTGGCCAAGCTGAATAGCAGCATGCTGGTAGCTAGGGTTCTTGCCTGGACTGCTACCACAAAAGACACAGACACGTCTGAATCTTGACTTCATGGAATTGGGTTGACGTTGTTGTTGTTGCTGGTACTCAAGGTGATGATGATGGAGGTGGAGTTGTTGATTTTCCATGATAGGAAAGCCTTCAAACCACTATGATTTTGCTTCAATTAGATACTTTGTTATTGTTGTTGAAGATGTGAGAAAAGATAGCCAAAAGGAATGGTATTTGTTGTGTATGTGTGTGTATGAGAGAGAGAGAGGGGAGAGTGAGTACTCAGTCGAAAAACCAAAGCCCAAAAGTTTAGGGTGAGGGGAATGAGAATTGGTGTCATTGGACCTCTTTTTTATATCAAATCAAATTCCCCCCCACCAAAAAAAAAAAAAAATGCCCCCACCATCCAACACAACACGTCTCCCCAACTTCTCATCTCGTGATATATTCCACCAAAGCAAATTTCATTACTGTAGCTGATGGTTGAGGTTGAGCTATCATTTTAATCCCTTGTCTCGTGGATTCAACTACGCCTCAATTTGCGACTCCATTCCCCATCACTTTACAATGCCCCTTCCTTCATCCATTTACCCCTCCCCACACCTTTCTTTTAAGTACCAAAAAAGGGGGGTTTAAATGGGAAATTTTATTGTGTCAATTCACTATTTATTATCTTCATCTATTTCCATTAGTAATGGATAAAAAAAATCAATAACATGCTGGAAAAAATAAAACCCATCTAAGAATTTGAGGTGAAATTTATGTGTCAAACTTTTTATTAGCATGATTGGATGACACTATTTTGAATAGATTAGTCTTAATTGGAATTATTCTCTCTTTTAAAAAAAAATTGATGTGACAACACTTTTATAGAGGAATTAAATGAAAGACAAAATGAAGTTAGCAAATCATAGCTAGACCACTTACTTTAAAAGCCAAAAAAAGGAAATCAAAATATTTTGGGCGAGGATCTAGGATTAAACAAGTAGGTAATCAAACATTATCTTAGATAAAACAGTGTCAACTTTAGCATTTGGTCTCATTCGTAGTTGTGGGGTTGGAGCCAATTTGGAAGTTAACCCTTGGAAAACAGTGGTGGCTGCACCGTATTGGGTTGGACCAATAATTTTTGAGGTAGAGATAGATATCTTTATATATCTGCTGTAAGGTTTGTCCTCTTATAGTAAAATGTCCTACAAAGATTAAGATTATATACCACACATCTACATCCCCCATGTTAATGAGTTACAATAATTCAATGATTTTAGAGACAAAAAATTGTGTGTTTGACAATGAAAACAGGCTGCATGCAACTAAGAGAGATCGGTAGTACAATGAAGGCATTAATTGTAATGAAAGAAATTACAATTTGATTGGGGATGATGACAATAGATTTGGTTTTAGGGAACAAATAATATCATTATTATAAGAACAAGTGGAGAGGGATCGGCACGTGATACCATGTATTCTAGTCTGTCCCACTTTGGGAATTATATGATCATACAGGAAAGCTACTTAGGAACCTTCTTAAATTATATATACATACATGCACATAAACTATATCTATGTACTCCTCACAACCAAAAAGAAGAAAATCATAAAATGAGAGATCACTAGTTTATTATATACTCTCTCGTCATCTCGTACATACGACCCATTGATGGAGTTGGATGGTCGGGACATTGGTAATTAAGTTTAGATGATATTAGTATCTCTCTCTATATATATATGTTTATGTGAGAAACAGCTGTATTGATGGTGGTCTTAAACAATGCACCTATGCTCGCTGTCTTAGATTGGACATAGACTGGGCCTTCCCTTTCACTTCAACTGGGTTTTTATCTTCTAATTTTTTTTTTTTTAAATATTGAATATACTTCATTCCAATTTCAATAGATTATTATATAAGCACTTGACTTGTGTAAATGAATATAATATACAACACTTGATTAATATAGTGCTATTAATGATAATACTACTAATTAATGCACAACCACAACAGCATGACTTAGAGAAACCCAACTCAAATATTGCGACTAATTTGGAGAAAATTAAAATTATTTGTTAAATAACAGAATAGCTCTTGGACACGTCAAACACTCAATAACCATAAGACCTTTCTATAAATAAATAAACAGAAACGAAGTCAGCATATGTAGCTCAAGGCTGAAGGGGACCCTGGCTGGATGGAGGGAAGATTCTCTCATACAAAATGGGAGGTCATTAGATTAATTATTTCAATACAGCGAATTACCATTTTTAATTCATATGGATCCCATCCAAATGAATTTGGTGTTGCCTACCCTCTCTCTCTATATTGCACTTTGGCAATGGGGTCAACACTCAGCACTAAGCAAAGCTATATGCCTTTTAAACATAGTTCCACAAGCTACCATAGTTGAGTTAAAAAGGTTTCCAACACTTACCCCTAAACAAGTTGATGAGTGGGAAATTTTTCATTTTTTTTAATGAATGAATTAAATGAGAAAACTTAGTGTTTAAATTAAACATGAATTGATTTTAATATTTTGCACATACGATGCTCAGCCATATGTATTGATAATCTTAATCTTATATATTAACGTACGATACCAAACGGTTCCTTTTGGAGTAAATAGTATTCTTCCCGTAAAACTTATAACCTAGGTTTAGTACAATAAAATACTATTTATTTTTCTGAAAATTTTTGTTAGCTTTATAATGAGACTGAAACTAAAAAAGTGTTTTTTTTTTTTAAATATATTTAACTAATTCATAAATTATAGGATGAAGTTTTAAGTCAAATCATGCATGAATATATATGGTTTGTCTTCTTAATCACTCAATAAGACACTCGAATCAAGAGACAAAACTTCACTAAACATAATACAAAACATATTAATTAATATTTTGAACCCTTGACAATATTATATAATCTCAATTAATGAATGATATTTTGACTGTTATTTTATTGATTTATCAGCTTGGAGGTTGTAACTTGTGAAGTAGTTTGAATTTTGATTTCTTAAAAATAATAAAGGAATTAAAATAAAAGAGGTATTGTAGTCTAATTAATTTTAAGTCATGAAATGATGGTAGTCGGACTCCCAAACAAATTAAAAGGAGGTCAGCAATATATAAAAGCAAAAGTTGAATTGTTTGAAATATAGGGGGAGATGATTATGCAAAACGCAAAAAGCAAAATACAATCGATTTCAACACTTTATAATTTTTTAATTTTTAATAAAATAACATGAAAATGGGATTTAAATAATCATATTTTTGAGCATGAGATAATCCTCTTAAAGCAAAGCATGAAGTATAAGCAAGTGGCTTAATTATCACGATTTAGAGTCAACATTTCTAAATTCATCATTCGAATGAAAGCAAATAATATTTATGGGTAAATTGACTGTTGCTAATACCCTAAACGCCGTCCATGTGTTTATAACTCCCCTTTTTGCTTTTCTTTTCCCCCAAACATTTCAAAACCGTGCTGTTGAATTCAATACTTGTTATCCAATTAACAGCTTTAATTTCCCATTTGGTTGGTGTCTCGTTAGTCTAACCAAAATATAATATTTATATAGCAAAGACATCGGATTAACTATCTGTTTGTTTTTCTAATTAATATTAATTTACCTTTCAATCTACCACTGTCCACCAGCAATGGACAAACATTGTTTCTGGGTCATTTCCATTTAAATAAAAAGGAGGACTGTGTGAGGGGGTTGGGTGTTTTTGACTAATACTTTTATTCATCAAAAGTATTATTTAAGAACTATAGTAGTGATTATGACATGATTATTAGTTTTGATAGTGTGGTTTAAAATATAACACTTATCACCCCCCCCCCCCTTTTGATATTTTGGAAGGTGCAAGAAGAAATAACCTAACGCACCCTAATCAAAATAATTAATGCATGGTTTTAATTTATCATTGTTTTGGAATTTGATGTATTGGGCAAAGGCACGCTGCTGCTGACACCACAGCACGCCAATCACAATGTTTATTTTGGAATTTATGTCATCTTTTTGCTTTAAAATATTATTTCCCAACTCAAATCTCTTTAAATAGAAAATATATTTGGCACCGAGGGTGAAAGTTTTGTACTCTAAGGTGATATATGTTATAGAAAAAATTAAATTAAAAAAATGATAAAAAAATATCATGAAGGTAGAAGTCAAATTGTATTTTGGTCTTTCTTCTTAAAAAATATGTAAATTAATCTTTGTATGTTAGATAAAAGAGTAAGTTTTTCATTTCTATTGTTAAAAATTGGTATTTATATGTCATCATGAAATACACGTGGCACATCAAGTGTCACTATCTTATCATTCTGTCAGTCATGCTTGTTTTTAATAGTATAAATGGATAGAATTTTTAAGAAAAAGATCAATTTGATTTTTGATCTAATACACAAAAGACTAATTTACCCATTTTTTGAGTAGAGGAATAAAATACAATTTGACTCTTAATATAAAAACCTTTATAAAACTTTTACCAAAAAAGTATATAACAGTATTTAAATTCTACTTGTAAATTAAAATATTCCACCAACAATATAACAAACATCATCTCATTTGATTTGTTTTATTTTCGTGCTTTAATCATAAACTTGTATTCATTTGATAGAGGTTCTTTTCAACAAAATATCTCGTGTCTCTCGTTTCAAACTGTTTATATATATATATATATAAATAATAGGTACCGTTATCTTATTTAATGATGGAAATTTGCAGGAACTTGCTCGCGCGCGTTACATGCATGCATCTCCCTTGTCTGTAATTTGGTAGCTAATACAGCCACCCGGAACTGTAAGGGTTTCCATTATTATGATTATTATTTTTTACATTAACTAATGATTGAAAGATGGAAACAATTGCAAATTGTGACATTATTACTCTCGCAAAATACGAACCATGATATATATTTATATGTGTGTCTTTTAGAGGCATCTAATCCAACTTTTATTTTCTGCCCTAAATAAAAATGCTGTAAGAGAAGACACGTACATGGCTAATGTCTGGCTTCACATCAACCACGACGACAAAATAACATGTCGCGTCTAAAATTGCAATCGCAATTTGCTCTCCCACTAGTTTGAGACCAATTCAATTTGTAAGGATTATGGAGGGTTTCCCATATATATATATATATATTATTGTTCTATTTATGGCTAAAACGATGCACAACTTAAATAGCTTTCTAGTTATGGCACGTAGCGTAGGCATTAGCTAATACCGTCGTCACTAATGACTTCATTAAACGTAATGAATTGATTGGTTGGGTTGAAAACCCAAGTAAACAATTAAATTAAGTGGCATACTTTGTAACCTTGTTTTGCGTAAATAATAATTAACTTTCTATTTTAGACTTGAAACTAAGAATGGCTAATTACTTGCTTATTTGTGTTTTAATCTTATAATTAATATTTTTGGTTCACCCAAATATTCCATGGGATTTAATCATTCCACTGAGATGCACAAAAAGTAATACTGTGTAAAGAAAAGAGCTCTACTTTTGGGATTTGGGGTATTATTCCTTTTATCAAATGAAAATAACAAATCAGAGAGAGAAATTGTAAGGATTTGAAATTTTGTTGGGAATTTATATTTGTTTGATAATACATAAAAATAAAATATAGGGAAAAGAAAAAGGCAAAAGGGAGGTATGGTAATTTGAATATAAATATGAGTATAGTCTCATCCATCCAAATGAGACTGAACTCACTCTACTTTAGTTGTCTGAAAAGTGGACAATACAAACCTAACGACATCGCTCTCTCTCACTCACACGTGTTTTATCTAAACCCCACACCTTTATTCTTTTCTTTAACCACACGCCTAATGCCTAGCCTACTTCCCTTCAACTCACCTCACTTAATTTCAACATTTACCAAGATTTATCATTATCATTTTTTAGAGTTTTTATAATAATTTAATATTTGTGAATATTTGAAAATAAAATTCCATTATTTTTTTTAAGCTTTTTGACTGATGCTTCTAACAAATATCATAGAAGAAAGAGCAAGAGACAAGTGTTTGGTATTTGATTAAGTGGAATTTAAGTACAATTCATGTTTTGTATTTAATAAATGGAAATATATCACACAAATGTTATACAAAGAAAAATGGCAAAAATAAAATAAAATTTGTGAAATCTTTTATAATAATAATATATTATAGTGAAAGGGTTTTTTTTTTTTAATTAAATGAAAAATAGTAAAAAAAAATAAAATCAATCGTCCGACCATTCGGCGCTGCACACGTGCAGTACATGAATGCTAACATATTCATGTAATGAGCGCAATTATTTGAGTATGAGAGGCTTTTTTCCATAGACTACTTTTTTAGAAAGTGTTTCGTTCTCTTTTAAGGGACCAATGTTGCGATCTCATTAGCAAAAGGCCGAAAAACAAAAGCATATACTGTTTATAAAGCTTCCAGCATCAGTCAATTTTTCTCCCTTTTTTTTTTTCTTTGAAAATAAGTTATTCATTTTCTTCAATTAAAAAGATTTAATGAATTTTTGTATGATTAATATATTATTTATGTTTAATTTACTGTTTATAAAAATTTATTCTTTTTTAACTTCATATTTTTTAATAATATAATCTTCAATATTCGAATTTAAAATTTTTTTAAAAAGAACAATATCTCTTAACACTACAAAAAAAATAATACTTAATATAATTTTTTTCTTAGAAGATTGAAAATATTGAAAAGTAGAGTAACTTCTTTTTTTAATAGTATGATAACATAATATGTTAATTAGTGGATTAATATTTAATTTGACTTTTCAACTATGATTAAAATATCATTGTGGTACTTATAGAATTTTTCTAATGATAATCTAAAAAAAAAACTTAAAATATCAATATTTTCTTCTAAAAGAACCTAAAATTTCATAATTTATTTATTTTAATTATTAAAAACATATTTTTTTAAATTATAATTATGCAAAATAAAAATTAAAAACTCATGATATCCAAAAAAAAAAAAAAAAACCCTAAACAATCACTTATGTAAAGCTCTAAAAATGTCAGAATCTCAACTTGACTGAAGGTGGTGATTTGATGGCAATTTCATCATTCTATATCCTTAAATACAATGCAAGTCTCCTTGATGCAGTCTGATTCTTAGATATGCAAAACCTTTTGCAGAGTAGAATCTTCCTTTGTTAAATGCAAGATTTCTTATAGTTATGCAGAAATGAAATTGATGTTTTTCCATTTAGTAGTTATGTTGATATAGGGTCTCAACAAGGTAGGAGGAGATAATGGAGATAAGATGACCGGTTTACTTGTCACATATAGAGAGTCTGAGAAGGAGGTTGCTAACGGAGAGAAGGGAGGAGATGGAGGACAAAATAGGCTTTTCACTTACGTCTTTTTGGGGAGGAAGAAGGGTCTTTGTATCTCATGCTCTAGAATATATATAAGTGGGTGTCTCTTGTTTGGCAGTTTCATGTAGTCAATAACATGAAAGGTAGATTTGTCCATGTGATCAGTCAAGTGACAAGGTCATTACAGGTCAATTGTATTATATATGGTACTATGTGATCATGTTTTGATATTCTTTTTACTAAGGTTGTACAAAGTTATTGTGTTAAAAAAATCCCTCAATGGTCTCTATAAAAAGTTTATAATGGGTTGTTTTTGTCAAAATTATTTTTTTGAAAACGGGGTTGACTTTTATTTTAAGAAAATGAAATAGGAGTCGCTACCAATCTATTTTTTTTAGGTGTGATCTGGTCACCTTGTGAATGATCGTTTTAATAAAGCGTTTTGATTTACTAAAATAACAATTTTGGTCTACAAAGATCGAGAAAACGGGTTTGGGAGTCGGTCACGTACGATGAAGGATTAGCACCCTCGTAACGCCCAAAATTGGTACCTAATTGATTAATTAATGTCTTAACGTCGAAAGTTGAAAACTTGAAAAGAATTTAAAATTCGATACTTTTTTTATTAATGTTAATTTTACAAAAAAAATGTTTGGATAAATCGAAGCAGATGCTAAAAACCTTTTTATCCCGAAGTAATAAAATGTCACATCCAGTACGTTAGGACACGATATTTTAAACCCTCGAGAATAAGTTTGTCTTTTGATTTTCAAAACTCATGCATTTTAATTTTAAAAGGATATTCAATTATTTAGGTTAATCGAGAAAAATCGAAACCCAATAAGTTAGGGCACGATTTCTCGAATTTCTAAAATGAGAATATTGCCTTTATTTTTATTTAAAATTCATGTATTTTAATTATTTAAAATGGTATTTGATTATTTAGATTCAACGAGAAAAGTCGAAACCCCGTAAGTTAGGGTATGATTTTCTCGAGTCTCTAAAATTCGAACATTGCCTTATTTTAAAAATTTCCTTTTTCGAATGATACCAAGTGTTTTACTTAAACGAAATATATATATATATTATTTTAAAACGATGATATGCGAATAAAATTGCCACGTAAATGACAATGAATATACTAATAAGAACGATTTACGAGAGTAGCATTGTGTACACTATTTTGATAATATGGACAATCAAAGATAAATGAAACGAATAATAACAATGATAATAATAACAAAGAATGCATATGAAAGGACAATACCAACTAAAAAAAATAAAGACAAGGGCACAAATAAAATAAACACATGAATAAATGTAAGAGAAAGTGGTTTATAAAAAGAATGAAAATAAGGAACCCAAAATAAAATTATGAATGAGATTAAAGGTATAATTTGTGACAAAGTATATAAATAAATAATAATAATAATAATAGATAAAATAATAATAACAATAAGAGTCATAAATGTACAAGTAAAGAAAATAAATAATATAATTTTTAAAAGTATAAAAGGAGGGTAATACACAAATGGATGAATAATAATAAAATAAAATGGTAATAATAAATAATGAAAGAAAATAAAAGGAGTGAAACGACAATTAATAATTGAATGCAGGAATTATAATTAATATAAGTAAATAAATAAGTGAATAAACAGATGATTTAAAATAAATAAAAAATAAAAATGGGCTTAATTGCAACTTAAATGGAATTAAAAGGAAAGATTGAATAAAATAAATAATAAAGGGGTTGAAATGAAATGCGCAAAGGGAATGGGGGTTAACAGGGAAAATATTCCCAAAATTCTGAACGCCCTTTCCCTTTTAACCAATCGAGAGACCAAATTGCGCAAAAAGATAAAATAAAAGGGCCAAATTAAAAATAAAATCAAGTAATAGGACAAAATTGAATGGTAACGAAAATTCGGAAGGATTAAAACAGAAATTATCCCATCCATTTCATAAACACTCGGATCTAATTGGCGGGTCGGGTCAACACACGGATCCTAGACGAAACGACGCCGTTTTGGCGTCTAAACTTGAACCTCAAAACGACGCCATTTCTTGTGGGTATAAAAGCTAAAAATTTTAGGAAAAAAACATTCTTCCTTTATTTTTTTCAAAAAATATCTGAGAGCTTCCTCTCTTTTCTCTGCAACAGGCCCTATCCGGCCTTGATTCCGGCTATCGGCCGTCGCGCTGGCCACCGGTCACTGGCGGCGGCTAGAAAACACCAAAAAGTCCCCCTTGCTATTTTAACCCTCCTGAACCTAAATTCAGGCCTGAAATTTCCAAACCCCTCACGTAAACAACTCAAAAGCTAGAAACCTTTTCGGCTTCCGGCCACTTTTCATCGGAAGTGGCTACCTCGGCCGTTCCCGGCGACGGAGCTCTATGGTTTAGTTCTCTCTAAACATTTCCTTTTGTTTTCCTCTTTATTCAATATTTATTTTGCTTTCAAAAAGAAATAAAAGAAATTGAAGTAACAAAAGAATCACCTTTAGCAAATTGCTTCTGTTTTTTTTATTAATATTTCTCTGTAAAAATCATAAAAAATTTGTTTGTGGCTTTTTATATCCGAATTTTTTTTACAATTTTTTTATTTTTTTTTTGCCATATTTTTTCTTCTCTGTGCTGTTGTCCTTGTAGGTACGAAAGCCAGCTGTGGAGGTGCGAAGGTTGACGTGGCGAGGTGGTGGCGTACGGCGGCCGGGGGCACACTTGGGAGAAGTGGCGACGCAAAGGGGCTAAGGTTTCTGCCTCCTTTTTGGTTTGCTGGAAATGGTCTAGTTTTGGGCCCTTTTGGGATGCTAGGGTTTTAATCTTGTTGGGCTTGGGTATTGGGTTTATAGATTGGGTGGTGCTTTGGTAATGGACTATTAATTTTTTGGACATTTTATTTATTTGGTTCGAGTTTTTGTTTTATTTTTGTGATTTGGGCCCAGGTCGAAATTGGGTATAACAAGATCAATTAATCTTAGATGGTGGAAGACCGGTTGATGAAGGAGGAGTTGAAGATGCATTTGAAGATAAAAACGGTAACAGTGAGATATGTGTTTAGATTCAAATACAACGGTAACAGTGAGATGAAAATAAAAACAACCATTAAAGATAATCTAAAGATTTATTATATTATTATATATTTCAATATCTTTAAATATTTTATTTTTAAGTTTATTTAAATAATGAATTAATTAACTAATTATATTATTTATGATTATTTTAAATAAATAATAAAGTAAAACAAAAGTAATTAAAGTATAAATAAACAAAATTAAAATAATTACAAGTTAAATAGTAAAAAGAAATGATAAGCAAGATTATTCTCGTGTAAATAGTGGGTCTCCATATTCCTCCATTCAACATCAGAATAAATAGATAAAAGAACAGTAAAAGCAACTAAATTAGGGGACACCCAAATTGAGTTGGAAGAGAAAATATATATAAAATTATTGAAAACCCTCATAATAGCTGATTTATTTTTATTTTATCTTTTTCAAAGACTGTAACATTGGGACAAGTTCCAATAAACCCAGCAGCCCAACATCATAAATACCAAAAATCAAAATTTTTTATCTCCCAACCAAAATAAACATCTCTTGAAAAAGCTGGCATTAATAGCAGGAGAAGCAATTCCTTATCTTCTACCATCCCCAGAAAACAAACAAAAAAACCCTTGTACTGTTGTGTACGGTTATGGATAGACGTCTTCAGATTTCATTTGCTTTTCACAATTACTTTACGAGAAAATCCCAGGCAAAAAAATAAAAATAAATCTAATCTGAAAATTGCTTGAAAGCACAAAGGAATAGAAATCACCTTTAGGCCTTCCTTCTAGATAAAAAAAACCCTAAGGCCGCTGCAACCACCGATCATTGTACAACAAATTCAAAAATCAATATCAAATACGAGGTCTTCCGGTGGTTCCACTCAACTCAAGCTGGTGTTGCTGGGTTACACCCTTCCTATCTAATACAGAAAACGGGTTCCCTCCCTGTTGTTGATTACCCCTTTGATGTTGCTTAGCCCTGCGTGGCTTCGTCCCTCTTTGCTCATGAAGAAGATGAGGACGAGGATAAGGATGATGAAGAAGAGGGATAACTGCGGAGCCATTTAGGCTGCCTTGTGGAGCCATTATGCCACCACACTGCGGATAACTGCGACTTAAATTTGCCTGGTACCTTGTATTATACCTCTGCTTTTTACCACTTAGATAAGAAGGATATGGTCCAGGCACGGTTGAAATTTGTGCCATAGGACTGGTTATGAGCCTCACTCCATTCTGATGATTTGGAGGGTAATGCAAATAACTTCCAGGAACACATATAGGATAGGGATGGTAAATCTGGGCATTGGGAAAATCGAATGGAAGATTCTGAGATAAAGGGTAACCTGCACGAGAATCATGTTTTGGAGGAGCCCTTCTAGACTGTTTCTGAGATCCTGCACGAGAATAATCTTGTTCAGAAGGAGCCACTACAGCCTGTCCCTGGTTCAGAGACCCGTTATTTACATGGGAATTGAATGGAGGAATATGGGGAGCAGTGGCAATTGATGGTGGTGGAGCCTGCACATTATTACTAAACCCAGTGCGATCCACTTTCAACTTCAAGCTATTAGCAATAAGCCTGTGAGATGCCTCCCCAAGCTTACGGCCAGAAATGGATCCAGGAGGGTTATACCTGAAATGAAAAAGATACCTGTAAACAGCCAGTATATAGTTTCCCGCACTTAAAGTCAAGCACTATAGCAAGTAAAAAGGAAGTTCCAGAAACTAATATATGTATATATATATGCAATATTTTGAACAATAACCTTTCCACTGGACTTTTGAGCATTGACCCTTCCACCAGATGCCGAGCTGCAGCAAACCTTCCATTCTGAAAAGGTCTCCTCCCAGAATCTTCGTGCCATAACAGAGGTTTGGGTTTTAAATCACTGACTTGGATCATCTGCAGCACAATGTCAACAACATCAAGAAAAATAATACAACAAAATCACCCTTGACAAGAATTTATTTTCTCATTCATTGAAGGTTCTCATACAAAAAAGTCATCCTAACTTCCTTTTCTCTTCGCGAGTTTTTGTGGACAGAAAAAAGCCTAATATTGGTTTTTAACTAAAATTGGCTTCCTGGGTAACTTTGCTCGAGGATATTGCAAACAAGCAAGTGGAAACTATTCCCCCAAAGGGGCACCAATAAAGATTCCAAAAGTTCTTGATCGTGAAGCAAGAAACGTTTTGAGGACTATGTTTTAAGTTCCCAAGGTTCAGAAGAAGACGGTTTCAGTTGATCATATTTCATTTTAACAAAGTTAGAAAATTAGCTACAACTACAATATTAGGTCACATTCAGAATAATTCAATGACTTGATCAATAGATATGTCAGATGCTACAATATTTCTTTAAAAGGGAGTTTTAACAAACAATTAAATCTACAATTAAGCAGAGAACTAAAACTGCTCTTTACCTTAGGAGGGAATATAACCCCAGCTGGAGGACGAGGGATATGTTTATGAGCTTTCGGGGTTCTATATATGCAACATCTGGAAAGCAGACAGCCACATATCATTAATGAATCTTTATTAAACAACCAGTCCCATGCATGATTAAATTGAACTTACATGACTTCATTGGCCAATATATCTTCCATGTCCTTGATGGGAGACCTGAATATAGGAGGATGAGTGTCTCCAGCACAAGGGAATATGTAACCATTCATCCCATCACTGCATGCATGCCGAACCAAATCAGAAGAAAAAAGTGGGACATACCTTAAATTTACTGTTAGCATGCAAAGTATTCAAGACAGTTTGAATCCTAATTATACCAAGAGACCACCATATAAAAAAAGGTATGCTGAACCATTCGTGAACATCTTCTCAACACGAAAACAAATGTGTTTATAAACAGAAAAAGCAGCACACCAACCAAAATTAAGATTAAGAGGAAAAATATTATAGTATAAAACACAACTAGCCCAACAACAACAACATGATAAATGAGCCTGTAGCTTCTATCATTGCTAACAAAAGGAAATACATATATCAGCACTATTTTTCCGGTCCAAAAACTTGCAATTTAAATGTGTCATGAAGGGAATACAATCAACCTAACAGAGAGCTCATCAAGCAATTCAGAAGTTATAATAGATTTACAGCACATAAGGCAAAATGAGAAAGCACGGAAAATTCCATAATTGACAACAGAAGAACCACAGCAGCCTGCAGAAAGCCATATCTAAATCTCCATACTGACAGGAGACCATGAATATACATAATTCCTAGTGCCAATTAATATAATTGATTAAACTGCAAACATTTCCCACCATAAGTTACAAGTTCCCATTAAATCCTAGCAGCATTACAATGAATTCGAAACAAAAGATTAGAACAATGGGTTCAACAGACTACCTTGCAACAATACCAAACAGCACATGGAACAAATTATCAAACAAAAGGGAAGACAGGCATAGTCTAGCAATATGAAAGTAGGATGATTAAGGCTTTCCTGCACAAACCTCAAATCTGGTTTGACTTCCTCAACTTCAACCTGTTGCCTTTCTGTCAATCGTTTACAATGATTGTCAAGAGAAAAGATTTGTTCTGAGAGACGATGTGATGCTGCCACAAAAAGCATGTCACACATTGTACTGTTTCGTCGAGCTTCTTCCTCCTGCATAAGTTCGTAGAATTTAGAAGACAGAGAGAACACTTTTTCGAAAGAACAAATAGATAATTAACAAAAGAGAGAGAGAGAGTAGAAGACACGCATGAAAATGATGATTATAGTGTCCTACCGTCAAAGTGTGTTCTATTTTCGCAACCTCTGTTAGAAGGCGCTCTTCATCAATAAAAGGCAATTTTGCAATACCCTTCAGGAAGCAACAGCAAATAAATCAAAATCCTTTGAAAAAATAACATTTGGCATACGATACTATGCCTAAGTGAGAGTAAAAGATAAACCTACCTGCCAAGAAAACCGCTTTCCATCCATGTCAACTTCAAAATCTGATAGAAGAGTGAGTTCAAATTTCAAATCTTATGGATGAAACCAAGACCTACACATAATGTTGTTTGTTTTGCAAAATTGCGTACCAGTTGGATAAAAGTCAACAATGGGTGAATTTGGATCAGTCATCAATTTCCTATACTGTTCAGGAAGTGCATGGGAACTGCAATGGAAATATATTCTTAGTATCTTACTGGCTCAGAAACTTACAAGGAGAACAAAGATGAAACAAGGAACAGTACCTCGCAGCAGGAAAAACCCCCAATAACTGATTAAATGGTTTGAAAGGGGAACCCAGCTCAAACTGAATATTTAGCTGACCAAGGTCCTTTAAATCAGATGCAAAGGGTGCATAATGATAAGGATAAAACCTGAAACAACAAAATCCAGTGGCAGCACAGTGAGCACTGAGTACTAAAAGAATGACGCTTATCAAAGTAGAAAGATGAAATCCTGTCAACAGATCATTCTCACCAAAACTAAGTACAGTGAGGCAGAAAAGAAAATCAACTCAACAGATCCAAAAAGGAATAAGACGAGTGGTTCTAAGCACAAAATGATAATATCCAACCAAATAACTCAAAAATAGACCACAAAGTGATTAGTATCAGAACTTACAAAATACCAAAATCACTGACCCCAGAAAAAATAAATGATGGAAACAAGAACAAGCAAATAGAGAGGAATACTGTTATGCGCCTTGGCGTAGGATCCAGTCACAGGTCTAGACGAGAAAGAATTGTTGCTTCGACCTATGGTTACTCAAAAGGCAGATTCGTCCTTGACTGAACCCCCTCTCAAAATAACGTTTCTTTTGACAGAATAATTGCTTCCCCTTTATTTCATATTGGCAGCCTTTTATAGACTGTTAATAACAAAGGAAAGTGTCCTAATTGACATAAAACATAATTCCTAACTTAGAGTTTATGAAGGAAACAAAAACCTAATATAATAGATAAAACAAGTAAAACTAAAACTCTTAGTAAAACCTGATATAATAAATAAATAAAACTAAAAACTCCTATTGCAATTAAAGCGTCCATATCAAATACATTCCAAAAGAAGTGTTCATATAAACCATTCCATGACAGAAAAAGGCACAAACAAAAAAAGCCCGCTCAAATTTCCTTTACAGCCAGTGATAGAAAAAAGAATAAGTGTATTAATGTAAAAGAAACTCACCATCTCCAAGAACAAACCCCTTCATAGTAGTAATGCATGACCCAGCATAGACCTTCTGTGAACTTCAAAACCTACAAAAAAGAAGCCCTAGAGTAAGATTATCAGATAAATAATTCAAAACATAACATACATCATCCTCAAAAAAATTAACTCACTCACAACATCTTTTCGTGTTGTTTCCATTTCTTCAGGAGTTTCAGCCAAAAACTTTTCTTGATAATACCTTTCCTTCCACCCTGGCTCTCCCAGTTTAATCTGACAGGAGCAAATAACCAAGAAGCAGCCAAGAATAGGATACTTAAATCATAGACAAAAACAGCAAACAAATTCTGAGAGGAAAAGGAAGAAACAAAGCAACAGAGGTTGTTATATCCAGGGTGCATGCTACATCCAAGCATGCATGTATTTTTTTTGGGGGGGGGGGGTCAATAACCAAGCATGCATGTAACTGCCAAAGCAGGAAAAAGTATTATGAAACTAGGTCAAGCACATTAAATTTACATACGACTAGAAATCAATATGAATTATTTTCAACTTGAAAGAGATAAGAGAAATAGATGCAGCATACATTTTGAAATTTGAAAGTACAAATAATTTCTAGTTGAGTGACTGATCTGACTACTGCCTAAACCCAAAATATCATTAGAAACTGGAGAAGAAAGCATAAATTACTCGTGAATAGATAACATCATGTTCAAACCTTGTCTTCCTTACTATCTTTGGAGTTAAAAACATCAGTTTTGTCGTGGATCAGCTCCTTAAGTTTTGCTTTCAATTCTTCTTTGTTCTCGAGCATCTGATGCAAATGGAAAGAAAGAAACCAGTGCCATTAATTTTATGTAACAACAGTCCAATAAAAATATATATCAGGATAGTGAAGACTCCCATAATTCCTCGCCAATATGGCTCATACCAAACCATATGTTAGCCGATATGAGTCCTAAATAATGGACTAAGATATCACAATTACATTAAGTGTCTCTCCTGAAGCAGGGAAAACGTACATCTGATTCAATACTATCCTCTGCTTCGACAATAGCAGCATCGATAGTGACCCCTGAATTTAAACGCCGCACTTTGTGTGGTCGACCGGAGGATTCATCACCATTTGACTCCATTGTCGGCTGAAATGGTGCAGGTGAAGAGCCAGAGGCAAGACAGGAACCGTTAAATCTAGTAACTGGAACAATAGAATCAGGTTGAACTTGAGGCTCAGCATCATCTCCTCCTCCAGCTTGTGCTTTTCCACGCTTGATTCTTTCTTCTTGACGCTGTATAGTGCAGCATAGAACAAATTACCATTGAATTCATTCATCGGCTCAAAGGCTGAGTAAAGAAGTAAAGTTCATCTATAATACATACATTCCAAGAATCCTCAAGTCAGATGATAGATGCCCATAAACAAATGGAAGAGTCAAATGAACTATAACCTAGTTTAAAAACTATAAACTCTTAAATTGCTGCATCCTTAACACAAAAGCTATTCAACTACCCAGAGTTAATCTTGCCATCAAAGAATAAAAATGTAATACGCAATTTCAGGGTTCAAATCATGATCATTTATAAAAGTTTGGTGATAATCACATTGGCAGCACAAGAACTGAAAGAGGATTGAAAACATAAAAAAAAAAAATGCAACAAGAAATACCAAACTACAAGGCAAGATCCCAACCATTTTTAATTAAAAAAGACCATGAGCAAGTTTCCCAGAAAATTTCGAATCATGGACAAAACCTGAACATGAATGAAAATTTGTTTTAGTTAAAAAGAATCATATCGATCCTGAACTCAACAAACCTGATGCAGTAGTGCTCTTTTCCGGAATATTTGTTCTTCATAGGATCCCACAGCCCGTATAAAATGCTCTACCCGGCTCAATTTTGGCTGAAATAGAAATCATGCAGTCAAAAGTATTAGTCTATCAGATGAAATTCAATGATTCGAATAATACCTACCAGACAGAAATAATAGAGTAACAGGGACCTTGCTTCCATCTGTCAAATAACCACCCATTCTTCTAAATTCCTTCTTGTATACGGTCAATAACAAGTCAATCGCTCCCTGTTAATAAACAAATCAAAGAGGTAAGGCTTCCTATTCAAACCTCAATTTTATATATAAAACCTCAAATTTCCATTCACAAAATCATAACAAAAATATAAGCCAACTGTAGATTAATTACACCAACCATATACAAACCTCTCGAATCTCCAGTGTAGGCATATGAGGTAAGAAATCATTGCCAACAAAGAAGCACATGAATATAAAATCATCCACAAGACGTTCTAAATCAATTTCAAAAGGAGAATTGCTGATTCTCATCTCATGTTCTAGATATTCCCTGAGTGTCCATATGTTCAGAAACTGCAACGAAAGCAAATAACAAGTTGTAATTTATCAAAATATTTTATTGTCATTGTTTCAAAGGTATTCATTTGAAAAATTAACCTGGTATGGCTTTCTGGCAACATTTCTTCGATCACCTTTCTCATCAAATTCTCCAGACTTCCGCTTTGCCATTCCATCACATTTTGTAGCTATATGGCCCATCTGACCACACAGGAAACATTTATCTTCTCCAGGGGTGAAGATAATCTGAAAGTTTTCCATGGAACCTGTTACTTTTGGCCAAAGGGAACAAGATAACAGAAAGAAAAACCATTCTTCTGAGAAAAAAAATCATTTAACTTGTAACATTTTATTCCTATAAATGTGTAAAGCCTCAGATAGAAGTGAAATCCAACATATCTGCAAATAAGATGCAAATATCGGCAAATCCAAGATGGGAACATAAACCTCAAATTTTATCAAAGTAGCAGATATCTGCAAATAAGATGCATACCTCCCGGAGGATTGAAAAGTGAACTTCATGAGTGGCCAAGGCTAACATAATTAAATCAGCATCCTGTCAATAGTCAACAATTAGCAAAGTGCACAATTTTAGTCTAGTAAACATGGCCAACAAAAACAAACATCACGTGTCATAAAATTTTAAATAGAAATTTTGAAATCCAAGATGAAGAAAGTGAAGTGAGAAGTATACCAAACCATACAGGCAATGGCGTGTATTTGGATCAAAACCAGGAAGGTTCCTTTGGAGCCGTATATACGACATAATTTTATGTTCCCCTTCACCGGGAACATTTGCATCAGATAGAATTACCTTCAAATTTATGAAAGTCAGAAAACACCAAAACTAAAAGAAAGGGGGGGGGGACCATAACTTTAAAACTACCTTTATATTTTTCCATCCAGGGTCATAATTTAATCTAAGGTGGATATAGTACTGCAAAGCAATTGACAGAACAGCCATAAATGGAGTGCCGGGTGTAATAACATTTGAATCGGAAAGCTGTGTTTCATCTTTAGGAGGAAGCCTTTTGCCCTCCCTCTCAAATTCCTCTCGAAGTCGTGCTTCTTCGGCTGCCTGCAAGAGGAAAATTAAAGCAGAACAAAACTGTTACCAAATTGGCTTCTTTCGTTGTGACAAATTCTTTCATTGAAGACTGGGAGAATATGAAATACCTACACCAACAAATCTTGCTGATCTAACATTTCATCGAGTATACAAATTAGCATGTCAAATAAGACTTAAAAAAAAAAGCTGCCTGTGCAATGATAAGAAAACATACCGCCTCTGCAGCATCTTTTGCTGCTCTAAAACGCCTAGATCGCTGTTGATTCATTTTAGCCCGAGGGGCAACGCCATCTAAAGTATTTTCCAGACAAAATGTTAGTATCGTCAAATAAATATAAAATTGGCTTTATCTGCAAGCCAAAAGTATCAACATATCTTTCAACCTAAGATAATAGCTACTCACCAATAGCCATAAACAAAAGCTTTCGAGGACGGACCATAATAAACAACCTATCAATATACTCAAAAATTCTCCGAAATACTTCATCAAAAGTTCTTGGCGAAGACTGCGTGAAACGAAATCAAATTCACCAAATTACATTCATTCTAACAATTCAAACGAAATATTATACTGTAAACAAGGCGGAAAGTGTAGTGTGTTTAGAGGGTTACGTACTCTGTCCTCGGGGTGGAAACAAGGATGAATGATCCCGTTCATGTCGAGATAAAGATTATCAAATTCGATTCTATTAGGGTTAGGTTTACTTGTATCCACCGGAATAGTGACACCGTCGACCATCTCCGGTACTTCCTCGATAACGTCAACCAAGATAAGCGGATACTTCTCCGCTAACCATTTGTAAAACGCTGGCACTCCCATTGCCAATCGCTCCGAATTGATGATACCCTAAACCCTAAAACAGAGAAATATAAGAAAGAAAATAAGAAACCTCGGATTTCTTGCTTGCTTTCGAGTTATTTTTTGTTTACAGCTTCTGCTCTGCTTGAATCCGTTTGGCGAAGTCTAAATTAGGGCACAAGTGAAAGTGATAGGACAATAATGCCCTTAGGAGGTATGGTGAATAACAATATAAAGGAGGAGGAGGAGAGGTTAAGGAGAATAGGGGTGTTTCTGAGTTTATAATTACATGTAGACAAACTGTTTGTTTTTCTTTTTGGATTTTATTTATATATACATACGCTCTCGGCAGTCGGCGGTGGCTGCTAGATTATTGCGTAAACAGCAAAATTTTGATGTGGGCTTTTTTGCCTTTTTCATCGGGAATCAAGCGGTATCCGTTGGCTGTGAACTTGGTTCAACGACTGTGATCTTTTTAGTCATAAAATACACTCAAATAAGTGTTCATTTAGGATAATATTTATTGTCAAAACGAAATTTTTATAAATGTTAATTTATAAATCATTTGACTATGTTTTCAATACCAAATATCAATATTTTTGTTTTTAATTTTAAAATATCCAAACAAAATAAATTTATTCGATGTTTATATTTAATAAATTTTAATTTTTTATATTATTTTAAATTAATTTTTATTCTACAAAATTTAATTCTCAACATTTTAGATATCGTATAATTTTAATTTTTTTCATTTTAATTGAAAACATACAAAAGATGATAACACTCCGAAATCTAATATAATAATTTTTACCTTTTTATCTATCTCTTCTCTTAATACTTCTATTATCTGTTGTGAGACCGAAAACTAAAGATAGAGATTACTTTATTTTCATTAGCTCAATCTTCATATATTTCGTAAGGTTTGTGCTTTATTTGTTAGGTATCAATTCAACCAAATTACTCTTGTTATTGTTGTTGTTAGTATCGTCTTTAGTGAACATATAAAGCTTTGTCACTTCTTCAATTAACCCATTATTAAAATGAAAATAAAAATACATTTTTAATCATCAACATCTAGAATTGGAGCTGCAATAAACTTTGCCAAGTTCAAGGAGTGGATAAGTTAAACAACTTGGGGACTTGGGAGTTCACAATAGAGTCGTGAGTGAACTCGCATTATCACCATTAGAGCTGGCATCAAACATTGAATTTTGTCAATAAATAGGGGTGATTAAAGTGTTGCCACTAAGGGTGTAAATGAGACACTAATACTCACAAACTACTCAAGTTCAATTCGAAAAAAATAGAATTCGATTTGCTAATTATCAAGCCCAACTCGAGCTATTGGTTGAGTCGAATTCGAACTTAATAATACTTGACTCAAACAACTCATAAATCTTATCGAACTTTTCACATTTGTATATTTTTGAATTACATTATTACCCTTAATATATAATATTAAACCTAAATTTAATTATCGAGCTAAGCTTGAGCTTAAGTACACAAATTAGTAAATAAACTTAATCAAACTCGAACTAAAGTAGCTCAATTATATCTCAACTCAATCTTCAACTTAAAATAAATGCTTGATGAAGTTTGAGCCAAATATTGAAGTAATAATTTCGAGACAGAATTGATAGTATGCGAGCTTATCTCAACTGCCACTTCATCCATCCATGACATCTTCCTTTCCTTTTACTCCATGGGAAAATGAACAACAAAATTACCCAAATTTCAAAAAAAAAAAAACCAATTCAATACTTTGAAAATAAAAACATTCACTTCCTTGATTCAATCCAATTTTAAGTCTAACAAATTCAATTTTTTTTAAGTTTTGATTTACTTCATCAATAATAATCAACTTAAGTTAACCAAAAAAAAATAATAATTATCCTTGAAAGATATTAAGTTGTTAACCATTAGAAGTATATGGAAAACAATGTGTTTAAGAGAGATTATTTAGTTTAATAAAATAACAAAAATTTAAATATATATAATTTTGTGTTTCTTTTTATATTTTACATCTTGTGAATTGAGTTATATTTATATATAAAAATAAAATAAAATAAGGTAATATGTAAATATTAATGGTTAAATTTATTATAATATTAAATTTAAAAACTGTTACATTATTTTTTCGTTAATTATTTAATGATTAATGATAAAAAAGAAATAATTAAATAATTTAATAGTATTTTATAATTTTTTTTATAATTGAGTCACAAAATCATAAAAAAAATGATATAATTATACTCTATTAACTAAACATGAATAAAAAACTACCATTTTTATAAATAAAAAAATATAATTACTACCTACAATAATTACACTTTCATTAAATACTATATATAATCCTAAAACCTTTTCATATAGGGTCGTGGCCCGAATCCGTTTTGTTTAATCAAAGCTCAGCGTGCCTATGGTGTGGTCTGGTCCCCTCAACGCCCACCCAATTCCGCAGTTTGAACACGAAAAGGAGTGAAAGAGGCAAACGTGTGGCTCTCTTTTCCAGGCCGAACCTCTTTCGCCCTCCACCACCAACGACAACAACGACGAAGATGTTCGCCAATTTTAAAGCTTCAAGTTCTGTCCTCCTGTTTTCCCGGATCTCCCTCTATTTTCCCACCAACTTGTTCTTTGAACCAACTCTCACAATTCCCTTCCATCATGTCTCTAACAATTAAATCTCACTTCGCTTATCGTACTTACCTCAGCTTCACCACTAAACCCAGCAGATTCACGGGTTATAACACTAAGATCCGACCAAATTCTATTTACCATTTTAATCCTTTAAGATTAACTTATTACCAAACCCAAAAAATGCAAGCCCCCGTCCAGTATTCTCCAGCTCCCTTGATCAAGAGCTCGTTGATCGAGCCTGATGGCGGGGCCCTCGTCGATCTGGTTGTCCCAGAGGGCGAAAGGGGAGCGAAGACGATTGAGGCCGAGTCATTGCCGAAGGTGAGGCTAACCAAAATCGACGTGGAGTGGGTGCATGTAATCAGCGAAGGCTGGGCTAATCCTTTGAAAGGATTTATGAGGGAAGATGAGTATTTGCAAAGCTTACATTTTAATTCTCTGAGATTGAAAGATGGGTCTATTGTCAACATGTCACTTCCCATTGTTTTGGCTATTGATGATGAGACTAAGGAGAGAATCGGGTCTTCTTCCCATGTTGGGTTGGTTGGACCTGATGGAGACTCGATCGCCATTCTTAGGAGGTTTATACTCTTTTTAACCTTCTATTAAATGGATATTGTTTATTACATGAATGTGATAATTGACATTGTATATTTAGATAATCTAATTGCTATTATTATTTGAAATCTGAAATTTTTACTCCCATTTTATACTTTTGAAAATGAAATAAAATTGGTTTAGAGTTTCGCCTCGTTTAATTGGATATGTTCTATAGATAAGAGTTTGAGTTTGAGGAGTCTTGTTGGTTTATGTGCTTAATTGCTCATTTATGATCTAATTGTCATTTGAATCATGAAAGGGAAAATTGTACTGACAAGTTTGAAAACCAATGTATTATTCTTGAAAATAACGTTTTAATGCTACTTAAGTTTATTGCAGCATTGAAATCTACAAGCATAACAAAGAAGAAAGAATAGCTAGAACATGGGGAACAACTGCACCAGGTTTGCCATACGTGGAGGAAGTCATTACTCCTGCTGGAAACTGGCTCATTGGAGGTGACCTAGAAGTCTTGAAACCTATAAAATATAATGATGGGCTTGATCACTACAGACTTTCCCCCAAGCAACTCAGAAAGGAATTCGATAGGCGTAATGCTGATGCTGTTTTTGCTTTTCAGCTAAGGAATCCTGTGCATAATGGACATGCACTATTGATGAATGATACTCGGAGACGACTTCTAGAAATGGGATTCAAGAATCCAATCCTCTTGCTTCATCCTTTAGGTGGTTTCACCAAGGCTGATGATGTGCCCTTGGATGTTCGGATGGAGCAACACAGCAAGGTTTTTCCCATCATTCCCTCTGTAAAGCCACTGCTAATATTATCCTGACTATGGTCAATTGCTACAATGATAAGATACCTGCACATTCTTTAATGCATTTCTACGTTCTTCTTTGCTTAGAACGTGTACTGAATCATGATGTTTTTCTTGTATAGTGGATAGCATTCAAATAAATGAATTCTTCTGGTCTTGAATCATGATGTTCAGGTCCTAGAGGATGGAGTCCTTGACCCTGAGACTACCATTGTGGCCATATTCCCATCACCTATGCATTATGCAGGTCCAACAGAGGTACAGTGGCATGCCAAGGCAAGGATAAATGCTGGGGCTAACTTCTATATTGTTGGTCGTGATCCTGCCGGAATGGGTCACCCAACAGAGAAAAGGGATCTGTATGACCCTGATCATGGGAAAAAAGTTCTAAGCATGGCTCCTGGCTTGGAAAAGCTTAATATTTTGCCGTTTAGGGTAGGTGACATCTGTGCTGGTCTAACCTTAATTTTTTATACAATCTGCATTTATCATTCAAGACTCTACTAATTTTTCTTGATTGGCATTTCAAATTGTTTATATGGGTAGGTTGTTCTTTTGCTAGATCTCCAATTACTGAGTTACTCCTCTAGTCCTGTAATGAGAGTATTATCCAATGGTGACTCAAATTTTTGCGGGATATACAAGCTGTTCCTTTCTTGAAACTCCCATCTTAACCTGTCTTAACAGATGCCAATATGCAGCCCCATAATCTTAATAATTAGTTAATTACTGATCCAGCAAAAGGAAAAAAAAAATCACCAATTGATTCTAAGAGAAACATCTACCACTCAATTCAGGACTGCGTTTTGTTTAAATGGTGCCTTAATTACGTTGTTTTTCTTTTATTTTTGCACTCATTTTTCTGAACTATCGTCTTAGGTTGCGGCTTATGACATAGTGGCAAAGAAGATGGCATTTTTTGATCCTTCACGTGCCAAAGATTTCCTCTTCATCTCTGGAACCAAGGTAACTTTGGATTTTTCTAGAATTTGGTGGTGTTTTGAGGCTTCATTCTTTTGTAGCAATCTTAAGTATTGTGCAGAACTACATGTTAAACTAAAGATGCTTGTTATTGAGTCCAGTATTGTCAAGGGCACAAGGGGCACTTTAGCCCCTAGAACCCTTAAAGTGCCTGCAACAAAGGCACTAGCCTGAGTAATGTAAAGCGCAATGTGTATATGTATGAGCTTTTGTAAGTCTATGTGTGTATATATATAAAGCTTAGGATGTATAATACACTCTAAAGTGCGGTCTATTTTATCTACAAAACATGCAATTTTTTTATTTCCTTATGGACAATGTTGTTGAATGCTCAAATATTGTGAAGTATGGAGTTTGCTATTATTCCGTTCTTGCTTACTAGTAAAGGTACATCAATTGAAAAAAAGTGACAATAAAAGAAATTAAAGAGAAATTCAATCAGTTGGGTTTTTTTTTTTAATGCTTGTCGTCTTACAAAAACATGCACCTGATGAAACGGGCCTCACCTGAAAGGGTTTGAGGTGCTTTTGTTGTAAATGCTAAGGTGCCAGCCATGGATGCACCTATGCACACGCCTTGACAACACTGGTTGAGTCAACTGGTCTTGGTTCTCACTTGGTGCTCAACTCTATCTTCACATACTAGGTTTGAGCTTCTGCAATGGCAGGCTCCTAAGGGAACTGGGTCTGTTTGGAACCTTGAGGGATTGAACTTCACTCGTTAATTTGTTTAAGGTCATGAAAGGTTATCATGGGCAGTTTAGGTCAATTCCTCACATTTCAGCTGAAAAAACTAAATTAGTCATGAAACATATGATAGTGAGGTTCATGGTATAATGCATGACATGTAACAGTAGTTTCAGAAGAGTAAGCATACTTGTTAGTCAGGCTGCATATACCATTTTTGTTCAGTACTTACAAAAACTTATAATGACAGATTGGATCTTTAAGGCCCCTCGTAAAGCTTCCACTAATATTAACCTGTATTTTTACTAAGCGTCAATTTTGTTCTTGAATTTTGCAGTATAATGCATTACGTTTCAGTTGAAATAAATAAATTAGTGATTAAATTTATGATGGCGAGGTTCTTTGGTATAGTGCATGGCATGTAATGGTAGTTTGAAAAGTTGTAGCATTTTCAAGTTGTATGTAATTATGTTCTGATTCTAACTCATTGCTGCAGATGCGAACCTATGCAAGAACTGGTGAGAACCCTCCCGATGGTTTTATGTGCCCTGGAGGATGGGAAGTCCTTGTCAAATACTACGAGATTTTGCAAGCAGAGGAGGCAACACAGCAACCAGCTGCTGTATCTTCTTAGATGCATAATTTAGTAGTAGATCTTGCAGCGAGTTTTATTACATAACATGTGTGGTAGGCTTGTCCTATGCTGTCATGTTGCTAATGGCAGCAGCACCAGTAATGGATTCAACATCTCCATCTCTACTTTTATGCCTTTGTTCAACTCCCTGGTGATTGGAGTTTTGTTTTTAAGCGGATAATATTGTAGCAAGACAAACAATTGATGCTGGTTTGAAATCTCATTCTTTTCTCAAGTTTGACATTTCCACTTTCTGGTTTAGTTTTAGAGCTTCTTTAATGCTTCTGGTACTGGCACTAATGTCCGACTTTGAAATATCGAAGCTGTAAGAAAGTGGGATATGGACTGATTCGTTTAACAGAGCAGTGTTAATCATCTTGGAACTCAGTCTGAAAAGCAAACTTTTAAGCTCCTATAACTCATTATTAAGTCTTTCAAGCAGCTACTTCTAGTGAAATAAATTTTCTCAAACCTAAATTCTTTCTATTATCTCGAAAGCACAATTGCATAATGCCCATAAAGGCTCTAGTTTTATTTTTGCATAATATGAAATCTAAACTCAATTAATCCACGTCAATCAGGTAAGCTGAACCTTACACTTAAGGAAGACCTGGATTTAATTCTAGTTTTTCCTTCTCCCCACTTGATAGCAGACTTACAGAATACAGCATTTTATCAAACCCACGGTTGAAATGTTCAATTTTTTGATCTTATAAATTTTGGTCATGGTCATAAACTTTAGCTATTAAACGTCTTACTTAATATGGCTTTCCATGGCTCAAAGACAACCGAAAATTCATGGAAACTTCAAGGTAGATGGTTAGAACGTTGCTCCCTGAAATTCAATGCAAAACACCAACAGACCATAAAGATACAGTTGTTGTAATAGACCATCAACACGATACATGTGCTTTAACTCTCTGTTTATGCTACATCCGTCAGTCCTTGGTGATCCGGATTCCCACGGACTTAGCTGTAAAATGGGTGGGGCCGAGACCCGTTTTCTTTTCTTCTGCATTCCTCGTACACTACTTTAAGATCAGGTTTTCAAAAACTCCATGAATATGCCTTGTCGAGCTGCCTACTTGTAAGGGTCACCGTCCCCGGCCACCAATATTTTGGGGTTGTTGGCTGTTTGTCTGGTTTGTCAACTAATCCTTTATATTTATACACTGTGAAGTCGGTGTCAACTTTTTCTTAGCGGTTTGGATTTTGGAACATGTTTGTCATTGCTGTCTGCTTATATTTCTTGTAAAGGATCCATCCTTTTTTTTCCATGCAACTTGCTTACCCCTAACATCTTTCCCCATCTTAAGGGTTGCTTGAATATGGCCTCTTTATACGGATACTTTTGCAGGTAGAAGGTCACCTCAAAACCAATATTGCTTATGTAATGCACGGAAATAATGATCCCTCTAGGAATACTAGGATGAATAACAACACAAGCAAATAATAAATATCTCAAACACAGTTTAACAATCCTTCTATCAACATATGATTATGGTTTCCCTGAGTTAAAAGGGTTAGCTTAATAAGATGGGATTAGGCCATTTCCTCCACCCAAGAATTAATATTTGGTTGGGCTCTCAAACCATTCATCGCCACTACCTTTCGGCTTTGGGTGGAGTGTACTTTGGTCCCACATTCGTATATCAGTATATGTTTTCAAATTTTCATGTTTCCACTCTGTAAACGAAATTAATTTCAATCGCAGAACATGGTGTCGTTTCCTTTGGTCAATGAGTTGAGCCTTCTTTTCTAGTACTAGTCCTTCAATGCAATCCATTGAATCTGTTGATGAAATTACCGTCAGTTATTATGATCAGATTCAGACCGCTGTTCAACAGGTACACCTACTAAACTGTAACTTTGGGCCAACTTTCTATTGGAATTCAATGTTTTGATTCTAGTTATGACCAAAAGTGGAACCAAATAAATAAGTATTTAATTGGGTTAGGGTCAATTTTACATTGCTTCTACTAAGTATTTTTGGGAGAAAAATATAAAAATATTGCTAAATAATATATATTTTTTTTAGAGAAAAGGTGTTTTTCAAATCCTAAAAATTTGCCAAAAAGTACTTTTGACAAAGTGGAAAATTTTAACTTCTACCCAAATATGTTTTGTGTTTCAAAAATACTTATTAGAAGCAATGCTAAACTAACCATTAATCTAAATAACTGTACGTAATGTTTAAAACATCAAAATGTTTTAGAGATACACATTCTTCATCTAGCATCAAAGCACATATGCCCTTAGACATTGAAACAATACATTAATTACACAAGATCACGTACTATCAATGTACTAGTGTCATAAGTCGTAGTTTAAAGCCTGTGACCATTGCAACAAAAATATCCCATGGAGGTCTACATATTAAATGAGGCTCATTTGACCCACTTGAATTGACTTAATTTGAAGAACAAGTGACGAAACCCTTAATTGTAGATAGATTTATAGGAAATTAGGGCTAGTTTGTTAATTAGGGAAAGTAATATTAGAAGATTTATAATTTGATAAGATTTGATTTTGTAATTGTAGATAGATTTCGATCTCGTTTGTCGATGTAACTCAATCTATACCGTCGATGTAGCTTAATTGTAGCTAACCTCCTCCTCATTTGTAATTCATCCATTGAATCCATTATACTTGTTATCCTTTGAGTTAAAAGAATATATTGAAAGTATTTACTCAAACACCTTGTATGCATTACTTTTCTGTGGTTATTTTGCTCTTTCGAGTTTTTTTTTGTCTTTAAGATTGGTTTTGCTATATTTTGATGTCTTAGAGTAATTCTGCGGGAATACTCATTTTGTAAGAATTACGTTGACTTAGGCCCATTTAAAGCGAAAAAATCGCCCAAAGCCTCACGAGTTACAAGCAAAAGGTCTAGCCCCATGACACTAGTATATACTTAAGGGTTAATATACTATTTGAAATCTAAGTTTGACTTCAATATTCAATTTGGTACTTGAGTTTAGCTTTAACGTTCATTTTAATACCTAAGTTTTTCAATTTGATACTTAAGGTATTTTGGTCCCACAAAAGTACTTGATTTGGCTTCAATGTTCAATTTGGTACCTAAACTTTTTTTGTCTCAATTAAGTACCTATATATTTTTTACTTGAGTACACATGTCATAATATTCATTGGTCCACATGATGCCATTTGGTCTAATTACCAAATAGAACATTGAAGACAAATTTAGCTACCAAATTGGGACAAGAAAAACTCAAGTGCAGATTGACCATTGAAGCCAAACTCAAGTACCAAATGGTATATTAACTCTATCTCTAATAACATACATAACTACCCCGTAAAAACATAGCTGACAGTGATAAAGATAATTATATGCGATTAAAACGGAGGGGAAGGTTTTCAGAAGGGTAGAGTGCAAGACGTACGTAGCCGTAACAAAGGATTATACAGAGCATGAATTAGGTGGAATGCGAGACCAGCTGTGGCTCTTTCTAGACCTTAGAACATGGGGAAAATAGAGAGATGGTGGCATGGATCATAAGTTTGGTTAGGTTATCGAAGAGTAAAAGACAAGTGGTTGTCATTTATGATCTGATTATGACTATGTTCACATTTGGTAGTTCCATCTGCTAGCCTAGCTGGCTAGCTCAAAAACCACCGTTACCAAAGTCCATAAATGTTCATATACCGAGAGAGAGATCTTCAAGAAAATCAAACTCTTTCATCCCCTTTATTTTCCTGATGAATGCAGATAGAAATATGGTCTCGGATTCGATTCAAATGTGCTCAAATTATATCAAACAGTGACACGTGCTATTGAAGCTTTAGTACTATTTGTAATGAACATGGGATTATGTTTTGGAACAGTCAATGCCTTCTTCTCTCTTCATCTGCCATCGTTTACCAACACTAGGCGGTTCAGTGGGGCAGTTCCTGTCCACCCAATCTCACCATTTTTTTAAGTTAAAAGTAGATTGAAGAATGCATGTACAGAAGATTGTTCAATTTTGTGGTACCAGTATGCTATTGCAGATTGACAGCTAAGGGTTGGACTTTGAGTTCATTTCCTAACTTAAACATCATAGACCATGGTTACATTTTAATTCTGATACTCGTATGCTCAAAATGCTTATTTTCTTAGACACCAACTTTGACTAGTTTGTACACATGTAATTACTATATAGATAATAACTTTAATGAGATTTACAGATTTCTACACATCTATACCAACCAAAATCAAACATAGGAAATTGACGGGGGCGGGCTAATTCAGTAGAATAGGGAAGCTTGAAGGGCAAGAGAGATGGACCATGATGTCCATTGGGAGGGCAACAAGTTGGAGTAATCCCAAGGGGGTTGCCTTGAGGGATGTCCTGTTAGCTCACACAGACCCCCAAACACACCCATGGTCTGTCCCTTGTCCCCACAAGGTCACAACCTCACATGATTTTGTTTCTCCATCTTTTTCAAATCCTGTTAGTTCCACAATATAAATATTTGTATATATATCGCCTTTCCCTTCCAACCCTCTTCAATCTTCCATCACATCTCTCTAAACTCTTCTCTCTTGCTCTAATATTCCTCTCAAAATCTAAACCTTTTACCCCCAAACAAGTTTTACATCAGCAGCAATTGAAAGAAGATGGCTATCAGGAAATCAAACAAGTTGCCTCAAACAGCTGTCATCAGGCAAATCCTGAAAAGGTGCTCAAGCTTAGGAAAGAAACAGAGCTATGATGATGAAGAAGGACTCCCTTTGGATGTCCCAAAAGGACATTTCGTTGTGTATGTTGGTGAAAACAGAAGCAGATACATTGTGCCCATTTCTTTCTTGAGCCGACCGGAGTTCCAAAGCTTGCTTCATCAAGCTGAAGAAGAATTCGGTTTTGATCACGAGAGAGGACTCACCATTCCTTGTGAAGAAGTTGTTTTCCAGTCTCTAACATCCATGCTCAGATGAAAACAAACAACACACGTCAAACTCGAAACTATTTTTGATGAATACGATTGAGATGAAGCTGCTTCAGTTCTTCCTTAATTTACCAAGTTGTTTAAACTCTGACCCAAAAACCCATAGATATTATTTAATTTATGTGGGTTTTAGGATTGTAAATCTGAGAAAGTTTGAGAATTTGCTTTAGTGAAGATGTGGTTGTATATCAACTACCAATGTACCCTGTGACTCTGTGAGGAAAGGGAACTAATATCAAGGATATTTGGCGTTACCCATTGTCCCCATTCATCTTATTTTCTTTTGTCTGCATCTTTGTTCACACACGCCCTCTCAATCATCTGTTTTCAAAGTTAGGCACACGGCCGCCAGCTTTCATGGTTTTGTCTCTTAGTCTTGGGTTTATTATTTTATTATGTTATGTTTCTGGTTAACTCAACAGTTAAGCCGTTAACTACTGTTAAAAAACAACAATAACTAACAGACAGATTTCATTGGAATGTTTTCGCAGGGATCATGAATGGTTAAGGAGAAAAAGAAGAATCTAGTTTTGTAATTTGTAACCAAACTTCCGTAATTTAAGTTTTAAGTTAGATAGCTTTGTTTGATTCTCATTTCCGGTTTTCCATGTGTGCGGTGCGCTGTTTCTTCACGTTGGAGTCTGTAAACTATTTTTATATATATATATATACACTTTAACTTGCTTCTATCAGAGATACAATGTATTTTACACAACCATGATGATCAATCAACATTCAACATCCATATAGGGGACCCACAAGGAAGAAATAAATCTAGTATATACTACATATGTAGCGAAGTAATGACCCACAAACTGGACGGTTCACTGTGGTTAGAGAGGCAATTAAACTGGCTGATAGCCCAATGTACTCGTATGGGACGATGCCCGGATCACGGCTGTTCCCTCCCACTCGGAGCTTCTCTTGTAATTTCTCCGTCTCTCCCGTATTGTTCGAATTTTTAATGGAAAAAATGCGGATGAAACCTTCTGATGCATACGACAGTACAGTACCATCGTGTCTTTTTAAAATGATGGCGATTCTCCCATGCTTTTAGGATTACTACACCCACTAAATTGCATTCCCTACGTTTTATGCTCCATCCTCTAATCTAGTATCGTATCTAATCTATGTAAAATTCCAAGAAGTGTTGTTTTATTTGTTGTATTGGACCACCTAAAAAGAAAACCTACTATGCCTTATTGACCGGACACTATGATCCTTAGATGGGCAAAGGGATGACTCTATCAATCAATGCCTTGCTTAGAAATGGTTTGGATTTGTACATAATCAGTAGAAATACCCCATGTGATCTATATTATATCAAATCAAGTGGTTACAATGTCACGTTATACTACATACATAATTATGAATTTGAAGTTTGAAGGCCTTCATTATATAACAACTTTCTCTATTACATTAATTAATCCAGATTCAAATAAATCTATGCTTTATAATAAATCTCTATCATTAAACCGTTGTATCTAAATAAGTAAAATCAAGAAAATGTCAATACAAAACTAAAAAAAAAAAAAAAAAAAAAAACAGTGGTTGAAAAGAGGGTTTCAAAATTTTCAATGATATATTATCTTGTTGATAAATAAAGCCCTTATAAACCTAGTATTACCTCACAAGGTGGGCGTTGGTGGTAGAGAAATAAAATAAAGTTTGCATGGCTGATATTTTATTTTCATCCATCGGTATCTGCCGCCGCCACATTGTCTACATGTTGTTGGCTGCTCCACTCAATGTTGTAATTATTTCAGTACTGTTTTCAATTGTGTTTGCGAAAATATTTTCAAATTTCAAGTCAAAATTTTAGGGGTTTAGAGTCATTAGGAGAAAGAAAGGCAGCCTCTAAAGTTGGGAGGTGGGCAGCACTGTAGACTTTAGGTGTAGCGTTGACATGTTGTTGGGGTTCTTTTCAGGCTTTTTCATTTAACCATACAAAATGGAAAAAGCAACGAGAATCTTCGATTCCTACCAACAAGGATGGTTGAAAAACATCGTCTTACTACTATTATTACTCAAAACTTAATTTCTTGAAATAAATCATTTGACACACTTGTCAAAAACTAATTAGATACGTGTTGTAAAATTGCTTACAAAAATCATAAGATTACAACCTGGGAACAAATTAGGTTATTAACCAAAAACACATTATTGGACGAAAGTTTGGTGTGAATTATATACAAGATATTCTTATTAATCATAAAACAAAATATCTTTGACTTTGATCGAACATTTTTAAAATATATATAGTGTTTTAAATTAAATGTTATAAATTATCAAAAGTTATATATGTCGTTTAATATTATAATTATTCAAGTAGATATCTATTAAATAATTATGTTTATGACTAAATATATGACTATCTATTTGGATAGTTATATCCCTACAAAGAGACATGAGACTTCTTATAAATAGAATAAAATTTCATTTGCATAACACAAGAAACAAAGTTTCTTTCTATTCTTACATCATCTTTTATATTCTTAAATTGTTCTACAAAAAATTACTGTAAAAATTCTTTATAGAAATTGATATCCTTTTTGTGCTCCGCTCAATGCTCAGTGCTCAGTGGACTGTTTCTGTCAGTGCAAAACGTAGACAATCATTGGGCTTCATTGTATCTTCGAGGTCCATTTGCCAGTAACTCTTTCGCACACTCTAATATAGGTGGGGTGAATAGAACCTTAAAGAAAGTGGCATTGATATACGCCTTGAAGCCTTCGTTAATTTCTCATAAATTTATTTTTATTTCCACACACCAACAATTTTAAGGTTCTAGTTTCGTAATTTATGAGATATTAAAGAAGGCTTGTTTGTTTACTACGCATTTACATGCCACTACAAGCATGGTATTATGATGATGGATATCAACAAAAGTGGCATTGATACAGTGGATATCAACAAAAGTGGCATTGATACAGTCACTAGTGCAAAAGAGTTATTGACAAATGAATCTCGAGGATACAATAAAGCCCAATGAGTACCTACGTTTTGCACTGATGGAAATAATCCACTGAGCATTGAACGAAGCATAACAAGGATATCAATTTCTATAAAGAATTTCTGTTGTAAGTTTTTATAGAATAATTTAGGAATATAAAAGATAGTGGAAGAATAAAAAGAAACTTTAATTCTATATATGTTTTTTAGTGTGTTATGTAATGGATAATCACATCTTTAATCATAAACATTATTTTTTTAATAAATATTTACTTAAGTAACCATAATATTTATTATTAGTTAAGTGATATAACCTTTTATTGTGCAACTATTAAAAACACAATATATATTTTAAAAATATTTCAAACAGACTCGAGATTGGTTCATACCTCAAAGCTAAAAAAAAGTTCAAATATGGGTTTGACTCCTATTGGTGATTTATGATTGTTTTGACCAAAAAAAAGTTTGAAGCTAAATAGTCAACTCTACCTCGACAATAATGAACTTCTGATAAATATGTTTTTCCATCATTACGAAATTGAAGATTGCTTGTCCATGAAGATTATCATGCATTCAGAAAACAATAATTAGACTTCGAAACCAATATATACATATAGAGAGAGACTCAACAAATGAATTTAGTATATAATATTCAGTCTTTGGATGAGCAACTTAATATTCTTGCCTGCTTGTTCTTCGATTTGTCCCAGTCTTTTGGGATTGGTTGGAGTGTTCTAAGTTGTAATTAGCAACTCAAACATTGATAACCAGCAGACATACTTATAATAAGTTTTTATTAATTAATAATTATATTTTAAAGTTGGAATACATTATAAACATTAATATAATTATAAATACATGTTTAATTAATTATTAATTAAATAGAATAAAAGAAATACAAAGCATAGACATTTGAGTAACTAAAATGTAATAAGATAAAATATAACGTCATGTATTCTATTTAGTCTCTAGATTTAAGTATGTGATGTTGCATTACGTTGTCAAAGTAACTCAAGCCAATCCATTTCATAATCATAATATAGCAATTAACCAATTTAATCATCAATCATACTCGCAATTATTCATTTATAAAGATTAAGGTTCAAGATCATTGTTAAACGAAGTTAAGAAAAGTCAAATGTTGAGTTAGGACTCGAATCCGAACTTAAATATCAAATTTTAAATTTATGTCTTGAGACAAATATCTCTATGTCTAGAGACAAATCATTAATTATTTTGAGATTTTTAGCTTTGAAGTTAGTATGTCTCGAGATACTACTAATTGTGTTTCGAGACAAGGCCTAGAGACCAACCTCCCCTATTTTCCTATTTTTGCTTTGATGTTTGAATGTCTCAATATAATGGGTTCCTGTCTCGAGACCTGGAGCTAAGTAAAATCTATTTAGCTTCAATGTCTTCTGTCTCGAGTCTCGAGACAAAGACCACTTGTCTCAAAACCTAGGATCAATTGTCTTGAGGCCTCATGCTCTTAAATGCAAAATTTAAATGAAACTTGTTCTAATGGTCTCGAGACATGTTCTTTTTGTATCGAGACTAAATGATCACATGACTTAAACTGCACATTTTTAAGCCTACAAACCTTACCTAAATGTACGTAAAACATACTCAAATATATCACCAATACAAAATAACCAATTTAACACATGTAAACATAATTAAATGTCATTAAAACATAACATCCAAAGCATTAAGGTTCAATCTACTAACACGTTCAAGCTTATACAAACAAACATAGATAATCATAATTCAAGTGATGAAACTTAGCTTTTAAAAACTTTATAGGTCATGATACCAAAAGTACCAAATATTGACTTAAAAACATACTAATTAATCGAGGTACATGCCACAGGACTCAAAACACACACATATATATACATACATAAAAGGATTAAAATGTCTTTTAAGCTGAGTTTGGAGAAATTGAATGTTTGAGCTTGAGTCTACAAAAACTCCTGCTTGTGACCTACGTACAGAACAAACAAACTGTACGCTGAGCAAAAAGGCTCAGTGGTGCTGACATGATTTAATAAATTACAAGTAGAATAACCAAATACATTTGATATAAGTTCAACTACTATCTAAGTCATGTTTTGTATATCTCATCTCATGTATTTAATATCATACTTTATGCTTATTTCCATATCATATACCAATATTTAATTTATCTATCATTATATCTCAATTATATACACAATATGATATATCACAAGAACCATTTCACTTTCTCAATTATAACCGTATTGACCCACAGGGCTCATAATAAACGGATCACATGGTCATTCACATGCTATTTTTCATTGCTTCAGCATTAACATGCAATTTCACAATTCACTTTTAACATTTAATAATAATTGTCAATAAGCAAATTTCATATTTCATAACCCTTATTAATCAGACACAGACTCAAGACGGATACATAAATCATCCAACCATCACACCAATATATCTTGCACTTAGTGCCTCATTGGTACGCCCTAAGTTTAATGCACATCGCGCCTCATCGATGTAAATCGAAGTAAATATAATAATGTGTTTAGCACCTCATCGGTATGTCCAAAGTATAATACGCTTCGCGCCTCATTGATCATATAGACCGAAGTAAAATCCCGTACACTAATCCTATGGCATGCCAATTATACCTAACTCTATTCGAGAACATATATGTAATATTTCATATTATATCAACCATCAAATAGCAAATTCATATCAATCAAACCATTTACATATCATCACATATCATTATTTAACACATCACATATTTTTTAATTTAATCATAACATGAATACTTACCAAATCATGAAACAAGTGTGAATACCTTAACTAAACTATATTTAATGAACCATATGCATATTAAATACAAAGTCATGAAGTCACAAAGTGGAATAGGCCACTCATCTACGACCCTCGTATTTCTTTTATCTTGAGAAGATCCGGCATCATCTTTAGCTATGTACGATAAATTTGATAATAGAAGTAATATTAGTTTTCACTCAATCATATATAAGCACATTAATCAAACATAATTTGTATTTTATTCATTTTAGTCCCTTTATTTGAAATGTTCATATCTTTCGATATTTAGTATTGAATCAAAATTCGATTTCATATTCTTTCATTAGGGACCTTGTACTTTTAATATATAGCATAATTCCTTAGCTTTTAATTTATTCAATTTAGTCTCTAATGTTAGATTTCTAATAAAATCCAACACTTTTCTTTACTTTCTAACTTAATCCCAACAAAATCTAAATTCACAATTCATAAAATTATTATTTTCAAGCTTAATTTCTCTAAACTCCTCTTTACATATACTTGATAATGGGAAAATCTAATCAAGCTTAATTGCTATAAATCTATAAAAATTCTAAAGAAATGACCTTGTTATCTTGGTTAATTAGGGAGGACAATAGCAATAGAATTTTCTCAGCTCCCACTCACATATTATTTATACTTAAATTAACAATTTATTTAATCATATTATAATTATAACAATAGTCATCACTTTCCACTAACTCAAAAGTTATTAATGGTTAAATAACCATTAAATCCCTTGTTTAAGTGAAAATATGAGCTCATATATACATTTTTTTTTAAATTAAAATTTAATAGTGATTTCACTTCTATAATTTAATTAACTGTTTTCTTGATTTAATTACTCAACCATCCATTAATATATTTTCTAATTAGTTGCAAAAATTCTTCTATTTATTACAAAATTTGAATCTAAAACTATGTTTCTCGAGATTATTACACAAAATTTACTTAAAACAAATGCTCATAGTGAAACTCAACTCGTACCCAAAGGTCTCCACCTTTTGTGAATGTAGTTTACAATTAAATGAAAGTTGTTATATATATATATATATAATGAGAGAATATTTGTATATTACCAATGCATGAGTCTCATGCATATAATTCTTCATCATTGAGTAAAATAAAAAAAATACTCAACTTATAAATAAATATTAATAGTTTTATTTAAATATAATTAAATAATATTAATTGCAATTATTATAAATAAATAATAATAATTCTAAGCTCAATATAAAAATTAATATTTAATATTTAATTATATTTAACAAAGGGTAAATTACAGTAGTAGTCACTCAACTATTAGTAATTTTTTCTTTGGTCACCCAACTATGAAAAGTTACAAAATGGTCACTCAAATATTCAATTTTGTCTTTTTTGGTCATTAGTTGGCTATCAATGACAATTTTTAAAATTAACATTATAGCAACTTTAACTCTCAACAATTATACATTGTATCAATTTAGTATTGATTCTAAAAAATCTAACCCTCAACATTTACATTGTGTAATTCGGTCTTTTTTGCAATTATGATTTTCTTTGTGATCCTTTCACAAAAAAAAACCAATTTTATTAGCTAAATTTGATTGAAAATATATAAAAAATGAAAACATTAAAAAATCCAAGATAATAATTTTTATCTTTTTTTATTCTTTTAAAATTAATCCTCAATGTCACAAATAAAAGCAAAACTACAAAAAAAGGACCAAATTACATAATGTGTAAATGTTTAGGGTTGAATTTTTGGAATCAAGATTAAATTGACATAATTTATAATGTTGAAGGTTAAAGTTGCTATTATGCCAATTTGAAAGATGCCATCGTTAGTCAGCTGATGACAGAAAAAGACAAAATTAAATAGTTAGGTGTCTATTTTGCAATTTTTCATAATTAGATGACAAAAAAAATATTAATAATTGAATGGCTACTAATAAATTTAGCATTTATTTATAATATTCTGTTAACAGATATCATTTTATTTATTCAACTAAAAATCAAAACAAGTTGAATACTTGTTGCTTGCATGCATGCTATTTTCTTTTAACCAAAATATATATATTTTGGTATTAAAACTTGATTTCAGGGTTAAAATTGGTAGCCAATGTTTTTTTGTCCAATTAGAGACATGAATTTGGCTTTTTGGTCTAAATTGATATTTATTTATTTGAACTATGAAGCCCATAAGACCAAATTTAAATACCTAATTTGACAAATGAAACTTTAAATACCAAATTAAACCTTAAAACTAAATTGAGGTATCAAAATCTATATTTACCCTTTGTTTTGAACTCTCAAGGCAAGTCGCCTATGCCCAGAGGCCTCTCTTTTACTGTTAATAATAGAGCAAAGAAAAGCACCTTTGGGCCTGCTTGAATCAGTTCTGCTGCATATATTGGAAATATTTTCATCTTTTTATTTTTTCTTTTTTCTTTTTATGTATTTAAAGATATTGTTACAATGAGATCATATTAAATGAATAGTTAAAATAAAAAAAAAAGGAAAAAAGAAATATCAATTGTTGATGGTATCATGTAGGATTTAAATTAGAAAATGTAAGTTTACTTTTTAATCAATTCAACCGATTTCAACATTGAAGGAGAGAAATTAATTTTTAGCGAAAAGTAATGTATTCAGTATCTATTTTAACAAGTTCCAAGTCACTAATACAGTTTCTTAATTTCTGACATGGTTTGATCAAATGGTTATAGTCTTCTCATTTCTCTTGTGATTTAAAAAGAATCCCATGAAGTCCCACTATAATAAAATCTCATATTATATTTTTTTATACAATGTTTAACACTACTAATAGTCTTAATGCACTTCAACATACTCAAATTCACATTTTCCTGCATTAACAATAATGTCGATGCCAATTAAGTTAAAACTCAATCGACTAATTATATATAAATTTAAAATTTTATAAAAAAATTAATATAAATGATATAATCATTTTTAAGATACAAATAATATCAAACTAAAAGGTTTTGGTATAATGTTTGTTTCTTTAACTTTTCTAATTTAAGGGGTAATTTTTTTAATTGAAATTTGAATGTTTAATAGTTCACCAATTGTTTATATATTTAATTATATTTTTTATAACATTTACGTTAGTAAAATTTTAATTTTCTCAATGATAAATATTCAATTTCATATATAAAATAAATAGTATATGAATTGTAAACCTATTCGGTTGAAGACTTAATTTCTCAAATTAAAATTCTATTGTTTCAAATATTTTAATAATATAAAATTTAATATTTTTAAACGAAATTTTTTAAATAAAAAATTAAAAATATTAGAACGAATATTTCGATTTTCGATCAACCATCATTGTTAGTAGTTTAGGCTTATATAAACAGATTATATATACACATGATAACTTGAATGTGGGCTATTATAATAAATGCAGTGAGAGGCCTAGAGGTCAGGAGGGGACCAAAATCTGTATTGAAACTTGCAATCCATCAAATATTGAATTGCTTCATCCCTAATCTACAGACTGTATATTCTACTTACAAATAGGGCTCAAAGAAACAGTAATACATCAATGGCGCAGTCTAGTAGAGCCCATGGTTATAGTCCCTTAAAATTTAAAATTTTTACAATTTAATTTTTTATAGATATATTATGATCTTTCTCAAAAATATAAATAGCGCTTTCGAACATACTACTTATTTTAAATTGTTCATATGTTTGCATTACAACTCAGCCTTTTTCAACATTAAGTTAGTAATGGAAATCGGTCAATCTCATCGTCAATGAAGAAGCAATTAAGAGAAAATATATATATATATATATATATATACTTATTTTCCCTGTTCTTTTGTTTCTTGAAATGATTAAACGGAGTATTAAATAAATAGTATCGTTTAATGAACACCTTAAAACTATATTTATATGTCGATTACATAGGGAAACTCCAGGGAGGAGGAGAAAAAAGAGAAGAGAAAACAGATATGGATAGCATATACGGTCATTACTCATTAGTTACAAATTACTTAGATATCAACCTAAGAAACGATTTCAGCACTTGAAATTATTAGCAAGTGACCTCCACAATCAACAACTTCCATTTGCGGGATTTAATTATCATTCTTCCCTTTGGAGGAAAAGAATCTGCTAAAGCCTCGTGAATGTTTATCTGGAGTTGGGGTAGAAGAATAAGATGAAGACATTGATGTTGTAGACCTGTGTTTTGATTTGATGGGTGTTCTCAAAGAGTTTGCTTCACTATCATATGGGCTGCTTGGTGTGTTAACTGACTCCAGGGGAGACTCTACACCACCTCTGCTTCCAATGCCAGAAGCAGCAGCAGCAGCGATACTGTCCATCTTTGCTTGATATAAATCCTGCAAGTTGATGCCACTGGTAGTCGGTTCATCGTCACCGTTATGGCTCCTCTCGTTGAAGGGTGATCCCATTATATCTGTCTGAGGACGGAAAGCTTTTAATTGCTTGCCAAGGAGGAATATGGTTTCTTGACATTCCGCTAATTTCTCTGCTAATTCTTTCTCCTGCCATCGAGATAAACGATGTTAAGTTCATCTGTCGTATTTGACAAAGCCTATCAACAGACTACGGGCAGCAAAAACCATGAAAGAGCAACTGTGGATGAAAATTACAACTTTAAAGGAGCAAAAATAAAAAAAGTTTCAATAACACCACCTCTGCTAGGGACAACATAAAAGTATTCTGCTGGTCCTTGATGCACCAGTATTTGGCATTTGTTAACCGTAAAATGATATTTCAAAGTGGTCCGGAAAGACAGGTTTTAAGAACACATGATGAAATATAGCCTTACCTGCTTGTTCTTGAGGTCATTCTTGGCTGCTGAAGAACATACAGAACAGGTCTCGTTCCTAAAAGAATGGAAAACAATTACGTTAGAGAGAACTTTGTGTTAATAAACTGGCATATAAAAGAGAATTCAACGCGATGAACAAATAAAACTGAGAATTCAATGCTTACCTTTGCAATTGCTCTTCTAGGTCCTTACATCGGGCAAAAGCATCTTGATGACTTCTCTTTTCATCTTGAAGCTCATTTTCAAGAGCTTCTATTTTTACCTGGAGACGGTTCACCTCGGTCTCTAACTCCTCAGCACGTGTTTCAAGTGATCTATAAGATTCTGTCATGCACTTGAGCTGTATCTCAGCCAAGCTGTTTGACCTTTGAGCATAAGCCAATTGAGATTTAGCTTCTGCTAGAAGCTGCTCAGTTTCGTGTAACTGAGACTTGGTCATCTCCAGATTTTCAGTGTACTGAGAAAGATCCCTTGCCATGTTTTCATTTTCCAACTTTAATTCCTTGAACTCTTCAGAAGAGAATTTGCTCGTTTGTTTTGATTCATATTCTGAGACCAGGTTTCCATCATCAGGAACCTCAGGATTGGAAGCTGGATTTGAAATGATGGCACTGCCATTTTGATATATCGCACCAGATGAATCATCTTGAGTTACCTTATTCTCTGGTAAAGCAACCTTATCTATGCAATGAGGACTATTAATTTCCACTTCATTACCCTTGTAGCCAAGCACACTGAATCTTAGTTCACCGGCTTTGGCTAAAACAGTAGAAAGATAAAAAATTAAATCATCCAAACTTGCATTGCTGCTTAAGACCTTATTGCAGGTGACAAAGAACTCATCAATTTTGTGGCTTAATCCATTGCCATCAAACGATATGTCATCAACAGCCCTTGCTTCTTTTCCGAGGGACAGTACGAAGTTATGAATATGAGAAATTGCAGCAGCTAATTCTGGACTTATAATTTGCGCGGTTCCAGATTTCACCTTATCACCTGGGGGCATAGCAATTGTTTTCTCTCCAGTTAAGTTACCATCTCCAGAAAAGGCATGCTCGTTGCATGTGCCATCAAAGCCATTCTCTTCAGAGACACCATTGACAGAGCGCTCGTCCAGGGTGTCACGTGCATCCTGTGCAGCATGCTTGATGTCCTCCAGAATTTTTTGCATATCAGCATCCTTAGACATTGATTGAAGCACCATAGAGAGCCGTGCTCGAAGCTTCATAACAGGAAATTTGTCTGCATCTGATACATGATCTGCTGGTGGTGATAGATCATGCTGCTTTTCAGACTGGAGTTCCCTGCAAGAAATCTCTCCTGAAGCATCACCGTTAACAGTTTCAGATATCTTATCTTTGTTACAACCTGAAACAATGATTGCACCATTTGCAGTTGAATCATTTGACGAACACGCCAACTTCTCCATCTCAAGAAAATCATCCATGAGGTCCAGGTGCTTAACATTTTCAGATTTGCTCGACTTTTCAGTGCTATTTTCTTTCTTGAAATGTGAGAGCTCAGGGATCAAAGCTGTAGCCCATGACTCAGCACAGCTTCTATCATCATCATTTCCATCTTCAGACACAGAAGTCATACTTGGTGGAGTGCTAGCAATTTGGCTGGAGTAAACTTCTGTAGGAATCTGAACAATTGTTTTTGAAGGACTTCTTTGTTGGTTGCTGATGGCAAGTTGTGCTTCTAAAGTTTGGAGCTTGCTGGATGTCTTTGCACACAGGTTCCTCGAAGCCAGTAGTTCACTGTTACGTATTGCCAAAGCTTCTTTCAGCATCTTTGTTTCTTCTTCCATGGCCAATAAACGTTCTCTGAAAAAGTCCTGCTCTTTATGAGATTTCTGTGCACTGTCAATGGAGAAGTCGCTGATGGTGGAGAGATGTGGAGAAGAAGGCCTGACAGGAGACCTCTTGAATCGACTATCCCCATAATCCTGTCCTAAACTCTCAACCTCTAACTTCATTTGGGCAAGTGCAGCAGGGCCAGGCAACTTTTTCCGCACAAGACCGCGCAGTCTTTGGCACTCTGCTTCTAGCTTTGCAATCTTTTTGACACCCTCCATATGCTGCTTGTTAGCAGCTTCAGCAGACCTCATGCTCATATTCTTTTCTTCATTACGAATTTCTACCTCTTTGGAAAGCACATGAATCTCATACTTGAGCGAATTTATTTCCCTTTCGCACGATTCAATGTTCCCCCTCAAACGCTCAATCTCAGCCTCAGCTTGTGATTTTTCTTCACTAATCTTGATCAACAAGTCAGAAAGTTCTTGCAAAGACCGTGACACTGCAGCATTCTCAGCTTCAGACTTGAGGAGCTCTTGTTCTAAAATAGCTATCTTCGCTTCAAGCTCAAGCTTAATATTCTCGCATTGCTTGTTTTTGGTAGCTACGACATCTTGCAACTTATGATCGTGTTCTTCCTTCAGATTTCGGATCTGCCGCATGCACTCTTTAAGAGCGTCATCTAAATGTGATGCCTTCTCTTCAGCAGTGAGCTTCAAAAGGGTAACAGATTCCAGATGATTTTTCAATGCCAAGGCCTCTGCTTCAGCCTTTTCCCAACCTACATCAAAACCAGCACCACATGTTGAGGGATAATTCAGGACAAGATTAGTTGGAAGCACTGTAGTCTTACATTAGATTTAAAAGGTTTGAGCACTGACTAACCTGAGACGGCTTCTTCTGCAACTTTAGTGTGCTGTTTCACCAGGTCTTCCTTGGCAGTAATCTCCGAGTTTGCTGCAGAGAGCTTTTCATTCAAGTCGTTAATCTCATCCTCCAACCTCTGAACTTGTTCCTCGTATGTTTTCACTTGATTCTCCAAGCCAGTAAGGTGGGAATATGATTCTACGGATATTTGAACATACTTGAGCTTTTTTAAGGTATCCTGTCAAGCAAAAAATATTACCACAAAAATTGATATCAGATAAAATAGCTCGACAGTTCAGATGAAAAGCAGATCCATATCTCTGCTCCATCTTTGATAATGTACTATGAATTAAAAACCCATAAATTTCTCCAAACAACCACGTTGATGTGTTTTTGTTTAAGTAAAATATAAAATGTACCTGATCGCCTTGAGATGCAGCTGAAGTTAAAGTGACGGCAGCAGCAGCTTTATCAGATGATTTTTTCTTCCAAGGCCAACGGCGATCCATTACTTAAATCGGGTTTATAGACTGAGGGAAGATGACCATTTAATTAGCTCAGACAAAAATATAAAATGCAAAGAAGCTAATTGAAACAATTATATCTTAATATCAAGTTAAACGTTTATGGCTAAAAAGTAGACATCCCAGCCTTTCTCCCACCCAAAAACCATAGCATATGACAAAAGGCTACACATTGCAGCCGCCTGATTTAGGTCACGTTAGGGGTAGTACTCTCAGTTAGGTTCCAACATGCTTCTTTTTAAAAATTGAAATGGAAACAATTTTCAAACCAAATTCAATATCTTTGAAGGCACATTCAAATACAGTAAATAGAAACAATGTCGGGTGACAGCTAATTGCCTCATATATTCAATCTGGAAAACACACGCAGAGTTCAACTAAACCAAATGCCTTTAAGGACTTTGAAGCAATCCTCCCACAGAAATTCCAAATTCACAAAGGAAAAAATAATAACAATTAAGAATTGGAACGCTGTTGAGATATGAAACAGAAATAATTGTCTATATTCGTTATTGTTACCATGAAATCCAGAGAACAAAACTCTCATTTTCGTCTCTATTCGCATTTAATTTATTTTTCTGGTTTAGGTAGTGAATTAGAATTCACTTTGATGAAATGATTTTAACACAGCTGTCAGAAATCAGAAGCCTATTTCTCTTTCCTCCTACATTTTCTCAGCCACCAAACAGAACGTAACGTCAGGGGAAAAAAATTCTTGCAGATTGGAAACTTTCGAAGCAGGCTGTACTACTAACGAAAAACAGCAAGTGGGAGTTTGCAGAGATTCGGAACTTAAAAAGAAGAAGAAGAAGATGAAGAAGAAAAGTGATAGAAAAAACAAATGGAGTCAGACATGCGGTACCTTATATATAAAAATATATATCCAATGATTTGGGCTGAAACAGTGAAACAAGTAAGATCGTCAGTGTTTCAAGTGTTGCGATTGAATCAGATGAGAAAAGCATTTTCAAGCCAACCAAGTTCATCCATAGCTACATTTCGAATGCAAAAGATTTATTCAAAGAGCTAGAGATCTTAGAACCAAAAAGTCATTTTATATCAATTAAACAAGATAGATATCGATAGGTAAGGGAATTTACTCAAGGTATTTAGATAAAGGATTGAAGCTGAGAAAAAGAGAGAAGAGAAGTTTGGAATTGAACTGAGAAATGAACTTAAATTAGCAAATAAAAATAGTAGAGGAACAGAATATAAAAATGAACTTAAATTAGCAAATAAAAATAGTAGAGGAACAGAATATAAAAGGCTTGAAATGGAAGAAATCCGAAAACAGGAAACTTCACCGACAAAAAAGATATTCAAAAAAAAATCTCAAAGGAAACATTTTACTCTGCATAAAACCGACAACTGTCTTCCAATCAAAAAACCAAATTACAAAAGCAGAAATTTAAAAAAAAAAGAGAGTCAGATTTCCATTTACGCAATTCTACTCTGTTTCACCACCAGCATTCATCGTTAAACCGAAAGAAATGAATCAAACAAGTGAAAAAATAAGACAACAAACTTATAACTCGCATTGTTACATAAAATTGAGTTACCTCGAGAAAACTTAGCTTTCTACTATAGGAAGATTGAAAATGCAGAAAGAGTTGTTTTGCAGTTTAAAGATTTTTAAGATCCAAATTAATGTATATATTGTTTTTTTCTATTTTGTTGTTTTGTGTCATTCTAAATGTTGACGTTAGGAGAAAGAGAAAGAAATGATGGCAAAAGGCAATGACAATCGATGCAAAGGAGGAGGAGGAGGAGGAGGAGGAGCGCAGGTGCTGTGGTGGTGGAGTTGGGTAAGGTGGAAATGATTCTGGATTTAGGTGTCGCTTTTTGCTGAAGTCTCAAAACTAATCACATTTTCTTCCCTCAAGATTCAGAAATACTCCGTTATATAATTTAAATGTCAAAAAAGGAATTTTTGGTGAGATTGAAATTACCGGGATTTTATGTTAATTTAAATCTAATTATAATTATGACTGTAATTATGATAAATATCTTTTAGATTATGGTTGTGATAATTTGGGACGAAAAAAGTTAAAAAGTGATTAGACCAAGTTACCCATACGGAAAATAAATAATGACAAAGGAGTCTGTATTCTTTTGGTAGAAGCAACAGCTTAGCTGTATGCGATGTTTGGAAAGTAATGTTTTTGTGTTTTTGTGTTTTGTATGTGTTCCTATGGACCACCGTCACTACAGCTCAGAGGGTTTAATTCAATACGGGTCTGTTACCATGCTCCGCCGCTGCATCTGCTGTCATGTATCACCATATCTCCCACCTCTAATATTTCGGTTTGTCTGCGCTTGGAACACGTAATTTAATGTTGCTGTTTGATTTGATCATACACAACAAATATATTATATAAATAAATTATGGGTGATTGTTTGTCATACACTATGTGAATTATTGTTAGTTTGGCATATAGGCCTGATTAAATGCTAACCCCTAATCTTTGGTAGGGGTACACTCTATCAATGTGGGTTAACTTTGCCTAGAAATATAGACCCCGTGGTATATGACTCTTTCCTTGGTGACTCCATTTTTCAACTCCAAGCCAACTCCTTTTGTCAACGTCTAATGTCAAGAGGTTTAACTTATTATCGGCTTTATGAATTTCCTGGATGATCACAATTGTTGCGGGCGATTACAACGCACCAATTTAGCTAGTCGATCTAATGAGCTAGAGCCCATGACAAGTGGCTTGTATCGGTGGCCGTTGTGTTTCTCCATCCATTTTTCTCCTAGAATTAGAAATTTTTCTCAGGTATGGCTTGACTTTTTTATTTATTTATTTTTATTTGGGTTTAATTTTAATTTAAAGGGAGGTATCCATTTATATTGGTTTGGTTTAAAAGTTATGTGGATTTATATTTTTTTATAATTTTTTATACAAAAAATATTTTAACCATTCAATAATTGAATTTATTAAGATATTTGTACTTGATATGTACGTAATTTTTTTAATCAATCAAATATATTTATCATATCGATCTAAAATATTGTCTATATTAATATATATTTAACAAATGAAAGCTTTTTTTTACGTAAAACAAATAGTTATAGAATTTAAATCTATGTCAAACTTGACATGCATAATCCATGTGAATGGAGCATGAAATATGTTAATTAAATTATTAAAATATTAATGGTATAAAAAGTTCTGAAATAATATAAAATCACTTAAATTTTACACTAGTGTAAATGATTTACTCCCCATTATTTACTTATACTTTCACCCACAAGATAACTACGCTAATGGATAACTAATATAAGAAAATTTACAACTATAATTAAGTTTTATATGTGTTGATACAAGTGTTCAACAATGGAGGAAGTAGAAGAAGGTAGCTATGACAAGGAGGTCGATTCACCTAGAATGACGGAAAGTTAGAGTAAGAGAGTAGGGCAAAGGTAGTTGGAGAGGTAAGGGAGATGGAGTGCTGAGGATAAAGGCTTAAGGTTGCTAGACGAGAAAAAGATCCCTTCTTCATCGTTCCTTAAGGTACTTATAGGGGGAAGGCCCCGTGTTTAGTAGTGTCATGTCACCGACAATACGAGTGGTGGCTTGCCTATGTGGTCGGCCAAGTGGCAAGCTGACTGTCATTAAGTGTGGTACTGCTCTAACATTCCTTTTGTTGAGGTAGTACGAGATTGTCATTCCTCAATGGTCCTCTCTTGGTGATGAGTGTGTTCCCACTAAAAAGTAGGTGGTCTTATCGGGATGAGGCGTGCGGGTGGTTGGCCATCTTATTGTGACCAATTGAGCGACACGAGGCGGAGAGCCATCCACAAATGTCTCTCAAATAGTTTCTCAAGGTGCTACATGTCTAAAGGTGAAGGGATATAACAATATATGTTGGATTAAAAAATCAATTATAAAAATAATTAAGTTAAGAACTTCAATATTGGAAAAAACAAAACTCTTGTTTGTCATGAATATAAATTGGGAACGAAGATTAAATTGGTAATGAATGATGAGGTTTTACCCTAAGGGAAAAAAAAAAGCTACGTTGATGAAGAAAGAAAAGGAGGTGGGAGATTAAAAGATAAAAGGGACAAAAAAGGAAGAGTAAGTGGACCTGGTTAGCCCTGCCATAAACTCCCTTGACTTGTAAACATAAAAAACCGTATCCAACAACTGGGAACTAGGGACATGAGGTGGGGCTTTCCTTTCTTCTTTCGGTCCTTATTTCTCACTCACTAATACCATATTTAACGTCACCAAATTTAATCAAAAGCAAAGCTTAGGGCTCTTGAAGTCACATGCAAGTTTTTTTCTTTCTTTTATGTTTGGATGTACGTTCAAAATTCTATTCATGAGAAAATTACGTACCAACTTTTTCCTATTGCCAAATTGTATTAACCATAACTTTAAATAAAAGCAAAGCTTTGTTTCAAGGTAAATGGTAATATGTCAGTCTCTACATACGCAATGGGGCCTTTTTTTTTTTTTTTTTTTCTAGCTGACTCCAAATTAAAGGGTAGCTAGAAATGATGGAAGTCGTCACATATTTAATATCCTTTGTCTTTCTCAACTTCCATTATTCTAACAACAAAAAAAAACTATACATTACTCCATGTGTAAAGGGGCTGCTTCAATAAATGGTTTAATGTGTTCAGCATGCTATTAACTTATCAAGGCTTCCTTCAGATGAAGTACTCTGCGGGGCGTAGCCAGGGGCTACCCTTTCCTTTTCTATTATTTTTGGAATTTTTAAAATTTTTAATTTTTATACTTTAAAAATAATAATAAAAGTATTATAAATAAGCGAAATGGGTAAGTAGAAAGAAAGATTGAAACATACCCTGCATAACACTAAGTAATAGTTGGTAAGAGGGATAAGATGGAGTTACAGTAATATTTAGTGACCTAATCCACTAGATTGTATTAGACAATGACTATGTAATGAAGTATTATCGTTGAAACGGATATATTTTTTCTAATATTAGATATTCTTAAAAGATAATATCTCGTAATAATATTTTAATAAAAATATAAAAGTATAATTTAATTAAATTGAGTTCAAATAAATACTCCCATCTAATCACTGTATTTTGCACTGTTCTGAAGATTTACCTTATTTGATTAATGCATTATTTCAACACCTAAATCACACAAATCAATCTGTATATTCATTTGTCCTTTTAAACCTAGAAACATATTTGACCTCTTAATGCCCTTAAAAGAAAAAAGTAGTAGATGTTAATTGGATTTAGAAAGATGTGAAACGGAGCAAGATTTCTAAAGCTATGGCCTATAATTTTCTTGGAATGCATCATAAGCAAACTGTGTTTTTCCGAATGGCTTCTTATTTTCCAACCCCGCGGCGGTGTTTTACAGGTTTTATTTGTCATAAATTATGTTCCAAGAAATAAAGATTCACGACATGGGAGATGGTTGAGACATCATTTTCATTCCTCCCCAAAAAAAAAATAAATTAAGCAACATGAAATTATAGAGAAAAGAAAATGTAGTTATTAATGTAGCGAGCTGTGCAGCTAAACATGATTAACTATTTCATAAATAGGGGAAGGAAATGAAAGAGTAAAGGAATCATGGAAAGGAGAGAGTATGTTTTATTTCGGGCAACAAAACAATACGAATATTAGATTGTGAGCACCTAAGCCTAAAGAGGAAGGGATATAATTATGGGTCCTTTTCTATAATTAAGTATTTACCTCTTCTTTAATTTCTTTACGTCTTATACATTCCAAAGCTAAAGCAAATGCAAAAGACTAGATTACAAGTATGATTATGTTACTTTTTAATATATTTTTAAAAAAATAAGTGCACTCGTCAACGTTTACTTTTTTATTTTTTCTTCAACTAAAATTATTTCTTAATTCTTGTAAATTACTCGAATTTGATTATCAATATTTCTTTTTTTTTTAAAAAGTCACATAATAATCCACGTGAATTGCACATAATTTTGTAGAAAAAATTATTTGACATTTTTTAAGATGAATGATTAAATTTAGTTTAAAAATTAATATAAATTGAGGGCTAAATTTAATTTTATGCAAATAATAATAATAATAATAATAATAATAATAATAATAATAATGGGAAGAGGGAAGAGGGAAGGACAAGTGTGGGCCCAGCACGAAGGTTGGGTATCTTAACCCAACCGGGACTTAATTAGACTAAAAAAGAAGTCCCGCCTCAACCCGAGTTCTATACCTCTATTACATGTTATTTCTTTACTAAGAAGTATTCACCTTTAAACTTAACTCTACAGCAAATAAGAATACTATTTTTAGTTAAAAAATAAGGCACAACTGTGTAGTTAACACAAATTTGGAGCCATTTGTTAGTTTTGGAACAATAATTATGAAGTAATAAAATTACAATTTTTGAGATAAAAAACAAGGTACATGATAAATTTATTCCAGCAATAAATACAAATGTCCTGGAGCTATAACTTTTTTTTAGTTAAAAACTTTATATATTAATTTTATAATATTGCTATAACATTAGTTTTGTTTATAATTTTTTATATATTTTTTAAAAAATTATTAATAAATTGAAAATTAATGTAATTAATTCTTTTTTATAAAATTTAACTAATCTATAATAAATTATTTTATTTTTTTAAATGTTTAATATTATAATTTTTAAAAATATTATTAGTAATTTCTTACAAGTTATTTATTTTATATATTGTTAAATTAATTTATACATTGTCATTGGTAAAAAAAAAAAAAAAAAAAAAAAACTCTACAAGTGAGTCTAGTGTGATGTCATTTGTTTTTAGGGTGTAATAAAATAAGGGTGAGTATTTAGTACATTGATGTTGTACTTTATTTTATTCCACAAATAGGCTTAAAAAATTTACATGTATTTTTTTAAAAATATTTTACTATACCTTCATAGAACACTCATCAACTCTTAATCTTGTTTGTAGAGTCTAAAAACCCTATTGGTAGCGTATCAAATAATTTCACATAAAATAATAATTAAATAATTGAAAAGAACACTTGGCACCATCTTAAATCCGCTTTTGGAGGTTTTTTTTTTTTTTACTTCAGCCACGATGGACAAAATAATTGCCCTTTATTTAAAATTAAATTTATATCTAACATATAAATGATTATAAAGAAAGAAATTAAACAAAAAAGGCATTAAACAACTTTTAAAAAAAATTAAAAAGCACGTAATAAAAAAAGTAATTTAGCTAAATTGTAAATAACTACTTCAAATAAAAAGTAATATGTGTAAAAAAAATTAATGTGAATATGAATATTTTATTTTATTTTATAACTTATATATTATTTCAATAACATATAATTTAATTAATTTTTAAGTATTATGTTCAAAAAATACATTTTAACTTCTTGCCATAATTTATTATATAGGAGAGTGAAAGGGGGAATGGTGAAATAGGAATTTATTATATAGAGCCTCTTTTCCACTCAGGTTATATGCATAAGTTATCATATTTTTATAAAAATATTAAAATTTGTCACATTCACTTCCAACTAAAAAAATAATCTTTAATGCAGAACATACTTATTAAATAATAATGCTTGATAAAAACAACTATATTTGAAAGAAATAATTATTTTTAGCAACTGGGTTTCTACTATGTGATTTATTTTAAAATTATAGTTTTTTAAAATTATATTAGGTATTTTGTGAATCAATTATTAAAGTAATTATTTCTTTTGGAATAAATTATATTAAGATAATCCTAAAAATATAGTTTTTAGGCACTAATAAAATAGTGTCACGCCATTAAATTTTAAAAATAACAAAGTATTATTATACATTCTTCTATATCTAATATCTTCTCCAACTTAATTTAACTTTAATTAAATTACTTAAAATAATTAATTTTTTAAATTATAAACAAACGTATTTCTTCTTTTACAAATTTTAATCATTTTTCTATAAATTAATATTTTTTTATTTTTATCCAATTTTTTTCATGTCATTGACACATAATTTTAGTAATTATTTTACCTTGAACTCAGAACCTTGAACCCTGAGGTTCAGGGCTTAGATTTAGGATTTAAGGTTTTGGGTTTGAGGTTCGAGGTTCGATGTTTAGGTTTAGGTTTAATGATTTGAGGTTTATGGTTCGAGTTTAAGGTTTACGGGTTTGGGGTTACAAGTTTAGGATTTAGGGTTTAGGTTCAAGGTTCAGGAGTCTGGGGTTACGGGTTTGTGATTTGGGATTCTAGATTCAAGATTTTGGGTTTGGGGTTTAAGGTAAAAAAATTTATCAAAATAATGTGTTAATTACATGAAAAAATTGTTGAAATATAATTAAATAATTGAAAATGAACCATGAATAATATGGTTGGAAGGGTCCATAAAATAATTTCTCTATGGATGAGTATATAATAATAATTTCATGTCTTTAAATTTTGATTATGTGGCAAAATTCAATTGGTGCCTAGAAACCTTAGTTTTTAGGATCATTCTTATGTAAGTTATTTCCTATTTCTTTTATTAAAAATGTTTTGATATATCTCCTATTAAAACATATATCTAAAAAGTACTCACACCTTGAAAGTAATGACTCTTGATGTCTTTAAATATTAAGCTCGAAATAAGTAGTAACATTGTTTCATTGAAATATTTTTTTCAGAAGAACAACTATTATTCCAAATAGTTGTTTGGAATAATCGTTGTTTAAGAATAGCTATGTCTAGAACAACTATATTCAGAACAAGGGTTCAATTTAGAATAGTTGGCATCCAGGGTAATCGTCATCAGAGAATAACTCTTGTTGAAAATAGCTTAAGTCTGGAACAACTATTGTTTAGCATAATGGTGTTTCACATGGTTCTACTTGATTGAGTAGAAGAACCAAAAGTAGCCTTGAAATATGGTAGGGTTTTTGAGTTTTCTTCACTCTTAGGATGTTGCGGAGAGCTTAACTTAGTGGAGTAGATATAGAAGTAGTTAGGAGGTTTCATGTTAACCTTTTCCTATCACACTGGGTGCTTCTCTCTTCTTTTAGAATCATAATGAACCATTGTTCAATGTTCAATGTTTACTATTCACCATTACCACCACCATCAACTTAAACTCTTTACTAAGAAAATAACACCAATGCCATTTTAACTGAAAACTTACTTATTGTTCCCATTTAATGTCTAGCTTTGAAGCTCTCATTCCTCACGTCTATAAACATGACTTATCACAACTCATTTGGGGACTTTTCTTGGGCACTTTCAAATTTAACTCTCAAAAGTTATTTCTAATTATAACACTCTTGACCTATTCATTGCCCATTACTACTCTCAACCATACACAATCTTTCTACGTTTTACCATCACTACCTGTCATTGTGCTTAGTGTCATCGTATCTGCTTAAGCCTTTGTTTCCTCTTTTTTCTGATATATCTCATTTACTTTTGTTTGCAACACTTTCTCTCTTCACCAAAAATTCCTCTACAATACATAAAGAATATCCAAAAGGTTTTTTTTTTTTTTTTTTAACACTGCTCTCTATTTTCTTTCTTTATTTATTTTGTGTCATAAGAAAATGGTAAAAATCTCTTTTTTTATCCCTTTATTATGCTTAAATCTTATATTAATCTTTTCACTTCAATTTCTATCATAATTTAGTCTCCATATTATTTTAACAATGTTATTAGTTAGTTAAAATGATGGTGTTAATTTCTCTTGAAAACACCTTTTTAACACGAAAAAGAAAAATATTTTAATATTATAAGTTGAACGAATATTTTAAAAAAAAATGAACTCAACATTTTAACCTAAAATTAAGGGTGTCAACTATTTCGATTAATTAATGATATTTTATAGAAAAACTAAATTATATTAAATTTAAAATTTAGTATTTATATAAAAATATAAATACTAAATTTTAAATTTAAATATAATATAGAAAACATAATAAACAATTTATATTTAACGTAAAAATTGATATTTCAAAAATAAATTAATTTATATAAGTGATAATATGTCTAAAGCGAAGCGGGAGAGTAAACTATTTTATTTAATAAAATATAGCGTTCAAACACTACCTCCTTAAGGTGAGCTTGGATAGACAGTGCGTTTACCTGCGGTTAGTGTAAAAATAACTGTGACAGTAAAATTAGATACTATAATAATACTATAATGTAATACAAAAAGTAAACTAAACGTACCGCACTACAGTGATGCGCCAAACAGACCCCTTTGTAAAGAACATGTAATAGCGGCTTAAAGTAAATTGGGCAAAGTTGGGAGAGAGATGGCATGTGAGGGCCAATGACAGCGCAAGTGCGATCCAAAAGGCGAATCGAAGCGCGTTTGAAAATAAAAGTGAGTGAACTGTCGCCCGCCATAGATCTTTGGTTTCGTGGTGGAGATGAGAGCAAAGCAACACAACAGGTTTCCAACGGTATCCGAGGGGATACAGTTCGAAAGAATATATAAAAAAGAAGAAGAATATTAAGAAAAGACATGTGGCCCCCACTGCCCACACGTTTCTCTATTGTCATAATTCTTTATCACGTGGGAACCACGAGGAAATTAGAGGAACCATAACAGTTCTGGCAACACGTGTTACTGAATGCAACCACATTTCTTATTACCCGGCTGCTCTACCCTTATTTCCTGCAACGGATCCCTGCGCAGACACAGTTTTGTTTTATTTTACGCCTCTCTATTTTATTTTATTTTTAACAATTTTGCCTTTGCTTTTTTCAGCTCACTTTTCTTTTTGGAATATGTATTATCTGTTATTTTGGTTTTTTTTTTTTTCATCATCGTTTTGATTTAACAGTAAAGTATATTCATTTGTTATATAAAAAAAATTGAATACATGTTGATAAAAGAAACCATGTCCATGTCGTGCTTGTCATATAAGGTTAGACAAAATGCCAGTGCATCATGCACACAAAAGAGAGAATTAGTGTAAGGATTAAGCAATGTGAGGGAGCTTTAATTTAATACTTCTTCTACTTTCAAACTCTCTTGAAACAGAAACATGAGCTGTTCACCTCTTAACTCTTAAATCAATTCTGAGATAATTTCAAGTCAGCCAGCAATAAGATAGCCTTTTTTATTATTATTAAATAACTGCCATTGAAATAACTAGCTAACTTTTGGATTTTCATTTAATTAAACAAACTAATACCCCCAATATATTTTTAAAATATTTATTTATATATATATATTAAATTTATTATTATATTTGTTTGAATTTTTAAAATTAGGATTAAATTGAGATTATTTATAAATTTTAAAGGTTAATTTTAAAAAATTGTGACTAAATTGATATAATATGTAAAGGTTTAAGGCTAAATTTGTTATTATACAATTTTTTTTAAACTATTACATCAACTTGCTTTTTGTAATTTTAACGGGAGAGATCAAAATAATCAAACTATATAAAGTGGGTGTAAAAAATTTCTAACCTTTTTTATTTTGTGTGTCTAAAATAAAAAAATTAATAATTGAGTGACTATCTATATAATTTACCAATTAATAAAATAGATAATTATTCTTTTAAGATTGAGACTAAATATCTTATTTAATTATGATTTTATGACACCGTAGAAATAAAAAAGATTAGGAATTCATTTACTTCATATAGGGTGATAATCCAAATAAAATTAGATGGTATGCTATGCTATGCTATGCTATGCAATGAAAAACTACAAAAGTAGTATAATAATATTAAGTAGGTGGGAATATTTCAAACCCTTTTGCTTTTTTATTTTTTTGGGTGCGAGAGAATGTGAAGGAATAAGATGAAAAAAAACATACCACTGGAGTAGGGGAGGGGACCCTCACCCCACAACTTTCCACATCAGATATTTGACACCCCTATCTCCCTGCCTCAAAAGTGAAACGGGGTTAATTTCTCTTCGGATTCCGTTTTCACTTGCTTATTATTTCTCCAAGTTAGCTACATCTACATAAATTTGTTCTTACCTTTCAACTGTTATTTTACGAAGCTGCTATGCTATTTATACAGGAAAGATTTGGAAAATGCAAGGGTTGAAATTGTTATGGGTGGGGTCACCTATGATAAAAAAAAAAAAAACTTAATTTTCATATTCTCTCATGAATGATTTTAACCACTCTTCCTATTTAAATCTGATTTTATATTTAAGATTAAGCGCTTATAATGAACTAAGAAGTGTTTCTTATTTCCTATGTAAATATTGCCTTTAACAATGTTATTTAATAAATTTTCTTAAACCTCTTTATTTTTTTTTATTTTTTTTACAATTTCAATTTTTCTGACCATTATTTATGTATTTTAGTATATAATCAAAGTATTCTCTATATTCATTTCACGTTTTATAAAGTTTTTTTTTTGAAAAGTTTATAATCATTATTCCCAACAATGCCATCATCAAGATTCGAATCTAAATTTTCCTCTTAAGAATATAAGGTGTCTACCACTGCATCAAACACATAGAGTGTATTCGGTTTGTTGAATGTTATATTACGACTTGCAATATTATATTTCAAAATAAAATTACATTGTTTGGATTCTTAACATTCTAGTCACCTTGTAATCTCTCATTCCTAAATAATATCAAGATCTTGTAATATAGGATATAATATTATTACGACTATTTTTTAGATTATCTTAGATTACGATCATAATCTTATTTGAATGGTTTTAATAATTGCTCCTAGATTTCAAACTCAAGGCCAAGTGGCTTATAATCAACTAATACATAAATATTGCCTTTAACAATGTTATTTAATGAATTTTCTTAAACCATTTTTGTTTTAGTTTTTTTTTTTGTTAAAATTTCAGTTTCTCCCACCTTTATTTATGTATTTTGGTATATAATAAATATTTTTTATACTTATTTCCCGGTTCATAAAAACTAACTTTTTTTTTTTAGAAGTTTATAACCGTTCTTTTCAATAGTGCCATCATCAATATTCAAATTCAATTTTCTTCTTAATAGTACAATGTGTCCATCATTGCATCAAACACATATGGTGTGTTCGGTTTGTTGAATGTTATATTATGACCCGTAATGTTATATTTCAAAATAAGATTACATTGTTTGGATTTTTAATATTCCAGTCATCTTGAAATCTTTTATTCCTAAATAATATCAAGATGTTATAATATAGAATATAACTTCATTACGGCTATTTTTTAGGTAATATTAGATTATGCTGTATAATCTTAAATTTTGGACCAATTTACATTTTATTTTTGTTATTTCAATCTATCTGGACCTTTTTCTCCAATAAAATTTAAGACTAATTAAAAAATAATTTCCATAAAGAGTAAAACTGTAAATGCCATATTTTAAAATTACAATTATTATACTTACTCTAATAAATTATCTTTTTGTATATTAATTATGGTTGATAATGCAATAAATTTTCATGAATTATTAAAATTATTATTTATAAATTTATTTCAAATTTATATATTTACTTATTAATATATAAATTCTAATAAAAAGTAAGAATTGTAATAATTTATAAAAATTAAGATTAAAAAAAATAAAGCAACTAAACTTATAGATTAAAAAAAAATAATTTAATAAAATATATTTTTAAGATAATCTTACATTTTGTCAACCTGAATATTATAATCTAACTAAATTAATAAAAAAATTAATATAATATATTACCCGTAATCTTACATTTTCGTAATTCTCCTACAAAATATAATCTTAGGATGGATATTATTTATTATTATCAGAGGGGAAAATGACGTTTTATTTTAGTACAAAAAAAAATAATGGAAGATAACACTTTACGACATGGAATTGGATTTTCAGTTTATTTATTCTGGGTAATAAGAACAAAATAAACAGAAAGACAAAAAGGTTGTCCGTGAGTTTTCGGAAACAAGAAAGATGCCGCAACACAAAATCCGTAAGCAGTGAGTGAGTGAGAGAGGTGGGAAGAGCTTTTCCTACTCATCTATTCACTTTTTTTACTGTGCCATCCCACAGCGAGCTGCGCTCATTTTTCCCTTTCAACTAAACCTATAGCAGAATATGAAAGCAAATTATAGAGGTGGGTCAGGCATATTATTATCTTTCCTGTTACTTGTTTAGGGCTATCAATTCTCCTTTCTTTTTTTTTCTTAAAAAAAAAAAATTTCTTACCATTTGGATTGCAAAACGGATGATTTCCATTTCAAATCCATTCAATTATGCTTTATGGATGCAAAGAAATAGTAAAAAAAGATTGCTTAAATTGATAAATCAACTTTCATATCCAATGATGGCACATCAGCTTAATTATAGAAACATTTTACTTTAATTTTACTCATACAAATGAAATCCAACATCTTTTTTGGAAATTAACCAAAAATATAATAAACTCTCTTCTATTCTTTTTTGTGGCTACATGATTTCTCTCTATTTTTCTTTATTTCTTAATTTTAATGCCTATATTTAATTACACATTGATGGAATTAAATGTCTTGGACGGGTGAGAAAATGTTATTAACATTACAAACATTTACAAAAATATGATAGGCATCATCATCTTTGAAAAAAATATGCTTCTTTAAATATATATATATATATATAATATTTACAAATGATAAAATTAAAACTGAGCCATCAAAACTACAAAGCCTCAAGCCACGTTGAATTGCCTATCCACAACTTTGAAATGTTTAATAATAATAATAATGCTTTGAACATCATTCTTCGCTTTAGGTGCAAAAGTTTAAAAAGTGATATATCGATACTCACATTGAAAGATTATATTTATAATGAGAAATCATCATTAAAGAAACTATTTTCTTAAAATATATTTAACAATTAATGAAATTAATAATTTTAAATTGATCGATTGAGTCTTAATTCGATTGATATGTGTATTGTTATCAATATAAGAGGATGTGAGTTCAAGTGCATTATACTCTTATTTATAGTTTGGAGAAGGGCTATGAGTAGTTTTAAACATTATGTCAAAAAGAGTAAATATGATAAGAAGTTGTTGATTTAGAGTAAAAGACAAAATTAATGAATAATTTAAGGCAAGGAAATGAACGAAGCAACATAACAAAATTGCCATCCTTCGGGGCTTTGGCTGGCGAGGGACCTAATATTATGAAATGATAAAACATTATTCATCCATCTCTTCAATAAACTTCCCATAATTTGCTTAGGCCCATAGCTACAATACAATGGCATGCATGAGTTTATAATAATATCAACCGCTAGAGATTTGGTCCTTAATTTTATTTTGCCGAACGTGCCACTAATAAGTAGCCACAGTGTGAGATTCAAGATTTAGATTAAAGCTCTCTTTAGTTGAATCCAGCAACCGGCTGTTGTGATTAATATTCTTGTCCTTTCTCCTATATATTACTACATTGTTTAATGTTTAGGTTGGTTTCAGTTTAACAATGAACTCTTTCCTTTTTCTTTATCTTGTTTTAATTAGAAGGCAGTGGTCCAGTTGTGTTGTTCGAATAGCCAGCTTTTGGGCCTAGTTTCCTATTTACAGATAAAAAAAAGAGTGTTATTAGGCGGACATATGATAATGGGCTCTTGCTTTTGGATTCATGATAGGAACTCGATTGGGGAATTGGGATGGAATTTAAGTTCGGGCATCTTGGATTTCATACAATGAATAATCTAAAAGCAATTCATGTAAAATGCAAATACCACGTTTTGACCGTGAATGAAGTGGATAATCATAGGTTTTAGTCCGGGAATTTTCTTTCGGGACAAATTACGCATGGTTTACGTGAAAATCATGAATTTAAAATATAAAGGTGAGTTTATGAATAAAATATATGATTTAAAATTAATGATGTATAATAACACATGAAATATTTACAAGATAAAAAAAATTAAATTGTAATGTAATTTTTTTTTGAAAAAAGAAATATATAAATTTAACTACACTATATTTTCCTTTTAAAAAATAAAAATAGACATTGTGTTAAATATGACTCCTATTTTCAGTCAAATTTGAAAAATAGTCTTTCGGTTAAACTCTGTTTACTTGTTTCAATCAAACACTGATTAGTTTAGATTATTTTACTATTATTTGACTTATGAATTTAGCCTATAAATAGGCTCTTTTACAACCTTAGAAGATATATGCCCATTAAAGATTAGAACTCACAACACATTTAGAGAATTTTGTGTTTACGTTTTGTGGGTTTTTTGTTTTCGGGTTTTCGGGGTTTAGTTTTTATCTCCATCTTTTTTTGTACTCTTCGTTCTTTTGCCATTATAGTAAAATTATCTTGCCCGTGATTTTTTATCCTCTTTGGAGGGGTTTTTCCACGTTAAAATTTGTGTGTTCAATTTCTCAATTTTTTCGCTATTTTCTTATTCGTTGTTTAATCGGGTCGAAATCCTAACAAGTGGTATCAGAGTTAGTTCAATTTTCATAGATCAGCCTGTTCAGAGATGGCAACAACAATGTTTGAAATTGAGAAGTTCGATGGTGAGACAAATTTCAATCTGTGATAAGTTCGGATGATGGCAATTCTAGTTCAATCAGGCTTGAAAAAGGTTGTTATCGGGAAAAAAACCTGAGAATCTAAATAAAACAGAATGGGAAGAGCTTGATGAAAAGGCTTTATCTGCAATCCAGTTGTGCCTCACGAATACGGTATTGCAGGAGGTATTGATGGAGAAGACCTCATCTGCCTTGTGGAAAGGGTTAGAAACTCTTTATGGGACTAAGTCTCTGGCTAACCGTTTAGTGTTGAAACAACGTCTATTTACGTTTCGTATGAACGAAGGTGAGCTTCTTAGAGATCACATCAGTCAATTCATTACTCTTTTTTAAATGATTTAAAGAATGTTGAGGTCCATATTGACGATGAAGATCAGGCTATGCTATTATTGTGCTCTTTACCCCCTTCATACAAGTCTTTCAGGGAGACCATGATTTATGGCAGAGACAAACTCTCGTTCGAAGATGTGAAGGGTCATTTGTTGAGTAGAGACAAACTCGACAATGAGCTTCATTTGGATAGCAAGACAGATAGGCAAGCTTCCGTTTTGATAGCATTAAAGAAACGAGATAAAATGTGTCACTATTGTAAAAAGTTAGGTCACGTCAAAGCAGATTGTTATAAACTGCGAAATAAAAAAGCTGCTGAGAGTAACGAGGAAGATGTAGCTGGTGCTAATTTGGCTGATGAAAATGGGGATGATTTCTTGTTAGTGTCAACAAGTGATAACACCAAGCTCACGTCCAAGTGGATCCTAGATTCAGGATGTTCTTTCCACATGTGTCCCAATAGAGAATGGTTCTCCACATACAGTTCGATTGAAGGTGGAGTTGTGCGCATGGGAAACGATTCATCTAGTAAGGTAATTGGTATTGGTACTGTTAAAATTAAGATGCACGATGGGACGATTAGGACACTCTCAGATGTCGATATGTGTACGATTTACGAAAGAATCTCATCTCCTTAAGTATTTTAGACTTGAAAGGATACAAAATCAACATCGAGTCGAGCGGTATTAAAGTATCTCGTGGAGCTCTCGTTTTGTTAAAAGGTAAAAGAACCGGCAGTCTTTATATTCTGGAAGGTTATATAGTGACCGGTGAAATTGGACATCACTCGTCCGTTACAAAGTTGAAGTCAACTTGTTTGGAGCGGAGGCAACTTGGTCATAGGAGGGAAAAAGGTATGACTGTTTCGTTGAAGAGAGGTTCTCTTTTAGATGCGAGGTTTTGAAAAGTTAGGCACTTTGTGTTCGTGAAAATCGGACCGGGTTAGTTTTGATTTGACAGTTGTACAAGTCGAAGGCTAGAAGTCTTCCAGTTTCTAAGCACAAATTCGACTCAGTTAATTCCCTGCATAGTTCAAGATTGGCTCGTGGCGGGCTTTGGCAAAGATGGCGTTGTGGAAATATGAGTCAAGGTGGAGATTTGTTAAATATGACTCCTATTTTCAGTCAAATTTGAAAAATAGTCTTTCGGTTAAACTCTGTTTACTTGTTTCAATCAAACACTGATTAGTTTAGATTATTTTACTATTATTTGACTTATGAATTTAGCCTATAAATAGGCTCTTTTACAAGCTTAGAAGATATATGCCCATTAAAGATTAGAACTCACAACACATTTAGAGAATTTTGTGTTACGTTTTGTGGGTTCTTTGTTTTCGGGTTTTCGGGGTTTAGTTTTTATCTCCATCTTTTTTTGTACTCTTCGTTATTTTGCCATTATAGTAAAATTATCTTACCCGTGGTTTTTTATCCTCTTTGGAGGGATTTTTTCATGTTAAAATTTGTGTGTTCAATTTCTCAATTTTTTCGCTATTTTCTTATTCGTTGTTTAATCGGGTCGAAATCCTAACACATTGTTATACCAAAAATTGAAAGAAATATTAGAGGCAGGCATAGGAGTGACAGCACTTGAAATGACTAAAAGATCAGCCACAAATCAAACTATACCGTCCAAGCTTTTACAAATAAAATAGATAGAGATAATAGAAAAAGGCAAAACTAGGGCTGCCTAACCTGATCCCATAGTGAAAAGCCACCCTCTTTTTCCCCCGAGAAAGTTATGGGATAGTGCTCCACTACGTCTGCATCTTCTACAATGCCTTCCTTTTATTCCCTATTCCTATTATTGTACGATTCCTTCCGACCATCCTTTTTAATAATAGTGTCCTTGATTACGACCTCCATTTTTCTCTTTTCCCAGCTTTGGCAACACACAACACTCGAAATCTTCACATGTTTTCGTCTCCTAAAGATTACTTTCAAGTACTAATTAAACTTCTTAGTCATTTTCAACAGGGATTGTCTTTTGTTGTATGCGGTGGGTCGATATATATATATGGAGCAAGATTTTAAACAACGCAGCTCGTCTTTAGGGCCTCTTGAGTCTCCCCCTCACCATCTAACATCAATGCGATGGATTCATCAGGGCTTCACCCATTATAAGCTGACACTGAGTTTCTTTCTTCTTCTTCTTTTTTTCTATCTGGTTCATGACGTACATGTGTAGGTTTAACTGGGAGAGGAGGCAATTAGGGGAAAGGTCAATGGCATAGTGCAAATGACCCTTTGGAATTAATTAACTCGTAAGGTCAAAATTCAACATACACCTGGCGATGAGCTTGTACTTGTGCTTTGCAATTGGAGTAATAATTAATTCCTTGACTGCATTGCATTAATTTTCTTTTATACTAAAATTCAACCATCATCTCTTTACTAATTTTATTTTATTTTATTTCAAAATAATATATCAATAATTTCTTAATTTATTGGATTTGACGGGGTAATTTAATCTGGTTTTCAGAACATGGCTAAAATCTAGGGCTACCAATCAATAAACTTGAAGCTTGTTGGCTGCCGGCAGAATTACGAACCTTCCACAATATCATCCTGCTTACCATTTGTTTTAATAGAATGATAAATACTCTCTTACTTCGGCTGTTTCAACTTCTCGTAATCAAGCTGATTGAGTATTATTTTTAAGTGGTTTTTATTTTTTTTTATTTAAAAGTTAAGTATTGTACAAAAATATTTTTTATGTTTCAATTTATTATTAAATTTTAAATTCGATCCACCGAATTAAATTTAGCACATGATAATTTATGAGATTCCAACTTGGATATTTGAAAATTCAAAACTTTAATATTGCTAAAAATACCATAACAAATTTTTTTTTTTAAAAAAGGCAAACTGTAAAAATAGTCACTTTTGTTTACTTCAGATTATATTTTAGTCACTTATGTTATTGTTTTGTTATGAAGTGGTCACTTATGTTAATTTGGACTGCCATGTAGGACATCTAAGTTGCCATTTAAAACCCACTTGGACTATCATGTAGGATCACCGTTAGGGAGGTAACGGTAGAGTGACCATTTCGTAACAAAATGGTAACGTAAATAATTAAAACATAACATTTCAAACGTAAGTGATTAAAATGTAATCTAAGGCAAGTAAAAGTGACTATTTTTATAGTTTACCCAAAAAGAAAATAGTAAAGGAAAATTTCACAGCACAAACAGTATCTACTGCTTAATTTCTGGAATTTAAAAGGATAATATGGAAAGGAGGTGAAAACAGAGGTAAAGCGATGATGAGTTATGAGAAGGGACATGTTTTTCATGTGTATCTGGTTCCTTAATTGTTATTATTTTAAAAGTCAAAAAAGTTTAATAAATCAAATGTGGAATGGGAAAAAAAAATGATACATAATTGACGGAATATCACTACAATATTTGACTTCATCAATCAATAAATTACAGAATGTACAGCAGTGTTTTTTGTTTAACAATCATCATCTTTTTCCTTCTACCTTCTTCAAGAATTCAACTGTGACAACGTCTTCACCTTTTTTCTTTTGCCTCCAATTCCATTACGATTTGAACCGGGACGACTCGGCGATCACTCACCCGCCTTTTCTGCCATCTCCACACGTTCTCCGGAGCTATTTTCCTTTACCCTCCCCCCCCCCCTCCCCACAAAAAAAAAATTAACCAAGTACATGCAATTTTAAAACTAAAATCCCTCATCAACTTATATGGTATATTTAGTTGCCACCTCCTCAGCTCGGCCGGCTCACTTATTTCAGTAGTCCGTAACTAGCTGTTGACTCGAGTTATCCAGGAGCCGAGTCCGAAATCCCGAGATAGAATCAAAACCGTTGTCTTTCTCTTCCCACTAATTCTTTAAACCCATGAAGAAAAGGTCGCGATTCTGTCCACAAATCAAGCTTACTCCTTCCCACGTGACACTTCACTTTAAAGTCCTCGGTGTTCACGAACATACCGGAGTGACCCGACTCCGAGCGAGAAATAAACCGGATCACTTCTTCGAAAACTGACTCGTCGCAGGGGATCGCCAATGGGCCTTGGTTAGTGAAGCCGTACTCTTCCTCGGCTTGGATAAGGAGTTTCTTAAAGATGGGATGGTTGAGGTACGTGGCGCGCACCACGAATCTTCTGTAGCTCGTCCCAACGCAAACCGCAACGTGCCCCGCCGGAACATCGGATGGGATGCGACTGGCCGACATGCGGGACTTGTTCCTCCACCGCCGCAACATTTGGCGAAGCCTCACAATGTGGCGGATTTTACCGCATTTTCCAAGCCCCGCCGACATCTTCCCGGGAAAATTAAGATCTCAAATATAAAAAACCAAAAAACAAAGTCAGTCTTTGCTTGTTCGGGCTTGACTTTGCTTTGGACTTCTGGAAGGAGGGATTGATGGTTTTGAAGGGTGGAAGGTTTTATAGAAAAATGGGTGAGAAAGTGGGCTTAAAGTTTGAGATAATTACAAGGCAGATGGTGATGGTTGGTGAAGCAACTTGAAATCACAATTCCCAAATGTCTTTTGGCAGACTGTAGGGATTTCGCAATATAACATTGATATTTGTAGCATAATAATGGTGAAACTAATATAAAATTTAGTAAGACAACAAAAATCCCATAATTTTATTTCAAACATTTCTATATTTTGGTTTTGGTTCATTGAACTCTCTAATTGGTCATGTGAGAATTACTAGTCAAGCCCTAATTTATAAACCAAATCATTAACTCTTTTTTTTTTTTTTTTTTAATCAGATTGATATCTATAGTTTTCAATTATTGTAAAATTTTTCAATATTTACATTATTTTTTAAAATACTGTCAACATTTTACTCATATGAGTATACAATTTAAATATCATTTATAAAAATGATTTATATAGGAATGGATATACTAAAATTATTATATTATCAAATTTTATTTAGATTTAATCATTTTCGTTTCAATGCAAGTGCTTTGATTTTCGACACTAAAGTGATTGTTGACTCGATATGTACTCTAAAGTTAGATAATATAAACTCTTTTCTTCTCTGATATATGTATATATTAATGCAAATGGTAAAGCAAAGAACTTACAAGTCAAATATTTAAACAGCCAATAATGGTAATCTTTCAATATATATAGTAGCCAAAGTAACAGCACAAAATCAAGAAGTGCGAACAACACTGCTTTCTTTGAAGTAAGCTTCAAGTTAAGCAAATCATATATATATTTCTGACAAGATTCCCAAGGCTTTAGTGACTGAATCAACATTAAAGATGTAGTTCAACTCATGGCACATGCATGGGTACATACATCGTGAATCTTTGTGCAATTAGCCGCTACCGTTTAATTCAGTTGTTCACACCTTTACATTAGTAAATTACGTAAAACATATGGAACAATGGAAAGACCATTAAGTAATATGATTTAAAGTCTAAAACCCACGAGACTTGATCTTGAATGGGTTTTCTTTTAAACGCACAGTCGAAAAAAGAGAGAAGAAAAATCCACCACATGCATAGAGGTAGGAAAAAGAATTGGTCTCTAAAAGTAGTTGTTGGGTCAATTTGAAGATGCTTTTGTTTCCTAAACCTAAAAAAAAAAAAAAAAAAAAAATTAAGAATGGAAAAGTCCAGCACTTCCCCCCTAAAGCAACGATTTTGCATTCTCCATATCTGACCAATCCCCATGTGCGGCCATGCCCCACCTTTCTTCCTTTGTTTATTTTCCCAAAGGCCAAAACAAACTGCCATCTTAATCACTCATTGACCCTATTTATTTTCTAATTCACCTGCAAAAATGCTTTTAATGTGACATAAAAAAATTCAATCATTTTGCCATTTTCTGCCTAATAAAAGAGTTTATCTACTATGAATATCCCTTAAAATGGTGAAGATGAGGCTATTGGATACATGGGTCCACGTGCATGTTATTGGAGGGTAGGGTGCATCCCCCAAACGTCATATAGTATTTGCACATATTAATACAAATAAAAAAGAAACCTCCACTTGCATGTGTCTTTGGATTTAACTACATACATCCTCAAAAACATTGTACATGCAACATTAAGAACAAAAAGTAGGAAAAAAAGAAAAAAAATAAATAGATTTGAGGGAGCTGAGCAAACACAAAGCTATAATAATATCTACTCTATTATCACACAACATATTAACTATTTCGGCTTTAGTTGTTTTGTTGCCTGTTTATTATAATTTTCCCATTTTGTTTCCATTTAGACAGCAAGATATTGAAAGATTTAGGGAATATATTAGTCTAGATTTTTTTTTATCCTTGCTCATAATAATTCAAATGTTTGTACAACAATAAATAACGTTTCTCTTCCAATAATAATTTCTAATATTTTTTTCATGATTAACCCTATTAGCCTCTACATTAACTTATAGCTCAAATAATAAGATAAATATTTGCAGCATCAAAATGGGAGAGGCAGAAAATATAGACTCTGAATTCTATGATTGGCAATGATGTGGCGGACAACCTTAAATGGGAGACACTACACTCGACTCGACGACTATAGTTATGCGACGTCAGTCTGAGGAAGCTGACATGGCACCATCACCAAGCTTCAGAAGTCACCCTTTCCTGAATAAAATAATAATATCAGGAATAATTACGTATATATTTTTGCTTTTTTTTTTTATAAAGAAAAACTTGTTGAGACCAAAATTACCATGAAAGAGGGGGGCATTTTAGAGCAATAAGGTGGAGGCTAAGGGGAGACACCGGGGTGGGAGACTCTTGTCACCGGAAATAAATAATGGTTTGCTAAATATTGAGAGAGGTTTTCAAATTTTTGAGATGAAATCTATTTTGTGGAATGAATTTTTTTAGATTAATATTTATTAATTTCGATTCTTGAATTTTGTGTTTTATGTTTGTTAAAAAATATTAAATTAGTGATTTGGTGTTAGAGGGAGTGACCACTCCTTTACCCATTAAATTTGTATAGAGATTATTTTTATAATTATGTGTTGATATTTATTAAACCGTATGTTTGAGTTATGCTAATTACATGGTGAATATTTAGCTCAATTATGGAATATTGTATTACTTGAGAATATTATTTTGGTGATTGGATTGTATTGAAATTTCCCAAGGTAATCCCTTGTATCGTGGAATTTGGATTGGATCATGATTCTATTCGATGAGCTACCAATAGTCCATATTTACTTTATATGTTATTATAATGTATTATTCTCATGAGATTGTTATTTTAGTGGGATTGTTTTAGATCTTTATTTGTAAGCAAGTCTCGAAATGAAAATATATTTGAGAGACTTGCCTAGGTGAATGTACATAGAATTGGACACTTAGTCTATTCTTGTGAGAATAACATTGTAAGAGTGTTATTTTTATGGTAAAACCTTTTGTTGCGGTTATAGGAGTTATCATAGTGGTGAGAGTATTATATCTTTAAGTGCAAGGGTGAACGGTGTGTGTGGTTGAGTAGTTTCATTTTGTAATTGTTGAAAAGAGTGCATATTTCTATTTGAACTAGGCTCCGTAAATGTAGAGAAACTGAATTGCGTACATCGTAATAATTTCTTGTGTGTTGCATGATTTCTATTTTCCATTTAGTGCATGAAGAAATGCCTACTATCCGAGGCACCATTTTGATTATGCAGAGTTTGTTCTTAGCAACGACAGAATTGTTTATAATATTACAATATTATTCTAAATTATGTATATTTGACGGGATTTAAAATTTTATATACATGGCATATCGGTAAGCCATAGTTACAACTATCAAATCATAATTTTAGAGCTCCCTACTATGTATGTACAGTTTCTTTTAGTAGAATATATGGAGTGATAATGCAAATACAAATTCAATAAAGGTAGGAAAGATTCTTTGATTGGGCAGGTGATGGGAGAGGGAGGACAAAAGAAGAAGGAAAGGATTGAAAAGCTTAGGCAAGAAATGAAAGGGGTTAATTAGTTTGGATGGTAAGCCGAAGGAATGCAATGAAGACGTGTGTTTACTTCTTTACTCCTTTCGTTAAAATTGTACTAATTCACTTTTTGCTCCTAACTTTGCATTACCAATCTCTGTCTGTCTTGTTTTGTTAATAAGGAATCTCACTCCTTTATATATGTTCTACCTAATCCCTTAACCTCTTAATTAAGGGTTGTTAAGCTCGATTAATTAAGGGGACAATTTCTTTTTGTTCTTAATTTGGATTCCATCAAAATTTGGTGATGTGATCATTGTTCTTGAAACATAAATGAATTAGTCAGTCGGACTAATTAAACCGATAACTGATTGATATGTTAGTTTAAATAAAAGGGTTAAACATATTAGATTGAAAATTACTCGAAACTGGTGAAAAATAAAAACTAAGACAAAAACTAGTAGTTGGATAGGTTGAACTGACAAAAATTGGTAAATAGTTACTTTTGTTTACCTCATATTATATTTTAGTTACTTATGTTTGAAATGTTACGTTTTAGTCATTTACGTTATCATTTTGTTATGAAGTGGTCACTCTGCCATTAAGCTCCGTTACCTCCTAACGACAATTCTACGTGGCAGTCCAAATGGGTTTTAAATGCAAACTTAGATTTCCAATTAGGACGAGAATAGATTTTTAATTAAACCATTTTAATTACTTAAAAATTTTAAATTAATTACACCTTGAACGGGAAAAAAAAATTATTTGTCTTCTTTTTCTTTTAGCTTTCTTTTCTATTTTGACTAAAACAACTATTCTCATTCCAGTTGGACATCCAAGTTGGCATTTAAAACCCATTTGAATTGCTATGTAGGATTGTTGTTAGGAGGTAACGGAGCTTAATGGCAGAGTGACCATTTCGTAACAAAACAATAACGTAAGTGACTAAAACGTAACATTTCAAACATAAGTGACTAAAATGTAATCTGAGGCGAATAAAAGTGACTATTTTTGTAGTTTACTTTTTTTTAATTTTGTTAAAATTTTAATTACTTAATTATTGTTAGTTTAGCAATTGAATCGATTAAATTGAGAACCAATGGTCTGATCGATTCAAATATTGGTATAATTATTTAAATATAACACTTTAAGGTTGTACCACGTTATCACCTAAAAATTTATATATATATTAATTTTTAAGTGATGATGTGGTACCTTAAGTGTGCCACGTCATCAAATTTATATTTTTCTAGTTTAAAAATTAAAATGAATCTAATTATTAAATTTAAACACCATAATAAAAAATATATAGTTTCTAAATTTAAGGTAAATATTATATATATAATATGTTTGACCTTGTTTCTGCATGTGTAAAATATCTTGGAGAGTTTGAAACGTTGTGACAAGGTTTCATTTTTCAGAAATCTAATATATATATATATATATATATTCGCTTATCTTGATTGGTTTTGCTTATACTTTTCAAGCATATGGTTAGGCAGTGGAGTGGAGTGGAGTGACGGGGCTTATCATTAGCAGCACAACATTACATAAAGTAAAAAGTGTGCGACCGAAAGGACACAACATTGTAGATGTTGCACGTACAATCAGCTACTATTAGAGTTACAAAGTGAACCCCCAAATAAAGCTGAAAACTCCATACCATCTCTTGCTAACTTTTGCCCTTTCTAATGTCATGTACTCCTTAAGGGTGGAGCTAAAGTAAGACTTCTGATTCTCCTGTGTTGCATCTTTTCCTGACCCAAAATCTTGGACGGTGAATGTTTGTTGGCTAATCTTTAATTCATTTCTGAAAACTCATCCTCACAGATTCCACTGCATCACATGAAAGTTAGAGCTACTACAACTTTTTTATATAGAATTGGATTTGGGAGGGCTACATTTCATCCCCAAATCTTTAATAGATTTAGTAATAAAAAAAATTTTGATAGATTGAAGATAGAAAAATAATACATAAAGTTCGATATTTGATACTTAATTTGGAAAGTGAATTAAAAGCTAAATTTATAATTTTAATTTAACATATTTTGTTATGTTTTATTAAAGTAAATTATATATGTAAGTTTTGAGAATGAATTGTATAAAATTGTAATTCCATATCATTCTTTATCTCTTTTCCATAGGAGAATGATAAATCAGATTTTTCCTCCTAACAAAATTTAAATCCAACTAAAAATATTGAATATCTGAAAAAAAAATTTGATTTGTCATTCTCCTATTGAAAAGGAATAGGGATAACATGGAATCATAGTTTCATACAATCCTTTTATCTATTATATTAAAACTATATAATATAACTAACATATTAAAACTAAATTAACTGATTTTCATAGAAAAAAAATGATGGAAGAAAAAAGAGAGAATCTTAACATTTAAAAAAAGCCATTGGCTTACCATAAAAAGAATTATAATTGTAGTTGCTTTTACTTTAGATTTTCACTCATTGTAATTTTTGTAAAAATAAACAAAATTGTAGTCAGAATTGAATCGGTACCAATCATATCGATTGATACGTACTATTCTGATCTTAAATCGGTACAGAGTAGTTTATGTTTCGTTTCAGTCAAAATTTTATTGAGTTTTGCCCATTTTGGTGTCTTTCGGCTCGTTTCGATCAATACCAACTTGTATCGACCCGTACTGGTTGGTACAAAATTTTGACATTTAAACTAATTTTTAAAAATTTTTAATCTTTAACCCTTTTAATTTTTTTCCATAATTACATTTAAAATTAAAATTTATTAAATTAAATTAAATTATTCAACCTAATTAATAATTTTAAAACTTATATTTGCATATAAATATATTTATAGGGATATAATTGAGATATATTTAAATCTATATATAATATATAATTTGTTGATGAAAATATCATATAATTTATGAAAAACTAAAACTTAAACAGTAAAAATATGTGGAAAATTTTTAAATATATATAATTTATCAAGAAACTAAAAATCTGACTATAAATATATATATATATATAAATATAAATATTTAAAAACATCAATAAACCTAAAATGATATCAAAACATATTAATATTAGTGTCAAGATAAAAACGATACATCTATCGATATAATACTTACTGCCTTGTTAATGTTTCCTCAACGAAAATAACTTGAAAGGAGAAAAAGGAAAAAGAAAATTCTGGTTTTTCAATTAGAAAGTGGAAAAAATATATAAAATAAGTACGTAGTCGAAATTGTAGGAGAATTTAACATTTTTAAAAAAAGTTTTAAGTTCACATATTTATAACTTGTTTTTTTTTTGGACAAATAATTATGACATATAAATTCATTTTAAAAACCTAATTCAATTTTATTTTATCTTTTAAATGTATCTAATGACGAAAGAATATTATTCGGGGGCTAATTTTATTTATTTAATATTTGAAAAAGTAAAAACATTTATACTAAAAAATTATATCCAAAATTTACCTTAATAGATTTAACCACATCTCGGGTTTAACTCGAATTGATTGTAAGGGTCTGTTTAGGCAACACGGGGTAATTGAATGAAAGTGTAAGAACTAGGGTAGTAATTATACTCTCTTGTAATTACAAAAATTTGTAATTTGGCTGATAAAGTTTAATAATTACATCATAATTCCTTATGTAATATTTAGTAGTACAAATTGTAATTACACAATTATATAATCTATATTTTTAAAAACTATTAATTACTATAAAAATGTTAGTATGATAAAAATAATTTTTAAACAAGTAACAAAAATTAAAATCAAATAATCATGTGAATTATGTTTGTCCGAAAAAGTAAATGATAATACGATTACTAATAAAAATAACAAGAAAAATAAATATCATATGCAATTTTATCTAATTTTAATAGTGCATATTTGTTGGGTTATTCCATCTCTAATATTTAACATATATTTCTTGTCATCATCTGTTAGTCCTTAATCGAGCTCATCATCATCTAAATTTGAATAAGCATTATTAAGATTATCAAGGTCTCCTCCTAGAGTATATGTATCATCTTAATTTCATCTATGATTGAAGTTTTAAAACATGTAATCTACTAGTACGATTCACCTTTTTTTATGCTATACTAAGGTGATGTTGTTAATATGCAATTTTATTTTTAGAACAACAAATGTTTTCTTGATCACATTTCGAAACCTTGAATGTATCAAATTAAAGAGTTTGCAAATTATTTTTTATAATAAATTTTTTTTATTATAACTTTAAAAATTTTTGTGATTGAAATAATATATATTTTTTGTTATAATTTTATAAAATACACAATTTATTTTTATAATATAATAAATTTTTTACCATAACCATCCCAAACACTCATACATGTCATGCTTATAATATAATTTTATAATTTGTATAAAAATAACTTTTAAAATTAGATTTGGGTGTAATTACCGTTTAATTAGTTCAATTCTTACCCTCTCCAAAGAATTGAAAAGTGTAGACCATACCAATTATAATAGTTACTCAAATATACCATCCTTATATAATTACAAATAATTACATCTAAATTTAATTATTAAGTCACTTTCTAAATACTATTTATATTTAATCGAAATTTAATTTGAATACTAGAAAGAAAGAAATCTATGAGACACTCATAATAAAGGATGTATTAACGTGAGTTGGGTCAATGTGTGCAGAGATTAAGACAACCAAGCAAACCCCATTATCCGTACTAAATACAGGGCCCAAAGGCCGTAGGGTCCCCGTTCTTTCATGCTTCCGAGCCATCATATGACCTTCTTTGGGTTGCTATATATATATGCTTATTTTCTATTTTAAATGTATGCTTTTTGGGTGCTCTTTAAATTTATCATATTGGTAAAGTTTTTTCTCAATAATTTGCATTATCAACCGTCAAACTTAATCATTGAACCAAATAATTAGATGAAGAATATTGCAATAAGATACGCATGGATTTTTTAGCTATTGCATTCTGCCTCATCAATCTTTAAATTCATCTCCTCTCCTCTTCTTTTAGAAAAGGTTGCTGCTGTAATCAGATTTGGTAAGTGTATACTATTTCCCCTCTAATTAACTTACTACTTTTGTTTCTAAGGATGACTAAGATAATGGCTACTAGTTCAAGTTAGAAATTTTGTTTAGGAAGGATCAAGATAAGGTTATAAAATTTGAAGGGTTAAAAAAAAATTTTGTATTAAAAATGTTTAAATTAAATTATTAAATTTTTAAAAAGATTAAAATTATGAATTTTTTTTACTTAATCAAAAGTTAAAAAGAATTAAATTTAATCATATAATTTTAGAGAGATTATAAATGCAATTATCTCATTGAGCTAAGGAAGGCCAAGACCCTATCTGCCCCTTTGGTTATGTCCCTACGTGTGATTATTAAAAAAATTAAAACCATCAAAGAATATCATTCATATCGAGTTAATTGTTTTACATGAAAACCCTAAAACCACCGTAAAAATGATTGATCAACCAACACAGTTTTCCTCCACTTTTCACTTAGGGTATGGTTAGATACACAAATCTGATGAGGTGCAGAGGTGTAGTGCCGCTGCAACATAATATTATTGAGAACCAAAATTGATTACCACTTTGCACTGCGTAATCAACGCCATCCAACAGCAATGTTTCAAGCTTTGAGCAAATTATTGTGGGATGGGATCCCCGTTGAAGTAGATGTCAGGAAACGAACAGTATGAGGAAGATGTTTATACCCAAATACCAAAATCATATATTGCCAACACCACTTTATAATATTCCAGAGTGTCTCTGACGAGTCTTTGGTTGGGCTGGAAACTTGGAAACGTATGTTTGGACCTGGGTTACAACATAGGCCACTGGGCTGCCATATTACCATGCGCTAAATTGCACTGAGAAATACCCAGGAAGCAGCCTTGTGTCTCGGCCCATCTCCACAAACATCGAAGTGAAAGAAATAGAATATGCCTGGACCAACTCAAGTGACAGACAATTTCCTGAAATATAGAAGAAAAGGGCAAGTCAGGCCAGTAAGAGACAAAAAAGGGAAGTAAAATCTCTCTCTCATCAGAGGGTTTCAGAAGCTGATGTCCCCTTACATCCCTACATTTAAACTGCTTCTATTCTATGTTCCCTATATACCACGCTCTTTTTTTTTTTCTTGGTTATGTCGCTCTCAATTGCCACGCCTTGGAGTTGGACCCCTTGGTCCCCCAACTTTCAAGCGCTCATCATCACGCTCACTAATTTTACCAATATCAATCACTCGTTCCACTGTTCTACTATACTATTTCTTCATTATTTTGTATGTATTTCCTCGTTTGTTCAAATCCCACCTACGCTTTTAGTTTTTGTATGATCAATGCTTTTGTTGCTACCCATAAAAAAGCTGTATTCCCAATACTAATCTCAATCATTTGCTTGATATAAAGCCCATCCATACCCTATCTTTCCTTAAAAGGAAGCCTTGTCTTCGGATTGTTATCAACTTGGTAGGCATAGCACTCTTGTATTTTCTCCCTTTACAGTTTTGTTCAACTTGTTTGTACGACGATGGCGAAAAATTGGAATTTGCTAAAATGGCATAAACAATCATGGCAACGGGCTCAAATGAAAGAAACCCAATTGTGGATTCGTAATTGCCAATGCAAGTATGCAACCCAATTACGTGGGTAAAATCTACATATCAAATATGGATGGTCAATGGACTGTGCCCCGAAAGAAATAAAAAGTGGTAGCCACTTTTCGTAATTGGAAAGGGTCCCACCCACCGAATTGCACTTTATTTACTTGGGCAAAAGCAAAATTCATTTGGATATTTGATGAGGCTTATCTTGACTGCTAAAAACCTCGCCCGCTTAAATTTTAAGTGCGTCCACAATTATTTCATCTTTCAACGTCATCAGATTTTTATTTTATTTTTTTGAATTTTCATCGGATTTTATTGATGTTGATGTATTATTACAAAAGTAACTAATAATATATTATCAGAAGGCTTTTTTAAATAAATTAAAATTTTAAAATATTACATTATAAACCTTTGAACAATCAATATATATATTTTATATAAACTGCTGTGGAGAGTGAGAGAGGTCCACGTAAAACATATACTTTTTACCAAAATACGTGATTCACTGCATGTTTTTAACGTGTAATTCATATTTCATAGTATGAGCCTAAATTTTGGCTGTTGTTGCATAGTATGAACTCTATTTGAGATTATATAGAAAGGACAAAATAAGAATAATGGTGTTTATTTTTTAGATTATAAAAACATAAATGGCTTTTTCAAAATTTAGTGCAAATAATATATTAAAATAGAAAAGAAAAAGATTGGTGAGGACAATCATTCCAAGTCGTAAGTGATTAGTGTAGGCGTGCGGTGCCACCGATTTCAGCTTCACGCTTGCGCTGTCCATCATATTTCCCATCCACATACATATATGAATCTGCTTTCCACATTTATCATATGATCATTAGGTGCCTGCCGCCAAAAGAGAAATTATAATGAAAAGAAAATCTAATAAGAAACACTTTAATAGCATAAAGACAAATTTTTTGTTAAATACTTTCTACCATCAAAGCTTAAAAATGAATATTTAGTGACCCACCGCGTATAAAGTTGTGCCCCTGCATTTTCCCTAGACCTTTTTTCCCCATGCCATGCGCATTCAGTAGTAGCCCGCAAACCTATCTCCAGTGTTGTTTGTTACCTCTTCTTTGCAGGTTTTTTTGACCTTTTTGTCCTTTGATTTTGAACTTTGCTGCTGCTACTGGTGTGGTTGGTGAGGGAGAGGGAAGGGACGGGGTAAAAAGGCCTAAAAGATTCTTTTTTCCTGACCAATCGGTATTTGTTTGTTTTTTGTTTTAGCGTCTCATGAAGCCCATTTTTCCTTTGATAATTTCTCTATCCAGTATGTAAGTTGCTGAGGGGAGACTCAAGTGGAGCCATGGGATGGGATATTTGTTTCTCATCATTTTTCAAGCTGAGGTTTTTACAAGTGAACATGTAAACGTGGAGTCTTTGCTTTGTGATATTCTGGTCCGTGTGTATTGTAAGACAGCATTAAAAGGAACAAGTCTTTTAGAAGACACACCAGTCCACGTAATGGGTTCCTTTGTTGAAGAGAAGATGAAAACAGGAGTGTTCGGTAATGGATGGGCAGAGGCCACTTTGCTTGAGGAGATGAAGTTACTGAAAGAAATGCAACATCAGTCTGGTTTGTTTTTCTTCATCACAACCTGAACTGATATATATCTATGTGTGTGTGTGTTTAGTTATTGAATTTTTTTCCTTTGCTCCTGTGCTAAAAGATGAGACAGTTAAACGTCGAGCTTTTAAACCATAATGGTCTATACGGGCAACTACTTAGTTTCCTTGTCCATATTATATGTTTTTTTATTCTTTATGAAGGTTCGTTCTGTGGTTTGCGAATAAGTTGAATGAACCTTTGACCTTGCTATCTTCACAATAAAATCAAGGGTGTTAATTATTAGTCCGTCTTAATAGAGATCCTTCCAAGTCTTCAACCTTATAATGTCCTCCAATCTGTATCCAAGCATGTTGTCTTATGGGAATTTTCTTTTTCTTGACTAATAGCAGGGAGCAGGAAGGCAATAAATTCGGAGTTATGGCATGCCTGCGCAGGTCCACTTGTTTCGTTGCCTCAGGTGGGGAGTCTAGTTTATTACTTCCCTCAAGGACACAGTGAACAGGTTTGCATTTATTTCTCACATTTGGATATTCGCCTCCTGCAGGAGAAGGCCGCCTCTATTTTCCACTAGCATTTCTATCTGCGGGCTTCCTTTTGTTACCTTTTTCTTCTTTGTTTATCTTGTAACACTGAAATAGTATAGTAGAAACAGAAAAATGAATAAGTTGACCTGGGGAAAGAAGTCTCTGATATTTGGGTTGTTGACATAGGATTAACATAATCAACTCCTTTAACCTGGTTTCCAAACTAATAAGCGTTGTTCGATGTGGAAATATTGCTTGAGCTGTGTGTCATGGCTGCCGTAGTCGTCCACTTCAATTGCAACCTCAATAATACTAGAAATGCTACAACATGATGGGATAAAATCATTTAAGTTGATTGACAAAATTTTTTGTGTGCGTGTGGAAACTGTACTAAAATAACAAAAATGAATGACAGCGTTGTGGTAAATTTTGTCATTTACTTGATCATGAACCACAAGAAAATAACGGCTTTATCATTTGAGCAGGTATCGGTGTCCACAAAAAGAATGATGACCTCTCAAGTTCCCAACTACCCGAATATTCAATCTCAGTTGATGTGCCAAGTTCATAATGTTACACTACATGTATGCGATTTATTTATTAATTTTTGCATCACAAAGGGTCTTGTATGTCAATTACGCCAGAAAATGCTACGTGCTATCTTCATCTTTGTACTCTTTGACAGGCAGACACAGAAACAGATGAAGTTTATGCTCAAATGAGTCTTCAACCAGTGAACTCTGTAAGCTTCTCTATTGTGATATATGTATATATATATATATACCTCTGAAACTCTTACTAATTTCCTACATATTTAAATGTTAAAAACATACATATTATAGAACAACTAGCCTTAAATATTTGACACTGTTCTCAACCATAAATTTTCAATTGATTAGGAAAAAGATGTGTTTCATATACCAGACTTCGGAGTGAACCCCAACAAGCATCCAAATGAAATTTTCTGCAAAACTTTGACTGCAAGTGATACAAGTACACACGGTGGCTTTTCAGTGCCACGTAGGGCAGCAGAGAAGCTCTTTCCTCAGCTGGTGAGGTTCTAATAGGTTAATCGATGCATTGTAAGCATTCATGGACATAAAGGAACGTTGAGTGAAATCACATCACTAAGTTTTATCTACTTTCAGGATTACACAATGCAGCCCCCATCTCAAGAGCTTGTTATGCGAGACATACATGATAATACTTGGACGTTTCGCCACATATACCGCGGTGAGTGCTGTTTTGATTATTTACATTCTGTTTCGTCACATATACCGCAGTGACTGCTGTTTTGACAACTTGAACTTGATTTTGAGTCTCATGCATGTTGTTTTATGCAGGGCAACCAAAGCGACATCTTCTTACAACTGGGTGGAGTTTGTTTGTTGGATCAAAAAGGCTTAGGGCAGGCGATTCCATTCTCTTTATCAGGCATGCTATAGTCACACACTGCATTGCTTTGAGCTGTAGACTTGCATTTGTTTGGTGCAACGCAGTTTTAATGCTAAAATTATGATTGTCATATTGTTACAAGGGATGAGAAATCACAGTTGTTGGTGGGAATTAGGCATGCAAATCGTCATCAAGCAACTTTGCCATCATCAGTTTTATCTGCAGATAGTATGCACATTGGTGTCCTTGCTGCTGCTGCTCAAGCTGCTGCAAATAGAACCCCATTCACAATCTCCTACAATCCAAGGTGCCCCCATAGCACATTTTTTGTTCCCTTCTCTTTCCCTTTCTCCTGTTGAGGTTACTTTTTTCATTTCTTCATACAGCTCTCTCGTCTGTCTTTTGTAGATCCTGTCCTTCTGAATTTGTCATCCCCATGGCTAAATACTGTAAATCTGTTTACGCGACTCAAGTCTCAGCTGGTATGAGGTTTGGAATGATGTTTGAAACAGAAGAATCCGGAAAACGTAGGTACGTTTCTATTAGTTTCACCCTCTCACCATATGTTTGCAACCAAAGGATGTAACTGGAATTTTGGTTATAATGATCATTGTGGCGTCAAGACAGTACTGATGATAGACATGCTTGGATTGTTAAAATCTTTGCTGCACTTTTTGCACCAAGTGACATAGAGATACTACAGGCATGGTTCATATTGTTTCTTGACAATTTATGATGATCTAATTGTTCTAATATTGTTCACTGTGAAGAATAGTAGCAAAATTGTTTGTTGTAATGTATGTTTCAAGCCTAGTATATATATTCAACATATCCAACTACTGAGATATCTGTTAATGTTTCTCAATTTTCTGTAGATATATGGGTACAATAGTTGGCATTAGTGACTTGGATCCTCTGAGATGGCCTGGCTCGAAGTGGCGAAACCTTCAGGTTTTCTTTCATTGAACTGAATACTGTTTGTTGCAACAGGATAGTTTTTTGCTTATTTCTTTTAAACAAAAGAGCACTGTCTACTTGTCAGTTTAATAATGGAACATGTATCCTTTCTCTAAACAGGTTGAGTGGGATGAATCTGGATGTCATGATAAACAGAATAGGGTCAGCCCATGGGAAGTTGAAACTCCTGAAAGCCTCTTTATTTTTCCTTCTATTACTTCAGGTCTCAAGCGACCATATCCTTGGATTTTGGGTAAGCTTATGGTAGTTATATTGATTGGTTTGCACTTTGCAACCTTTTTTGATACTTGTATGTTTCTGTTTTTTGTGCTCACAGGAGCAGAATCTGAATGGGGCAACTTGATCAATAGGCCTCTAATCCAGTTTCCTGAAAATGGAAGTGGGAATCTTCCTTACTCAATCTCAAACTCATATTCCGAGCAACTGATGAAGATGATGCTGAAGCCTCATCTTGTTAACCATCCTGGAACTTTTGCATCCACTTCACAACAAATCTCTGCTGCAAAGGGATCTCCTTTAAAGGAGATGAAGAATGTGCAATATACAAGCAATCAGGAACCTGAGCTTATGCAATCAGAAAATCTGTTGATAGAAAAACCAAATCCTTCCCAATTAGCCCTTGACCAACCTGATCCCATCAACTCAAATTTGCTGAAAATAAATGCTAATGGGAATCCACATCACGCAAACGAGTTTGAAGGCCAAACACAAGCCAGGAGTAATAACAAAAAATTAAAGTCGGAACCAGAACATTCAACCGATCAGTTAAGTCAGTTGAACTCGACATTGGAATGCATTGAGGAAAAATTGGTGGCAAATACTATAAGTCCAACTATTTGCAACAAACTTTCTTTCCCTAACAGCAACCAGACTCCATCCCAATTGCAAAACAATCCATGTGCAATTCAGTCACAGTTTGAACCATCACTCATCCAAGCTTATCAGATGCAGGTTTCTCAAGCTGATATTAGTAGTTTAAGCAGCTATCTTCCTTTCTTCAACACCGATGAATGGGCAACAATCCTTCCTTCTTGTCAATCTATTGCCGGGGTTTATGGATCACCTGGTCCTATACCGCTAGTCGGGTTACAAGACTCCTTAGCTGCCTTTCCTGAGGCAACTAATCCTACTTTAACTACTAGGAGTGAAGTCACAAGGGATAGTCAGCTGTACAATTGTAGGTCTTCATCCCAAGCCAACGAATTATGTTCATTCACTCAGCAAGACCCATGTTCTTTTAACTCGGGTGGTATAAGAGATTTGTCCGATGACAGCAATAGTAAGAGTGGGATATACAGCTGTCTTAGTAATGGTGGTAGTACTGTGATTGATCCTTCCGTTTCCAATGTCATTCTGGATGAGTTGTGTTCATTGAAGGATGCTAAGTTTCAAAAACCTTCTGATAGCTTGGTTGGAAACTTTAGTTGTAGTCAAGATGTTCAGTCTCAGATTACCTCTGCTAGCCTTGCAGATTCTCGGGTTTTCTCTCGACAAGACTTACCAGACAGCTCGGGTGTCACGTCTTCGAGCAATGTTGATTTTGATGAGAATGGCCTTCTGCAGAATACTTCATGGCAGCATATCACCCCGCGAGTGAGAACATATACAAAGGTATGATATAAATATGGATTTTCAGTATGACAATCTTGAGGAATCAATTGCAGTTAAGCGCAGGTTGCATGACACCATTACTTCCATTTCGTGTCTCATGGGACATTTAAACTTCTTTACGTGGTCATTTTTCTTTATGGACTATTTATAACTCTTATTAGTTATGTCTGACAGGTTCAAAAGGCAGGATCTGTTGGAAGGTCAATTGATGTCACTAGTTATAAGAACTATGATGAATTACTCTCTGCAATTGAATGCATGTTTGGACTTAAGGGGCTGCTTAAGGATCCGAGAGGTTCAGGGTGGAAATTGGTATACGTGGATTATGAGAATGATGTTCTACTTGTTGGGGATGATCCTTGGGAGTAAGTACATAGATATTCATTTCTATTGTTAACTATGATTTTCAACACAAGTATACCTTTTAGAATGTCAGAATCCAGGTTCTAATGGCTATGATTTGATGTGTATGCAGACAATTTGTTGGGTGTGTCCGCTGCATCAGAATTCTATCCCCTGCGGAAGTACAGCAGATGAGTGAGGAAGGGATGAAGCTTCTCAACCGTGTCGGTTCCACAGTGCAAGGCCCCATTTCTGAAGTTTGCAATGCTCCACCTAAGAATGAGCCGTAGAGATTAGCCAACACCAAGAATGCTCCTTTGTTTATTTGGAGTTGAAAAAAGAGTCTCGGACTGCTGCAACAATATTCTTGGTTGTTCATGCGGTTGCCATTAGTATACCGGCTTGTGATGCGGGTGCTCTTTTTCGTTTTCACTTGGGAGAGGTGGAAATATGATATAGGAATTTAAAATACATATTTTAGCAGGAAGTGAACTTTAGCACACAGTATTTTCCAAAATAAGAACTCGGTACATGCTGGTGATTGTTGACATAATATATTTCCAAGATCTATTACATTTGTTTAGGCTTCTAGGGCCAATGTCGAAGGTTCAAACAGGAAAAAAGAAAAGAAAAAGAAAAAGAAAAGAGAAATAGTTATTGCGGGAAAGATGGATCAGAGCTCTCCGCTTTATAATGTCATCGTCTCAAACTCCGAATAACATCCCAAAAACATGCCCGGGCAAATCCGAATAAAATCACACCAAACACCATGTAACAAAACACACGAGCAGACCTCCCAAACGGGAAGCTTAGAAACAAATATGAGTAATAGTAATATCCGGTTTGGGTATCAGTAATATACAATAAAATGTTACTCCTTTCTATATAGATCTACTCCCACGGCAAACCATAGATGGCATGCATGAATCAACTGCTGAGGCATAAAACTAGATAATAAGACCAACAATCAGCCGTTCTCCATCAGAGAGGTTGAAAAGGTTCCATGGCATATCGTTGCTCCGAGTAACCCGTCACCTTTGCCATTTCTCTGAAATAGACAAGACTTGAACAGTTAAGCACAAGTTATTAATAGAAAACCGAGAATCATGGCAGCATGCCATTATGTACTTTTAAGCTGGGAACAAATCACTCTGACCATATAGTGGGAAGGTCTGACAATTCATGATAATGGTATAAGTTTAGAACATACCATGAATAGGATTGGTACTACCATTTTCTTTTGCACCCTGCTGGGCTTTAGCCACTGATCGCGTGATTCTTGGAGAACCCTGCCTCCCATTAGCAGCAGGTAAGGAATGTCTCTTCTTGATGTAAATGTCTCTGTCTTGCACATCTGGACTTGATCTTGGTGAGTTCTTTGCATTAACCTTAGCTCTTGCAGATTCTGTGGCTTGCATGAAATGGGGAAGAGAAGTACTGTTGTCACTATCTCTTGGCTCGTCATCTATGTTCTCAGGTCTTGTTGAACCAAGAGAATTGCGTATTTTTCCATTTTTCTGATCTTTGGGCAATTGTTCAGTGCTACTTCTTGCTCCACTATCATGAGCTGAAGTTGACGGAGAACTCTTATCAGCAGACAAGGACTTGCGCTTTTGACTGCTCTTGTCCGTTCTTTTCTTTTTAGCTTTCACTGATACCTCACTAGAAGGTGTTCCTTGAGATGCTGGTACAATCATTTGGCTCCCAGGCGATGCTTCTGGGGATAACCTGTATGCTTGATTACCAGTCTCAGAATCAAGTTCTCTCTGCAGATCAGATGTGCCTTCCAGTGGCTCCTGCCCTATTTGAGGGGAATCTGCAACAATTAAACTCACAGATTCACCTTTAGCATCATCAAGTTTCTTGGGCTGCTCAGCAGTAGATAGAGAAGAATCAGGCATTGTGATTGCACTTGCATGGTTTTCTTTAACATCCAAATCATTAATACTGTTAGAACTGCAATTTTCTAGCTCAGAAACTTTGGCTCCATGTTCGTACTCTATGGTTCCTACTTCTGATTTATCAGGTGAATCAAGAGTGGAAGTGATAGAAACTGCAGTCCCACATTCAGAGTCACCGTATTGACCCCTCCTATTATTGAGAACTGCATTTTCCGTGATGCTTGGTTCTTTCGACCTGCTCGTATCTGCCCCAGATGCCACAGTATCCAAGTTTGATTCAACTCCAACATCTTGGTGGGATGAATCCACTGATCTACTTGAATAGGCTGTTGAACTCAACTCCTCAAATTTTGTTTGTGCAGCAACAAATGCAAGATTACTTCCCTTCCTAGATTTAAATACAAATTTCTTTGCCTCCGTTTCCAGTTGTTCAGACGCAAATCTTTTTGTAATACGTTTGGGTTGCTCACTCTCTATTTCTGGCTTGCTAGAAAGAAAACTGACCTCTGTTTCAGAATGTGCTTCTCTTTGCATCATTTGATCTTGTGAGTTTGTCTCCTGAGAGGTCTGTTTTAGGTCAGACGCACTGTTGTCAATCTGAGTTTGCTCCAAATCATCCATTAATGAAGAGGAAGTTGGCTGGCATGCCTCAAACTTAAAGTCGGCTGTATCGTAGGTAATCCGATTCTCTTCACCCTCTTTTATGTCAGATGTACTATTGTCAATCTGAGGTTTCTCCAAATCATCCATTAAAGAGGATTTTGGCTGGCATGCCTCGAACTTAAAGTCAGTTGCATAGTAGATAATCAGATTCTCTTCACTCTCTTTTATGTCAGATGTACTGTTGTCAATATGAGGTTGCTCCAAATCATCCATTACTGTAGAGGAAGTTGTCTGGCATGCCTCAAACTTAGAGTTGGCTGCATCATGGGCGATCAAATTCTCTTCACTCTCTGATGAAACCAATGTCTCCCTTACAAATAACTTTGGCTCATTTGACTCAGGAAACGATTCAGGAACTGTAGTAGTAACTTGAAAGTCACAATTGTCACTTTTCTCTCTTTCTGGTTGTTCTATGGATAACTCTGTTGTCGATGGCCTTTTAGACAATGACACAGACATCCACCTCTCCAACCAGCTCCAAGCAGAGTTTGGTTTTGATGGATCGCACTTGATGCGGATAGGTTTGGTCTTTTGGGTTGAATCCATCAGCTGAAATAAAAGCAATGGTATACATAATTTGACAGATGCCAGCATATAGTTAAAAGAAAGAAAAATGAAGCTAAAGAATGTTGACTTAATGTACCTTACGAGCAAACCTATTGCTAAGCAGGTTCTCTATGGAAGTGTAAGTCGCATTTTGTTTTAATGCTGACCTTTCCTGCTTCAGGGATAAAAGAAAGAATGATGTGTAAAACTATAAAAAAAAAAAAAATAATAGCAATTACTGAAAGTAACTCGCATAAAACTTTCCCCATCTAGACTGCCATGCCTTGCTAATCAAAAGGATTTGGTTATATACTTATATTGTTCTTTATGTATTTCTAGGTGATTTATGCGGTGATATACAAAGAAATTAGTCAAATAAACATTGTGGCAGTTGGAGCATTAGCCCATAATTTCTGAATGTCTTGCAAAGCTAGCCGAGAGTAAATAAACTACGACATTATACATCTTTCTGAGCAGTATGATTGTTAAAGTTACAGACAGAACTCACTCTCCACAGCCCTTGTTTAAAATTAGATTTGTATTTGTTCCAGTTGCGCGGATGTGAATATTCCCAGAGGTCTTTAAGGATTAAATTGAATATGCTTGAAAGTAAAACATGCTCTTAGATTAAACACTTGATCATGAGCAGCCATAGACGCAAAGAATACAAGGTAAAATTTTGTAACACTAAAGAAAGGTTGCCTCAAAGCGAGAGCAAGAATGCCACCTATCAATAAAATATGAACCAGAACATACAAGGAAAACAGTCACAACTCCTAATTATTGATTTAAGCTGAAAGAATTACCAAACTTTGATTCTCGCCGCAGTGCTTGTCATCCCATTTCTTTTCATCATAAGACCCTTCTTGAGAGAGACGAGCACGAACAAGAACTTGCATTTTGACAATGGCTTGAATGCACCGTAAGGTCCCCAGAGCATGCCTTCGGACCAAGTGCCCACGTACAGCAGCTTGCAACTTTATTAAATTCTTAAGCTTTCCTAGCTCTTTATGTGCCTGCCAATGGGAGCATAAGATAAATGGTAAGAAAAGTTACCGATTAGTAAGTTTTAAATTCACATTGAGAAAGAAATTATACCAAAAACCCTCTGATAGCTGTCTGGATGATGACAACAACAGATTCATCCAGGTTGGCATCATCTTCAGCCTCATTTGTTGTGGTGGCAACGGGTTCAGGAACTTTTGAGTCCTCTGGAATCAACAACTGAGATTTTTCTTCAGTATATCCTTTTGATGCCACACACTTAGATTCTTCTTCAATGTGCTCCTTTGGTGTCAGCGCCTGAGGTTTCTCTTCACTGTATTCAATGGTGGAGGTTTCTTCAGGAATAATGGATGCATCAGGCTGTTGAAAATTAAAACCGGCAGATTCCGGGCTGTCCTTAAGTCCAGAAGTAGCTTCTTGTATAACAGTGTTGCTAAGCACCCGATGCCGTTCAGATCTCTTTCTAAAACTCCATCCCTTTTTGTCATTTGATTTCTTAATCTGGAATGGAATTTAAAAACAGCCTAATTCAGCCAAAAGGAGAGAGAGAAAATAAACATAGATAAAAAAACAATAGCCTGCTCCTGGCTCTAAATTCTAGCCTTGAACATACTGCTTTATTGAGACCATATTCAATAGAAAATTGGTAAAGGCTACCAACTATGGAGTCCCAACTCCCTACAGGGGCATATCACTGCTACTGAACTGTAATTTGTCCAAGAGACAAAACACATTTTAACACTAAGTTTCCGAAATCGAAATTTGTCAACTATTTCCGATCACCAATGGCATCAGTAATCATATAAGAAGTAAATGAATCTCGTATCATGGCAAATTATTGTCATGCATATGTGAAAAAAGAACAGTTAAAAAAAACAAAAAAAAAAAAACTTGCTATATTTGAAACCAGAAACTAAAAAACATTTGCATTATATAAGTTGTGAAAGTAATCGGATTTAAAAGGCAGCTTGGACATTGCTGATAAAAATGCGAAGCCAAGAGTAGTCAGATCTTAAAGTAGTGGAGTAAGGCAAGTTTAAACTCCGATTCCTTAAGTAAATCCATAAATTAAACAATGCATTGACTGTTTCGAACTGAAACCTCAAATGCAAAGTCGGAAGGTGAAATCCTAATCCAACGCAAAACACAAAAAAAAAAAAAAAAAAAAAACGGCAGCCGTAAAGGCGAAAAGGATATTTATATATATACCTCAGGCTCAGGAACATGAATAACGTCGTTGTTCTCAGCAAAATCGCCGCCGCAAGTGATGATTTTGAAACAGGAAGTGGATTTTCCCATGTTCCTTTACTCTCTTTCTTTTTTACTATTTTTTTTGCTCGACTTTCCTTTTTCTCTCGCTCTTTCTCTTATTAACACTTGAACTCAAGCCACTATGTGAGAGACTAGACAGTCCAGATATTTGACGTGTGGTTCGGTGTTGGAAATTGTAACCAAAGAAAAAGAAAGACACATGGACCTCAAACCTATTCCTTAAATCTAGTGTCGTTCTTTACGTTGGAATCCGCCACTTTATCATCATCAGGTCAGGTTAGATCCATTGCTTACTATCTCTCTCTCTCTTTCTCTGTTCTTTGTAAGACGTAGCAGTGTAGAACCGAATAAAAATCAAAGCTATCAAATTTTGTTGAGTAAATATTAGAAACAGATATTAATATATATCCTGTTTGTCAGTTGTCACGAGACTCTCGAGAGATTGCGGGTATACCTATTCCGCACCAATGTATACAAATAAATGCCAATTGTTGGTTTTTGCGGTTTTTATAAGAGATTTCGAAATTATATATTTTTATTAGACTCGAAATATTATTTTATTTTTATGGTTTTAAATTTTTTTTTTTTTGAATATTTGGTGAGTTAGATTATAATTTTATTATACAGATTTTTTAAATTTTATATTTACAATTTTAAGGGCTTCTCCCTTCTTCTAGGTTATAGGTGATGTTTTTAGAATTGTTTGATATGTTAATTTAATTAAAAAAAAATTTAAACATTCAATCAAAATTTTAATTTATCTAATTTGACTAATCAATTTAATTTAATTAAAATATGAATAAATTTGGACAACTTACTCCTTTTTGACGGTTTGGTATGCAAAGTAAATTTGCTCTCTCCTTTACTACCACTTTCCTTCTTAACATAATTTTGTATAAAGTAGGATGATGGTACACGACTGCAAAGTTGATGTCAACTTCTTAACTATATCCATGTGAATTTACAGCAATTATTAAGAAAAAAATGGGTAAAAAAGAAGGTTTTAGTGATAACAGTTATTTTAATTACTATCCTTTTAACCACTCCTTTTTATATTTATAAATAATTTGTTTCAATTAAGTACGACCATAATATTTATTATTATATTTATAAATAATATATAGTTGGGAAAAAAAAACTATTAAAAATAGTAAGACGAAATTTAATTCTGCGCTCTTGGGAATTTTGAAATTTAATATTTTTATTGTTTTAAGAATTTAATCTTTTTATTTAATTTAAAATTTAAAATTTAATTGATAACATTATTAATAAATTTATGTTAATTTAAATACTTTAAATTTTAATATTTAATATTTGAATTCAAAACTGAAATGTACTTGATAACATATATATGTATATTTAACATAAACAATTTAACTTTAATTTTTAAACTCGAAAGAGGGAAAATTAGACCACGAACAAATCACGGAGTAGTGAAGTAACCTCTGCCCTTACTTCTAAAAAATAATGTTAAAACTAATCAACATATTGTGGAGTAATCCCTAAAAGCTGAACCCAACGTATTTATGTTAATATTTTTTTCAACCAATAACGAACGTTGACAGCTTCTTTTGATCAATCATGAACAGGTGGTAAAAGTGGTTGGATGACACGTATAAGCACATGCTTCCCTGGGCCAGCTCCAGGTAATAATGTTTGTTTTCCTTTGCTGCTTTAATGATTACTTAATTAAGTCTTGTAAGCATAATCATTCTTCTTCACTGATGCTTAACTTCAGCCAATATAACTACAAAAATTAAAAGTTTTTTAAAATTTCCAACCAACCCAATGCCAATCTTTGGAAGCTTATTCTTTTATCTTTTCTAATCCAAGCTGTAATATAATAGTGCATATTCTTAACTTACATATATGCTTTGCATTTGCCCCTTTTAGAATTTCTTTACCTTTATGGACCACTATATACACCAAACAGAATCAAATCTCAAATCATTATTTTTATTTAATTTTAATTATAAATATTAAATATCATTTTTCAGAAGAAATAACTATATCTTATTCATTCTGACCCATAAAAACATTAATTTAACCCCCTGTCATGCTCCTATCTTGACTAGTTTACTCCAATTACAACTTTACTTAAAATGGGATCATTTAGGTAACATTAACTACTGTTTCTTACATATTAGTTCACTGCTTGGATTTAATAACCTTGAGTTTGAATCATATATATTACTAAATTCAGACCAAAAAAGAATAACAATACTATTATATTAAGCTACATAGAACAGGCAAAATGAAGAGACTTCGAGGTGATTGGACAGTTTCTATTTTTGGAAGACTTGGAATCAAAGGTTTTTGTAAAAGAGTTGCATGGTCTCCAATCATTGTCAGAATGGATACATAAATCACACCTACCAAATTAACAACAATTTTTTAGTGGTAAAACAACATTTTCTTTCCCTTTCTTTTTCTTGGGTCCATCAAAGTTTTTGGTAGCGTCTGATTAATGGGAGTTGGGGGACGGCTAATGCAAAAGAAGAAAAAAAATAAATTCATTATATATTAAATTGAGAATTTGATTCAGTGATAATTTAAGAGATTTATAAATTAATTGGTACGAGTTTAAATTTCACTATATATATTTTTATTAATTTTTAAAAAAATAAAAATATTAAAATATTATCGAATAATATAAGTAATTTTTTAATTGAATTAATGATCTAATTGAGGATGAAATCAACTCAATCACGAATTAATAAATATAATAGATAAGTTAAATAGGTGTATTTTGACCACGTAGATTTGAGAATTTTATTCAACTGTGGGGGCATTTTAGGTACACCGGCTCAGTGACTTTTTACCCTTCCCCCCGTTCAGCTTTTGATTTAACGTGGTGGGACTGGGAGCCCAAGCCTAGTTTTTTCAATTTAACCAATAAAAAACGTGAACTTTGGAAGCAATGTCCAATTATATCAGGCTTTACGCAAGTCCGTTTGCTTCAAAAATCATTCATGTCACTGTTTTATCTTTTGCAATAATGAGGGACAAAACGTCCCAATAATCAATCATAGATTGTCCTAAATCATGTTTGGGTATCTTAATTATTAACTTACCAAGTATGTAACAAGCACTTAAGAATTATGCAATCGCACATTAAATATATGGTAAACAAAAGTATCGATTTACATTATAAAATTTTTCAAAATCTCACATATATATTAAATATAAATACTTGAAAAATACTCTTCTTGGTCCATTAAATTTGTAACATTTAAAACTTATTATGAATTAAGGTTAGAAAAATGTATTTTAAATATATTTTTATAAATTTTAATTATTTAAAATAGTTTAAATTAGTTGAGGTAAAAATCTAAAAAAAATTAACCTAAAAAATGCTAAGCACGATATTTTTATTGGATAAATATACATTAACTTTGATCCAATGTGTAATGAATTTTGATTTTGTATAGTTTTATACAATAAATTTTTATTTAATTAAATTTTCACAAATCACTAGCAATATTATCACATTAATATTATCTTATGTTAATATATTGCATATATAAACAACTATAATAATCCCCTATGGTCCGATTATGTGAAAGAGAGAGACTTTTCTAAATGTTTTGATACATGCCTCTTTCAGCATGTTAAAAGACAAGCTAATGAGGCTAAACACTGATGTTAAGCACAACCTGATGCTATTTGGATGGAAGAATATCCATACTTTCTTCACAAATTTGTAATCTCATATCCTATTTCTGCCTAATGATATTTCGTTAGTTTCTCTCCAAAAAGTATATTAAATCATTATGGAAATAAAAATATTTAAAATTTTTAAATATGTATAATTGAATTAAAATTAAATTTTATGTATTTATATCAACTACAAATTAAATTTTATGTGTATTAGTGTAATAAAATTAAAGTTCATTCATCAAATTGCACATCAAGCTAAAGTTTACGTATAATTCTGATATTTATTCTTATTTTAAAGAATATTTAAAAGAAAAGCTTAAAAACATAGGAAATGAATAAATGTCTTGTTAGTGTTATGGCTAACAACATTTGAGTGTAGTGGTGAAGCTAGGGGATTTGGTCCCTTAAAATGAAAACTTTTTCATTTAAGTTTCTTTATAATTTATAAAATTTTAAATTAGTAATCATAAAATTACATTTTACTCTCAAAAAATGATAAAAATTTGATTTAATCTTTTAAAAAATATAAAAAATAGATTATTACAATGATGAAATTATATTTTTACTATCTTAAAATTATACAATTTATTCCTGCCCCAAAATTTTTTTGGCTTCAACTTTTTAGAGTTCATGGGGTTCGAAAATATTTAATATACTAAACATTTAAGCCCGTATATAATTAATAATTTTGGGACAAAAAACATTTTTGAGATGAAGAAATTGTTAAACAAGATGTTTTTGAACTTTTCAAAAGTGCTTTTATAATAAAAAAAAATACTTTGCAAAAACACAAATAGAAATTTTAATTTTTGCTCAAAAATACTTTTTAACCCGAAAGCATTTTTGCTCAAAAATACATTTTAGCCCGAAAGCATTTTTGAAAAACAATGATTAAGTGAATAATGCGATAGAAAGCTACAGACGCTGCCTCTTATCTTTTTTACTTTTTTTCTAAAATTTAGAAGCAAAATTGATTGAGAAATATGGTCCCTCGCTTTTCTTATTAGGAAAGGGAGATCTCAAGGTCTCAACCGCAGCGAGCACTACAAGATCAGGGAAAGCCAATTTATAAATTACAATACTAGTATTAAATTTCATAGAAACTCAATAATCAACAAATTCTGAAGAAACTAAAAGAGAAATATTTGAAGGTATTATTCTGTATTTCTTAGCTACCTCATCCGGTACATAAACATGGATTATATACACGATAGAGATAGGCTTAACTGCTGTTAACAACCTTTAACAAAATACCAACTTTGTCAACTGCCTAACCACCTGACTAATTACTGAAACGTGTATTATTTACATACTTTAACATTCATCCAGCTTCCTCGAGTGGCACGACCCGAAGAACATGACGAAAACGAGTAAAAATAGAAACGAACAATGGTTTAGTTAGAATATCTGCCACCTGGTCATAGGCTGGTACTTCACCAACAACCAGGTCTTCGCTAGCCACCTTTTCACGAACAAAAAACAAATCAAGCTCAACATGTTTGAACTTGGAATGCAACACTGGATTAACCGCAACAGCTACGACACTAGAATTATTACACCACACTATCGGAGGATCAACAGAACAAACTTTGAGTTCTGTTAAAAGAGAGACAAGCCAAGAAATATCACTTGTGGCTATGGCTAAACTTCGGTATTCAGCTTCTGCCGTAGACCGAGAAACAACTTGCTCTTTCTTAGAACACCATGATATTGGTGTATGACCAAAATACACACAGTATCCCGTTGTAAACCGATGATCATCAAAATTAAGACCCCAGTTTGCATCAGCATAACAGACCAAAGACAGTCAATTAGATCGTCAAAACACTAATCCATGAGAAAGAGTGCCACGTAGATACCGTAAAATACTGTTTAATGCTACCATATGTATTGTAGTGGACGCATGCATGAACTGACACACCCGATTAACAGCATATGCAATATATGGTCGTTAAAACAACATACTGAAGTGCTCCAGCAAGACTGCAATATTCAGTTGCTTCAGCAAGTCGTTCACCCTCATCTTTAGACAACATGGACGAACTCACCATTGGCATATGAACACTTTTTGCATTAGTTATAGAATTCTGATCAAGAAGCTCTCGAATGTATTTATGCTGACATAAATGAAGACCGCCAGAGGTAGATCTACTGACTTCAGTTCCTAAAAAATAATGAAGATTACTCATATCCTTTAAAGCAAACTTATGGTGTAACTGCTGAACAAAATAATTTATCTCGTCAGCTGAGCTGCCAATAATAACAATGTCATCCACATAGACTAGAACATAGAGTGTAAATGCAGGGGAAACTCTGATAAACAACGAAGCATCTGATTTAGATAGAACAAAACCAGTAGACACTAGAAACTACTTTAATTTGTTAAACCAAGCACGAGGAGCTTGCCATAAGCCATATAATGCTTTTGTCAGACGACACACTAGCTTTTCACCATTTGAACCACTTTGAACATAACCGGGAGGTTACTGCATAAAAACTTCATCAGTCAAATCTCTATTTAAAAAGACATTATTGGCATCAACTTGTCGGAGGTGCCAACCATGTGACACAGCAATCGATAAAATGGTTCGAATAGTGGTAGGTTTGACCACTGGACTGAAGGTCTCTTTGAAATCACAACTGGGAAACTGTGAACAGCCCTTGGCTACCAACTGTGCCTTCCGTCGGTCAGTTGTCCCATGAGGATTCTTCTTTACCTTAAAAAGCTATTTGCACCCAATCACCTTTCGAGCAAGAGGAAGAGGACTAAGTTCCCATATAGAGTTAGCAATTAATGTATTGTATTCAGCTTAAACTGCAAGTTGTCAGTCTGGATGAGCAAGAGCCTCATCAACAGACGTCGGCTCAAAATCAACCGTATTCACAGACAAAACTTTGGGTTTAAAAACCCTAACCTTAGACCGAGTGACCATACCATGAGTATTAGTAGTAGATGCAGTAGGAACGGTAGAAATAGTAGGAACTATAGGAGCAGTAAGAACAGCAAGAACTGTAGTAGAGGGAAGCGCCTCCCGTATACTAGTCTCCAAATCAGTCATTGAGTCAACTGAAACATGTTGTAGTGGACTACGTGTGGCTGATGAATCAAGGTGAGTCGACTTACAGTTATGACTGAGCAAAGATGCCCCAGTTGCAGAGTCAAAAATTCGGCTAGATTCTAGAGTGGGAAAAGACCGAACAACAGGAACATACGAAGGAGTACACATCGATGACTGATCACTAGTAGTAGCAGATACAGGAAACAAAAATCGATACTCATCAAAGACAACATGCCGATAAACAATTATCTTGCTACCTGGTGTTAAACAGTAATAACCCTTATGTTGCGAGCTATATCCTAGAAATGTAAAATGTTGAGACCGAAACTCAAGCTTATGTTTAACAAAAGGACATAATTACAGAAAATAATAGCACCTAAAAACCTTGAGATGATCATATGTTGGTTCACAACCAAACAAACTTTGATACGGTGTCTTACCTTTCAATATCGGAGTGGGTAGCGATTAATAAGATGTACCGCACTGCAAAATGCATAGCCTCAGTAAGCCATAGGTAGATTTGCCTGAGCCAAAAGAGTGAGACCAGTTTCCACAATATGTCTATGTTTATGTTTAACAACACCATTCTGTTCAAAAGTGTGAGGGCAGGAAATATGATGAAGAATCCCATGACTAGCTAGAACTGAAGCAAAAGCACGAAACTCACCACTCCAATCACTCTGCAATTTCTTAATACTCTTCCCAAACTGTGTGTGAACCATCTTCTGAAACTGTAGAAAATATTCCACTGTTTGAGACTTGCGTTTGATTAGATAAACCCAGGTAAATCGACTACACATGTCAATGAATGAGACATAATACAAATTCCCTTCACAGGTAATAGAAGCCGGTCCCCACAAATCAGAAACAACTAATTCAAACAATTCAACATATTCAGTATTAGAATATGAATAAGGCAATTTATGCGATTTTCCTTTCTGACAAGCTATACAAATATTATCAAGAGATCTTTTATTGGTAACAATTTGGCATTTGTCAAGAACAGTTTTTACAATAGCAGGAGAAGGATGACTAAGTCTTTTATGCCACAAAGTAAAGATATCATTTCCCGTAGACTAATCTTGAATGTTAGCGTTGTGAGTAGAAGGATATAGATCAGCCGAGTCAGCTAAAAAATGATAGAGCCCATCACGAACTTGGCCCCGCATTAAGATTTCTTGAGTCTAAATATCCTTAATCACACAATAAGACGGGTGAAATTCAAAGAATACATTTTTGTCAGTAGCAAATTTAGACACAGAAAGTAAATTTTTTCGTATGCTTGGTACATACAAGACATTTGATAGATGTAGTAATTTCTTATTTGTAGGTAAAGTAGTACTCCCAATGGACGAAATCTTAATGGAAACCCCATTACCCATTAAGAGAGAGGAATCACCTGTATATGGAGAGGATCCATGTAAATCAGAAGCATTCTAACACACATGGTGAGTAGCCTCTGAATTTGGGCACCAGAATGTGCCTCCTATCGGCAACGGGACATAAGAATCAATGCTATTAAAATTGGAATCATACGCCGTGGCATCAGAAAAGTCAGAGGCATGAAACTCAGGAAGCCTGGGTATTCCAACAAACTGCGACGAGTCATACTGAGACGAGTCAACATAAAAAACACGAGCTCACGATTTTATTCGCCATGGAACCTCAAGAGCAGCATTCTGTATAGACCTATCAAGATTAACACATTTGCATTTGGCCCAGAAAAAATTTGTCCATCATTGAAACGAGGCCTGACAGACCCACTAGGCCTAAAATTCTGATTGGCACCTATTTGTCCACTCGCCCTAGCACCATACGAATAATCCCCAAGTCATCGTCACCCGAATGCTGTCCCATAGAACGGTCAGAATATCGCCCAACATTATTTCCAGACACACGCCTAGATGATCCATAAGTCGAATTTAGCCCATGATTGGTTGACCAACTACCATGCAACACAAGAGAATTGGGCCCAACTGGCACATTGGCTGCATGCGGCTCACATATAGATACATCCCCCACATTCGGCCTAATATACTGATTTATAACAACTCCTTTTGGAGGCACCAACCAATTTTGACCATTTGACATCCAATTTTGACCACGACCCCATACGTCCCCAAGCACGCCAGGCCATGCCTCCACATTCAACCCGGAAGCAGGCCTTCTTTGATGCGCTATCGGAGCGATAATCAGTGGCTGCTCGTCACGGTGGTACTTGTAGTAACAGCATTGTGCAATGTGACCATACCTACCACAGATCTGTCATTGAATCCGAGTGCAAAAGCCCCGTCCACGACCACGAATAAGGGGATGACCACCACGAGAAGACCCGTCCACCATTTGCGACGAAGAACCTTCCACAAAATTTGCAGCAATTAGCACATCTTGAACAGATCTCATCTGACGGGCTTCGCACTCAAGAAGTGCATCAATTAGATGTTAGAACGACAACGGAGCAGAGGAGAGAGAGGCAGATGACACGACGTCATCAAACTCAGACGACAATCCCGCAAGCAAAACTGTCGTCCTCTCGGTCTCTGAGATCTGAGAACCAGACGCTGCAAGAAGAGCACACAAGCCTTTGATTTTATCAACGTAAGAACAGATTGAGAGACTACTTTTCTTGAGAGAATGTAGCTCGTGGTGAAGTTAAGACTGCTTCGCGCTAGTGTCAGCCGCAAACAAGCTGTTCGCCATCATCTACACATCGTATGCAATTCGGATGTCCGTGAATGATGATAGAAATGACGAACTAATCGTAGATAGCAGCCATGAGATGAGAAGATTATCTTGTTGATTGAAGATCGAGGCAGACGAATTTATAACAAGAGTGCCATCGGATGCTTGAACAAACCTCGCCGGAGCAGATAAGGTTCCATCAAGAAACCCAATCAAATCATAACCAGCAAGAATAAATCGTACTTACTGTTGCCATTGAATGAAAGTGCCCTTATCAAGCTTTACAACTTTATGCCGAGGAAAGGAGGTGACGATCCGATCACCGGTGAACACAGAGCCATTTGGCTCAACAGAGTCAAAATCAGGAGAGTGCGTGATAGCCATGCCCAAGGATCACCGAGCGACTGATACCATGATAGAAACTCAATAATCAACAAATTCTGAAGAAACTAAAAGAGAAATATTTGAAGGTATTATTCTGTATTTCTTAGCTACCTCGTCCAGTACATAGACATAGATTATATACACGATAGAGATAGGCCTAACTGCTGTTAACAACCTTTAACAAAATACCAACTTTGTCAACTGCCTAACCACCTGACTAATTACTGAAATGTGTATTATTTACATACTGTAACAAAATTATAAAAAGTTAATTAAAAATTAATTTACAAAAAGCTTTACTGGCGCTCTATTATTAGTGTACGTATCCTCTCAGCTTTCAAATGGATTGAGTGGATTAGAATGGCAATGCTACTGGTTCTGGTCTTTCTGCTACTTCTCCCTTTCTTCCTCTTCATTCTTCTAAAACATAGCAACAATAACAATTTTAATCGTCTGTCCCCTGGTCCTCCTGGACTTCCCTTCATTGGTAAGCTACATATGCTGTTGTTTGATAGCTCAGTCTCTCATATTTTTCTTCGGAAACTCTCCAGAAAGTATGGCCCTCTTATGTACTAGAGATTGGGGTTTAAGTCAACCCTTGTAGTTTCTTCAGCAAAACTGGCTGGAGAGGTTATGAAAACCCAAGACCTGAACTTTTGCAGCAGGCCTCAACAATGTGGTACTCATAAATTATCTTTACAGTGGCTTAGATTTGGCTTTTTCACCGTATAATGACTACTGGAGGGAAATCAGGAAACTTTGCGTTGTACATCTCTTCAACAGAGTGCAATAGTATCGACCCATCTGGGAAGATGAAGTTGGTCGCTTGATTGGAAAAATATTCAAATTATCAGTAGATTCTAAGCCTGTCAACTTGAGTGAAGTGATGATGCGCTTTTCCAGTACAATAATTTGTAGAGTAGGCTTCGGTAAGAGGTATGTCGAATGAGGAATTGAAAGAAGTAGGTACCTTGGGCTGCTTAAAGAAAGTCAAGCCAAGTTATCAAGCTTCAGTTTTTGTGGCTATTTTCCATTCGCTAGTTAGGTCGATAGATTTACTGGGTTGCTCAGTCGACTTGAAAAAAATTCAAAGAACTTGATAATTTCTATCAAGAACTCATTGATGAACATCTTGATCCAAATAGACTAAAGCCAGAGGAGGAGGACATTATCGATGTGTTGCTACAAATACGAGAGGATCGTGACTTTCCATTTAATTTGAATATTGATCACATAAAAAGATATTCTTATGGTATACCCAAAATTTCATCTTTAATTAATTTTTAGCTTTAAACTTTATGCATTTATAACTTGGGTTTTTTTATTTCTTTCTTTTCTATATAGAATGTGTTTCTTGCTGGAACAGAAGCAACCGCATTATCGCAGCCACTGTGATATGGGTCATAAGCTTTTTGATGAAATATCCAAAGTGTTTAAAGAAAACTCAAGCGGGAGTGAGGGATTTGATTGGGAAAAAGGATTTTGTAATTGAAGATGATGTTCAAGGTTTAACTTACCTAAAAGCTGTGATAAAAGAAACATTCAGATTACAACCAACAGCTCCATTATTAGTGCCACGAGAAACACTTGGAAAGTGCATTATAGGTGGATATAATGTACCAGTCAAAACCTTAGTCTTTGTGAATGCATGGGCAATAGGAAAGGCCCTTGAAACTTGGGAAAATCCTGAGGAGTTTTCTACTAAAAGGTTCATCGGTTGCTCTATTGAGTACAAAGGACTACACTTTGAACTCGTACCGTTCGGTGCAGGTAGAAGGATTTGTCTTGGAATGCGTATGGGAGTTGCAACGGTGGAGCTTGCCCTTGCTAATCTTCTTTACAATTTCGATTGGGAAATGCCGATTGGAATGAATAAAGAAGACTTTGACTTCGAAGCCTTACCTGGTATCACTGCCCACAAAAAAAAAATGCTCTTATCCTTGTAGCTAAGAAGAATATTAGTGACTAAATTGTTATAGTAACTTATTTGCTACTAGCTCTAGTTTGTATTTTATAGGCTATTAACCAAATTCTACGATGCTTATAATAATGTCTCAATAACATCATGCATGTTTTATCAATCTACAATTACTGCTAATGTTTGATTTCATGTTCTTTAGTTTAGTTGAGACCTTCCATCTATTCCTATAATTAAGTCCATGTTTTCCTTTCAATTTTATTGTGGTGCTCTTAGCTTAAGAGTGATCAGATTAACATTTAAATTAAAGTAAATTACATAGTTCATCACTTAGATTTTTATAAATTTTCATTTTAAGTATTGAAAATAAAAAATTTATAAAATAGGTATTGACATTATATAGTTTGATTAGAGTTCCTAGGATTAACATTACTATTAGCTCTAAATAAAGCATCAGCACAACAATTTCTCTCAGAGTGGGTATGTGATAGAAGACTACAAGAGCATTGCAAGGGAGAATCAAGTAAATCATTCTTATAAGTCGAAATTTTCATGAAATCAATAACAACCAATTCAACCAGGGGTGTTTAAACAGTTAGTTTGGTTAATACCCAAACCAAACTATCATTAACCAAAAATTTAAAACTTTTAATCATTAATCAAGTCAAATCTTTTTAGAAACCGACAAAAATAAATTTAATTAATTCGAATGACTAATTGAAATTTTTACATGTATCTTTCTTTCTTTTATTTTATTTTTTGCTTTTTGTTTGGTTTTTAGTTTAATTTGAAAAAGTTAATTTTATTTTTCATAATAATTTTTTTAGAAAATTTTTCATAATACTTTTTAATTCCATTATAAGAATATATATAAATCTACTAATTTTAAAATTTTGAATTTATATAAAGCATTTGACCTATTTAATATATTGAGTCTATAATATATTATTATTTATAATTTTAATTATTTAGTTTTTATGGCTCGTCGATTAAGTAAATTAATTTAATTAATTGTTTTATGGATATTAGAATGAAAAGATATTTTCTTTTATTCTACTCCAACCGAGTTTTGCAGGCCAGTTATTTAGGGCCATGACAAATAAGAAGGTCCAAATCCGAATTCCAAATTCACCCTTTTGTAATACAATTTTCAGACTACCCAAAACACACCGAGAAACGGCTATAAGTATGAAACATGGTCGAAAGCATCATTGCCCAAACCCTAATTCACATTTGACCGCCTCAGCCGTCTTCGCTCGTCTAAGCCCCTGATCTATTCTTGGTCCTAGGGTTTCATTTAATTATCAAATTTCCTTTTCTTTTCTTTCTATAGTTCTTTTTACTTGTTTTTCATCCCTGTTTTTGTTCATTTCTTATGCTTTTATTATATGAAAACGAAGGCATTGACGAATGATGGAATTGCTGAATATTCGAAAATCGAGTATCAGATTGGTTCATTTGAATAGGAAGATCTGGTGCCTCTTTTTTCTTTTTTTAGATGTCTTTTACTTACTATCTTTTAGCGGCTGCTGATGAAGAGAAATGTGAAATATACAGTTATCCCTGGCTGATCATTTATTTTAATGTGCTGATATTTCATTGAAATCTGACGCAGACGGTTTTTGGTGTAATTTTCTTAATCTTATAGACATGGAAGCCAATGATACAACTATGGAGACTTTTTGAAATGCAGTTCAATTGTTGAAACTCAATGGACCAGGACGTTATAGGGCATTTTTTTCAAACATGTTTTTATTTTCAGCATTACAGTTCTGTGGATGATGAGAAAATTTTGAAATCAGTTATCCCTGGCTGATTTTTCGTTGTTTATGATGACATCTTGTGATCTGACACAGACTGAAGCATTTAAACTAATTTTTGGTAACGGTCTTTACCTGTCTGGTATTGAATGCAAAACATGTTTCTGTTCATTTTGGATGCTGTAGAGGGGAAAATGATATAAAGACAACTGGAACTAGTTTTTCAGATATCAACAATCCAAAGCGAAAATTTCAACAATCCCGTGCTTGGCCCAGTGGTTTGGACAGGTCATGACCTCCAGCTGCCAGCCACGGATTCGGGCATGTTTTTTGTTAGGTTTAGTAGCTTCCCAGCCCTTATTGGGCTTTTTTATTTCTCATCCGAATTTTACTTTCTGCCATCAGAATCAGGGGATGCTATAAAATATAGCTGTTTCATCTCGGCTCTCCTCTTTTGGGAAGCTTTTATTTGCATCAGATTACGTCGTTCTTCAGTCTTTTATCAAGAACATAGAGACAGAGCAAAGTATTGGCCCATGTCGACGCAACGATAGCGTTACCATGTGCCTCCTCTACTTTGCACTACTATCACATCTACTTTTTTTATCTAGTTTTAACAGAAAGCGACTCCTACATCACTTTGTAGTTTTCAATCACTTTCATACTCCCTACACTCTTCCTCTCATCTACTTTTAACTCAGAAAATTACCATCAATTTCACAATTTTCTATTTATCTTTCTGTAACCCACATTCCTATATGTGTTTATTTGATAATTTTCCATCGCTCTCTCTCTATACAAATATACAGAGCCAACCATTGTGTTTATGGTGGCAACTACTAACCTTGACACTAACAACAACGTGCAAGTTACGACGTCCTCGAGCACAACTTCCAGTTAAACCATCGATAAACTTTCCGATACCCGCTCATGATCATTGACATATATGAAAACCGTTGATCCATTTGAACCTATCCCAAATTCACCAACTCTTCTTTAGTTTATTTTCTATTAAGTAAAATATAGAAAACGTATGTAGATAGAAAGATGAAGGTGGGCTTGGTTCGTGCATGGCGTTATGCTTAATGCCAACTCAAGAAACCGACTTGTCTTTTTCATTATTAATTCATCTTGACATACTATATGTACAAGTGGCTCGACTCATCATTATTGCACTATTTGTACAACTTATGAAAAAAAAAAGCTACGCAAAGACCATGTATGACTAAAGTGTGACCAATTCTGCATTTTTTTGGCTGTTCTTGGACCTACGAGTGCCTGGAAATAGAATTGCTGTTAATGTAAAAGCGTACATCTGATGCCATGATAAATGTTATAGTAAGTATTTAAAAGAAGTAAAAAGAACAGAAAAAACAGCAGTAAATCATATATTGAACACGAAAAACTAAGCTCGAGGAGGGTTACATAATAAAAAAGGCAAGATGGCTTTACAGGCTTCAACAGCCATTTTCAGGCAATGCAAGGTGGATAAGAATAGCTGAACGATTTATAGCCGGAAAGACTTCCTAGGCATGTGCCAGCGTAATATTCCATGGCACTCTTTTATAGCCTCGCTTGCAGCTATGGGTAGGCTGCCTACCAGACAAAGAATGCAGAGTTGGGGGGTTATACCTCTCCTCTAGAATGGTTATTGTGTGAGAATAATACCGAAACAATCTAGGGGTCATCTATTTTACGAATGCTAGTTTTCAAAGCAACCGTGGAGGCTTATTCTTAGAGCTACTGCAAGTTCTGAGCAGCATGACTTTTGGCCGGTAGTTTTGAACTGGGATATTAAGAGAGCCAACGGTAGATGTACTCTTTAAGAGAGAGTTTGTAACCATTGTCAAACTCGGTAGCAAAACTTTGATAAAATCTTACTTATATATAAACTGGACAACTAATTAAAACAAATCCTCTTCATTGATCCATGCAACTTGAATTGTAAATACACTTGTCTTGTATCTAGTTCTACTAAAGCAATGGGCAGAGATTGCTGAATTATATATATAAAAACAAAACCATAAGTCACATCTCGAAGAGTAAAAAAATAACAGTAACAAGAAGTATACAAGACAAAGCACAAATCTTTATTTTCGTTTAATTCCAATTCTTCCTTTTTCTTTTTTTTTTACCGCAACTTGACCCAAATGCCTTGACTGGGAATATTTTGATGGACCACAAATAATAGGTAGAAGCCTGGTGGCGCAAGATTTTGCGTGCTTGGAGTCGTCACCTCAATGTTGTACGCTGAGTTCCCACAAGTGGTTACTTTGTCATTGCCGAGTACAAGCAACCTTTGATTCATAGAGAATGAATGCGTATTGAAAGGTGGTGCCAACATTGTTGCCGACACCAAGTTTTCAGCAACTTTACCTGTAATGACCACTTGAATGTTTGTTCTTTTGTTGTATCTGATTCCTGACATCGACTTTGGAGTGATGATTTTCGGTTGCAAATCATTGAATTTAGAGTCCAAATATGCTGGAGAGAATGCCTCTAAGCTTAGTTCAGTAGGGAAAAGAACACTTGTAAAATTGTAAAATGCGTGAGGATTGCTTCCACCAACTAAAACTCTGCCATCACGAAGTAATGTTGCTGAGGAGTGGTACATGCGGGGAATTGTTGTCGGGTTTTGCGTCTTGAACCGTGAACCTATTTTTCTATCAGGCCGGTACAAGACGGGACTAAGTACCGGGTTCCGACCCAATTCCCAACCTGCAGAACCGGAGCCTGCGCCGTTGATGAGTAAAACTTTGCCGTTTGGAAGCAATATCATGTCACCCATAACTCTAGCTAAAGGCATAGTCTCCATTACCCACTTTGGGTTGGGGTCGGTTATTGTAATCCTGGCACAAGTTTTCAAAGCTCTAATGAAATTACCTCGTGATGCTTTGGCAAAAGAACCCTTAGGAGCACCTCCACAAACCAAAACTTCAGCTTGAAGATCTGCCATTTTCAAGTTCTTCAATGGAAGCAAGACAGCTGAACCAGTGCTTGGATAGCTTCTAGGATCGCCACCTGGAATTGTCGAGTACGTCTTTACCACTTTATTCTTCACATAATCAAGCAAAATAGCTCGATTGTTAGCGAAAATAAACAAGTTTCCATCAACATTGAGGAAGACAAAAGGGTAAAGATTGTTCTCTTCTCCTTTGTCATTGGTTTCTAACAGGAAAGGCAAATTAAATGTGTTGGCGGCAATATTTTTAGGACTGAACTCGTAGTTAAATTGTCTGCGACCACCGACAATAATTAATCTTCCATCTGGCAATATATGATTGGTGGCATACCATCTTCTGGCAGCCAACCCGTTTGGTATTTGTTGCCAATCGCAGTCCCTGCTGCTGCATGGGCTAAAAACCCTCACCCTACGTTCACCATCGTTGAAACCACCAGTTTGGACCAATTTACCATCAGGCGTGATAGCGCCTGAAGAGCACCAAACATTGGTTTGGACCATAAGAGCCCTGAACTTATTGGACGAAACATCGTACTCCACTGAATGTGCCGAGCAATCTACTTTTAGAGCTCCCTCAGTTAGGTCATTACGGCATTTCCCATTTGGCAAAGACAGATTTGATTTGCCAAAATCAGTTCTGTCGAAAATAACCACACGGTCGTTTCTAAGGAGTTGCATGTGCATGGCTGAGATGCCAATGCTTGTTTGTAAAAGTTGCCAGCGGCCGTCGGCTGCTGAGGTGAGAATAAGGTGACATGGCTGTGAGGCAAAGAGTAGATGCAAGAGGAGGATTAAGAAAATGAATGTTGGGGTTGCCATATTCGGTTGAGCACAAATGACCTGTTGGGATGTTGTTGATGCTCAAGGCTTGCCTTTGGTGCTCTTTTATACATGCCTTGTGAAGGAGCCATGAGGTGGGAGGATCCCACATGCATGTTCGTAGCGTGGGAGACTCGTTTCTGTTACTGAAAACGATGGTTCTCTCATTTTTGTACTCCGAACGCAGATTTCACAGTAAAAATTCGACTACTAAATTAAAATGATAGACAATAGAAGAAGAGCCCGTGAGTGGCATTGTACCCATTAAGGTTGCTTGGCATTTTTAGATGAAATGATCTGAATATAGGCAGCCTTTTACTCGTATTAGAGAAATTGATGGATTCAAAATGGAATATAATAATTTTCATACATCCAAATGGCAACAATGTTAAAAATATATGTGATATTATGTTGCACAGACATGATGTGTATGACATGAAATTTTTTATTGTAAAAAAAAAAAAAAAACTATAATTTTAACCCAAATCCAAAAAACATAATGTCTTATTACCAATTTTTTATTGTATGCTTGATATTTCCCAACCTAGCACCTGCCTGGTCTAGGCAAGTTTTTAGCATAAGCCACATTGCCACTGCTGGGATAGTCTCAAGATGGAGCCTTTTTGCTGCTGAGGAGAATAGACCCAAGTATATAAATAATTTAACTAGCCTTTTGAGTTTGTATATGACCTAAGATACTAAGGAGAAAAGGAATTATCTGGTTTAAAGAGAAAAATAGTAAACAGAAGATAAATGATATAACAGGCATATAAATATATAGAATCCAAATTACACAATTTGAATGGGTGGATTAGTTTTCTGTACTTTAGATGAAACAAAGATGTTTAAAGCAGGTAGGCTTTCGGGAACAAATTAATTACTTAAGTCTAAGTCTTCATCACTCATAAATTGATCTTTTATATTTTGATATGAAATTTTAACAACACTCTACCACTTGTATAAACTCTTAATTCAATGATTATTTATGGTCGATATTTTTTTATAAACTATAATTTCAAGTTATATCATACGTAAATGTAATATGTAGATTTTATTTCGGGTTTAATTATAAATTTAAATTATTTTTTTGGAAATGTAATATATACTCAACATTTGTTTGTATTTTTATATTTTGATTAGTAGGAATAATTTGGTATATTTGGAAGGCACATGGCTAAGGAGCTAAGGTGCCAAGGAGTCCATTTCCCTCCCATTAACATCAATGCAAGGAACGAACTAAAATGAATCCATGTTGAAAAGAACCAACTTTTCTTTTTAACAATTAATGCCTTTTGGCTGTCCCACTTATCTTGAATAAGACCTTACTAACTGACATTAGTACTTTTGATAGATCGACTAGATACCCTAATTTTTGTATGCCAATGTATTTTATGTTTTTCTTTTTATTCATCCTTTTATATATTATAAATTTAACTACAACTAAGATATATATATATATATATATCAATCTATTTAGTTTTTATTTTTTAAGAATATCAATTTATTGAATTAATGATATTGTATTCCATATATTATTTTCATATTTATCAAATACATAATTTATAATGTTTAAAATTATTAAATATAATGTAATCTTAGAAGAATAATATACTTATTTGCTTAGTTATAAAATTTGTGAGTATTTATATAAACATTATAGTTAAAGCTACGTTTACTAAATCAAATACAAGTTAACAAGTAAAAATTCTATCATGATACATTAGAATATGATTATTCTGATATATGTATATATATAATTATATGATATTCATATTATAGGTGAAAAGATATATTACGAAAAGTAAAATATATATCTTTTATAATCATGGTTAAAACTTTTTTTATTAATACTTTATAGGTGATGTTATTATTTGACATTTTGTATATATGTAGAGTAACAACATACATAATACTTATCAACGATTGATTTGATATAACCATCCAACTACTGAGAGTTCAGAGAAAATAATTAATATGAACCATGAACTAGAACCCAATTGCATGCCCAACTTGAGCAAACAATAGCAGGCTACAATTCAGTTTTAAGTTTGAGGAAGATATAGTTCTCATGGTGCATTTGTCGTGTTTTGTAACAGCCCAATTTCAGTTAAATCAGAATAGTGGTTTCAATACCACAAATCCGAGTCCGAAAAATGAAATTATTTAATTTTCATATAATGATAGGTATTATGATAGGAATATTACATGAAAATTTTTATAAATTTTTTTTTATCAATTACGTGTCTAATTGCAAAAAGGACTGAATTGAATAAAATGTTAAAGTTGCATACTAATAGCTATAGGGATTATATTGCTAGGGAATTCAAAATGTGAGGTCCTTATATGGCAATAAGGCCATTGATGAGAAATATGTAGATATTTTTAGTGACTCATCCATGGAAAATTGAAAAGATGCAAGGATTAAATTGGAAAGTGAATAAATTAATATATGATAAAAGATTAAATAGAATAAAACTTATTTTATATCATCATCTTCTCCATAAAATACATGGAAACCCTAGGAGAGAGAAAGAAAATTTCTCAAGCTTGAATTGGTAAGTTCTATGTCCCGTTTTTAGTTATTTTTATATTTTTGAGATCGGGAAAGATTAATCTCATTATTTGGGGGATTAAATTTAAAAGAAATTAAAGTTTATAAAATTACCCATGGATGAATATGTTGTAAATTGAAAGTTTTTGATAGAAAATGAAAGATTATTGATAGATAAACCACTTTTACAAAGTGATTTTTAGTGAAAACATGTGTAGGGATTAAATTGCAAAGTAGTGAAATTCTTGGAAAAATTCTGAAATTTATGAAATACATGTGCTGTAAAAGTTATATTGGAATTTTGAATAAGCTTGGGATAAGGAGTAAATTGCATGAATTTCAATTTCCGAGCCTAGGGACGAAATTGAAATTAATTAAAAGTTTAGGGGCAAAATGATACTTTTGCCTAAAATGTGAAATGGGATTGATTGAATGTAAAAATCATAGAGTTGATGATTAAGTTTATTTATATAGATCCGGAAATGCCGAACAAAGAAAAAGATCGATGGAAAGAAAAAAATTTAGATTAGTAGATACGATCAATTGTTAAGGTAAATTCGTATAACTAAATTAAGCATGTAAATGTGTTGAATTGATTGTTGAATTATGTGCATTGTCGTAACCATTTTTTTGAAAAAAACGGGAATCGACTTGGATTTTGAAAATGAAAACGAATAGAGGAGTCGCCACCAATCCTTTTTGATGAGGTGTGATCGGATCACCTTAAATTAATCATTTTAATAAAAGTTAAGATTTACTAAAACGATAATTTTTTTGTCTACGAAAATCAGAAAATGAGTTCGGGAGTCGGTTCACATTTACAGGAAGGATTAGCACCCTCGATACGCCCAAAAATTGGTACCTAGTTGATTAATTAGTATCTTAGTGTCGAAGATTTGAAAACTTGAAAGCATTTAAAATACGATCCCTCTTTGTATTAATGCTGATTTAAAAATGATCGAATAAATTAAAACGGATGTTAAGAATTCTCTTATCTCGAAGTACTAAAATATCATGCCCAGTAAGTTAAGACATGACACCTAGAACTTTGAGACTGAGCTTACCTTTTATTTGAAATTCATGTACTTTGACCCATTTTTTAAGAAGGGTATTCGACTATTTAGTGTAAACGAGAAAAAATCGAAACCCAGTAAGTTAGGGTACGACATCTCGAATTTCCAAATGCCGAATATTGCCTTTGTTAGCAAAAATCTTATCTCGAGATAGCAAAATGTCATACCCGGTAAGTTAGGGCATGACACCTCGTGTCTCCGAGAATAAGTATTTTTCAAAACTTGTATTGCGGTTTAAAAGAGTATTCCGTTATTTAGATTTAAATGAGAAAAAATCGAAACCCAGTAAGTTAGGGCACGATTGTCTTGAATTACCAAATACGGAATATTACTTTTATGAAAGAATTATTTTAATGTATTGAGTAAAAATATAACGCGATTTATAGTAAAACATAAAAGCAAATTATGGTGCTAATACGTAATAATAAGTGCGACAGTGTCAATAACAATGATATGAGCAATTATAAAAAGATGAAAGCAAGGCTAGTAATATAAAAATATAAAACAAAAGCATAAGGTAAATGAAATGATCGAATACATAAGTAAATAAATAAATAAATAAAACATGGCAAAATAAAAATGACAATGATAACAAAAACGATAATAATAATAGTAATATAAATAATAATAATAGTGGTAAAATATAATAATACTAATAATAATAATAACAGTCAAATAAGAATATTAATATTAGTAATAATAATAATGATAATGATAATAATAAAAAAACAATTATTAACAATATTACATAAATATATACATATATATTAAAAATAAATATACGATGATATTAAAAGTATATACATAATATGTACATAATATATAAAAAAATATACATAATATATTAAAATATAGATATAATATACATAAAAATATATATAATGTTTAAAAAGAACAAATATACGTAACACAATACTAATATATATATGCGTAATATGGAGTATAATGTATATATATTAAAAGAATACATATATGACATACAAATACATTAATAAGAACAATAATACTAAAACTATGAATAATGCCATATAACATATATATATATATATATATAAGTATTAAGTAAAAATGATAATAATGAGATGCTAATAAAAATATAAATATAATAACAGTAATAAAGTATGGTATGAATAACATTTAAATTAAATAGAATAATGAGAAAAAGTAAAAAGGGTAACGACAAAATGATTTAGAATAAATAATAGAACAGTTTTAAAAATATTTAACAAATGAAATACAATACCCTTTAAAATAAATAATATATGAATAAATAAAGAAAAATAAAAAGATCGAAATCAGACTGATTAGGGGTTATATTGGAATAAAAACGAAATTAGAAGTGACTACTATAACAAAATAAAAGAACAGGGTAAAAATGAAAATATGCGCAAGGTTTGAGGACTAAATGGGTAAAATACCCAGCCTCTGGACACGTGTTCGCTTCGCAGCATGTCAATGGGTCGGAGGACCCGATTGAAAAACTCAACAAAAATATAGGGTCAAACTAAATGAAAAGAAAAATCAACATAAGACCGGATTGACAAGCACTGAGAAAAAGGAGGGACTATCCGCGCAAATAACCCAATATTCGAAAACACGCGAATCCCCCCGGGTACGGGTCGGGTTGCACGCGGGTCGCCTTAAACGGCGTCGTTTCAATGCTGGTACCTATGGTGCAAAACGGCACCGTTTTTGCACTGCTATTTAATCTAAAATTTCATTTTTTTTTATCTTCTCTTTTTTTCTGCAACAAAAAACAGAGAGAGCAGCCTCCTTCTCCCCATTTCTTTCTCTGCTAGGGTTTCAAAAGAAACCCATTCTTGCGCCGTCGCCTCGACCATCACTCTTCCGCCATGGACGGTGGCTAAACGCTCCAAGTACTTTCCTTTTCCTCTTTTTTTTATTACATTCTTATATATGTATGTAAATAACTTCGTAAAATAAGAAAAAAGTGAGAAAAAAAAAGTAGAGGAATAACAGTTTTTGAAAGAAAAAATAAGAGAATATCAAAAGACCTTAGCCCATTTCTGATCCTTTCTTCAACTGCCTCCTTTTTTATTATTTGTATGTCTGAATCGATTTTTTTGAAACAAATTCCCCTTAGAAATACAATCGGTTCCCCTTTTTGAAAAAATCCCCGTACATTCGGTTTCCTTTTCGGCTTTATAGCCGATTACAAAAGAAATATTTTGTGATCTCTGCTATTGCTTGCTGCTTCTACTCTGTTTTTTTTCTTTTGCGTGCTTTCCTTTTGTTTTGCAGGTAATGGGCGATGGGACGGGGCTGAGGCGTCGTTAGAGGCGTCAGAGGGCAGGTGTGGCCGGTGGGGTTAGGTGATTTAGGGTTTCAGATTTTGAAACCCTAAATTTAGGCTAGTTGGTCCTGTTTGGGCTTGGATTTGTAAAATGGAATTTGGGTTGTTGGGCCCCGGGTAAATTTGGGCCTGTTACCTTACTGCTTAAGGGGTTAAGGCTTGGTGGCTTGAATCTGCTTCACTGCAACTTCAGGAAGGTAAGATTCGTCGTCTTTGATCTACTCCACTGCAACTTCAGGGAGGCAAGATCTGTAATTTTCAACCTATTACCCTACTGCTTAGAGGGTTAAGGTTTGATGGCTTGAATCTGTTTCACTGCAACTTCAGGAAGGCAAGATTCACCGTTGTGATTTCAATCTGTCCCACTGCGTCTTTAGGGGTGTAGGATTTTGATTTCTTCGGTCTGTTACACCCTTCTTTGGAGAACATGACCTGTTGAATTCATTTCATGGACTTATTTATGCCAAATGATTAGGATGTCATGATCAGAATGAATCAAATGCTCCTAGCTAGATGTGTATGATGTTTGCATGAATTCAGAATGTTCCCCTCTTTTTTCTTTTTTATTTTTATATATTACTCGTTGCTCATCGGGATTTTATCGATGACGTATTACTTTGCCTTTTCTTCGACTGGTGTCTCTGACAGAAAATCCGAAGAAATGATCACAATTTGGGCTATTCTTTCCCCAACGCTTCCAACCTTTGAATTTGGTAATTCAAACTAATTAGTTCCGTTTCAGGTCCTTGTATTTTTTAGAAGCATTTCAGAGTAATATGCAGAACTCTTTTGTGAATATTATTAATTTATTAATCATCATTTCAATGAAAAACGCTTGAAAAAAGTTATCGCATTAGGCAAAATGGGGTTTTATTGAGAGCAAAGCTCAAAATGAATAGGGTAAACAAAATAGCGAATTTGCCAAGATACAAAATGAAAACTAAAAAATTAATCAAGGTAGCATATTCTGCCAAGAATGCGAAGTGAACGAGATAAGAATAAGTGCTCCAGATATCGCAATATGAGTTTCGTTGCACGAACTTCTCGAGGACCCTTTGAACTCGATATGTCTTTAGAAGACCAAGAGTACTTTGTTGATGCCCTAATATGTAGCATCCCTCCTTCTTTTTGATTCAGAGAAGACAAAACTATTGCATGCCCCATCTTCGATCAAAATTTGAATTGCCCATTGCTGGGTTTTCAATTCAAACCCCATTGGTCTCAAAGCGCCCTTTTACGGGTTTTTACCTTGGCCTCTCCTTTTTTTTTTAGGTAAAGTACCTCTTGACCGAATCCGAATTCACAGGATTAGGTAAGCTTTTACCATCCATCTCGGTCAAAATTAGAGCTCCTCCAGAGAAAGCCTTCTTTACCACATAAGGTCCCTCCCAATTCGGCATCCATTTCCCTCTGAAATCCTTTTGTATGGGGAGGATCTTTTTCAATACGAGGTCTCCTTCATGGAATTCTCTAGGGCGAACCTTCTTATTATAAGCCCGCATCATTCTCTTTTGATACATTTGACCATGACGGATAGCCTTTAGCCTCTTTTCTTCAATCAAGTTCAACTGGTCGTATCGAGACTGGATCCATTCTGCTTCATCTAATTTTAGTTCTGAAAGAACGTGTAGAGAGGGAATCTCGACCTCAATAGGCAGAATCGCCTCTATTCCATAAACTAAAGAAAAAGGTGTTTCCTGGTGAGAGGTTCCGATTGACGTCCGAGGGCATAAAGGGGCAAATGGTAATTCTCGTGCCAATCTTTATAGGTCTCGATCATTTTTCCTACGATCTTCTTGATGTTCTTATTGGCTGCTTCCACTGCACCGTTCATCTTTGGACGATACGGTGACGAGTTGTGATGTTTGATCTTGAATTGGCTCTGACTTCCGCTATCGTCTTTGTTGTTCAAATTCAAATAGCATTATGTCGTACGATCCTTTCGGGCATCCCATATCGACATATGATTTCTTTCTTTAAGAACTTACTGACTGCTGACTTTGTGACGTTAGCGTAAGAGGTGGCCTCTATCCATTTGGTGAAGTAATCTATAACCACAAAGATGAATCGATGTCCATTAGATGCTTTTGGTGATATCGGTCCAATAACATCCATGCCCCACATGGAGAAAGGCCATGGAGAAGTCATGACATGTAGGGGTGAAGGAGGTACATGAATTTTATCTCCATAAATTTGGCATTTATGGCACTTCTTGGCATAGTTGATGCAATCTCCTTTCATAGTGGACCAATAATATCCGAATCTCATGATCTGTCTAGCCATGGTGAAACCATTAGCATGTGTTCCGCAGACACCCTCATGAACTTCTTCCAAGATTCGTTTAGCCTCGACAGCGGCTACACATCTTAAGAGTACCTGATCCTTCCTTCTTTTGTATAGGATCTCTCCATCCAAGACATAGTCACCAGCCAGCCTTCTTAATATCCTTTTATCATTCTCAGTCGCTTGGTCTGGGTATTCGCGACTCTTCACATATCGTAAAATATCCTGATACCAAGGATGATCATCTTTCTCTTCTTCTTCTTCAATGTTGCAGCAATGAGCCGGAGCCTCATAAATACTCATTTGGATAGGCTTCATATCTTCTTATTTATTTACTTTGATCATAGAAGCTAAGGTTGCCAAAGCATCAGCCATCTGGTTTTCGTCTCGTGGAAGGTACCAGAAAGTGACATCGTCAAACTCCTCAATTAACTCAAGAACCAACCTTCGGTAATTGATCAACTTAGGATCTCTTGTCTCCCATTCACCCTTAAGCTGATAGATCACTAATGCAGAATCTCCGTATACCTCTAATACTTTAATATTGCATTCTATAGCTGCACGGATGCCCATGATACATGCTTCGTACTCGGCCATATTGTTTGTACAATCAAAATCCAATTTACTAGTGAAAGGATAATGATCTCCATTTGGGGATACCAAAACTGCCCCGATTCCGTTACCCACAGCGTTTGAAGCTCCGTCAAAATTTAGCTTCCACGGATAGCCCCCTTGAGAGTCTTCTTCCACGGTCGCGACATACATTAGATCCTCATTCGGGAAATCAAAGCTCAACGGCTCATAATCTTCTAGAGCTCTACTGGCCAAAAAATCTGCTATTGCACTCCCTTTATGGCCTTTTGGTTTACATAAACTATGTCGAACTCAGAAAGCAAAATTTGCCAACGAGTCATTCTTCCGTTCAAAGCATTTGACTCCATCATGTACTTCAAAGAATCTAGTTTTGAGATGAGCCAAGTTGTGTGGTACAACATGTATTGTCTAAATCTTCGGGTTGTCCAAATCAAAGCACAACACAACTTCTCGATCGACGAATACCTTGTCTCACATTCGGTGAATTTTTTGCTGAGATAGTATATCGCTTTTCCTTTTCTTCCTGACTCATCATGTTGGCCCAATACGCATCCCATGGAGTTTTCAAACACTGTCAAGTACAGTACAAGTGGTTTATCCGGGCAAAGTGGCATTAGTACTGGGGCATTGGACAAATAATGCTTGACCTTGTCAAAAGTTTCCTGGCACTTCTCATCCCAAGCACCTGGGTTATGCTTCCTAAGGAGACGGAATATCGGGTCACATTTCTCCGTTAGTTGTGAGATGAAACGGGTGATGTAATTTAGTCTTCCTAGGAAACCTCGAACTTCTTTTTGAGTGCGTGGCGGGGGTAATTCTTGTATAGCCTTGACTTTATCCGGGTCAATCTCGATTCCTTTTCACGACCACGAATCCCAACGACCTTTTTCCCGACTGGCCCCAAAGGTACATTTTGCAGGATTGAGCTTTAACTAGAACTTCCTCAATATTAAAAATAATTTTCTTAGGACTTGTACATGCTCCTTTTCTGTTCTGGATTTTGCAATCATGTCGTCAACGTAAACTTCGATCTCCTTGTGAATCATATCATGGAACAAAGTCACCATGGCTCTCTGATATGTTGCTCCCACGTTTTTCAATCCGAATGGCATCACTTTATAACAAAACGTTCCCCACATGGTCACAAATGTCGTTTTTTCCATGTCTTCAGGATGCATTTTTATCTAGTTGTATCCCGAGAAGCCGTCCATGAAGGAGAAAAGCGAATAACCTGCCGTGTTATCTACTAGTGTATCAATGTGAGGTAATGGGAAATTGTCTTTTGGGCTGACTTTGTTCAAATCCCGATAGTCCATACACATTCGTACTTTCTCATCTTTCTTAGGAATCGGGACTATGTTGGCTACCCATTCTGAGTACTTGACCACTTGTAAGAAACCGGCGTTGAATTGCTTCTTGACCTCTTCTTTTATCTTTAACAAAACATCGAATCTCATCCTTCGGAGTTTCTGTTGAACTAGCCTGCATTCTTCCTTTATGGGGAGTCGATGTACCACGATATCAGTATTCAATCCGGGCATGTCTTGATATGACCATGCGAAGACATCTTTGAATTCCCAGAGTAACTCGATGAGGTCTTGCTTTGTTTCTGCAGTGATACTAGCTCCGATTTTCACCTCTTTTCCTTCTCCTAAGCTAACAATTTCCACCGACTCTTTGTGAGGTAGGATTTGTTTCTCCTCTTGTTCTACCATCCTTAACAAATCAGGAGATAGATTATAATTTCGGTCATCTTCAAAATCCTCAGTATCCTCCATACACAAATCTTGCTCGAAAGAAATCTCTGAGTCATTGGCAACGTTGCTCATATCATTGATATCTGGAGACCTGTTATGGATGAAGAAAGAAATCCAAAGAATAAAAGAATCTAAGAATATTTGATTTGTGTGGTATGATTATGAATGAAGTAGAAAGAATAAAAGAATATTTGCTCAAGATGATACGCAAGAATGCATTTTTTATTGAAATAACGATGTTTGGACATATGCCTATTTCATAAAAGGATTATTATTGCCCCTAGGCTTAGAGCAATAAGCTTGTTTTGAACATTACTCTGAATTAGTTCTAAAAGTTATAGGGATCTCCTCCGCGGTCCAATTGTTCAAAATACTTCCAGGAATATAAGGGCAAATTCCGGATAAACCCCCTTCTTCGGCTTTTTCTTCAGAGATGGCATTAATACTCCAATTTCCCAACATTTCTTCTGCTACTTTCCTCACTGTCATCTATTATTTTGGGTGGATAGTTCCTCCGGACACAAACATTCAGGATAAATGAGGAAAGGTCATCGGTTCCCACTTGACCTCCTCACCGCACAAACGCACTCTTCTCATCTCTTGCCTTTTCTCCAGCTCTTTCTTCTTTTGCTTCGCATCTGGCTTAAATCCTAAGCCAAAGCGGTCTCGTTTTTCTCTTAGTATTGGTACCTCGCTCCTTCCTTGGAGGCATCTTCCAAGTCCTTTTCCTGGCAGGGCTCCTTTGCCGACCGTCAATCGCAAGCCCATCCTTATAGTTTTGGATATTTTGGGCATTGGAATCTTGTTCCCTTCGACAATGAATGTAGCATTGACGAATTCTAGAGATCGAAAGGAACATTCTATGGCCTCATCGTCAGACACCACGTCACGGTGCGCATCGGTGACGGATGCAATGATGTCTTCCTCCGCGTTTATCGTTACCAACCTACCCTCAGTTACCAACTTCAACTTTTGGTGTAGGGACGACGGTACAGCCCCCGCCGAGTAAATCCATGGTCTCCCCAACAGGCAATTGTATGATGGCTTGATGTCCATTACCAAGAAGTCCACCTCGTATGTATTTGGGCCAATCAAGAGAGGTATCTCGATTCTTCCCATCACTTTCCTTTCCGTACCATCGAATGCTCTCACAACATTTTGACATGTCTTCATGTGGGAGCTATCCACTGGCAACCTATTTAACGTGGTCAAGGGCATGACATTCAATGCCGATCCATTATCAATCAATACCCCCGGCAATGTGTATCCCTTGCAGCGAGTGGTAATGTGCAAGGCCTTTGTAGATCCCATGCCTCCCGGTGGTATTTCATCATCATTAAAGAAAATAAAATTATCCGCGCTGATGTTATTAACCAGACGATCGAGTTTGTTGACAGAGATATCATTCGCAACATATGTTTCATTTAAAACCTTCATCAATGCACTGCGGTGAGTTTCTGAGCTCAAGAGCAAGGCTAGTATCAATATGCGGGCTGGCTGTCTGTGTAATTGTTCCACAATGCTATACTCGCTGTGTTTCAGGAATTTTAAGAATTCCTTAGCCTCCTTTTCGGTTACAGGCTCATTGACAGGTGATTTAGGTCTGGTTGTCTTTTCCTTTTCTTGCTCAACGACACGAATTTTCTTTTAGCTGGTTCTGCCTTTGTGTTCGGAGTATAACGCCTTCCACTACGTGTATAGAAACCCTCGTCTTGTCCTTTCTCCGAAGTACTAGCTGGATTCTCCCCTTTCGGGATCGTTACGTTGCAATCGTAGTTCCAAGGAACCTTTTTGCTATCTTTATAAGGAAAAGCAACGGGATTTTGAATTATGACCTTTGGCGCAATTGGTACTCCGACTTCATTGACTCTTGGTCGAGATATAATCACGACCGGGTGACTGACCCCATGGACATTGTTGATTGGCCCTTGCTCTGACGTGCACACATCTTCCCCTTTCTAGCCCTCGGTATACTCGAAGAATTCGATTTCTTTATTTTCTATCAATCTCTGCACCAGAGCCCTGAATTCATTACACTTTTGGATCTCATGCCCTTCCTCGTCGTGGAATTCACAGTAGTACTTTGCTCCTTCGGGCTTCTCCTCTAAATCTTGTGTAAGTAAACCTTCTTCTACTATTTTCTTCCAAACCTATCTCAACGGGGTCTTTACCTCCGATACGTCCATCTTAGTTCTCTTTCCTCCACTTTCGCCTATCGCGTTTACCCCATTGTCCGCATGACTGGGTAACGAATTTCCCGCCACATTAGGTTTTGTGGGTTTATCGAACTTCACAATACCCATCTTTATGAACCTTTCGACTAGTTTTTTGAAGGCTGTGCAGTTCTCAATTGTGTGCCCTGCAATTCCTGCATGGTATTTGCATTGCGCGTTTGCGTCATACCACTTTGGGAATGGAAGTTGCATGGGTTTTAGGTAAAATGGAGACACCACATGCGCATCGAACAGATTCTGGTAAAGCTCCCTATACGTCATTGGGATTGGCGTGAACTGGACTTTTTCCGTGTTAGGCCTTGGGTTGGAATCTTGACTCGCGGAGTTCTAATGGTTAGTAGTCACTGCCCTCGGCTGGCTTACTGTGACTGGTTTAGAATAACCCTTATGATATGCGCTCGTATTGTTCACCTCATTTTCTTTCCTTCTTGGAGCCGATCTCTTGGCACTTTCCCCCGCTTCAATCTTCCCACATTTTACCGTGTTTTCTATCATCTCCCCGAACATCACTATGTCTGAGAAGCTCTTAGTAGCGCTTCCTAACATATGGTTAATGAATGGGGCCTTCAGGGTATTGATAAAAAGCATGATTGTTTCCTTCTCCAACAGAGGTGGTTGGACCTGCATTGTCATCTCCCTCCATCGTTGGGCATACTGTCTGAAGCTCTCACTTAGCTTCTTTTCCATGTTTTGTAGAGTAATTCTGTCGGGTGCTATGTCTGTCACGTGACCGTATTGTTTCATGAAAGCTTGAGCCAGGTCCTTCCACGAACCAATTTGGGCACGACTGAGTTGGTTATACCACTTGGCTGCTGATTCGATCAGGCTGTCTTGGAAACAGTGGATCAACAGCTGATCATTGTTAACATACCCCGTTATTCTTCGACAGAACATCGTAATATGAGCTTCAAGGTAGCTCGTTCCATTATATTTTTCAAACTCTGGGGTTTTAAATTTTGGTGGGAGCACCAGGTCTGGGACCAAGCTTAAGTCCTTAGCATCAATCCCGCCACGGTAATCAGCAGTCTCCATTGCTTTGAATTTTTCTTCAAGCCATTTACAACGATCATCGAGTTGTTTCGCCAGGTCTACTTTTTCTTTCTCCATTTCCGCCACGTCGTCAAGGTTCGGTACAAATGGATTAGCTGGGTTATCTCCAGGCTTAGAGCTCGAACCTATAGGAATATTCATTGGTGTCGAGGCATTGGCCTGGTATTGCTGGGGTCTGATAGTGACGGGTACCGTTCGTGGGTGCACCTCTGGTTGTGGTTGAGTGTTTACCGGAGCAGAGTCTGGAGGGTAGATAGGGTTTTCATTATCGTTTCCTATAGTGCTTTTCCCCTTTTCGCGTTCTCTAGCCAGCAACTGCGCCAATTGACCTATCAGATTATTTTGGGATTCTTCCATTTTTTCCTTCATATCCTGTTGTATTTTGGCCAGTTGTTCTTGCATCTGCGTTTGCAATTGCTCTTGCATTTCCCTTTGCATTTGTTCTATCCTTTCTAATCTTTGATCCATTACTTTGGTTTTACGGCAGGTATAGTAGCTGTGTTCGGTTGGTTGATTCTCGTTGGTTTCCAGATTAACAGAAATAATTTTGCTTAATCAGGGTCTTTTCATAAAATTTAATGCATATGATGAAATGTAATGCAAATGAATGAATGCGAAAAGAGGCGTTGATTCCAATTCAATTTCATTAGAAGAACTTCACTAGAAGAAAAATTTCTTTACATAGAACGGATAATTACATATACGACTTTGCCCTAATGCCCAAAGCCTTAACTTTCCTAAGAAGCCAAGCTAAGTTTCGGCCTCGCTCTGATTCCGACTCGTACTTTAAGCTCAATACATCAGCTTGGACTGCCAAGGTTTGTAAGTGATCGGCTACCTCCCGAACTGAGCCACGGCCGCCCATGACGTAGTCTCTATCTCTAATCTGGTTCTGAGAGTGGTGAAGCTGTTCCCTGCAATGGTCGTTGTTCGCCTCAAGAAGTTCCACTCGAATTTTACTATCTCGTAGTGTAGTCTCGAGTTCTTCTACTTTCCCTTTCAACTCTTCGATCTTGCTCAGACTAGCCTTTAGCTCAATTATCGAATTACGGCTACGATGTTGATGAAGTGATCTTTCCAATTCAACCACCCGAGCACGTAACTTCTCCTTTTCATTTTGAGTTTCTAACAAACTCTTCTTCAGAGTGTCCTCTTGTACTCGGGCATCCTGAAACCTTTTCTCCCAATGGTCGGCTCTAGTCTTTTCCTCTTTGATCTCTTGACGCCATTGCTCCGACGTTTTACCTAAACCAGCAGTTCTTATCGACATACGCAGCTTCTTATAATCAGTCTTTAAACTATCCAAGTCCTCCTCAGCTTTGCTCTTCCCTTTTCGTAGCTTCTCAGCCTCTAGCTTGTGGATATCGACGTCTAACCCCAATTTCATTTTTTTTTCTTCTAGCTGCTCTATCTTCTTCCCCAACTCCGAGTCCCTTTTCTCGAAGTCTTGCTTAATGATCTCTAACTCTGATGGGATGACTCGTAAATACTCCTCCATCAGTTGAGTATTCTCTTGATTCGGCCAGGGACGTTGTCGTTGACTCTCCTACCCCACCACCATTCATACTCGGGGGTCGTCATCGGGCCTGTGGTGAATCCTTTCGTCCTTCGAGTTTGGTTCCAAGCATCTGATATCTCACGAACCCTCTTCTTATAATTGTTGTCTTTATAGGAGAACTCGCATTGTGCTAACCCTTGTGTCGCTGGTATAAACTGCCTTGACCGATACTGCCTTAACACCATCAGTGGAGCGTATCCAACGGCTCCCCATAATCCAGCCAGAGGGACCCAGTCAAAATCACCACACCGATATAAGATTTCATCGGGGATCAACCATGGAGCCCTCCATTCAATATCTTCGACTCGCAAACTCTGGAGAATTGTTATCCATATCTCTTCTGAGATGTCGTCTCGCCTCGATGTGGCCACTAATTCTCTTAATGGGGAATAATCTTTAGAGAATACCCGATAGGAGACCTTCTCCACTTTCCAAAAATGACTGTGGAACCAAGCCAGAAGAAGCTGTACACAACCGATAAATCTTCCCTCGCCCGCTCTCCGGCATGCATTTAAAGATCTGAAAGTTTCTGCTAGGATTGCCGGGACGGGTGTGGTACCTTTGTCGAGTCGATCGAATAAACCTGAGACAGCTTCATCTATGTGTCCTAATGCCTTAGGAAAGATGATCAAACCGTAGAGGCTTAAGGCAAACACATCAATCCTTTTATTCGAATCCGGGTGCGCAATAATCAAGTCCCTCAAATTCCTCTGAGGAATACACTTACTATCCCCTTTTTGCTTGATGCGGTGCGCAACCCATTGCTCGCTCATCCCGTTATATTCATCAACTTCTTCAAAAGGGAGGGACGTTGAGTCTTGAATAGGCCCTGCTGGGCCCAATTTTCGGGCAATTAAGTAACGCCATGTATTCCTCCACAGTGAGGTACTAAATCGACTCCTCCGAAGGTGAAACAACTGTAAGCGGGGTTCCAAAACTGTGCGAGGGCCCGGAACAAGTACTTGTCCACCTTTACATCGAGCAAATAGGGTAGGTCGCCGTAGTTACAGTAAAATAGTTGCTTGACTTCGCCATTCCAACTATTCCATATATCCCTTAACTCTTGCAAGTCATTCTGAGTTACACTAATGCGAGTGAAATCCCACAACTCCGACTCATATCCCTCAGTCAAACTATCTCCTTTCTCTTGTTGCGTTCTCTCGGACCACACTCGGACAACCGCATTATCCTCCACTTTATCAAGAAATCCTTTTTCCATGCTAAAACTCTCCTATCTAATAACCGAACGTGAATCAACACTCCTTTATGATGAGATGCCATGCGAAAATAAAAAAACATAATAAGTCAGTATTATATACAAAGAATAGAATTCAAAGCAAATAAAGAATAAATAAGCACCTAATCGGGTAACCACTAGGGTTTGGTGTGGTTCTACCTAGGGTAGGCTCTTAAGGCTCATTACATGTGGTTCGGTTCTAAAGTAAAGGTACCTGAATCAGCAGATTCCTCGATCCTCACCCATTATAGGTTCATATGGACCGAGTTCGATTCAGGGGAATACATTTCCCTACGGCTATACGGAGATGAAAACCTCACGAAGACGCAGGTACGGATGTATCCCGAAAGTGATCCGCTATCCTATACGGAGGTGAAGACCTCACGAAGGAGTAGTTTCTCACTTCCACTTAAAAGGGTGAAATTGACCAATAATGTGATGTGATATGCAAAGATATATCAAAGAATTAAACTACTTAAACCAAGCATATTATGAAGAAAGCCACGAAAATAACAAAAAACATGCAATGCAGTAAACTTAAAACCGATTTTCAATTTTCGACAAAAGACAAAAATTAATTAATTTGAGGCTTGACTCTCGAAACTGTCCCCAGTGGAGTCGCCAAGTTGTCGTAACCATTTTTTTGAAAAAAACGGGAATCGACTTGGATTTTGAAAATGAAAACGAATAGAGGAGTCGCCACCAATCCTTTTTGATGAGGTGTGATCGGATCACCTTAAATTAATCATTTTAATAAAAGTTAAGATTTACTAAAACGATAATTTTTTTGTCTACGAAAATCAGAAAATGAGTTCGGGAGTCGGTTACGCACGAGGAAGGATTAGCACCCTCGATACGCCCAAAAATTGGTACCTAGTTGATTAATTAGTATCTTAGTGTCGAAGATTTGAAAACTTGAAAGCATTTAAAATACGATCCCTCTTTGTATTAATGCTGATTTAAAAATGATCGAATAAATTAAAACGGATGTTAAGAATTCTCTTATCTCGAAGTACTAAAATATCATGCCCAGTAAGTTAGGACATGACACCTCGAACTTTGAGACTGAGCTTACCTTTTATTTGAAATTCATGTACTTTGACCCATTTTTTAAGAAGGGTATTCGACTATTTAGTGTAAACAAGAAAAAATCGAAACCCAGTAAGTTAGGGTATGACATCTCGAATTTCCAAATGCCGAATATTGCCTTTGTTAGCAAAAATCTTATCTCGAGATAGTAAAATGTCATACCCGGTAAGTTAGGGCATGACACCTCGTGTCTCCGAGAATAAGTATTTTTCAAAACTTGTATTGCGGTTTAAAAGAGTATTCCGTTATTTAGATTTAAATGAGAAAAAATCGAAACCCAGTAAGTTAGGGCACGATTGTCTTGAATTACCAAATACGGAATATTACTTTTATGAAAGAATTATTTTAATGTATTGAGTAAAAATATAACGTGATTTATAGTAAAACATAAAAGCAAATTATGGTGCTAATACGTAATAATAAGTGCGACGGTGTCAATAACAATGATATGAGCAATTATAAAAAGATGAAAGCAAGGCTAGTAATATAAAAATATAAAACAAAAGCATAAGGTAAATGAAATGATCGAATACATAAGTAAATAAATAAATAAATAAAACATGGCAAAATAAAAATGACAATGATAACAAAAACGATAATAATAATAGTAATATAAATAATAATAATAGTGGTAAAATATAATAATACTAATAATAATAACAGTCAAATAAGAATATTAATATTAGTAATAATAATAATGATAATGATAATAATAAAAAACAATTATTAACAATATTACATAAATATATACATATATATTAAAAATAAATATATGATGATATTAAAAGTATATACATAATATGTACATAATATATAAAAAATATACATAATATATTAAAATATAGACATAATATACATAAAAATATATATAATGTTTAAAAAGAACAAATATACGTAACACAATACTAATATATATATATGTAATATGGAGTATAATGTATATATATTAAAAGAATACATATATGACATACAAATACATTAATAAGAACAATAATACTAAAACTATGAATAATGCCATATAACATATATATATATATATATATATATATATAAGTATTAAGTAAAAATGATAATATTGAGATGCTAATAAAAATATAAATATAATAACAGTAATAAAATATGGTATGAATAACATTTAAATTAAATAGAATAATGAGAAAAAGTAAAAAGGGTAACGACAAAATGATTTAGAATAACGACAAAATGATTTAGAATAAATAATAGAACAGTTTTAAAAATATTTAACAAATGAAATACAATACCCTTTAAAATAAATAATATAGGAATAAATAAAGAAAAATAAAAAGATCGAAATCAGACTGATTAGGGGTTATACTGGAATAAAAACGAAATTAGAAGTGACTACTATAACAAAATAAAAGAACAGGGTAAAAATGAAAATATGCGCAAGGTTTGAGGACTAAATGGGTAAAATACCCAGCCTCTGGACACGTGTTCGCTTCGCAGCATGTCAATGGGTCGGAGGACCCGATTGAAAAACTCAACAAAAATATAGGGTCAAACTAAAAGAAAAGAAAAATCAACATAAGACCGGATTGACAAGCACTGAGAAAAAGGAGGGACTATCTGCGCAAATAACCCAATATTCGAAAACACGCAGATCCCCCCGGGTACGGGTCGGGTTGCACGCGGGTCGCCTTAAACGGTGTCGTTTCAATGCTGGTACCTATAGTGCAAAACGGCACCATTTTTGCACTGCTATTTAATCTAAAATTTCATTTTTTTTTATCTTCTCTTTTCTTCTGCAACAAAAAACAAAGAGAGCAGCCCCCTTCTCCCCATTTCTTTCTCTGCTAGGGTTTCAAAAGAAACCCATTCTTGCGCCGTCGCCTCGACCATCACTCTTCCGCCATGGACGGTGGCTAAACGCTCCAAGTACTTTCCTTTTCCTCTTTTTTTTTATTACATTCTTATATATGTATGTAAATAACTTCGTAAAATAAGAAAAAAGTGAGAAAAAAAGTAGAGGAATAACAGTTTTTGAAAGAAAAAATAAGAGAATATCAAAAGACCTTAGCCCCTTTCTGATCCTTTCCTCAACTGCCTCTTTTTTTATTATTTGTATGTCTGAATCGATTTTTTTGAAACAAATTCCCCTTAGAAATACAATCGGTTCCCCCTTTTTGAAAAAATCCCCGTACATTCGGTTTCCTTTTCGGCTTTATAGCCGATTACAAAAGAAATATTTGGTGATCTCTGCTATTGCTTGCTGCTTCTACTCTGTTTTTTTTCTTTTGCGTGCTTTCCTTTCGTTTTGCAGGTAATGGGCGATGGGACGGGGCTGAGGCGTCGTCAGAGGCGTCAGAGGGCAAGTGTGGCCGGTGGGGTTAGGTGAATTAGGGTTTTAGATTTTAAAACCCTAAATTTAGGCTAGTTGGTCCTGTTTGGGCTTGGATTTGTAAAATGGAATTTGGGTTGTTGGGCCCCGGGCAAATTTGGGCCCGTACATGCATCATGATTTGTAATTGGTATGTAAATGTAATAAACCAATGTTGATTTGTGATTTACATGTAAATGATGAAATATTACATGAATCCTTTTGAAAATTAATTTTCGATTGGACAGGTGATTACTGTGTATATGAGATCTTGCATATGTTGCAATAAAGGTTGTTCCGAAAGGATAATCTTTTGATCTCATTATAAAAAAGAATGTAAACCCAAATGGTAATACTTGAAAAGGATTTGTGTACCCAAATGATACAACTTGAAAATGTTAAGTACACTTTGTGTGTACACTTGGAAAGGTTATATATACTTTGTGTATAGCATATGAAAAGGAAATGTATACTTTGTATGTACCACTTGAAAGGGAATGTACATTTCAAGTGTACAACTAAAAAAGAAAAGGTCCATCGAAAATTCAATAATTCAGCAGTAACGACTTACATAGTGATATAAAGAGAAATGGCATGATGAGCTCATCTATGCATTTTAGTATTTTTGGAAACTAATCAATTGGTTAAGTGATTGTGTATAGGCCTTATTTGCTAATTGACTAAGTTAATGGACATATTACTTAATGTATGAATTACTTGATGAACATGAATGGTAAGTGTAGTTTGGTTATATGAACTTACTAAGCATTAATGCTTACTAGGTTTATTTTTTCTATTTTATAGTGCTCAAAGCTCGTGAAGGTTGGAATTGGGTCGGAGCTATCATCACACTATCAATCCCTTCATTTTGGTAAAAAAATGATAAACCTATTTTGTTATAATAGCATGTATAAGCTTTTGTGGTTAAATAACAATTTAATATTTTGGTTTGTAATCAAGTCATTAGAGTGGCTAGTGATGCATGTTTGAGATTGGTATGTTGTGGATTAATATAAAAACATGTTGTTTTGAGTGTTAAAAATTTGTTGAATTGGTTGGTATATATACTTATAAATTTTGGTACAGGAAAATGGTTAAGTTTGGGGTGAGAAATGAGGCTAGGAATGACCTTATTTCGTCCACATGGGTATGACACACGGGTGTGTCTAGGCCGTGTGTGACACGAGGTCAGCCACATTGGCATGTAGTCCGGCCGTGTGTCCCCTGCATCCTTAAATATGAAGTTAGGATAGTACACGGGCAAAAGACACGGTCGTGTGTTTTGATCGTGTGAAGGACACGAGTTTCAAGCATGGTCGTGTGTCAAAATCGTGTGAAAATGGCGTAAAAATGGTGAAAAATCAATTTAACATACGGTCTAGCCACATGGGCGTGCGGCTAGGCCGTGTGCCCTTTTGATGCTTAAGAAATTGCAAGTCAGAATTGCCCACGAGCTAGCCACACGGCTATGGGAGCCACACGGGCTGGACACACGAGCATGTGCCCCTAACTTCAAGAAAATTTTTTCAAAGTTTTCCATAGTTACTGGTTTAGTTCCAAATCACTTCTAAAGCATGTATTGGACCCCGTAAGCCCATATTAGGAACTTTATGGTGAAATTTGAAAAGTTTTGATTTGAAATGTAAATTTATGACTCGGTTTTTGTATAAATGCTAGTGTATAAGTCTGGTAATACCTCGTAACCCTATTCCGGTGACGAATACGAGTTAGGGGTGTTACATGTTTCCTGACGCAGGAGCAAGAGTGGGTACAAAAGACTTATTGGGTAACATGGAAGAACTAATTAACTGTTTATTGTCACACCCATTAATGCAGTGGCTACTTTTTTTCAGACTGTAATACTATTTGTTACGGTAACATGGAAGAACTAATGAGCTGTTTATAATCTGTACCATTAATGCAAGTGAAGAATAAGATATTTATTTCTAAGATGGAAAAGTGAGAGAAAAACTTTTTTTTCCATGTCTTTTGGGTATGTATAGGATATTTATTTCGTGGTTCGATGCAATGATGTCTAATTATGTATAAGGTGATTATAGGATATAGAAAATGTGATAGATATCACTTAAAGAAGGCAATAACATGCCAATGCCTTGTGAAGTCAGAATTCTAGTGTTTAAGCAAAGAACTCCACCTATCATTAACATATCAAAAGGTTCAAAATGATCCAATTTCTCTTGGCCTCTATCATAATGGAGACAGGTTAATGTGAAAGAACAAACATGAACAACAAATTTGTCTCGTGGTAAGCTGTGCAGACCTTTCGCCTGTATTTATTTCCCAATCTCAGCCTTAGCGCATAGATACAATATAATCAGCAATACGGTATCCAAAATAAGAAGAAAGAACAGTAAAACTGAATCGAGAAATAAATTCAAAGCAACAAATTGACCTCAGAAGATAGCTCTACTGATAGCCGCATACTCAAGTCCTTCAATATATGTTTACTCTGTTAATCCACCTTGCAAAATGATCCTAGTAGGCCGTAGCAACGAAATTTTTGCAGAACCAACATATAAATGTGCAGAAAACAAAGTGCAACGAGCACTGGCGAGAGAATTTCTAATGTAAAATTTCTCCACTTAAAAACCACTAGACATGTACAATTAGCACAAAATGGTGCCAGTGGAGAGATTAACATTTACATGGGGTCTCCAGGGCATGAGGCCCTTGTTTCCTTGTTAAAAAAAAATTAGGAGTGATTGCTTCGCAAAATGGGTCTGAACCTCATAAAACAACCCTCAAAGGTGTTGAAACCCTCGATTTTCTGCAGCCTTTCCATCCAATATCATTGGAAACTTCTATACCAGTTTCCTTCCTTTCTTTGCGTAAGCAATGGATTTGAGCATTCGGGGATGCCAAATATATGCTTAAACTAAAACCAAGGAATGAAACAAGAGATCAACCCATCCATCCCCCAAAGGTTTCCTTGTAGGATGGCCCCATTCATAATCGAAGTACCTTACAAGGCATGCTAGCTGGATGCTGCCTTCCACATATGCTTGGAATGGGAAAAAGATTCTTCCAAAATTAATACTTCAACCAGGGTTTTAGTCTTTAGTGCTTGTCTTTCTTCAAAGCACCCCCAGCAAAAGATGTTTGAGGCAACATTAAGACCTGATACTAGTGCCACGGCAGAAGATTACTAGTATTTTTCATTTTCATAAATAATTGGGAAATTTTGATTGCCACCAACGATATTTCAACATTCTTTTTTATAAATAGTTGGTTTTTTATTATCTAAGATAGCTGCTTGGCTGCTCTAAGTTTACATTCAACCTACCTCAGCTTTGGGATCGTTAGCAAAGGTTAAGGTTTTGGGCCACGAGAATCCAAATTTGAACTTCATCTATTAGTAAGTTTCTAGTTAAGACACTTGATTTTTAAAAAGTTATAAAATGGTCACTTAAGTTATCACTTTTGTTTTTTTTAGTCCAATTCTGTTAAATCCTGTTAAATCACTAAAAGTTTGATAAGGTGACTGTCAAGTGAATGACATGTAATCTTTATCGTTAATTTGTTTTACACATAATATCCATGTTGTTTTAGAGGTTATGTAAATCACCAAAATAAACTAATTTGTTTCCAAAATAAAGACCAAAAGAGTTATAGAGCTTATTGTTTGTTCTGTACTATGAATGAATTGAATCTTCCTATTACTTTTAATTAAGTTGATATCAGTAGTTGATTGACTGGCCAAAATTTGAAACTTGTGATGGTATTTCGCACCTATTTTGAAAATGAGAAGAATTGCCTAACATAGCATTCTACAACCACATTATTCTTATTCTTATGCTTTTCCTTTCACCTTCACTCTATGTCCTGTTTCTGTTATGGATGTGTGTATAAAGAGATTAGCTATTTTACTCTATAGGCACTTCCATCGACAGAAGCCAACTGCAACAAATTGCTGCAGCTTCCCAGGATTCCTTCTCTTCTCAGATTTGCTAGAAGCGATCAATATGCAGAAATGGAGGAAAGGAAGTAGCCTGCTGGTGTTCTGGGTACACAAGACTGTATATCAGAAATAGACTCTACTGGTCTGTTGATTTCTCTGCTGCTTGTATTAATCTTGACAGTTCCAAAATGTTAACAGATAACCTGTCTCAGAGGAGCAACTCAAATGAGATTGCTAGCCACTTGGATCTTAGAGATCACTCGGAGAAAGTTTGGCCATGGACAGCAGTATATTCACCAAAGCATGGGTTGATACTGCTGGTAGTGGGGGGATTAAGGATTATCATGCCATCAAGAGATGGCAGTCTCAAGCAGCTGCTGCTGATCCAGATTTCTTCCACCCAACAGTGCACGTCAAGGATGAGGAAGAGTCAAATACTAGTTCAAGGCAACCGACATGGAAGCATGATGAACGAGCAAATGAGAGCTCTATCTCCCAAGTTGGGGTAAGCAAGGAGCGATTTAAGAATGATCCTCGTGAAGCTGATCATATTAAACACGCTGTCGTTGTATATGTTGGATCACTGCTAATGCCCCTTTATAAAGCAAGAAAAATTGACAAGGATGGAAACAAATCAATAATGAAAAAAACTGCAACAAAGGTTTTATTTCTTGCCTTTCTCTTGTCTTTCCGCTTGTTAGTTTGCAGCACCTTTTTTGCCTCTACTTCATGTCTGGTTTTACAGTTTTAGTTCTTTTACCAGGTAATGGAGATGACATCCAGATCCTTTATTAATTGGTCAAAAGGACAAACTTCAAAGGGTGGTAATCAAGACACAAAATTTACTCTAGGATTCCCACAGATGAGAAGTTATTTGTCTTGACTCTTCTTTTTTTTGATGTGTACAGAGCTTACTATTCTTTTAGGTTGACAAAGAATACAGTCATCTTCTATATGGAAATACCTCAGTATTGACCTGAATTTTTCAATTGAACATCAATTGCAAACTTCAATTTCGTTCTTCAATTCTCTGTTCAAGAAATGACGTTTTACGTGCATGGAATGACACGTAGTGACTTTTTCTACATGAATTGGGGTTGAATCCCATGGTATACGTAAGGTTGGAGCTTTCTTTTCAGCTATTTCCTATGTGACATTAAAACTGGAATGGTAAGGCAAGTTGATTGGTCTGATTTTTATCTGTTTAGAGAGTTCTGAATTCGTAAAGCATTGGCATATTAATATTGTATATCATCTGCTTGGTAAGTTAGAGGAATAAACTATGCAATACTAGCTGGGTGTTTCATTTTATACTCTTCTATATGTAGGAAGTCAATGGAATAATCCCTTTTCATTTCTTGAATAGTATTACCTTGTTGATAATATCTCTTTCTGGATTTCCAGGTTCGAAAAATATTGTGGTTCTAGGCAGTGGCCAAAGAGAGGTTTGCCCTCTAATGCCTCATATATACTGAAATCTTAGTGCCTAGAAGCTATTGTGTAACCATAGGTTGGATGATAGGGTTGCAATGATTCAAATAAGAAAGCTGAAGCTTGAATTTATATACGCGTTTTGTCTTCGATGTTTAGCATTTTGTTCTCAAATATGATAACGGAGACGAAACTGCTCCTTTCTATAGGTTCTTGCGTGCCACTGCTTCCCTCATTTTCTTGCGCTAGCATTTTACTAATGACTACTTTTGTATCTTTGAAGATCACGGATCGGATGTTCGCAGGTATGGGAGCCGCTTAGGTGCCACAGGTTGGTATAGCGTCGAGGGGGGTAATGAGGCTGGAGCTGGTGATGAAGTCGATAGTCGACCATGGTTGTGGCTGGTGTGCTTGGTATTTATGGCTTAATAATTGATGTAACAATTAGTACCGAAATTAATCCAAAGGCTAAATCTTATTGCCTTTCCGATGGATATGCTCATGTCTTCTGGTCTTGCTAGCGGCCTCGTTGGTCTTTCTTCTGCTAGGAAACATGTATCAGACATCTACTCCCAAATTCGGATAACAAAAGTTCCGCGTTTGGAAGCTATTATTATTATTACTATGAAGAACTACCTTGAAACTCTTGGTTTAATTGTGTAATTGGATATTTTCGTAGAGCAGGCAGAGTATTTTGTTGGGATGATCTTCCCTGAGGCTTGATTGTGGGCAGTCAATAGGCGAGTGACTGTCTGCTTGGCTTCGCTGTGTTTCCGCCAACAACTCTTGAATATAATTTTCTTTCTCTCTCTTACTTGGCGGCCGTTGTGGAGCAGATGATGATAGATTAGAGATATAAACTAATTGTTTCAATAAAGTTTTTCAACATTGATTTACTATTATTCTAAACCTTGTAGAATTGCGGCTTGCGCCTTGCGGTGCACTCAGCGTGTTGTTCAAGACGGTAGCTGTCCCTGGCCCCACATCGAGTTCTAGAACCCTGGCCCATCAGAGTTTATTTAAAACCCAACCCAAATAATTTTTCCTTTTATAAGCAACAAAAGTGGAGATATTCGATCAGTCAAATAACGATTCTGGGAGTCTCTCGAACGTCACCCTCTACGTCATTGCAATCGCCGACTGTTTTAACCGTGTAATTTTGACTTCCTTTAAATCTGGGCTGAGAAGAAGTAGATGAATGAAATGTCCTTAATGTTTTAAATGCGCTAGTAATTGGTGATAACGTATTTGCTTTGTCGATTATATCTTTTCGATTAAGGAAATAAAAAAAATTTAACGCCACCTTTGAATAATTCCATTCTCCCTAATAAAGTCAAAAATCAAAGCTTCAGTATATAAAAACGAACAAGAATGTTGTATTGTTAAGCAAAAAATCGAACATCGGATGAACAGATCTTTCTATCGTTGTTCCAGCTTAGTTTTAAGAAAAATGGCCGAAGAAATCAATAAATCCGAGATTCGATCATCCCCGTCCATTATAGCGAAATCCAGATCGTTATGGCCCTCCGTTCTCCGTTGGATTCCTACTTCCACTGGTCATATCATCGCCTCCGAGAAACGCCTTCTCTCTCTCGTCAAGTAAGTTGACCTTCGATTTCTTGTCATCATCAGCATTTTTAGGGTTATCTTGTTTTCGGCTTATACGCTTGGAAAAGCGGAAAAGCCGGAATTTCAATTTCAAGTTTCCTGGAACCTCAATTTTCTTTTTTCTTTAATTTGATAATAATTTGGTTTTAATTATATCAAAAAATTGTATTGATTTTGGTGAAAACTTCGATAGGAATTCGATAAATTTGAATGGGTTATTGAAATTTCAGGACTCCATATGTGCAAGAACTCGTGAATATAGGTTCAGGTCCGCCTGGTTCTAAGGTTAGGTGGTTTCGTTCTTCAAGTAACGAGCCGAGGTTCATAAACACAGTTACCTTTGATAGCAAGGAGGGTTCTCCCACCCTTGTTATGGTACACGGATATGCTGCTTCTCAAGGTTTCTTTTTCAAGAATTTTGATTATCTTGCCGATCGTTTCAAGGTTATTGCTATTGATCAGCTTGGGTAAGCTCCTTTTGTCTTAAAAGGTTATGGGTTTGGCTTGATTTTCAGTGAGGGGGTTGATTTATAGTTTTACGAATCATGTCCTCCTTTAAACACTTCTTATTCTCATTATGGAAATTGCTGACTGTGTTGGCTTTTTTTTTCTTTTTTCTTTTTTTGCGCTTGATATCTACATTATAATAGTTTCTTATTCTTTCTTCATCTATCTCTCCAGTTGGGGTGGATCAAGTAGGCCTGACTTTACATGCAAAAGCACTGAGGGTCAGTGAACAGAATGCTAATAATCCCTTTGCCCCTTTTAATCGAACATGTAATTCACTTTTGGTGTGTTATGATGCAGAAACTGAGGCATGGTTTATTGATTCTTTGGAGGAGTGGCGCAAAGCAAAAAACCTTAGTAACTTCATATTACTTGGGCATTCTTTTGGAGGATATGTTGCAGCTAAATATGCTCTCAAGGTGATTGCTTTTAAATGTTGAATGTTTGAGTGCAACAAGCAGTTTGATATTGCATCTTTTTATTCTAATGTCCCTTATGTTAATCCTGTAGCATCCTGAACATGTTCAACACTTAATTTTAGTGGGGACTGCTGGACTTTCATCAGAATCAGACACAACATATGAGTGGGTAACCCGCTTCAGAGCAACATGGAGGGGGGCAATTTTGAGTCATTTGTGGGAGTCTAATTTTACTCCTCAGAAGATTATAAGGTTTGTAATTTTCTGGTTCTATTTTCTTAGCCTGAATCACAAATCAAGCTTTTCTATTGAGCACTGCTCTGGACTTGTCTGCTGGAACAGTATTAATTATGCTCTAAAATGTTGCTAGCAAGTTCATTCATTCTAAGGGAAGAAAATAGGGTCAGCAGTCGATCCTTTCTAACCTATTGCTATTTAGAAGAATCAATGATCTCCTCATTGGTTCTTATGTCGGTTATTTCTCAATGGTACATTTCTTGCGTAGGTTACTTCTATCTTAAACTGTTATGTTTGTAGGTTCCCTTTGTTCTTATATGTTGTTGTCAAAGTCCTAATACTCCTATTTGTTTAACTTATTTTATATATGTTTCCAGTAATTCTCTTGTCTTCCATTGCTTTTCATATCAAGTTGTTTAGTTTATTTTTTTTGTGCATTTATTGGATGATTCTGTATGCAGAGGCTTAGGTCCTTGGGGTCCAGATCTTGTACGAAAGTATACAGCTGCTAGGTTTACTAATAGATATTCACCTGAGGGTGTATTTACAGAGGAGGAGTCTAGACTTCTATCTGGTATTGTAAGATTTTTGGATTTTGTGTATAGCTTTTCTATTAACAAATCATAGATATATAATGGCTGCTTTTTCCCGTTCTTCATTGTTGAAGATTATGTGTACCATACCTCAGCTGCCAAAGCAAGTGGAGAGCTCTGCTTAAAATATATATTTGCATTTGGAGCATTTAATCGGGCACTTTTAAACAGGTTTGATACCCTGCTTCATTAAACTCATTTATTGGTTCAGTGGAAATGTTTACTGTTTTTTAATTGGGTTCATTAGATGGCCTAATACGTGTCTATTTTCATATTGGTCAAGATTCTGTCTAGACCTTGGGACTTGTAGTTGTACAATATCTCACTTTGATTTGAAAACATCGTCTAGAAGCAAATTACATAGTCTCCTCCTGGTGCTTGGGAATTATTCACATTATTGCACAATACAGGTTTCACTAGAGCTAAGTTGTTGTTGTTGTTGTGATGATGATGCAGGAAAAAAGAATGTAATGATCATGTAGCTTCACCCTGGTTTTAAGGGTCATATAACCCATGCCATTTTATATAATGCTATTCAGGGGCTCATTGGAAGCAGAGGTTTATGAAAACTTGCAATTAAAAGCACTTATTCAACCTTGAACACATGCATTTAACATCTAATTGGCTTGTGAACTTCTTCAAACCTAGAGCACATTTCAGAATTTCAGACTGATATGGAAGTCATATAAGGCACTACCTAGAGTCTAGATCAGTCTTGTAATCTTCTAACAATGATGATTCCTGGTGTTTGAAGACATTGAATAACATCTGTTTTTTTTTTTTTTAATTTATTCATGAATAGTGCATCTGAGTGGAAAGTGCCAACCACTTTTATATATGGGGCTGAAGATTGGATGAACTACCAAGGAGCCCAAGAAGCTCGCGAGCAAATGAAGGTCCCATCTGAAATTATCAGGGTTCCTCAGGTCTGTTATAAGACATAACTTGGGCAGCAATCTGCCAAAGACATTTTTTTTTTCATGAGAGCGTTTATTTTAGAACCTTGAATGGACTATTTTAAATCTGAAATGCTATCCTTCCTTTCAGCCTCCTCATCTTTCTTCTCTCTCATCTGCAGGCCGGACATTTTGTGTTCCTTGAAAATAGAGATGGATTCCATTCAGCTGTGTTGTATGCCTGTAGGAGATTTCTTTCACCTAACCCTGATAAAGAACCCTTTCCTGAAGGTTTGGTATCAGCATAGAAGAAGCATAGTATTTTTTAATTTCTTTCCACATGTTGTATGGCGCATTACACCGAGTTTCATTGGTCAGAAGATAATTTGGGTAAAGAAAAAAACATTATTTGCCTGTAGCTTGTATCATAATATTTTTATATACGTATTATGTGTTTGGCAGTACCTTGAATCTGGTTACTGGTTAAAGGGGATGGATATTGAAGAATTGATTTTAAGGGGAGGTAGAAAGAGTTTCCATGTTTAAGATGTTACAGAAGTCCGAGTGGAGGCAATAGGTTGTGGCTTCATCACTTAGGCCTCCTTTTGACAATAAAAGATCAAAGCAGTGTGTGTATCTTTTGCTGCAGACAATTAGCTGGGCTAGCCAGAGCTGCAACCTATACTGAATGCCAACTTGTATTATGAGAGAAAACTCACAGATAAAATACATTTTAACCGAAGTTAAAATCTGACAAATTTGACAGTGGCAACAAGATGCACAGGGAAACTGATTCGCATTGTTTAGATCATGACCAGATTGAATGTGGGTGGGCAGGTTGGAGTTGTGAACTCTGAACCAACTTTGGATACAGTAACAAGATTCATACGATAACATTAAAGCAGGTAAAAATTTTTGAGGATATATCCAAGGGCCTAACTAAGAATTACAAACACAATTGAACAGGGTGACTCCATCCAGGACTGACATGCTGATTAATTCTTTCATGGAATCCAATGTGGCTAACAAATTTCCAATTCCTAAAGCTTCCAAAGGAGAATCTAATCTTGGGGGGAAAAAAGTTGTTTCTCAGTAGACATTTTCTAACTAAATATGTGATACTTTTATATCCTTTAAAAAAAAACCCTTATATAGCCTTTCAAATTTGGGTTGCTATATTGATTTCAACTAGGTTGCTTCTAGGTTTGCTTATGCACCACGTTTCCTCTCGACCGAATTATTTTTACAATATTCAAAGTTAGATGGCATCATCTATGTTGAGCTAAATGATTCAAATTCTATATTGTCCCAAGACAATTAAAAGACAGATTGAGGTTTAAATAATTCTCTATGCACATTACTGGCTTGGGTTGATTGCTGTTGTTGCTGTTGTTAGGTTTTGTTTGTGCATTAACTTTGATTCACAATTCTTGTTTACATAATACTTTTCTTCACTATCATTTTAATAGACTTCTATCACAGCTGCTGAAATCATTACTTCTTCCTTTCCCTTCTACTCTGAAGGGACATTTGTTGCTTCCTTTCTATTTTTCACAATATATTTTCTTTAGCCAGTTATATTATATTAATTGTTATAATTCTATTTGGTTTAGCTATCTTTACAATTTAATCAATGTAGTTGATTCCGCATCGATTTTAATAGCATCAATTGATGTGCGTCATTCTGTAATAAAATGAATTATTTAACTCTATATTTTGCACCGATAAAAATTTCGATTTATACCAGCTACACTAATTCATTTCACTTAATTCTGATTATACCTACTAAAATATTATGTACCAATTAATGCATGAATAATGCTAACAAAATATAAAATTATTACGTTTTTTATAACTGAGAATCGAGAGAGTTTTCACCTATATAATAGGTATACCATAATATAGTATATACTATAGATAGGTAATACATATTGAGCTTGTATATATAATCTATTGTATTATTAAGTTTGATTAATTATGGGTTTTTGAAGGGGATTATTTGAAAATAAAAGTTTGAGGAAACCTTTTACCTAAGTTTTGAAGGAATTAATTTGATTGGATTAAGTAAGTTATGCAGCCTCCTAATTGGGATGGTTTAAACAGGTAACGCCCAAATATCCTAACCAAACTAGGAGGGAGTTTTATTATGATTAGAAACAAGACTACAACACATTGGTGAGATAATTATCTTAGACATGCTAAATTTGCTGGAATAATGTTGATTATCTATCGAAAGGGTGAAGCTTAGCAGCCGAATTCTTTGAACAAGATTTTAGTTCTTTATTTTATATTTTTCCTTTTTTGATCTCACAGAACCCCAAAGATGGAATCTTTGAGGCACATTAGCATCGGGCTGTGCACTCCTACACTTACTCCTTTATTCCACCCTCCTAAACCCTTCAGACTCCACCACCCTTCAATTACCGTCGTCTGCTCCGCCAGTAAATGGGCCGAGCGCCTCCTTGCTGACTTCCAATTTCTCCCTGCCCCCGATAATTCCGCCTCCTCTTCTTCCTCCTCAACCGCCACTCTTTCTCCCCCTTACCCTCCCCTTCTCGCCCCTTCTCCTCCCGAACGCCACGTTTCCATTCCCCTTGATTTCTACAAGGTCAGTCGCACAGTAACTCTCACTTCCTTTGATTTTTTTTTTTCGTTTTAATTTTGGGAATTGGAGTTATTTAAAAACTATCATTTTCAAATGCAGGTTTTAGGAGCCGAGACTCATTTCTTAGGTGATGGAATCAGAAGAGCCTATGAAGCAAGGGTTTCGAAACCGCCTCAATATGGGTTCAGTCAAGACACCATAATTAGCCGAAGACAGATTCTTCTAGCTGCCTGTGAAACGCTATCTAACCCTGGCTCTAGACGAAATTACAACCAAGGTCTTGTCGACGATGAGCGTGACACTATCATCACTCAAGTCCCCTGGGACAAGGTAATTGCATTTTATCTTCTTCTTTTCTTTTTCTTTTTTTTTATTTTTTTAATTTGTGTTTGGTTATTGAGAAAAATGTGGTAAATGTAGGTTCCTGGAGCATTGTGCGTGTTGCAAGAAGCTGGGGAGACTGAAGTGGTGCTTCAAATTGGGGAGAGTTTGCTGAGAGAGAGGCTGCCCAAGGCTTTTAAACAGGATGTCGTTCTGGCAATGGCCCTGGCTTATGTGGACTTGTCGAGGGATGCTATGGCTTTGGATCCTCCAGATTTCATTGGTGGTTGTGAGGTGCTTGAGAGGGCTTTGAAGCTGTTGCAGGTACTTGAATACAACTTTCTACTTCCATTTGTAAATTTTGCTGCTATATTGATGAAATTGTGTTTGACTATGTGTTTGTCTAGATTAATTGTAAATTGGTGGGTTCGCTATTAGTGTTTTGATCTGAAGTCTGCCTATCACCAAACAATGAGTAACCAAAGAAATGTATAGAATGTTTTTGTATTACTAGTATTTAACTGAGGTAACTTATGCATAGTAAAAGAAGCTTGTAGTGAACCTAGATACAGACAGAGGTCATGCACAGATCAACTGAGATTTTTTTGGTTTCTAAACTTGTATATTACATGATACTTGATAAATCCGTTCTATGGAGCATGCAGGAGGAAGGTGCCAGCAGTCTTGCTCCGGATTTGCAGTCACAGATTGATGAGACATTAGAAGAGATTACCCCACGTTGTGTTCTGGAACTTCTAGCCTTGCCCCTTGATGATGCATATCGTACAAAGAGAGCGGAGGGTCTTTATGGTGTACGCAACATATTATGGGCTGTTGGTGGAGGAGGAGCTGCTGCAATCGCAGGAGGTTTTACCCGTGAAGATTTTATGAATCAGGCCTTCTTGTGTATGACAGCAGCTGAACAGGTATTGTATGTTCACTATTATTCATTTTGCCTTCTAGGCTTTCTGATTGGTCTCTTGGTTTTTCTTTAGTTTTAATTCCTTTCCTATGAGCAGGTTGATCTATTTGCGGCCACTCCAAGCAATATTCCTGCAGAAAGTTTTGAAGTTTATGGAGTAGCACTTGCACTTGTTGCTCAAGCATTTTTAAACAAGAAACCTCATCTCATAAGAGATGCTGATAACCTCTTCCAGCAGCTTCAGCAGACTAAGGTAACAACTCTTGAGAACAGTGTCTCTCTCTATGCTCCTGTCAGAAACCGTGAGATAGACTTTGCTTTGGAGAGGGGTCTCTGTTCATTGCTCGTGGGGGAGCTTGATGAGTGCCGTTTGTGGTTGGGCTTAGACAGTGATAGCTCCCCTTATAGAAATACATCTATTGTAGCATTTGTCTTGGAAAACTCAAAGGATGACGATGACAGAGATCTTCCTGGGCTTTGCAAACTGCTGGAGGCATGGCTAATGGAGGTGGTTTTTCCCAGATTTAGAGACACCAAAGATATACAATTCAAGCTGGGAGATTATTATGATGATCCTACTGTCCTGAGATATTTAGAAAGGCTTGAGGGAGCAGGTGGTTCACCCTTGGCTGCAGCTGCAGCTATAGTGAGGATAGGTGCAGAGGCTACTGCAGTTCTTGATCATGTAAAGGCTAGTGCAATTCAGGCATTGCAGAAGGTGTTTCCTCTTCGTCGCTCAGAAGAGACTGCGAGACATCAATTAGATGGTGAGATGAACAACTTTCTTCCTGTTGAAAGTGAGGAGACTCTTGGAAAACCTGATCAAGAGGATTCTGCCATCCTAGCTGAGGTTCCTGGAATAAGCAGTTTGGAAGGAATGTATGAAGAAGAAACAATAAGTGACAAAATTAAAGATGCCAGTGTCAAGATCATGTCTGCTGGTGTGGTAATTGGAGTGATGACATTGGTTGGCTTGAAGTTTTTATCTGGTAAATTTAGTTCATCAGTGACCGGTAAAGACATCAGTCCAGCTATGGCAACTGATGTCATCAATGTAGGTATGACTTGATAATAAATGTGGTAAATAAGTAAATTTTCAGCATAATGCGGCATTATTTCCAATACGTGAAGTATTTTCTAGAATGGCTTAGGACGGGATTGCTGTTAAATATTGATCCTTTAGTTTCAGCCTTATTATTTGTATTGCTAATACTGCACCTGTTTTCTATTATATTATTTTAAGTTGGGAGGGGGGCAGGATTTTTCTCCCTCTGAACAAGATATGTCCAAGTTAGTCAAATCCTTCAAAGTCGTCCTGTTTTTCCATAATTAGTGGTGCTCAAAACTTCCTTAAACTTTGCAGGATCAGTAGATGAAAAGTCTTTGCAAGAATTACCTAGAATGGATGCAAGAATTGCGGAAGGCATTGTTCGCAAGTGGCAGAACATTAAATCTGAGGCGTTTGGACCTGATCACCGTCTTGATAAATTGCCAGAGGTAATAATATGCTGTTCATTTTCTATTCTGGAATTCCTGCAAATTTTAATCTTGAGAACTGCCCTAAGAACTGGACTCTGTTCATTTTGGGATAGCTGGTTATGTTGAGTTTTATGAAGTAGATAGCTTTCGGAGACTTTCCAAGGCTTCATTAGGACTCCTGTGCCTTTTTCATAACACTGAGAAAACTGCCAGGTTCTGGATGGTCAAATGTTGAAGACATGGACGGATCGTGCAGCCGAAATCGCTCAGCTTGGTTGGGTATATGAATATAGTCTACTGAACATGGCCATTGACAGTGTTACCCTTTCACTAGATGGCCAGCGAGCTGTAGTTGAAGCTACTCTGGAAGAATCCACCTGCTTGACTGATGTTCATCATCCGGAGAACAATGCCTCTAATGTAAACTCCTACACCACGAGATATGAAATGTCTTGTTCCAACTCAGGCTGGAAAATCACTGAAGGATCTGTCTACAAATCTTAGCTATGATGTATAAAGCATAAAAAACCTGAAAGCTCCAATGTGGTTACCAGCTTTGCCTTTTTACGTAGCTATATTTGTTATATTGTTTGAGAAAACAAGAGTTAGCGTTTTCCAGTCATGCAAGCAATTCAAATTAAAAGAGGCAAGCTAACCTCCTCTCCTTATTGTCTTGTTTGATTATTCAGGTTTCGTGGGTCACATGTCTATGCCTCTAATTGGACCTAAAAATTGGGAATTGTGCTATTTGGATATAATTTACAAGTCCTTGGAAGAATATTCCTTCATTACATTTATTATGTGTTATATGAAAAACAATGAGCAAAGAAAGAATCAAAATGAATCTGTGACTAAAATCTGATTTAACTTTATATGCCTTTCAATTTACAATCTGGACTTAGGAGCTAGAAATGACAAGATCAAGATGTCAACTAGATAAATTCGCTCTATCCTCAACGTCTTCTAAAACAGGGAAGGAAGTCTGAGACTCCAGCTGTGAGATCTTCGGCTTAGAAATCTGGGCAAGATGCTGAGCCCAACTACCTCCTTGGGGGCTTGACTTGGTTCCACGAATCCTAGCACCTTAGCCACCACAGCAGCACTCTCCCTTACATGCTCCATGTCCTTGGTGTCTGTCCATACAAGGCGTGCCACTTGTAAACTCCTCTGCTTTGTGTTCAAATCAATTCCCCACTTCTTGTACAGTTCTTCTCTTTGCTTTCTTGATAACTTACTTCGTATTTGCTTGCTCAACATTACTCTCTCACGAATCAATTCCTTCTCACTGCCACCGTAAAAAAAGAAGAAAAGTTACCATTTTGCATTGAATTGAAGATGAATCACATAAAAGTAATTCCCTATGCCTGAGTGTACAATTTTGCAGTATGCTGCTCAATTAAGATAAGCTAAAATTTACCCCGAAGCTGTTGTGCAAACTGGACTCTCTCTCTGAGAACCATTGTCGTCTGATATTGAATCCTTTTGAAACTTCAATCTTCTGAGCTCTATCTCCATATACAAACAGTCAGAAGGGTCACCCTTGAAAAGCTGGATGAAATAGCTTCTATGGGATAATGATACATTGCATGCATCCCAAAGTTCAATTATCTGTCTCTGCTTCTCCTCAAATTCTGAGGGCCAATTAGACTGTAGTTGCTTGTCATCCTTTATTATCTCATCCATAACCATTCCATGTTAAAGGAAATATGTTATTTGCCAGTTATCATCAGCGATAAAACATAAAAATGTCAAAAGTCAATACTAGATATCTTCATGCCGAAAGTGCAGCATCAATTTATGCTTCACATAAATCTTACTGCCTAACAAGCAGGAAGATAGTTATCATAATCTCTTATTCTAAGTTCATGCATTTTTACTGATAAGTAAGCTACTATAAAATAAGAAATGAACCCACAAAAGCTACTATGAAATATTGATTTCGTTTGAGAAACAAGAAAAAGAGAGGAAGGAGGTTCATCTTCTTACCGAGTTGTTATCAGTTTGCTTTTTTGAGGGCAGTTTCGTTTGACTGCCGCCAGCGGCTAAAACAGTGGAGGTGGAAATTCTTCCCAAAGGATCCTCGCTAATTGACTTCCACGGTCGTGGAGGAAAATTGGTTGCACCAAAAGTGTCTTCAGCATCTAAATCTTTCAGATTTAACGTATCCACAGAGCTGCTACTAACAGAAGTTCGAGAATTTCTTCTGGACATATTTTCGCTTATATTGTCAAATTTCAGTTCAGAAAACTTTTGGTAAAGGTCTCTTGGTCTTTCAACGAAGTCCCTTTCTACTCCAGTGAAAAGGGGTGTGCTTCCATTCAGTGCTTCCTTTTCAAAGTAAGGTGAAGATGGAACAGTAGAGACAACTGCCTTGCAGCTTTTGCTTCTGCTCAGGCTCCTCCTGCTACTAGAGCTAGATATATCTGAGAAGCTAGGCGACTGGTCTACATGCTGAACATTGACAAGAAAATTGACAGTCCTTTGCAGCTCATGAATTCTTTGGTTCAAACCCTTGTAATTTTGATCATTATAAACAGGACTTGATTGCAAATCTTCCTGTCGTGGGGGTGTTACTACATTCTCATTCGTGGTAATAATCATGCCTGATTTTCCTTGTTTGTTCTCAGGATCAGTAGAGAAACCATCACCTTCTTGCTTCTCAATACTTGACTCATTCACGGTTAATTTTCCTTCAATATTTTTAGGATCGGTCAGGAAGCCGTCTGCTCCTGTTTTCTTGACAATGGCCTCCTCCATGCGTAATTTTCCTTCATTGTTGTGAAGACTCAAAAAGTGAACTCCAGCTTCTTTATTCATCGTATTTCTTGAGTCTCCAATTTCAACGCATGGAACTTCACTGTCTTCAAATTCTTGATCCATTTTTTCAAAAATCTCCCAATCCTTGCATGGATCAGGCCCAACAAACTTTGGAGTCATGCCATCGAGTAGAAAATCCTCTTCAGGATTCTCAGCAAGCCCGAGATATTGATTGTTGGCACTAGGTGCCACAGTATCCTTACGCTTGTTGGAACCAACCGTACAGGGACCCTTGGCCACTTTTGATGAATTTGTTGACTGCTTTAGCATTTGAACTTCTCTAACGGACAGTAGCAAATTCTCAACTCGAGATTGAGCAAGATCACGTTGCCAAGTCAAGTCTTCTATCTCTTTGGCCATCTGTATGTTCTCCAAATGGGGGGAGGGGGGGGACCAGGTTAATAAGAGTAAATCATTTAAACCAGGGCACGTATGAAACAGCTTTCTGAAGTTGGTCTAATCACCTGTCCAATGAGTTTCTCTTTCTCTCGCAGCACACCAGCAGTATCTCCTTTAACTGAAGCTGATCCCAAGCTCCTCATTTCTTTCTCCAGTCTAGCCAGTTCTCTTTGTAATTGCTTTACCAATGCCTTATCTGACATAATTAAATTCACTTGCGCATTCGTTCTTACCTCCCTAGCACATTTAGCAAACAAGAGAGTGTTTCTTGATTGTTCAACATGAATGCGCTCAGGACTCATCGTACAAATGATGGCTGTTCTCGCATTTCCTCCTAAGGCATTCTGGAGTATGCGTGTCAACTTTGAGTCTCTATATGGTACATGGCCAGTTCTTCCCTTGCTGCAAAGTGTCATCCCAGTTAATTGGCCGGAAAGAATATATGTTTTTAACGAGTTAAAAGACCAACATATCTCCTACAATATTTGTTTCTTAATAAAAATGAAAAGAATTGCTCAACCTTAATTTGCGAATCACAGTCCCAAGAGTTAGTAGACTCCGGTTTATATGGCAGCCTTCTTTCAATCTTGTACCAGCAGCTGAGGTCTGAGAAGCTCGTTCACTTCCTGCTAAATCCACAAAATTCTGTACCAAAAACAAAGGGTCAAATTTTCCTTGTTAAAGTTCACGTTACCATTTAGTACTTACAAATTCAATTTCTAATTTTGTCTCTATTATTTCAATGATTCCCATTTGAAACAATATAAATGCATTGTCTTTTAATAAGTTAATTGTATCATACCACAGAAGCTGCAAGAATGCTTGAATTTCCAGCTCCAGCATATTCACGGGCTGAACTTTCAATTGTCTGCAAGATTGCATCATTGAACATAGTAGTAAGACTAGGCTCAATTCTGATAAAAGAAAGTTCACTCAAGTAGGCATGCCTACCAGCCGCAAAATCTGATGTGATCTCGAGCTAGTTTCGTTCAAAGCTGTCTCTCCTATCTGCCTTTGAGCTGAGCAAATCCAATACCACATTGCATATATAATGTCATCTAGTGAAAAAGAAAAGAAAAAAACCGCAAAGAAACAGTAAACAAATACAGTTCCATGAATGTTTGAGAAACACTTCACCTTCACAGATTGCAAGGAGCTCGTGAAGATGGTCCCTGTCTCTTAGAGCCACCTCAGTAAGTTTCTCCACAACCGTTCCCCTCTGTTGAAGTGAAAACAGTGTTGTAAAAAGGTTATGCTCATACAAAAAGACGACCAGAAAGCATAAAGAAGGGGGGAAATTTGTACCTCTGGATCATCCAGCACTCTAAGTGGGTAACTATCTGGGCTAAGGAGGTCTCTCACGGCTTCATTATATATCTCCATGGCACAGAATTTCACCACAAAATCTCTTTCTTCTTGCTAACATATTGATCAAAAACAAAATGTCATCTACAAAAACCAATACGAGAAATGTAATCCTAAACTAATATATCGTTACCCTCTCTATGCAGTCATATATATCCGATACTGCATATTCAGTGATGCCCCTCATTGTATATGTCTTGCCACTACTTGTTTGCCCATATGCAAATATGCTTGCTGCAGGCCAAAAAAAAAAAAGTAAACATTTTGAATTGATTATATAGTTATAGGCTCGAATAACAAGGAACAAAGAACACTTACAGTTGATACCCTCGAGTACTGAAAGTGCAATGTGTTTGGCTCCTTCCTCGTACACTTGAATCGTATTGGATTCACTGTCAAATACTCTGTCTATTCACAACGAAATTGGTAAACAAAAAACAGTAGTATGATTAGAAGACGATCTGGATTCGCAAAAGGGAAAATTATTTGGCAAAGAAAAAACGTAAGCAAGTGGCTCCGGAAATGCTTACCAAATGTGTACGCGGCAGGGAACATGGAACGTTCGGGCAAACTATTCTTGAAAACGATGGTGTCATTGTTAACACATTCCCAATCACATATACGGTTCCTTGCTTTATCTTGCAATGGCCTTAATCTAATAGAAACAAAAATTTTCTCTCCTTGTTCATGGAGTTGCAATTCTTCACTCATTGTCTCTTATCCTAATTTTTTGTTTTCTTCGGGTCTTTTTCACAATCAAATAACAATTTTTATCCTTTTATTTCAAGGTAAAGGCCTGTCTATGATCTCAACCAGGCCCCAAAAAAAATCCTTAAAGCTCTCTGTATTGAAGGAGAGAAATTATGACCTGTTTTTCCCCAGATGTTGCTCCGACACGATTTTAACAAAAATGGCTTATGTTTTTCTCAACGTCGAAGCCTTTTTCTCTGTTTTCCCGCCTCTTAATTTTCAAATCAGAAACGGAATAAATTAACATCTATATAGATATACCAAGGATAAAAGAGAGAAAATTCAAAATTTTGAACATGAAAAATAAAATAAAAATTGTAATCCAGAAAATCGGCTCACCTTGGAGCTTCAATTCAAGCAAACGGTTGAGCTTTGAAATGAAATCAATCAAATGTCCGAAATAAATAAAAAAATGCAAATGGAATAAATAGATGAAAATTTTTCCTCTTTCTTCTTAAAAGGAAAAAATGATGGTGAATAAAGAAAATAGAAAAGGTTGGGAAAACAGCAATACAAGATGCATAAAAATTCCGAGAAAGAGGGAAAACAAAAGCCGACAGCACTTCTTTTCCTTCTTCTCCGCCTATCTGACTCTACATTGAATTTTGGGAAGAGAAAGAGAGAAGAAGAAGAAGAAGAAGAAATGCGAGTAAAAGACAGCATTGCGAATTGCGATGCAAAATGGAATACTACCGACCTTTCAAACATAACCGCCACCACCCCCCATTAACAAATCGGACATGTAGATTCTGGTCTTACTATTTTTTTACCTTTAATTTTCCAAGTATTACCGCTCTCGCCACCCTGTCCAAAGACATTACTTTTACATTTTTTGTAAAGCAACATCTGTATCCAATTTATCTTTTCAACCCCATTTATATCCTTCGAATACCAAAATCAATCAATTTTTTCAAAAAAAAAAAAAAAAAAACAAAATCAATTAAAAAAAACCCAAAATCAATTGCCTTTAAATAAAAAAAAAACAAAGTTATTATTTTAGTCACTCTAAATTTTTTTATTCAATTTAATCCTTCTAAATAATATAATTATTCAAACTAGTCACTGCAATTAAAAATTTCTTTAATCCACTGGTAAATTACTGACGTAGCACATTAATCAATTAAATGACAACGTGCGATTTTTTTTTCACTTTTGACTAAAGTTTAGAGACTTCTCTATAATTAGTCCAATGCACATTTTTTTCTCTCTTCTCTTCTAAAACCCCATGTTGTTATCTTACTCCCTTTCTATATTAGTATGATATGACGCGTTTTCAGCTGAGATGGTAGCAAGGACGTTGAAAGCATGTCCTACACGATGTTTTTTCTGCCACCTCAACTGAAAACGCGTCCAGTAGGACATGTTTTTTATTTCTCTCTCCAAAATTGACTTATTTACATAAATATAAAAAAAATGACCTATTTTGCTAAATATATTTTAAAATTGACAATTTTTTGCTAATTTTTCCTAATCTTTATCATGTAAAATTAAATATGTAATACTATGTAAATATTAAAAAGTAAGTTAACATGTGTATTATTAAAATTTTAATAGAAGAAAAAAAATCTAAAATGTTAAATGTTAAATTAAAGAGAGATAAAGCAACATTTAATTTTTAAATTTGACAAAATTTTTAATGTAGTCCCTAAACCTTTTTTTTTTATAATAGTTATTGAATTTGACAATTTTTTCCAATTTTTTTTAAATATGATGAGGTAGTACTTTGATATAATGTCATGTTATCACCTAAAAATATATTTTTTTCATAAAAATTTTTAGTTGATGATATAATACAATATCAAAGTGTCATGTCATTATATAGACAAAATTTTTTTTAAGAATTAAGTTGAAAAAAATTGTTATATTCTAAGATTAAATGTTGGCTTATTCCAATTAAAAACAATATATATTTAAATAAATAAATAATATAAATTGACCTACAACATGCTTGAATTAATTATTTGTAAATATAGATAAGTTTAGATAAAACTTTAGACTCGGGTAAACAAACATAAAATATACTAATATTATATATAGATGCTTCCTAAATTTTACCTATCAACACCTCTTCGTACAACACATGAATGTTGGATGGTGCTTGTGTGTCACTTAGCCCAATCCTTGCAAATGGGCGTTACTAGAGGTGTGCATGGGTCGGGCCACCCAGCCCGGTCCAAAGGCTTGCCTGAAATGTGGGAGGAATTGGAAAAGAATATAGGCTCGAAAAATGGGCTTGAGCCAAAAAATAAGGCTCGTTTAAAAAACGAACTGGGTCTCAGGTAAGGCATTTTTGGCCCGAGCCTGGCCCGAATTCACTAAATGACAAAAAATCTCTTTTTTTTTAATATTATTTTCTTATTGTTTTCTCCCTATTTTGCTACTATTTTACTATTATATTGCTACTATTTTATTGTTATTGTTTGAATATTGTATAAAACTTATTTTATTGTTTTTATTATTTTAAAGACATTTGTTAATTTTGTTATTATTTTAGAAGCATTTGCTTGTTAAGTTGCATCTATTTTAGTGTTATTTAAATATACATATTTTTTAAAATTTATTTTTAATTTATTGATAAATATTTATTTTGATGTTTTTTGTATTTTTAATGGTTTATATATATTAAAATTATATAAAAAATAATATAGGCGGGCCTGGTCGGGCCCGAGTTCTAACATTTTTATTCGGGCCGGGCTTGAAAAAAATTTAGGCCCATTTTTCTAGCCGGGCTTAACAAACGAGCCTAAAGTTTTAATTTGGCCCGACCCAAACGCGGCCCGGCCCATGCACACCTCTAGGCGTTACTCTTGCAAATGATTTAAACAAATAATAGATCATGGTAAGAAATTTAACCTTTTAGAATCGCCAAAGTTATCAGAACATGAAGATGGTAATAAACTTAACTACAACTTACAAAATTGAATATTTATTTTAATTTTTCTAATAAATATTTTCATAATTTAATAATACATTTTTATTTTTGTTATAGAATTATCAATATTATCTACCGTGTTAAAAAATGACGAAGCTTGAAAATAGTTTAATTTTAACTTTTTAGAATAAATATTTTGTTAATACTTTTAAAAACTTCAACCTTACATTTACTTTGTTTTGATTTGGTCAAAGCAATTGGTTAAACTATTGCTTTTGTTGTGCAGGAAGATTGAATCTATTTTGTTGAATTTGAATATTGGACACACCATCTATATCATATTTTGTGTGGTAGTGGCATAATTTGATATATAAGATAATTCTTGATGCATAATTATGGTCATAATGATAACAAAATGACCACAAATTGTTATCTTATATATAAGATAGTTCTTAACGCATAATTATGCATGTGGTGTAATAGTTTATATAGTTGGCTCGAATTATGATTACAATGACCGTCTTGTAGCGTTATGTATAGTTATTTTACATGTTTAAAATAGTTCTTTACATGTAGTATTAAGTAAATTATATTTTTTTATGTAATTCAATAATATTGTACTTCTTTTATTAGTTAAATAATCAATCTATATAGACACAATAAAATTTATTAACTTGACTCATAATTTTTTACTCGATTTAAACCCTAATTATTTTAATGTGATATGTTAGAGATACTTAGTCTTTGGGGACTAAGACCTACAGCTAATTAGAACCAGAAAAAAATCATCTCTCTACTCTATCTCCCCTCCCCCCAAAAAAAAAAAAACTCTCTCTCTCTCTCTCTCTCTCTCTCTCTCTCTCTCTGCGTCGGTCTCTGTTTCCCTTTACTTTCCCCAGATCCTATGAAACCAAAAAAGACATCCCCAAAACCCCAATTTTAAACACCCCCACCCCACTCCCATATGGATTATTATTATTCCCTATTCATACTTTCTGATTTATAAAAGAAAAACCCATCTTTATCTCTTTTTTTTTTCTTGCTCCCTCATTTCATTTCCCAAAATTTGACCTTTACCATTTCGCATTTCCAATTCCCTAACCCTAGAGGAGAAGGGGGGAAAAGAAGGTAGAGAAAATGGCGACGAGAGGGAGTAGATCAGAAAAGGTGAAGAGGATTTTCCAGCAATTCGACACGAACCGAGATGGGGGTCTTAATAGAGATGAAATGGCAGCGTTAGTCGTCGCTGTTAACCCCAGAGTCAAGTTTAGCGACGAACAAATTAACGCCATTCTCGACGAAGTATTTCGAACCTATGGGGAGTTCATTGACGGCGAAAAGGGGTTAACTTATGACGGTTTGTTGAGAACTTACGACGACGGAGCCGGTGACGTGGACCGTGACTTCGACGCGCTGGGGCTCGAGCTCAATTTCGACGAAAACAAAGGCGCATCCATCGTGTCCGAAGCATCGTCGTCGTCGATTGCGGATGAGAGAGTAATAGAGTCGCAGAAGAAGCAACGGACGGCGGCGTGGGCAGTGTCGCCGCATCACGGGATAGTTTTCGACGACACGTGGAAGCTCGTTGATGATTTGGAGATTTTGCTCAAGAGGTTGAAAGCAAAGCAAGCGAAAGACGCGAAATTTAGAAATGATAATTTTGATGCGTATTCAGATGCCGGGTGGTCAAGGGAATTAGGAGCCTCTGCAGAGCTTTCAGAGAAAAGGGTATATTGGGAAGAATCAGGGCCTGATTATGCACTTTTTGTTAAAGAATTGGGAGTTTTGAGGAGTAGAGCTGATGGCGCAAGGTCAAGAGAAGAAGCATTTGATGGACACATGGCAATTGGGAGGGTCTTATATGAGCACCAGTTGTTTAAAGAAGCTTTGATATGTTTCAAAAGGTCTTGTGAATTACAGCCAATGGATGTCAGGCCACATTTCAGAGCCGGGAATTGTTTGTATGTGTTAGGGAAGTCCAAAGAAGCTAAAGAAGAGTTTCTGTTGGCTTTGGAATCAGCTGAGGCTGGTGGGAACCAATGGGCTTACTTGCTTCCTCAAATTTATGTCAATCTTGGGATTGCTCTTGAAGGAGAAGGTATGGTTTTAAGTGCTTGTGAGTATTATAGGGAAGCTGCTATTCTTTGCCCTACTCATTATAGAGCTTTGAAACTTTTAGGTAGTGCTCTTTTTGGGGTAGGGGAATATAGGGCAGCTGTAAAGGCTTTAGAAGAGGCTATTTTTATGAAACCAGATTATGCTGATGCACATTGTGATTTAGCCTCAGCTTTGCATGGTATGGGTGAGGATGAGAGGGCAATTGAAGTTTTCCAGAAAGCTATTGATTTGAAACCAGGTCATGTTGACGCTCTATACAATCTAGGTGGGCTTTATATGGACTTGGGTAGGTTTCAGAGAGCTTCTGAGATGTACACTAGGGTTTTAGCTGTGTGGCCGAATCATTGGCGGGCACAGCTCAATAAGGCTGTATCCTTGTTGGGGGCCGGAGAAACTGAAGAAGCTAAGAAAGCTTTGAAGGAGGCCTTAAAAATGACAAATAGGGTTGAGTTACATGATGCCATATACCATCTGAAGCAGCTACAGAAGAAGAAAGTCAAGACTAACGGTGGTACCAATGGGGAAGCGGCTTTTGTAATAGTGGATCCCTCAAAATTCAAGACTGTGGGTGAGAAGACTACACTGAGGCAGGATTTAGGAAATGCTCTTCAAATTAGGGCTTTCCAGAGACTTACTAGATTGAACCGATGTGAAGTGGATCTTTTGAAGAAAGAAATGAGTGAAACTGATGTACCAGTCTCCTATTCCGGTAGTGGTGGTCCTCAGAAATCCATACGCAAGCCTAATTTGGAAGAAGTTCTACGCAAATTACTTAATTTTCTAAAACCTGAAACCTTCCAAGGAGCTGTCAAAGCTATAAATGAGAAAATCCTCTCAGTCTTGGATGAAACAGGATCGGGCAGGGTGGACTTGGGCATGTTTTATGCTGTTCTTGCGCCCCTTTGTAGTGGACCTCCAGATAAGCGAAAAAGGATTGCCTTTGATGCGCTCTTATGGCGACCTGTAAATGAAGGTGGTTCTCATATTAGAAAGGTAGATGCAGTTCAGTACATCAAATTGTTGAGGGCTATATTTATCCCTTCTCATGGAGTTAGTGAAATGCTGGAAGTTCATGGAGAAACAGATACCTCAATGGTATCTTTCAATGAGTTTCTTGTCATGTTCAATGATCCTGATTGGGGCTTTGGTATCTTGTCCACTCTCCTGAAGTTAGAAACTGGAGATAGGAATCGTCATGAACGCCATGTCTGCTCAGTTTGCCGTTACCCAATTATCGGTTCTCGCTTTAAAGAAGTAAAGTCTCATTTTAGTCTTTGTAATCAATGCTACAGTGAGGGGAAGGTTCCCCTTAACTTTAAACAAGATGAATATAAATTCAAGGAGTATGGGAAGGAAGCTGAAGCAATGAAAGATAAGTGCTTGTGCTTTAATTTGCAATCCCGCAAAGATCCATAGCTAGTTGGTTTTAAAGTCTTTTGCTAATCTTGTACCATTCCATCGTATTATTTTAGGCATCCCGTGTGCATTGTGCAATAGACAGTTCATCAATATGTTCAGTGGCCGTGTCATGCTCTTGTGTAATAACCGTTTTCAAGTGATGGCTCTGAAATATACCTGTTTCATAATAGTTGTTGTAGAGTATTTTTACTCTTCTGTTTTGGGGGGAAAATTTGAGATGATGTATATTTGAGATTATTACACTGTAACTTCTGCTTCTGCTTCCTTTTTTTTCCCTTGGTGGTGTTGAATTTTCCAGGAGAAATTTCAATGGAGAAAAAAACGTTATGTTTCTATTGGGCAAAAAAGATGTTATCCTTTGGGGATGCAGAGCATTAATTCTGCTCAGACTATTCAGCTGAAGTAGTTGATACTAATTGATGAATTGTGATTATTGTTTTGCCTACTTGACTCTTGTTGAGTATCCATTGTTAATTTAGAATAATCCCAATTGTCCTTTTATATATGACTACTGAATACAACATTGGTGATTGCAGGCCCAGCAATTGAAGATAACTAAAATGCTTTATCTTTTAAGTAAGAGTTGGTGAAACTCATTCCTGTTTTTTCAGTTCGACAGTCTTAATATAAGCATATAGAGCTCCATCAATGAATAAAAATATAGTGGAAAATATCCCAAGCCGGTTTTGCCATTGTTGTAAGTGCTAAATGCCAGTAGTTAATGCTCATGAATGGGAGATTTGACTTTACAAAATCATCATTCCAGCGGATAACAGTAATTACAGAGTACAAGAACAACCCCCCGTATTAACAACTGTTATATGAGCTTCTATGTTCTGATATTCATAGCTTTCTGAAGAGGCTTTTATTGTGTTGCCAGCAGTAATTTCAATTTGCTAAAGAGTATGATTGCTATATATTGATATCAGCATTCAATGTAATGAAAATATGAATAAATTATCAATTATTCCATTTTAATATAAAGTTATTACCATAAATCATGTATTAACTGAGAGTTTCCTTAGGAGCAGCTCCACCGAGTGACCTGGAGCGCACTGAGTCAACTTTATAAATCAGTTATTTAAGTGGAAAACTTGCCATAGTGGATCACAACCCCATCAGATCAAACATACATGCATATTCTGATACGTAAAGATGGAATCTCAGCAAATTTTTGTATACCCTTTTTTGATTTCCTATTCGGCATTTATATATAAAGATCTAAGATTTTCAATAAAAAAATTAAGATTGAGGGCCTTAATCTGTTGGTAGTTGCAAGTACCTATAAATCATTCAAATCAAACATCAGCACTACAGCAGCATTAAATTTTCATTTCGTGGTTTCCTTTCTTCGGCCCTTCTCCATTATTATTACAAGACTTTTAATGGTAGCGCTATAGTGGAAGCTCTCAACTCTCAAGGATGGGACAGTGAGGACATCTGACAGCAGTTGTAGGGATGCCATCATTAGTCCTGACTTTGAGAAAGAGAGCAGGTAATACAGTTGACCTGTGCAGATTTAAAGTGTCTTTGTCCATTTTTATGTTATTGAATCACTAATATTACAGTAACAATAATAAATTTATTTTGAAGTAGTGGAAGGATTACATCAAGAACCCTCCCCCCCTCATATGTCGCAATTAATCTTGCAGAAGAGATGAGACAATTTTTAGATGACCTTCCATTTGGGGGAATACTCCAGTTTCAATTATTGAATACCAAGGTCAAACCAACCACTTGCCTCTGTCGTTTAATGTTTTTCTTTTTATCCTTTTTGTGTGTGTGTGTGTCGGTTTTTCTCGCCTCGTTCAAATGCATAATTCCAAAAACTAAATTGCTTATTCCACTAACGAAACTTGTGCCGAGAACTTGGGATGGGAAAACATGTATGTGTCCATCAACACTGACCTTGCACTCACATCTAACTCAAACTGCTGGCGACGCTTAGTAAAACCGATGATAGCTTATACTAAATACTCAATAAATAATTCACTCCCAGGATGTTAATGGGCCAGTCTTCCTATCTTGGGATGACAAAGTAAATGTTAAGACAACTTGATATGTCAGGACAACCTGGTCCAAACCCCAGTAAGAAAATTGCAAACAAACGCAGTTCAGGCTTCAGCCCAACTTAGATGGAACGTGAAAGAAAAAGTATTGAAACTAATCTACTCTTTATATATAATAATGATAATAAACTCCATCCAAAATCCTGACACTTTGAGTGGTCTCCCAACTTGCTCTTTTGTTCAATCATGTGTGTGTGTCTCTCTCTCTCTCATCTCATCGTTTTCAGTTTGTCTGAGAATCAAGCAAAGCAATCCATGTTTTGGAGTTAGGACAAGCACTAGATGGCTGGTGGTTAAGGAAGCCATTACAAAACTTGAGCCTGAATCTGAATTAGTGAGTGCCAGATCACTTTTTGGAATATTTTATTTCGGATATGAAGTTGGAGGCATGATGGCACCACCGCTCTGAAATCAATTTGTTACGTATCTTGTGAGGAATACGTATTTACAAGCAAGATTATGGTATCCCCACAACTGTTATTTACTCCACTGCTTTTTTCCATTCCTCAAACTTCAGGGTGAAGCAAGTTTGTCTGGTAAGGAGGAGATTGAGAAATTTTCAAAAAAATAATGAAATACCAAAATTGTCATATGTTTCCTAGATTGCTCTTGTTGAGGTGCAATTTAAAGCGAAAACTTGAACAGGCTAGTGGATACTATTTGGTTGGTTTGTTTTATTACCAATGTTCAACTCTGCTCAGCTTTTAAACATCCTTAACTACATCAATTCTCTTGGTCCTTTTTCAACTATATTTTCATTTTCCAGCTCTCATCAGATTAGTGCTTGTTATTAATTTCCACCTTTTCATCAAAAAGATCGTTTTTCTATCATTGCATTTGGGAAGAAAAAAAAAAAAGCTGAAAAACTTTTCGATAGTCAATGAATGTCAATGAACATAGCCGCCTTAATAGATCGGTGCCACTATGCAAACAATTAACAAACAGAAGTCCCTAAATATACTTTCAATGTTTCTTCAACCTTCCAAAGAAGCCAACAAAACTGATGAACCGGGAGCTCGAATATGGCTAAGTGTTCACTAAATCGAGTCCATGGCACGTTGCACTTCTGCTTTCCCTTATACTTACATAATCAGGATTTAGGATACACTGATATTATTCTAATTATGTATCTTAGTTCTCACATGTGCAAGTGGGCGAGGGTGAATTCTAAGGCTTCCGGCATGCGCTAGTCAAATTACAAGTGGGGACAAAGTGTGTCCTAAGGCATCTCAAATTTTACCACTTTTTGGAAGAAAACAAGTAGCAATTGGTTGTTTTGGGTTTTCCTTAAGATCTGGGTCAAAGTGGGACCAAATGTAGCTGTAGTTAAACTTTCATACAAACCCAAGTATGTATATATAGGTCGAGCAGGTTTAGGCAACAGTTGCATCTTAGCAGACATCGAAAGATGGGGACATCTGTAAAAGGTTACTGGGTCATCGTCCTTTTCGTAGCAGTGGCCGTTGTTAGGCTGAGAGGCGATGACTTGGTAAATGGTACTGCTGCTCAAGCTCAAGGCAATACCAACTCTTCCTCACCCTCAGTTCATCTCAAGCTTCCCCCAGGTAAAGACAATGTTGAAGCACGCAATAGAAGTTCCACTGAAGTTGTGCTCAACAACAACAAAAATAGAGGACCTTACAATAGAGGTGTTGGTCGTGGGGAGGTGGAGGTGGTGGCGGCGGGGTGGAGGTGGAGGAGGAGGTGGCGGTGGCGGTGGCGGGTATGGATGGGGATGGGGTGGAGGAGGTGGTGGGGGAGGAGGAGGGGGAGGGGGAGGAGGCGGGGGGTGGGGATGGGGAGGAGGAGGTGGTGGTTGGTATAAATGGGGATGTGGAGGAAGAAAAGCAGGAAAAGGCAATGGAAGAGGAAGAGATAAAGGCAGCATTGGCAGAAATCAAGCGCATAGGAAGAGAGTTTTCAATAAGGAGGATTATAAGATGGGAGAGTTTGCTCAATGCACGGTTAGAGGCAGGTGCAGAGGCATGAGGTTGGATTGCCCCCTTCATTGTGGTGGACCTTGCGTCTATGACTGCCAACATATGTGCAAAGCTCACTGCAGACGCCCATGATCTCATCTAATTCAAATTCTTCAATAACCTTTCTCACTTATATATACTTTTGTTTCTAATCAGCATGGAGAAAAGTGATGGTTTGAAGATTTTTAAACTAATTAATGTTTGTTTGATTCCATCTTGGATTAATCTTTGAGTTGCTTGCAATTTGATGGAACTTAGATTTTCTGTGTGCTTCTTTTCTTGTAACTGGCTTGTGTTTCAGTAGAAAACCTTAGTGGATGAAAATTGCAGAAACTTTATATAAGCATTTAAAAAGCTCATTCACCTTATCTTTAAAGCCTCAACCAGTCATTTCCAATTAAGCCTTCATAGAACTTGTTGGACCCGTAGTAAAGCAGAAACTTTTTGGAGCAAAACAGATTTTGGGCTATTGGAGGCACATGTCTCAACTAAAATATACAAACCCATTTATCCACTACACTCCTTTAAGCTACTTATTTTTCTCTCTTTTTTAATGAGATATAAATAATGTTTTTGTATTTTGGTATTGTTTGATTTTATGATTTTATATTTGATAATTTATAAGTTCATATAATATTATTTATCAATAAATATAATAATTATAATCATTTTAAAAAAATATTAATAATATATTTTAATATGGTTGAATGAAAATATTATTATTATTAGTGTAACAAATACAATTTTATTTTTTTTAATTAGATAAGTATGAGTTTGTATGCATAAATAAATAATATATAATATATAATAAGATCTGATAAAAAAAAAGTATATAATAAAATAAGAAATAACCTACGCTAATACAACATAGAATCTAACACTTTTATTTATACTAGATTATAGCATATTTTTAGTTGTATTTATAAAAAAAGCTAATATAAATAACAAGTGAGATTTAGTTAAATGATAAAATACAAATATTGAAAACTATAGAAGTTTGGATTCAAGTTTTATTATGTAAAATAAAAATATTTTTATCAATATTATCCAACTAAATTGATATTCGATTGATTCTGACATTAATTTATATAAACATTTAATATATAATACATATTAAATATTATTTTAAAAAATAACAGTTAATTCGAAATGATATACTGAAACAAGTCGATATCAATACTAATATTGATAAAAATAAAAATAAAACAATCACCATTTCAATACTAACTACCGTCATAAAAAGCAATTGAAACAAACCTACATCCGGCACCATGTTTGCTTGTCTAGTGGGCGAAATCGACCACTACAACGCTGAGAAGAAAGAAGATGGCAAATGATCCAAAAACTGCCATAATCAAGCAAATTAAGATCTTGATGTGATATTTCATCCAAGTAACATGTAAGAGTAAAAGTCATTTGAGCCCACCACAAGAGTCAACAAAAAAGTTATAAAGTTACGACTAAAGTTGCTTGTGATTAGTAACAAATTCCGATCCAACCTCATATATTAATATATTTTTATGTTTATTCAAGTTTAATTTGATTGAATTTAAAATTTTATTTGAGTTTATTTATATTTATAAAAAATTAATCTAAACTCCTTTTAGGCTGATTCATATTATTTTTTTAAATATCTATATTATTTTAATTTAATATTTAATAGTTTTATATATTTTTATTTATTGATTTTTTATATAATTATCTTACTATTATTTCAATGTTTATATTAAAATAATATTATATATTTATTTTTTATAATATTATAAACTATATAATATATAAAAATAATATAATATAAAATATTATAAACTTAAAAACTAATTAAGCCAAACTAAAATTTTAAATATTTAAATCTAAACTCAACACATATTTTAAATGAATCTATTTTTTAAATATAATATTTTTACTAAACTTTCAAATTTTAAGCCGACTTTGTGTAGGTTGAGGTTTGGGTGGTCTAGACAAAGAAAACCTTTCGGCTTCCCCAAGCAGTCCACATATTGACCCAGCAGTTGTCAATTTTGAACGGTGACTTTCTACTTTTATCCCATTATCACAAAGTACGTTCATAGTGTAAAAACAAGACCAGACTAGAAATAGAAATTATTTCATATTTTAAAGAAGATATTATTTCTGACTGTTCATTTTTTATTTATAAAATTTAGAAAGTTCATGCATGAATTGCCGTATCTAGAATAGGGACCTCCTTAGGATGTGGTCGGCCCACCAGCCGATAATGCAGGCTGCTTTAGGACAAAACCAGAGCATCCCTTTTTGCCTACCCCCAGCCCTGGCCCCACCCCCTTTCCTTATCCGATCCCATCATCAGTTTATCATAAACTATCATCTATCTTCTTCCTCTTATTCCCTTCTCATGATGTCGGTCTCTCAGTCAGTTTCCATTCTTATTGACATGATACATCTCCCCGACCAAAAGGAAAGGGCAGAGATTACTTTACTTTGTTCCCATGAATGTTTGTTACTTGAGACAATTCACTTATAGGTTCTGTTGAGATTTTTTTGATAACGATATGCCATCCCTGCTGTTAGATTCTAGTTTTTTAAATTGGATTTTTATTTATTTTTTCATAGTTTCGCCCAATACGTTTTTGTTTGTAGAAGTAAATAAATTTTTGCATTAATATTTACGAAGTCGTTGCATTCTGCAAGTACACAAGGGGTAAAAGAAAGAAAGTGCTACAAACGAAACCGGCTCTATTAGAGGAGGGGGGAAAGGTAAACATCACACTGAAATCTAAATTAGCAAGAAATGAGAAAATGCAAAGAAAGGGCAATGATGTTGTCCAAGTATAAGAGAAGTTGAAGTTTTTGTACTTTGAAAATCTGATCCTACCAGAGACGCTTAGATCTCTTGGAGCTAGTGGATTGAGGGCTGATCCAAGGAACTGTAAAGGAATCATCTACCCGTCTCCTGTTAGCTTTCATGCCTATAATTTCGTTTGTCTCCTTCAACCCGATTTGCCCTCCCATTTGTGAAGAATATTGGGGAGGATACAGGGAATATGGTGACTGGGGAACCAAAAGCCCCAAACTTTCTGGTGAGGAAGTAGTCATATTGTTCTCAAGATCAGCATCAAGGAACGGCAACATACAATCATCACTCTGAAAACCAAAAAGAAAACAAAATTATTCAGATCCAAAAGAAAAAAATCACATCATTCATAAACACAACTTGTTAAAAGGGAACATATTATTCTGTGTCATGACCTTAGTGGTAAGAAAGGGAAACAATAGATTAATGCAAACCTTACAGAAACCAAAAGAAGGTGAAGAGGAATCAAGAAAATCTTCGACGTGCCACCCTGGGAGCATCTCTATCAAGTATTCCGATATGCTACTCGTTGAACCACCCTCTACACTTGCTAACAAGTCATCTCCACCGCTCTTGTTATTTGTTACTGCAGCAGATGTTGTACTGATTGATGAAGATTTAGCAAGCGAAGTTGGATTTAAATTTGGAGTAGAAGCAGAGACAGAGTTCTTGACCGATTGTTGAGACTTGAATTCAGGAACAGAATGGCCAACGTTGGATAAAGAAGCGACAGAGGATGAAGAGGAGGATGTGTAGATAGCGGTGGTAGGAGAGAGTTTAACCCCTGTAAGAAGAAACCTGTTATGTTTCTTGGTATGTTCGTTTGCCGCATGAATTGGAACATCACAATCTCTGCACAGAATTGCTCTGTCTTGCTGACAGAACAAGAAAGCTCGTTTCTCCTAACAAAGAAAAAACAAACCCAAAATCAATCGATCTGAACGCCAACTGCCACATCTACACGGTAACTAAACCCAGAGAGCAAGAAAGGGAAGAAAGTACCTGACAGATATCGCAAAGAGGGACTTGTTTAGAAGAGGAAGGATGGAGAAGGGAAAAGCGTTGGTGCTTAGAGGCAAGCTTGTTGGCGTGGTGAACCCGGTGGTCGCAGGCGTCGCACAGGGCGGCTTCGTCGGCGGTGCAGAACACCGAGGCCTCCTCTTTGTTACAGACATCGCACTGGATCTTCATCTGTTTGTTGATCTTCTGCACCAATCAGATCACTCTTGGTCCCCTGAAAGAGTCCAGATGAGCTGGAATGAAGGGTTTATAAGATATGTGTTGGAGTAAATAGTAAGAGTTTACAGTTTAGGAATGAATAGATTATTTTTGACAAGCTGAGTATTCATATTTGGGATGCTGGAAGAAGGTGGGAGACAAGGAAATATAATAATAATTTCGTTAATACTTTGTCTTTAAAATGTTTTTAAATTATTTCATGCTAGCAATCTAATATGATATATAAAATTTTTTTGAATTTTTTTTTTATTTCTTAAGACATCAATTGGATTAAGTATCTAATTTTTTCACTTTCTGTAGGTAGAATAGATTTTTTTTTTTAATTTTAATATATAATATTTTTTTAAAAGAAAAAGATAAGAGTGGGTAATTACTTATTATTTTAGTAACTTTTTAAAGATACATTTAAATTTATTATAAATATAATAATATTAAAATTCTCATGCGGATGTTACAAATAATAATCCATTTAGTATGAGTTTGTAAAATGAAAAAGATGCTGGAATGAGATTATGACATGATTTATTTATCTAAGGTAGTAATCTACCAAATATCTCAATACTATATTGTACTATTTTATTTACTTAATTACCTGTTTATTAAGTTAAATGTCTTGCATCATCATGGTCGTCACCTAATAAAGCTTTTGTACTATAATCAAAATTTTTTTTATTAGCAAAGTTGATTAATGAAAGCAATGGGAAATCAGATTTCTTATCTTTCTTATTATCTGGACGACATGACAGATATCAACCAGCTCCAGTATAGACACTAAAATGTATTTTCAGTTGAACATTTAATTGTATAAAATGATGGACAATTTTTAAATTTAAGACTAATACTCTCATCTTTTGAATTTTCTGTTAATTTAAGAAAGATTTATATTTTATATATTATTAGCATATGGGGATGCATTTATATTTTCATTTCTTTTTTAATATTTTGTTTACTTTCTTCTTCTTCTTTTTTATGTATTCAAAGACATGAATAAGTTAGAAATATAAGTAAAATGAGATAGATATTTCATAATTAATGGAAGGAATAATATTAAATGGTTGAATCACCATACATATGAATTTCCAGTAAAGGAAAAGGGGACCACACTCTCACCACTACCCTAGTTTTGTCACTCACGCAATTAACCCATTTCTTTCTTTTCTTTTTTTTTCCGAATCTTATTTTATAGGGATAATTATAATGTTAAATGATGATATGAAAAAACGATATTCTTTTTGCCCTTTAAAAGGCTGACAAAGTAAATTCAACATGGCCATAATTAGTCGGTCAATAGGAAAATAAAGGAAATATTTCCTACAAGTTGAAATAGCATATAGAGACACATGGGCGAACTCGGGAAAATTTTTTAGAGGATCGGATAAAATTTTAATTTTTTATAGTTTATATCTTTATAATTTGTAAAAGATTAAATCAAATTTTTATAATTTTAGGAGGGGCAAAGTGTAATTTTATCTTTACTAATTTAAATTTTTTTAAAAAAATTAAGAGCCTAAAATATAATTTTACATTTTAGGGGGACCAAGGCCGATGCCACCCCTTGGCTTCGCCCCTGTAGAGAGATGCTTCTGTTTCTCTATCAAACTATAATTATAAATATATATTTAATGAAATAAAATCAATTTAATATAAAGTATTAAAAAATTAAAAAATCTAAATAAAACAACTGCTTATGATAAAATTAATAAAATTAATGATTATCATACAATAATTGTACATATAGTAAAATGTAAATTTGAGTATTCAAAACTAAAAGAATAAACAATCACCAAACACAATAAAATTTGAATTTAAAACACCATAATTTTAACACGTGCATACTACATTACTATGCATAAATTCGACATACAAATTGATTGCATACTATATTACTATGTTGATGGCTTTGTTATAGATTTAATTAATTATTATAATTAAGAAAGAATTGTATGAAATAATGACGTCACATCATCTATATTCATTTCCAATTATTTAATAACATATGAACTACTAATAATATTTTATTAATGATTAATAAATTAAATGTAAGTGTTTATTCTTTATCATATGTTTTGATTTCCAAAATCAAGAAGTTTTCTCAATTCAACTTGATATAAAAATAGTAATAAAAGCAGTGTAAGGTATTAAAAAAATGCATGTTGTTGAGGGTTGTGACTTTGACCTTTTAAATTGTGAACTAAAAGCAAGGGCTACCGCCTAAGGAAATGGGAAAAGTACCAAGTTATTTGAGCTATGAAGCATACGTATTTCTCGTTAGTATTTGTACATAGAGAGATATCTTGGGGAAAATCACAGGATTTACAATTTCAAGGATTTCTTTCAAAAATTGACTCTTAAAATTTTTAGAACTCAAAATAATTATTTCAAATAATATAATAATTAATAATAAATAGATGGTAAAATAGTTTTTGAAAATGAAACTCCTTCTTAGACTTATATATTTATTTAAAAAAAAGGATAAAATTGATAAAAGTAATAAAAATGAAAGGTAAAATTATCAAAACTTTAATATTTCATTTAGAAATTTAAAATTACTTAAAGTAGATGTGTTATTAAAATTATTCTTTATATCTCAAAATCTTAAGAAAATATTAAATAATATTATATTTCGCGAAATTTAATATCTAAAATAACCAAGCAAATCCACCTAAAGTTGATTTTATAATTCTCTAATATTTTCTTTTTCCCATCTCTTTCGCTATCCCGTACAAAGATGGTGGAGATCTTAAAAAAAAAAAAAAAGGGAACAACCAGAAGCCTCCCACGTGCCCCCGTCCTTGGGAAAGGGTCTAAACTGTAATTCGATTTAATCTGTAAGAAAGTATTGACACCTCGTACTTACAGGTGATAGGGGAAGCAAAAATTTAGGTTTATTTGTTAGGCCCGACTTAATTTGATTTAAAAAATAGGTTTAAAAGTTTGTTTAAGTTAAGTTTCAATAAAAAAATTAAAATTCGGGTCTTACCCGGCCAGTCTATATTAAAATTTTATATTATATTTTTTACATAATTTTTAAATATATATAATACATAAAAATACTAAAAATATTAAAATAAATATTTTCGAACAAATTGAAAATAAATTTTAAAAAATATGTATATTTAAATAATATTAAGATAAATGCAACTTAACAAGAAAATGTCTCTAAAATAATAATAAAATCAACAATAAAACAAGTGTTATACAATATCCAAATAATAACAACAAAATAGTAGCAATATAATAGTGAAATTGTAGAAAAATAGGGAGAAAATAACAAAAAAATATCATTAAAATACAAAAAAAGTTTTTTTTTTTTTTGCTATTTAGTGAATTTGGGCCGAGCGGGGCTCGGAAAAAATGTCTTACCCAAGGCCCGGCCTATTTTTAAAACGGACCTATGTTTTTTTCAAATCCTCCCACTTTTCGAGGAGGCCTTCGAGTCGGGCTGAGTGACCCAACCAATGAGCAGGTCTAGTCGTACTTAATATGGTACTCTCTTTTTTTTCATTATAGGTTAAAGGTTAAATCTTAGATTTTGGTCTTGATTTAATTTTTTATATTTTAATTTAATTCTTATATTTTTATAATTTATTAATTAATTCAAAAAGTTTATACCATTATGTTTTTTTATTAAAATAGTACATAATTATATATAATTAAAATGTCTTAAGAGTCTTAAATATTGACATGTAATTTTCCATTTCATTTGAGTTTGTCTTATCTCTTTTTATTATGATTAAATTTCAGTTTTAGCTTTTATACTAAGTGGGAATTCGAGAGTTACTCTATATGCTTTAATATTTTACATAATTTAGTTTTTCTAATTTATAATGTTATTAGTTAGTTTAGATAGTTAATATTGTTAATTATTTCAACCACAATGTTGAAGTTAATTTTTCTTAAAAACACTATAGCAAAAAAAAAAATTTATCATAACAAATTTGAATGAGTTTTTTCTTTAAATCCTAATCATTATTTTTAACATTACATGTCTACGAAGTGATTTTTTTTTAATTTCAAAATACCATTCTAATAAATTTAATATAATAATGTTAACGACGGTAATAACTTGACTTGAATTTTTAAATTTGAAAAAAATAAAGGGACTAAATTATTTAAAATAAAAGTAATGGACTAAATTCTAAATGTACAAAGTGTATAGAGACTTAAAGCATATTTTAATATTTAATTTTTTACTCTATACAAACAAATATGAGAGAACGTAAAATTATACTAGTTAATTTTAATTTGAATGTACTAAATCGTATTAGAATTATTTAATTATTACTTTAATTTTTAGTTTAATATACTATTTTTATTGAATTTATGGAAAATAAATTTTAATTTAATACTTGTTTACCCTTTAACTACAAGTTTCCGTATTCTAATATTGTTTTAATGTGTTTCTTTAATTATCATTTGTAATGGAATTAATCTTATGTTTAGGTAAATAATTATAAATAAAAAAAAGGAAATGAAAAGAAATGATGTATATTTATTTTGTTTAGATAGAATTAATTAGTAAAAGAATAATTATAATGTTGGTTTGGTTAAATTGTGAAAAGTAAAAAAAAATGATTAATTATAATGATTTTTTAATTATATCATTTTTATAACATAACTCATGTAAATAATTATATTTATTTATTGTTTTGTCATATTTGTAGTATTTTATATGATGTTATTTTAAGCGTCCTATAAAAAAATTGTCAATAATTGATAATTTTGTTGTAGTGTATATACACCGTAATTTTAAGAACTCTTGTCTACAATGAAGAGGGAATTTTGGAGTTGCTAAGTGTACTCCTTACCATATTTATACCATATTTATTAATATATGATTTCTTCTCTATTACACCATTTTGATCTGGTGTGTCAGACAAGGTGTTCTGAGCTATAATACCTTGCTCTCGAAAAAAAGTAGCAAATGGATCAAGTGCTTCCCCAATTCTAGTGTATCTACTATAATATTTTCCACCTCTATTTGATCTCATGATTTTAATTTGTTTTTCTCATTGTCTTTCTACCTCTGCTTTAAATATTTTAAAAGCATCCTACGCTTCATCCTTGTTGTGAAGCAAGTAGAGATACATGTATCGTAAGTAGTCATCTATGAAGGTGATAAAATATTTATTATCATGTAAACTCATATCAGGACAACAAATATTAGCACGTATGATTTCTAATAATTCAGTACTTGTAACACCCTTAACCCATATCTATCGCTGGAATAGGGTTACGGAGCATTACCGGAATATACAGAATAAATACAAACATTTCATATTATTTAACATTCATGTCAGAAATTATTCATAAAGTTCCTTATATAAGCCTTGAAGGCCCAAAACATACATTAGAAACAGGTTGGGACTATACCGAGCACTCAAAGAATTTTTCGCAAAATCTCAAAATTTTTACAAGGTGTAGGGGACACATGCCCATGTCATAGGCCGTGTGGGCATTCGAAATAGGGCACACAGCCTTGTCCCAGCCCGTGTCCGTACCCGTGTAACTCTTTGAATTAGGTCACACGGCCAAGAGACACGCCCGTGTGCCAGGCTATGTGATCAATTCTGATCATTCTATTTTGAAATTTTAAATATGCAAGGGACACACACCAAGTCACACACCCATGTGCTAGGCCGTGTGTCACACACGGCTGAGACACCCGCCCGTGTCTCTACTCATGTGGACAAAATAAGTTCATTTCTAAGCCATATTTTCTTACCCATTTGGTCTTTTACCTACATTAACATTTTAACACATTCAATAACCAATCCAAAACATTTAAACTAAACCCAAAACCAAGTCATAATCATATCATATACCTCATTTTTCAACATTCAAATTTACCATATTAATCAAAACATCTATTTGCTTACATATACCAACTATACTATCTCATCTCATACATTAATATGCCTATAACTCGGGATGCTCCGAAGAGCTATTAACATGAAGCTCGCAAGAACCATATAACTGGAAGCTCGAGAAGGCTAATAACGGGACGCTCTTTCAAGCTATGATGTATCCGCAACATATGCAGGACCACAACCAATTCGGAAAATCTTGTATCCATCGAATTTCATTTATTCAATCGGGACTTGATATTTGTCAGACATTGTTGGATATAATATTAATTTTCATATTCATAGTAACAATACAATCACATACACAACATTCAATTCAAGCATATAAATATACACAATTTAGTTACACGAACTTACTTCGACAATGTTCGTGTACTTGTATGCTACTAATCCGTTACTTTTTCTTTACCTCGATCTAGCTCCGTATTTGGTCTATCCGGATCTATACTAGTAAATTTAGCTTAATTTAATACAATTCATATTCAATTCAATTCACATCTTAGGCAAAATTACTATTTTGCCCATATACTTTTAATTAATGACGATTTCGTTCTTAGGTTCGGAAAATAAAATTCATGCAATTTAATCCTTATTCTAAGCCTAATTGATTTTTGTATGTAACATTAACAGCCCATGTATTTCATAAAATTTAGAATTTTTCCATGAATTTTATAATTTTTCAATTTAGTCCTTAAATCACAATTTCATCCAAATTCCCTTTGCAAAAGTTGTTTATCTATCAAAAACCTTTCATTTTCTACCATAAAACTTCATAATTCATACATAATCATCCATGGAAAACCCTAGTACTTTTATATATTTACAAATTAATCCCCGAGATAACTAGATTAAGCTATTACGATATCGAAAATATAAAAATTACTAAAAACGGGACAAGAATGCTTACTCAATTAAGCCAAATAAGTTTGCTTGAGTTCTCTTCTCTTAGCTTGGGTTTCCATAAAAAATTTGGGAAAGATGATGAAAAAGATGATATTTCTTTGTTTAATCAATTATCATCTTTTATTATTTTTACTTTCCAATTTAGTCATTTTCTTTATTTAATTTTCCATGGATGACTAAGCATACTTATCTACTAACTCCTCTTAATGGTCTATTTGTCATATAAGGACCTCAAATTTTGAATTCCATAGCTATTTGATACTTATAGCTTCTAGAACTCAACTTTTGCATTTCATGCAATTTGGTCCTTTTATCAAGTTAGACATGTAATCGGTAAAATTTTCTTAACAAAATTTTTATACGACATTCCTATCATAATGCAGACCATGCAATAATATTAAAACAATTTTCCTTACGGATTCGGATTTGTGGTCTCGAAACCACTTTTCCGATTTCACTGAAAACAAGTTGTTATAGTACTCTTCTTGACACCTTTATTGGTTTTATTTGTCTGCTTTCTTTTGATGCAATCATTACGTGAATCTAAATCTATAAAATCAAGAGTTTCAATAACTCCGTCATTTACTAACTTTTTAATTCTTTTAATAGATATATGTCTCAATCTTTGGTGCCATAAATTGGAAGATTTGTCATTCATAACACAACGTCTAATACCAACATTATCATGAACACACATTGTTTTATAAAGTGTATTGTCTTGCAAATTAATTCGAAAAAGATTATCAAACATTGTACCATACCTAGCAAGATCATATTTATAAAATAATTTAAAATCTGTATCTGAAAAATTAAAGGAATAATCCAAGGGCACAAGTCTTAAAACTAAGATCAAGTTTCTAGAGAAACTTGGAATATAAAATGTCCTTTCTAAATTCAAAACAAAACTAAAATCTAAAACTAATCTGCATGTTCCAACAAATTCCTCAAGTGATCGCATCTTATTTCCTGAATAGATGCTCTACTCACTGTCCACTGGCTTTCTTTGGTTGAGAAAGTCATACAAGGTATTTTAAATATGGATTGTAGAATTAGAATCAATTTACTAAGTGTTATGGCAAGCCTTAAATTTGGCTCAATCCTTCTTTATGTACCCTTTCTTTTTACAGAAAAAGTAATTGAAGTCCTTCATGAAGTCATTCTGGGAGTTAATTTAGGTTATTTTACTTTTTCCTTTTGTTTGGCTTGTTTAGTATTCTTTCCTTGCATTATCATATGTGCACTTTCAATTAATTCAATCTACAACCTTCCTTCTTATTAAACACACATGTTTAAGAGTTCATTAAGCAATCATTTTTCCTTATGTGTGTTTTAAGAGATTTTAAAAGGTTTGTATTGTAGTGGAAGTGAATTCAATATAAAGTGCATAAGGAAAGAGCCATACATCTCAACTTGAGAAGGCTTTAGTTGAGTTGCAGTATCTCTCATTTTCATGATGTGCTCACGCACACCATTAACACCAATGAGCTTCACTAATGATAACTTTGCCTTTAAGGTGCTAGCTAGGGCTTTATTAGAAAAATCAAATTGTTCATCAATGGCCATAAATAAATCTTTGACTTTTTTTACGTTTTCCAATTGAACCATATATAGTAGCTGAAAATTTTGTCTTTATGAACATCATACTAAGGTGATTAGATCGCTCCCATTGTTCATAAAAAGCAGTTTCAACTTGAGAGCTAGAATTAGTAGGTGCAGATGGTTCATTTTTATGAATAGCGTGATGAATGTCCATCCACCTTAAATGAAGAAGAATTCTCTCATCCCAAATTTTATAGTTATTAGCATTTAAATTGATATGTCACATTTGATATCAGAAAAATTCACAAGTTGCTTGCATAAAAATAAAATATATTTATACTTATAAAAATATTGAAGCAAGTAATCATACCTTATATTATACCAATGTGTAACATGTAAATAATGTTGCAAAAATATGAATCCTAAAATAAAATTTGTCTATGGGCTAAGTCTCTTTTAAAGAGTAGTCATATTTAAATTTTATAATGAAAGTATTAGATTGTATTCCTTTTCTTAAATTACATGGGTAGATTAAGAAGAAGGAAAAAAAAAAAGATTTCACCCCAATTAATCTATGGGATAAAATTTATTATATTTCATATGATTAATCACAATTGAGTTCATATTACCATATGTGATTTACTTTAGTTGTACTGATCAATATATCCCTTTAAAATAATTAAAGATGTTATGGTTACTCTTTAATTAATAAAAAATTATATTAATTATATCGCATCTAATTTTATGCATAAAAGTAAAATGAAAATATGCATGTATAAGTATATAATAATTACACATTTAAACGAAGCAATTGGATAATAATATATGTATAACATACATTTTACTCCCTTGTCTATAAAATCATGCACAAAAATTCAATTAATAAAAAAATTTCAAATTTTCTAAGAATATTTTTTAAAATTTTTATCACAATTAAACGTCATTTTCCTCATCTTCAACCTTTAGTCGGGTCAATCCAACCTCGTTCAAACCCGATTTCATTAATCAACCATCTCCCAATATATACACAAAAAATTTAAAACATCAAGTCAGAGACAAAAATGACTCTTACACTAATCGTTAGAAAATCTATAAACGATATTAGATATCTCTAAATATTTTATATAAAATATAAATATACTCATAAATATTAAAACATAAAAATTAAAATAAAAGTAGAATAAAAATTTAACCTCCAACTATTGAAGTTTATTTTATATGTATCGGTTCTTCTATGCTATTAACAATTCACTTAAATAATGTATGCTTTTACGAATTGCTGAGCATAGAGACATCTTCACAACTAACTTCTATATATATATATAGACATGCATATGCACATTTTCCCATTAAATATATTGCATTCATATATTTTATGATTATTTGAAATGAAATATTACCATCTTCAATAAATGGAAGAAACTTAAGCATAATTTGTGTTAATCATGTAAATTTTGGTTACATCATAATCATCATTAATAATATATTTAATTAACATAAGGTACATCAATAAATAAGAAAAAAAAACATTTGAGTGTTTTAAAAATTCATATCTTAATTCGCAATGGGAAAAAAAATGAAAAGAAAGAGTACTAAACTTACAAGTGTGTTAAAATAATAAAACAAGACAACTTTAGTTGATTTTTTCCTTTCAAGAAAACAAAAAGAAGAGGAAACTTGGGAAAAAATTGAAAAGAAACTCTAAAGAGAGAGAAAAAAAATGAAGATGAAGGCTTCTGAATTAGAATTGAAAATCGAATATTTTAGAAGAAAATCAATAAGTTTCTCTCTTATTGGGTAATTTTATTAGGTTTCGTTTTATCATCTATTAAAAGGTATATAAGTAAGTGTTTTTACCGAATAAATAGCATAAATTTTTAGAAAGAGTCTTATATCTCTTAAAATTGAAATTGAATTATTTTAACTTAATTTTATTCCTGCCAAACAACTTATTTAAAAAGATTTATAAGCTAAGAAAATTGAAACACTCTAAACAAATAATTGAGGTCCAACAAAGGTTTGCTCCAGAAAAAATTGGGTTCCCCACTCGGCCAGTGGCTATACCCATGCCCCTTTGCTTCTCCAGCACTTGGCTGCAAAATTTAACATCCTTCACTTGAGAGTCAAGAGTTAGCGACCGTAGGCCAATCCTTGGGCTGGAATAATAAGAAGCGGGGGCGCCAACACTTCCATGGGCTTGGCTCCAACTCACCCAAATTAAGATTTAGCCATCTTGAAATTTTTACTCATCATTTAATCCCAAGACATCAATTTCTTATTTTCCATAACCTATTAGTTCATGCAAACCAGTTTATTAATGAAGTAAAAGTACGACTACATTTCCAATACCTTTTAATAAATTCTGTGACTTAACCCAGGACCTCTCTGTCCTGGACCTCGTACTCTGTCTTTTCTCTTTATATGTGGAGGAGAAAAAAGGGGATTGACCATCTTGAAATAAAGCTGAGTCAACATTCTTCCTGCATCTAATAGAATTGCAATAAAGTTTTAGAGAGGTACAAATCTCTAAGCTGAACTTTATATGATGTTGGTAAGCTTTATTTATGGCACCAATGAAAGGTAGATTTTGGGGTGGGCGCACTAACCAAATTAGAAACTGGACCATCTAAAATTGAAGATGACCAAGTTAATCTGACGATCAATGTTGGAGATCGGTATAGAAAGCTGTTTAGATTTTAATTTGTAGATTTATAACATTCAAAGTTATTTTAATGAAAAAAAAAACTAAACTGTAAAAAAAAAAGGGAAGAAGAGCTTTCGCTTGATATAAGTGGTGCGAACGAAGAAAGTCATACATTAGTAATTTTAATAACGACTTAAATAAAAACTTTCATATATTTAATAATTATTTTGTTGCTTTTTAAAGTTAAGTATGTAAAACATAATTATACTAATAATTTAATCACATTAATTTTACAGTGGCAAAATAGTTAATATATATTACCAATATATTTTTCTAATGAATAAAATCTAAACATGATGGAGGAGTTGAATGTAGGTCTGATGAATGCATAAACTTCTTTAGCATGAAAAAAGTCAGAAACATTTGATTTTGACATGTCTCGTCAAAATTGAGGTAGCGAACAACATAATAAAACAAGTTAGCATATAATATCATGACTCTGAACATAAAGTCATAAGTTGTGCACCTAATCCTAGGAAGTAGACAAGATTAAAATTTTATAAACATTAAATAAAAAGTTTATGCTGTCCAATCAACATCCCTGGTTAACTTACTAGTCACCTTCATGATATAATACCATTTTCAAGATGATTGTGCTACATTTGTTCTTTTCTCGACTTCATCTAGGGCTTACCATATATATCTTTTCCCATGCCTTTTATTAATTGAACAAACGTATCAGATGATTTAAGCAATTCAAATCGTCCAAATCTATATGTAATCTAAAAGTCATACAAATCGAATTTCAATGGCAGTATTATATGAAGATATTATCGAATTAGGTAAAATCTTATTTTAAGTATACATATCATAAGCTTCCAAACCTGAAGGGAATCGGCACCTTTTTTTTTTCCTCCATATTTAAATCTCGATTAACGTATATCACCAGGCTATCATTTTTGGATGTTTAATATTTTATTCTTACAAAGAAATGAGAGTGTTTACAGATGAGCATGCTTACAATAGCTACAAACAAACTGCAAATTTTATAGCCTAAACAACTAGTACGAGACCGAGTATATAATATTAATTGCAGGTGACTTCTGCTGCTTCTTCGATCCGGGGCTTTTTAGATTATGGAGAAACTGTTGGTAAATGGTGGAGAGTGGAAATTGGATCATTGTCGGGTAATAGCATTCTAGTGTTTAGCAGCGTGAATATGGTGAGACCAAGCGAGACTAGAACGGAGAGAGCTAAAAGTAGAAGCATAAGGAGGTGTGCGATGCTGCCTTTTACTTCTTCTGCATATTCGGTTGAAGCTAGCGCCAGTATGGTCAAGGGAAATGAGTAAGCCCACCAGGCAACATTGAATCTCCTCATCGATCTCCTGAAAAGAGCTGGCCGGCAAACCTATTCAACACCACAAAAACTCAATATATAATAGGACGAAGTCAAGAAAATTTAATTTTTTAGGCTGAAATTAAATTGTGCACATAATTTTTTTAAGGAGTCAAAGTACAATTTTACTTTTATTAATTTAAATTTTATAGACTTTAAAGGGACCTAAATAAAAAATTTCCCATATTTAGGCACGAACCCTCCGGCTATCCCCCTGTATATAATATATGTATAAAGCTATTGCATTAGTTCTATAAACCTATTCAATACTATACCATTCCGAGTCTGAGTACTGATCAAACCGGGACGAAAACGGTCAAGATTAAAATAATATAAAGGGTCCTGGAAGGACCACCGGTGATGCAAGGATGAAAAGTGGCATACCTTAAACAATTTGCAGTTCTTTTCATTGAATATGCCAAAACAAATAAAAATGGCCTTGGGGACCAAATATACTTTAGTCCCGTATGAACCATGAAATGACTTAAAAAAATTTCCGATTTATAGTACCACTTAAGTCTACGATGCTAACTAGCACATTACTGCATGACAGTATCTTGATATGCAGTATTTTCCGATTTATATACATTACCAGAGAGATGAAGAGGAAAAGGGATAGAAAGAAAAGCATCTTGGATGCGGTATCAAAAGCACCAGTTATGGATTCCCAAGCCAAGCTTGCCACGCTCGGTGCAGCAAAGAACAAGAAGAAAACCGGCCTAAGCATCGCTGGAATCCGATCACTGCCTGAAAACCGCTGGTAGAGAGTCACCAAAAGCACTAAATAATGCACCATCCCCAGTGAAAACAAGCAAACGGCGCTTTCTTTCCACCCCATACTTGCTGCAGCTAGCGCTCCCACCAGATTCCCGATAACTGATATTTGGCTCGTTGGATTTGCCACCGTTGACAGAAACTTCTTCCCTTTGGTAAACCATTGCCCATAAATTTTCACATCGAGTGCCACAACGGGGACCGCAAAGAACCACCAGAGTACGTAATAGGAGGTTGTCTTTGGTGTGGCAAATGGAGCTGATTGGAGTAAAAGGAGCCAGGAAATCCATGGAGCGAAAAGGTAGTTAACCCCTACATGGTGCAAGAACTCTGCTTTGACCATCTTAAAGTAAAACAAGCATCTCAAGATGTAAAGAAGAGAAAGCAAAATTAGGATAAAGAGAGCGAAAGACCACAATACAAGTAAAGCAGTGGGGTGGAACTTGTGGACCAAATGCCTTAGAGTGCTTTTGTCATGGGTTGGTCCGATCAGAGTCTTCCATAATAAAGCCTGGCCGCCTAGAGAAAGGCTTATCCTAAAATAACCTGCATGAAATTTGGTTAAGATGGAGCTTAATGAACGCTTAATCCCGTCGGTAAACCTGCTGCTCTGAGGTCTGTTGACCTCGGGTTGGGATCTTTGGCTGGCCATTGATCGGATCATGAACTCGAAGAATTTGAGCCGAAATCTGGTTCACGCTATGGCTCGCCTCTTATAGAGCTATGTAGAGATCGGAGATAAGGAGTCAGACAAATTGAGACATTAAAAAAATACGGATGGATGAATATTGAATTGCATGTTGAGTAGACATTACCTTGGAAATTCAGGATATTTTAATAAAATTATATAGGGAAGGTAATATCCCCAGCAAGATGCATTGCGTGCAAATGGATACACCCCGCAGACCTATTACTGAGAAATTACGAAAAAAAGGGAGGCATTTTCGTAAGCTGTCTCGACTCATGACGGCTGACGATAAGGGTAATAAAATGCAGACTTCAAATTTGTATTTCCTGTGGAAGACATGAGATCACCAAAAGCGATAAAATGTGATTGGTGTGAATAAGCCAATAAGCCAGTTTTTCTTATTCATATTGCATGTTCCATCGTCACGTTTTGAACGTTGAACATCCATATAATTAATAACAAACTCGGTTTTTTCTTCATAGAATAGCACTGAAAGATCCAGGGAGCCGCGCTGAGCTGAGACACTAGCAAACAAGGAGTCTACGCTACCCTAGGTTTAGCACTCCCAAGAATTGGTTCAGGACCAACGATTGTTTTCATTGGAATCATGTTGCCGCCGACTCACGCAGGTCTGACGGCAGTCAGCCCAAACACTTTCAGGCCATTAATCCAATCGAATCATGGCTTGCCAATGGGCTTTTATGGTGACGTTGAACACCTTATTTAAACTATAGCAGTTGCAAACCCAAAAAACCTTGGCTGGCTTTTAATTTGCTGTTCCTATCTTTCATTTTCTTTATTTTTTCTGCCTTGATAAGGAACAAAATGGTCAAAATATGTGGCTAATCACTATAGGTTGACAAGATTTTAAATTTTAGTCTAAAAAATAAATCATTTCACATTTTTATTTAAAAAAAAATTGAATTATTGATGAGATTTTTAAATTGGAAGTTTTAACCTACATAAATTTTTTTGGCAAATGTGAACACAGAATTCATGGAAAGGTTTAATTAAGGTTAAAATGGAGAAAAGAACAATGTACAAAACAACTAGAAATCGTGTAAATAGACATTCAAGTATAAAGCCCTAAATAAAAATAAGAAAAATTTGGAATTTTGAACCAAAGTCTTTCGCAAGTTGTACGGATAAATAGGATTGGGACGTCTTGAAAATGAAGTCTCAGAAAGAGAGTTCCGTGGAAAGGCTGCTAAGCTATGAAAGGAAGGTGTTGAGGTTGAGGTTGAGGTTGAGGTTCTTCACACGGACGGACAAGACAACTCTATTCTTTGCTACAGTTGTTGGGGGAAATTTCCTCAACTTAAAAGAATGGAGGGGGAATTGACAGCTTGAACTAACCAACCCCTTTCACAATCAATGTGACTTCCACTGTTTTCTAAATCTTGGTTTAATAACAAGCGACAAAATTTTGATTTTGACATATATGGATCAGTTGCAAGAACAGACAAGCTTGGAATTATCAGTTTTCGAGATATATCTATTCTACCAAATCTAAACATATCGACGGCTTCATTGGATTAAAATTTTCTTTCTTGTGAAGTTAATCTCTAGGCGGATCAATTATAAATTTAACGTTAACATCCTTTGCCTGTCATCTTCTATGATTTCAAATCATACTTATATGCTAGCTGTTCTCCATATCATACATCAGATTATTAGCTGTTTTCCGCATATACATACTAATATTTTTTTAAAAGCCCTCAATGTTTCTTTTCTGTTCTTTAAAAGAAAAAAACCCCAATATTTTTTTCCCTTGAAAGAAAAACATCTTGTTATAAAAACAATCAAGCACAAAGAGAAAAGTCAAACGAGAGGAAAGAACTAATTTAAATCCAAGTCGAGAGACTTATCCATACACTCGATCTTAAATTCTTGTCCTTCAACGCCCGTCACAATAAAGACATTCAAATTAAGAAAAGGGATAAAGAACTCTAAAAGTAAATCCCAAATGGAAAAGCTTGTAAATTAGAGAGTAGCTCGAGCCACAGTGTGTGTCACCTTATTATTGTCTTTTCTCGTCCAAGAAAAAACCAAGTTACAAAATGGAGCTTTAAGCTCCTTACAGTCGGCAAACTGCCAATCCGAACTCAGCGATATTCAAACTACGAGTCAAAGCATTAAAAACAGCAAGCGATCCAATTCAATGATAACTAAATCCATACCTTCTTGCTGAAGCCACAAAAGAACTTTTTTAACTGCAACAACTTCAGCTAGTCGAGGCTCCAAAAGGACTCACCGATAATTGATCTGTCGTATTCTTATGCGTCAAATTTTTAATCTTTTGTTCTATTCAATTTAGTCCCTGTTCCGATATTTAATTTTCAACCAAAGCATTTCAACTCAATAATCATTACTAACTTATCTCAACATTATCTAATGCAAAATGTTATGAATATACACTAATCAGATTGATCTCGAATAATAGAGATACAAATCAAAAACTCGTGTCATTTCATTAACTCTAGTCTTTCCCATTCCTCTAACAACATATTCTGAAACTCTACATCCATGGACAGAGGCAACCAAACATGGAGAAAACAATAATTGACAAGGATAAGTCGTAAACAAAGAAAACAAAAGATGTGGGGCACGACAAAAAGAAAATCCCAATGTTTTAAATCTAATGAGAACCCTAAATTTCATTGGAAAGATTAAGGAATTAATATCGTATTGATGATGTTATTTAATAGGCAAGGATGATAAGTTTTTATCAAAATATGGGGATACGGCATGTAATTTGTTAAATTTTAAGATTTAATTTTTGTATTTAAAAAAAATGAATATTAATTTTTTTGTTTTTCAAAACCACAAACTTAGAAGGTTTATTTTTCATCCATCAAAGAGCTAAGGACAAACCTAGATTTTGATATCTTTGAATAAATTGCACAATACTTTAAATCTTTGAATAAACTTTTTTTGGTATTTGAATTTATTCAAAGATAGAGACTGAATTTTAAATTTATGTAAAAAATTAAGACTTGTCACATTTTTTAATCTTAACAACCTAAAGATAGAGAAGATATATATTTGGAATGAATGATTTGGAGGCCATAAATATGTGATAAGTGGGCAGGCAGTAAAAGGTAGGTGAGCTCAAAACGCATTTCCATTTATCATATCACCAATATCCTTCACATAAATTGTACAAAATCACCATTACTTTATCTTGGGAATTGTTAGGCCGTCAATTGATTTGGTACCTTGTACTTGTCCTTACGTATACCGAGAAATCGCTTTCTAACTTTGAAAATAAGAAAAAAGATGCATTTGTTGCAGCCAGTCAGTCTACATTCCTAAGATTAGTGGCAAACGTCAAAGCACAAGTTGCTAAAGCATCAATGTTAATGCAAGTGGAAAATTTGAATTGTTATTCTCACAAACTGTCAGCGACTTGGACACCTACATTATTAACTTATCCAAAAATCCCATAGATTGTTCACTTTCATCATATACTTATCATGTTCTTTTTTTTCTCTCCAAATTGATAAAGAGGTAGTAATTTGAGACAAAAAGTTATCAATGCTGACATGCTCACTTTATATCTACTAGACCAACTGTGAGAGTACTGTGAACCAATTGAATTATATTAAAATGTGTAGTGGAGGTGATGGAGAACCCTAAGAGATCTCGCCCATAACTTAAACCTTTTCTCTTTTTCGGCCTAGAAATGCAAATGGAAATGTTGTGTGTATTGATTCGAAAAGTCTATGATATGCTTCTCACTAAAAAGTAGCAAAATTTTCTTAGATTCCTTGGCAGACTTGGAACTTTAGCCATATTCAATATGACATTCAATGGGCAATCCAAATTTTCAATGGTAAAACCTTTTGGACTAGGTTTACCTGGACAGCATCTATCTACCACAATCTTTTAAGTTCTTCTAGGATGGAAAATGACCGGTATGAGGGGCAAGAACCAGAAGCAATTCAGCCGCTATATTTTTTATCTCAACATGCTTAAAACAAATAGAATCAAAAATAGTTTGTGATGCAATATCTCCAACAACCACAAAAACACCCCAAGCTTCCTCTCAACATTCTCATGGCTTTTAAACAATCAAATTCAATAATGATATCTTGCTAACCTAACCTAATTGCAAGAGTTTTTAGCCACAAATGTGTTTAATGATCATGCTTGTGCATTAATACCATCAATAATGTCGTCATTACTATGTCTCACAACAGCCACAAGTCCCATCATATTAAAATCTTCAATAAATGAAGAGTTACAGTTAATGTTGATGACATTAGGTGGAGGGAGAAACCATTGTGTAGAGTTGAATTTCTTTTGATATATTCAGAAAATTTCACAATATCTCTTACTATCTCCTGTATTTGGTGGGAGATAAATGCGATGAAGCATTGAGGGAAAACCCAAGAGATTCTTTTAATTTATTGTTGCACAGTGCAAGTTTGTAATGTAAATATCATTATTATAGATGTAAATAATTGTCTTTGTAGAATGTGGGGTAGAAGACAAAATTGAAAATGTATGGCTACACTATAAGTACTTTGTATCATGTTTTCTTTTCGATTTCGTATACAAATTCAATTATTAAAAATAATAAAACGGGTAACTCAACATCTAAGATGTACATCATCTTTTATGTAATAAATAAATTAAATTTCTCAAATAAGAGATGAGAGAGCATTTACCATACGTATATACAATTGTTTTATACATAGTCTTTTAATCTAATTAAACACTTGCTGTAGTTGTTGAATTGCTGCGTAGTGTTGGCAAACCTGAAATAGGATCGGAATTGTGGGGTAAGACCAATATGTGGGTGTTGAGCAGAGTGAAAATGATCAAACCAACGGAGACGATGACAGAAGATGTTAAAAGAAGAAGCATTAGGAGATTTGCAACGTCGCTTTTCACTTCTTCTGCATATTCCATTGACGCCAGAGCCAGCACTGACAAGGGAAACGAGAAAGCCCACCACGCCACATTGAACCTTCTCATTGATCTCTTAAACAGTGTCGGCCTCAAAACCTGTCCCAGTGCCACTATTACTATTAGACAAAACAAAACCATGTTTTAAAGCTTCAAGCTGTGCCATTATCTTAATGACTTAATTGACTGTAACTTTTAGCATATATTAATTAATTACCAGTGACATGAAGAGGAAGAGCGAGAGAAAGAAGAGCATTTTTGAAGCAGTATCAAAAGAACCAGCAATAGATTGCCAAGCCAAGCTCGCCATGCTTGGTGCTGCGAAGTACAAGAACAAAGCCGGCCTTAACATCGTTGGAAGGAGGTCAGTGCCTGAAAAACGCTGGTATAGCGTCACGAAAAGCACCAAATAATGCACCATCCCTAGTGAGAAAAAGCAAATGGCACTCTCATTCCACCCCATATTTGCCGCCGCTTGAGCACCGACCAGGTTCGCTATAACTGACAAATGACTCGTCGGATTTGCAATCGCTGACAAAATCTTTTTGCCCTTAGTAAACCATTGGCCATAGATTTTAACGTCGAGCACCACGATAGGAACCACAAAAACCAACCAGAGAACTACGTATGAGTAGGGATTGTTGAAGCAAAATAAGGGTGCTGATTGAAGCAAAAGAAGCCAAGAAATGGATGGAGCAAATAGGTAGTTGACCCCTACATGGTGCAAGAACTCGTCTTTCACCATCTTGAAGTAAAATAAACACCTCAAAAGGTAAAGAATGGAAAGCAAAACAAGGGTAACGAGTGCGAAAGACCAGAGTAGAGTAAAAGCTCTGGGATGAAACGTATGGAGGGCTAGTCTAAAAGTGCCTTTATTATCGGTTGGCCCTATTAACGTCTTCCATAATAAAGCTTGGCCACCCAAAGATAGGCTTACCCTAAAATAGCCAGCATGGAATTTGGTTAAGACGGTGGTGAATGATTCCTTGATACGCCGAGCAACAATGGTTGAGAGGCTGCTACATTGAATTTGATGGGTAGAATCGATGCTGCTGGTGTGGGATACAGTACTGTCTACTACGAGCTGAAGCACGGTTTGAGATGTTACGATGGCCATTAGCATAAAATGTAGGTGAGTAAACTTTGTTTTCTGATGAACTATTAGTTTGAAGAGATTTTTCTTGGTTACATGGTGATTTATAGGGGTTGAGCAAAGGCCAAGTACACAGTAAAGCATTAAAAATTTTGGGAAATATACTAAGTACTGCCTTGACTATAATTAGGGGATATATATGCAAACTGTTGCAGGTCAAACAGCACAACTGTAATTAGGGGACATCAAAGTGCAAATTGCTAATTAAAGCAAAGCGGTCAAATTTGGATTGCAGTACTAACACTTTTTTTTCCCCTCAGAAAATGACAAGGGAAGATGCGTTTATCACTTATCAAAAATTTCTGTTAAATGGACCCTTTTTCTCCATTTCCGTCTTGAATATTTTTAATATATACCATGAATGTACTGTCCACTTGACACTAGGAATTCATGTTCATTACCAAAACGACTTTAACTGTAATGTCCATTTTATATATTCACCCGCTTGTTAAAATCTTAATCTTGGAGTCGAGATAGAGACGGATTTAGGGCCGGAATAAGAAAATCTTTTTAGGGTCGGAATTCAATTGTATATTTTTATAAAAATGTCAATTGTATATTTTTACTTTTATAATCTATATCTTTATCATTTTAATTGAAAATTTTTATAATTTTTGGAGGGATTAAAGTGTAATTTGTTATTATTAATTTAAAATTTTATAAATTATAAAAAAATTAAAATTAAAATTTACTATTTTAGAGGATACATGTGCTGGTTCTCTACTAAGCTCCGCAACTGGACGGAACCTATATAATTTGTAAGAAATGAAGTCATTTGGTTTAAAAGAGCCACGGATTTAGGGTTTGGAGAATATAATAATTTAGGTTAACAACATATTCTCTTAATACTTGAGCCCGCCATGCAAGAGCGAACCTACCATTAGAAGCCCAATTTATTGAAATAAAACCCCGGAGACGAATGAAATATTGTTCCAACAGTGTAGGCCCATGGGATACTGGATTTTGCTTTTCGGAGTGGAGTAAATGTTGGGTGTCCCCACCGTTCCTTGAGAATATCAACTTGTAAAAAAAATATAAAGTGTTGGGTTTTTTAAACTTAAAAGGAACCATCGTAACAAATAGCAAGTAACAGTATCGGCTTTTCTTAAAGAAGAAAAGACCTTTGGGGGAAATGAGAGAAAAAAAAAAAAAAAGAAGTTTCTTTTGTGAGGCATCTGTGGTTAAGAGGCAAGCGGTTTTAGGTTTGTGTCACAAGGTTAAAGTAGTAGGCACGTGATAAGGAGTTTTGTAACCTCCCTCTGAGACAAATATGTCATGCAATGCCTATTTACTCAAATAATAATATGCTTAAAGGGCAAAAACCTAATGCCCTATACATTTCGACCCTATAAATCCTCTCAATCATGTCCATCACATGCAAAAGCCCAGTGGGTCCACTCTAACCCCATTCCCTCCCAACCCCATTGTTTTGAACCCACTCTAACGCTATGTTTGATGGATAATTAGTAAAAGAAAAGAAAGAAAAAAGAAAAAGGGTTTTTAAAAGAAATGAAATAAGGCATCTTTTCCCTTATTTAAAATGTTTGATAAAAAGGAAAGGAAAGGAAATAAATGTTGGTCTTTATAGTTTGGGTAAAAAGAGAAAAGAAAACTATGCATTTTAATGAATATTATTTTAAAAATATAGGAAACAACAAAAAATCCAGTACTAGTTAATTGCAAGGTTGAAAGACAAAACTCTCATCACGGTTATACTTAAATTGGCATGAAATGCTCACTTGTACTGAACTTGGAGGGAAAGAAATAAGAAATTGTTTAGAAATCCAAGGAAAACAGAATTAGAGTTGCTTGTCTTACATATACTGTAAATATTACTCTTTGTATAGCTTGAGATATTAAGAGTTAGGAATTAAACGTTTACAGATGATGTATTCTTTTTCTCCATACATTCTGCCTTTTCTGGTTTAATGAAATTAAAGCTTATAAAAAGAACAACAAAAAATAAGTAGAACAATTTTGCTATAATTTTCAATGCCAACTACGTGAAGTATATGAGTTTACAAAAGCAATAGTTATTTTGATGAATATGAAAGGGTAATATTGATATTCAGATTTGACTTTTTTTTATTTTTGAAGTTTAATTTCCTCTCTTTTTCTATGATTTGCAGTTATGGAAAAGTTGAATGGTATTTATATATATATATATATATATAAAAGCATCCCATTTTCTTTTAATTTAACTAAAATGTTATTGAAATAAAAGGAGGTTTCCTATTTTTCCTGCTTAATTCCCTCAATTTAAACATAGCGTAAACGTTCGAAAATCTTACAAATCCCGATGTCAAAAATTGTAGAATTGTACGTAGATGAATGTGAAAGCAAATTTCAAGTTTTACCTAACCATGTTAGACGAAAGGGTTTTAAAAAATATACGTATTTTCAAAGGTCTTGAAACCAGAACGACGTTGTATGATATAACAAAGAGTAGTGGGTGGATAAAGGCTATGACTCTATATACCTATATCTCCCCACCCACTGCACTTTAAAAACCTTCACCTAAATTGTACGCAGTGTCTCCTCTGGCCCTCCTTTGTGGTTGAGCTGGGCGGCATTGGTTAAGGCTAGGTAGGGTGGGGCTCAGCTCTGCCTGTGTGCGTGTGTGAGTTGGAGACGGACCCCTACATGTACCCTGAATAGGAGAGTTTAGTAGCCGGCTTGGGGTCCCCGGTTCACTCCTTTGCAGGTAGTTTCTAAAGGCATTCTTCGGCTACTACTACTACTATCTTTTATGCCCATCTTTTCATTAATCCCTCTTTGAATTTGTATCTATATATGCAAAATCGCGTGAACCTTTTTAGGACTGAATGACAAAGAATCATGTAGAAAACGTTATATTGAAAAAAACATATATAATGATGCCATATCTCTTTAAAGTATACAAAAACAGTGATAAATTGACACTTGATGACACAGAGATTCACTTATAGAAGTTTTTTATTCCATTTTTAATGATGTTATAAATAATTAGTCTGTCCATTAAAAGGACATTTGATAAGAGAAGTTTTTTACCTTAATGTCAATAATATTATAAATAATTATTTTGTTCACAATGAAGTAAAAATTAAAATTTAGTAATTGATTTGAGGATGGTTGTTTATTATATCATTTTAAACTGTTTTTGTATTTTTTTTACGACGGATAGGATAATAATCCTACTTATTATTATGGCAAAGGTAATGCAATTTTAATTTGCAAGATATGGTGGCTAGGCCAGACCTCTCACATGGATTGGAGAACGTGTAATGAAGAGAGATTAAAGGTTCAGGAGAAACAAAAGCAGCCAGGGCCTGCACTAAATCACCTGAATGCAGAAACAAACCCCACAATTGGCTTTTCAATAAAGGGAACCTAAGGGTTTCAAACTTTCAAACAGTCTTAATATGCAGCTCTTTTCATATATTCCCTTCCCTTGAATCTTCATTGGAAATTAAAACTGTGAAAGGTTTCGTATGTATTACTATATATTCTTGTTCATAAAAGGCTCACTGAACTCGTCCCCAAAAAACAATTTTTGATTCGATGAAATTTTTTTTCCCATCTACTTAACGACACAGTTGGCAGGCATCATCTGGCCATTGATGGAAAGTCTATAGTTTGACGTGACTTCACACAACCCCTTGTAAATTACCCTGTTTTCTTTTTTTTTTTTTTTAAATTTGATTTCCAGGGTCAAGGAAATGTTCAAACCTCACACAGAAATCTAGTGGAATTAGGGTTATTATAGTTCTATTTTGATGACTGATATAATAGGTCTTTGGTAGGTCATATGGTTCAATCTTTTGTACAACAAAAATTTTGGCTTTGATGAACAGTACAACACTTTTGTCTTTCTCTTTTTAAAGGACGGAAAGCTAATGATTAGTAACGAGAGTTTAAAAAAAGAAAAAAGAGCATATAGAAAAAAAACTACAAATAAATTATAGTCATTCGCTAAATGGATGGCTAAGCTTGTTAGCTTTGTCGAGTTCATGATGAAATGAGATGACTAGTTCCAAACCCATGAGAGGGGAAAAAAAAGGAATCGTAATGAAACATCACTTTAAGTCATCTAATCTTAGATCTGTCATTAAAATATCTCTAAAAAATTATGCCGAAAGTAATTGTGTTTATGACCCCTAAACGTGCAATTTCACCGCATCCATCTAACATTAGATGCACAAGTTCGTATTATTGAAAAAAGTCGACAAGTTCCAACTCGGGACAATTGCACCTTAATGTAATAATGTCAAATTACAAATAAATAAAGTGTTGGAGGGGGGAAACGCTTGGCCCTGAGAGGGTCAACCAACCAGGAGAAAGCAAAGCAAAGCAAAGCGCAGGGCTCGAGAGGCAAAGACACAGACACAATTATTGAGACCCTCACACATCATTCAATCTTCCAATTAAAACCCATCTCTCTTTTTTGTTTTTATCTTTTTGTTGGTCGCTCTCTCTCTCTCTCTCTCTTTCTCGGCATCCCCTTTTTATCTTTATGTCATATATCCCCATTTTGGCATTGAGTTCACTTTAACGACGGATGGTTTACTCAAATTCTACAGCCGTTTAACTTTCACTCAATTTGAGGAAAATGGGTGTTGATCATTATCTGCAACTCAAATTTTGATGCTCTATTATTCTTCCCACTATCTCTGCCTTTTATCAAATCAAAATCTCGGTGTTGGTTTAAATTAAAAAGATGTGTGGAATACTTAAGTTATAAAATAAAAAATAAAAAAATCTAAAGGTCATCTTCCTCTAATTTGAATCCATAAATATTTGGTATACTAAAATATAATCATGAAAGATAAGTTTGATTGACAAGACTCAAATTAGGGAAAACGTTCAAGATCCGACAGGGCCTTTTTCTTTTTTGTTTTTTCATCAGGCTTTTCCATATTTTTAATTTACACCATACGCATTTATGTGAATAAAGAAAATTACCTCTTTATGGTATAACATTTTATTGAAAATTTAATTTTAATAATATAAAAAAAGAAATCGCAATCTAGCAAGAAAGGTGAGAGAAGAAAGGATGGTAAGAAGTGTTGCTTTGGAACCTAATGCAATACAAGTTGCAGATAAAAAAGTTTTACTTTAATGGCTCAATGACGTCCAAAGCACTTTTTTTGGAACAATGAGTTAAAATCATTAATTACCCAACTCTTAATCCTATTAGAGAATTACATTACAACTTCCGGGGGTAAGCATGATGTAATAACCAAGTCTTAAATTTTCTTTAATTAAACATATATAAAACCATCAAATCCCCCACCATGCAATGCAACAAGAAATAACCTAATTTCCCAACTATTTTAGTGATGTGAGTGTTCCATCATAGCTTTATTTAGAACAAAATTAGTAAATTACATGCAAGATAAGAAAAAAAAAATGTCGAAAACAAAGCATATTTAAAGAGGAACAAAAAAATGCTAGCTAGGTTCCTCAAAATTTGCATGAGCATGGTGCTTACATAAAACCAGACAGACCTTTTCCTTTTGCAAGACAAAGACTCATTTAATTCCAAAAGAAGGAAGAAAAAAGAAGGTAGCTTTCATCGTACCTCGAAGAAGGATATATAGTAAGTCATAGTAGTGGTTGTTTTCATTCATGTCCAGAAAAAGGCAAATTTTAGGGTCCCTAGTTTTAAAAATCATGAGCAGATCAGCTTCAGCCTTAATATATTTCATCAAAGTTAGGAGCTCCATGTCTGCTACTATATATATTCTAATAAACAATCTAATCGACTATATTAGCATTAGTCAACAGTAAAGGCACAAAAAAAAAAAAAGGGTTCATCGCCTCGGGCCCCTAATTAGTATCGGCATTAAATTTAATTGACCTTTTTTGGGGATTAATTAGTAATAATCATGATTACTTTATCATAGCAAAAGTTTGATTAGGCATGGCAAAGCCTGTTTTGTCCAGCGGCTGTGATTGTAGGGTTGGGACTAACCTAAAGCCGCCGTCCGTCTTGTTAATAATCATAATTATAATTTATTAATTTAAACGTTAATTACTGTCTGATGAGAAAAAAAAAAGATAATTGCAATCAATTCATTTTTTATTGAATTCAGTAAAAGAATGTATCAGAAGTAAAAAGAGAAAACCAAAAAAATTGGTAATAGTTTAATTCCACAAATAAAATTTTATAAATAATATTAATATATTATCACGAATATTTTATTATATTTTTCAGTACTCATTTTCCCCTTAAATATGAGCTCAGTGTAAGATTTATTAATATACATTAATCAATAGTCGAGAGTTCGATCCTTATCTTGAATATGAAATAGTTTTAAAACTCGTGATCAATATCAATTCTTTTAATAAACTTATAAAATACAAAAAATTAATTATTGGGTTGAAAAATAAAGAGAAAATATTAAAATCCAGTAATTAGTGGCCACTAATTTCACGCGGTTTACACGTGATTGTTTGTTTACAGAAGCCTTCTGTTTTTTATGAAAGATTATAAGGTAACTTTTGTCTTTTGGTCTTTGGGTCATGAAGTCGTTTTCTAGTTAGGCTTGATCCTGATTTTCTAAAATTTTCTTATTTATCCTTTAATCTATGTACGTGATAGGTGTACTCACTAATTAAATTTAAAAGCTAGCCCATTTTTTTCACCTCTACTAATATCAACTCATGAATTAGTCAAATATATATTCAGTTAATCAATTTAATTTAAAATTATAATGTAATAATAAATTACGTAACACTGACTATGCGTATGAAGAAAAAATTATTAAATTAGATATATTTATTTGTCAAAATTAAAATTATAAACACTCTCTTGAGGCATTTGTTGAAATTTCTTTGTTAATATGCAAGCAGGGGTGTTGCCTCAATGAAAAAATTGTCTTTTTTAATCCATTAACAAACGGGGAGATACGAATTAAAATTACACTTTAATTTAAAAATATTATAATTCAATTTCCGTCCATAAAAAATTTAAATTTTACTCTTGCAAGGTTTAAACCTTGGTAATTTGTTTTTCAGTAGTTTCTCTTAAAGAGATAATATATATATATATATCTGTTGTTACATTCCTCTCTTTTCCATTCAATCAATCAAATCAAATATGAAGATTGAAAACTTTTAAGTCACATGAAAGATAACCCAAATAATAATGACAATTAAACCAGTTGTGTTATATTATTTTCTTTTTTTAATTATGCATACAGTTACTTTGATATTTCTTACTAATATTCTTAAATAAACATGCTTTTATATTCTTATATTCTTATATTTTTGGCAATTAATATTTTCTTATTATTCATGCATGTAGCCACATTGGTATTTCTTAAGGTAAACATAACATCAAAAGTGTTAACCTATATTTTATTTTTATTATTTTTTTCAATATTCGTTTATATAAAAATAAATTGATTTTGGGGTCAAATGGTAAATGATTACATGAAGAATTTTAAGAAGAATTCGAGGGTTTCACGGAAAATAAAATACCCGCACGGGACATATGCAGACACGGAAATTTTGCATACTAACAAGATCTCATTACAGAACATTTTTTCGCCGTTGGATTCTACATCACTGACAGATGTTATGTGAAAGTAATCCATGTTTTTTTTTTCTTTTCTGCTTTTCTTTTTTAGTTAAGAAATAGATTGCTTGTTATATGAGAAGATTAAAGGGGCAAAAAAGAGAGAGTGAGAAGGGGTGAAAATCAATCTAATTACAAGGACGGTCAGATAAAGTACTAGCGGGTTTTCCGGTGCAAGGACGAATAAGGAAAAGCTGATGCTGTGCCACGTGGGGAGAATAGGGAACGTATGATGGACATGCAACGGCGGAGATTCAAACCTTTAGTTGATTAGATTCATTGAAACTGGAAGTGAACTGTAGACTGTAGAGAAGTGCCCAGAGACATATATTTTCTTGCATTTTTGTGTTTTTTATTTTCTTTTTCTTCTTTTTTTCTTTTCTTCTATATCTCTCTCTTTTCTCACTTGCATTACTCAACAAAAACCAAAGATTTATAGCAAGTTGTTCTTTTTGTTAGAATTTAGACAGAAATAGAGGAGTGGGCAAGTTTTGTAATAAATGAGCTGAGAGTGTAGGAGAGAGCAGGGTGCAGTTCTCATGGCGGCGTTGCAGGGGCTCTAATTCCGTGCCATTATTGCTGGGAATTGAAGGGAGAGAGGAGGGGGTGGGAGTGAGATAAGTCCAGGGAAACCATCGTCGTTTGTTTTTATTACCCTAAAAGTTTCTAACCTCAAAAGTCGAAAAAAAAAAAAAACCCAAAGATCACAAAAGAAATTAAAACAGGCCCTTGTATTAAATTCTAGTTATTGAGGGGGAGGGGAGAGGGGTAGATATAGCAGAAATAGCAAAGATCGGGTCAAAACAAAAAAAAAAAACCCCCTACAAACATTCACAGACTAACAGTGGGCTTTAAAAACTGACCAGAAAAAGCTTCCACAGTTGAAACCCATAAAGACCCCAAGGAAAATCCAACCAGCTCATCACACTAGTGTGATCTGGCGGTGGAGGGTGTGGGGTACTAAATAGGGTGTTTCTGCTATGGATTTTTGGTCAAAATTGAGATTGGTTTCAGCTTTTGGGTGCAACAAATGGCTGGCTTCTTCTATCTAGGTGGACGTGAAGGAGCTGCTTCAAGCAAACAAGAAGGGGAAGATAAAGAAGAGAACCTTTATTTTTACAGAAACGAGGAGATCTACAACAAAGGGTTTGAGATATGGCCTCAGTATTATTACCAACAGCAAAACGTCAACAATTTGTCGTTTGGAGCGGGTCCTAGTCGAAGAACAACCGGCTTTAATCTCTCCGATGAGTCGTCTTCGAGATCAGCAGGGTTCACGGTTATGAGACAAGGAGGTATGAACTGTCAAGATTGTGGTAACCAAGCTAAGAAAGATTGTGCGCATTTGAGATGCCGGACTTGTTGCAAGAGCCGAGGGTTTCAGTGCCAAACTCACGTTAAGAGTACATGGGTTCCTGCTGCTAAAAGGCGAGAGAGGCAGCAACAACTCGCAGCTTTGCAACAAACACAACAGCAGCAGCAACAGCAGCAAAATCAACAACAAGAACACCAACAACTGTTTAGAGGAGACAATCCCAAAAGGCAGAGAGATAATCATGGTTCTCCCTCTCTTGCCTGCACTCGTTTATCCCCCACCACGTCAGGTAAAGTCGTACTAGTTCACAATACAAAGACAAATCCAAAAGACACCCCCCGCCCCAAAAAAAAAAAGCAAGAAAAAAACATCAATGCAAGTTTTTTGGATTCTTTTGAAATGAAACCTTGTAAAGGTCTATGATGGAGAATTTTCAAGAACCGCGTATTTGCAAACATAGACAAAAGTTTAATTTGGTAAGATGTTGAGGAATTCCAATGACTTCCAGCAGTACCTAGTGCCCCAACAAGACCGTATCATTTGCGTGTGAGCAAGTCCACCTCCATAGTCACCCAACCAACTGCTTTTCCTTTTCTTTTTTCTTCTTTTTCCCATTAATTCTGCCACTGTTTGCTGGTAAAACTGACGAATATGTCCCATAAAAATCGGGAAAATTTTTCAAACAAATCTTCTTTTGTTACTTTTCCAGTTTAGTAAGTATGATTATTAATATTATTATCGTTATTATTTTTGTATGCTGTTGAACTTTGAAAATTAGGGTTGGAACTGGGCCAATTCCCTCCCGAAGTTAGTTCTCCAGCAGTGTTCCGCTGTGTTAAAGTAAGCGCTATGGACGACGTAGAGGGGGAGTTTGCATATCAAACGGCTGTAAACATAGCAGGTCACGTATTCAAGGGAATTCTCTACGATCGAGGCCCAGAAAGTCGTTATACTAGTGGAGGTGAAAGCTCTCAGCAACTCAATCTCATCACAACTGCTTCTACTACTGCAGCAGCTGCTACAACGACAACAACAGCTACTTCCAGCAATCCAGGCACAAGTATGATTGACCCTTCCCTTTATCCAGCTCCACTTAATGCTTTCATTGCCGGTACGCAATTCTTCCCACCTCCAAGGTCTTGATTTACAGGCATGTCTCCAATTGTTCCAGTCTCCACACTGATCTCTATAGGAGCTGTTCCCTTTCTTTTAGCAAAAAACTTCCATTTGTCAGAAACGACTCTAGATTGTTGGACTTTAGTTCTCATTTTTATTTGTGGTCCTTTTTTTTTTTTTAAAATTATCTAGTATGTCAAACCTTAATTAACACCCACCGAAGAGCATTGTAATTGAAATGAGAATTTAAACTTTTGAGGATGGATATGAATATTGGGGGAGGGCGTTGGTTGATTTTTGTTTTCGAATTTCAATTCAGAATTCCAGTGCTTTTGTTATTCTTCCCATCGATGATTATCCCTTTGTTTTTCGATTTGAGCGCACTTAATGTAGCATGTGGATGTGCGCTTTTTTGGGTGTGAATTATTTTTTTGTTTCTTAGTGTATATTTGGAATTTGGTTGGTTTTGAACTCGAAGCCGCTTTTCCCCATTTATTCGTCTGCGTGCCGGATGGAAATGGGACGAGAAAATTAGGTTTCGTGTTCGGCTAACCAAAGAATTTTAATGCCTCCTTTTTCTTCAATTTTTAAATCTCTCAAAACGTTTACTGGAAAGAGAGAGAGAAAAAAAAAACAAAAAGAAAGGAAGCCGAAGCCCATGAACCAGCTTTACAAGTCTTTCATGCATTGGCAAATCAAAATCCTGGCATTCCATTCCATTCCAAAAAAGCAAAACCATGAAAGATCTCATCCTCCATCGCCCTCTCTTTTTGAAAGAGAATGTACGTATTTTTATACGTATTAATATATCAACTTCTATGGGGCACATTTTTATCAGCTACTGATTACCCCCTGCAAATTAGAAATGCCGGCACTTGAATAGACCTGCATGGATGTGATCCTCTGCTAGAAGGGAAAACCCTTGCTCATTAGCCAAAATCTTTTAATGCTTCTCTGCAACTTTGTGCATGTGATCACGTTACATTTAGCCTGAGACTGATGTGTTTGCGGCTATCTAGTGAGATGCTTCTGTTTTTCTAGGCTTCTAGAATTATCCCATGGGGGAAGCAAACAGAAAGATTATGAAACTTTCCTAAGTTACTAGTTTCTGGCTCAAAAAATGTGCTCTGATCGTCTTTTTACTTGACGTTGTTGATTGTAAGGGAGGATATTCACGGAGGTTGTCATCATCCCAATGATATTGGAAGTTGGAACTTTAATGAATCGTTTTGTTACCATGGAAAATCTTTGATTCAAAGAGTAATTCTAATGGAGGGTATAAGAATTCACCACCATGACCAATATTTTCTAGATGGTGATGAATCTTCATGATCTTGAAATGGCGGTGAATAGGGAAACCAATCTTAATTGTTGTACTGATAGAGGGGTGTAGGAATTGTTTTGGAGAGATGCTTCGAGTCTTTGATGCATACGTAGTTAAGTTAGTATTTGTTTAAATAGGTTCTGTAGATAGCAAAGAATACTGTCGCTGCATGAAGTCCATGCATCTAAAACTTTATAGAAATGCGTCAGGTTTTAAGATTATCATAATACCTTTACCGTAATTTATCGGCATTACCTTACTAAAATTGCACTTTTCGATTTCCTAAGTCAAAGATTGTTTTTAGCAATACTAGGAACAATACAAATGTCTTAATTATATACTAGGTGTACATCCACGTGGATGAAAAGGTTGAAGGATAAAGTTAAGTATTTTGAAAGCACGGTTCTTAGGATCAAATTTTATCATGGGTCATTATTTTTTTGATTTATTTGAAAAAAAACATAAAAAATACTGAGGCCAATTTATTTTAAAATTGATATTCATGACTGTATCTTTACCCTATGAGTTAGGTCATAATGGAAATTTCTGCATGCTAAATTACTGTGCTAAATATTATGAAATGATGGTAGTTCAAATAAAGTACCGGTTAAGATCATCTCAAGAGGCAAAAAAAATATATCATACTTAAGGTTTAGGGACATGCATGGCTGGCTATTTCGAAGCAAGAGTCAAGTTTCTTTCTCGGATTCCTTCCTCCATTCCATCAATGTGAAAATCCCTCATGTTTTTCATACTGAACTAAACAATGATGAATATAATAGAATTATCTTTTTTATTTTATTCAAATAATATAGATTTTAGAAATTTAAACACAAATATATAGAAATTTTATCAGTTAGGGTTTTTTTTAATAAAAAAAAAATTGGCTGTTGTTCTAGAATTTGAAACAATAAGCTTTGAAATGCAAAGGCATATTTGTTTGTTTGATTAAGCACCGAAATGTGAAGACAAAATTATGGCTACAGTATGTGAAGAGACTTGACGAGGGAATTATATTCATAAATCTTCAAAAGAGGGTTTGCATGTGGGAGGTCGATGGGGAAATTATAAAATTTCTAATATTTGATGAATGACAGCAATGCATGTGGGCTTCAGCATGCTTTCTTCTTCGTGATGACACCACTTGTAATTGACAATCGCTATCCTAAATCAGATGCATCCGAAGAATATGGCACCTAATTCTTCAATGAAAAGCAAGACTTTCCTGCGCAGCCCCCACAATACTAGAAAAAAAGGTAAAAGGGAAAGCAGCTAACTACTTATTTCTTATAGGTTGAAATAAATACAATAATTTGGTTTACTGTTTTAATATATTATTTTTTGTTTGTTTTGGGAGGGTTCACGTGTAATTTTTTTTAATGCACCATCTTGAACTTAAATGTGATAGTTTAAACTTTAATTCCAACTTAAAAGTTAATTATTTTATATATTAAGCTTGATAATACCATTCTCAATCAATCCTAGTTTAGGTAACCGGTAAGTAAGATGAGTTGATGATGTGGGTGAGTATAAATCACACGATCTGGGACAAGATTTAAATCAGAAAAGATGGTTTATTTGGTTTCAACATTGATGGAGACTGTTGAGACAGAAGATCTCAGCTTGGCCATACTTGAGAGTAAAGGAAAGGACCGATTTAGCTGACCAATGCTAACCGAGTTTGGCGTAATCATTAACCATCGAGAGGAGACACTGTTGCTACGTTTCTTTTCCGAAACTTGCCCAAGTTATTGAATTGACAGCTGACACTTGAAAAAGAGTGTTGGTCCCGATTTGAGGTCTCCCGTAACAAATGGTGCTAGGGTTTCCAGTATCCTACAATAGGCTGTTATAGGGTTGTGAATTTAAGGTTTTGGGAATAAGGACATATCGTCAACAGCGGCTTGTGAATCCACTTGTAGTAGCCTCTCGTGATATTGGCTGTGTTTGCTGGTCTGCTGCAAATTTTTGTGGTCCAAAAACTCGGTTTTGTTTCATCAGAAATTCAGAATGGATCGTTGTGATTTCCATGCCTAAACAGATTGTTGGGCTGCTGTTTGCTTGTGAAGCTATATAAAGCTCATTATACCTATCGCAGGCTAGAGCGAACTGAAACATTGGCAAAAGGACTTGAGAATTAATGGGAAGCGACATTTTTATTTTTATGCATGAAATTATGGTGCAGATAACCGGAAAGAAAATTAGTGCATGAAATTCACGCAAACCTTGAGACTTTATCTTGCTATTGCTACAGAATTAATGTTTCTTATGCATAAATTGTTTTTTCTTCCCTTTGTCTAATTGTCTTAGTTAAGAATAAGTTGTTGGAGTATACCTGTTATGAGAAACTCCAAATTCCCATGACAAAATTAGCTTGGAAGCTTTAAGACCGATGAACACCAAACATGTCTGTTCTATTTTTTTGTAAAAAAGATTGATGAATAAATTTACTGCAAATCATTCCCTGGCCCTGTTGGGCCCATATTTCAAACATTCAAATGGGTCATAAGAAAAGGGTCCATTCTTTTTTATCCTTTATAAATTGGAGAGTTGCTTTTGTTAATTGGAAAAGCGACAGTTGATCCACAAATGAGATGCCTTTGGGTCCGTCGGGGACGGCATCGTGTAGTCATTTTCAATTTTCCTTGCACTCCACCCAACAAAAAGTGCTAGAAAGCGACGGTGAAATAGAGAGTCAAATTACGGAAGACGAGCAAAAACAGTAAACCAATCATCACCAGCGGTCGTGAGGCGCCTGAGTACCCATCTCCCGCTAGGGATCTAGGGCTGTAATGATCCAAATTTTACTGTTATTGGAAAGTAAATTTTCGGGTCTCCATTTTTGAAAAATAAATTAAAAATATTTACGAAATAAAATGAGTGGTTAATTAGAGTTTAATTAAGTGAATTTAACTTAATTAAGAGTGATTAGAAAAAAAAGATTAAATTGAATGAAGTGAGAAAGTTTAACTATAGATTAAAAGAAAATAAAAAGGACCAAATAGGAAATTATGCCTAATGTATTAATTGAGGCGGCAATGAATGAAAAATCTAAGATTTTTCTTAGATTAATTGATTAATTTATTATTATGATTTTTATTATTAAATTTATATTATATGATGAATAAATTAAATAAAAACAAGTGTATGGCAATGATTTGATACAAATATATAAATAAAAATACATATATTTATAATACATTTATTTAATTATTAATAGATATTTATTATTAAAAATATATATTTATTAATTAAATAATTATATTATAAGGTTTTATGTGATAAATAAATTAAAAGTTGACAAATGTATGGTATATATGGTGACATGTGTAATATTAATATATATACATTTGTAAAATATATGCGTGTTTACTTATTATATAAGTATATTATTAAGTTATTATATATATATATATATATATAGTAAATGAAATAAAAGAAAGAAATGAAACAAAAGAGAAAGAAACAAAATAGCAAACGGAAAAAGAAGGAAGAAAAGGGGAAAGAAAAAGAAAAGGGAGAATTAGGATTTGAAAGCTTCAAACTTTAATAGGTAAGTTAATTTAGTCATTTTTACTTAATTTTGATGTTTTAGAAGCCTTGGAACAAGGTTTTGATGAAATTAAGTGGATATTTTGAAAATTATTAGATTTCTAGATATTGTTCATGATGAATAAAATGATGAATTAAGGGCTAAATTAATAGAAATTCAAGTTAGAAATAAAATAAGGATTGGATTGTAAAGTAAATTATAAGTTTTGAATAGTAAGGACTAAATTGAAAGAATTTTAAAATTATGGATTTATGATGAAATTAAAGAGTTGAAATTAGTTTAAAGTGAAAATTGAATGAAAATATTGAGTTAAATGAGAAGAATAAAAGTTAGTCTCGGTTTAGGGACTAAATTGGAATTTAGGCAAAAGTTGGATAGAAATTGAAATATTCAATATGAAAATTGAATGGTAATGTACTGATGATATTTAATTGACTTCCGTAGCTAGCGTTGTGCCGGAAAATCTCGGCTAGGCAAGGAAAAGACAAAGCCTACGAGGGATAGCTCGGAAATTACCGTTTGTATTTCTATAATTCGAACTTAATACTTAATTGTTGAATTTATTACTTGATAAGTATAATAAGTATTTAAAGGTAAATATTTGAATATGAATAAATATTGATTGGAATTAAAGAGTGAATTTTATTATTAATTATTATATTTTGAAAGAATGTTATGGTAAATAATTAAATTGTGAATTATTGGTATTGTGTTTATTGTGGAATTTGATTATATGTTAATGAAAAGTGAATTGAATTATATTGAATTGTATTAAATTATTAAATTATGTGATTAATTGAAACATATACATATTGATTGAAAATCGAAAATTGGTTAAATACCCTATTAACAGTATCAGGCTAAGTCGGATATAGTTGGCATGCCATAGGATTGAAGTGTTCAGGGATATTTCGACTTTGTGTCGATGAGACACTATAAGTGCCGCCATCATATTCTTGTCCCGCATTTATTCCAAAGAGGTACTCCGTACCATCACATCGCTTTATTAGGATTCGTTCCGGATGAGGCACTCTGTGTACTATCTTTATTATCATTATTCGACACGTATTTCGACTTCGGCTGATGAAACACTATGTGCTATCTTGGTGTGCGGGTTGGATCCTGCGAATCCGTCCTGGTCCGAGTCAAGTTAATAGGGGTAAATAAAGGTACTGAAAATTGACCGCTACTGAATAATCAACTGTTATCGAATCAATGACTGTTACTGAATAATTAACTACTACTGAATAATTGACTAATATTGAATAAACGACCGTTACTGAATAACTGATTATTACTGATGATTGACTGTTACTGAACAATAAAGATCAATTGATTGTTACTGAATATTGGACAGTTACTAAATGTTTAAATGATACTGAATATTGGTTGAATGATAATGAAAAATTGATTGATATTGAACAAACACTGAAATAGTATATATTTCATTAAAATTGATTAATAAGTTAAGACCTTAGTATTATAAAATGAAAACAAATGATTGAACTATTAAGATTATTAGATTGAAATCTCAAAGTTCATTGGTATATGATTTATTATTGATTTAAGTATCGGTTTATAGAGATACCACTGAGTTCATACTCAGCGTGCGGTTTGTTTCCGTGCGCAAGATAAAATAAAGCTAGACCATTGAATCAGCATCTCAGGCCGATCCCAAATCCAATGAGGTAAAGCATGTATATTATTCGTAATGGCATGTACCTAGGATGTCAAAAGTGGTCAATTTGGAATGTAAATGTAAATATTGTTTTAAATGGTAATGGTTGAATATATAATTAATTAAGTCTAGTGTGAAAGCTGCAAATTTAAATATAAAAATAAATAGACTTGGTTAGTATGGTATAATATTGGATTGTTAAGATAAATTGTGGTACCAATGAGGGTACATTGGTTGGATGTTTGTATGAGTTAATTTGGATATGATTTATATGTGTTTAGTCATAGCGATCAAGTTAAAAGATTAGAATTGAATTGGTTGTGGTTCAAGGTCTGCAAGGCTGGTAAACTTGAGACGTAAGGCTCATTTAAAGTCCACACGGCTTGACACACGAGCGTGTGTGTGTCCTGGCCGTGTGAAATTAATTGTTCTTAAGTAAGAAGTCAGAAAGTTACACAGGCCCATGACATGGCCGTGTGACCTAGCAACATGGCCGTGTGACACGGTCGTGTGTGACACACAGGCAGTCCACAAGGGCGTGTGGACACTGTGCATAAGGAAAAATTTGAAATTTTGAGAAAATTCGTAATGATTTTAAATTAGTCCCGAATTGATTTTACTGTTCATATTGGACTTCAAGTGCCCATTAAAGGTACGATACATTAAATTTAGGATAAGCGTTAACAATTATATTAATTAATATCTGTAATTGAACTCTATTGACTTGTAATGCCCCGTAATCCTATTTTGGGGACGGATAAGGGTTAGGGGGTGTTACAAGGAAATTTCCTAAGCTTGTATGACACGTTATAGAAATTTAATTTAAAGGGTAAATTACATTATTAGTTATTAAATTATGGATAAATTTTCGTTTTAATTATTTAATTTAAAAAATAAAATTTAGTCATTGAACTATTCAAAAGTTTTTTTTTAAGTGACTGGGTTGTTAAAATTTATGCTATATTGCTTTGTTTGTTTGCACTACAAGCGCCAATTGGAAGTTCTACTTCCCCTTCTTTTCTACCATTCATTTTTTTTTCATGAGATAGTTTTGAATGTCATGAATCTATGAACTAAAATCAAACTGCCTTTTTCGTCGATCTTCAACATTGACTGTTAGATCAATTTGGATCTAAGGTATATTCCTCCGCTTGTTGAAGGCTATCAATTTACCGTATCGATCGTGAAATCATCGCTTGGTTAAAAACTTAATAGCCAAGTGACTTAAATAAAAACTTTTAAATAGTTCAATGGCCAAATTGTAACTTTTTAAGTAATCAAATGAAAATTTACCCATAGTTTAATGACTAATTATATAGTTTATCTATATTGAAATCACTAATTTTTTGGATAAACTACTAAAATAGTCACTTTGTTTGGCTCAAGTTACATTTTAGTCACTTATATTTGAAATATTACGTTTTAGTCACTTACTTTACCATATTGTAACATTTTAGTTACTGAGCCATTAATTACCATTAACGGTATAACGGTAAGCTGGTGTGTCACGTTAAATCATCGTTTCAAACGAAAATTTTAGGTTAAGTTCTACAATTGGTCCCTATATTTTTTACATTTTGGGCAATTTAATTTTTTTCCTTTTATGTTCTTTTAACTTTTTTTTCCATTCTCTTTTGCTTCTCACTCTGTTTTCCTCCATTCTCTATTTCTTTTAATGTATTTTTTTTTATGTTTCTCATTTGTTAAAACTAGTCCACAAGCTTGTCTCACTCGAAAAAATTAAATTATTCAAAAAAATAAAAGTATAGAGACTTGTTTTAACAAATGGAAAACATAAAAAATTACGTTAAAATAAATAGAGAAAGGAGGAAAACAAAGGGAGAAGTAGAAGAGAATGGAGAAGAAAGGAAAGTTAAAAGAACATAAAAGAAAAAAAAATTAAATTGCTTAAAACGAAAAATATGAGACAGATTGTATGAATTAACCTAAAATTTTTGTTTGAAATGATGATTTAATGTGCCATGTTAGCTTATCGTTACACTTATATCGTTAACGAAAATTAACGACTTAGTGACTAAAATGTTACAACGCAATAACGTGAGTGACTAAAACATAACATTTCAAATATAAGTGACTAAAATATAACCTGAGATAAACAAAAATAATTATTTTAATAGTTTACCCTAATTTTTTTAAATAAATAAGCACTAGTTTTTTTAGCCATTAATTGTGTTAATTAATTTATCATTTGACGAAAATATGTAGAATTAAAATTTTAAACTATGAAATTAAATTGATTGAAATAATTGGAATCATAAAATTGTGATAATGTATAAATAAATATCATACTTTTTTTTTTGGTAATTATTTTGTACAAAAGGTAATAGAAAGTTTTCATTCTACACGCTGAGTTGAGATTTTATAACATGTTTATATTATTTAAATGTAATTTAATAATGCATGTCAAAATTTTAATTTGTTTGTGAAATTAAAATTTTCGACCACAAGTGCACTAAATAATTATCCTTAAAGCAAAAATATTTGGTAAATTCTTTTAATATTTTACAATATCTCTATATGATAGTTGTAACCTCTCTAATCCTGTTTATTGAGTCTAAAAACTACATTGATAGTGTTTCAAATATTTTTCTTATTTATATAATGCATAGAATTACCTATAGTCTTTTTACAACCCTTAAATAGGAAGATATTGTGCTTTAGCGCACTCGAACCTATGTCCTCCTATACTGACAACAATGTCGATGTCAATCGAGTTAAAACTCAATCAACCACTATTTTTTATTTTTTAATTAATCAAAGAGAATCTTAAAATTATATTAATCCATGTTTATCATTATACGTTTATTCGTTGTATATAACCATTTTTTGTTTTTAAACTAATAAAATAATTTAAACTTAAAAAAAAATTAAAATTATGATCCAGCATTTACTGTTTTTTTAATTAATAGAAGATAATCCACCAAATTTTCAGTACATTTATTCTTTATATATAACCATTTTTTTTTTTGGTTTTTAAATTCATAAAAAGACAAATACACCGTTTTAACATTATATATGCTTTTTTTTTTCTTGTTTTATTTCAAAAATTAAATATAATAAAAGATATATACAAGATAAAGGCCAATCTAGATTTTATCTTCACAAATATTCAAATTTAATGACAGAATTATATTAGTATAAATAATGATATTTTTCCTAGCAAAAATTACAAAATGTTCAAGAGATTCGAATTCTAATTTTCAACTATGAAGTAAATTTGGAACGTATATATAATATCATTTATACATATTCTTTTATTTTTTAATTTTAATTTCTTATTCATAGACAATAAATTTGCAGCGACAGAAGGATACGGTGGTTCAAAACGTAATTTGTTTGATTTGAAACCAAAATCTTTCCAATTTGGTGAAGACTAATTAGATAAAAGAAGATTTGATAATTCCTCCAGCAAAATCAAAATAAGGTATTATTAAATCTGACTGCATTTTATTTATACAAATAATTTTTATTAAAAACTATTATTTTTAATTCTATTCATTTATATTATATTTTATTTATTGTTGAATCATATGAAAATTGAATTAATAAAAAAAAATCCAGAAAGATGAATTAATTAAAAGAATATATATATATATATATTTACCTTTGTACCATTATAAATAGAATGTTCACACTCTACTTGTAATAAAATCTTTACACATTTGCAAGTAGTTATGTTTATGGATCGAGTTGGGTCGATTAAAATGAATAATAAAATAAGAATTATATAAAATCTAAACAATAATAATAAAATAATAATAATATAATAGTAAAATGACAACAAAATAACAACAAGAGAGAAAAAAATTTAGGCAGATTTGAGTTGAGATGGGACCGGGCCAAAAAAATCTTACACCAGATTCAACCCGTTTAGAAAGCAGGTCTTATTTTTTGTTCAACCCTATTTTTCAAGTCTATATTTTTACTCAAACCCTCTCATTTTTCGAAGCTTGAATCAAGTCTATTTGCAAGTTACTTGTGTTTACAAACTTTCTCATTTAACACTTTTTCAAATTACTCTAGTTAGTTTTTTTTTTGTTAAATATAATTGACTTATGTATTTTTATTTTTCAATTAGTCGTTCAAAACAATAATTACTCACAGTTTTATTTATTTATTTCTACTTTTCTTAAAATTTTTGCCATAATTATTCAGATTAAGTAGATGGAAAAATAAAAAATTAGATGGAAACACTTAAGATGAAAATGGAAGATGTAAATGAAAAGTAGTCATTTTACAAGGTTTTAACCCAACAATAAGAGAAGCTAACGAAGATAAATAGCTTTGTATTCATTGAATCCACAACTAAGTAGGCAAATGAAGCTAAGGAAAATATAGATATAAAAAAGAATTGTATGAATTATATTGTAGGAAATAAGTTTTAGAGGATTATTATTTAATGTAATTCCTGATCTATTAAACTAAATTCGGATGAAATGATAGTTGTTTCCCTAATGACGTCTTTTTTATATATCCTTTTAAAATTATTTTGTTCTAATTATTTCTTTATATATATATATATATATATTTTTTTTGTAAATTTACTCTTTCAAAACTAATACCGATGCAAACAAATTGCATTTTTTTCCATAGAAAAGATAAAAATCATGATTCCAACCCATATAATAATCTAATTAATCCAACCTAATATTACACCAAAACAACTTATCTTTTACTATTTCACAATGATAATATATTATAATGCGATAATAAAAATAAGAATGATCGTAAAATAATAAAAAAGAAAAAGAAGAATACACAAATTTTATGTTAAAAGAAATGGAGGATGAAGGAAAATAGAAGGATAAACAAAATAAAATGAAAAAAAAAGAAAGTTAAAAATATAAAAGAAAAAAATTAAATTACTCAAAATGAAAAAAAATATGAGAACCGATTGTATAAATTAATTTAAAAGTTTGTTTGAAATAATGATTTAAACGTGCCAGTGAGTTTACCTTTACTTTGTTAACGACAATTAACGGCTTCATTACTAAAATATTACATTTCAAACATAAGTGACTAAAATATAACTTAAAGTAAACAAATGTAACTATTTTACTAGTTTACCCATATATATATATATATATTAAAGGTCTTAATTAGAACACAAACATGAACATTAGCGATCTCCGACGGATAAGGTTATTGAGTTTCAAGGCACAGCATACCAGGAAATAATACTTACTGATATATGTATATATAACAATGCTAATGCTACTTACCATTTAGTTACAAAGCAAATCTAGTGTGATAGCTGCTGCCTTTTTAAAATATGCAAGGCAGATACACTGGACACCATGGAGTCCACTCCACAAACATTGTTACCTCTACAGATCTTGTAATATCCGTTCTCCCCCCAATTTTCTCCCCATGAATTCTTTATGATCCAGTAAGGCTTGTTTTTAAATCGAACCGGTGCATAACCAGCAGATCCATACCCTACAAGGAGGACTCCATGATCCAAATGTTTCCCACAAATATATGGGCATGAAACCCCGTGAATGTATGTCTGCATGAAAACGGCATTGATACCCACTGCAATAACCAAAGCAAACTATATATATTATATATGCATTCAGGCTACCAAGTTATGATGCCAACAGCCAAAAGGCATGAATTATCAAAATTTACCTGCAAGAGGGCCATGCTTAACCAAATTTGCAGCGATTTGGTCCTCATCAATGGATATGACGCTGAAGTTAGAAACAGAGGCAGCGATTTTGGTCTTGTCAAATTTGCAGGGACCACGGTCGTTCCCAGTGTAAGGATAGTCCTTCTCTCTCTCAAGTCCACCAGCTTTTAGAGTGTACTCAAAAGCAGTAGTCATAAGCCCACCATTACACCCTGAATCACACGCACCGTATTCTTGTGGATCACACTGCAAAAATACCCAATTGTTGATGTTTGTTAGATACAAAGCGCCTAATATGAGTTTTATGGCAGTAGTCAAGGCAACCACAAAGAACACTGATAGTTTTAAGTTTGGCACTGGAATTGCAGCAAAAAGCCATGCAAAACACAACAAGAAATGATCTTCTAGGGATTAAATGCAGCAAGGGGCAGATATTTCCCTCCTCTAAAGCATCAATTTACAGATTTAATAATAAAAGAAAGGGAAAAAAATGAAACCTCGTGATCACAATCAACAAGCTGCTGTTCGCTCAAGCTGACAAGCTCCCCTGTCGCCAAATAATGAGCTCCCTCCAAAGCTCCAGTCGTACTAAAGGACCAGCACGACCCACACGAGCCCTGCTTATCAATGCAAAGTTTCTCAACCATCATATAGGTAAAGTGAGGCCAGTTTTTTTTTAACTAACCCATAGTAATAGAGCTAAAAAACTAAATTTGATAGTACCTGATCTTTAACGCCGGTAACGGCGCCTTGGTCGCGCCAGTCAAAGTCATCGGGTAAATCATCAGTCGGAAGAATAGGAGCCTTTTGAGCATCAGCCGGGAGTTTGAGCGGTTTCAAGCCGAGGAACTGACGACGGAACTCCGATGGAGTTAAATCGGAGAACTTCGTAACGCCGTGAACGGCAGTGGGGTCCAGGAGCTGATGACGCTTGGCCCGGCGCAAGTTAGCCTTGAAGACTCCCAATCGGTAGTCGTGTTCCTCCTTGGTAGCGTATGTTTTCCCGAACTTAGACTTGAACAGCGTAAAGTGGTGCTCGGCGTTGAGGAGTTGGTCAACAAAATCTTCTTCGGCAACTCGGTCGGATACCACTTGGCTTATCAGAGGACCGTCGTTGCTGATGACTTCCGCGACCACCGCAGAAGCAACGACTGAGGAGTGGAGGAGGAAGAGAAGAGATAGGCGTTCCATTTCTAGGAAAGAACTTTATGAATTTAATGTGCAGAGACAAAGATATTATAACAGTGCTTCCTAGATTACTGCGAGTAGTTTTGACACGCTATCTGTTTTCATTGGTTGGGCGCCTGACAACTTGATCTAACTAAACAAAATAGGAAAAAAAATGTTTTTTCATTGAAATAAAATTTTAAATGATTTTAAGAAAATTAAAAAAATAAAAATTCTGAACAGATACATAAATCATTTAAAATAATAATGTATTTAAAATAATAGGATTCAGTAGTTGATAAAACCAAGATACGAGATGAAGGGGAAAGCTACTAAGCCCATTAAGCTTCAAACTGAACCCAATCGTATCTATATTCCTGAAGGCGTTAGGCCCATTACACTGGCCGTTCATTTACTTGCTTAAAAACGAAGACACGTTCGGCTTGGTTTTGCCTCCAAAAGCTGGTGACCTCAACTCGTTCTTTCAGGTTTGTCATGGTCCAATTTATCTTACTTCTACAAGTTTAATAGAAGAAACAAGAAGGAAAAGAGAATAACATCTTTATTTGTGATAATTCCTTAAAACACCAGTAATTGTAAATAAGTTTTAAGAAAAATAGAGAAACGAAGAAGAAAACAAATTCTGAACCAATTCTACCCTTTTTCTTCTGTATACCCATACAGTTCACAAGTTGATCGTGTGTATTTATTTTAATATTTTTAATTTGAAAATCAGAAGCATTTTCAAAATGAAAAACAATTAATAGTAAAATGTGCAATTTTAATATGAAATTTTTATTTAAAACTAAATGAATTTGTGCAGTATGAGTAATATAAATCATGAACCAAATAATAATATTTACGTAAAATTCAAATTTGATTAATGCAATAATTAGTTTGTATTTCAGTAGGATGAACAAGTTAAATATGTGTATTATTAAATTATTATTTTTAAAAATAAATTAATATTAAAAAATTGCAACGTCTATTGTATGTCCAAAATATAAAAAATAAATTAATTTTGTAATCATAATTTGATATTAATAAATGTTTCAGATTTTAATAACTTGCCCTTGGGATGAAAGAATTTATTGCACGTAATTATAAATTTATATTGAATTATGTCTTTATATAGTTTTTTTTTTAAATAAATAATATAAGTTAAATCAAATTCTCAAAATAAGTTAGATTAAATAATTATTGTCAGATAATTTCTTTCCATAGATGTTCTCAATTTGTTGTATTTAAAAAATAAAAATATAGTATAAATTACTTTTTTTTGTTTATAAAATATTAAAATATAATTGTTTCATAATTGACCCTAATTTTAAAGAAAATTTACATGAAGAATTTACATATTTAAAAAAAAAAATCAAAGTTGGTTTGATTGAAAATATATTTTTTTAATTATTCCGCGTAAACATAAAATTATAAATTCAAGTTACCTATTCCCATTTAGAAAAAAAGTGTGCCTCTCGATGGTAATGCATATTAGTTGAATCACAATATATATGTCAAATTTGTGCTTTCCGAGCTATGAACGACTTCACCGGTTGATAGCCTGCCCTAGCCATGCCTTTTTTTTTTTTTTTTTTTTTTTCTTTTACGCTTTTGCTTTTGGTAGCCATCTTCCCAAATGAATAAAAATTTCCTGCCACTTTTCTCTCACACCTGTAATCATGAAATTGCAGAATTATTGCACAAACAAGGGAACAAGCAGAGTTATAGTTGTAGATATTACTTTTGAGAGCTACCGATAACAGCCTTGAAAATGTTTCATTAATTGCTATATATACACATACCTAGGGGAGGTAGAACCTGGGTGCGAGATGAACTTGATTCCATATAGGATAGCCATATTGGATGAGAATTGAGAACGATACTACAATGAAAACACTTTTGGACATTTGGTAGGGATCCATAGATTTTTTGTTTTCATAAAATCTTGACAAGTTGTTTATCCAATGTGATAGAGAGATTAAAGATTTAAAATCTATGTATATTTTTTAATAACACTTTTAAGAAATGATATAGCTTATCTTTATTTTTAATGGTTTTCTTTACATCACAAATTTAAAAAAAAAAGATACAAGTATTGTATAAGTTTTGAACCTTAATCATGAATGTTAACATAGGGCGTGTAATATACCCTTGCAATCAATTAAAAAATAGTTATAAAATATGAAATCGTAATACATTACAATGAGAGAAGAGAGAAGGGGAAAAGAATTTTGAAGTTTATTATAACTAAACTGATGTTGACGCATATATACAAGATCATGTATAATTGCTATCTAGTATTAAATTAACATCCCTATAAAACGTATCATTTATATGTAAAAGATTATGGTTGTAGATCTTAACTACCCTATAGTGAGGCAGTCGATTTTGATGATTAAATGCGCAATGATGAAGAAAAAATAGTCAGTCAAAAAGTAGGAATTAAAAGCAATCAACAATGCATGCCTAATTAATGACTAATGGGATAGTTGGGATATGATCAAGTTTTCAATAAGCTCCGAGTAGAGCAGACGCAATTAGTAATATTAGATGAACCCTATCTTATCATATTGGGATGCCTTCAACAAAAGCAAGTGTAAAAGCTTTGCCTATAGTTTAACCAAATATCTCTGTCATAGCACGTCCACAGTATCGCTGTGGGTGGAATCACTTTATGTGCCAAAAGCGCCAAGTAGTAAAAAGCAATAAAAAGAATCACACTACTGCTAGGAGGCAAACAACATAAAAAGATATAGGGATGTTTCCAAAGGTGGGGTTTGAAGTTTTCCTTTTTTTGACTTCTAAAATCTCAAATCTCAAATTCATTAAAGCTGGAACATTTTTGGGATTCATTGGGTGGTTGTTGTTAAAGTTCAAAACAAAGTGAAGGCTTAATGCAAACTTCCAAGCTTTGCTGATCCTTAGAGATATACCTACTGAATTCTCTTGATTTATAGGCTGGAAGTTTGTTTGAGAAGCAGTAACAATTATTCTCAACATAAACAAGAAAACTTGTATGAGTCTTGATTTTATTGGAGTATGGTTATTAAGATTACTCAACCTAGGCTATAGCTTTTCATAGGATGAACCTGGCCAATGAGTATAGACATGGATGGTCTCAAGTCTCGAAAGCTTTTCCTGCAATTGGTGTTTGTTTTCCGGGGATAAATATTCTCACTTTTTATGCGTGCTGGGTACTGACCCACGTCCTAGTCACTTGCTGATGCATGTTGCAGCGAATTACTAAAGCAGAAAAGGCCCAGTTAGAACTTTTAATCAATCTACAAAATGAACCTTAAGACTTTGGGAATATAAACAAACTGCAATTTATAGTTAGATTCATTCAATAATAACTCAAATGAATACGACTTAACAATAAAAGGAGATCAAAACGGATCGATCAGCTACTCAGCTAAGTACCAATTATTCTATGACAAAACTTGAACAGTACGATAGATTTTAGATCGATCCGTTTCAAATAGAGTGAATTTTTTTGTTTTGAAAAGTGGATGCAAGACAAGTAGAGGTGGGGTGAATTTTTTTTCTTTTGGATAGTAGGTATAGAGCTGTTATAGTAATTGTTTACTCCACTCTGACGTGCTTTATTATATAAAATTATCATTTTATCTTTGTACATATAAACTATTAAAAAGGTAAAAATGTAATATAAAAAATTATATATTTTATGTTTAAATATTTTTTTAAGAGTATGTTAAAATATTTACTTGATTTTAAAAAAAATTAAAAAATCAAAGTTAAATAACAAAAATTAAATTGAATCGAAGCAGAATGAAGTGAGGTAAGATAGGGCGGGACGGGGCGGTGATAGATGCATCCAACATCTATGTAAGTGATAGTGATTTTTAAGATTATATATCGATAATGAAGCGGGACAAATTATTAAATAAAACATACCAATTATGGAATGATAGTAAATCTAATAATATTCGCACACAATTTACCTTATTTTCATCCCTACTTAAAAGAAAATAGAGGGTTAGTGCTTTTCTGAATGTAGCCAAAGTGAAATAGATAAAATACGAATAGGACTTCAGAATGAGCAAGCAATGTGAAGAAAGCAGAAGTGCTCATGCAGATTAATGGGAGACGTGACATGACCATGGAAAACAATTTAACAAAGGGACTTCACCTTGTCCGGAAAGTGCTCAACATCATGAAAAGAATGATTTCATGGCATTTCAAGTTTTCAAACTTAATCTATTCCCATTACTATTTCCGACTTCTCAAATTCTTTATGAAATTTGAATTATTTAAGTAAACTTGGGAAAAATGTGTTATATTTGTTGTCACCTTGTAAGATTTTTTATTTTTTATTTTTTTATTTTTTATAATTTATGTTTAGAGTTTATAGTTATCTGTTTCAACAATATGATCTTTAATGTTTGAACTTGAGTCTTCCCTTAAAAATACAATATATCTTATTATTACCATTGCACCTAACACTTATTAATATCATTTACTTTTTTTTAACAAAAAGAATTATCCGTATATTTAATTAATCCTATAACATATCATGGTAAGAGCTTAGCAAATATTATTATTACAATAATTATATATATATATTATAATTATGATACCTATATATTTTTACATGATTTGAAAAAGAATAAAATTTTAATTGTTATTCATCGTATTTGAAAAATTAGTAATTTCGTCAATTAAATTTTAGTTGGTTTAATAATAAGATTAAGGTTTTAAAAACTTAAAAATTACAATTCCATGTAAATATATGAATTTTTTAAAATATTTATTACTATTTTAATTAATTGTTGAATTAATTATTACGCTTATAATAATTGATTTTGATAGAAATAATTGATAATATTGTAATTTTTAAAAAGAATCTCAACTACCAAAATTAATTTTAAACACTTAAAATTAGTTTGAATGAATAAAGTACATATCATCTATAAATGTCACTAGTTTGGTGCATATATATGGTTAAAGACTAAATAAAACATATTTTTCTTCAGTCTATTTAAGCAAAGTCTATCATGTCATGCGTCCTTTATGGACATGTTTGTTTGTGTCACTGTATACCTCGTATCAACATTACTTAAAACAAAAACTTGTTTTATTACTTAAAAATTTAAAATATCAACATTAATCTAGTTACTTTTAATAGCTTTTTATGATTTAAACAATAAATTAAATTAATCTATTTGAATAGTCAAAAAATTATCACATATATTTTTTTATAAAAAATAACAATAAATTAGGATTACATCAAAACAACACTTATCAAAACATGTATTCTCATAGAAAAAATTCACTGTTTATATTTTTTTCCTATTTATATATAGCTAGAATCGTGGTAAAAAAAATTATATAATTTTATATTCCCAACCATGATAAAATAAAATAAAAAAATTATATGCCCCACCATTAATTTTAGAATATTGGGATATCCACCTTTTTTCAATTTTTGATGTATTCCATGATACACTAATGACCGATACTTTCTTTTAAAAAAAATTAAATTAAAACGTATGGCCAATTGTCATGAAGGAAATAATAATACTAGTACTATACATGGATTTTGGAAGAAGGAGGAGTCGACTCAGTCCTCGACCAGAGTCTGGCATTGAAGATTCTTCCGTGCAAACAAAATCTATTCTAGCTGTCAGTCCTGTACTTATTATGCGACCCCAAAGGGAGACTGAAGCTTCGGCATATGCAAGTAAGATCACAACTGGATTGGTCAGGCCGGTGTCCGACCGGCTCAGATGAGACCCACCCACCCACCCACACCCGGTCCTTCTTACACTTCACTCACCGGTTATCCCTATTAAAAAAATATTAGTACAGGCTAAAGCGTTTGCTGTCAGCTGCAAACACTTTTTATAATGATGAAAAAAGGCTAATAACATTCTTTTTCTTCTTCCAGGCAGGGCCTCTTCTTTTGAAAATTAGCATGATGGTGGTCTCAATTGAGGGGGCCAACATGTCTGTTAAAGCAAGGGAGAGTTGAGATCAGAACACAGCCCACAAATTGACTATTGAGCAAGCCTTGGGAGTGGGAGCCTTAGTGGAAACACTTCATTAGGTTCCTGGCATTGGGTGATCAAATATCTTTAATATAACAAAAAGTTAAAGATCATCCCTTTATTAAATTTATTAAGGTAATTACATTAAACATCTTTTTCTTTTTTAGTACAGTGGCGAAAGAAAAGCTATACATATCGTTAAATTAAAGATGGATTTCTGCAGGTGGCAATTACTTTTTGAATACTATATGCAGTATTGGTCCATGCTCTAGAAAGCCGAAAAAGAGAGAGTACCAAATCGTCTTTTACAAGTAAATTTATTGGCTCTCAAATGAAACTAGATCGATTTTTGAATTATCCCTTTTTCCTTTTCCGAGAGCAAAGGAATTAGGAAACGAATTCAATTGAATCAATCTTGATTGTGTTGTACCTTATAACACAAAATAAGCCGTTTGCAGCTTGGTTCAACAATTTTTTTACTTAGACAATTATGGATAAGCAGGTGGGATCTTTCCGACAAGAATTTGTTAATTTATTGAATGGTAGATGTTGATACAGAGGAAAATGCAGTATCTCCGTTCCTGTACGGCGAGGAGGAATTGATTTATTGAAATGTCAAAAAACCAAGCAAAGGAATAATTGTATGTAATAAAATAATGAAAAATACAATAAATATAAAGCTTAGTATTATACATGTGAGGTGGGGTTGAAGGGGCATGGGGTAGGGTACCCACCTTCCCCCTCGTGCGTGCAACTGCGCCTATCTATCAATGGCGGCTCACTCTCTCCATCATCTGCAATTATCGTCATTAATGGCATGGAGCCAAAACAAAACCTCTTAGATAACAGTGTAGTAAATAATCATCTGTTTTCTTTTTCACTTTTCTCTCCTTTTCTTTTCTGTTCATGTCATAGTGCGTTTGAAGTTGTCTCGGAGAATGTGGGAGACAGCCAAAAACATTCCAAGGGTTATTAACAGTTGACATAACGTCTTTCTAAGGACATTGTGGGTCACACCATCCACATTCGAATCTCCTTTATTTTATCTTTCTCCCTATATTTATAGCACCGTTTCATTCCCTATCTTCGCATCCTCAGCTTTAGCTTAATCTCTTGTAAAAGCCATTTCTTTAGCTCGTTTTTTATCTAAGTTTTTGCTCCAATGGCTGATTCTGGTGGTTCAGCCTCTGCTAACAGGATGTTGTGTTCGGTTCCTGAAAGGCTACAGCTGCATATGGCCATGTTGGCCTTGCAGTTTGGCTACGCAGGGTTCCATGTGGTCTCCAGGGCTGCCCTAAACATGGGAATTAGCAAACTTGTATTCCCAGTTTATAGGAATATCATTGCCTTGCTTCTGCTCCTTCCCTTTGCATATTTTCTTGAGAAGTAAATCATACAAAACATAACCACCCCATGACTTTTTGATTTTGAAAACCCTTGATGTAGTACTAAACCCTAACTTGTTTTTTTCTCAAACATTTTCTTCTTTATACAGGAAGGAGAGACCTCCCATTACTCTAAATTTTCTTTTACAGTTCTTCCTCCTCGCTCTTGTTGGGTACGCATGATATTGATCCCTCTAGGACTCTAAAATATAAAGTTGAAATAAAAAACTAACTGGTTCCTGTTTCAATCTTGTTAACGAGACAGAATAACAGCAAATCAAGGTTTCTACTTGCTGGGCTTAGATAACACATCACCAACCTTTGCGTCAGCAATCCAAAACTCCGTCCCAGCCATTACCTTCCTAATGGCAGCCATACTACGGTAATTAGCACACATTTCCTCTTTTATTGTATACATTAATTTACGTATGAAATGTGAGTCTGAGTGTCTTCATTTGCATGCTATTGTATTTCCAGGATAGAGAAAGTTCGGCTAAATCGAAAAGATGGGATATCGAAGGTTGCAGGAACAATCTTGTGTGTAGCTGGAGCATCAGTGATAACTCTATACAAAGGTCCAACGATATACAGCCCAACTCCACCTATGAATAGACCCACCCCGACGTTCGTTTCATTGGGAGATGCAGAAGGAAAGAACTGGACCCTTGGTTGTCTCTATCTGATTGGTCATTGCCTATCCTGGTCTGGTTGGCTGGTGTTGCAGGCACCGGTCCTGAAGAAGTACCCAGCTAGACTCTCCGTGACGTCCTACACATGTTTCTTTGGTCTCATTCAGTTCCTCGTCATTGCGGCCTTTGCTGAGAGAGATCCTCAAGCTTGGATGTTCCACTCTGGCGGAGAACTCTTCACTATTCTCTACGCGGTCAGTATTTCATCAGTCAAAAACCATTGACATATTTTTCTTCTTTTTTCTAAAGGGAAAGTATCTTTTGAGCACAACTTTATATCGGCTCAAGTAAATTAACTGCAGTGTATATGATATCATTCATTCAAAAACACTGGTGGGTAGAAATCCGCAAACCAAACCAATATTTTCTTACTTGAACATCAAACTTGATTGTCTAGCAAATAAATATCTGAACAATTCAAAACTTTCTTCTTTTTAATTCATTAAGCATGTCAAAAACATTTTAAATGACCGGTGAGAGAGTAAAGATATTTGGCAGGAATTCTTTATTGAGATTCTTGCCACACATTTGCTTTTTTACTAAAAGCAAAAAGGTGAATCCTTCTGCATCTTCTTTTGTAATGTGTTGTGGATTTTATAAAAGCAAATGTAAAAACGTTTTTGATAAATCTATAAGAAAATAATTAAAAGAAATTTATTTAAATATATATAAATTCTATAAAATAATTTAAATCCAAAATAAATAACTCAATTTTGTAATTTCAAACAAATTCTCATTTATTTCTTACTTAAAGTTTTTATAAATATATTTTTATATATTTTCTTCATGAAAACGCATACTTATGTTAAGACCCAAAGGGGGGGGGCTATGTACTAATCGTGGGGAATGTCTAACATCAGAAAAGAAGAGCCTAAATTCGTAACATTTGAACCCGCACAAATAATTGCTTATAGTGCAATATTTGAGTCCAAGTTCATGGGATACAACCCTTAATTTTATTCGATATGATTTCTTCTCATTGTAGTTGATAAAGCCGTAGCAATTAGAAAAAGTGGTTTACACAATAATGCGGGGGGTGGATCTACGTTGTGGGTTATTGAAAATGAAATAAGACCAAAACATTTTGTGTGGAAAAAATGCAGGGAGTGGTGGCATCCGGGATCGCATTCGCTGTACAGATTTGGTGCATTGACAGAGGTGGCCCAGTCTTCGTTGCTGTTTATCAACCAGTTCAGACTCTTGTTGTCGCCATTATGGCTTCCATTGCTTTAGGGGAAGAATTCTATTTGGGAGGGTAAGTGGGTCCTTTTCATCCCTACATTATCTCTCTGCTCCTTGGTTGAAAACTCATCAACCATCCATCCAATAAAGTTGGTCCCCGTATGTTCATCGCTAGGATCAAAATATCTAGCATTACATTAATCTTGTGATTAACTTGGCAATTTCGGTAAACACAGGATAATCGGTGCAGTGTTGATCATAGTAGGATTGTACCTAGTGCTATGGGGAAAAAGTCAAGAGAGAAAGTTTGCAGCTCAAGAAAAGGGTGCAATTCAGTCCACTCCGGAGCACAGCAACATCAGAACCTCAAGCCATATCAAGGCCTCCCTCACGAAGCCACTTCTCCCTCCTTCAACCGAAAATGTTTAACTAGAATCCCCCGTCCAGGCTTTTAACCACAATGCTGGCTACCTGGAGACAAAAAGAACAACTATAGCAGCAAAGGAAGGATAAACGAATGGGAAGCACTACGCCACTAGCTATGTCCGAAAGTTTGTGTGTATGATTTTCTTTAATTTCTTTCTCCTTTCCCTCATTTTTAATTAGTCAAATGGCTTTTTCTCCAAGTAGCTGAGAGGGTTAAATGAGAAGCGTTTTTGAAGGGGGAATGATGATGATCACTGTCAAACCTGTGTGGCCTATGGGAGCCTGAAATTCTCATATGCTTTCTCTATGGTATTATATGGTTTTATATCAGATAATTATCAAGTTATTGCTAAAAATCATTATCTATGTACGGTGTGATGGGACCCTAAGATTGCATCCATGCTTATCGCCACTTATTAATATTAAATTCATAATTGAAAACCTTATTCTAAATGGTATAATAACACATTTAATCCTCAATACTTATATATATATTCTATCAATTGATTCTAATTCTAAATAATTCAATAAATTTAACTCTTCATATTTACAAATTCTATCAATTTGATCCTGAAATTTTCTAACCAAAGCTCTCAACTTTTAAAACAGAAACATATCACATCTGTTAGTTGTTTTATTTATAATCGAAATAATCCAATTTGGTACATAATCTTTTTTTAAATTAAATGTCATCTTTATCAATAAGTTTTCCATGTCAATGTGAGTTCTTTTCTCTTTGCTAAAAGTATTATAATTTTTTGGTTTTCATATCCTTAAATTCTCGTTTTTGGGAGGATTTTGCCAGATAGATACTTAATTACTAGGAAACCAGATTACAATAACTTACAAGCTTATTTTTTCATCATCGTTTTTTTTTTTGGTGCAGGATATTTATTTTATATGCTTGAGTTTGAACTTTTAGGCATGTAATTCTGATATATTATTTTCCAATAAAAAAGTATTTTGCTATTTCATATGACTAATAAATATAGTTGGTAACTAGCTTTAATTATGGGATTTTTCGAGCTTATATGTTTGCCTAAACTCTCCCACTTTTCGGGCGGAACTTCTTTAATTATTACTAGAGCTATTTAATCACATTTTACAATTTTACACTTAATTCAATTTAGTCCTTTTTACCCAATTGACTACCAAAACCTTAAAATTTCTTGACGAAACTTTAATACTAACTTACTAACACTCCATAAATATTTATAAAAATATTTATGGCTCAGTTTAATATTCCGAGGTCTTGATACCTTGTTTTCACTTCCAAATTATTTAGTATTTATTATAGAATACTATTCACTATTTCAATCATTTTCCTAACTTCACATCTAACTTATTTTCGTTAAATTAATAATATTTTCTACTCATTTTTCGAATTTAGTGAACTCATATCACTATTCCGACACCACTGAAATTTGGGCCGTTACATCAAGTCTACGTACCCATAAAGTGGACTAATTTTTTCAACTTCGTGTTTTCTATCTTGGTTTGCATATTTTACCATATGTTGGGAAGTAAAATGTTCAAATTTTGCATTTTTGTTTAGTGAAAATTGCTTAATTTTGCACTATTTAGCTTTTTTTACTATTTGCCTTCTTATTTGTGTTGTTTTCTTGATAAGTATGAAATTTCCTTCAATGTACATAGAAATAGTCCTCGAATTTGGTCATTGAAATTGGAAATTAAATCTAGATTTTTTTTTTAAAAAAAAACATGGCTTTGAAAAAAACCAATTGTTCAATCAATAATTATATAAGAAAAAATTATGAACATTTCATTTTTCATAAGAAAAAATATAAAAAAATTAATTGAGTTTTCTTGTTACATTGATAATTTCTTTTATTTTATAAACTGATTAAGAGATTATTATGTGTTTTAGTTATTTTTAATTATTTGTGAAAAGGTAAAACAATTAATAGACATGGAATGCCTCTATTTTAAAAGTTGAAAGCTTTGGTTAGAAAGTTTGAGTATCAAATTGATAGTATTTGTAACTATGAAGGGTTAAATTTATTAAATTATTTAGAACTAGGGTCAAATTGATAAAAAATTGTAAGTATTGATGACCAAATGTGTTATTATACCAGTTAAAAAAAGGTTTTTCGTTATCAATTTAGCAATGAGTGACCAAAATAGTAATGAATTCAAACGTTAGTGCTCAAAATTAATTTTTTTAAGTTAAATGACCAAAATAAAAAAGCGGGCATAATTAGGTACACATTTATATATATATTTGTAATTTTTGATTTTTTTTTTAACACCATAATTGTCACTCTTCTTTTCGGTGTACTGGTTTTTTTTCTTATAAAACCCTTATGTCAAAATTAAAATTTCCCCTTTGTCTTTTTTATCCGATAATTTCTCTTTGTTTTCAGTTTTTGTAACACAACCCTTACAGCTTAGAAGAAAAACTGAAAATTAAAAAAATCCATCAAAAAGATGTTATTTAAAAGGTTTTGCTTCATAAGCTTAAAAATAGTGTCGAATTTTGTTCAGCCGGGTTGTTACTGTTAGGGGTTGGTAGGGCTCCACCCTTTAAAATAATTTTTTTTTCATTCAAGTTGTTTAAAACTTTTAAAAATTTAAATTAGTAAAGGTGAAACTATACTTTAGTCCCTAAAAATAATAAAAATTTGATTTAAACTTTTAAAAATTATAAAGATATAAACTATTAAAATAGTAAAATTATATTTTTAATATCATAAAATTACAATTTAATTTTGACCCCTAAAAATATTTTTTGACTTCGCCTCTGATTTTATTTTTATAAAATTTAAAATTAATTATATTTTTTTATCATAGATATTTTTTATTTAAAATAGTAAAAATAATTTAAAAAATTATGTAAAAAATATTTTTGAAAAAATAAGAGTTATTAATTATTTTTATACATCAATATGTGTTGTCCTAAATCCTAAACCCTAAACTCACATTACACTCTCAAAAAAAAAAAAAAAAACATAAGTTCAATTTTAAGGATAACATTGTTGAAAGGGGTGACCATGAACCGTAAGTGTGAATTGTAAATCAAACATAAAAAATATAAAAAAATAATAATTAATTTTTACTTATTTTAAAATTTAACCTTTTAAAAAATATTTATGAAAAATAATTTGAAACTTAACAAAATAATAACAAGAAGCCGTAAAATAAATCTCATTTTATTAAAATAAAATCCATAAATTTAAAACTCAAAAAGTATCATAAAAAAATTAAAAACTAAACCGAATAAAATTATCATGAAAAAAAATAAAATAAAAATCTAATTTAACTGAAATGCTTTTAAATGATGTACTTGTAAAGCGAAATAGAGGCATAAGATAAAAGTTGATGGATGTATAGATTAAAATTAAGGAATTAAACATTTTTGAAATGAGAAGTAATTTGAAAACAAGGTTTTAGATAAATAAAATAAAGGAAGAGTTTCCAAACTTTGGATATAATGTATATAACTACGAAGTTCGAAAATCTAAGAAATTAAAATGTTTTGCATACTAAAAATTTAAAAACCTCGAATTTCTTGTGTTGATGACCAAAGTCAAAATTTATTAAAAAAAAAAATGAAAAGAAAGTGTTAAATTTATAAAGCAAGCACAAAAGTAATTGTTTTATTTAAGTCATGTTTTGCGGTGTGTAATCCATCACGATCATGCAAAAATTAATTTATTTTTACTTCTTATGTATATATATTTCATCTCTTTTTTTCTTTTTCTTTTTATAAGTTATGGTTACACTTAATCTTTTTGATAGATTACAAAATTAGTGGCAATAATTATGGAATATATTCAAAATAATTTATAGTTGCCCATTTTTATCCATCGATTGAATAAATAAAAATCAATTTAAATACAAATATATGTTGATACGATCAACAAAAGTTGAGAATCCAAAAATATAAAAAAAATAAAAAATCAAAAGATAAGTTTCCAATGCCTTAAAATTTTGACTACTTAAAACTATGAACTTTAAAATTAGATTTACATAATCAAAATGAATGTCACACACATACCATACCATTATAGAGAGAGTAAACCTTTTGTTTAGTAGTTGAAATTTTCTAAGCTATTGAAATGGTTCAAACTACACTAATTTTATACAAAACACAAGATTTTAAACTTACAGCTACTTAATTTCTTCCTCGTTCCTAGGATTTGCTCTTCAAAAGTCCTTTCCATCAAAATATAACACATAAAAATTCTCTTCTTTTTATTCTGCAAGTAGAGGCTAGAGATACGAATGAAAGAATAAATTAAAAATCATTCTTATCTTGAACTTTTATTTTATGCACGGCAGCGGACCTAGGCCGTATCGACTGAGGTTGATAACGTCAGCAAGCTAATTCCCTGAGACAACAGGACATCTTTGAGATTATACGGCCAACACTAATGGGCCAACTAATTTAGGCTCTAGGCCTAATCTGGGCTCTTAACCATGGGAATTAGGCCACAATCCTGACTAGGCTCGAGCGTCTTGCATATGCTCCTAACTGAAATTGGGCTCTATATGGGTTCATGGTGATAGATTTTGTGGTATGTTCGTTTCAAATTCTTAGTCAAAGGATAAAAAATTAATGTATCTACGCAATGACCAATATATTCGGACCCAAGGAATGGATATTCCTTTTTGAAGGATTTTAATTGGATGGCTCCGCCTACCAAACCAAACTAAACCTTTTTTTTTTTTTTTTAATTACAAAACTGACCGAAGAAGTGGAGGCAAAACAAGCTGTGTCATCTCTGCAAGCGTTGTAACCATTTATATCTTGTAAGAAACTATTCACAAATCAACTACCGGTCTTAGAAAGAAAGAAAGACATATCAACTATCAGTCAGTCTTTCGAGTTATAAAAACAAAATCTGTGCAAATGTTATACGCTTGAAAAGCGGTGCATGGGAAAATAAATGACAAGTACTATTTAAAAGGCATCAACCTTTGAATATTCCCTTCGCCATTTTCTTCTTAATATAATTGTGGGAGATCCTTCTAGTTTCCACCGCGAGTGTTTTTGGAGTTGCTGGTGACACACTGGTTTGGGATTTAAAGATGGTTGCTGCGAGGTGGAACTGTTTTAGTTTTCAGTTGGTTTTTGCGATTAGCTTTATTTTTAGTATAGTTGAGGTTTGCAAGGGAGGAAGAACCAGCAGTTTCGTAAGGAATACTGACTTGTCTCGTGATATGCCACTGGCCAGCGATGTGTTCCGGGTGCCTCCCGGATACAATGCTCCCCAACAGGTATGTTTTCTCTTTTTTTCTTTTTTATCTATTTCCTGTTCATATAAATTTTCTGCTTGTTAAATGGTTAATCTTGTGATAGGCAGCTGAAGTTTCTTGAAGAACCTTTTTCCGTTTCTAAATAATCAGTTTTAGGAATCTATTTCAAAACTGTGAAGCCTTTCTTCCAATTGATTTAGTTGGTTTAATATTGTTTGATGATACAACTGAAGGTTCATATAACACAAGGGGACCATCTGGGGAATGCTGTGATCGTCTCTTGGGTAACTCCGGATGAACCTGGTTCAAATTCAGTCTTTTACTGGGCTGAAAACAGTGAACTCAAAAACAGTGCACAAGGCATTGTTCTTACTTACAAGTACTTCAATTACACTTCTGGTTTCATTCACCATTGCACCATCAGGGATTTGGAGGTTTGTACTTCCTCTGCTTTGTTTGAAATCTATGACATGAAAATATAATAGATTCTGCTTCTGGTCGGCCTAATTTCAGTTAGGTTTGTAGTTTGATACCAAGTATTACTACGAAGTTGGGATCGGGAATTCATCGAGACGATTCTGGTTTGTAACTCCCCCTGCAATTGGCCCTGACGTACCATACACTTTTGGTCTCATAGGTATTGTTAATGACTTTGTACGGAGGATTTAAGCCATAAAGTAACTTGTTGAAGTGATTTTTACATTTCAAAATTGATCATGTGGGATGCTACATGTGTATCCTGGTCTTACAATGTTGAGCATTTGAGTAGGTGATCTCGGGCAAACTCATGATTCAAACAGCACGCTCACCCACTATGAGTTAAACCCTGCAAAAGGACAGACACTATTGTTCCTGGGAGACCTCTCCTATGCGGATGCCTATCCATTTCATGACAACGCAAGATGGGATACTTGGGGAAGGTTTATTGAGCGAAATGCGGCATATCAACCTTGGATATGGACTGCTGGAAATCACGAAATTGATGTTGTTCCCGCAATAGTAGGCAACTTCCTGCTTTCTCCCTTGTCATTTTCTTATGAGTCGATGCATTAAACTAGTTAACTAAAGTTTTTTTTCCTTTAACTTTCAATTAATGCTTGCCTTATACAGAACCATAATTAGCATAAGCTTATTAATTAAGCAATTGCGGTTTTGTTTCAGAGGGAAGTTATACCTTTCAAGCCCTACACACACCGTTATCATGTACCCTATACAGCATCAGGGAGTACATCTCCTCTTTGGTACTCCATCAAGAGAGCTTCAACATATATCATTGTCTTGTCTTCCTACTCAGCTTATGGTATTAATTTTACTATTTAACTTATTTGTGTGTTGTCAAACAGGCAATAGCAGTCTATAACACATAATTAAATGATGAGCATATGGCATTCCATTTTAGTAGACTTTTCACTAGAACTTATGGTGATTCATCTTATTACATTAGTGGAAAAAAAACTTCATGAGGAACACTTGGTTCATTGTTTTCTGCCTCATGTAAAAGAACCAAGAAGTTGTAGTTAGCTGCCTTTTAAGTTTGAACTGTTTGTATGCATGTAGCTGATGAAGATATCTGGAAATATATCAGTTATCTACTGAAAATGCCTATTGCAGGGACATCCACACCTCAGTACAAATGGCTTGAAAGGGAACTTCCAAAAGTGAACAGGACAGAAACACCATGGCTCATTGTTCTTATGCATTCTCCTTTTTACAACAGTTATGTACATCATTATATGGAAGGGGAGTCCATGAGAGTAACGTTTGAGCCATGGTTTGTGGAGTACAAGGTTGATGTTGTATTCGCTGGACACGTCCATGCCTATGAGAGATCCGTAAGTTCACATCCTCTGTTATAGAATTTTACTTGGAAAAATAACTTTGCGAGTTATTGCAGTTACATATTGGTCCTTTGGCCTTACAATGCAGTATGTTTCTCCCTAATTTGATACTCACATCGCATTGATTTGATAATTTTTGTAACACTGACTGCAGGAACGCATATCGAATATTGCGTATAACATTGTTAATGGATTGTGCACTCCCATAAAGGATCCATCTGCTCCAGTGTACTTGACCATTGGAGATGGAGGAAATCTGGAAGGATTGGTGACAGAGTATGCAATCTCGTTTTAAGATCCATCTCTCCTTGAATCAAAATTCTTTCTGTGATTGTGATCATTTATCAGTGTTGGTGTTATTGAACAGGATGACAGAGCCACAGCCGAACTACTCGGCGTATCGTGAAGCTAGTTTCGGTCATGGAATACTGGAAATTAAGAACAGGACTCATGCTTACTTTGGCTGGCATCGAAATCAAGACGGTTATGCTGTGGAAGCCGATTCCCTATGGTTGCGCAATAGATATTGGAGCGTTTCAGATTCAGAAGAATTATCTGTAGCCACTGCCACCATATGATTTTACCTTGTGTCGCTTTAGCTAGCCAGCCCAATTATATCTGTCAAGGTGTTTTTATTCATTGCAAAACTTACAAGTTTTACTTCCAGTAAATGTAAGGTATTGGAAATAAATGGCTAAAACTGGAATAACCATTAACCAAGCAGGTGGTGGTTGCCTTGCGACATGGAAAATGGCGCCCCAGGAATTCTACATTAGACTCGATCTTTGTAAAAACTCTGGAAACAGCCAAAACATTGTAGAATCTCTATACTATTTGGGGGGGGGGGGGTTAAAGTAGTAGTACTAAGCATCTTTTTTTTATAAAGATAATGCATGTGGGTTTGGAAATGCGAGGGACATCTCTATTAATGAAGTGAGGGAGGGTCCCATGATTGCTTTTCTTTAGACTCATTAGGGAAAATATATGTTAGCCGAGGTTTTTCAATCTCTAATTTTTAGTTTAAAGTTAAAAAAAAATGTCACTTTAATGTATCATATTAATAATTTGTTATTGAAAAATAAAAATTTTTAACGACAGTTTGAATAATAACAAAAAAAAAAAACAATTATTTATAATTCACTATTTGTAGATTTGACATTGGTGCTTTTATATGTTAGATAGATTATGGTACTTAATCTTGTCATAATTGATGCTTTGTTCCTGTCGAAATAGAAGAGAAACTATCCATTCATCTGTTTTTTCCTTCTTGTTTCTCTCTTTGGTTTTCATATGGATCATAGATAATAAAGTTAGGTTTAATTCTATTATTAGATCCTGTACTTTTTTTAGTATTTGTACTTTAATTTTATTATTTTCAATCTTTTTACTTTTAGAATTTATAATTTTTAGTTCTAATAAAAAATAACTATTAATTCATTAAATTGTGGTATGCTATTTTTAAGATTTGATGTGTCAAATATATATTACATGCATAATGTTATGTTTGTTTGTTATTTCACATATTACTTATAAAAGAATCGGGTAATAGATTTAACCATTCGTTTGTATCAAGATTAAAATTTTAAAATTTTAAAAAATAAAGCTACTAAGAATGATCCAATTAGTAAACATGAACTAAATCTATAACTTTACACTAATACAAGACTAATAACATAATTTAACCAAACAAATTTAACTGTTACCATTGATTAGGACTAAAATTTTAAAAATTGAAAAGTACAAGGACTAAAATTGATCAAATTAAAGTAGAGGTACTAAATTTACAATTTACACAAAGTATAGGGTTTAATAGCAAAATTTGACCATAAAGTTATGTAGATCAAGGCTAAAGTTTAACATATTTTAAATGAAATTAAAGATTTAAAAGGAAAAAAGCGAGGGGACAAATACAGAAAGCAACTAGATTGAAATATTGCAGACATATGTCTTCAATGATTGTCTGCACATGTTCAACCCTGCATTAGTTATTCCATTGGTTACTTTATCACTACAATTTTATCATTTTTTAAAGAATAATCAGATCATATTTTGGTATTAAATTAATAAACTCACAAAATGGGTGTGCATTAGGTTTAATGAGCAGACCTTCCTCTAATTAACTGCAGTCGACTGTGGTTCATATCTTGAAACCACTTAGACAACTCTTTAATCATGGTTAAAATTTAATCTCATAACCCAAACCTCGGAGAATAATAAAGAAGATAAGAATATTATTTAATTCTTACTTTTTTGAGGTGTGGCAGATCCATTTTACAATTTCCTCAGTTTTATGTATCGTATTCTTATAGAAGTTATTCATACTATTGAAAGCATATTCTCAAAATAGACACTAGTGAAGGGAATTTTACCAAACTGTCAAAATATACATGAACTAGAAACCGAGGGTCAGTTTCAGTAGGTATGTTGAAGAGATTCTACTAAGATGGCCTTGCTGAAAGTCTTTGACCCTTGTGCTATTTGTCACCTCTGTTTGGTATTGAGTGCATCAGAGTTGTGCAATGGAGGAATAACTGGTAACTTTCTAAGGAAAGAGTATTCTCCAGATATGCCCCTTGACAGTGATGTGTTCCAAGTTCCTCCTGGTTATAACGCACCTCAACAGGTAATGCTTATTTCTCTTATTAAACTTCTTCCAATATATTAATGGGTTGTTTTAAACCTTAGATAGCTGGTTTTCTGAATCATGATAGGTCCATATAACACAAGGGGATACTGATGGGAGCGGAGTGATCATCTCTTGGATAACTCCTGATGAACCTGGCTCTGACACAGTTCTCTACTGGTCTGAAAATAGTAAGCATAAGAATCGTGCCGAGGGGATTTTTGTCAGATATAAGTTCTTCAATTACACTTCTGGGTACATCCATCACTGCACCATCAAGAACCTGGAGGTATTCTTTTTCTCTTTTTAATCAGGTTTTTCATCTTAAGAAGCTTAATTTAGTTTATTTATTTGTTTATGACCATAAGCCAAGTTTAAGAGAAATATCTGGGTATAATTAGAGCTTCATTTCACATTCTGCAGTATAACACCAAATACATGTATGAGATTGGAATAGGATATACTATCAGACGATTCTGGTTTAAGACTCCTCCAAGAACTGGCCCTGATGTTCCTTAGACTTTTGGTCTGATAGGTAACATCTATGTCACCGTCTTATTAACTTTTGGTCTTTGTCGCCTCTGATTTGTCTGATTATACTCTCATAAATTGATTAAAGAGTATTGCATGGATTATTTTGATCTGAGTCCTAATTCATCACTTTGGAACAGGGGATCTTGGTCAAACACATGATTCAAATGTTACACTCACACATTATGAATCAAATCCAAAGAAAGGGAAAACAGTCTTGTTTTTAGGGGACCTCTCATACTCAAATGACTATCCGTTCCATGATAATACTCGGTGAGATACATGGGGAAGATTCATAGAGAGGAATGCTGCTTATCAGCCTTGGATTTGGACTGCAGGGAATCATGAACTTGATTTTGCTCCTCAACTTGTATGTCGTTTAACTCTTCTTCCACTTACTGGAACTGCATGTTATTCATCTTCCATCTACAAACTTTTACCGATTCCACAACCATTTGACTGTAATCTGCTTCCCTGTACTGCTGCCTATGCACACGAGCAGAATGTCCTAAAACGTCGTTATGTTGCAGGAAGAAACTACACCCTTTAAGCCATATATGCACCGTTATTATGTCCCATATGCATCATCGCATAGTACATCTCCATTATGGTATTCGATCAAGAGAGGCTCAGCTTACCTAATTGTTTTATCGTCTTATTCAGCATACGGTAAGTATATATGGAAGACAACAAAGGTTGCAGACATTTTTGTTTCTTGTACAGCTGATTTCCAATTTTGATTTCGACAGGAAAATCCACACCTCAATACAAATGGCTAAGAGATGAGCTACCTAAAGTGGATAGAAGCAAGACCCCATGGTTGATTGTTCTTATGCACTGCCCAATTTATACTAGTAACTCGCATCATTTCATGGAAGGAGAAACCATGAGAGTGGTGTTTGAGTCATGGTTTGTCAAGTACAAAGTGGATGTTGTATTTTCAGGCCATGCTCATGCCTATGAGCGATCCGTTAGTACCAGCCATTTTTTAATCCAAGGCGGTTTTTTCCCCTTCCAAGCTCTGTTTTGTGCTTAGCTTAGTACCTCAATGCTTCCATTTGACTCCGATTGTTTCGGGTTGCAGAAGCGTATATCAAATATTGCATATAATATTGTGAATGGAATGTGTACTCCTGTTGATGACCAGTCTGCACCAGTCTACATTACCATTGGAGATGGAGGAAATCATGATGGACCAGCTATAGGGTAAATATTAATGCTTATTAATTTGTAGATATTAATGCTTTTATTATATGATCCTACTATGATATTGACTGAGCATTCTCTGTCTGGATTAAGCAGCATGGTGGAACCACAGCCCAGCTTCTCAGCCTATAGGGAGGCTAGTTTTGGTCATGGTATATTCGATATCAAGAACAGGACACATGCCTATTTCAGTTGGCACCGAAATCAAGATGGATATGCTGTCGAAGCTGATTCTTTCTGGTTTCACAACAGTTACTGGAATCCCTTAGGGAAATCCTTTGTAGCTCAACACTAATAAATCATTCATCCAAACTAGTTCTTACAATACAGTAGTAGTTAAACTGTAACGTGCCTCTGTCTGTCATGAAAGAAAAATATATCTTGGATTTTAAGATCAGTGTGAACATAAATTGTCAGCAGAAAACAAGTGTGTGAACACAATTTAAATTTGTCATTTTGTTGGAAAAACATAAAAAACCAAATTAAGAAATGTCTTTTCTTTGCATGTATACCAGGAAAAATAAAAACGGATGTTATGTGCACGAAAAAAACTGCGCTTGCCGACAAGAGAAAATGGAAGACAACTAAGGTTTCATCAATATTAAAGTGCGCAATACCAAACATGGATTCTTGGTTTTTTCTTTTTCACCTTAATTTTTATTGAAAACGCAGTGAATTCTTCATCTGCAAATAGTACTTAAGGATGACGAACGCTGATTTATACAAACTTGATTAAGTTTAGCCCTTCCATTGATGACTGAAATCAAGCAATGATATAGAAGAAGTACTTACTACTAATGGTGGACAATAATAATGTAACATTTTTTTTCTATAAATTTTCCACTAAGTAGTCTTATAAATTATTCTATGACAAGACATATATTGCACATGTTGATTTTATACGAGCGTTATACGCTTCGACACAGAAGCCGGCTAGAACAGCACGTGACTTATATATATATATATACACTTACAGAAACAAAAACGTAAAAAAAAAAAAAAAAAAAAAAACCCCTTAAGCCAAGACAATCCCAGGAAAACCCATGATGTATTCATGGCTATTACTATATGAGTATAGACTGTAGAGTGTAGACAGTAAGGACAGAACATTTATAATATCTATATACACTCTTATATATGCACCCTATCGCTAAGTATGTATAGTTTCAGGTTTCCACGTAAGGTAACATCTAGCTTTGGTTTACATGCACCAGGGGGATTGCAAGGCGTCCCAGCCAGTTACATCCACAAGGCTGCTTGCGAAACTGCCAGGATCATCCATCACTGGAAAATCTAATGAGATAGCAGCTTCAGCCCAAATTGATTCATCTAAGACGGGCAAGTTCACACACATATTTTCCCAAAACCCGTCAATTCCATCTTCATTTTGTCCTAATTTTGCATTGTTCTCCGCCGGGTTCCCTTGAGAATCAATGTTCTCGTTGGGGAAAGATATGACCGAGTCATTGTTGTACACAGGTTGTACATCATTGGTCCTGATAATTATTGGGCTATTTGATGAACACGTACCTGAATTATTCAGGTTTTGAGTTTGGTTCCCCATTGCAGCAGCCTGAGTATTGGTTGAAGGTGGTGGATACCGAGGGCCGACACAAAACTCTGGCAAGTTGAGCTTGGCTTCAGAGCCGTAGAGGTTGCGAGCGGCAGCATCATAAGCCATTGCAGCTTCATGAGAGGTGTCAAAAGTTCCAAGCCAAAGACGAGCACCACGGTTGGGTTCACGAATTTCAGCCACCCATTTGCCCCAAGTTCTCTGCCTGACACCTTTGTAAGTGCAGAGAGCATTCTCTGGACCTCCCTTGCCTCTCATGCACCCTTTTCTCGAGCTAGCTTGAGCAGGCCTCCTTATTTGTTTCCGCTCTCCAAACCCACCCATCACTGATGTTGACATTATTCCAAGAGAGAACCGAAGGGGAAGCAAAATAAAAATGAGGAAAGTGATTGATAAGCACATTGTCTGAAAGGGAGGGTGAATGATGGTATTTATATGACAGTAAAGGGAGATAAGAGCTCCAACGGGTGTAATTAAGCTTGACCGAAACGTGTCTTAAGATGGATTTGGGATGAAACTTGGCATGGAGACCTTGTTTGCTCGTGTCGACAGCAAAGCTCACTGTCATTTCTCCTAGACACACTTGGCCTAGACTCTTGTCTGTACACAAGCTCAGGTGGCAAAGAGGAAGGAGAATAAAAAAAACAAAAATAGGGGGGATGGATAATGGTCAATGTAGGGAAATGGAGAACGGCGTGTTTGGGTGATCGGTTGAAGATAAGAACATGGGGGAGGGTTCCGAAGAGGAACACATGACAAATGACAAACTAGAAAGGGGGATTTGATACGTGGGGGCTCCCAGGTACATTGAAGTGGTGGGGGCTTTGGCAGTCAGTGTGAACTGTGAAACCAGGTTCAACAATGGCTTTGCAATGCATTCATGCATCAATCAAGTGGGGCCCATGCTACCATAACTTTTTCCCACAAAGATCCCTTCGTACACTGAATCATTCCCGAGTCGGAATATGAATATGAACTCAGGGTTACAACTCGGTTGTCTTCATCCTATTTCATCTTGTATCTAGACTAGAAAGCCCTGCTCCTTTCTCGTGTCGTGTTACTCTTTTGTCAGAAATTCCCGGGATACTATCTCTCTTTCACTTTTTTAGTCGTCGTTCAAACTCAATTTACGTTTCACTCTTATTATGAAAATACTTCTAAATTGGTTTAACTTATCTAAAACTCTATTGTACTATTTAGAATATATATTCAATATTAAAAACATTTTTTTATAAATTTAAATAAATATTTTATTAGATAAAAATTTACGCTTTCAAAAACCAATTTTCATTTTCAGAAAAAAATAAAGTAATTTTCAAAATATGGGAAATGAGAAAAATGCAAAAGCCAGCGTTGCTATCAATACAAATCTTTCCAAGTACAGCAAGCTAAAAGCGGAGCATTCCAGTCACGTATGGTAAGAACTAAGAAGTCTAACCTCTTCCTTGACGCGATTAATGAAGAATTGCACTTTCTATCCATTTTTTGATAGAGTTATTGCATGCAAAAGCAGCCCACCAGGACCAACTTCGCGGGCGGACTTCCATTTGAACCCAAAGAACGAAATGAATAATATATTGTAGAAAGCGTCCGTTAAGTATGTTGAGATGGCCGAGTTGGTCTAAGGCGCCAGATTAAGGTTCTGGTCCGAAAGGGCGTGGGTTCAAATCCCACTCTCAACATAAATAATTTCTTATTTTTCAGCTTTTGTTCAAAGCTTACTGGTTTGCAGGGCCATGGACTTAAAATTGGCTGAAATGAGTTTGGGCCATGACTTTTAGCAAACAAGCAACTGGGCTAAATCGAAGAATGATTAGGAATTTTATAACACCCAACCCAATCATCCCCACAAAATATATTAATTATGCTAAGGACTAAGAAAACATTACTACTAAATATAATTGATTTATTATCATAAAATATCTAAAAATGGTCTTCTACTTATGTAATATTAACATACCTTTATAATTTATCTTAATCTAGTGGTATTTGTTCTGCTGTTACTAAAAAAGAGTTTTAGGATTTCCGCAGAGGCAGCCACCCCCATCGCTACATTGCAAAATCCCCAGTGCTTTAAAACGCTGCTTCAGGAGAAGATGCACTCTTCAATAAGGGCATGAACATCCGGATGCACCCAAAATGAAGGCTACATTAAAAAAAAAGTTCAAAGTGTAAGTCCTTATTTTTCTCAAAAGCAAAATGAGAGTTTGCTGTTAATATTTAATATATTATTTTTCAATTTGATATAATCAAAACTTTAGGAACGGGCTTTAAGGAGCTTAATACTTGATTCAGATTTCAGGCAAAGATTGGTCTTACGCGGCTTACTCTATAGCCCGTCACTTGTTTCAATTTGGACCAATGAATACACGACGTAGTTGAAATTAAAGGAAAAAACCAAGAAGAAACCGACAAAACACAATCCCGAAGCTTTGGGAATTCATTTTTAACCTAGTCATCCGATTTTACTTTTTTTTTTTTTTTCCGACAAGACGAAGATGATAAAGGAGGGTGTGGTCGTTTCGGACAATTTACTTGCCCATTGTAAGAAAGCCATGTTTTCAATTCCTCTTTGGTTGCCCATATTTCTAGGCAACTTCAGTCAGCTAAAAAGATATAGACCATTTAAAAGACCCAGATCACCCCCCTTCTTTTTCTCAAACAAAAAACAATGGAACCTCTTTTGGCTTCCTTTCTGCTATCTTTCCTTCTTTTCTTTGACCTTTCTTCTGCTGCTGCTTCTCCCTCCCATATCTCCAAGATATTTGAAACTTGGTGTCATCAACATGGAAAAAGTTACGCATCCGAGGAAGAAAAATCTTACAGGCTTAAAGTCTTTGCAGACAACTATGCCTTTGTTACTCAACACAATGCTATGGCCAATTCTTCTTATTCTTTGGCTCTCAATGCCTTTGGCGATCTCACTCACCACGAGTTCAAGGCCTCCCGCTTGGGTCTCTCCGGTGCTGCCATTCAGTTTAGGCGCCCCAACCTTCGAGAGCCGCGCCTTGTTCGGGACATCCCGGCTTCATTGGATTGGAGGGAGAAAGGCGCCGTGACTCAGGTCAAAGATCAAGGGAGTTGTGGTATGCTCAATTTTTTATTTTCCTTTTTTGGGTGATTAACAAGCACTGATTTAAGCTTCATCTAGATCACATAGCTTATTTGGCCTATTTTATAATTAACAGAAAATTGAACATTCCATTTGTCTTAATAGACTGCTGTATGATTATTTGGGAACTTAGATAAGCGATGATCCCTCTGGTTTTGAATGATTCTTAGTTCTTTCTAGACTTTTGCAGTTTCCCTTTTAAATACTTAGATTTTATTGGATTAATTTTAATACATCCATTGTAATGCGAAAAATTGTCTCAAGTTAATGTAAATATATCTCATTTACTCTCCCTGCTTAATTTGAATTGATTATGTTATGTGCAATTGAAAAGAAACCACTCATTTGATTTCTCTTCCTTTTGTTTCCTGTTTTCACTCTTCTGTTTTATGGTTCTTACAGTTTGGTTCAAATATGTATTATGATTATGAATAGGTTTATTCCAACATCATGAGTGATACATGGCAATGTTACAGAGCAATCTTTTGAGTCACAAGTTGTGGCTTAAACTTGTTTTTAATGTAATTTAGATGGAAACAAAACTTATTATTGTTCTTGTTTAGGTGCTTGTTGGTCATTCTCGGCAACCGGAGCTATAGAAGGTGTAAATAAAATTGTCACTGGATCTCTTATCAGCCTCTCTGAACAAGAATTGGTTGATTGTGACAAAACTTACAATACTGGCTGTGAGGGTGGGTTGATGGATTATGCATTTCAGTTTGTCATCAATAACCACGGAATAGACACTGAAGAAGACTATCCTTATCAAGGTCGGGAACATACTTGCAACAAAGAAAAAGTAATGGTTTTTCAATTCCTTAAATCTTTTACTCTTGTCAAAAAGTTTCGTGTTTGTTCAATAACCTCAGTTTTGATATATGTGGTAATTTGTTACAGCTGAAACGACATGTGGTAACAATTGATGATTACGCTGATGTGCCTATGAATAATGAGAAGAAACTGTTGCAAGCGGTGGCAACTCAACCTGTGAGTGTAGGTATATGTGGGAGCGAGAGAGCATTTCAATTGTACTCCAAGGTTGGTTATAAGTTTTTAACTTCTGATAGTTTTCAAAATATACTTTTGTTGATCTGTTATAGTTATGATTAGTGATTATTTATGTGACAGGGGATATTCACTGGTCCATGCTCAACTTCCTTGGATCATGCGGTGCTGATAGTAGGTTATGGTTCAGAAAATGGAGTGGATTATTGGATTGTGAAGAACTCATGGGGTACGAGGTGGGGAATGAATGGCTATATTCATATGATACGTAACAGTGGCAAATCTGAAGGGATTTGTGGCATTAACATGTTGGCTTCCTATCCGATAAAGACTAGCCCAAATCCACCTCCTTCACCTCCTCCGGGGCCAACTAAGTGTGATTTCTTCACTTACTGTTCGGCTGGGGAAACCTGTTGTTGTACGCATCGCATATTCGGAATATGCTTTTCGTGGAAGTGTTGCGGGTTGGATTCAGCCGTGTGTTGCAAAGACAATCGTCATTGCTGCCCTCATAATTATCCAATCTGTGATACAAAGAACAACCAATGTCTCAAGGTTAGTAACAAGTTTTTCATTTCTATCTCAAGTAATTGAAGCATGGTTTGAAAAAGAGTCATGTGATTTGTAATGTCAAAGTGATACTTGAAGGGCTCTTTTATGGTTGCAGAGGTTTTTTTTTTTGTGTGTGTGTGTGTGTTTGATTATTCCATACTAACGGGCATTTTTATGCTTGCAGCGTGTTGGAAATGCCACAATAATGGAATCATCTGATACGAATCTCGCTTTTAGGAAGATCAGCAGTTGGTGATCCTTTGTTGACAATTGGATTCTATAGAATATATTCGGAGTTGTATTAGTAACACATTTTTCATTGGATTTTCCTTTTCATAACGCCGGAAATTTCTAAGTAGAATATCTACTTTTAACCGATGGATGTAGGCGCCAACGGTAGATATAATAGTCTGTTTAATCTATGGATGTAAAGGCGCAATTTTACGTGAAAAAGAAGGGGAGCTTTTTATTTTTATTTTTAAAGGAAACAATTCATTGAAGATAATTGGTCTGGCAATGCCGGCTACCTTGCTTAACTAGTTGGTGTTGCTGCAACTGCACGGTTCAATTGGTGTTAGGTTTATACGTGTCATTGAAATAAAACTGAAATTGCAGCGATAAAGTCTTAACTGCATGCTTCAACCATGTTAATATCAATAATTCATTCAAGTGGCTAACAAGGAGCAATAGCTAATTGAAAAAACAAGCAGAGATTCCATATCCGTAATTTACAGTTCGTGTATAACGAATTACGCATCAAAATATCTATATATTCACTGAAATTTTTCGCTTGATTAAAGTCCTCATCACGAAGAGGGAAACACGTCTTTCACGGCCGAGGCGGCCGACAAGTAATTAAGGGTGTTCCTTAAAGTTTCCTTCTCTCTTTTTAACCTGGTGGCAGTGTCTTCCAACTCCAGTAAAGCCTGCTGCTCTCTCGGCGCCCCTTCGAATGTGCTCCCCACGAAGAAGGAAAAAGGGGTCGGAAACAGATTCCTCCTCAAATCCAGCGTTTCCTTTTCCGGTTTCCCGTTAAGACGATTCGATAACCGAATCACGTCTTTCATGTAAGTCTCCACTTCGCTGGCCAATCCTTCCAAATCTTCGTCCCCGGAGGGTCGGTCTTCGAGCCAATTGACTTCTGCGACAAGATAAGGCTTCGTACGGACAACGTTTGTGATACGGAACCGTTCCTGGCCTTTACATATGAGGAAGAAGCGGTCGTCGACGAGACGCTCATGTTTGACGATCTCGCCGACGCAGCCGACGTCGGTGGTGCCGGTGACGGAGTCGGAGTAAATGACGCCAAAGCGGAGGTCGGTGTGGAGGAGCGTGTGCATCATAATGCGGTAACGGAACTCGAAAATCTGGAGAGGGAGGATAGCGCCGGGGAAGAGAACCAAGGGGAGAGGAAATATAGGGAGCTCTACGACGTCGTCTGGTTTAGAAGGATCGGTTTGGTGATTATCGGGGAAGGAAGAGGCCGAAGCTCGAAGAGAGCTGAGCCTGTGAAACCTGCGAGATTGAGAGAGAGAAGATGGCTTCAAAAAGGACTTCAACATGGGGTATGGATTGGCTGCGTTAGGGTTTATGGAAGGCTGGTGAGTGAGTGAAGAAGAAGAGTGAGAAGGGATTAGCTGAGGGAGAGCCATTGAGGTAAGACCAGAAGCTGTTCGAAGTTTTGCTTAAACGAAAAGAATAAGAAGAAACTAAAACTGAGTACTAGTTTGAGTTCCCCATTGTTGAAGAGAAGGAAAATACTTGCTTACTAGTAGCTCAGATATTTGTGTTCAGAAGGGCATTTGATATGTTGAAATGTATTCTGGAAAAGCTTAAGCTAGGGAAGAAAAAAACCAGTGGTATATGTGTTATGAAGGAGTGGATAAAATTGTGGGGTAGAGGGAATTCGGGGCTGAAAATGTGGATTGGAGAATCCCACGTGGGAGTTCGGTTATCTGGATTTTTCTGGCCCATTTCTTCAACTTTTGGACGTAAATTTTTGCATTGGACAATTGTGGTGCTGCTGCCTGCTGCTTCATCATTTCATCACAAATGCAAGGGGAAATAATATCTTTCTCAAGACTTGGATTTATCATTGATACAAAATTTGGGATAATGACTAAGAATTTTAACTGTTATTGACGACATGTATCGTGATTTTATTTGTTTCCAAATTTCCTGAAACTAATGAAAATTTATATATCTTTCTACATATATTAATGTCACCTATCAATTTTATTTAAAGTAGCAAATATTACTTTGAACAGATTTTTACTTTTTTATATTATAATCTAAAAGCTACAATAATTTAAAAAAAAAAAAAAAAAGAGTTGGAGCCCAAAATTACATGACCTTTCATCATTCAACCTTACCCTTTTAGCATTGTGTTAAATAATTATTTCAACCCTTCATCTTTAACCTTATAAATCTGTTTAATAATTACTTTCAAGTTATACCCACAATATGAATTTATTATAATCTAATAATATATCATTGTATACAAAGGCACGTTCCACGTAAAGCAAATATGGCCGAAGATGTTATGAAAAAGCTAGCGAGGGACAGACAAGTTGCGCTGCGCTTCTTCCAAAACCCACCTACTGTCGTGGCAGCATTGATTGAACAAGGAAGCTGCCGCTGCTGATGGCTGTTAGATTGTTTGGTTGGGTCTTATTTAGACCTGTTCATAAGTCGAGTTATCCTTCAGATTTTAAAGCACGTTCGAAATTTAAAAGAGTTTGAGGAAAAATATTAGGCTCAAAAAATAAGTTTGAATAAAAAATTAAGTTTGTTTAAAATATGGGTCGGTCTTTTAACATTCAAGGCTAAAGCCTGGCAAACCTAACCCGACCCAATTTATTTTTAAGTTTATAATATTTTATATTATGTTATTTTTATATATTATGTAATTTAAAACACATTAAAAAAATTAAAACATACTAAATATATAATACTACTCTAATGTAAACATTAAAATAATTTTAAAATGACTATATAAAAATTTTCAATCATTAAAAAAGTATTAAATATAAAAATAAAATAAATATTTTTTAAAAAATAATATGAGCGGATTTAAAATGGGCTTAGGTTAGTCTTTTATAAATATAGACGGATTTGAATAAAATTTTAAACCTATATTTTGAGTCGAGTTAAACTTAAAAAAATATAAAATATGTTAATATTATATTTAAGCCTTGCCCGAACTCAGTTCACGAGCAGCTCTAGTTTTATTTCTTGGTTACAAAAATATAAAATATGTTACCTCATTTATACAAAAATATATATTAATTATTTATTAGTGAATTTGACCCAATACAAAGAAAATGGATATTGTAAACAAAAATTCACGAGTTGGGCTTGTAAAGATAAACTCCAATCCAAATACAATAGACCTTTAACAAGGCTTGGGCTTGAGCTTCGGCAAAGCAAGACGAGTTTCCTCGGATAAAACTATTCAATGTGAAACCAAAACAAGCACGTGGGCGCTAGCATCGAGGCGATATGGTTTTTTTTACCGTCGTGCAACATGTTGGGTGTCGACGTGTCGTGCTCTTATCCAAAGTCAAAGGGGAAAGGGCGTTTGGCTTTCCCTTTGCGCGATACTGAAAAACACGGTACTATCGGCAGCCGTTGTAAGGGATAAGTATGGTAAGTGAGAGAAATATTGAAAGTTACGATTGTTGAATAAGCTGAGTTTTGAAGTATCTATGACGGTGTTAAATTAGTATGGGATGTTAAGTGAAAAGAATTATAGTTCAAGCTGATTGTGTTATAACTATTAAAGGTATTTTTGATGGTCTTAAAAGACAAATGAATAAAAATTTGATCTCAAGAATAAAAAAAAAATTGTGTAAGTATGATTCGCTTGATCATTAAACAGATTCTAAGTAAAATGAATTTTACTTTCTTTATTTGGCAGGATTAATGAAAGAGTTTTCAATTGATCCCCAAGTATTTCATGTAATTCTTGCTAAAATTGTTAATCAGATTCATTTAGATAATCGATTCTTACGATCTAATTCTAATTGCGTTTCTATTAGTTTGTAATTGCTTCAATTCTATTTTTACTAAAATAAAAAATATGGTACTATTTTCGCCGTTGATGGTATAACTATGTGTCGTTGGTGTCGAAACCATTTTTAATTTTAAAAAACGGGGATCGACTTTAAAAAGAATATGGAGTCGCCACCAGTCCTTTTTGTTTAGGTGTGATCGGATCACCTAATAAAGCATCTTATTTTAAAATATTGATTTTGGCCTTCGAAATTCAAAAAAAGGGATTCGGGAGTCGGTTACGTACGAGGAAGGATTAACACCCTCGTAACGTCCAGAATTGGTACCTAATTGATTAATTAATGTCCTAATGTCGAAAATTTGAAAATATTTTAAAAATACAATCCCATTTAAAAATGTTTGAATACTCGAATTGGGTGTTAAGATTCTCTTGTTCCAAAGGGATAAAATATCACATCTTGCACGTTAGGATATGACAATTCTCGAATCCAAGATCATCTCATGATTCCCAAAACTCGTGCATTGAAAATTTCAAAAGAATATTCAATTATTTGGTCAAACGAAAAACCAAAACCCAACACGTTAGGGCACGATTTCTCGGATTTTCAAACACGAAATATTGTCTTATTTTGAAAGCTTTTAACTAAGTGATTATAAAACAGACTAAAAAATTTGTTTAGTTTGTTTTTGGGGATAGAAGATAGTCGATATTGGGAGAAAGTGGGAAATTAGAATCATGATGCAATAACAAGAAATAAAAGCATAATTACAAGCATGAAATAATCATATATGAGTACAACTTTATACAAATGAACGATAAGGATAATAATATGAACATGCAATTCGAAAGTTCACAATAACAATAATCTCACAATCCTATTTTGAAAAAAAAAACTAATAAAAAATAATGAAAAAAATATAGCTAATTAAAAAACAAATTAGAATAAAATATAGTAAATTTTCAAACATAGAAGAATAAAATTAAAATAATACAAAAGACTAATAAACAATATGAAACTATAACATATGAAACAATATGAAAACCAAAACAACACATAATATACAAAACAATATGGCAACTAGGAGTCAATGTGATATAAAACAATTTAAAAACTATTAAATATATGAAAATATACAAATGAACAGTTTGAAATTGTTTACATGTATAAAAATAATAAAAAATAATAATAACATATAAATGATTATTAAAATAGATATTATGGAAGAAGAAGTTTGGAATAAATAATGTACAAAATATTTTAAAAACAAAACATGTCTATTTAAAGTTGATAATATACATACAATGAGAAAAAAGATTAACATAAATAATATATAAATGGGGATAATAATATATGAAAGAGTTTAAATAACAAAAGTATATAATAAAATATGCTTTTTAAGGAATATGCTGTATATAAATAGATTTTTTTTTTAAAATATATACATAAAACAACATGGAATTGATAATGTACATAGAATAAGACCTATTTTAACATAAACTATATATATAATAATATAAGGGTAATTAAATTGAATATAATACAAAATTTTAAAACAATATGATATAAAAGAATGTTTTTAAAATAATTGCTATATAATTAAACAAATAAAAAATGCAGGTGAAATACCAAATTGATATGAAGTAAAAATAATTAAAGTAATTCAAAATGTATATTTAAATAATTTTTAAAAGAAATGAATGTTGAGTAAACTAAAAAAAATAAAAAGAATTATATGTATTGAAATGAGAAAAACAAACTTAATTGAAATAAAATCAAACTAAAAAGGATAAATAGTAAATAAAATAGAACAATGAAACAGAACTAAGGACCAATGCGCAATGCGCGCAAATGTGCAGGTATTGAAAATGTAAATATCCCAAGTCTCAAAACACAGCTTTTAGACGTGGACTAAATTGAAACAGTATGCAAATCCCAAAGAAGAATTAAAAAAATGCAAACAGGACTCAATTGAATGGCTCAACAAAGAAATGGAACCATGCGCGAAATCGACCATTTAAGGTGAAAAGGCGCGGATCCGGGCCACGAAACAGGTCAACGTGCGGATCCTCTCCCTCCAAACAGTGCCGTTTTACTTTTTTTTATTTAAATCAAAATTTTTTTGTTTAAAAATCATTTTAACCCTTGTTTAAAAAAAAACCTAAAAAATTTTAAAATTCTCTCATCTCCTCCCATTTCTTCCGGCCGCAAGGGCCACCACCCATATCCTCAACCACCGCCGTGGCTAGTGGCCAACGTTGCGGAGAATGAGTTTTTCAGCCTCGCTTTTGAAACCTTTTGAAGGCTTGACCCTCAGCCACTAAAGAGACGAGGGAAGAGGACTCTTGATCGAATCCGATTGCAACGACGGTGAAGGCCCTCTGACAGCGCGATTGAGAAGATTCAGGTGAGTGATTTCTTCTCTCTCCTTTTACTTTTCATGCATCGAAATAAAATAAAAAAAAACTTGAAAAAAATAACACTAATCGAAAATCACCTTAAATTCTTGAGTAATTTCTTTGTTTTCTTTGTATTCAAAAAATTTTTTCCTTTACATATTACATTCGGTTTTTTATAGCCGAATAAAGAGAAAAAGGAATAAAAATACAACAAAATTTTCCTTAGATCTATTTGCTGTCAATCTGTTGTGGGTTGTTAATTTGTTGCAGGTACAGAGGGAGCCAGCTGGAAGAATGGAGGCGCACGTGGTGGCTGAGGCAATGGCGCGTGTGGAAGCTGGCACGAAGGCAGCAGCGGCGCAAGGGGCTCTTGCCTTAGAGTTTCCTAAAAACTGTTAAGGAGATGAGCCTATCGAGCTTGTTTTGATTTGGGTTAGGGGTTTATTGGGCTATAAATGTAAATGGACCGGACTGTCTTATTTTGGACTTTATTTAATTTTTTTTATTTTTATTTTAGTTTATAACGGGCCAAACAAATTAGGACTGTTACAGCTGGCATATGAAAATACGCACGTGTTTTTCATAACATTTACCGAGGGCATTCTCGCAACAAGATCACAAATTCTGTAACCCTCTTATACCTGACTTGATCGCCAAGTTAAGATATCAGAATGTTACATTTTTTGCCTAAATAAAACAATCAAATTTGTTTCATTCTGAATACTTATTTAATCACGTTGATCAATTTAAACTTTTGTATGCCTTAGTATCATTCGAGTTTGATACGAGTTTATTGCGGCCTTTAAAATAGTCTAAAGAGGAACATAGACTAGAGTGAAAGGCTTTAAAAATTTAGGGGTGACATTGCGATGTCGAGGGGTTCCTTGCTACGACTTCACAAACTAGCTTATGTTGTCGCGATGTGGTTCCTCCGTCATCGCATCAAGAATTCTATTTCCCATATTTTATCATATTTCAAGTTTTTAACATCCAAGTCCCTTTTCAAAGCTCAAAATTCAACTAATTCGACTCATTTCACATAGCAAACCATTCAGATTTAAGTATTTATAGTTTCAAATCCACATAATATAACATGATATTCAATCAAAAATAGCAAGGCATATAAAATTGACACAATTATCGAAGTTTTACAAGTCCATTAGAGGATTCACACTTACAAATACAATTTATTTTTTTCTACATACCATGGCTTATTAATTTATTAATTAGGACTTCATCAAATCATTTTATGAGAATCACTTACCTAGTACCTCAACAAAGCATTTGAATTTATTTTATGTATTTTCAAGTCCATTATTTGAAGCCCAATATGAAATGTGGGAGGGTTTGGACAAAAATATAGGCTCGAAAAAGGTGCTTGGACAAAAAAATAAGGCCTGATTAAAAAATGGGTCGGGCCTCGGGTAAGGCATTTTGGCCTGAACCAGGCCCAAATTCACTAAATGATAAAAAAATCTACTTTTTAAATATTATTTTCTTGTTATTTTAATACTATTTTCTTGTTATTTTCTCCCTATTTTGCTACTATTTTACTATTATGTTGCTACTATTTTGTTGTTATTGTTTGGATATTATATAAAACTTATTTTATTGTTAATTTTGTTATTATTTTAAAGACATTTGTTAATTTTATTATTATTTTAGAGACATTTGCTTGTTAAGTTGCGTCTATCTTAGTGTTATTCGAGTATACATATTTTTTAAAATTTATTTTCAATTTGTTGGGAAATATTTATTTTGATGTTTTTAGTATTTTTGATGTATTATATATATTTTAAAATTACATAAAAATAATATAAAAATTAATAAGAGCGGGCTGGGTCAAGCCCGGGTTTTAACATTTTTATCCGGGTTTGGCTTGGGCAAAATTTTAGGCCTATCTTTCGAGCCTGGCCGGGCCCGGGCATAATAAACAGGCCTGAATTTTTAGTCGAGCTCGACCCAAACCCGACCCGGCCCGGCCCATGCTCACCTCTATTTGCAACAATTCCTTAGTATTATCACTCTTCTATTATTTTGCCTCCTCCCCCTCTCTATTCCACATCCTTAATATATATTTTCTTATACATAATTTTTTTTCTCTTAACATATCATGCCTATGTGTGACATTAATTAAGATTTTTTTTTTAATTACACAATACTCTTATCAAGGCTGTCCATTTGAGTGGTAGTCACTAAAATTATTTATATCTTGGCCTACAGGTTTCGAAATTAAGATCTGCTTTTTATTCTTGAAACTAGACTCAATAAAATTTTTACCATAAAAATTTCAAAATTTTTACTTATTCCAATTAATACAGTAAATTCTTTAAAATTTTCCCTATTTTGCTGCTAGGCAACTTTAAGCCTTCTTCACTAAAAATTAAGGTTCTTAAGTTAGAACAGGGGAACCCGAAATCAATCTGAACTTATCTCACAAAAATTCATATATCTCATAATATAAAATTCTTTTGCTTACACAGTTTCTTCTATGTAAAACTAGGCTTAATAGGTTTAATTTCATACTTTAATTAATCTCTAATTCGATTTATACAATTTTTGGTAAATTTTCAAAGTCAAACTACTACTGCTGTCTAAAATTGTTTTTGAGCAAAATGTTGGTAACCAAGTTTATATCACCCTCCTTTCCTTTCTCTACAATATTTTCGATCACTTCCTCTTATTTCCCTTCACTAAGATATTAAGAACATACAACTTTATAAAAGAAAATTCTACTTTAACACTATTTTCATGCTTTTTTAATAATATCAAACTTAAAAATATATTAAAATCTTGATGTTCTTACCTTATTCTATTGATTTTAAACTTTAACTTGATTTTCTCTCTCCTCCAACTTCTTTTTTCTTGAATTCAAGATAATATTCTTGTTCTCCATAGTCTCCCTATCACTTTTATCTCTTGGTGGTTATGGAAATTCCTTGAAATTCTAGGTGAAAATGATAGATTTTTGGTGAAAGGTTCAAATTGTAACAAAAGAAAAGTTTTTTACATCTCTCCCCTTCACTCACATTGGAAAAATGGGAGGATCATCTCTTTTTTTTCATCATCTTTCTCTCCTTCTATACTAGCTATTTATAATAAAATATTAATAAAATATCTCATTAAAATATTAATAAAATAATATTTATCTAATTAAATAATTATAAAATATCACCAAAATATCCCCAACATCATCATTGCCTTCTAGAGTTTTCTCTCTTTTTAATTGATCATTTTGTCCTTGAATAATCACTTAATTTGGTAAAATTATAATTTAGTCCCTTATACTTTTTTTGCTTATTCAATTTGATCCTTATTCATCCATTTTCCTTAATTTCTAGCTCTTTCTACCTTTAGGATATTTGCACTATTGGCTTTTCACTTTAACTTTTTCATATTTATACTTATGCCACAAAATTTTTTGCATATCTACAATTTAGTCCCTTCATTAATTTAATACATTATGTTTTGCTTCTTAATTTAACTTTTTTTTTTATATCTTATAACTTTCATTTTCTTTGATCTTATAGATTTTTTAAGCTAAAATTTTATCTCATATTATTTACTATAAAGGGAATTTTGAGGATGTTACAAATTCCCTATATAAAGGAATTGCAAGCAGTAAACCTCTCTCGCAGAAATCAACAAATAAAGCAAAGGAATCCAATTTTGCCAATTTACTAGCTTTGACTTTGGGAGGAAGGAATCAGAGGGAAAAACAATGGTGGAGGAGGGACAAGTAATCAGCTGCCACACTGTTGAGTCATGGAAATAGCAGCTTAAGTTGGCTAAAGAGTCCAAGAAACTGGTAAAAGTCCATGTTTTGTCTATTTATTTGATAATCATGTTTTGGCTTTTAAACCCTCAGTTGACTTGAATTTGAATTTTGAATTTCAATAATTAAGTAATTTTCTCTCCTGTCTCATTAAAGTGGACAATCGAATATTTATATACATAGTTACTATTCGTGGAATTGACGTTCTTAGTAGACTTTATGCATGTTGGACACGTATACTGTTTTGGGCTGTCTATTGGATTTCGTGTCCCTACATGAGAGCTAAAACCGCGAGCTCCCCTTGCGAGCACCTCGTGGCATGTGCGAGCTGAGACAGTGAATTCCCGTTGCTGACTTCTCATTATAAAGCTTGCGCATATCCATCTAGTAGAGCTTAACCGTGTGTCCAAGCCGTGTGAAATGGTCTAGCCCGTGTGGCTCCTGTATCTTGCTCCAATTTTCTGTTTTTCACTCCTTTTTCTCCCAAATGCTCTCTTAAATATAAAAACTGAATTTAAAGAATTAGGAGTATAAAATTCACTATTAACATTGAATAATCACAAAAAAAACGCACCAAGAATGAGACTAAAATATGTTATTTTTAACACCTATCAATGATATTTTAAAAGCTTTATCATAGTCGAGCTAAGATTTTCTTGGGTAGGACGTGGTGCATTTCACAGCTTCATGGAGAGGGACATGTCGTGTTATTGCACCAGTCCTGGCAGATCTTGCTAAGAAGCTGCCTAATGTAACATACTTGAAGGTGGATGTGGATGAATTGAAGGTAGCGTTATGTAATTAGATTTTGATTTGTATTAAACTTTGACTGAATAAAAGGATGGTAGAAATAGTTATTGTTTTCTTGACGAATTCATTGTTTTATTTATCTCTCAGACCGTGGCGGAGGAATGGAATGTGGAGGCCATGCCAACTTTTATCTATCTCAAAGAAGGCAAATTGATTGACAAAGTAGTGGGGGCAAAGAAAGATGAGTTGCAGCAGAGAATAGTCTTGACCAACTTGGTGCACAAAGTATGAAATAAAACTTGTATTCTACTGCTTCAACTTTGTTTCTGAAACTAGAATATCATAAAGATCTGTCTTTGGACAGACAGGAAATAACATGCGGTTGTTGTGTTCTGCTACTATTTGCTTCAGTATATTAAAATTGTTTGTTTTTCTGAGCTCAGGAATTGACTTCCCTGTTAATAGCAAAAAAATCTGGAAACAATAATGATCCATTTCTTGAAATCAATGTTGAACAATACTGTTAACTGCTTTGCATTTTGAGAATGAATTTGGCGCTCCTCTCAGTAGAAAGAGATGGCCAAAAATGGGATTTCAAACTTTACAGAGCATTCTTTTCATGCATGGTGAGTTTAATGACGGCTGCCTAAGTAACACAAATAAAACAATAGTGAAATAGAATTTAGACAGTGAAACTGGGATGTCTTCTCCACCTATATTCTTGCACCTTGTTTTCCTTCCCAGCTCCCAGACCTGTGGTGTTGTCTAGGCAATGTTTATAAAACTGATCTCCTCACAAGAGAGATTTTTGATACATCTCCACCAAGTTCTTCAAAGACTACCAACAAATTTTTTGTTGGCCTTAGCCATGATCTTGGAACGTGGTACCTAAAAGGAATCCAGAAGATGAGGAGTTTAGAAGTACTCAAATATAATCGTATTTTATGCTAACTGCATCATGAGAAGTTCACTGAGCTTAGACGTATATGGAGTTTCAGGATATACCATCTTTGGGTTGGCTGGTCACAACCACTCTGGCACTTTGTAGGTCGGAATGTCCCCAAGTAACTACAAGTACCGCAGTTACCCTTTGCATAAGCCATCCAATATCTTCCTAAGCTTTGTCCGTTAATCCATACTTGACCCTTTCCCATACTCCGCATATCCAAAGCCAATGGTTCATTACCTCCTGGGGCATTGAAATACGTCTGCAATTTCCAGGACACGGTTTAGCTTCTAACGTAAGGCCAACAAAAAAGAATGACAAAATGCCTTATTCACCCCTTACCTTATACCATGTCATAGACTGCCGGCTCCGTGCAGCTAGTGAACCTTGAATCTGTTCACCTCGAATCCATTCAACAGACGAGGCTCCATGGGGAGAGACCAAATTCATTGCTTCTCCTCTTAAGCCAACCTGTTTGAGAGTGGTTATGTGAGCCTAAGCAAATTTTTCCCGGAATTTAATAAAGCATTATCGAAACAGGCCAATTTTAGTTTGTGCAGACCAATGCAAGTTGTCAAACCTGGTATGACCATTTCTGCCACGTCAAATCCTTCTTTCCTTGGTTAAGGCCATGCAATAATACACTTTGGATTCCAGTTTTCCATGTCTCGAAATGCAGTCCATCATTCTTCACACCACCATAAATTCGTGTCAATAATTGTAAAACTTTACTATATAGTGTATTGAGTTTAAAGTGTTGATTGGGACAAATTCAGTTCTGCCCCATCCCATCCTAATGGACCCGGATGTAAAGGAAATGTCTGAATTATGTGATAGCTAACATTTGCATCCAGATAAGCATGGTCAAGAGCAACTAACCGGCAATCCAACAGCTACGCTGAGGAGTGCAATGTGATTTGTTCCAGCATGTAGGTTCACTGGTCCTGTATATGTGAATCTCCTGTTTTCCCTAGTTCCATATGCTGACCCTGTAATGTACTATACACCTTAGTATGACTTAAGCAGGTACAAGGCACAGGGCCCTTAGTATGTAATGTAGGTCAATCATATTTCTTGCGAGTAAATCTACAACCAACCTGAAAACTGTCCGTTGACAAAAACATGAAGAGCATGGCCAGCTGAATCCACATTGAGAGTGGGTTTTTGTCCTCCTCGCAGAAACGATTCCGATGGACTAATGTCAACACTGGGATGACATTTAACCAAGAAGAAATTATTCATTAGCTAATCGCCTCGATCAATTTAAATTAAATATTAAACCTCAAGTGTCTTGAAATGCAGTGCCTCACCTGGTTGTGTACCACAGGTAGTCACTATTATCTCTGGTAACATTCATTTGCTCCAAGAGTCCAGGAGCTGTGATTCTTGAACTTGCTCCTAGAGAAGAAATGTCTTCATCATAAGCCTCCCATGGGAACATCTTGGTGTTTGTTGGCAGCATTTGAATCCGTGAGGTTTTAACTCCAACCTTGATGCACATAGGATAGTTATGTAAGGATTTCCGTAGGAAAATCGAAAGATTTAAAGAAAAAAGCCTTAAACTACGCTAAAAAGATCTGAATTCACTTACTAATGCAGTGTTAAACGCCACATTTTTGCAATCCGGAAGAATGCTAATAGACCAAGGGGGCAAATCGTAGTGCCTGTTATTAAACGTCACCCTTGCAGCAGATTTCATATGGAAATTTGAGAGAAAAGCAGCACAGCCTCCTTGCCTTGAAGAGAATACATGGGCCTGAACAGTAATCATGATTAACATTATCAGTTGAAAGTTCTTTTTGCAAATCATCCTACTATCAACATATAATAAGAGTAATCACTGACCAAAGAAAGCTTACTTGATGATAGGTTCCTAAGGAAGTAACAGTAGGATCTGAGGAAACTAAAGCATGTTCACATAGCTTAATAGCCCTATGAAGCTCCTTCAGATGATCGTATTTAGGCTGTCGGATTAAACCTAAACGAGGTAAACTTGTCAGTCATATCCATAACTCAAGAGTTCAAAGACAAAACCCCTAAAATATTTCGTTATATGTTCAAAAGTCAGATCTAACTGCTCCTGTAAAACTAAGATAAGGCACGCTTAGATTGTGAAAGATTAAGAGAACTTCACAAGTCGTGGTTTTAACTGCTATGAGATTTAACTCAGTTTCTCACCATATTCATCGATGGGAGCATCATAGTCATAACTAGTTGTAATAAACGGTCCGCCAGCAGTCCGTCCAAAGTTGGTTCCTCCATGGTACTATCAAAAACAGGAGGAGCATAAACTGGTAAGCTTAAACTTGTTGCTATTACCGTGAGTATTTTTGAATTAAAACCAAAATGAACATGGTAACTAACCATGTAATAATTAACATATGAGCCACCCTTTTGTATGAAACGAGCAACGCCAAATGCCAGGTCTTGAACCGGGCGCTGGTGAATTGGGCCACCAAATTCTGTAAACCTTCTCAGTATCGGGGGAACAAATATCAGATAAAGGAATGGAGAAATCAGCATTTCTAACGTTAATCCACTATCAATTCCAAACATTAGCCTAAAAGATCGGCAAAGAAAGTACTAACCAGCCACTCCAAGCCTCGGTCCACATCGTGGGCTTGTAAGGTTTGTTGGGTGAGAATCCATCACAGTAAAAGCCATTACACGCATTTATCTGAAATCAAGATACGAGGGTAAACAGAGTCAAGGGCTTTTGAGATGACATTGAACTCGGTAAGGATGAAAAAGAAAAATGATTGAAGTAGATCATTGCCTACCACAGGGTCTGGGGCGTCATCTTCCTTGCACATTACCCATGGGACCCCTGTATTAAGTGCAACAGCCATTTTTGCAGCCCAATTAATGTATGCATGACCAGCTGCTCCAAGTGCCCTACTCTCAGGTCCATATTCATTTTCAATCTGCACAAAAATGAATTAGTGTAAAAGAGATTAACAAGCTTAAACATAGTCAGTCAGTTCATTGCTGATTTAAGCAATATACAAAGCCTCTAAAACTAGAAACCATAAATGCCACAAACAGCAAGAATCTCATACCTGAGACAAGATGATGGGGCCACCTTGTGACGCAAAAAGTTTTTCATTCTTCATCATTTGTACAATTTTCTGAGTAAATCCTTGCATCGCCCTCTGTAAATAAAATGAAAAAAGTTTTCCATTTTTGTAAAGTAACAGAAAGAAAACAAAAAGGTATAAATTAAAGGGAGAAAAAGAACACCTTGAAGGGCTCATTATCAGTTCTGAAGCTGATACCAGGAACATACTTTAGCCAAACAGGAAATCCTCTGTAGCAGAGCGAGAATGTAAATTGTAAACCAGTCAATTAAACAAAATAAATAAAAATACATTAAATTATAACAAATCTTTTTATCAAGCCAAACGATATAATAAAAGTAGTAACTACCCAAAATTCCATTCTGCACAAATATAAGGTCCAATGCGAAGATGAACATATAGTCCCAGTTTTTGCACTGTCTTGATAAACCGTACAAGATCATATCTTCCCTCGAAATTATACTGAAAAAATAAAACAGAACTCCAAATGAAATGTTAAAAGAAGTTAAACTAAAAAAACATAGAATTCAAAGATAAGATGAGCCATTTGAGATCTAAGGTAGTACATTGCCAGGAGAAGGTTCATGGCCATTCCAAAAGACATATGTGTCTATGACATCCAAGCCTCCATCTTTAGCTTTCTTAATAAGATCCTCCCACATCTAAATATAGGGGGGGAAACACCCAACAAATCAGTCCTTTGCTTTTAGAAGTTTTCAGGGATTGTTTTTTTTTAAAGTGAAGAGACTATACCTCAGGAGTGCTTCTGGGATAATGAATGGAGCCGGAGATGAGGATTCTCCTTTGTCCATTGATGAGAATGGCTTTCTTGTCATAGGTAATGCTGCACTGGATTAGCTTAGAACTCGCTAAAAAGGCTGTGAAGAAGAAAATCAACAGCTTGGAAACTGAGCTAGTTTCCATTTCTCTTCAATACAAAGTCAACTTGGAGGGAACTTTTGAAACCAAAAAACATGAATTGGTGGAGCAGAGAGAAGTTGGTAAAGACACTGATCTGCTACTCTGAAACTAGCATTGTTCTTTTCACAGTTCACATAAAAGCTCTGAACTCTGCTTGTCTTTATATGTACTTGGGATATGTTACTCGCAGTTAAAAAGTAATGGAAGAATCCTCTACATTAAAATATTGGAGAAGCAAACAGTACCAAAGAAAAAAAAAAAAAACTTTGTATAATTATGTTTCCATCCCTCGAGTTCAGTTTAAAAACTTGAAATTTCTGGGTTTTGATTGTAGTGAAGAATCAGGGGAATTTATTTTTTTTGATGTTTTACGGCAGGTATTAAAAATAAAGTGTAAAAATCATTTCTATGTATTGATAATTGGATATATATTGATAGGAGCTACTATCATTGAATGTGATGATGAATAAAACTTGAAGTTCAAGTGAAGTATAGTAATTTAGGAAATGCTAATAAATGACAACTCTAAAGCAAGTCCTCCATTCAAAATCATTAGTACAAAAGAAAAACAAATCTGGAAAAAAAGTTACTATCCCCAGTTTCTTCTAATATGTAGCTTAAAGCAGAACATTTTGGAAGTAGGAAAAAGAAATTTGTTTTTATGATGGGTTCATTGTAAATTTTTTATTAAAGTTATATGGTTTGAAATTCAAATCCTTAAACTACTTTACTTTTTCACTTACTTCGAGTTAATCTTTTTGAATTTCTAAATAAAAGTCTTTTTATTGTTTACTTTTTTTAATTAAATGAAATTAAGTCTAGAACTCTTAATTATTGTTTCAATATAATATGAATAATTTCATATCAAATTTAATTTAAAATTCTTAATTATTCATATTATATTGAAACAATAATTAAAATTCTCTTCGAATTATTCTCTTTTCTCCTTCTCTAATATTAAAAAAAAATAAAAATTTATGAAGGAAGTATATAGCTTAATCAATGAAATATCACAAATCTAATTTAATATCCATATCCTAATAATATTGTACAGCATGTATTGCTCAAACTTTTATGATTTAAATCAATTTCATACCAAATGTGATAATAGAGAATAACCCTTTGTGTGGTGTTTGCATGTGCAAATCATTTCTTTGTGTCGTTTCATTTCATTTTCATTAGAGTCCCTTTTTTGGATAATGCAATTCCTCAACCACACCCTCAAAAAATTATAAATGAAATTAAATACTATGATCGCGACGGTGGCATGCGACATACTATCGTGTTTTTTGTCAGTTCATGTACTGTAGACTCTCTTCTATCCCATCTGGCATGTGATGTGTTTTGTTGCTATTTGATCATTCATATTAATTACTCCAACAATGAAAATTTTAGCTTTAGGGTTTTCACGTCTTTTGTTAACCCATTTCTTAAATAGCTTTCGTTTTCCAAGTTAAAAGATAGTATTGTATTGTGCGGATTTGAGCTGTACTGAATATGGAAGCAGATTAGTTGCAGAATAAAGAAAAGTTTGTTGTCTTCTGCTTTACTTCATCTTGATGTTCTGTCTGTGTGTGTTATCCCTATTGGTTCCCTTAAAGAAGAATCTTGACCAAAAGAAAAAACACAGTTGGCTGGCTTAGAACATAAGGTACTTAATTAATGTTTTAGGTTGAAAATTGGTTTAGAGCCAATGTGGATTGGTTGAGCATGTTCACCTTCCTTGCCCATGTGCACCATGCAATTGTATATACAACAAAATCTGACCGCATTTCACTTCTGTCGTTTACAATGTTTCATAGGAAATTAGGAAGATCTTAGGTGACCAAAAACATAACCCTAAGACATCGGGCTCTTTTGTTTGTGTTTGTAAGGTATTAACATTTACATCCCCTTATTAGATAACCATAATTCAATAAAATATCTGAGATTTATTTTTTATTTTTCTACTGCAATCACAACTTTTCTAGCACTTTAAGTTGGGAGGAGGGGTGTGAGGTTACATACAAGGTCGAATATTGGTCATAATGTCCGCGCATTATTTATCACTAAACCAGGAATAAGTTTGATGGCCTTTTTCTCATCAAGTTAATGTTTAATATTATATAAAAAATGTCACAATCTGAAAAAGCAAAATAGGCACTGAGATTCAAACTCATAATTTTTAAATATCATGATTGATTATAAAAATCAATTTAACTAAACTTCGATGATTAAACTTTATTTTAAACCTCCTCTTCCCCTATGGGTATTTTTTATTTAAATATTAAATAGCAGTACACAGTAATTAAGATAAAATTGTATTCCAATTTGTATTTTACTTTCATTATTACGTCTACTCAAGCTTCTATAAAATATTTGTTAAAAGGGTGTTTTTTTATTTTCATCATTAAATTATAAAAAAATTTCAATTTTGTCTTCAACGTTTTGTATTATTCACTTTTCGTTAAATAGTTAAGAAAAATATAATCTGATTTTTTTCTACCTAGTATAATAACATAATTAGTCTTCAATATTTACTCACTCTATTAATTTGATCCTAATTCTAAATAACTTAATAAATTTAACTCTTCACATTTATAAATTTTATCAATTTGGTCCTCAAACCCATAAATAAATATAATTATAATTAAATTTATAATTAAAACCTTAATGATCGAAAACATTAAAAGGAAAAATAATTGAATGAATCCCGGGAAATATAGTCAGTGACCCAGCAACCCTCCCTGGGGTCTCCAAAAATAATGTAAAAGGAGACCCAAAGAGATGAATGCAATGCAATTTTCTTCACTGCTCTCAACATTTAGTCAAAACAGAGCAGATCAATTACATGCCATTCATGCAGTAGTGGAGTCGGGTTATGATGATGATGCAGCCCTCTTCTTGGCAAAGTATTCCTTAGCTCGAGCAAGGTTCTTCGCAACCGATGGCTTAACCCACTTCTTTCGTCTCGGCAGTACAGTGTGAGAGCAACCGGCAGCCTCAAGCTTTTCCCTTTGCAGATGTTGGGAAAATCATAATTGCATCTGTTTGAGAATCAAAATTCATAAAATTTGTAAATGTGGATAGTTAAATTTATTGAATTATTTAGAATTATGATAAATTGATAGAATTTGTGAGTATTGAGAACTAAATGTATTATTATATCAGTTAAAAAAAAAAATTACGCTCACCGTTTAACAAATAGTAACCAAAACAGAAACAATCTAACTAGTGACGAAATTAAATTTTTTATAATTTAATAATCAATACAGAAACACTGTAATAATTGGGTGAGTAACTGTAAAATTTTCTAAATAAAACTTTTTATAAAATATTTGAACCAAATTACAAGGCTCTTTAAAGAAATCCTCTATGTTCAAATCAAACCTCTTAGGTAAGGGCATTAACTCACCCTTACACCTTGAGATAATTTAGGCAGCTTAACAATTCAAAACCAAACCCTGTCTTTATATAATTAAATTTCAGTTTTATATATATATATAGGGGTGGATTGTGAAGTTAAGTTTTAGGCAACTAATAAAAATTTCAATGAAAATGTTTTTTTTTAAAAAATTTAGATGTTGAATTAAAATTTTTATAAGATAAATGAGAATTTTTTTAAAAAAAATTCTAAGAAATTCAAAAAGGAAATGAAAATATTTTAAAAAATTTTGGAGGACCAAGCCCCCATAAAGATCGACCTCTGTGCTTATATAATGTGTTAATTAAATTGGAGTTACAATTTGACATAAACTCAATTAAAAAAATTTATTTAAAAATTGTTTTTAAATAAAATAATAAATATTAATACAATAATGTTTTCATCTTTTACTATTTAATAAAAAAATCAGGTTAAAAAATTACTTTAAAGCCTCAATTTTAGGTTTCAATCAAAATGTCATTGACAACTAATTAAATTTAATAAAAAAAATTAAGTAGGGAGTTTTCGGGTTATTAGTTATTAGTTAATAGTAGTGTTTAAGAGATGGACATATTCGCCTCCTCATGTGGATCCTGACAGTTATCTAATATTGTAATCTTGTGTATGGTTGTTGCATGATTAATTAAAGTAGCAGTTAACGAACAATTATATACAACTCAGCAGTAAAGCATGCAATGCAGACATACAACCCCGATGTTCATTTCAAAATTACTATATTTAATTTTTTTTTCCAAACCAAAATTAACATTTTCACTTGGTGTTCTATTTTAACTTCAACAGATTCGATATGTATATATATTTTAAAGTGTGAAAAACATAGTGAGGAAATCAAGCTAATAATAACTTGATTGTCTTTGTTGACCCTTATAGAGTGAGATGGCTTTATCTTATATGACGATGAGTTGAAGATAATATAAAGTGAAGATTAAGGATGCTATCAATCTGGTGACGTATATGGCGAATGAATTAGGCAATAAAGTTGATAAGGAATTTGGGACCTTTATGCACTTGTGTGGATGTAATGAGTAATTTAGGGGGCACCGTTAGATAGCCGTTTGTTTCTTTCCATTTTTCAAGTTGTGTTTTTAAAGCAAGAAGTTGTGTCCCGCTAGACCTCCGTTCTGTTTACGTCGGTGGAAGCAACATATTCAAAGAAACATGCCTTTTTCTAGTTTGGTATGATTTAAAATATTTGTCCACTTCTGATAATAACAAATCTAACAACCTCTTAAACTATTGTTTACAGCTTAACGTGATCTTTGGATCACATCACATGAAGTTTAATAACTAATGAACAGTCGTTTCTATCTCGGTCCTCCCCACCATCATCATGCACTTAGAAATGAAGGGCTTTATTAGTCCCACATACAGTTGGGGAAAACCTTTCATAACAACATTAATTCAAACTAACTCAACTCTATATTTTTTTAGTGTAGTTATTTTTGCGTTAGTTTAGTCAAACTCTATACTTTTTAGTTTACCCCACTAAGTTAAAAGTAATAATGTTTGAACCGAATTAAATTGGCTGATTAAACGATTAAAATGGAAATCGATTAGAGGATTGGTCCGGAAAATAACTTTAAACTAATTAGATCGAGAAACAGTTGAATTGAGGGTTGAACCAAAATTTTTTAAAATTTTGAAATTTGAAATAATTTTTTAATTAGATCGATGAATCAATGGCCTGGCTAGTTCAACCACTGATCCAATTTTAAAAAAATTGAGCTAACGTTATATGGTTTATATATGGACTAACTATGGTCATATGTTATATATCTGATTATTAATTTTCATTATACATTTAGTCGATTAAGTTTTAATTTTCATTTTAAAAATATGAGTTTAAAGGTAGTAAATGCATAATATCCTTCATGTTAGGATAAGATTGAATTCAATTTAAAAAATTTTAATGGTTCATGATAATTGTTTTTGGTTTTTTAACATTAATTTTGAATTTTCAAACTTTATTTTGATTGAATGAGTTTTTGTTTAGATAAGTAAATTTTTTATTCATCCAAAAAGAGCAATATTTTGCTTAAAAAACAAGTAAAAACTTCAGCCAATTGCATGACCAATCTCGATTTTTTGCCTGTCATATTTAGGTTATTTACAGCAATACGAGTTTTAGTAAGCCTATCCCTAACTAGATTCTTCAACTGAACAAACAGCGACTCTACAGTTTTCCCTGTATAACCATGAGATCTATTTCTCTCTTGCCAAACCAGGTAGATCTTTGCATTCCAAGCAATCTTTAGTATAGCTGCAAACAAGCTTTTACCCTTAACAGCTTTTTGAATCCATTCCAGTTCATCCTGCCAAGAAGCAAACATACAAGCTTGCAATTCACAAGACAGCATTATCAAGCCCCATAATTCTCTTAAATAGGAACAACGCACAAAAAGGTGTTCCTTGTCTCTGAACTATCATGACAGAGAACACAAACTGAATCAAAGAGAACACAAACTGAATCAACTTGTAGACCCCATGCCAACATTCTGCTCTTTGTTGCCAGCCTATCATGCATCGCTAACCATGCGATAAAAGAATGTCGTGGAATTGAAAAGGTTCCCCATACTAATTTATGCTAGGAAACTTTATTCTGCTTATGTCTCAAGAGTATCCCAACTCTTCTTAGCCTTGTAAGTGGTCAGAAAGCCTCCCAACAGTGGCACCAACCTCCTCAATTTTAGTAACTTCCCCCACGACCAACTATGATATTGCTTGGCCTGTACTTGAAAAACATTTTCTCCTTTAAGAACATATGCTTCAATCCAGGCAACCCAAAGAGTCCCTGCCTTCATGCAAACTGCCCACAGATTTTGCAGCATACACACTTTGTTCCAAAGATGTAAATCCCTCACCCCAAGTCCTCCTTCTACTTTGGGATGACATATCTTCTCCCAACTTACTTTTACACCTTTAGCTTGCCCTTCATAACCTCTCCAAAGATAAGCATTGCATAATTGAGTGACTTCTTTTACCACACTTGAGGGAATGAGCAGTACCCTGCACCAGAAGTTCTGAATGCTAAAAACAACCGACTGCAAAAGCTGCAGTCTTCCTGCAAAAGAAAGGTGTTTAGCTGCCCAACATTTAATACTCCCTGTTATCTTATCCACCAAATTTTAAATTTTTACAATCCATACTCTTCAACCCTTTTGCAATCAAGGGCACTCCCAAGTACCCTATAGGCAGATTGCCTAGTTTGACCTCAGAAAGCCCTACAATTCTTTATGATTGTTGATCCCATAACAGAAAAGTTCACTCTTGGCCATATTCATCTGCAATCCAGAAATACTATAGAAAAAATCCAGACTATTGTTCATAGCAAAAACAGAGTCAGCTGACCCCTTTGCAAACACAAGCAAATCATCAGCAAAACAAAAATGTGTTAGCTGAGTTTCCCTACATTTGGGATGATATTAAAAGACTATTCTGCAGCAATATTCAATAACTTACATTAGACATTTATGGCTTTATTTTATTACTTTTGGAGTGAAGTTAAATGTCTTTGTTTTATAAATATTTCTAAAAAACGTTATTCTTTTCAAGTAAATGGAAAATATAAATTAATGAATAACTTTATAAACTTTTAGGTAGTTTTTTATTTTTTTTTATTTTCTCTATTTCAAATATAAAATTCTTATGTTTACACTATAAAAAATAAATTAATTATAACTTAAATAATAATTAAAATTCGATTCTGCTCATATAATATGAATAAATTCATTTATATTCTTTTAAAGCTTGTTTATTATTCTATTAGTATATATTAATAAAATTATTTATAGTTTGTGTGCTTAATTTTTATTTAAAATATAATTATTAATATTAATATTTAAATATTTTTAATCTAAAAACAATATAAATATCTATACATGCTTATTTTTATTTATTGTTTGTCTGTTAATTGTTAGTTATTTATGAACATCTTTGGTAAACATATTCAATTATATGTTCGTGTACATGTTTATTTAATTTAAACGAATAGATATGAACACATATAACTTTAAATAAATTAATATAAACAAATATTATGAACCAACAAACCTAAAAATAATCCACTAAACATAAACAAAAATTCACTCATTTCAAACTCGGTTGATTTATTACCCTAGAAGCTAACAGCAAGCAAAGGTCTTGATTCTGGTAAACTAAGATGATTGTCCCAATAATTAATCATTAAACTTAAAGCCTTTTGAACTCTTTGATTAATGGAAAAAAAATACATGTTTGACCTCTCCAAAAATTACGAAATCAATTTAAGTTTTTTTTTTTTAACAAATTTTAAAATTTTAATCCTTTAGAATTTTATATTTTTCTCTCAGCTTTTTTTAAATTTCCGGCTTCATCTAAATAGGCAATTTAAAAATTGTGTGACTTCATTTAATTAATTATGTAAGAGAAAGGTTAATTAATTATGTAAGAGAAAGGAGGCTTAAATTGGATTGAATCAGTCAACTGGATTAAGAATTGAATCAACGATTAAATTAATTTTTATTTTTATTTTTAAATTTTTAATCAAATTGGCCAGACCAACAAATCAATTGCTTGATCCATTTGATTAATGATCTAAATTTTTCTTTTTAAAAAAAGAATTAAATTTAACAATTTAACACTATCCAATACAGAAACAATTAAAATATGACATAAAATAATACATAAATATAAATGTAAAAATATTAAAAAATTATATAATATATGTAACAGTCAAATTTCAGTGAAATCGGAATAGTGGTTTCGGGACCACAAATCCGAGTCCGAAAAATGAAATTATTTAAATTTCATAAAATGATAGGTATTATGATAGGAATATTGCATGAAAATTTTTATCGAAAAATTTTATCAATTATGTGTCTAATTGCAAAAAAGGACTGAATTGAATAAAATGTTAAAGTTGCATATTAATAGCTATAGGGATTATATAGCTAGAGAATTCAAAATGTGAGGTACTTATATGGAATTAGACCATTGAAGAAAAACATGTAGACATTTTTAGTGATTCATCCATGGAAAAATGGAAAAAGGTAAAGGACTAAATTGGAAAATGGAAAAGTTAAATGATATTAATTAAAGTAAATGAAAAATATATCATTTTATCATCTTCTTCTCCATAAAATACATGGAAAACCTAGGAGAGAGAAAAGAAATTTCTCAAGCTTGAATTAGTAAGTTCTATGTCCCGTTTTTAGTAATTTTTATATTTTTGAGATCAAGAAAGCTTAATTTCTTTATTTGGGTGATTAAATTGAAAGAAAACCAAAGTTTAGAAAATTACCCATGAATTAATATGCTGTAAATTAAAAGTTTATGATAGAAAATGAAAGATTATTGATAGATAAATCACTTTTACAAAGTGATTTTTTGTGAAAGCATGTGTAGAGACTAAATTGCAAAGTAGTGAAATTCTTGGAAAAATTCTAAAATTTATGAAATACATGTGCTGTAAAAGTTATATTGGAATTTTGAATAAGCTTGGAATAAGGAATAAATTGCATGAATTTCAATTTCCGAGCTTAGGAACGAAATTAGAATTAATTAAAAGTTTAGGGGCAAAATGGTACTTTTGCCTAAAATGTGAAATGGACTTGATTGAATGTAAAAATCATATAATTTATGATTAAATTTATTTATATAGATCCGGAAGTATCGAACAAAGAAAGAGATCAAGGGAAAGAAAAAGTCTCGGATTAGTAGATACGATCATTTGTCAATGTAAGTTCGTATAACTAAATTAAGCATGTAAATGTGTTTAATTGATTGTTGAATTATATGCATCATGATTTGTAATTGGTATGTACAAGCAATAAACCAATGTTGATTTGTGATTTACATGTAAATAATGAAATATTACATGATTCCGTTTGAATATTGATTTCCGATTGAAGAGGTGATTACCGTGAATATGAGATCTTACATATGTTGCAATAAAGGTTGTCTCTAAAGGATAATCTTTTGATCTCATTATGGAAAGGAAATGTATCCCGAAAGGGTAATAATTGAAAAGGACTTAAGTACCGAAAAGGTACAACTTGAAAAGGTTGCATATGTTGCAATAAATGTTGTCCTTAAAGGATAATCTTTTGATCTCATTATGGAAAGGAAATGTATCCCAAAAGGGTAATAATTGAAAATGACTTAAGTACCCAAAAGGTACAACTTGAAAAGGTTATGTATATTTTGTGTATACCATATGAAAAGGAAAGGTATACTTTGTGTATACCACTTGAAAAGGAAAGGTATACTTTGTGTATACCACTTGAAAAGGAAAGGTAACCTGAAAAGGTTTTGTGCATTTTGTGTGTACAAATTGAAAAGGGTATGTACACTTTATGTGTACCACTTGAAAAGGGAATGTGCACGTCGGGTGTACAACTAGAAAAGGAAAGGTCCATCGGAAATTTAAAGATTCAATGGAAATGTATTAACAAGTGAAATAAGAAAAAATGACATGATGAGCTCATCTATGCATATTAATGTTTTTGTACTAACCAATTTGGTTAAATGATTGTGTATAGGCCACATTTGCTAGTTTGCTAAACTGATTGATAAATTGCCTTATATGTGTTTTACTTGTTATTTATGAATGGTAAGTGTAGTCTGGTTATATGAACTTACTAAGCATATAATGCTTACTAGGTTTATTTTTCCCTATTTTATAATGCTCGAAGCTCGTGGAGGTTGGATTAGGTCGGAGCTATCATCACACTATCAACTCCTTAACTTTTGGTATAAACGACAAACTCATTTTGATATAATGACATGTATAGGCTAATGAGGCCAAATAGTGATGTAACATGTTTGTTCACAAACTAGTCATTGGAATGGCTAGTAATATGTATTTTGAGGTTATATGGTATGTTCATGTTCAACAAGATATAAATCACCTTTCATAAAATATGATCTACAAACCAATGTAAAGGTAAACTTCAAGGTATGGTTAAGAGTTGGAAATGTTAGATTGAATGGTGGAAATTGGTTGAAATGGATGGTATATACTTGTAAGTTTTTATGCAGGAAAATGGTTAAGTTTGGATAAAAAATAGAGCTAGGAAATGACCTTATTTCGTCCAGACGGGTAAGACACACAGTCGTGTGTCTAGGCCGTGTGTGACACACGGACAGCCCACGGGTGTGTGAAATGACCGTGTGTCCTCTGTATCCTTAAATATGAAGTCAGGATAGTACGCGGGTAAAAGACACAGTCGTGTGTTTGGTCGTGTGAAGGACACGGGTTTTAAGGATGGTCGTGTGTCAAAACCATGTGAAAATGGCATAAAATTGGTGAAAAATCAGTGTACCACATGGCTTAGCCACATGGGCGTGTGCCCAGGCCGTGTGCCCCTCTAATGCTTAGGAAATTGCAAGTCAAAATTCCACACAGGCTGGCCACATGGCCATGGGATCCCCACGGGCTGGCCACACGGCCATGTCTTTGGCCACACGAGCGTGTGCCCCTATCTTCAAGGTAAAATTTCAAAAGTTGCTGGTTTAATCCCGAATCACTTCTAAAGCTAGTATTGGGCCCCGTAGGCCCATATTAGGGACTTTATGGTGAAATATGAAAATTTTTTATTTGAAATGCAAATTTATGACTCGATTTTGTACAAATGCTAGTGTATAAGTTCAGTAATGCCTCGTAACCCTATTCCAGTGATGGATATGGGTTAGGGGTGTTAAAATATATGGATATAAGTCTATAGTATTTTAAACATCATTGTAACATAGAAGTAAATTAAATACTGCATAAATATATGGATTATTACATCTTTTTTAAGAAAAGAAACAAGTTCAAGGAACTAGCTACAATAAGGCTCTATATTAATTATTGCTCGATGAGCATCTTTTTCAAATAAAGGTCGAGTATGATCAAGTGGGTCTTCAAAAGCCGATAACCTATTAAGATCATTAGGAAAAACTTTGGCCATGCAGTCTATCAGTCTATTATGCTCTTGCGGGACATGCCGAAACTTAAGTTGTCAGATTTGCTTGCATAAATCATGTATTAAACGAAGTTTAAAAAGGATATTATCAACCGCATAATCATCCCCAATTATATCAATCAGCAATTCATTATCGCTTTGATCACAACCTTACGAAACCCTTTTTTTCCAAGCTAGAGTGAGTCCTCCATATATAGCTCATGCTTTAATCTGAAAAATGTCAAATACATAAACCTTCATAGCAAACCCAAACAACTAGCCTCATGTTGAATCTTGAAAACACCACCAATAGTAGCATTAGAGTACTGTAAGGATAGTGTGCGATCTGTATTAAGCTTCACCCATCCTTACTCAGATGGATACCAATTGTCAAAAGTGATTGTGCTGTACATAAGTCAATCCATACATTTATAATTAATGATATTTCTTGTCCAAGCCATGCATTTCGAAATCAGGTTGTTATTTTTACTACTTGCTTGTTGGAAAATGAATTCATTTAAACCCTTCCAAAAGTAGCCAATACATGATTGAAAAGAAAGTTGGCCATTCACCATCAATTTTCGTGATGTCTCCCCTCATTCATGATGTTCCATTTCAACCAAGTTTTCAGCGGATAATTAAAGAAAGAAGTCTAAATATTTTTAGGTACAATAGTCTTTCAAACTGTGATAGCAAATTGGCAATCTCGCATAACGTGAATTGTTGTTTTCACAGGTCCACCACACTGCACACAGTAAGCATTATCAGCCATTCCACGTCTCACCCTATCAACATCAGTAAGCAGCCATAAGAAGACCCTTACTCATTAGAGAGTAGAGTATTAACTTTCTAAATCATCGAGTTATCCCTTTGTAGTTATCTCTTTATGGTAGCAGATCTCTTTTCTCAACAAGTTTGTAAGTTTTAGAAGAAGAGAAACGACCTCCATAGAAGCTGATCAGGATCTGCAGCTTGTGTAGGCGGTAAAATTGCTGCAATACAAGCTAAGATGTGTCGAGGAAGAAGCAATTCAAGTCGAGGCCAATTCCAAGTTCTACTAGCTATGACCAAATCACAAACCTGAAGAGTTTCATCGAATACTCTGCTTATATGATGCATTCAAAAAGAGCTAATATCTTTTACCCAATGATCATTCTAGAAATTTGCTAGTCATCATGGAAATTCGTTCTATATTTTTATTGAACAAGTGGAGAGCTGGAATTCTATTCTTTGTGCAAAAAGCTTAGATTTTGCTAAGTTGCAATAACGAATTAACTATGAAACATTTTGTGATTTTTAGGTTAGATTTTACAAAGGGAATATATTCAATTAGCTTGGGCTGTATGGCTTAAGGCCTAAAATGCATTGGATTGAGGCAGGCTTGAATTGGGTCCATTCGATTTCGGATTCGATATCTATTCCGACGTGGCAACGTACATCCAGAGTCTGCTTCTACGTGGCTCTATTCAATTGGAGGTCACATTAATCACAAAGAAGCCAGTTGCGGAGGATTACACCCATTGCCCAGCAAGGCATAGCCTTCCTCTTCCACACACGCCTCTGCAAATTGTTATCTTTCAATCCATCCCATTATCTTTTAACCTCTAAAAATACACTGCAAAAATGAAAAATTAACAGAGAAAAAAAGGGCATAGAGAGGCAGAGATTATTCAGAAATTAGTTTTAAGAAATGGAGAATCTGATGATTACTTGTATTTCAAAACCTCCTGTAATAATCCCAACAAAACATGACAACTTACCTGAATTTTCTCAACCCCCAACCAAGCTCTCCTTTACTTACACAAAAAACACCAACAACCCAAAAATCACCGACAACCATGTAAAGTACCTCGCACGAAGCGGCCGCCTAGCTGAAGCTGTAGCCGCTCTTGATTCAATTGCTCTCAGTGGGTCTCAGGTAAGACCCAATACCTTCATTAGTTTACTTCAGGCTTGCATTGATTTCGGGTCTCTCGACTTGGGTCGAAAACTCCATGCCCGAATCCATTTAGTTAAAGAAAGTGACCCGTTCGTTGAAACCAAACTTGTCAGCATGTATGCGAAATGTGGGTCCTTTGCTGATGCTCGTAAGGTGTTCGATGAAATGAGTCAAAAGAATTTGTACACTTGGTCTGCTATGATTGGTGCGTATTCCAGAGTGTCGAGGTGGAAGGAAGTTGTGGAACTTTTCTTTTTGATGATGGAAGATGGTGTTTTGCCTGATGAATTTTTGTTTCCGAGAATTTTGCAAGCTTGTGCTAATTGTGGGGATGTTAGGACCGGGAGATTGCTGCATTCTTTAGTAATTAGATTGGGGGTGGTTTGTTATACACGTGTTAGTAATTCGGTTTTAGCTGTTTATGCAAAGTGTGGGAAATTGAGGTCTGCGAGGAGGTTTTTCGATTACATGAACGAGAGGGATAGAGTGACTTGGAATTCAATGTTATTGGCGTATTGTCAGAAGGGCGAGAATGATGAGGCTTATAAATTGTTTAATGGGATGTGGGGTGAAGGAATAGAACCGTGTATTGTTTCATGGAATATATTGATTAATAGTTATAATCAGTTAGGGCGATGTGATGTGGCTTTGGGATTGATGAAGGAGATGGAGAGTTCTAGGGTAAGTCCTGACGTCTTTACTTGGACCTCAATGATCTCGGGGCTTGCACAAAATGGTAGGAGGTGGCAGGCCTTGTTTTTGTTTAAGGAGATGCTTTTGGCTGGGATCAAGCCTAATGGCGTTACTATCACAAGTGCAGTTTCCGCTTGTGCATCCTTGAAAGTATTAAAGCTGGGGCTTGAAATTCATTCAATTGCCCTTAGGATGGGAATAACTGATAATGTGCTTGTTGGAAACTCCCTTATTGACATGTTTGCTAAGTGCGGGGAACTGGAAGCTGCGAGGCAAGTCTTTGATATGATTGAAGAGAAAGATGTTTATACTTGGAATTCAATGATTGCTGGATATTGCCAAGCTGGGTACTGTGGGAAGGCTTATGAACTCTTTATCAAAATGCAAGAATCTGATGTGAAGCCCAATGTGATTACATGGAATACAATGATCTCAGGATACATACAAAATGGAGATGAAGATCGAGCCATGGATCTTTTTCAACGAATTGAACAGGATGGAAAGATTAGGAGAAATACAGCATCTTGGAATTCTCTTATCGCTGGTTATGTGCAACTCGGGGCTATAGACAAGGCATTTGGAGTTTTCCGACAAATGCAATCATGCTCCATTAGTCCAAATTCAGTAACTATATTGAGTATCTTGCCTGGTTGTGCAAATTTAATTGCTACAAAAAAGGTGAAAGAGATCCACGGTTGTATTTTGCGGAGGGATTTAGAGTTTGTAATCTCTATTTCAAATTCTCTAATAGACACTTATGCAAAGTCAGGTAATATATTATATTCTAGAAGCATATTTGATGGAATGTCGACTCGAGATATTATTTCCTGGAACTCAATAATAGGCGGTTATGTTTTACATGGTTGCTTTGATGCTGCCCTGAATCTCTTCGATCAGATGAGAAAGTTGGGGCTTAAACCTAATAGAGGTACCTTTTTAAGTATTATCCTTGCACATAGTATTGCCAAAATTGTGGATGAGGGAAAACAGATTTTTTCTAGCATCAGTGACAACTATGATATTATACCAGCCATAGAACATTACTCAGCTATGATAGATCTCTATGGCCGCTCTGGTCGGCTTGTAGAAGCAATGGAGTTTATTGAAGACATGCCTATAGAGCCCGACTCCTCTGTTTGGACATCCTTGCTAACTGCCTCTAGGATTCATAAGGATATTGCTTTGGCTGTCCTTGCAGGGGAACGATTACTTGATTTGGAACCAGGAAATATTGTGGTTAACCAATTAATGTATCAGATATATAGCTTGTGTGGGAAATTGGATGACTCTTCAAAAGTGAGAAAGCTTGAAAAAGAGAGCAAATTACGAAGATCTCTTGGGCACAGCTGGATTGAAGTCAGGAATAAGGTGCATACATTTGTCACTGGTGATCAATCTAAGCCATCCTCAAACCTTTTGCATTCATGGGTTCAAAACATCACTAGAGAAGTGATCATAGATGACCATCATGGTGGGTTTTTCATCGAGGAAGAAGAGAAAGAGGAAATTGGCGGCATTCATAGTGAAAAACTTGCAATAGCTTTTGCCTTGATCAGCTCACCTTCTTCCCCTCAAAGTATAAGGATTGTTAAAAACACCAGAATGTGTACGAACTGCCATTTAACTGCCAAGTATGTTTCCTTGAGATTTGGGTGTGAGATATATCTGAGTGATACAAAGTTCTTCCACCATTTTAAGAATGGGCGCTGTTCTTGTGGAGATTATTGGTAGCGTACTTATGCTGGATGTAAGAATTATTTGCATGGATTTGTCATATCCAAATGCAAAGAAACTGTCATGGAAGCTACAGCAATCTTCTATGCTAGAGCGCATATGTAAAAAAGGTGCACTCATATGACTTTTGGTTATTGACTTTGGTTTACCGCATATATTGAGAACTTTGCGTATCATGTTCATTCTTCTGGCAATTAATTTGTATAATCATTATTTATATTATATAAATTATTTGTGCAGCTTTTGTGAGAAGCTTAAGCTGATGATTTGATGGGACGCTGGTCACTGAAGAATTAAATTTATTTACACTAATGGGATATTCTTCTGTCCCATCCAAATCCTGCTTTTGACAGAGAAAGATGTAGAGCATTTTGCAAGGATTTTTACTTTTTTGCCGGTATGCATAACATCTTTTATTATCCCATTATTAAAATAGATCTTTTTGCAAGTTGAAATCCTTTTCATGCCCTTCTCACTTAAAAATCATTTAAGCCTACTGCATTTGCTTAAACTTAGTTGTTACTTTTGCAGAAGCTTCAGGAAGTCCTGCAAGTTCGTCGAGTTTAATTACTGCAGTGGATCATGTCTTCTTTCGATGACTCTTGGCTAGACCTACTAAATAGATCTTAAAAGGTACTCTAATTACAGGCATATTGCATTCAGAAGTGAGTTTATGGCGTCTTGTTACAAGAAACTTCCGATTGTCCCTTGCGATAGGCCTTGCCAATTGTAGAGCATCACGGTCATAAAGCACGTCGTATTTTCCATCCGTGCTTAATCAACAAGGAATAATATACTTCGCTGAATGAAGGGTACTTGTCAAGATGATGTGAAATATATCTTTGTCGAGATTCAATTTAAACCTGGAAATTCCAGTGAAACATATATTCCAAGGTTGTGCTGCCTGCATTTGGCTTTGAATTTCACCTATCCTATCCTGTATGAATCCTCAAGTTTTTCTTTTCCATTATAAATGATGAATTTACAATTCTAATTTCCTGAGTTGATCTTTTACGGCATCCTAATTGTTGATGAAATATCCTCCATCGAAAATCTTAATTTGCAATCCAATGCAAAAAGAACAGAGGCGGTAATTGGGAATGTTTCCATTGGCTCATCTAACGATGACAAATTTTCTCCCGTCTGTCAAACAAAAATATTCGAAGAATATTTGCTGCTGCAGAGATTAGAAAGAAAGCCCCGATAGACTTGGAATTTGACGAGAGTGGCTGTTTGAGTGGATACTAAGATGCTGAATTCCAAATTATCTGGCAATGCAATCTGGCAGAAGATGCTGCTGCAAAATAACTTTATCAACAACGACCAGGACACGAAAATGTTAAAGCTGATTTGCCTCATTTCTAATATCACTCTCAAAAGGTGCTTACATTACATAAAAGAGCAAGCTTATCAGTTACCATCGAGTGTACCAGAAACTACATTGGCAGAAAGTTCTCTTTGCATCAAATCACTGTCAGAATCGCTGCCAATTCGGGTATATTGGTTATACTATCTCCTGAAATGGAAAGAAGAAAAGAAACGGAAAAAATGTTCCATGAATTGGATGCAGTTGCTTGACAAAGCAGAAACCCGCTGCTTAACCATTAATAATAAGCAAAAATCAACGTTTCAGTTAAGGTTCTTGACATGACTGACAAAGGAGAAAGTTAATTTGAAATCGATTTTAATAGCTGACGTGGGGTGAAGAACGCATCTTCAAATTCAGGGAATTCATGATTTATGATTCTCCCCCATGTCCATGCACAGTTTCCCGAAATTTCACATCTCAATATCCTGACCGTCAAAAAGGGTGGAACATTTCTTGACAGAAGATAAGAGCTCTTTTCATCAAGACACTGCTTTTGGTGCATCTGATTCCTTTCCTTTGAATTGTTTCCCTTCAAAGTGGAAAACAGAATAAGCTTCTTCAGCAGTATGCAGGCTTTGAAAACTATATATTTAGTCCATAATATTCAACTCAAAAATACCCCCCTCTTTTCTGCTTATAAATACATATCATATATCTCAGCCACTTACTCAGTGCCGTTCTAAACCGACTTCTTACTCCTGTACTGGTCACCTTAACCTGCCAAGTCTTTGCTCCTTCAGAAATGGTAACCAATAGTATTTAAGTTTTACTATTTGTTTTCGATTGATTGATTGGTTTTCTGGTTAATTAAATTCTCCTCCACGATGTTGGCAGAGTACTGAGGATGATAAGAAGCCGGTATCAGTTGGACCATGGGGAGGTCAAGGCGGCACTTCTTGGGATGATGGAGTTTACTGCACGATAAGGCAATTGGTGATAGCCCATGGATCCGGCATTGACTCGGTCCAGATTGAGTATGATACTAAAGGGAACTCTCTTTGGTCAAGGAAGCATGGAGGAAATGGAGGCTCTAAGACAGATAAGGTTAGTGTTTCATCTCTTAATTTGGCTAACAAGTTCTTAAGCACTTTTTAAGCTTTTCATATGAAGCAAGTTTACAGTTTTCCATGCATTGAAATTCCTCAAAACAACTACTGACTACTGTACTTAATATCAAATATTACATTAAATGGTAATTTAACAAACTTTAGTAAGTGTTCTTTAGTCATCTCAAGCTTAGGTTGATCGAAAAAGGCATGGTTCTTTTAGATTTTCCTTCGAATTTTCTGGAGATGTTTAAAATATATAGCATTCATTGAATTCTGTATTGAGTTTTGAGGTTCAGCATGAAGTGGCAGATCTTTCTTAATTCTTATAGATTGCTATATATATAGTTCACAGCAAAATTCAGTTGGCTGATATTCGTTGTGTAATATAAATTCCTTTAGGTCAAACTTGATTTTCCAGACGAGTTTCTTACTTCAATCCATGGGTACTATGGGAGCCTGAACCAACGAGGACCAATTATTGTTCGTTCGCTAACTTTCCATAGCAACAGGAAAGCATATGGACCCTTTGGTATTGAACAAGGAACTAGTTTCTCAATGAACAAAGGCAAGATCGTTGGATTCCGTGGCAGGAGTGGTTGGTATTTGGATGCAATTGGAGTGTATTCAAAGCCAGTCCTAAAACTAAACCCTTCAAAGCCTATTGTTAATGCCCAAAGTTTAGCTGCTACCGGACCTGAAAAATGTGGCTATTCAGTGATCCAGGGAAGTGTTGGAGAAAGCTACGACATTGTTCTAGCTGTGAGGCAGAGGGATGGATTTGTGAATCCCCAGCCAAGGGAACTCATAAGGCAAAATTCTAGCTCTAGTAGCTCTGACGATTCGAGTGATGTAGAAACCAAAAGCAAGGTAAGAAATACACTATCAGTTATTGCTTTCGTATGCGCGATGATATAATTTCTTTGTTCTTTTTGCACGTTTAAGGTTCCATTTCGGACTCCTATGAAAGTCCCTCCAAGGTTACCGGAAGGAGTGTTAACTTATGGACCCTGGGGTGGCCAAGGTGGAACCAAGTTTGATGATGGAACCTATACTGGTATAAGGCAAATCGTTTTATCACGCAATGTTGGAATTGTATCAATGAAGGTTTGCTATGATCGTGAGGGACAAGCAGTATGGGGAAGCAAACATGGAGGGACCGGAGGATTCAAAACTGAAAGAGTGAGTCTGGCTTTTCTCTTATAGACTTAATATCAATATTGCCAGTTCTTTTAATAGACCTTCTGTTGCATTATTTGCAGATAATGTTCGATTATCCATCAGAAATTTTGACACACATCACAGGAACGTTTGCGCCTTTAATGTACATGGGGCCTAATGTGATAAGGTCGCTTACATTCTACACCAACAAAGGAAAACATGGACCATATGGAGATGAACAAGGACCTTCTTTCACTAACAAAATGAATGAAGGCAAGATTGTTGGATTCCTTGGCAGAGAGGGTTTATTCCTGGATGCTGTTGGTGTACATGTAATGGAAGGGAAAGTGCCACCTCCAAAACCATCTTATTCCCAAGCAATCATCCAAAGTGAAAGGCCTATAGCTGAGATCGATAACTCTCCATGGTCTAACAAACTAGTTCTAGCAAGGAGAGGACCAGTTGAAGAGGTAACTCATCATACATGTACACATGTTTCATTCTAAACACATACTTTAAAATTAAATGTGTGATGCATAATTCCGGAAAACTTTCTCAGGTTGCTTGTGGTGTTGTAAAAGAACCATCACCATGCGGACCTGGTCCTTGGGGAGGGGATGGAGGGAGAGCATGGGATGACGGAGTGTATTCTGGGATTAAGCAAATATTTATTACCAAATCTGAAGCTATTTGCTCGATTCAAATCGAGTATGATCGAAATGGACAATCTGTTTGGTCTCCAAGACATGGAGGCCATGGAGGCACCACCACGCATAGGGTACTACTTAAATATCTTCATTACCAAATTTCAACATGTGCTTTTGTTTCCCCTCTTTTTTTGCCTGACGATAATCTTTGATGTTGCAGGTAAAACTGGATTACCCGCACGAGGTACTCATCTGCATATCAGGCTATTATGGCTCCATAAATGATGAAGAGAAATTCAAAGTTATAAGGTCGTTAACATTTTATACCAGCAGAGGGAAGTACGGTCCATTCGGTGAGGAGGTAGGCACATATTTCACTTCAACTACAACACAGGGGAAGGTGGTGGGGTTCCATGGGAGATGCAGCTCTTACTTGGATGCTATTGGAGTTCATATGCAGCACTGGCTGGGAAATCAGAAAGCCTCTAAGATGTCTCTCTTCAAAATTTTCAGTTGAATATCTATTGCTCTGCTCTTTTGGTTTAGTATAATTAAGATGAATCTGGTACCAAATAATGAATTATTACTATCTTGATTCACACACACACAAAAAGGAAGCCCAATCGAATTCCAGGTTCACTCTGGTCCTGTTGACTTGAAGGATTGTTATTGTAATCTCTCTCTCTGAGTTGATAAAATAAATGAATGAAAGTGTATGCTCTATGTTTGTTAAGTAACAGCATCTTTTTTTTCTTCTTTTAATTAATTAAACGATTGCATAAGGAGATGAGAGCAAGGAGCATAAAACAAAAGATGCACATCAAACTATGGGCCTCTTCGGCTACATATCTGACTCCACCGGCCCCAATTCCGATTTCTTCACACAAGCCTTTTGGAAGCATGTAATCCGGTTATTACTTAGGTGTATTTAAACACTAAGTTAATTCACCAAACCTTCCTAAATTATCCTACTCATTTTAAATTGGTTTTTAAACTTCATAATATTCTAACTATATTTTTAAATTATCAAATTTATATCAATTAAATCCTTTTATTACTAAAATTGTTAATTTAATTATTAAATGACGCGTAATATTTTATGTTACATAATTTAAAATATTTTCTTTAAAAAAAATGAATATTGTAAAGAAAATGTTCTAAAATATTAGTTTTGAGGTTTTCAAAACTTTTACATAAGTTTTATCGTTTCTTTTTTTTTTCGGTTTTACTTTATTTTTTGTTTTTACTTTTAAAAGTTACGCGACAATATTTTATTTTCTTTTTTCTTTTTAAATTTAGTTGCATAAGATTAACATGTCATTGACAGTTAAATTAACAGTTTTAATAACGAAAGGACCCAATTAATATAACATTATATAGTTTGGGGATGTAATTACAATGTTTTGAATTTTAGAGACCAATTTAGAATAAGACCAATTTAAAAAATGGTTAAAATTAAAAAAGGTAAATTATTTGATACGTTGTTTGATAAGGTTTTAGACTTTCGAAGCTGAGTTTAAAGGGTCACACAAACCCCGTTAAAATGTAGTTAAAAAATAAAAGGGACATGTGGCAATATTTGAACGTTGATTGTACAATTAAAATTTTTCAATGTGAATGTATCAAATATTAACTAACTAAGATATCAACCCTTGACCTAATGTCAATTAAAATATCAACTCAATTAAAGTCTTTTATCGTAACGACAAAAGTATTATGTTGTAAATATGAGAGTTTGAGTTTGATCCTAAATCTAACCAATAATTTGATAAGATTAAAAAATAAATTAAATAATAATGCATTTAAATATAACAAGTGTATGATCTTAAATTGATGATTGAGTATTGTTGGACCCCAAAAAGGATTTAAGGGGCCAAGAATATTAGTTTAAAAATACCGCAAATATTTTGTGTTCATGCACTTTAAAACCATTTCAGATTTACAAAAACTTGGAAAATCACACCTCTCATATCACTAAAAATTGGTTATGGTCCCATCGACATTGCATCATCGTCATAGAAAATTTGGTATTATCTCTTCCTAAATAAATTGAAAAGATGGATTAGATAATGATCGGAGAAGATTAATTTAGTTTGTCATTGTGTTGTGTACAGGGAGTATATCATATGCATATTATGATATTTGTCTATATAAATTTCATATAAAGCCCAGACATCTTTACACTATAATTTTATCTTTTAAATTAATACTCAATAATTAATCGAGATTTAGGCATGAATCTAAAATAGAATCTATATAAAAGAAAAGCCCAGCTGGTTTCGAAGGTGGAACCCATGCAAAGATAATATGGGCACAACCAACAGATCTCTCCCCTAAACTATCGTTTTCATTTAAGTACTTATTATTAAACAAAAATGAATGAAATGAGCATGAGCATGAGCATTTAAAAGGTTTGAAAGTAATGCCCTATCCACTACTTGTCGTGTTGTTTCAATAGATGGGTCTAAGTCTTGGGTAATAATTGCTAAATGCTCGAAAGCATACTTAACAAGCAAGGAAATGGACGATGGAAAGGTGGTGGTTCGCTACAAACCTAATTAGCTATTATAAGTATAGAGTATAAGACCTAAGTCAATAATTAGAGTGGGTGTGTGCCGGATTCCAAGATTAATTAATTTTTCCATGGTGTAATAGGTCAATTTTGGCCTGTGCCCGAAAAAATAATAACTGAAGCTAAAGGATGTAATCGGTCGAAAACAAGTCAAAAAGGGTCAAATTGAAAGATAATCATTAAATTGTGGCCAAATCAAAAAGATGGAGAAAGATAAGGAGTTATCAAATTTTGTTGACTTGATAAAAGGCTAAAAATAGGAAGATATTATTTTTATTTTATTTTATTTTATTATTAAATTAGTTAGGCTATTTTTAGTAAACCCCATGTATATAAATAGGGTATTTTGTTCTTTGAAAGGGATCGATTACTTTTGGTATTCCTACTTCAATTTGGAATTGGATTATTCTCTCTTTCCCTATTTTCATTTGAATTGAATTATTTTCTTTTCTCTTTCAATTACGTGAGAATTTTGTCCATTTCGTTTCAATTTCTTTATTTTTTCTAAATTCGTCCAATTGCTTTTGACCCTTCCGTTTTTTTATTGTTTTGCAATTAAATTTTCATTATTCTTAATTTTGGCCCTAAAATTTGTTTTGACTACATTTTGGTCTTCCTTGAAGCTGTGTTTTGTAGGGTGGGGATTATTTCCCTTTTGGTCCCTCCTTGTTATTCACACGTTCAAATTGGTCCATTTTCTTTTATTTATTTTTGATTTACCTCAGAATTTTACTTTAAGGTTCGATTTAATCCTTTTTTTTTATTTCCGCTATTTTATTATCAAATTAGCTAATTTAATATATTATCGCTATTATTATTATTATTATTATGTTTCTATTTATATTTATTTTGTTATTCTAATACTATTATTATTTATCTATTTATATTTCTACTATTATTATATTTCTATTTATTCTGTTTTTATTTCTATTTATATACTAATATTATTTTTATTATTATTTTTCTTATATATGTTTTTTACTCTTGTTATTAACATTCTATTTATTTATTTATTTATTTTACATTTTTTGTTATTATCTATTTTAACTTTTTATAGAACGCTTATTTCAAATTTTTATACATTATTTACTTTAATATTTTCATATATTATCCTTTTTTGAAATTTCGTCCATGCTTTTTAAAATTAAATGAGGCAATATTTCGTATTTAGGGAGTTCGAGGAATCGTGCCCTATCGTGCTAGGTTTCGATTTTTCGTTCAACTAAAATGCAGAATATCCTTTTAAAATTTCATCCATGTTTTTTTTTTAAAATTAAAACGAGACAATATTTTGTGTTTGGGAGGTCGTGCCCAATCGTGCTGGGCTTTGATTTTCCATTCGACTAAAATATAAAATATCCATTTGAAATTTCATCCATGTTTTCTCAAATTAAAATGAGGCAATGTTTCGTATTTGGAAATTCAATAAATCGTGCCCAATCGTGTTGGGTTTCAATTTACCGTTTGGGTCGAATAGCCAAATATCCTTTTTAAAAGTTTTAAGTGCATGTGTTTTGGAAATCCCGAGATGATCTTGTGTCGAGGGTTCAAAATATTGTATCCAATCGTGCTGGACGTCCTTCTAAGCGAGAGAATCTCAATATCCAATTCAAGTTATCCAAACGTTTTTAAAGATTGTATTTTAAAATCTTTTCAAATTTTCAACATTAGGACGTTAATCGATCAATACGGTACCAATTTTGGGCGTCGCGAGGGTGCTAATCCTTCCTCGCGCGTAACCGACTCCCGAATCCATCTTCTAATTTTTCGTAGATCAAAAACGTTATTTTAATAAACCAAAATGTTTTATTAAAATGATCGACCACAGGATGACCCAATCACACCTAAACAAAAAGGATTGATGGCGACTCCATACATTGTTTAAAAGTCGATCCCCGTTTCCCAAAATAAAAATGGTTTCGACACATGGTGTGTTTGTTTCTAGGGAAATACTAGGGATCATCAAATTCGAAACCCCATGAAAAAGATTAATGAGCCAGGGCCCATATATATCTTCCCCAAGATAGTGATGTAGCAACCATATCATCAATCAGCTGGTAATAATGGAAACCAGATTTTGTGTTAGATATTATTCCTTTGCCCCTACCGCATTCGGGTTTCACTGTACTAATTAGTAATTACTTATTACACAGCATACATCAAATTAAGCACAGCAGTTGCTAGCTAGCTAGTCCATATGGTGGTACACTTGGACATGAACCTCCTCAATCACCTCTTTGTTGGTTTTCAAAAAATGGAAACAAATTCGTAATGCCCTTGTCACCTCAAAATATTGTTGCCCAATAAAGAAACTTGCTAGCTGCTATACACCTTCATTCAGTTCAGCTTCTACTTTAGTGAAAAATTAAAAAAAGAGAGAATTTAAAAGCAAACCATCATGTCAAGTTTGAACATCGATCTTACGAATTCATCATCCTTATCGAATCCAGCTGAAATGGTTTACTAACATACAATTATATATGGGCCGCCTCTATTGCAAGTTGCCATCACGCATGCTGTACGACTAAGGAAGCACATATAGGGTGGATTAAGTTATGGCCCCCTCTAAGTGCTTTGTTCTTTTCCCATTTTCATGTCCTAGGTTACAAATTTAATCTTATATCAGAATCAATTTTCACAAATTACATTTTGGGTTTGCTTCTGTTGCCTAACTCTCTATATTACTTATGAATATTGGCATCGAGTTGAGCTGCTATATCCTTTGTCCATGGACATATGATCTTATTTAACTGCATTTTCTGTTTACTACTTAATCGCTAAGGATAACAACTTTATGAGAAGCAAACGAAATCATGTGATTGGATTTGGCTTCATTCTATTATGTAGCTTAATTTGTTGACCAAAATTCCCAGTACTCTAGCGTTATTGTACGGATACATTTGCTAAAAATGAGACTAACCTTCTTATATGGAGATTTGAAAAAAAGTAAAATAAAAGATAGAACAAAACAAATTTGATCAGCTGGCTTCAATCCTCCAGCTCATTCTTCATCGTAAAAAAAAAAAAAAAAAAAAAAAAAAAAAAAAAAAAAGAGTTTTGGTGGGGAAGAAAACCAGCTCATTTTTATCATAATTATTTTAGGTGGGAGTAATTCTAATTTACTCAAAGTAAATATCTAAGGATGTGTGTTGAATAAAAGTGTGGTAATTTTTTGAGTTTTAATTTCCATATATTTATACAATCATACCTTATTTTTAAAAAATATATTGATTGAGTTCTAATTTGATTAATATTATTATTGTTAGTAATTTTAACTTATACTATATAAACTACGTATTGTGGGCTCAGCTTAAGGAAGAATTGTATATAGATGTATAAGTAGTGATGCTGAGAAAAAAGGTTTGAGGAGCTGTAAGTAGGAAGAAAAGCAAGAATTATAACTTCACATGATATTCCATGCACCTTTTCTCCATCGTCTTTTTCTAAAGGCAACTGGATCCTGAATCCCTTAAATAATAGTAAATTGGATATATATGCGTGGGTTGAGACTTTGTGGGTAAAGCCTACCTTAATTATAAACGGGAGGGAGAAAGGATAAAAGAATCTAATCTAAGGAATAATTGGTGACTAGTATATATCCAAAAAAGAGGGTGATTCTTCCGTCTCTCCTTACATTAAAAACGAGGTGCAGGAGAAAAGAAAAGTGGATTTGTTTGCTGCTTAATTTCCACAGCTTTGTGTGCAAAGTGACAGTTGTTGTAGGTCCATTGATCGCCCACTCACATTGCACTTTGAAAGCGAGTTTATATAGTTTTAATTGGTCATTCTAATGGATTGTCGATGTGCATGGGTTAATTAATGGAAGATGTTATCATTCTAAAAGCCAAGCATACCAAACATGAAAAAAAGCCGCTTTTTGGGGTTAAATTTAGAGTTTAACATTAAAAAAAATCTTAAATAAAATACAAGTGATCCTTAAATTTAACCATTTTTTAATGTGAAAATTATGATAGAAGTGCAAAGGGCAAAGACCTTGAAATTGCCCACTACCAGAAGGTAAAACTCCGGTTGTTTATTACTTGGGAAGTTTAAGCATTTGACAACACCAATTCCAAGTGTGCACTTGCATGCTCTTTATTTGTTGCAGCGGAATCGATTGTGACACCAAACTAGGGACCCATTGATTTTGTTTCCTACAAAAATGGTGTTTTATTTTCTAACTCCTTAAATAAAATATAAAGTGTATTTTTTTTTTCATTTATAAAAAATAACCTATTTTAACTGCACGTGCTGGCAGCTAGCACCAAAATACAGTAAAACCGTGGTGGTGCAAGCCAGTAGGAAGAAAAAGAAAATCCATCAAAAGACTCTCGTTCCAGTTCATCAGTGGGCCTTCATGTACCCAAAAATTGCAGCAATTCCAAATGATTCAAGGCTTATATTAGAAAACAAAATTTTACGAGTACACTGCAAATCTTTCGAGTCTGTCTATTTTTTGGTATGTTGATTGAACAGTCAAAATTGGTCATCATCAAGATTGATACACAATTTTATAAATTCGTAACTAATACATTTCCCACTTGCTTTTATTTATACCCAAATTTCCCACTTGTTTGAAATATACATATTATATAATTATTATTATTATTGGCAAATCATTCTCAAACCGTTGCCACCAGATTGTACTTAGGAAACTGACAGAATGAAATGTATATAATAAATTGCTTTGGATTGTCTGAGCGCATCTGTGTAAAAATGATTACCATTTAATATTTGTTATTTTCTTTGTTAATTCGTTGTTTATATGAAACCAATAAACTCTAAGGCCAAATTCTTCTACGTATTTGCATTGCTGTTTACCTTCCCATCCTTAAGGTAGATATATATATATTTAATCATATTATGTTACCAATTCGTATCATGAACTTCTAATAACCAACTTGATTTTCCTTTTGTTCAAATGTGTCGTTCATGCCATGAAAAAGGTAACAAAAGAACACAGTTACATTTGTTTGAAGCGAGGATAAGAGACAAGGCGTGACAATAAAATCTGACTTTCTTTTTAAATGTCTGAATGTCATTCACTTAATCCACACACACACACACACAAAAAAGAAGTCATGTCATTCATGGTTCTTGGTCATATTTGAGCTGGAAAGTTGAATACTTTATGCCAGTTTGTAAGGTGAAAATGGTGTAAAAGAAAGGACATGTAATTAGAGACAAATTTTGGGATTCCTTACTTTCGCCTTAATTTTTAGTACTTTGGTTTTTAATTTTTAAAAATTAATAATTTTTTTAAGTTGAAAAAATTGATTGGACCATTAGGCACACGTCATTTGACGTTCACTTTACAAAAGTTATAAAAAAAAGTTATACAAATTTCAAGAAAATAAAAAGAAAACCATCTACATCAATAATCAACAATCATTTTAATATTATTAAAATTTTTAACAGTTTTCTATGTTAAAAAAAGGTATTTGATTAAATTTTAATATTCAAGAATCAAAGAAAAAAAATAAAGCTAAAACAACAAAATAATCAAATTCTAAGTGTTAAAAATATCATTATTCGTTAAGAAAATTATATTTTTACATTTTTTTGGTACATTATATTTTCCCGTAATTTGGAACATTGATATGAGCAACAAGAAGACGTGTTAACTTGAATGCAAGATTTTGGATCCCAACAAGTGATCATAACGAATTGTCCGAGAAAATAACAACCAACTCGAGTCTATAAATATTCATTTATCATTTCTATAGAGAAATCAAAGTAAAAGAAAAATTGAATATTAATTTAATTATCATAATAAATTAGAGATTGTAGATTTAAATTTATATTATTTTCTAATTTAAAGTTTTATGAGTTTATGGATAGTTTATGAGTTGTATAAAAATGTTTAATAATTGTTTGATTATAAGAAATTTAAAAAAAAAAATTACTTGAATGTAGTTTAATTGTGGTAGAATCATATTGGGTCAAATTAAATTTTTTTGGTGATGGATTTGATTGATTTTGGAATCGATTTTCAATAATTGAGGATAGGGGTAAGGTTACTAGGAACTGAAATCAAGCTCTCATGTCATAACACAAATGTTCTTGTTACTAAGTCAAAGGGTTGTTTGTATCTAACCAAAATTGTTTATGGTTGATTTTATTTTTTTTAAATAAAGTCTGATGGCTAAAAAATCTCAATTGACAATTGAAATCAATTAATTTTGGCTATAATAAAGTTTGAAATTGAGTAAGAAAAGTAGATGAACTTTATCAAACGAATTTTAGAAAAAAAAAATAGAAGGATTTTCAATATAAAAATTAACCCAAATTTGAAGTCATAAGTTGGGATTATAAACATCTTATTATTTGGGTGAGAGACATTTTATATCAATAGAGTATAGCAGTAGCAAGTGATAAATATCCTTTAAATATATATTAAAGCAGAAAACAATTCTTTTAAAGAAAAAAAAAATTAAGTAAAAAGTTTTTAAAACAAAACAAAATAAATGTAAGGCATGCAAAGTGTGCGTGATTAAATATTAACTATAGCATGGACCATGCAAATCAACTTCGAATTCATTTGCCACAAAGGTACGTTCCTTGCTTGTGATGACCCAGATTAATTCCAACAATACATTAATATGGAAATTACATGATAGTAAAATGAAAATCCCATCTCAAAATTGGCAAATTTCATACAAGACTTGGGGTACAAAAACTGTAAAATTAAATTCTCAAAAACAACCACCCCCCACTTGTTGTTTATCCTTGTTACACTCCATAGGGAAAAGGAATGATTAGAAATATCATACATTATTATTGTTATTAGGAATAGTACTACAAATAATTAAATAAATATATGTTAGTACAAATAATAGCAGATTGGACTAGTATTACAAGTATTTCACTAAATTCCAAGTTAGAAAGAGGAGAATCTTATATTACGGGTATTAGTACAAGTATGTATGTATTTGAAAAATTGGAAATTAAGAGGGCGGGGATGGTGGTGAGTGGAAAGGGCGATGGAGTCGATGATGCATGACAAGGAAGTGAACAACAACTGATTGGTAAGACTAAGATGGGGGAGGCATTGGCTCCAACTGAGCTGAGCTGAGCTGACCTGTGCAGCAACCACGTGAAGCATCCACAGCTGGTGACCCATCTCGATACTCCGTATCTTAAGTGGGCCCCACACCTATTCCCCTTCCAAGGGGGTTTCTAAGGGAAGGGGGGCACCCCGCACCATAACCCTCTCCCTCTCACCACCACCTGTATTCCCACTCTTCGCACGTGAACGGCCACGTGTCTCCCTTCTGGCCCCCGACCTCACGCCACCCTTTTGTCTTATAAATTTAGAACCTCCATGTATCTCATATCCTAGACACATCAACGGGCAACCTATAATCAGACTCCATAACTTATAATTTATAATTTCTTCTACACAAACACAGACGCTTCTTCATCAACCCCACCTCCTTCCCTCCCATTTTCCTTGAATCCCACCATTTCTATCTCTCTACTTAACGTGTAGAAAAGAAAAAAAAAAAAGGCAAACAGAAAGTACATGTGCATGTGTTATCCGGGCTTACGTTAACTCTGCCACCAAAGATTTTGTTCCTTTTCTCATCACTCTCCGCCGGCTTCCCTTCACTTTCCTCCCTTTAACTCCTTGTATCTTTTTCTTTCTCTATATCTTCATTTCATTGTTCTAAAGAAACCATATTTATTGCGGCAGCCAGAACAAGCGGAAGCAACATTAATTGTTTCTTTGATATGGCAACTAAGCTTCTTCTAACATTCGCTATTTGTAGATTGATTGTTACTGTGGGATTGACCTTGGACCCCACGGAGCTTCTCCTCCTGGGAGTTGACGCTCAACTCAGCGTCGACCCCACCGACGTTAAAGCCGCTTCTCTCGATTTCGGCTTGCTCACAGGAGCTCAGCCGCCGCTTGCTGTCATGCATCCGGCTTCTTCTCAGGACGTAGCTCAACTTGTAAAAGCAGCCTACGGGTCAAATTTCGGCTTCACCGTGTCGGCTAGGGGACACGGCCATTCTATAAACGGACAGGCTCAGACCGCAAACGGGGTGGTGGTTCAGATGAGTGGGTCGAAAGGAGGAAGTGGGATGGCATCAGGGAGGAAACCACCTCATCCTCGAGTGTCGCCTCAAGAGAGGTTCGTGGACGTGTGGGGTGGTGAGCTTTGGATAGATGTGTTGAGGAGTACCCTACAGCATGGACTCGCACCAAAATCGTGGACGGATTACTTGTACCTTTCTGTTGGTGGAACGTTATCAAATGCTGGAATTAGTGGCCAAGCTTTCAATCATGGTCCACAAATTAGCAATGTCCACGAACTAGACGTCGTTACAGGTTAATTTCTTTTAACTTTCTGCATGATCGTTTTCTCTTGTCACAGTTCCTCTTCCATTTTGTAAAACAATTAACTCCAAAGAGTTTAGGTTTTTCCAGGTCAAAATATTTTCTTTTAATGTCTTTCAAAGTCTGGTGGTGGCATGGATTTTGTCTGACTTTAAAAATTTCCTGTTTGGTTTTGCATATGAAATACTTTTTAGTCTTGTCAATAGACTCTTGAGCATCATGCACAGAAATATTAGGTATATTTAGTATGCATCATTATCTTTTTGCATTTTTTACTTAAAAAAAAACCCGTTGATATTGCATTTGTACGTCGACGGATTCTGGGGGTACGTTTTTATACTGTATTTGAGCTTTTATACATATATCTCGCGAACAGGGAAAGGTGAGCTTTTGACATGCTCAGAAAAACAAAACTCAGAGATGTTTCATGCAGTTCTTGGCGGTTTAGGACAATTTGGAATAATCACCAGAGCTAGAATTTCTCTTGAGCCAGCTCCACAAAGGGTATATATCTCGCTGTCTTTGTCTTTGAGCATTATTTATGTAAAGACTTTAATAACTGTGTATAAAATGGTTTCTGGTTGGTTCTAGATTGCGATGCGAGACTTCTCTAATTTTCCTAGTACCAGTTATTGTCAAAACCTAAAAGGCAAAGTATCATTCATGACCTAACCAAGTGGCCAAGGGGTCCATTTTCAGCCTTTCAATCCCATTCAAACGGCTGTCTGTGTCTAAAAGCTGGAAACTATAGTGTTGTTGATTTGTCGTTTTTTTCCGCCTCTAAACGTGGTGTTTTCTCTCTTTCATTTCTTTTTCTTTTAAACCACTGAAGGTGAGGTGGATCAGGGTACTGTATTCCAATTTCTCGACTTTTACAAGGGACCAAGAATATCTGATTTCACTGCATGAACAACCAGCTAGCCAAAAATTCGACTATGTTGAAGGCTTCGTTATTGTAGATGAAGGTCTCATCAACAATTGGAGGTCATCCTTCTTTTCCCCTCACAACCCTGTCAAAATTTCTTCTCTTGAGCCTAATGGAGGCGTTTTGTATTGCTTGGAGATCGCCAAGAACTACCATGAATCTACTGCTTCTACCATCGACCAGGTACATATATGTAAATACTGCACACAGACACAGCTCTCATTAATTTATATGGATTACTTTCTTATACAATCCAAAGTCAAATGGATTTTATAAATCAACTCAGGTGTTGACCTCCTTGTCCTAGATTTATGTGATCGATGAGATTATTAAATACACGCTATCTATCTCTGGTAGTAAATATTTTATGAAGACTACTTAAAAAATAATATAATACTGTAACCAAATAATAATAATGCAATACATATGCAAGATCTTGTGTAATCTAATCCTAAGATTGATGAACATTACTTTATAATTGTATAATATTACATTTTTAGATATTAATAAAGCTGAGCCTTCCAGTCTATGACTCAACAAATTATTCTCCTCCTAATTAATCTCTTTCTCCGGAGGTAATTGAATATTAATTGATTGCAGGTAAACTTATCCTGACAAAAGCAACTGTTTTGGTTTGGTAGCAGCCTTTTTCTTTTTTGTACTCCTCTTTGGGGAAGGTTTTCTTGTTTTTTGGTACTTTGGTTATATCTTTTAATGTTTTAAACTCGAAGCTTTGGTTGATGACTGAAATGCAGGAAGTAGAGTCGTTGTTGAAGAAATTAAATTTCATACCGGCATCCGTCTTTACAACTGATCTGCCGTATGTGGATTTCTTGGACCGGGTCCATAAAGCGGAGTTGAAGCTCCGATCCAAAGGTTTATGGGAGGTTCCCCACCCATGGTTAAACCTCTTTGTCCCCAAATCAAAGATTGCTGACTTTGACAAGGGAGTCTTCAAGGGTATTTTGGGTAATAAAACAAGTGGACCGATTCTCATCTACCCGATGAACAAAAACAAGTAAAAATTCTGGACAATGCTCTCCTTATCAAATGTCATTTCCTCATGTCCTTTATACACCCACATCCACTCCATGCATGAAACATGCATATATATAATTATCTTCGGTTCTTAATTCTTATGACCCCATGCTCACCACCACACCATAGCTTAGACATGGCGCTATATAAACTTTCACATACAATGAAGCTATACAAATTTAAGGGTTTCTAGCTATCCTTGATATTTAGAACCACCTATATAGTGCAAAAAATTGGGGATGAGTATTTCCACTGGCCTCGAACTTTTCACTTTAGAGTATTTGTAGGAACCATCATCCATCACCCATAATTCACAAACACTCAAGTTCACATTTTCTGAAAAGGAGAGGCATCTACTTCATTAGGTAAATCCGTGGTTCCACTTCCGCATGTTGAAAGTAGAATAGAAGATGATGAAAGAGAAGAGGGTGGGTGGTGTGGTGAAAAACAAAAAAAAAAAACAAAAAAAAAAGAAAAAGAAAAAGAAAAATCAAGTAGAACCATGAGTAATTCAATAATGGTGGTCCCGACGTAAGATGATGACACATTAGGAGTGGTGAATTGAGAAAGGAAAACACGTGGGGGAACATGCAGATGCTCCCAAGTCCCAACGCCAACAGATGAAAGGCAGAGCCAGGTAGGAAAAATGAACACTTTAGCTCTTTTGTTGACCCCAACAAATCGACGGTAATGAAGATGATGATCCAAGTGGGAAGATTCTCGTGTCAGAAGATCATCTCCCGGGGACCCACTGATGGGAACTATCCATGTCTTTGTTAGAAGGTAGTTCCAGAAACATGGCCGTTAGTACAGGTTAACGACCAATCACCCCGCCATGCCTGGGTCCCTTTGATTCCTTCAAAACCATCAAATCTCAACTACCATTTCCTCACGCACACACATAATGCTCTACCAAAACATTACATTTTCTTTTCTTTTCTTTTTTTTACCATGCAAAAGAAAAAAAGGGTTTTTGCTGCAATTGGGCTCATGCGTGCATGTTATTGTAATATGGTGCAGATGGGACCATAGGAGCTCCGCGGTTACGCCGGATGAGGATGTATTTTACCTGGTGGCATTGCTAAGATCAGCCTTGGATAATGGGGAGGAAACCCATAGCCTGGAGTACCTAACCAATCAGAATCGTCAGATTCTCAGATTCTGTGATGAAGCTGGGATCACAGTGAAGCAGTATTTACCTCATTACACGACACATCAAGAGTGGGTGGACCACTTTGGAAATAAGTGGGATCGGTTCTATCGATTAAAAATGGAATTTGACCCTAGGCACATTTTGGCTTCAGGCCAACAGATTTTCACACCCACCAATATGGCTTCATGGCGATGACCACTGCTTTTACAAAACTAAGCTAGAAATAGATCATATTAACGTACTACTGACCTAGGAATATCCTTGTTCTTGTTGTACTGTAGATAAAGAATGGCGTCACAGGGACAAGGAGGAAAATTAATGGATGATATTAAGGTTAACAAATTAGAAAAAGGTGATAAGGAAGAGAGAGGGACTATTTGGTGCAGTTGAGAAGTTGCTTTCTCGGGGAGGAATTTGATGCAGACAGTGGAAAGAGAAGGATCGATCCGTATCTATTTGCAGGGCACATGTGATGTTATTGTAATATAGCAGTGCTCGTGATCCCGACCGCCCCAACTGATAGCCTTCGGCATCTTGTCTGCAGCTTCTTCACACAGCTGGTTCCAGTTCCATATCCAGCATGGATTGGCGATTTGCTGCTTTTTTACCTATCTCTTTTACACCTGTAGATATAGAACTATATAGCTCTATATATGCAGTTCCATAAGTTTGAAATGGATGACATAGTCACTAGAGAGTAGTGGATGATCTGCAATGTATCTTTCTTTTGGATTCTCCCATTTTTTTCCTCTACTTGCAGGATTCAATTCCGACCCAAGCTTTTGTCGCGTTCACAGGGCACACTTGCAAGCACAGACAGGATTGGCAACGTCAAATCAGAAATTAAAAAAAAAAGAAAAGAAAAAGAAGCTTTTGACATAATAGAAACGTGCGACGAATCAAACAGGCTAATAATGTGACTGCAGATAATGTGACTTTTAAAATGACTATCACTTTGGTTTTTACCCTCCACAGAGACAAAAACACAAAAGAAATAGAATAAAGTGGACTGCAGATAGGTTTAAAAGTGTGAAAAAGAATATTAAATGGTCTAGCACTGGAATTTTTACCTGTTCAATCAAGAAAGTTATGAGCCATAAACATATAATGGCTCTCAGCATGATTGGCACTAATTGGGATACTCTGCCTCAACTCTGTTTGAAAATTTTCTTGAGGTGAGTGAATATATCGTTTTCTTTTTCCGTTGAGTTACTTTTAGTTCAGCCACCAATTTAAGTAGTTACTCCCTGCAATGCACATCATGTTTTTTTCATCACTAAAGCAAGGATTCTTTAAAGAAATATCCACAAAGTGAATCAAGGAGACGCTGGGTTAATAGATTTAGCACAAACTTCATCCAAAAATGTTGGATTAAAAAAAGGTTTGGCATATGCTTACTCAATCCTCTATCATAGATTCGTACTTTAATTGTATAGCCTGAACCAGACCTTCAAATGTCGCACAATGCTGGAATGGAGAAGTAATATTACACCATGTGGCGGTGATTGGCGAGCTACTGGGGAAATCTCCACACATAGGGTTCAAGTTTGTAGGTCAAACCACCCAAGATACACACAGGGTACAACATCAATGACAGAATGACTGCTTTTGGTTGTTAAATCAAACAGGCTTTGCAAAACCGGAGCTTGTCAATAATAAGTCTTTTCACGGCCATAGAGCCATTTGGTGTCACCGTCAATAATAGCATAAAACCATCTGCCTTCTTTTCTTTCAGAATGTTGCACACTCACAAATACCAGAAAACGAAACAGAGCTAGTTACTATCCAAATAATTGACAGAAATATTGAGCGGACCCAATGCTAACAGGGACCATGAAGCACACGGATCACCGATGCCAAACACCTGGATACCACTCATATATCTTTGGTTTACTTCCACAAACAAAAGTCATGGGAAAAATATTTGTGCCAAACAACTAGGTGAATTCTGATTAAATTTGAGAGGCTGAGTTTAGGGTTAAAGGATTGAAGGCGGCACCGAGTAGAGACTAGAGAAGATAAAGCAGGATAAAAACGGCGGTTGAAGGCGGCAGCATCACTCCGACGTTTTTCATCGGAACCGTACAAATAATACATAACGACTAAGATCGGATGGGCAGGGCTTGACCTTTTGAGAACTAGGTCCAAACCCAACTCGAGCGTCCTACAGGGCCTGAACTTTAGAGAATAAGATCTAAGCCCAACTGAGACCTTCTAATTTGTAATTTGTCCATAACTGGCCCGTTATCTAGGGCTGAGTAAGGAATTTCAAAGTCTCGAAACTGATTTCAACCATCCGACTCGGTTTAATTTTTATTTAATTTTATTATATTTAGGTTACACGTGTCCATGGGCTGGGCTTTAACAAAATCTAAGCTTGGGCCCAGCCTGATATTTTGCCCAAGCTCAGCTTAGATTATAGATGTTAAATTCGGGCTCGTATTATTTTTTTATTTTTTATATAAAAAAATATAATAAATCAAAAACACTAAAAATATTAAAATAAATATTTTCCAACAAATTGGAAAAAAAAGATTTTATACTTAAATAATATTAAGATAAGTGCAATTTAACAAGTAGATCCCTCTAAAATAGTAGCAAAATTAACAATAAAATAAGAATTATACAATATCCAAACAATAACAACAAATTAATAGTAACATAATAGTGAAATGACAGGAAAACAATGGAAAAATAACAATAAAACAACAGTCTTTTTTTTTTTTTTTTTTTTTACAAATTCGAGCTGGACTTGAGCAAAAAAGCTTATCCAAAGCTCAACTCGTTTTCTAAGCAGGCCATTTTTTGCCCAAGCCTATTTTTTTTATCCAAACATTCCCACTTTAGACAAACCTAACCCGTTAACAGATCTAATTTAAGTTAAATATATTTTATATTTTGCAAGTTAAATAATCATAATTATCTAAATGAAGTTGAAATCTATTTTTTTATAAATTATAATTAGTTTTTAATTTTTTTATAAATAAGAATATTTAAATTGTTAAAAAATATAAAATGTTATATAAAACATTTATAAATAAAAATTAATTAATTTAATGAATAGATAATATTGGGTTCTAATGATTTCATTTTTTTACCTAAAGAATAGATTATAGGAGCCAATTCACTTCCCGTCAGTTGGATATGAATGTTAAATTCTTATTTCTTTCATTACATTTTGTAGATTAAAGTTAGGACCAAAATGTGAGCTAAAAAATTATTCATGCCCTAACCGCAAGGTATCAAGTAGGAACAGACTGGGCACAAGATTTTTACGGGACAGCTTTCAGCCAAGGAGGCATACAATACGAAGTAATATTTAAATGGGATTAAAGGATACGGGAGCACAATCAGTTACTATTTAATTGCGGCATATTTCATTTTAAATAGCCACAAAATATGCCCCGTCAGAGTTCAACTTAAATTAATAAAAACACTTAAATAAAAATTAAAAAGTGATTTTGATTGAAATGATAAAATTAAAATGGTTGATATCATAATGTTTTGAGTTCGAATAGCACAATCTCGTGCATTTTTTTTCTAAATTTATCAAAATATGAAAAAATATATATATAAACGCTCTAAAATAACATTCTTGCTTTGTAAAAAGAAATAGACTTTTGATGATTTAACATAAAAACTCATGACACTTAACAATAGTATAGAGATAGTAGAGACAGACATAGATTTAACACAATCGAGTTTCATGCAGTTATGCTGCAGGCTTTAACTCTCCATAGATATTATCAACAGCATGAGTTAGCCGTACATTCAATTACTTCATCATCAACATGCAATAACGTTATTACGTTAACGGTCCTCCCATGCACCCCTACAATGATTTGACAAATGGGTGTCTAACATGATTAGGAAACAGGTTTATATTAGATTTCCTACTCCGCTGCTTGAAGGGGGCAGCCACATTCAAATTAAATCTATGTTTGATTCACAATTTCATACACAGCAACAAAGGCAAATTTAGAAGGTTACCACAGCATTTAGGGAGGGCCATCCTTTTCCCATCTCTCCTGATGAAACCCTCGCAATTATAAGAGGTAGATAACAGTTCTAAAATATTACACTTTATCATCATGGAACCACCATCTCGTCTCCTTGGGAGATCTCCCATTCCGACAGTTCTTAACGTATCGATCATTATCAGTTGGCCGTTGCTGCATTATGACAAAGTGAATTCAGTATTTCAGCTTTCACTTGATAAGACAAGATCTAGGAGAACAAAAACAAATGGCCAATAAAATAAGAGTTTCAACAAACCTTCACAGTTGCGCTTGATAACATGGAGAGGATGCTGATACAAATGGAACTGACAGTCATAGCCGGGGACCAGCTATCATACAGAATATCTACAACATATGATTTTAGTGTTGGTCAGCTACACGAATTACAACATATGTAGGAAAAAGTAAGCTACAAAACAGAAGTTAATGGCCTGGTAACCTTTACTGTTTTTATACATTATCTTTAAACTCAGTGTACCAAATTGTTTCTTTATTAACTCTTGCAAGTTGCAATGCCTTTTCCCCCCTGCAGCCTATTTCGTTCTAAATGCATACATGAGATAGCACAATAACGTTTCATTATCATTATATCATATGCATTTCCCATATAGTGTTATGTGGATCATGCTATTCTCTAAGGCTGACCACGAAAAAAAATAACATGAGAGCAGCAGAAGCTTGACTAAGATGAAAACACACACACACATGGAGCACAAACACTGAGGAAAAAATTGAAAATAAAATACTAATCCATGAACGAAACAGAACCCATAACAGATTCTTTAACGCCAAGAAGGCTTACAAGTAAACAAAACATCTATACAAAGAAGTGTTAGGACAAAAATGTCAAACATGGACATGAGACTTACAAAAATCATCAACGCCTTGAAGATCACAACTAGAGCCCACAGACGAAAAAGACAAACATTTAAATCAACCAAAATTTACTCGCTTGTGATACAACATTAGTCGGTCAACATTCACCCAAGACTCAGATGAATTACTCAAAACAAGAATCTTACCAATAATTTGACGCTATGAAAGAAAATTATGCCAAATCTCTCTTAGACACCTTTTAATTTCTACTAATATTTCCATCATGTGGACAAACAATCTATCTGACACATCTCCCTTAACCAGTAATGTACTATAGACTATATGTCTCCAAGTATAGGACAAACAGAAAAAATTATAATTTATCTAGCTAGTCACCTCGGAATGAAAAAAATGAGTGAGATTATCACATCACTCTGCAGGGCTATAATATTTAATGATGTTGACTCAGAAAGTCTTCAGCACCAAAAATCTATGCAATGATTTTGATCAAATCTTAATAGAATCACATATTGAGTAGAAAAATGAACGATAAAAATGACAACAGCACAGCAGGAGTGTAAAGATCCAAAGTATAACTAATTTGCTAAAGAACTACAATTAACAAATAATAATGATAAAGTAGACAAATCCATCATTTAATTATTTTGACATCCAATGAAAGCAACGGCCATATGCTATTTCATTGACACATTAGAGGACCTTCCAATCATCCAATATGCCAGTTCTTCAAATCTATTACCAGCAAACAAAAATCTATTGTCAGTTCATAAAGATGAGATCATAAGAGGGTGACAGACGGTAACAGGAAACTCAAAGCAATATGTCAAGAAGCACTGCATTTATGATTACAAGCAAATTTCCCAAAAACATCATTACCAGTCAACTGGTAACATCATACCAATTTCAAGCAGCAAGAATGCAAGATTAGAAAGACTAGCTGTTTAAAACCTAAATGTGGTTATGACAGCAAGAATACAAGGGATACAACAATATAACTATACAAATCAGGAGTCTAGTGATGGATTTATAAACATACCTAAACAAATATGTCCATTGCTATAAATGTGAGGATGTAGAGGAGCCGGAGGGATGAAAATCACCTGATCAATCAACAAAAGAATATCATAATCATCATAAAACACAACAGCAATCGTGAAGTCAAATAAATGATTCCGTTCAAATTCAATTGTCAGTGTCACTTTATCTTTCCAATTTCACACTTGACAAAACAAAAAGGGAAAGCAAAGAGAAAGGATGATACCTGGGGTGCCTCCATAGGGTAATGCTCAGGAAAATCAACTTGAAGCTGATAAGTTTCATTGGCATAAATCGTTCCAGGGGCTCCGTTGACTTCGATTATCCATCTTTCCACAAAAAAGACACAACAAATTAGGGACTAAATTCCCAAATTAATCCCCGATTAAAAAAAGAAGAGAGATTAATTGAAAGAGTGAACGAAACCTTTGGAGATTATCAGTTACTTTGTGCTTAAATCCGGCAGGTGGATTAACTTGCCACTCCACTAACTCTTTCTGGAGTCTATTACATGCGATCTTGCTTAAAGCCTACGCAAAAAGCATCTCCAAAAATATATAGTCACAAAAATCAACAAATATAAAAAAAAAAAAAAAACAAATAAGGAGAAGTAATCCGACAGACGCAACCCAAAATTGTGGACAAATAAATAACGAAATTAAATCGGAAAAACAAAGAGACATACAAACCTTGCGTGACTGAGCGGAGGAGCTAGTCATGGCTTCCGTGCGAGAGAGCGAGGATAAAAAAAAAAAAAAGGAGAGACGAAGACGGTGCCGTCTGTTCAATTTTATATACTTTGAGAAGGGCAAAAATCTGTACTAAAATACGGTACTGATTTTTTTTTTAAAATATTTGGAGGAGAAATAAATGTGGATTATGATTGGTGGAAATTTTGGTAGAAAAATGTTACTGAATCAGACGATGAACAATTTATTGCTCTAGATTATTGGACACACTTATATACGAATCATTGTGATCTTCCCGCGTGGCATTATTAATTTGCATTTGGAGGTAATTGGTGTCAATCACGAGGACATGGGGAAAGTGGGTTCCGTTACAATTTGTACTTTTGTTTTCTTTTTTGGGTCGACAATTCTTTTAATTTACAAAGAAAAGTTATAATCGATCATATATTTAGTTAATTCTGTTTGTTTAAATTGATGCCCAAAATGAGTTGGATTTCTTGCTTTGAAAAAAGAAAACTAATCTTTTAACGGTACTTTTTAGACCTAGTTAGAAATTGTGTTAAGATTTATTTTAAATTATGAGAATTAAAACAAAAAGATTATTTAAACTAAATTATTAGTTTTGAAATGAATAAAAATACAAATTTACCATATCTCTTAGATTTGTTTCTCAATTATCAATTTAATTAATAAAATATTTTTGTATTTTAATTAAATTATATTATCGTTTTTATTTTTTACATCTAAATAAAAAGAAAATCATAATTTTAAATTCCTTATGCTTATGAAATTGTGTTAAATTATTATCAGCTAATAACCATCAAAAAGAAAAAAGTCATCATTATGTTTTTTAATCAAATATTTCCATTATCAAATACCGATTGTGGATAATATTGTTTTCCGTTACTTGGGTAAAATTGCTATTACCTAAGGATTAGATGTAACTGATTTGGAGTTGAGCGTTACAAATAGTTTAAATAATTAGGTTATAGCTCTCAAAAAAATAATTAAGTTATATAATATATTTTGATAGATTATGGTAAGGTGTGGAGTGAAATAAAAAAAATAAGGTTTTAAGATTAAAGTATTGGTAGAATGGATTTATTTGGATAAAAAAGTTATAATGCATGATTTGAATATATTTCGATATAGAATTAATGTGTTTGAAAGGTCGAGAAAATTAATGAAATTAAAAGTAATAAAGATATTTTTCATGATTATAATTTTAAAGATTTTTTATTTTATTTTTCATGAATTGAATTATTGATTTCTTTTCTACAAGTTGCCACACGGTATGATTAAGTTAAACCGTTAAGTAGAATAAAATACATTTCCGTCTTTCATTTCTATCAATTCTTCTTGCAGTAAAACTTGAGTTTTGTTTTACAAGAAGCACGAAATTTAACTGCCCCCAAAACTTTGAATTCCATATCATGCCATGAGAAAAATATATATAAGAGAGGTAAACTCCACAGTTCCACCATTAAGCTTCAAAAGATGTATTTGGAGTCTAATTAGTTTCATATCAAATGCTGAAAGGTCATTTGTCAACCATCTGATTTAGCCTAAGAATCTTGGTTACAGAATCAATCTATTTAAAAGTGATGTTTGCTATCCCTTCAATCCTCAGCTTGATCAGTGATCCCCTCCCTGCCCATGGAACTGCTACCAAACGATGGATCAGAATCTTGAGGAGAGTCTTCAAACTCCTCTTTGTACATTTCTTCTATCATAGGCTTCCACAATCGAACTCGAGCATTTATAAACCAGTTTGATATCTGAATTTTGACAATGATAACAAGCACCAAAATATTGGGATTAAAAAGAAATAAATCATCAATCGAGCAGATGCAAATGGATAGAAGGGATCATACTTGATTCTTGGTCAGGCCTGTCTGTGATGCTAACATTAGCTTCTCCGAGTCTGTTGGATAACTGTTAAGAACCGTGCAACGAAATGGTAAGAATTTTGTGCTACATCGACTCAAATGCAGAAAGTGATTGAACTCAAAATATGCACTTACGGGTGAAGGAAGTGTTCGAAAAGCCAGGTACGAAGGATGGCTACGGAGGTTTCTGGCAATCCTCTAATAGGCCTCCAAGCTTGCCTTTGCCTTGGGATCATTCCAAGTTGTTGTTGAAGGGACTGTCGGTTCTGCCTAGAATCTCTATCGAACAGGCTAAGCTGCGACAATCCCCGGTTGATTCTCGGTAAATCGTGCGAAAACTTTCTTCTGATAACATTAATATGAGATATTATGGCATCCCTTAGATTTCCAAAATGCCTGGACATTGCTTGGAGTGCCAAAGCAGTGTACGACTTTGCTGCTCCTAAACCAGTTAGCGACTCGAATGATGAAACCACTTCTTCCATTTGCTGGTAGTATTTCTCATATCTGAGCTCAACCTGGGGATGAAATAGTAACGAATTCATGAAGTAAAATTCAAGTAATTTTTTAGTTAAAACACGACAGAACATCCAACAGGATCATGCTAACCTCCTCCAGTAATCCAATCAGCTTTGCAAGCCTAATTCGGAGCTCGTTTTCGGGCAATAGCATCTCATTACTGCAGAATTCTGCTTTTAGTTCAGAGGAAAGTCTTGCATTTCCTCCTCTGTCGCCTAGATATAACTTCCCGAAGAAATTTTCGTCGACATTTTTGCCACCAATATTGACAAGTTCATGTAGGAGGGACTCAGTTGGCTTTAGATACCTCGAATTCACTATAGCAGTGGCAAATGATTCTGCTGCTCCATACGTAGTCAATAGGGATCGGTGCAGTGACGTTGAAGGTGAAGCAAATGTGTTAACTGTGAAATTGTAGTCATCCCTTAAGTTTCCCACGCCTGGATTACAAACTTCTCTATCTTCAGCCCTGGAAAGCAAGTAACTAGGACTTGCAATACCAGAATTTAAGGAAGGATCAAGCATGTGAGAACCGAGAGATAGTGACAGCCTTTGGGTTTGGTGGTTGGTCTCGCTAGCTGCTCCAAGAAGGTCCATCAAGTGTCTGGTCTGGCTAATATCTGATTCATCAGTGACAATGGGAGATGGAAGGAGATCCATCGATCTGGACATTCTTTCCCCGAGAGAATGAATGGTAGGCAATAAACCGAGGGACTGGGGAAATGTGTTGTGGTTGCCTCTCAAAGTAGAGCCATAGGCATCAAAAGGTTGACCTCCGAATTGGTTTCGGCTATTAATAGGATCCGAGACGATAAAATGGTGCAGCATACTGGAAGTTGGATTTGGAGGTGAATCTCGGGAAACCATAGTGACAGAAATGGAAGCTAAAGGTTTTGAAAGGTGCTAATTGACCTTCAAATGCGAGAAGAAGAAATTATATATCAAGGATCTGAAAGAACAGTGAGTCAACTAGAATTATTGAGCCATAGACATACATACGGAAAGTAAAAGAAGAGGCAAATTACCAGTCCACGTGAAAAGCATTAAAAGCGAGTTAGGAATTAGATAAGACTCTGCTTGAAACAAGGTGGATATATTCATCAACAGATGACAAAAAACAAATATGAAAGCTGCCGGGCATTAAACACAGGGCCACCTGAATTAATGGCTGACAAAATTGAAATGGAAAATCTGTGCTGACTTTTGCACCCAATGCAGCCGAGATCTAAAGCCACAAATCATGCGATCATAATAAGATCACTAGCCGTAAGCAAGACTTAACCTTGAAAAGAAAACCCTTCAAAACTAAGCTGATGGAACCAGGAGGAGAGGAGGGGAAATGCAGTAAAAAATAATGTAGCCAAGTGATGTGTTAAAAGCATGGATGGAATGAAGTAAAGGAATGGTATTACTGAAAACAAGACAAAGAAATAAATAAATAAAACTAAGGAGCCATTTGTAAGTAACTGAAGACCTGATTGGGATAGATTAACTTTAAGGAACCAACAATAAAACCAAAAAGATAATGGAAGTAACCTGTCTTTAATAAGCATAAAAAATGGAAGGGAAAGTAAGTAACAAAGCATCCATCTGAATGTGGAAAACTGCAAATGTACCTTTGTTCATAGTAGCAACAAATGTTAATAAGGCTTTAGAGGAAAACAATGACTTTTTATCTTACTTCTCTGGGGAAAAAGAAAAAGAATAGGTCTAATAGACTAATATACTAAGCAGCCAAAAGCTATTAGACCTATAGATTCATAGGCCTCTGCTAGTTCTTCAAAAAGGCAAAGCTAATTGGCTGAGAAGAAATGAATAAGACGTCAGGGAAAGATGGTCCCCGACTTCTTCCCTGACTATAAAACAAGCAAAAGCATCAATCCTTCAGCTTTAATGCTTGCATTTACATTTCTTTGGGAGACTCAAAAGTAGTTTGAGCTCAAAAACTGTGTAAACTCTCTCTCTCTCTCTCTCTCGCTCGTTCACACAAGGTGAGCTCTACCAATATGTTAAATTCTGCTGTGTGTAGCGTTGCTGCTGTAATCTGCAAAAGGAGGAGAAAAAGTGAGCTGTCTTTTGCACACTCCCAGTTTTAAGATTGTTTGCTTGTGAGTCTGTAAAGTGTAAACCGTATTGGAATATCTAACTTTTTTCCTGATATTAGCTGTTGTATTCATGCATAGAGATGTTGAAATGACAATGAAAGCCACAATCTTTCGAGGACATGCACGAAAAAAAAGGTATCTGATGCTGTCATAGAGATAGACAGAAGGGGGGGCAAACCGCCAAAAGGGCTGGTAATTCAATTTGGTTTTGTGAGCTGATAAGATTGATTCTGGGTGTGGGGGGGTTGATCTTTTGGGCTGGTCTGTTTGTTGTATGTTTTCAGTAATGATTGTAACTTTGTTCCTTTGGCCTCCTTCAGTTGTCGCCCTCTGCTTCCGTAACCCTGTAGTTCTTTTTGGGGGGACCTGAAATGCCCACACTTACTACTTTCGTAAGTTAAAGCTTGAATAATAAGATTGCAGGAGTTCAAAAAAAACAACAACAACAAAGATGTTGCATGGCTTATGGCCTTGACCCAGTAAATTGCCGCATTCATCTTAACTTGGGAAGTAGCTGGGAACAGACATCGTCAAGAAGGCACTAATTTAATCTCAACATGTTGCCTTAGGTTACAATAGATGGAAACTGGAAACTATAGCTTTGCTAGGTTCCATATAGCTGTAAGTACCTAGCTATAAGTACCTCGATAGTTGACCCAAATACGTTGGAACTTGAACGGGGAAAATATTACCATAAATCGAGCATTTTAGCTGAGAGAAATCATATTAGTTGTCAGGGGAAAAAGCATAAAAAATGTGTATCATTGTTTTAGAAACCATTGCATATGATTCAGAGGTACCCACTGCAAAGTGCACACTTGAACCAAAAATGAACATCCAATCAAAAAGTAGATAGACATCAATTATTGTGAGTATAAACACCAAGGATGGGGTGATAATATTAGCCAAGATGTATGGATTCAAAGGAAGCTGCGAAAATGAGGAACATGTTTGAAGCACAAGTCCATTCAGATTGCAGGTATACGAAAAGGGGGTATCGAGTTGATTAGCAAGATATACAGCTATGGTCCACGAATACAACACACATGTATATATGAACCCATCAACAGTCAGGCTAATATAATCATGAACGTCGCCTAGCTGTTTATATTAACTTAGATTAGCATCTGTGAGTGTGACCATTCAAGAACTAACAGATAGAACAAGCAGAAATGATCTGAAACGTTTCACATTCAATGGCGTTTGATAATGGTACCATGCTTACCACGTTCCTTCAAGTCTGCATCGATATGACAAAATGTACATGCGTACTTATCTGTAAATAATAACTAGCTTCTCTACTAGCTATTTGTAATCACAATTATTTCAAAAATATCACACATCAACATCAAGAGTCCCTATTCAACAAAATATTTTTTATATTTAAAAGAGAGATTCAAACATACTCATAAGGTTAAGAGTTTAATAAAATATATGTCAATTGAAGCAAGTAATATGAGACTTTCGATATTTATTATCTGTTTACATATGATATGTATATTCCTACTACACCTATGTTATAAATGGGTGTTACACGTGTCTTTAATTCATCAATTCCATTCATAACTAAAATTTTAAAACTTTTATGAGTAAATTAACTTAACCAAAATAATTTTGATTAATTCTATATATTTATGTAGATTTTATCACACTCATATGTAAATCAAAATCAAAATCAGTATTAAAATTATATTTATAAAAAAATTATTTAGCAATTGAATCATAGTTATACTAAAATATTTTTTTGTTATTTTATTTAAATATTTTATATAAAATAATATCAATAAGGATTGAGTGTAATGATAAGATATATTGTACTCTTTCAAAAAAATATTTAAATCTTAAAGACGATACTATTAGAAAAAGCAACTACACATCCCTGACATAAACCATAAATTTTCGCTTTAATAGAGACATTAAAGAACTATTGGATATCAAATTAATACATATCAAAAGTCTAAAACAAATTGAAAAAACCCATAAAAATTAGGATAACCAAAAAAAAAAAATATCAAATTTCTATTCATTCAAAATTATCATTTAATTTCGTTAATCCAACCAAAACTTTCCTATGATCTTTTTTCTTAATTGAATATTTTTTATATAATTAATCTACCGAATTAAATTTCAATGGATTAAATACCCCCATCATCACATTGCTTTGCTTTTCTCGTATACTCAAAACAGTGATGGATATTTTCAAAAAAATGGGCTGAAGAGAGTTCAGTTAGGTTGGGCTAGAATTCAGCTCACTAAGTCCAAACAAAACATATCTAAAAATCGAGGGCGTTAACGAACCGCGATAAACCACATAATAAAATGAAAATATTTTAAAATCCGGAGTGACAGTTTTGAGAGAAGTTACTGAAATTCCAGCAATAGGATTTTATGATGAGCTTATGTTTTTGTTCTCCGATTTCTCCTCGTCCTTCACCTTTAATTTACGACTCCAATTTTCCATGGAATTTAAATCTTAACCGCTCCGTTGGTCCTCTCACTTTTTCTACTCACGGCAACGATAGGAGTTTCGTTGCCAGGGTTGCTCAACGAGGATACGGAGTAGATAATATTTCATTGCAGAGTCCGACTATCGAGGCAGAGGAAGAAAATGAAGTGTTTGATGAACTTGTTAATGGATCCGTCGTTGCTGAACCGGTGGAAGAGGATACACCGAGACCGGTAAGAGTTAGAAAGAAGAGAGATGACGGTGATGGTAGTGATGATGAAAGCTTTGAGGATAGATTCAAGCTACGAAATGGGAGGGAGGTAAATTTTTTTTTATTTTATCATTTCAAAATTTGGGGAAATTTTTGGAATTAGCTACTAAGCAACTTTAAAATTTTTTTGAAGGTTTTTGAAGAAAAAGCTTATTTAGTGGGCGTAGAGCGAAAAGGCGAGACGTCGGATTCTTTTGCCATCGAGGAGTCGCTGAAGGAACTGGCTCAGCTGGCCGACACCGCTGGGCTTATGGTGGTTGGTTCAACTTATCAAAAGTACGATTTTTATCTCTTAAATCGAATTGCATTTTCATATTATAAGCTGAAATTGTCTGACTGTATTTTTTGGCCTTGAAGGTTAGCTTCTCCCAACCCGAGGACATATATAGGATCAGGAAAGGTCGCAGAAATTAAGAGCGCAATTCGTGCTTTTGAGGTTGAGACTGTAATATTTGATGATGAGCTCTCACCGGGGTAAGGTTTGTAATATTTTTCTTAGTTTCAACTTTTATATAAGAATCTAGCTTGGAGTGTTTTCAATGGGGAAAATCGTAATTTGTAATGTCAATTGTTTTTACCTTATGAAATTGAAATGCAACCTTCATTATTTAACACTGCATCTCATCTGGCTCTATAATTAAATTTCAGGCAATTGCGCAATTTGGAGAAGGCATTCGGTGGGGATGTTAGAGTTTGTGATCGGACTGCTCTAATCCTGGATATCTTCAATCAGCGAGCTGCAACGCATGAAGCAGCTTTACAGGCAAGTTTAAGATTGTTTGTTTAATAAAAGTACTCCTTGGTAAAACCTTTCTGTACTGAAGATAATCAAAAGAAGAATAATTTATACATTTGTTACTCAAGCTATGGGGCCTTTCTAGGTTGCATTGGCTCAAATGGAATACCAATTGCCACGTCTTACTAAAATGTGGACTCACCTTGAGCGTCAAGCTGGAGGCAAGGTGAAGGGTATGGGTGAGAAACAAATTGAAGTGGACAAACGTATCTTACGTACTCAAGTGAGCAACAATTTCTGTTTCCCAATATTTTAGAGATAGATATATGCTGCTATAGGAACACAAAACTTGTACATAGAATAGGATTTATGGCTATTGGAGCCTCCATGACCTAACTTATGTCTTTTGCTAGATTGGAGTTCTTAAAAAAGAGCTTGAATCTGTCAGAAAACATCGAAAGCAATATAGAAACCGCCGGTTTTCTGTTCCCGTTCCTGTAGTATCTTTGGTAAGCACTTAACCTGATTTTTTTTAAAAATAATACAAGGACAGTTTTATTGTGTTGCTTTTATGTCTCCAACATATAATACATTTGAAAGCATTATAGGTTGGGTACACAAATGCTGGCAAGAGTACACTTTTAAATCAATTGACTGGAGCTAATGTTCTTTCAGAGGACCGACTCTTTGCTACCCTTGATCCAACAACAAGAAGGGTTCAGGTCAGTTATAAGTTTGGAAACCTATTGTTACACCTTGCTTTCAAGCAAACCTGTTCTTTATGCAATTGAGTAGTCAGAGAAGATATAAATTAAGACAAAGTTGTCCAGCTGTAGCGATAAGTTTTCTCTATCTGTAAACATATCATTTCTATGTTGTGCTATTCTAATCACTTCTGTTCACTATGAGTGCATTTTGATTCTCAAATCTAGGGGCTTCTAGCTACTTCATTTTGCTAGAAAAGAATTGAGAATTGAAGAAGTTATGTAGCATGATTTAGATCTATGAATGTTGGTTTTATAAACTTGTACAGAAACTTTCTTCGTGAACAAAAGTTGCTTATTGTTATCTGGTGTTGAAAAGAGTTTTTACTGCTTTATCTATGATCTCTGCCGGTAACAAGTGATACTTGTTTCTGTTTTGTACTTTCCAGATGAAAAATGGAAGTGAATTTCTTCTTACTGACACTGTTGGTTTCATCCAAAAGTTGCCAACAACCCTGGTAATGCTTCTCACTGTTTGATGTTTATATTAGGAGGGGCTCCTTCATATTATGTGTCAAACAGGGTGCCTTCTGATTTTGAAATACTTCATGCGCAATTAGTTAAATTGAAAGATGTTTCTATTGAATCTTAATACCTAATTAGTTCAAAGAGGGTGCCCAAATAATCATGTCAGCTCCACCTAATGGTTGTTTCATGTAGGTTGCTGCATTCAGAGCTACATTAGAGGAGATATCTGAGTCTTCTCTTTTAGTGCATGTGGTGGACATTAGGTATAATGCTTTCTACTATTTTTAGTTTTTCTCCCTCTTCTCAAAATTTCAACTATGTTTCCTGTCAATTTCAGCCATCCCCTAGCAGAGCTGCAGATAGATGCTGTGGAAAAAGTTCTAGCAGAACTAGATGTGTCAGAAATTCCAAAATTAATGGTCTGGAACAAGGTAATGGAGATATTCTCTATATCTAAGATACTAAGAATTGAAACATGCATAATGAATAATTTGACCCTTTTCCTCACAGCTTATTGTACTTGTGATTTTTATAACTTTATATATGCTCAATATTCAATACATCTGCATGAAACCTTGTGTTTTTTTTGTTGCTTAATTGCACATGGTGCCTGCAGTCTATCTTACCTCAGCATGCTTATACCATTTGTTTTTGCATAGATTTATTCTTCCTTTTTAATTTAATTTTTTTAGAATTTATAATCTACTTTTACAGGCCGATTTTGCTTTTAGATACACACTAAAGTATTCATAGTGATTATAACATTTGTTAAGTATTCTGTATCCTGGTTTATGAACCATGCATCAGAAAGGGATTAAATTGCTTATGTTACACAGTCTTGTATTCCTAATTGTCATAGGAGTGGAGCTTATCTGTAATGTTGGTGATATATATATGCATGTATGTATCATATTCTGTGCATTTTCCCAAAGTTCTGTTATTTCAACATGAACTGGACTATGTATGGCAGGTCGATAAAGTTACTGATCCGGAAAAGATCAAGTTAGAAGCAGAGAGAAGGGAAGATATTGTTTGTATATCTGCTTTGACTGGTGAGGGCTTGCTGGAATTCTGCAATGCTGTGCAGGAAAAACTAAAGGTATTTAATTGATGTTCAGATTTCAGTATCTTTAAAACATGAAAGTGGTTCATTCAGTGAAATTCTGGATCTGGACTGTGTTTTACTAGTGAGTAATGTTCTTTTTTAATAGGATTCCATGGTTCCAGTGGAAGCTTTAGTCCCATTTGACAAAGGGGAACTTCTGAGTACCATACATCAGGTTGGAATGGTGGAGAAAACTGTAAGTATTAGCTAAATATTGAACTAATCTGTTTTCCAGTCATTATAATGAGAGTTAATATCGCTGCTGTTTTCTTATGTCTTTTCCCTTCTACAGGAATATACCGAAAATGGGACATTTGTCAAGGCATTTGTCCCTCTTCGTTTTGCTAGGCTGCTTACCCCAATGAGGCAACTGTGTAAATCATAACTTTCAACTCTCTTGAATGTAACCTTTCAATAGTTTGTATTAAATTCGATGAGTTTTCAAGAGCATGAGGGCGGTTTGGGAGGACAGCAGCAGCACATTTTTCAGTACAGCATTGCCCTAATACCAGTGTATATAGAATACCCAGCTCCGTTGTCATTAAATATGTAATAGACGTTGAACTTGACAAACAACTAATGTCGGTTTTCTGTATAAATTTGATGTGCTAGATTATAAGACCCCAAGGCACTAGCGTGACTAGATCTAGATCGTCAGATATTGAATAAAACAGGGGTTCATACTTCATACTGACATCGTACTTTGTTTTGCAATGAGACGTGAAACTGCTAGTCGAACGAAAAGCCAGCATCTAACTTTGATTTGCTACCATGAAGTAGATGAATCTGAAAGCTAAAGTAGCTCGGTAGCAGGTTAACCACTCGAATTAGTGAAAGGGTCAACTCTGTCGTCATCTTTCCTCTTTGAAATTCCTTGTCCCTTTTATGTAGTTACTAATGTCTTTCAACCACTTTTGCAGATAACGCGGAAAGAAATAATTAGTATTAGGGTAAAGTACACTAAAAGTTTTTAAATTATTAGTAACTTTATATTTTAATCATTCAATTTTAAAAAATTTTAAAATGATTATTAAATTACTGAACTATTAAAATCGATATTGTATGGTCTTTGTTATTCGTATTGTTTGCATTAATTAAAAGTTTTTTTTTCTCATTCTTTTTCTCTTTTTTTCTTTTTCTTCTTCAATTCAGTTTTCTTTAATAAAATAGATAGATCAACTTGGATCTAAGATATGCTTTTGTACTTGTTGATGAATATTGATCAACTACATCGATTATCAAATTGTCGCTTAGAATTCATTAGCTGAATTTTTTTAAAAAAAAATGTTAATGGTCTAGTAACTTAAATGAAATTTTTTTTGAATAGTTTAGTGATTTAAATGAAAACTTTTGAATAACTAAATGTCCATTTTGTAATCTTTTAAAGTTGAGTGGCCAAAATGTAAACTTATTAATAGTTTAGTGATATTGAGTGTAATTTACTCTTAGCATTAATATACTATTTGGATTTGAATTTAACTTTAATATTTATTTTGTTACTTGAGGTTTTTTTCTTTTCAATTTGGCATGAGTTTGACTTTAATATTCAATTTAAAATCTAAGAATAAATGACATCATATGGCCTAATGAATACTTAATATGTATAGAGGTTAAAGATGATGCCAAGGGGTTGGCAAGGACGTAGGGCTTCCAAAAGGGAAATTTTTTTTGTTTAGTCTCTTTAGAAATAATGAAACTGTAAGTTAATTCATAATAAAATTGCACTCCCCAAATTAAAAAAAAAATCTATTTTGTCTAAAAAAAATCTATTTTGTCTTTTAAAAATTATGAAATTATAAATGAATACGTAATAAAATTACACATTGACCCCTCAAAAAATTTATAATTCAATCCAATCTCCCTAAAAAAATTTTAACTTTATCCTAAACATGTGTGCTCTAGTAAAAAAACATAAATAATTAAAAAAAATCTCAAAAACTTAAAATAATAATCTCAATTCTCAACATAATAGGCATATTCAAGTGCATTAAAATTTATACAATACATTAATCACACCGCTGATTTAATGACAAACTTACAAAAATTTCAAGTTAATTGACATCAGGTATAAAATTGGATTACTTTGTTAGTAAACCCTTACCTATGGTGACGTAATTATTTGCTCTTATATATAAAAGAAATTTATACGATACAAAGTCAAAACTAACATGTAAACTATCCATCTTTGGTTGTTTCTTTCTAGGCTAATGCTAAATGTAGCGTTCAATTTTCATTTACATTGAGATGAGATTTGGGTTTTGGGAAGGAGCGACTAAATTAATCCTTACTATAATAAGCTATGAAGCGTAAGGAGCAGGTAAACCAGAAGCACTGCACGAAAATAAGCGTGGAGACAAGTTGACGCAGTCTTGGCTATCAGTATTAGGTGCTTTTTCCGGGAAGATTTGCCGAGTGGAGCAGTTGATTTAATTGTTACAACCATTATAAATTCCATTGCCAACCAATGACCGTTTATCGCTAACACTTATTTCAAATCATCAATGGCGTATTTGAAAGTAGCTTTTGGCTTCCTAGTAACAGCTTTCCTGTCAGCCACAGTTTCTCTGGCTCACCCTGGTTTGGGTTTTGGCTGGGGAGGTGTTGATGCGCCAGGTGGTCAATCTGGTGCACCTTCATATGGCCTTTTCCCACAGTTCTATCAGTTTTCATGCCCTCAAGCTGAGGACATCGTCATGTCAGTTCTAGAGAAGGCCATAGCAAAAGAGCCTAGGATGGCTGCCTCTTTGCTAAGGCTTCATTTCCACGATTGTTTCGTGCAGGTTACTTGCTTCTTCCACTTTTTCATTTAATGCAGACGCAAACAATTGCTTAAATAACTTGGTTCGATTTTGTTACTGTAACTCGTAAAAGTATATAAAGTTTCCACCCTCTTTTTCATCTGATAGGGCTGTGATGCATCCATATTGTTGGACAACAGTGCGACCATCGTCAGTGAAAAGAATTCACTACCAAACAGGAACTCCGTTAGAGGCTTTGAAGTGATTGATGAGATCAAAGCTAAACTAGAAGAAGCATGTCCCCAAACTGTTTCTTGTGCTGACATACTCGCAATGGCTGCTCGTGGTTCCACTGTCTTGGTAAGCATAAAGCATGCAAAAAAAGCTCCACGGTACTCGTAAGGCCAATTCAGCATTACTTTTTTTTTTTTTTTTTGCTAACCACAATTAATGCCATAACAGAGCGGCGGACCATCTTGGGAGCTTCCACTTGGAAGAAGGGATTCAAAGACAGCGAGCCTCAGCACTTCAAACAACAACATCCCACCACCAAACTCCACTCTTCAGAACCTGATAACACTTTTCCAACGTCAAGGTCTTGATGAAGTAGACCTCGTTGCTCTCTCAGGTCAACCCATTTCCCACGTTTTCAGTCAGACCATAACATAATTAAAAACCGTCTTTGACCTTATAATGGCTTACTCATTTTGAACATGTACTAATGTTTCAGGAGGACATACCATTGGTATAGCCAGGTGTGCGACCTTCAAGCAGAGACTCTACAACCAAAACGGAAACAACCTACCAGACCAAACACTAGAAAGAACTTACTACTATGGCTTGAAATCTGTGTGTCCCAAATCTGGCGGTGACAACAACATTTCACCTTTGGATTTCGGGTCCCCTGTAAAATTCGACAACCTTTACTTCAAGCTTATTTTGTGGGGAAAAGGACTGCTCAATTCGGATGAAGTGCTTTTGACAGGGAATGTTGGGAATACAATGGAGTTGGTCAAAGCTTACGCAAAGGATGAGAATCTCTTCTTTAAACAATTTGCCAAGTCCATGATTAAGATGGGCAACATTAGTCCTCTAACTGGTTTTAATGGGGAAGTAAGGAAGAATTGTCGCTTAGTTAACTAGGATATGAATTATGATATCTGGTGAGTCATGTCTGACAGCAAATTATGTTGTTTTGCAATGGTAAGCGTTGTTGAGTAACATCCCTTAATTTCATTTAGAAACAAGGGGGAAAAATGTTGTTGAGGATGTAAGGTTTTTAATGTTTAACGAATGAATCAAAGTTTATTATTATCATAAACTAAGTAGAATTATATCCACCGAATTTTAATACAATGTTATTATTATCAATACTGAAAGACATAAATTTAAATATGTTTAAATATTTTTTTTAATCTTATTTAGAAATTTTAACAAGTGCTCATTCATACATTGAGTTAATATACATTTTAGGGTCTGATCTCACATGGGGCTACAATTTTTCTAACCCAATCAAAACTTAATAATTATTTTCACATTAAGACTTGAAGTAAGCAATTGTTCTTACATTGGACCTTAAAATTTTTTTTTTCAAGTTAACTCCTAAACTTAGCAATTATTTCTTAACTATGACTGAACTTTTTTTATCTTTTTTTTAAATTAATATTAAAAGTTAATTTGACAAAAAAATTTTAAGTCCTAATATGAAAATAATTACTAAATTGAGCGACTGATTTAAATAAAAAATTTTAAACGAATAATTGTCTAGGTTTAGGACTCAAAATTTCATTAGAGTTAAGAGGCGTTAGTTTATTACATGGATCAAGATTTGGGTTGAAAGCATCCAGCACACTAGCAGTCGAATAGCTATCTAATAGCCCAATAAAGCTGGATATTACAAAGGGTGAAATCCCAAATGAAAGGCCGCAAAATTTCACGTCCAGCGACAACGAGACTGAGCTGGGCTCGTGCTTTTGGTTGAATTGCTTCTTCAACCAGAGAAGCAAACAAGCAAATCGTAGATCCTCGAATCGAAACGTGAATTCTCAAATAGTTCAGGTAATTCACTGCTGATATTCATTTATAGATCGAAAGCAAAGCAAAGCAGTATTTGAAAGAATGGGTAAGCAACCGAGCGCATGGATTACAACCCAGCAGAAAAAGAGATGGCCACTGATGATTCTATTACTCCTTTCTCTATCAACACTCATGGCCCTCCTCATCAGATCCACCTTCGATTCTTGCAGCAACGGTTCTAGTAACAATGTCGGCAATTTCATCCGAGAAGGACAAGAAGAAGAAAAAGGGGGTACCCACCATCAAGTCAACCACAATGATGAAGCACCGACTCCAAATCCTCTCGATTTCATGAAGTCAAAACTCGTTCTCTTAGTCTCTCACGAACTCTCCCTTTCCGGTGGGCCTTTATTGTTAATGGAACTGGCATTTCTGCTAAGAGAAGTTGGCGCCGACGTTGTCTGGGTAACTAACCAGAAACAAACCGAATCTGATGACATCATTTACAGTTTAGAACATAAGATGTTGAATCGAGGGGTTCAGGTAATTCTTAATTTCTTGGTTTCTTTGTTTTCCTCTGTCTTCAATGCAAATGTTGTTTCTAAATTTTAACACATTGGGTTTTTTTCCAACTTTTATCAAGGTTTTCTCTGCCAAAGGTCAAGAAGCTATAGATACTGCTCTAAAGGCTGATTTGGTAGTTTTGAACACTGCGGTTGCTGGAAAGTGGCTGGATGCTGTTCTTAAAGAACATGTTGCTGATGTTCTTCCAAAGGTTCTCTGGTGGATTCATGAAATGCGAGGACATTACTTCAAGCTAGAATATGTTAAGCACCTCCCTTTAGTTGGAGGTGCCATGATTGATTCACACACCACAGCAAACTACTGGAAAAACCGGACTCGGGAACGATTAGGGTAATAGTTTTTGTACTATCTGCTATAAGTTTTAGGATTTTATTGTCTGCTAATGCTAATATATATGAGGATTGAAGAGGCTTTGGAGTACGGTTACAATGCTGGTGGATGTTACTGTCATATTTGGATTATAGGATTCAAATACACCTATTGACTCTATGATTTAAATATATGTTTCACCCCTTTTTTTTTTTTTTTTTTTTTTTTTTTTTTTTTTTTTGCCGTTTTTGGTTGTTTGTCTTAATTTTACAGTTTATTTTACAGGATTAAAATGCCTGAAACATACGTTGTGCACTTGGGAAACAGCAAGGAACTAATGGAAGTGGCTGAAAATAGAGTTGCCAAAAGGGTTCTCCGTGAGCATGTTCGTGAATCTCTTGGCGTGAAAAATGAAGATCTAGTCTTTGCTCTTATAAATAGTATGTATGCTTTGGATGTATTATAAATAAAACACATGCTTACAGTGGACCCTTAGTGGTTGAAATCCTAGTTTGATTTTATGGTTCATGGTTATTGTTGCCTTTCTGAGAATTGATTGCATGGATGATTTTAGTATCCTATACTCCTGCTAGCAGCTTTGGTTCCTTGAGTCAACAGCCTCTTAATTATTCCATGATTCAGTTTGCATTGTAGGCCTGGGAAATTTTTTATTCTCAATGAGGTTCCCCACAGGCATTGTTGCATGAATAAAATTATTCTTGATCGGATTATGGTTATATTTTAGACCTTTGATCAATTGCCAATTTCTTCCTCCATTTTCCTCGGTAGCATATCTCCTTTTGTTTTTTGTTTGTGTTCTTGCAAACACCTTGTGTTCTTTCACAACTCTGAACGACTAAATTATTGCAGAATGTTGAAATATGTTATATGATTCGAGCCTACTGTACTGGTTTATCATCTTTTGAGCACCAATCCCTGTACTGTTTCAGGTGTTTCCCGAGGGAAGGGTCAGGACCTATTTCTCCGTTCATTTCATGAAAGTTTGAAGTTGATCCAGGAGAGAAAACTAAAGGTGCCACCAATTCATGCGGTGATAGTGGGAAGTGACATGAATGCTCAGACAAAGTTTGAAACAGAGCTGCGTAACTTTGTATCACAGAATAATATGCAGGGTCGAGTTCACTTTGTTAATAAAACCCTAACTGTAGCTCCCTATCTGGCTTCTATTGATGTTCTTGTTCAAAATTCTCAGGTATTCTCTGAATAACTATGTTGTTTATTTGTGTTGTAAGCAGTACTAATTGCAGCACAAAAACTCATAGTATATACTATAGCTTTCATTCGTGTTCCATTTCGTGAAATATCTATCAAGTATGATTTGCTTTTGCTTTGCTGGCAAAGCTTACAAGTTGTTGTCACATTTAGGCCCGGGGAGAGTGTTTTGGAAGGATAACAATAGAAGCTATGGCCTTTCAGCTTCCTGTCCTGGTATGCCCTGTAATATCTAACAGAAATTCTTCTTCGCAGTCTACCTATTCTCTCTCTCTTTTCATTTTAACAAAGCAATGTAACCACTTTTTTCTTTTTTGGGTGCTATTGTTGATTACATTTATTATTCAGGGCACAGCTGCCGGTGGCACCATGGAGATAGTGGTAAACGGGACAACAGGCATGTTGCATCCTGCTGGCAAAGAAGGCGTGATGCCCCTCTCAAATAACATCGTGAAACTAGCTACAAGTGTAGAGAAGAGGCTGACGATGGGGAAGAAAGGATATGAAAGGGTGAAAGAGAGATTTTTAGAGCATCACATGTCCGAAAGAATTGCCAAGGTTCTGAAGGAAATACTGCTGCACAAGGCAAAGCGCCAGTCTGAGTCTTGAAAACTTTGCTGCACTGTTCAGTGCCTTCATCATCCGGTACCAAAGTTGCTCTCTGCTGTTTTTGTCAGGCATCTGATGAATAATAAACTTGAGGGTAAAATCTATTTGTATATTATGTAGCAAGTGGGGGGAAAACTGTAGATAATCATGTTATGATACCCATTTTTCATTCTTTTTTACGTTTAAATTTATTCTTTTATACGTAAATCTAGAGACAGAAAAATTGTGATTCTTAAATTGGTTGGATTCAAGATTCCCAATGTAATGGTTGATATCTTTCCCCTTGAAATGGTTTAATTGAGGATTTAAGTTTAAAGATTGGAGATTTTTAGATTTTTTTTAAATGCAGCATCCCTTGTCGCCTAAGCCTTTTCTCTACTTATGAATAAAATGAGTAATGGTGGATTAATTAAGTATAGTTTCCTCTTCTTTTTTGCAACAAGTTTTCTCTTTTTTACTTCTTTGTATAACTTTGTTTTTACAAATAGCAAATAGGTAAAATCTATTTACTATAAATTCAATTTAAAATTATAAAATACTTGTCGCCCAAAAGAAATAAATTTAAATATACTTATTTTTAATACGGTTAAATTATGCCATATGTCCTTGTATTCTTTGTAAATTTGGGATTTAGTCTCTTTAATTTTTTTAGAAATTTAATCTCTTTCTACTTTTCAAAATTTAAAGTTTAGGTTAAATTATTGAAACTATTAAAATTATTTTGTTAAATTTAAGTTTATTGCAACATCATTTTCTTAGTTACATTGCTATTAAGTAAGAATTTTTTATTTATTTCAAAACATCATACCAATCAATTTAATAAAAAAATTTAACATTCTTAACAATTAGACTTAAATTGTAAAATTTAAAAAGTAGATAAACTAAATCCTGAAAATAAAAGTATAGGAACTAAATTCCAAATTCATAAAGAGTTCAGGGACCTAGGGCATATTTTAACCTTATAAAATCTAAAAGGGAAATTTTAGCCCAGGCCGCTTTAGAATACATATATATACATACCTGGCAGAGTTTACAAACTACAAATAGCCCCAATCTTGCACAACCCCTTACTCAAGGAACCTTGGGAAAGCCCAGACACCAAGCTTTCTTCAAAGTCAGACCATTTCGATCACAGATTGTGACAATGAGCGACGGAGAAGACGCTGTACGACGCCGTAATGCTATTGCGGAGTACCGGAAGAAACTCCTTCAACACAAAGAGTATGAATCAAGAGTTCGAGCAGGTATTCCCCACCTCTTCCCATAATCCTCACCCTCTTACCCCTAATTGGGCACACTTTTCTCTTTTCTTCGTTTTGCATTTAAATTATTGTTTTTTTTTTTCGCGGTTTGCCCGTTTACGATTTAGGATTTAGGGTTTTGCTTCCACTCTCGGTTATATCAGCTGCTTCGTTGTTTTACAAATATTTCTGCTTCGGAAGTTAGATCCTTTTTTCCTGTTAATTGTAGAGGCAGCTTGAGTAGGTAAAATTTGGCGAGAAAGTCTTAAGCCTTGGTTGCTGCGATAGATAACTACTTTGTTTTCAACTGAAATTTTGTTTTTCAATGTCTTCGACTTGGGTTGATGATTGGATCTTGTTTATGTTGTTGATGAAGTTGAAATTTTGGCTTTCTGGTAAAATAAAGTAGTTAAGAAGAAACAAAAGAAAAGGATGTTTGTAGCTTTGGCTACAGCTTGTTGTATTAGTTGTTTGAAGACCATATCTTTATCTTTCTTCTTAATATAGTGCATACCTAACATAGTTTTTGACTTGCTATTTCGCTCTTGAATATTAAGGTAGGGAGAATTTGAGAGCTGCTAAGAAGGAGTTTAACAAAACAGAAGATGATTTAAAGTCTCTTCAGAGTGTTGGACAGATCATTGGAGAAGTTCTCAGGCCCCTTGATAATGAACGCTGTAACTACTATTTATCCCCTCCCCCCTTTTAATATAAAGTTCGTTTTTGTGTTCTTATTTGTAAAATTGCTTAGTCTGACATCTGCGTAGTTGCATTTGAAGTTTTGGCTGTTTGTTGGTTCATTTTGTTTTAGAATATATTGTAACTATAAATTTGGATGTCTATATCACATTTCAGTGATTGTTAAAGCAAGCAGTGGCCCTCGCTATGTGGTTGGTTGCCGCAGCAAAGTTGATAAGGAGAAGCTAACTTCAGGAACTAGAGTAGTTCTTGATATGACAACACTGACAATAATGCGGGCTCTTCCCCGTGAGGTATTACCATACTAACTAGTTCAGCTTTATTTATGATATAAAAGCAAGTTTTCTCTGCAGATATTTCAAATCCCAGTACATCTTTTGATGACAGGTTGATCCAGTTGTTTACAACATGCTGCATGAAGATCCTGGTAATGTTAGCTACTCAGCTGTCGGTGGTTTATCTGATCAAATTCGAGAGCTAAGGGAATCTATCGAGCTCCCTCTCATGAATCCTGAGCTTTTCCTTAGAGTTGGGATCAAACCTCCTAAGGTGATTATTACTTCCAGTTTTCCTCTCTCTGTCAATTCCTGAATTTCAATGGGTGTGCTTTTGTATATGTTGATGGGTGAAGCATGCTACAGTGGAGTGATGTATGGTTGACAATCCTGAAATTTCTTGTCTCCTTTGCAGGGTGTGCTCCTCTATGGACCTCCTGGTACAGGCAAGACATTGCTAGCTAGAGCAATAGCAAGTAATATTGATGCTAACTTCTTAAAGGTTAGTATTTTTGAATCTATGTCTTACCTTTGTGGTTTTCTCATCCTGTCCTTGAATGAATGCATCTAACTTTTTCTCATCTGAGACCAGGTCGTTTCAAGTGCAATAATTGACAAATACATTGGAGAAAGTGCAAGATTGATACGAGAAATGTTTGGATATGCACGTGATCACCAAGTGAGAACCTGGAGTTATGAATGTTTGCTTTTGTGCTTCTTTGTATCCATTAATGCCATTCTTATATTTGCTTCTTTGTGTTCAGCCTTGCATCATCTTTATGGATGAGATTGATGCCATTGGTGGACGCCGTTTCAGTGAAGGAACGAGTGCTGATCGTGAAATACAGAGAACATTGATGGAGTTACTTAATCAGCTTGACGGATTTGATCAGCTTGGGAAGGTACATAATTTGGTCATGAGCATGGTACAAGTTGTGATTTGAACAGATATTCTATATGCCATAGTTTGTAATCTTATATTTTGTATGCTTTCCTCACAAAGTAGCTAAAGGTGGGGGGGGGGGGGTGTTCTGGTATCGTGTCTCTGTAAACTTCCAAGTGCCTTTAATCACTGTTTTATCTAGTAGGGTGCATATTCCACTGTAGTACTGCAGGATCATAACTTCTCCTTTATGGTCCTTGAAAAACAGATCTACTCATTAACATCTTCAAGTGCATGCATGGTGGATTTAATTACATATATTTTTATTTTATTGCATTTATTGTTTGGAGCTGAAATTTCTCTCAATGCACCCCTAATTGCTCCCCGGTACATTGGTTTGTTTTTATGTTCCCGAAATCATTATTGAACTTAAATTGTTTTGTGTAGGTTAAAATGATCATGGCCACAAACAGACCTGATGTTTTAGATCCTGCACTTCTTCGTCCTGGGCGGCTAGACCGAAAGATAGAGATTCCATTGCCAAATGAGCAATCAAGAATGGAGATCCTCAAGATTCATGCTGCTGGCATTGCCAAGCATGGTGAAATCGATTATGAGGCTGTTGTTAAACTTGCTGAGGTTAGTCAAAGGTGTGGCTTGTTTCTGTTTCATGGCTGTAATACTCATCGCTAAGATTGTTTTTCGTCCTTATTACTTTAGGGCTTTAATGGTGCTGATCTACGAAATGTTTGCACGGAGGCTGGAATGTCAGCAATCCGTGCAGAGCGTGATTATGTCATCCATGAAGATTTCATGAAGGTATATATAACCATGAAACTTGAAAGAATGTGTTTTCATTTGTGGCTTATGTGCACTAGTCTAGAACTCTGTGGAATGGAGAATTTTCCAATTCCCAGTATACTGGCGTTATGAAAAATTGGACAACTGCTTATGTCAATGATGGGCTTTCTTCTATTTGGTTAAATTGCAGGCAGTAAGAAAATTGAACGAAGCTAAGAAACTGGAATCAAGTGCACATTACAGTGCTGATTTTGGGAAAGACTAGAGGTTTTCTGTTGGACAGTGCATTATAAAGTTGCCATAATTACGGCCCTCTAGTCATATTTGTATCATGGACCCCTTCTGCATGTTTCAGGAAATTGACTTATTTTCATTCTGGAGTGATTTAGTTTGGGCTCTTAAATGAATTTATATTTCAGTCACAAAATTTTCAACCACCACCACCAGTCTCTTTATTATTGACAGTTGCGGGTTTCAGCCTGAAATGGTGGGTTCTTTTCGTACATGGAGTTAGGTCGTTACATTGATTATTCTATGATTATGCTATCCACAACCAACTTATGGTGCATGTAATTTTTTTTAACTTCAATCCGCATTTATGTAGTTTTTCCTTCTCTGGTATACTAAGGAAAACTTTCCTTGATGGTAGAGATTGATGAATGAATCAAACAAAATGTGCATATTGTTCACAAGTACAAACAACCCATCAAAATTACAAGTACAACCGTATAATTCTTATGATTTGATTTTTTATTTTTTTTTTGAAGTCTTACATAGGATCCTGCATATTTACGCTGTATATTTCAATTTTCAATCCTTAATAAACTATCAGCTGTGTGGATACTTGAAGTGAATAAGATACTGAATATTTTATGCATCCTAGTTCACTTGTATGTAACACAGCTTCAGTCCAATTTTCCAGGCATGCCCCCCTGCTTCCTTCTTTTAGTAAGCTTGTACTTCACCATCTTTACAATCTTGTAGAACCAGAAAGTACTCACTAACTGAAGTCCTACAGCCATTGCCTGAGTAACAACACGGATTCGACTTGTACATTTCTTGATATTAATTTATCTATTTATATAATAGAGTTGGGAAGAAGGGGGTAAGTCGCAAGTAATACCTTGATAAGTAGTGGGTTATTAGCTGTCAGAGTAACGAAAGTCAGATAAGGTCCAACCACCATCCTTGCTACTGAGAATATTACAGCAAATAGGACCTGTTCAAGTAAACAATAACGTACATGATTACACAAATATATTTTAATACAATTTGAAAACCTCACAGAACATAATTAAATGATAGCTGCAGGTATCACGTTAGATGCAGATGCTGATCTAAAGCAAAAGAAAAAGAAATTGGAAACTAACATCAGCTGCTAAATTGAGATCGGTGTCCCTGTAACCGAATTCTTTAAGCAGTTCCCTGGCGTGGAGGAAAGGACTTGAGATCTCCGTTATGAATATGGCAGCAACTTGTTCTGATCCACACTGCATCATAACTAAATCTAATCACGTACAAAGGATGCATGGACTAACACAGATTAGTCCTGTAAAACCATGCCCAAAGAAAATCCGCACAAGGGGGAAAAAACAAACATAAAGGTGAATACCAATTGAAAGGCAAGGCCAGCTGCAAGACCAACGATGCTGACCAAGTGATGAACTGTGTTGTCAAGAGTGAATTTGACGTCACAGAGGCAGCAGATGAGGTCATATATAAGATAAGCTACGGTAACAGCCAAAACTTGCCTCTGTCAGCCATTCACAATATTAATTCCTTCCACCATTATGTTTAAGCTCTGCTATAAATAAACAAAAGGAAAAGACATGAACAAGTTGCTTTTGCTTGGTACATACCTGCTTAGGCGTAGAAGCCGAAGCCAAAGGACAAACAGGGCAGCTCCAATCTTCAACAGAGAGCGAGGCTAAAATCACAGCCAAAATCCCATGGATTGTAGAAACAATGCGGTTGCAAAGTTCAAAGGAGCGGTCGGAGAAGATTTTTCGGACAAGTAGAAAAACTGTCGTCCATGAGATCACTCCCAACACAATCAAATTCACAATATCGTATTCCTCCCCCATGTTCAAATCTCAAAGCTAATAACCCAACAAAGTTGAATAATGAAGCCGAAGAAAGATTTTTGAAAACCTGAGTCAATAAAGAACCCAAGCCCCAAGGAGAGATGCAAAACGAATTGGACCAATCTCTGATCTGTTCTAATTTATATTGAAAGCGGAAGGGAAGTTAACAATCACCAACCGTTTCTCTCCATTTAAATGCCATAAATGATTACAGCACTTTCCGAGTGAACACTGACTAGCTCATGGCATCTTCTGGTTTATAGCTTAATAATTTATATATATGGTTCAAAGTGAACATCATTTGGTTCGAATATTCCGATTTTTATATTTATTTTAGGGGATAATCGTTTAATATCTTTTGACTTAAGAAAACTTAAGGAATAGTTTTCATAAGACCGTATAAGTCATCATCAAAACAACATTAATGATCAACTAACCGGTGGCTGAATGGCAATAATTTGTGTAGGATTAAGTGTATGATTCATTTCTTCTCTCTTCGTAATAACATTTATCAGCAGAGAAGAAATAAACACCTTTATTTTTCGGAATTAAAGTCAAACTTATTAAATCAACAACATCTCTCTAAATAAATGAAAATGAGACCTAAGTCAAGATAAATAGGATACTAGTGAAACTTTTTGACGATGCAATGTGTTCTTAGACAGGGCATAGGTTAATGATTTTGAAATTTGAATTTTAGATTTTTTTATTTTTTATATTTTATGAATTGATATTAATTTTAAATTTTAAATTTTAAATTATTTAAATTCTTATCACATCATTATAATCTATTGTACACTAGTTAATATTCTATACATAAAATTTAAATTTTTTTTTATAATATAGATACACTGATGTTATCAAATTATATATCATCAATAAATCAAATATAATAATTAAGAAGAGTGAGATATTTTGGTCAATTTTCTAAAGCTAAATTAAAGGGGTTTTGTATATTTAAAGTAAAATCTTAACCAGCATTCCATGCCATTTTCATGAATTGTACATATTTAACTACCCCAACTTTCACCAAACAAAAGTTTAAATTACAAATTAGTCTCAAAAACAAAACAAAAAGTTTAGTTTAAACTTCGCAAGAAGATAATCGAAAAGATAAAATTTTAAAAAAAGTAGAGAAATAACATATAATTTTTTCCGTTGTGTACATAAAAAAAATTTTAAAATAAATATTCATTCATTGCTTAGTATAATTAAAAATTGAAAATTGAAAATGTTAAATATATATATATATATATATATATAGGGAGAGAGAGAACCTTAACTTATATTTCTCATATATTTTTCTTTTTAACCCTTTTTCCTTTCTTCTCACTTTGTATTTAGTGAATCAATCTTTACTTAGTTATAATGCCGTAGAGAGCCTTCAATTTAATCTAAACTAGACCGTGGCTAAGAAATTCAAAGCTATACACTGTACTTTGAATCCAAGTCTAAGAAATTTTGCAACTTTGACTGCTGCAGAAGATATGTATTCATAAATATAAGCTTTGGAATTTACTCTCTTTTTTTCTATCATTTTGAAACATGAGCTATCCCAAGTTTTCTATGTACATTTCCGTGGTGACAGTGCGAGATTTTCCAAGGATGAAACCAGTGAAACTTCATTATTCATGGAAACTTATTTGAGGTTCATTGCTTTCACTGTCGAGTAAGAAGATTATTTCTTTTCTTCAATATCATGAATCCGAGGATGCTTTCTGTCATGCCTGAAAAAAAATTAAGAAATTAGATTAACATATAAGCAAATGAAAGTATAATACTGAAATCATAAGTGTTGAAGAAGTTGGTTTCTTACTGTGCAGTAACATTGTGTAATAATTTTTTCTAGTCTCCCGGGCGACAGAGTGCTCCATGAACAATGAGCCCTTGCTGCCTCTCCTCCAAACCCTCTATGCGCTCTCTGGTAGTGCGAATGTTCGCTTCTTTCCTTGCAAGATCTATTGTTCTAACACTTCTCAAAAGAAAGTTTAGCAATCGCTCTTGAATTTCATTTTGCAGTTGCCCCATTTCAGCAGCAATTGCAAAAATATATCAGTTAGATGGTGTATAATAAAAAAGAATGATATTTGAAAGAGAAGGTTTAAAAGAAAGTAATTACAATATAAGAGGTATGTTAAAGCTTTAATTTAAACAAATTGTTTGGAGGCAGTTAATGCTATTCAAGTTGACTATTTGTTACTGTATAAGGAACATTATCTTTAGGGAGAGAATTCAAGTTGTTGTTTAGCTAAAATATTTTTTGTTGAGATCGCTGAGTTGATTGACTTTCTTGAGCAAGACAAAGTTGTTGGTGCTTTTATTCATTTAATTTGATCTTGTTATCTCATTTTTTATTTAACAAAAAAAATTAAACATTACTTAGCAAGCAATTATGTTAGTTATAAGGTTTGAAGATTACGGATTGTAAATAATTTATTTGCTAGATGTAAAGTGAATTAAGTAAAGAAAAATTGAATTGATTGAGTGTTAATTTGACTGACATCTCCTTATTCAATGAAGGAATTTTTAAGTTCAACCAGTCTATTTTTAAAATAGGAAGTGGATAAATAAAAATTTTGAGAGAGTCTTTCATTTGTCCATCATTATAGGCAACACCATATATATTATATATAGAATTCGAACCCAAACACCAAAAGCAAATTTTCTGAGGTGAGAAACACGGCTTATATTGTTCCTATTTAGAGAGCTAGCCATCAACTTTATAACAGCTAAAACAAAAGATTACTAGCTTTAGATACTAATAAAAATTAAAGGTCAAACAAAAGTTTAGTAGCTTTAGATACTACTAAAAATTAAAGCTCAATCAAAAGATTACTAGCTTTAGATTCTAATAAAAATTAAAGCTCAATAACCTATTTGATGGTAATAAGATTTATCTAATGAATTTGAGGATTTTTTTTTAAAATCATTTTAACTTCCACGCATAATTTGCTTTGTTCCTAACTCCTAACCGCTTCTCTTGGTATGACATATAACACAGTAAACTTGTTTTTAACCTTATTCTTTTTTATAATCTACCACTCAACTATGAATAAAATTTTTTTTTTGATAATCAAATCATAGAAAATTATAAAATAATCATTAAATTTATCTATTCATAACCTTTTCATCAATCATCCTTTAAATGCCATTAACCACTTGACTGGAGATATGACATATTTTATATATGGTCAATACTTAATTTTGCTCCTAAATTCTAGTTAAAATGTTAATTTGATTCTTTTATTTTTATATAAAAATGAACCCAAAAAATCTAAAATATCTCTTTTTTTATAAAAATCTGAAAATTAAAATTTTTAGAATTATAAAGGACCAAATATTATATTTTTATAACTTTTTGGATTCCTTGTAAAAGAATATAAAAATATCATATTGATATTTAGGTATAGTTTAGGGGTTAAATTAAGTGTTAACCCTGTATATAACATTTTGCTAATAGATTAACAACAGTTAACGGACGAGTGATAAAAATGTAATAAATTGATAAATTCAAGAATTATTTTTAATTTTTCATAGTTAAATGACTAAAATGAAAACTTACAAACAATTGAATAACACTTAATGTAACCTACTCTTCCTTTTCCTATAAAAGGGAGAAAAATTGAGGTGTCCAAATTGAAACTCTAGACTTAATTAAAGTGTAATCTCGAGTCCAAAATCAGGTAATAAAAATCTAACATTGAGGGAAGCTCAATTGGGTTTGGTTAATTAAAAAAAGAATCCAGTCCTATAATTTCATACTCAATTATTTGTACTTGAGCTTAAACATTTGTTCAATACTAATTAAAATAATTATAATAAAAACACTTCATCAAGTTCGTAACAAACCGAGCAAAGGATTATTATAGCCGAATCTCAAAAGCTGAAACTCATCTCAACAACAACGATTTAAGTTGAATTCTAGCATTTCGATTCGCAAGAAGAATAATTTATGGGCACAAATGTGTTGTTTGCACCTTACTGTAACCATTGATCCCAGTATGCTGCAACAAATAACTTCGTTTTGTTCTCAACTCTTTAACCATTCATCTTGTTTAAGAACGTAAAAATAAAATCGATTAAATTGTTAATTCTGAGAAACGAGTTTCTAATGCAGTAATGCAGCTTCTTTATCCTAGTTATAAATCCAAATTACAGAGCATAATTGACCAAATGCTGAATGCAGCAATGCGAACCTTGGGTTCTGAAAATCGAGAAACTAACGGTGCTCTTTTGAAAACATTAAGGTCCCGCACCCTCCATAAACTCCACCCGACAGACACAACACGCGACATGAGCACAATTTACTGTGTCATAAATTACAGCAAAGAAGAGTTAAAAAGGTAAAACACAGTGAAGTTCTTAGTAAGTCACTTTTCCTAATCAATTCAATGCTTCATTGAGGACAGATGCCTGAGGGTCTAAGTTCCTCAGTATCAGTCATTCGTATTGGGATGCAAAACCTACTAAGAACAACCATACTTGCTATCCGGAAATCAAGAAAAATAACTTTCATTTCTTGAGAAATATGAACTCCCAAAACCCCACCATCGGATATCTTGGTTCCTACTGAATTCCAAAACTAAGCGTTTAAATTTGATCCAATTCAAAGTTCATCACACTCATGCCCTACCCACCCCAAAGCAAATGGGCAAACAGAAGTTAAAGGGCTAGAGTTATAAGGTGGGTCGTTATCGGAAATTTTCTGCCTATCTTGTTGATGGTATTAGCTTGAAAAGGGAAAACCTCTGACTTAATAAGCTGAGACTAGGTTGCATTAAACCTTGGAAGCCTGACTCGTACAAACCCTTTGAAGTAAGGGGAACAAACACATATTTACTGACAGTAATGAACTTTCATGATGAAACAGATAGGCTCCTCACCTGATGCCAATAGAAGAGGGAATTCAATCTTTTCGATATCTTACCCAAAACCCCTTCTTCCTAGCAGAGTCGTTCTCTGATAGTAATCTACCCCACCTAGACCCAATTGAGAAGTGACGTTTCAAGAAAGGCTTTGCCAAGGAGCTTCTCCGGCTTGAACTGGGTTCCAACTTTGGAGTTTTTCCTTCTCGTTTGGTGTTTTCTAGGTGTTCAATATCACTACAACTACCATCAACAGAATTTTCTATAACTCTATTCTTTAACAACTTAAGATGTTTTGCTTTCAACTCTGCTTCAGCTTTTAAAGCTTTTCTGCACATCTTTGAGACCTGCTTTTCTCCAACCATACAAATTGGGCAGGCTGGGTCAAATCTGTCAGCCTCCGGTGTCATCAACTCCAAGCATTCAGCATGATAAACATGTCCACAGACAAGCACAGAAACCACTGAAATCTCATTGCTACTCCATGAGGATCTCTCAGCTAAAAGCCTCGAGCAAGCACCACAAGTTCGTGCATCTATGGAAGGAGAGTATGAGAATCTGCTGCTACATCCACTTATCTTGCCATAACCAGAACCTAAGTGTTCGCTGTCAAAAGACCACCTTTCTCTTTGAGAAGAGGCCACAAGCTCTGAAAATGTGCGCATGGACCAACCATCAGAAGAACCACCATGAGATGCAGCTGTTAAGTCATTGCTACATCGGGAAAGGACAAAAGAGGACCTTGCTTCAGACATTGAATAATTATTTGGCGACTTCAATCCTAGGATTCGACTATCAGAAACCTGCCTCAATAGCCGTTGCCCAGGTGAACGGTGTGCCCGTCGTAATGAGGTTGAGTTTGGAGGAAGCAAATGAGCATGGCTAGAGAACGTGTCTGTTACTGGTGGTGAGAAAGATGAAGGTATACAAAATGAAAGCTTTGGTGTAGATGAATCAATGATATCGGGCAATTCTACCAAATTCTTTATCTGAAATATAATCAGAAAGGTATATTAAACATCAGTAGAAAGCTATTCAACTAAAGTCAGTATCAACTAAATCAAACTTACATCAACCGAATAATTGCTTCCTCTTGATATGTCTGCACCAACAACATAAAACAATGTCAAACACAACACAAACAAATTACAAGATAGAGGGAACAGACTAGTAGCTATATTACTCAAAACAGTATTGGGAAAAAAAGGATTGAAGTAGACAATAACGTAATGCCTGCAACTTGAATATATAAAAACATGCTGTTTTATTTAGATTCTAACATGCTACTCTGCACGTTAAAGGTTAGGCATTATCAGTCGCCTAGTTGTTAGCAGTAAATGGGATAAGAAGACCATTAGAGCCTTTTGCATTTCCAGACTAGTAGCTATAATAATAACATAGAACAGAATTCTAGAAAAAATTTCCTAAACCCCCCATGTATAGTCAAGATGGTGATACAAAAAGCTATCCTTTTAGGCTCTTTCAATTAACATGTGATTTACCTGAAGGAGGGGTCATCATATTCCCACCCATTTCTTCATGGACTGGTGATTTTTGAGAAGTGGGTGTTCCATAGGTCTCAATCTCAAGAGGACTTCCTTGATCAGAAAAATTACCTCTATCAGAGCCTAATGTCCCTTTTATCTCCATGCTAACATTTCGGCTAGTTCCATTAGATACCTGATAAGAAGGCTCATCAATTTCACCAGCTACACGCCTTCGATTATCTCGGCAGAAGCTCCATGATGGTGAACACCTCAAATTTCTATGCGAAGTCTCACCTCCTGTTCTGTTTGCAATGGTTCTGTCCCTTGCAGCAACACAACAAGCGGACCCCATGGTCACACAAATACCCAAAATAGAATTTATTACGAATTTGCAACACCGATTCAAGCTACGAACTCAAGGCAAATACCGCATAGATGATAAAAGAGGATATTTCCTGTTAAAAAAAAAAAGCGCAAAGTTTAAACTTCACAATTAAAAATTGCAAAGATCAATTCAACAGAGAGCTTAAACTAACTTAACAAACTTAAAAGATACTAAATTTCGTTTTCTAAGAGCATTTTTTCTGTTTTATTTCATTTCTCTTTAAACTCCAAGATCAAAACCTAGGACAAAAATTATTTGATAAAAAGAATCCCATGAACATCAGTTTTAAGAAAAATAAATAAGCAGCTTATAAGAGTACATTACTTGGGAGTAATATACAGGTTATTGTATATTCTCAGTTTGAAGTGATTTTGGAGATCAAGAACAAAAATAAATCAAATTTATTTTTTTTTAAATTATTAATAGCAGATAGCGGAGTTGAGTAAAGTAAAACAGTAGCGAAAAATTCCAGACAGTGGAAAGCATCTTACTCAATTAATTAAGCACTACCTGGCTTTCCCCGAAACAAGAATAAGAATAATGTAAACTAAAACATTTAAGTAACGAATATTTGCAGAATTAAATTCCCAAAGTTCACAACTCGAAAGCATAGTTCTATTTTATTTTTTTCACAAAGAAAAAGGCATAAACTCAAAACAGTAAAAATAAAGAATCATTGGTTCGGAACATTTACTGTCGTACTAAAGAAAAATCGCTCACAAGTTATTGAAAATCCAGGGAAAAAAAATTAAAAGAAGCTCAAATAAGGGCGCGAAAACGATATCCTTTTCTACTCCATTCTCAGAACTGATTTCAAGCTTTCAACGTCCCAACAATATCATCCACACAAACAAAAATAATAACATTAATTTTCTTTTTCTTTTTTTGAAAAAAAGGGAAGAAAACTCACGAATTGAATAATTAGAGAAGCATGAAGCGGAAGAAAAAAGAGAAATAAGAGATTCGAACGGCGTCGAATATTTCAAAACGGCGGTTGGAGAGGAAGACGACGGTCGCGACGGGAACGAGGGAAAAGAAATTGATGCGTGAAAAAGAAAGTGAGAGAGTCAAGGGGGAACGTATGGGGAATTGTGTCTCGTCTGAATGTAGTGCTGCTTCTTTTTCCGCTCCCTCTCTCTTTTTTTAGTTACTTTTCCTTTTTGTTTTGCTTTTCTTAATTAATTCTCCTTAAATTTTATTTCCCACTATAAAACGACAAATAAGAATTAATATAAAATATGTTGCAGCATTTTTTTTTTACGGTTACTTTTTTTTTGTATAATTATATTTCCATTATATTTTATATTTTAAGGTTTTTATATATGTTGGATAATACCAAATTTGGATTTTCTTATTCTTTAATAGTCAGTTAATTTTTTAAAAAATACCTTTTAGCTAGAATTATAGTCACACGTTTTTTCTTGTATCAAATTATGCATATAGCCACATGCTTTTTTTTCCTACTATTTACGATTTATATTAAATATATATTAATAAAAGAAATGAAGCATGAAGATGAATAATTGAACAAGAGTTGCTGACCACTATTTCCTATCATCCCCTCTGGTGGGTCCGAGACATTGTGAGCTTTTGTAAATGAAAGTTGATACCGACCTTTGACTCACTTTCACTTGCACATTTTCAATCCTCTTCCCTTTCCTTCTTGTGAAGTATCATTTCTCCGCAAGGTGCAACTGGTGTTTTCAGTAATTTAGGACGTATAAAATAACATAAATAAATTCATATTCTAAAATTTATGTAATACAAATTATTTTATCGTCTATTACTAAAGTTTTTAAACTCTACAAGTTTGTTTTGTTAAACACAGACAAAAAGGATAATGAAACAGAAAAGGGCATGCAACTTTCAAGGAATTGCATGGAAATAGTTTCATGTGCAAAGCAAAAATCTCTAATAAAACCTCAAGATAGCATACCCTTGCATTGGATATATCAAAATTTGAAATCCTCGCATTAAAGAGTAAAAGTATAATTTTACCATCTTTTAAAAATCCTTCTACTACTTCGAAAAACTCACGTACAGGTGGTGGAATTGTTAGCCTTTCTTTTAGCTTTGCTCCCAAATCAAACGCTCTAACCATCAGAGAAGGAAGACATACGATTGTGATGAGTAGAGAAGAGAATGAAAAAGTCAAGCCAGAGAACGAAAAATACGCAATAAAGCAGGAGGGGGAGAGACCAAATGCCCAGGCCATAAAATCCACTAGATGCACTTTCCTCAACCACTCTGATGATGATGATAGTACCTCAACAAGATCATCGCCAGAAGCCACAATTGTTTCCCAGGCAGTAGATTCAATTCCATCTAAGGAAATAAGGAACAAAAACCCCATGAAGAGGAGAAAGCGACCAGTTGCCTAGCTACACAGGTTGTTCATCTACTAACCCTTATAATTATAAACGTATTGTCATTCCTCCACTAAACTTATCACCCTCCAACCTAATGGGTACATATCAACAAATAACTAGACAAACTAGAATGGTAATCACCCCGATGAATATCCTAAAGTACAGGTTGATGGAAATGCACTACAAAAACTTTAGTTGATAGCCACTTTAATAAAAGTGAAGGATTCAATCTATAAGCTTCGCATTTTGTCTCAATTCCCTGTTGCTGGTACGTACATAGTGCTTCACAAGATAGAATTGAATCTAAACAAGGAACACATGAAGGAATGAGAACCGAACAGGTTCACAAGGTATTTGACTTCACCACCCTTCAAAGGACTTATGACAATCAATGTATAAAATTGTAGGGGTGCATGGTACTATGATTTTGTTTGAACAGTGCAGGAAATGGTTCAAATTCACAACCCACAAATTTTAATCATTATCAAAACTAGAATCCAAGCCTCAAAAGTGCTTGACATTGTGGATTGACTTTAATTTGATGGCTACTTTGAAACCAAATATGGTTTTTGTATCACTTAGATTGTCTTCATAATTGTCGAACTCTGCAAGATCAAACAAGAGTTGCATGCAACCATCAAGGTACATTCTACCAACTTTTATTGGTTTCTATCTACCATATATGCAAGCCTTAGAATTAGTAAACATAAACTTCTTTAGGAAAATCTTTAAAATGTAGCTAGACACCATAGCATGCCTTGGTTAGTCATTAGAGATTTTAATGAAATTCTAACTTCGAAGGATAAATAGCGAGATTAACCACCATCACATTGAAGAATAACATAATTTCATAACTACCTAAATGAACGAAATCTCATTATATATGGGTTTCAAAGGACCTAGATCACATGGTTCAATTTAAGGGAAACGAGTAAACTTATCTCATTATATAATGAAGGAAATCTCATTATATATGGGTTTAACAATGGAAATTATTCTACAATGAAGCATCTATGACTCAATCTCCTCGAATAAGATCAAATCATTGCCTATTGTTGATCTCCCTTATAACACCCCTCATCCGATCCAATCGTCAAGTCCAAGTTATAAGATGCTACAGTCGTTGTTAGAGCAATTATAAACATTTGATAATCAATTTACTCTATAATACATGCATTCATATTCAAGTCATCTCATAATTACATTATACGATCTTTTTCGGGACTTATTCAAGCTTACAAAATCTCATTTACTAACCCAATCTTAAAAAAATGACCAAATTGTAATATTTTCAAAGTTTTCAAATTAGATATTGATACCCCATAAAGGTACTGATACCATTTTGGCCTTCGATGTTTTAGAAAAATTTAAATGAAAACAAATGTATCGATACCTTATCTTTGTATTGATTCTATTTTTAAGTTTGATGTTTGAAAATCTAAGGAAAATCACTAATGTACCGATACCCTTTTTTAGGGTATCGATACCTTTATGTCAAAAATATCAAAAACTTACTTTTTGGTACCTTTTTCATGCCAACTTAACATTTTCATCTAACCCCTTAAGGTTTCTTCCCCACAGTTATCATGTAGAACATGCACATATTGTCATCGAACATAATAACATGGAATACAACGAACCCTCAAATCATATCATGACTAATTCATGCATTTTAACATGCAACGACGATTACTCATACTACCATGCATACATGTCATACAATCCCATTATGAATCAAACTAGCCAAATTGGAGATTAGAATCTCACCTCAACTCCTTATTCTTGGTAGCTCAGCTTGTCATTTTGCCAGAGTTTTCCTTCATCCTGGCTGCAGTTCCTTATTCCTCTAATGCCAGACTTGGCTCCTCACGATGGTAACGACATGCAAATCCTTCTATAACTATCTCATCTTTCTAAAGGAGAAGATACTTGGTTCATAGGAGGAGAAGATGGTGAACAAAATTATGAATAATTATGTTTCCAACTCGTCCAATTTATACCCCTTTGGCACAATCTCCATATACCGTCGTTACCACTCAGTCCTAACTATTTTGTCTTGCACTATGGAACTAGTCAGTTCTAATCCAACAAAACTAGTTTTGAAAGTCAACTCTTCCTCAACCAGCCACTTAAGTTTCTAAGTGCCTTATTAGTGTCCATGAATTTCTACTCCTATTTAATAAAATCCCTAAATCACCCTCGAGTTCGGGTATTTGGGATATCCAAGTGTGACAAACATAAAGAAGCAATAAGAGTTAAAAGAATCAGAATTCACATTACTTGAAACCTTAAAAAGAATCCTTGAAACCTTTATAAGCATTTTAACTTTTCTTATAGGTGGAGGTCATGATGAACTTTGTTGGAATTTTACTAAATCAGGTCAATTTTCACTAGCAAGTGTATATGAGTTAGTTGTTAGCCAATTAACTCGGTCACTACCCCTAGATAATTTAGAACAACACTGGCAATATATTTGGAAAACCAAATTCCCATACAAAATCCAAATGTTCATCCGGGAATGCTTCAAGAAAATACTCCCAACCAAAGATCTCTTTATTCATCATGGCTTCAAACTACAAGATACGAGGGATTTCACTTTTTTTTGTTTAAAAAGTCAACTCGAAACAATAAAATGCATTCTCCGTAAATGTCCTTTTTCTAAAAATTAGTGGAACACTTTAAGAAATAACTTATCCTTATGGCATAACTAGAACAATAACTGGTAGTATAGTTGGATTCAAACATTAATGCAAATAAATGGTTTCTCAAACCCAAAATCCATTGGTTAATAATTTTTTGCTTTTACACTAAAAAAATTTTGCTATTAAGAAATGCCATTCTCTTTCAAAAGAATCCCAAACCTGATCACATATTCGCTAAGCTCATGGAAAAAGCAACAAAATACTTTGCATTTTTTGTCAAATTAAAGAAAATCAGTGAGCCTTTATACGTCCCTATGAGATGGCAAAAATTGAAACTTGGATTTGTTAAAATCAATACCAATGGCTTAACATTGCGAAGTCTGGGGCATAGTGAAGTTGGATCAATTATTAGAGATCACGATGGAAAGCATGTGCTTGGATTGTTTAGGTACATTTTAAGAGCTTCGAGTGTAGAAGTGGAATTGTAGGATTTACGTTACGGTTTTAATATCGTATTATCAACAAACTTGCTAAAAATTAAAGTAGAAATTGATGCATCTGTTGTTATTAGCTTCATTGAAAATTCTTGACATGTTAAGCATTTGTTGCAAACTTTAATTGATGTTTGCAGGACTCTCCAATATTGTTTCCAGCAATTGACATTGAAGCATATTATATATATAGGGAGGCTAATCATGGAGAGAATGCCATGGCATGACAGGAAGCAATTCTCACTTGTCGTTTTATTCAAATTTGATTTTGTTAGGAACTTTTTGTGAATATATAATAAATCACTTTATGAACTTTCTCCTATTTTGATGGTTGATGCCAATGATGTTATGATGTATCATGTAACACCCCTTACCCGGTCCAATTGTTGAACCCGAGCAATAAGGTGTTACTGGTAATTATGAAACATTTACAAGTATATTATAATTCAAAACCTCAATAATTAATCATACAACTCATAAATAATCAAATTAACATGTGTTTCAATAAATTTCAGATTAATATTGAGCTTATGAAAATTTAAAATCAACTTGGTAACATACAGGGATTGTAATAGCCCAATTTTGATGAAATCGAAATAGTGGTCTCGAGACCACAAATCTGAGCCGAAAGAAAAAATAAATAATTTTTATTTTTATTTTATTATATGATCCATATTATACTAGAAATGTCGTGTGAAAATTTTGAAAAGAAAATTTTACCGATTATGTGCTTAATTACGAGAAGGACCAAATCGCATAAAATGCAAAAGTTAGATTCTAGTAGCTAGAAGGATCAAATAGCTATTAAATACAAAACTTAAGGTCCTTGTATGGTAATTAGACCATTAATAAAAAGTATGTAGATATTTTTGGATGATTCATCCATGGAAAATGAGAAAAAGGCTAAGGACTAAATTGGAAAGTGAAAATATTAATTAATTAAAAAGATGAAAAGAAAATAAAAATCATATTTTCTCATCTTCTTCCCCAAAATAAACATGGAAATCCTAGGAGAGAGAGAAGAGACTTTCATGGCCAAATTGGGTAAGTTTTCTTATCCCGTTTTTAGTAATTTTGATATTTTTGAAATCTGAATAGCCTAAACTATCTATTTGGGGGATTAATTTGAAAAGTTATCATGGTATAAAAATTGGTCCAAGGATGTATATGCTGGAAATTTGAAATTTATAATATAAAATGAAAGATTGATGAAAGATAAACAACTTTTACAAAGTGATTTTTTCATAAAAAATTAATTTAGGGACTAAAATAAAAATTGGTGAAAATCCATGGAAAATTCTGAAAATTTTGAAATGTGTGTACTGTAAAAGTTGTGTGTATAATTCGGCTAGGCTTGGGTAGAGGGTCGGATTTCATAAATTTCCTTTTCCAAGCTTAAGGACAAAATGGTAATTTAAGGAAAAGTTAGGGGCATAATGGTAATTTTGCCTAGGATGAAAATTTAGTCCACATGAATATAGAATGTGATAAATTGATGTTAAAGTTACTAGTATAGATCTGGATAGACCAAATTCGGAGTTAGAACGAGGAATGAAGAAAATGTCGGATTAGTAGAGTCTACGTGCACGAACCTTTGTCGAGGTAAGTTCGTGTAACTAAATTATATATGTTTTTATGCTTGATTTAAATGTTCTGTTTGTGAATTTTATTAATGTCATAAATATGTGAAATGATCACATACTCGATATGGCCCGATAAATGAAAATGCCCAATAAAATGGTAAATGAATAAAATGTTACTTGTATGCTTGACATGAATGTGGAATGTGTTTTACTCGAATTATATAAATGTTACGGAGGTATGAAACAATAAAATTCTCGATAATGCTTGAAAAATGTTTAAACCTCGGTTGAATAAATAGAAAATCGATGGATATGTGATTTCCCGAAACAAAAGAGGTCATGCATTTGTTGCGAATAGGATTTAGCTCGGATGAGTAATCCTTCGACCTCAATTCTAATAGGATTTAGCCTGGACGAGTAATCCTGATATAAGTCCTCTCGAGCATATATTATGGATTGGATTTAGCCTGGACGGGTAATCCAAATCAAGCTCTTTAGAGCATATGTCATAAAAAAGGATTTAGCCTAGACTGGTAATCTTGTAGTGTATATATATGTAGCTCGAGAGTGTATTCTCTGAAATAGTACCTTATGAGTACCATTGAATATGAATTGATAGATCTTGATTCGTACGCCTCGAGTGTACTTCTTATGTATCCATCGATAATTCAAATAAATTCAACAGGCAAGGTTCTGACACGGGCAAATATAAATTTAAGACAAATTGACATGGATTGGTGTATATGATATGGAAATATGACATGAAAGAATATTAAATGAAATGTAAGAAAATGATGATACATGACAAATGATATATGAAATATGAGATGATGATATTTGTACATGGAAACTATTTGATGAGAATGTTCATTCTTAATTATAGACTTGTACACCTAGAGTGTACTAATCATGACTTTGATATTCCGAGTAATATGTGTAAAGTTCTGACGTGAAATGATTTGATCTCAAAATGAACTATTATGAAATTATACTCGAAATAATAAGATGAATTATGTATGCTGAATGAATACATGATATGGAAAGCATATGTGCTTGGAAACTTGATTATTGTTGAGCCCATACTTGTCTTGATATTACTATGGAATATATGACTAACTAGGGCAATGAGGATATGTGTAGGGCTTGAAATCAAAGTGGTTGATTATACCTTACTTAGTTACCTCAAATAGGATGAATGGTAAATTAAGTATCGTGTTACCCAAATTTATTTTCCCCTATTTTAGAGTAAACGAAAGCTCGTTGGATTGAAAGCTTAGCGAAGATCACTCACACTATCCATCGGCCCATGTCGGTATAGTATGGTAATTCAATTGCAATTGTAATGGCATGTATAGGATATGTTGGCCATATTGGCATGTAAATGTAAATGATGCCTGTAAGCTAGCCATTAGAATGGATAGTAATGATTGTTTTGATATACTTGTAATATCATATTATGTTAACCACATATATTTTAAGTAGTGATAAAATTATATTTAACATGAGAACATAACTAAGGTAAGATTGTAAACATGTATGTATAAAATGTTATGTCATGATGATGGATGGATCATGCTTGATTAGAATGCTTGAAATGGTTAGTAATTGTATGTGATGATATATCATGTTAAATGATGGAATTAACTTGAATAAAATGTTTGGCTTTGTTGGGGGTATGAATGCAAAATGTAGTGCAGGATTATGGCAAAGATTGGGGTGAGAAATGAAGCTAGGAATGGCTTTATTTTGTCCACACAGGCAGACACATGAGCGTGTGTCTAGACCGTGTGTGACACACGGCCTGGTAATACGGGCATCTGGTTAAGCCGTGTGTCCCCTACACATTAATTTTGAGAAACAAAATGCTCAGAATTGAGCACACGGGCGTGTGTCTCAGCCGTGTGTGCTACACGGCCTAGTACAAGGGCATGTGGCATGGCCATGTGTACAAGTCAGAGAGTTACATGGCCTAGTACAAGGGCGTGTGGCATGGACCTCTGGCACAGGCGTGTCCCAAAGTCACACGGGCATGTCCCTTGGTCCATACAGGTGTGTGAGCCCTGCACCCGATTAAGTCCTGACTCGACTCTAATGCTCATATTGGACCTCGAGGGTCCAATTAATGGACGTTATGAATAATTTTGGTTAATGAATAATGACTTGCATGAATTAATTGTAAAATGTTATGAATGTTTTGGTAACGCTCCGAAACTCTGTTCCGGTGACGGATATGGGTTAGAGGTGTTACAGGGATCAATTTGAAACTTGAACAAAAAGTTGAGAAAATTTTGAAAACAGGGGTCACACAATCGTGTCCCCTGACTATGTGAGATGGGCCACACGACTATATCATTGGGTTGTGTAACAAACTATGACGTGTGCACAAAAATCGCTTAAAAACTTACAGACCAAACTACTGTAACACCTCTAACTTGTCTTTATTGTCGGATTAAGGTTACGGGATATTACGACAATTAACAAGACCTATAATACAGTAACACAACTCAAATTAATTTAAACATTATAAATTAAATAGCAATTATCATTCATAGCATACATTCAAAAACGAGACTTAAATCGAGCATTTGGAACCCTAAAATCAGTTTAGAAACAAATGTGGACTAATTTGAAATAAAACAGAAAAATATAAAAAAAAACTGAAAACAAGGTTCACATGGCCGTGTGACAGAGCCCAAATCGTGTGGCTCAAAGACATGACCGTGTAGCCAAACCATGTAACTTAGGGTCATACGGCTGTGTCGTCAGACCGTGTAACTCTTTGAGACCTTATGGACAAACTTGTACCAAAAATCAATAAGACACACGACCGTGTGAAGTGACTGTGTGTGGCACATGCCGTGTGGTAAACCATGTCCTAGGCAATATGCACCTAAAATAACTTCAAAAATAAGTCATTTCAACAACCATTTCTTAGATATCAAGCCAAACCATTTTCATCCATTTTGACCTATTCAAAACACATTAAAACATATCAAAAACATTCAACCTAAGTGCCTAACCAATATGCCTTCATTAACACCACAATTCAAACGTTTAAACATAGATCATTCAAACATCAACCATTAGTTAACCATAACTTCCATTTCATGAATTTAATACCCAATTAAACATATAAGACCATTGCCCACATTGTTAACATAACATCATCCAAAGTTCAGCAAGTTACCTAAAGCAAAATGACCATTTCATCACCAAAGCACAAGACAAGCATACAAAATAGTCATTCATTACTAATTCAACTACCAAATTTATTGTCATAATATCATGTTCATATTCATAAACTAAGTTCACCAAATAACCAAAACTTATACACATTTATTTACTTAAATACCATAGACAACACCAAATAGATTTACACCATTATTATCAACACAATTATTAAAACTTACCATTTTTATTGGTTCATATACCAAAAGGCTCAAAATGTAATCAAATACTTTTATCATATAAATATCAAAACTTATTTACATGCCACTCATAACCGAACCAAAGTGAACAATTAATTACCGAACAAGTTGCTGAATAGTGTGATCTCCAAAAGCAATCCAGTCGACAGCTCGAAATCGACCATCTACAAGGAAGAAAAACCAAAATGAGGTAAACTTGCGTAAAACTTAGTAAGTTTGTAGTAAATTTTAACTTTAACTTACCGTAAATGATATAATTTAAACATTTTACAAGATAATTCAATAACCTGGTCATGAATTCATTATTTACCTATACACATCACAAGTATCACAAGGTTAGTGAGTTCATATATAAAACATGTAACTTTATCATGTTATCAAACATATACCCAAAAACATATTTAGTACATAAACCAACCATCACATATTCATTTAAAATTTAACATCTTTATTTCAAGTATTTGTTTTAAATGTCCCTTTTCACATATCTATATTCATATAAATATTTTGTATAAACATTTCATATAACCATTTCATATATCTATTTCCATACAAACATTTTGTATATCCATTTCATATTACCATTTCCGTTTACTCATTTTTCACCCGATGAACCATAATGAAATAACGTTAGGTACACGAGAACAATGCTCACACAAACTGTGACGGTAAATGCTCACACAAGCTATGAAATGAGTCTGCTCACATGAGCTATGGGTCCGGATGTTAGGCTACACGATGCTGCTCACACGAGCTATGGATAATTCGCAACAAATACAAGATCTCAGCCACTGGTAGGACATCCAAGATCAGTACTTGAAACGATAAATACTATAATGACATGTCATTTGTATCTTAAGCATTCACAAGATTCATACGGGTTGTGATTCAGATCCATGCCATATAAATGATTAAGTATTTCTTTGTCACTTGAATTCAACTATATATTTCCTCTAATTTAAACCATGACGTTCAATTATAATTTCATTTCAATTTGAACCATTCAATGCTTTAAAATCATAACACCATTAATTCAATCACAAGCATACACAAATTATATTATACTACACAAACAACAATTAACTCAATTTATACGCTATACGAACTTACCAAAACTGATTTTGCAGCAAACACGACTCCAATAACTAATCAATAAATTTTCTTTTTCCGCATTTGTCTATTGATCCGTTTCTTGATCTATATATAATAATTTCATTCAATTATTTAATTAAAATACTTTTAAATACTAAAATTCACATAATTGACCATTTAATCAATATTTTATACTTTTACCCTAAACTTTTACCTTTTATTCAATTTAATCCATAAACTCGAAACTTTCAAATCTACCACAATTTCATCAATTTCATGCTAGCTGAATTTTCCCTTATGCCATTACAGCCCATAATTATTAAAATATCATAAGAGTTTCATGCCAAGTTTATTATTTTATCAATTTAGTCTTTAAACTTAAAACTAACCAAAATCACTTTATAAAATAGTCCTATTTAACTATTAAGCTTAATAATCCATCATCAAACTTTAAAAACATCACAAATTCATCCATGTAATAATTCAAAATATTTAACACTTTTACAAATTAGTGTCAGGGTTAGCTAGATTAAGCTACAACGATTTCAAAAACATAAAGATCACTAAAAATAGGTGAAGAAAACATTAAATGCAATCAAAATAGGCTTCGTCGAACCTTGTGTTCTCCATCAATGGTGTTTTGTAAAAGAAGGTAAAAGAAAATGAAAAATAAAATGGTTGTATTTTGTTTTTATGTTTTAATCATTTTTAAATTATTAAACAATTTTATATTAACATAATATTACACCAAAGTTGTATAGTAACTGGCCATTATATTCCAACATGGTCAAGTTGCCTCATAAAACCCTCTAAACATGATTTCATAACCATTAAGCACATATAAACTAATAGCGATTAAGTTTTATGATTTTTATGATTTAGTCATTTTTACTTAATTAACTATCCAAACATCAAAATTTTTGGACCAAATTTCAATAAACCTATATAATCACTCCGTAAATATTTAATAATAATATTTACGAGCTTGGTTTATGGAAACTAGATTCTGAAACCTCATTTTTCAGAACCACTTGACTTTAGGGACAACCACTTGAACTTAACTATTTGCTCAATTTGCAAAAATTATTAAACCAAAAATCCAATATAATATTATCATTGGCATGTAAATATTAAATAATAATATTTACAAACTCGGTTGTAGAATTTGTGATCACGAATCTACTATTTTCTACACCACTAGAAAATGAGCTATTACAATGGCATGCCATATACACGTGTATGGTGCACTGTCGTACACCAGGCCGTGTCTCAAGCTGTGTGTACCTAGAATTTCCTTTCAAATTAAGCCATTCAACCTAACTTCACTTAAGCAACAAGCAACTATTCATACCACATTCATACCAATTCAAAAGCACCAAAATCATCATTAATAACATCCAACCTAAGTGCCTAACCAATATGACACAATTGGCACCTCAACTCACAATTCAAAAGCAACCAAATATCATATATAAGTACCATTTCAAATAAGCCTTCATTTGCATCTCAACTTTCAACTAGTTATGTTTCAAAATAATCATTCAAACCATCTCATATTTACTTAAATTTAACCCTATTATATACACATCAAACCTACCAAACATTTCAATCATAACATAAGCACATCATTCATCATTCCCATAGCTATTATAGCAACCAAAACACATTTCCAAGCATGTTATTTTCTCAATCATTACACCATTATGAATATAGTAATAACTACCTTAGCAAGATAAAATCGACATGACCATTCTCAATACAAATATATACATTTATAAATATGAACCTTAAAATACCAACAAGAGTTCAACCATGAGATATCCTAGGTACATACTAAGATCAAAGTGAACACATGACCAACACTTGACTTTAGTATTGTCGCTAGATGTTGGTTTGATGATTGAATCTTTAGATACCTAACCTATGCACGAAAAATAAAACCATATGCTGAGTATAACTCAGTGGTAGTTCTATAATCGAACATTAAAATATACTATAAAGTTTATAATGCATTTTAACATGTCAATCTTCAAGTCCTAATACATCACCTAAATATTAAATCTATTTACATATATTAAATCAAGCTATCATAGTTGCAATATATACATTTTTCCCTATCTCAATCAAATTGATTAAATCGTACAATGTCAAATCCATAATTTCAAGCTTATAAACTGATATCCACTATCCACCCTTATTTCAATTTCAATTATACTTGATTTCTCAATTCCACAACATAATTTCATCAACCAATCATCAAATCACATATGCGAAAACATAATTCAACACATACTAAATTCAATTGTACAATTATAACGATAAATTATATTTTCAAATCTATTCAATTTAGTCATTATCACAACCAACTAATTCAAATCGATTCAATTAAGCTTGTTCAATCATTTTCAGCTTAGCTTATAGTATTACTATGCAATGCAGTTCAAAATTTCAACAATTGAAAAGGTTTGGGTTATAGAAATACAAACCGTAACTACGAGCTATTTGTCGATGACTTTATCTTTTCCTTTCTGTTTTGATAAATCTGAGTCGACATTAGATACAGATTAACATAAATACACCAAATCATCAATACACAATCATTTTCACATTCAATGGCTAATTTATGTGAATTTAGCATTTTATTCAATTTAGTCCCTAAAATTGATACTAGTATAACTTTCACAATTATCCTCCAATTTTAATACTGATTTCACTCTAGGCCTAATTTATACCTATTTTTCATTTCCCACCACAAAATTCAAAATTTGTGTAATTTAATCCCCATTACACAAAATCAATTGATTTTGTAATTTAGTCATTTTCCAATACTAAGCTTAAAATTTATCAAATTAGTCCTTAAATCTCCAACTATTCAATAATGGTAACATTCTCAATCTTTAACAGTACCGAAAACTACCATATGAGTCGACTAGCTTATGCTTCTAAGTGTCTAAAAACATAAAAATTACAAAAAAAAAAAAAACTAAATTAAACTTGAAAAATTGAAGCATTAGCTGTCAGATCTTCTTTTTCCCTTTAATATTCGGTGTTTGCATGAAAGAATGGTTGAAAATGTTTTGTTTATTGCCTATTAACTGTATTTTATTCTAATGGCTTTTTATTTTAATTATTAACTAATGTTTTTATAATAAAAACATGTACTATACTAAGTTAACCGGCCATATATTCTTATGTTTAAGGTTTATTTTCCATTTAAGACTTTTATACTAAGTTCTAATTATAATTTACACTTTTATCACTTAAGCGATTTAGTTTTTGTACGTTAACTAAGCTTTTAATTCAATAAAATTACTCGATCGAAATTTAATTCACTTCTAAAATAACTCCGTAAATATTTAATAATAATATTTACGAGTCTAATTTATGAAAATGAGGTCTCAATACCTCAATTTTCAAAATCACTAACTTTAGAACCGATACACTTGTACCTTGTTAAACTTTTCAAATAACTAAAATTATTAGACCAAACTTCAGTATAATACTGTAATGCCCTCGTAAATATTAATAAATAATATTCACTGACTCTATCATCGAAAAATAAAATTTTGAAACCATCGTTTTCGATTCCACTTACTTTCAAGTTGTTATATATCGTACCTCAGTTTAAGCTTTAATTTAGTGTTTGTTTCTAGATTGTTTGCTTTAAAGAGTGGTTAAATCAAAATATTCAAAAAAATGATACGTCTTATTTAAGATGTAAAAAAATTTAGTGTTAGAGAAAAAAGAGTAAAGAACATATGATAGTATTTAAACTCTAGTTATGGAGTTAAAACATTCTAGTGAAAGTATATTGAGTACTACTATTCATTAATGTGTTAATATCTAAGTATAAATGTTATGAATACCTCGTTCATTCATATTTCACCATTTTTATCATACCATAGTACAATTTCTCCAACCATGACCTCGCAAGAGCAACACTTTGTGAAGGCCAATTTCCATAAATATATGTATGCATAACAAGTGAAACTTTTTTTTTAGCCAATAACAAGTGTTGGTGTAACAGCCTAATTTTCAGTGGTATCGGGAATAGAGATTTGAGATCACTAAATCCGACGGTTGAGTTGAAAATTTAATAAATTAATACTTATGAGTCAAATATGAATATAAAAGCATTTTTGAATTAGTGAATTTGGTGATTTAAAAGAATTAATTAGCTAAAATGGGTCGAGAATGAGGTATCGAGACCTCGACTTCATAAACCGAGCCATAAATATTTTTAGAAATATTTATGGAGTGTTGGTGAGGTAATAATAAAATTTAGTTAGAAAATTTTGACGTTTGGGTGGTTAATTAAATAAAAAGAACTAAATTGAAAAAGGTGTAAAAGTTACTAAAATGATTAAATAGCTCAATTGTCAAATGAGGAAGGAGCTAAAGTGTAAATAAGCCCAAAGGAGATATTTTGGGCGGCAATAGCTGAGAAAAATCAGGAAATGAGTGAAATAAGGGCAAAATTGGAAAATTGCCAAAATTGGCTAAATAAAAATGAGACTAAATTGGAATATCTAGAATTCTCTTCATTTCTTTTCATATTCATCAGCTGAAAAACAGTCATGGAGGAAGGTTCAAGCTGGTTTTCATACTCTAGCTTCATGTAAGTTTAATTCTTGCTTTCTCCTTGAAATTTTTATGTTTTTGGACTTTTACAATTGGGTCCAACTTATTATTTCATTAGTTTTTGATTCCATGGCTAATTTTTGAAGTTGTTATGGATGAGTGTTGGAAATATATGATGATTTGGCATGGAATTAGAGCTTTAAATTGTTTATATTCTGATTTTATTGAAAGAATTGAATAGAAAGTGAATGTTTGGGACCTAAGTGTAAAAGAGTTTGAAGTTAGAGTTTTATGTGGAAATTCTAAATTTCAATAGTTATGAAATAACTTATAATGTCTAGAAAAATTATTAATTGAGAAAATTATCTTAATTGAGGGGTTAATTGAGCAAGGACTGAATTGTATGAATTGTGATATTTGGGGCAAAATGGAAATCAACATTTTACACTAAAACTGTTTTAGACAGCAGCAGTAGTCTAACTTTGAAAAATCACCAAAAATTGTATAAATGGAATTAGAGGATTAATAAAATATGAAATTAAATATTATCGAGTCTAGTTTCTTATAAAAGAAATTATGTAAGCAATAGAATTGTAAATCATGAGATACAATAACTTTTGTGAGACAAGGTCAGAATGATTTTGGGTTCCCTATTCTAACTTTGTAAAATCATAAAAAATTGGATAAAAATGATTAGGGGCTTATACTTATATGTTTAGAATCCTGAATGAGTCTATTTTCAAGAGAATCAAACGAGAACATCATTCGAATTCTGTACAAGGAGATAACTAATTTTTAGTGAAGAAGGGTCATAACTGTCAGATAGCAGAACAGGGGAGATTTCAATGAATAAACTGTATTAATTGGCCCAGCCAAAAATTATGAAATTTTTATGGTAATAAGATATGTGAGTCTAGTTTCAGGGAAAATTAGCGGATCTTAATTTGGAGTTCCGTAGCTTCAGATATAAATAATTTAGTGACTATGACACAGATGGACAGCTTGAATATTCACCTAAGTAGATAGTGAAAATTATGGATAATGTTACCTACAAGTATGTTGTTTATACTAAGGATGTGGATGGAGAGGTGGAGGAGGAAAATATACAAAAATATATGAATGACTCGTGTATAAATTGATCACATGCCCGATTATAATCGATAATTGTTGGATTAGAAATGATATAATGTTTTATTTGGAATATTTATTATGAAATTATAATTATTGTTATAATACAAAAATTGAACTTGTGAGTTTATATGGCTAAATTTTAGTGATTATTTTTTAATTTTATGAATTTCATGATGTGTTATTTCATATGTATTGATGATAAAATCGTGAATAATGTAAAAGCATGCAAATTGAATAAATGATCAAATTGAGTATTTCATTCAAAGACAAGATGAATTGAAGGAAAAGACCATGGTTGGACCATGGCAACAAGTGATAAGTGATAGCTTCGGCTACACTTATCCGATCAAGAACAAATGAAAGTGATAAGTGATAGCTTCGCTACACTTATCCGATCAAGGACAAATGACAAGTGAAAAATGGTAGCTTCGCTGCCGATCGATGAAAAGTGGTAGCTTCGCTGCGATCGATGAAAAGTGGTAGCTCGGCTACCGATCGCTGAAAAGTGGTAGCTTCGCACCGATCGCGAAAAAGTGGTAGCTCCGCCACCGATCGATGAAAAATGGTAGCTCCGGCTACCGATCGATGAAAAATGGTAGCTCCGCCACTGACGATCGATGAATAGTGGTAGCTTCGACTACAAGTGACAAGTGATTTCCGTATAAGACCATATCCGGGATATGGCATCGGTGTGATATATGCTATCAGATAAGACCATATCCGGGATATGGCGTCGCGAGATATGTGATTCATGTAAGACCATAGTTGGGCTATGACATCGATATATGAATATGTGTCAGACCATAGCTGGACTATGGCATCATTATGTGAAGATGTGTAAGACCATAGTTGAACTATGGCATCGAGAAAACGAAGTACTCAATTCCGTAAGACGTTCACTAATTTGACAAAGTTTGGTAAGTGTTACATGGAATTATGTGATACAAGGAAGTACGAGTTGATAAGATATGAGTATAGAACTTGGTTGATAAATGAATTCCTTTGTGATTATATCATTGTTCATCTTGAATGTACTGTCCATATGTATTGATAATTTAAATGTTTTAATGAATAAGTTTCGACATGGAATAAATTGAACACGAGATAAATAATTATGAAATTGAACTCAAATTCATGAAAATGATGATTATTGATATATGGAGACATGAGAGATTGATATATGAATATGGAAAATGTTTGATAAATGTGTTTATTCATAATTATGGAATTATATATCTCATGTGTACTATTTGCATAAAGATGATATTTCAAATACTTTGGTTATTTAAGCTTAAATATGAAATAGTATGAAATCAAGATAAGTTGTTATGAAAACATATTTAGATTACAGAGATATGGTCTGATATATGTTGTATGATTACATAACGTGAAATTGTGTATATATATGAGAAATTTATTGAGAATTGAGCCCATACACGCTTCTTGTTATTTATATGAAGTGTCACATTTGTCATCAAGGGTGATGAAGTTATAAATAGAGAGTTACACGGGTTGAAAACACGGGCGTGTGACTCTCCAAAGTGTGAAAATTTTTTAAGTGTTGCAAAAGTTTCATATGTTTACGGTTTGGTCCCGAACCACCCTGAATGTATGTTTTGGGCCCCGTAGGCCCATATAAGGGACGTTAAACATATGTATGAAAGTTTTTAATTTAGAAGAAATTTTATGGCTGATTTTTACATGATTGATCATATTAAGTTCGGTAATGCCTCGTACCCTATTCTAAGCTCGGAATACGGGCAGGGGGTGTTACAGTTGGATACTTTCTTATATGGCTTATATGTGAGATTTTGTTTAGTCTATCGCCATCATCTAGAAGATTATTGTGCTCCTTAAATGATCAATCATAATGAGATTTGCACCATAAATGCATCAAGAACTAAGATTATAATATGATCCCCTTGCCTATAAATACTCATCTTTAACTTTGGGAATGCGACCATATTTCTTCTACTACTCTTTCTTCATAAAACTAAAACACCTTAAACTTATAATTTCACTTAGTGCAACTCTCAACATACTTCTTGGCGTCATTTATTCCTCTTACCTCGATTTTCCCTCAATAATAAACCATATAAATTGTCATTTGAATATCTATTTGATAAACTGAAAACTCTCATTTATTTAAAGATTTCCATTAGGTCATTCAGATAAAAAAATGAAATATTTATTGAATTTCGAAAGAGAAAAAGTCGAACTCTTCTTCAAATGAAAAATATACTGAAATATTGATTGAATCTTAGCTCAACTAGCATCAACTCGTGTGTCTCCCCTTTGATCCTCTTCTCGTGTGTTTAAATAGACTTTGAAATGCCCAAAATAGCCCAAAATTAGCCTTTTTCGAGTAGAATTAAAATAGGTCTCGACAGGGACATGACCGTGTGGCACGCCTGTGCGATGGTGCTCAGGCCGTGTGCAATTCTGATATGGTTTTAAGTCGACACGGCCGTGAAACACGGGCGTGTGGTCTACCCGTATGTCTCACACGGGCGTGTGGATTACCCGTGTGAAAGTGTCTAGGCTGTGTGAAGTACTGAAATAAACCTATTTTGTCCGTTTTTGTCCTTTTTCTTACACTTTTCGCTTTCCTATGCTCATCTGAATATAAAACATGAAATTAAAGGATTAGGAGCATCAAATTCAATAAAACTAATGATAAATCATCCATAAATATGCCAAGCATGTGATAAAAATATGTATATATTATGGTTTATCATTATTGTCAATGCAGGAGGATATGGATTCGAGTGCACTGAAGCGCATTATCCTCCTATTTATGGGTTACAGAGAGGCTATAAATAGTTTCAAATATTATGTAAAAAAGAAAAAGATATAATCAAAATTTATAATGAAATTATTAAAAGAAATACTAAAATATTCGAAGGTTATAATTTTCAAGTTAAAAAATAAGGATTCAAGTATTTGACGTCACTAAACATTATTCATCTTTTTTTTTTTTCGCTCTAAAAAGAAATTAATTCAATAAAAAAAATCATTTTTTTAATATTTGCTATTGAGTAGTTGACCGAGACAATAACTGACATTAGATCAGACGAAAAAATATTAATTATATTATATAAAAATTATAAAATAAAAGGGATACTAATTTTTTTAACCCTCCAATTTTACAAAAAAAAATTAGTTTAGTACTTGGTTTAATTTTTTATTTCTTTTAGTCTTTTAATTTATATTTTTTATTAAATCATCCAAAAATAAATAAAAAATTTAGCGTATACACATGAACTGTCACATTTATAACACGTAGTATTTAATTAAAATTTTTAAAATATAAAAAGTATTATAAATATATTTTTAGAATTTTTAATGTTTTAATATTTAAAAATAGTTTTATAATTTTTTTGAATTTTTAAAATTTAAAAAAACAATTAATTACTGACGTGTTATCCACGTAACAATTCACGTATATGCAACATCAGTAAAGTTAAACAACGTTAATTTTCTATTTGTTTTGGGGGTGATTTGACAAAAAATACAAGTTTAAAATAAAAAAAAAAACAAAAAATTGGATGAATAACTAAAATATCTTTTTTATAAAGTTAGAGAACCAAATAATTTATTATGTCAAAATAAAAAGATAAAAATATTATTTAATGTAAAATTCATTTTTTTTTAATTTTATTTCAAAAATATTTAACCTACATCTACATCAAATACAATGACATAGGCAGAATAATTGGGCCAACTAGGCCATCTTGAATCCATTATTTACTGACACCAAGTCAGTGTAGACTGAATTTATTTATTCATGGCCGAGGCCCACGCGACTGACGTTCTCCTTTTTATAGCAATTTTCCGACATCGGATACTGAGCCGCAAAGGCCATTCACGGGAGTTAAATAAAACTAAAAGTACCAGCCCCCTCCCCTACTTCCCCTACTTTCGCAGTAGAAAGAGAGAGAACTGCAATGCTCGTAACAATGTCCAAACTTGGCAGCATGCAAGGTAGCCACTACAATTTCAAGCCACTTTACTTCATTGCTTTCAGTTTCCTTTGATATTAGAAATTGCAACAATATTGAAACTGAAATGCAAACGACAATATTGATATTAGAAATTTGTTGTTACAGAGGATGTCTTGTTTAATATTTACTAATAGGAAAATTTCAATGTGGGGTATTCCTTAGTGCCTAACATGTGCTTGAATTCCCTGATATTTGTTGGAAATGTTAAGCTTTTAATGTTGTTTCATGCCTATTATGTTTAGAATGTTCGAATGGGTGGGATAAGATAGTTTACTTTGATTGTTTCCTGAACAATTTTCCATTTTTACTCAACGTGTGGCAACAAAATTTCATACATTATTTTCATTGGTCTTCAACAAGGTAGACGCCATGATTCTGTTGGTTCTGGTGAATGTCTCAAATCTAAAATCCTTCTTATTTCGCTGATATATGAACCGTCCAATCTCGCAGACGTGCGTTGCACCTTTCTGCTGCATCAACTCCATTGCTTAGTGGGATCAAGTTAGTTTCTTACAGGCTTTACCTTCATTACCAAGGTATCGTAGATGTAATTCTGTGCCTCAAGCATCAAAGGATGTTCAATACAGTTTTCACTATCTTCCATGATTGAGAAGCCCAGACGGTGGTGGAGGGCTTTAGCATGCCTTGCTAAGGAAAGAATGACCTCACTTTTTTAGATTCCATGTGTTGATGGGCGTGTTACTGGGGATTCCCTTGAGTTCAGAATGCACTTTTGGGAGACCTATGCCATTTGCTTATCTCTTTACTGTTTTGGATGTGCACTTGCTGGTATGTACGCTGACATTCTACTTGTTTATGAAATTCTGATGCTGCATATATCCATATTCCGTATAATTAAAGGAAAACTGAGAGCTCAAACTTTTCTATATTTCCATCATGTGTTGTTTCTTTTCCATGGGAAACTTTCCAAGCAGACATGAATGTTTTAGGTTGAATATTGCCTTGGGTCGGCTTTTGTAATAAATAGGAATATTTTAAGTTTTATCTGGTGTTGGATATCCATCCAAGCACTTTGTCCCTACTTTCCGTCCCCTTACCCCTCCAAGTGGGCCTTCATTCCCCTCCCTTTCTTTAGTTAATGATGATTATGTGAACACTGTTTTAAGTTTAGGATAACATTAGTGCTATCCTGATTACCCCCTTCCAATAATTGTGATCCTTTCTGATAAATATTACTATAATTCATGGTAATGTTTTTTTTTATATGTTTAATCTTAATGTTGGAACCTGTTATTTTGTCTATTTGCTTTCAATCTAATGGTTCCTACATGTAATCATAGCTCTCCGCATATATCCTGGAGAAACACATCATGGTTGTTTTTCATTTTTGTATTATTTTTCATTGCCAACTTGGCTTTCGGAAGTCAAATCCCTCTTTTTTTATATGGCCCCCCAATCAAAAGAAATTATAGACCTGCAACTTACATGGTAAATAAAATGATGTTTATGCTTGTTTTTTACTCGGATCTTTATATGATAAAAGCGAAAAATTCGATTTTATTTAGGAATCAATGGTAGGGTATATTCTTTTGTTCTTTTGGTTTGGCAATCAGTGGGATTGCCATTAACAACCTAGGAAGTTCAATGTTGGCTAAATATTGCTATCAAAAGGAAGCTCTAGATATCAACAGATTATAGCTAAATTGACATCTTTTTCTGCTTGAATCCCAAGTGAAATGAGCATGGAAGATTTTGTGGCTTACTTTTTACCTTTTCTCTTAAGTTCCATTGCATAGATACAAGTCATCATAACTTGAATCCTTCTCTGAAGCAGCAACAGGGAAAAGATCAAGTTCCTGTCCCGAACAGCTTCTAACCAAACCAGAGTTCCTGAAATGCTTTTCCTAGTGAATCTAAAATATTTCCTTTTCTTTAATTGCAATCCCCATGACTATTGAACTCCGGGTTTAGATCAGTTAGCTCATAAAGAGGTGAAATTCAACTAGTAGTATTGGGGTTCGAATTCCACCCCTTAAACCTGTGTTTGTGTTTTTAAATGATTCCATGAAGCCTGCCATTATGCCATACAACTTGCAACCGGATCATTTGATATGATGAAACTGAGACCTAGCTAAACTTTGGATGAAATTAACACTATGTTGCTGCACTGCACTCAATTATTTGGATTTGTTTAAGATATGTAGGTGGGAATGTCATTTTAGTCCTACATCATCTTTTGGCTGTTCCTTTCAAATTACTTGCCCTACCATCAAAAGCAAAAGGAAAAGGAAAACAAAATAGAAAGGGCTTAAAATATATGAACTGACTGCCCATTTATTGTTGATTGAATGTCTATAATCAAAGCAAACAGGAAAAAGTAACTGCTGAGGAATTAAATAAACCAGCAACAGCAAAAGCTAACAGGTTAAAATCATGACGGACTATGCCTTTTGGAAAAAGGAATGATGATAATTGGGCTTATAAATCTGAGGTCACATCCTCGAAAATAAATTTAAAAAGAAAAATCAATTCTAGAAAGATGAATGTAATTAGATAATTCTGGAAGTAATCATGCTTTGCTGGCCTGTCTTCCTCTTCTAATTTGGAATGTGTGTTTTCCCACCACAAAAAGTAAAACATATCAAAGTCACCATTGCTTATGTCTTGCTCTAAACTGACCTGCAAATATCAACCCAAGTATTAATAAATGTGTAAAACATTCCACTTTTTCAATAAATATTTAAAGATAATTGTTCGCGTTATTAATATTTTCTTATCAAGTGGTATAATAATAAATTAATCTTTCAAAGTTTACCTTTTCTGTTCTTTATATATATATATATATATATATTTTGAAACAAAAGTTTTTTTACATTTTTTTAAAATTTTTTTAGATTTTTTATTAAGATTAAATTGACCAAATACATAAACATTAAAGAGAAAAAAAATTAATTATTATGAATAATTATTTTTAGTTGTTCACTTTTAAAATTAAGAGTAATTAAATTATTTCAATTAATTTTTACAAACGGAACAAATGAAAACGACTCCATCTCTTCAAATGGAACCCATTTTATTAATGCTGTTGCTTTTAATTCTAGCATGCAATCAGACACAACAAAGGCGCCAAAGAGAAGCTAATTGAACTTAGATGAGAAATTTTTAGTTTGGATCAACTTAAAAGGAATTATGTGTTCCCTTTTTCTTTCCTTATTCTTACATAAATCTAACCTAAATTCACCCACTTTCTTGGCTGTCTTTTGGTGGCTCCAATTTAGTTGGTATAATGTCCACTAGCAACATAAAAATAAAAAGCAACAATATATCCTATTTATTGGTAGACATTCAATCAATAAACGCAAGTATATTTAATTCCCTTTGGCTACTTAATTAGTTTAACCCAAACCCATGTATGTATATTCACTTCAGTTCTTGTTTTCCTTCCGGCCTTATACCTTTTTTTAATGCCAATAAACTCGCCTTATAGATAACGTTGTTGATTAGATTATATTATAGAAAAATTGTTGACGTAGGTGAGATACAACATTTGCATATAAAAATATTCATCTGAAGAAATGCATGGTAGATAGAAATTCAAGCTATCAACATATTATAAGTGAAAACTAAGTGTTTTTTTTTTTGTTTATATTAATTAAAACCTTGGATTTTTATTTTATTTTATTTATGAAAGATGGATTTCAAAAGATATAAAAAAGTATGATTAACTAAGTTAGGTTAGATGCATGATTATTATACATAATAAAAGCCCTCGTTTTTGTTGTTTTGCTCCCTTTCATTTTAGTTCATAATTAATATGGCATTAATTGAAACACGCATATGTGATTTAAGTTGTATAAAAAAAATTGAAGGTGGAAGCAGATTAACCGGTTCAGTCGGCCCTTCAAGCAATATTTTTGTATAGTGGAAAAATAAATGAGAGGGACAAGAAAAGAGAAATATTATCACTTGCATACAAGAGAAGAAGACAACATAAATTATATAACATTTGGAAGGAAGGAAAAGAGTCCTAACAGGTGAAGGAAATTTTTATATAAAAACGTAGGAGACTATACTACATACATCCAGAAAACCCGTCAAACATCAAACCCTATTTTATATCTCAAATCCCCATTTACAAGAAGAAAATTGAAAATACAAAAATTGCATCCCCTGCCAAGCAGCTTTCACTTGCTACTTGCCAATTCTCTCACAATCATCATCCCTTACATCATCTTCCTAGACCTATAGCTGCCAATAATACTAATATTTCATTAAATTAATTAACCATAACAATAATATTATATTAATACCCTCGTTTTATAAGTAAATGAGGGATGATGGTGGTGAGGATTATTATGGATCAGTAGTACTGGAACATGTCTGGAGAGGCCATGATGGGTTGGTTAAGGTAAGGTAGATTGAAAGGGTTGGTGAAACCGTGGTCACAAGTACTTGTTTCAAAGCACTGATCAGTTTCGTACACTAACTCACTGGCGCTCATGGTGTTGAGATAACTGAGGATTTGATTCAGATAGTCGAGTCTTTGACTCAGTTCCATCATCTGAGCCCTCAGAACCGAGTTCTCAGCCTGAATGTTGAGATAGTGGTGGGTGGTGAAGTTGATGCTGTTCAGGATTTGGTTGTTTTCTTTGCTGAGCTGAGCCACTTGGGCCACTAATTCATCCAAGTGCTGCTGTTTCCTCATCCTGGATCTTCTTGCCGATTCCCTGTTAGATTCCTTTCTCTTTCTTTTTCTTTGGTCCATCATGTTCTGCTGGTGCAGGTCCTCTTCAGACCCAGAGTTCTGAAGCTGCGAGGAGCTTGAGGAATTGGTGTTTCCACTGGACGAAGCCATGTTAATAGTTTTACACCAAACTCACTGCTAAAACTTCAAATATAGATTACTAATATTTCAGGATAATCTAACCTCAATGGCGACTGGACACCTATACTAGCTACAGATAATTATATATATAGTAAAAAAAATAAGCAATTACAAAATGGTTATTTATGAAAAAACATAGAACCAGTAGAGGAAGACAACTGAGAAAGATTGAACGAGATGGGTCCTGCGTCTGAGGGAGGAATTTATCATAAAACCGGATCGGAGGATTTCACTGACAACTGGAGACATGAGTCTCAAGCATCAACCACAACAATTTACGCAGCATCAAGATTTACAGCAAAAAAAAAAAAAAACTTCTTGGAAGAATAATATCAGCAAAAAAAAAGCCAAGATATTTCTTTCTCTTCTTGCTGGAAGATAGAGTTTTGACTAAATGGATTTTTGGTATAGACTCTAGAATCTAGACTGGAGTTCAACAACCAAAAATCCCCGATATTAAAGCAAACACCCTCAAAAGGGATGTGATTAGAACAGAGGAAGCTGAGGAAAACTGGGGAAAACAAGAACTAAAAGAAGCAGCAGAACCTCAGCTCAAAGAGAAAAGAAAGAGAAGAGAGCGGAAGTGGAAGAGGTTGTTGAGAATATTGATACGGTAATTTATAGAAGGAAATTATTGAAAATGAGGAAATTAAAAAATAATTAAAAAAAGAGCATTGGAGAACCTTCTTGTTTGGGAGTTGTTGGAGGAAGATGAGACGAAATTTACCCCACCCTCCGACTTTGGCTGCATCACCCAACACATGCTAATTTTTTTTATTCTCCTTTTTGCCTCTCTTTTCTATCTCTTGTAATTGTAATATAATCTCGTTCTTAACTAAAATATATCAAGACCATTATTATATATTAGTTGTTCTAATAGTAATTAAAATATTTTAAAATAATTTGAGTCATTATTTAAAATAAGATTATTTTTAATGAGTAAAATTTAAATACGAATGCGGTGGTTATGATTAGTTGTCATGAGTAAGGTTGACTATGCGATTATGTTATGATTCGTGTGATTCGTCAGTCCCAATGTGAGAGTTTCCACAGTCAAGGTGGTTAAAGCTTAATACGGATGGTAAAGTTGACGTAGGATTTGGAATCGTCATTGCTGGGGGTTTAGCGAGGAATCATAAGGGAGATTAGATGCTTTGGTGTAGTTGAAATTTGGGAATTAACTCCATATTAGAAGCTGAACTTCATGAGATTGTAGATGGACTCCAATTGGCATGGAATTAAGCAGGGGCGAAGCCAGAAAAATCTTTTAGGGGAGCCGGATGAAATTTTAATTTTTTAAAATTAATATCTTTATAATTTGTAAAGGATTAAATCGAATTTTTATAATTTTAGGGGGCCAAAGTATAATTTTACTTTTATTAATTTAAAATTTTTAAAAAATTTTAAGAGCCTAAAATATAAATTTACATTTTAAGGGGGGCCGTGGCCCATGTCAGTCCCCTGGCTTCGCCCCCTAGAACTAAGGGGTGCATCGTTTGGTTATTGAGAATGATGGTAAAACGATTGGCGAATTTAATACCTGAAAATAAGAGAAAGGAAAACTTTTGACTGGAGTTAGAAATTTATAATTGAGTGGCGAAAAATTGATATGTTATACTTTAATTTAAGTAAAGAACAACAAATATGGCAATTGATGCTATAACTAACGAGATTAGAAGGCGTACAATGAGGGTTCTTTTCTTTACTTATCGCTTGTGATAGTGCAAGATGTGATCATATAATATAAGTGTTAACCTAAGTCTATTTTTAATTTTTCTGTTCAACCTTGCAGTACTTTTTATAAGGAAAAAAAACTTTATATTAGTATTTTTTTTACTAAACTTTTATCGCTAGTATCATGTTTTTTTTCATAAATTTTATTATTAACATTTATATTTAATTTATATATTCTAATTTGATTAATTTTAACTCTAATAATTTTTAAAATTTGTTTTTTATTAATAAAAAAAACATGGCACCTGATTCGTAAATTCTGGATTTAGTGCTTAAAAAAAAACAATCATCACAACCTATTGGAATACAATCTGACCAACCTTTTGGCATTCAAAACTAAAAGCAGCTCCATGCGCATAAAATGAGCTCCCAATAATGGTGTTAAAGCCTAGGCGGTAACACAAAGTAACCATCAAAGTTTTGACTTTATTTGGCTACAGGTTTTACTTTGAAGTGAAAACATATAGAAACAAATAATAACACCCCAGAAAGCTTAATTAAAAGTGAACTTCCATTTTAGGCCTTATATGGTATGGTATTAACTAACAACAGATTGGACCACAAACCCAAATTAAAGCATATGGCCCCAGCCTTAATTGCATGCCAGTAGTGGGTAGGGCAATGATACTAAAAACAGTTTTTTTCTGATATGTTTTCTAACAGGAAATATCACAAGCAAAAGCAACTAATATATATCACCCCATTCCAATAGTGGTAATAGTTAAAAAAAACTTGTTAATTATTTCTTAGACCCTGTTATAGTGTTATTGTGCAATTTCTGGTTCTATTCTTTGCAAATGTGACAAGATTAGTTTTTTTCTTTTTTATTACTATCAGAAAGGTGAATTTCATTAAAGATTAGTCATGTTGATGTGATAGCTATGGGCTATGGGTTTGGTTTAATCTGCCTAAAACCTACTCTTCCATCTGCCCAACCTTCACATGGGTACAAGAGATCCACAGAAAAAATATGCAAAAGGAATGTGGTGACCCATTTGCAGAGAATTAATGCTACTTATTTATATTTATTCTAAGAATTTGTATTAAATAATATTATTTTAATTATAAAAATTTTAAAAAATACTCATATTAAAGACATATAAATATCAAACACTTAATTCCCGTGGTCCGGATAATATAACTGCTGGCCTGGCCAACAGAAACTCAGATCAGGGAGACAAGGACCGTTGTCTTTCCATGATTACTTGTGTCGGAAGCGCAATGGTGCAGCCATAAACTTCTACTTTTATACATATGTTTAAACATGAAATCAAGGTTTCTGACTTTTTATCTAGACAGAAAAAAACTATCAACTATCAATAATGTTATAAATACATTTTAATTGATGAAGCAGTTGGACCCAAAAAAAAAATCCACCATGGGTGAAGCACATATACTTGAGAATATTCCATCAGCTAAAACTCTAAAATTTGCCTAATTGATGTCATCAGGTTTTCCCTTTCTGTTACTATAGTTGAGCCCATGTCAGACTGATAGTGACCACTTCCAATCCCATGTTGTTCTTTACTTACCCCCCAAAAAAGAACACCAAAATTTATTTTATTTTTACCAAATGCTTACACACAATGAAAGACTAAAAGGGAACACGAAAGTTCTTTGATGCTTACCCTGTTTTGGTTTATAGCCATGATAATGCAATACACACTAATCCAACCAAACCAAACCCAACACCATGTTCCTGTATGTAACAGATACACCCCTTTATGTTTCGGTCTGCAGTTTACAATATGGGGGGGGGTGTAATTATCAAAAATTAATAAATTAATCACAGTTGGATTTCATTTTTGGGATAATCTGTTAAGATCCACATGATCTTTTAATACTAATATTGGTTTGCGGACAAAACCATGAAACATGTTGATAGCTGAAACAGCTGATGGAATCACCATGCTAAAGGCGACCAAAAACAGTTAAACCACTGATCTTGGGTGAGGCCCCTTGGAAGACAGTGGTGGAGTACGTATAGTAACAGGAGGGTGGGGCACAAAATAACAGTAAATATAATAAAATTTTATGTACTTTATCATGGATGGGCTGATGGTTGGTCAGTCGGGCTGAACTAATAATTTAGGTAAAAATATAGTTTCTAATATATATATCGACCGATCGAATCCAAATTCAAAAACGATGATATATCTATAAAAGGTTGAAAAAGCGAAAAGAATATTGTTACATTCTTTTCTATTTACAAAATTATTGTTGGATTACAGCATCACCTATGAATCATGGTTACATGAAAATTAGATGTAGGAACTCATATGTGATCATTAAGTATGGGGCCACTATAAACGAATTTAGGACTATAGGTTACCACTTATTTAGTTAATTAAGCTGGTAAATTCTCTAGTTAATATATAATAAATATTAGCCAAATTTGACCTTTCCCTTCATCATTCATTAGTATAGTCGTTAAGGATATGGGGCATCGTTCCTTATCAATTAAGATTCGATATCGTAAAATGTATTTTAAGAAAAAGATTTTAATTAAAAAATAGATTTATATTTTATATTAGGTTAATAAATCAGGTAATAAAAGATTAAGTGAAGTGAAATTATTTTGATGATATCTGATCGGTCCATGGAAAACTAAACTTATTTGGATTCAGTTAAAATACAGATAATAAAAAAACCTGCAACAGATTCAAGTTTCAGGAAGTGTTGTAAAAAGAAGGACATTGAATACTTTTTCTAATTTCTTCCTCCAAGAAAACTTTAGATTCTGAATGTTTAGTAGTTGGGACATAAACTGGTGATTCCTCTTACAATTTGTAAGTTAAATGTTGATTTTGTATGAGTAAAAGAGACAAATAAATTTAATTACTTCCATGGCCAATCAGACATTACTACTTTCAATTTTCTTTATTTTAACAATCTTCTTCATCAATTGGCAAACGTTATCAGGCAGAGACGAGAGAGCAGCAGAGGGAATTTCAATCATAAGGATATAATAATATATGGTCGGTTTTTGTAGGGTCAAGACCAAGAGGCTAGTCTATTTCAGCTTTTCCGAAAGGGTCCCCAAACATACTCGATCAATTTCGATTTTCCATGCACATGAATTTCTCATGTTCCACTTTTATTTTTATTTTCATTTTCTCCTTTCTTTTTTCCTCGGCTTATAGCTTTCAACATCAACAACTTGCATGGTTTGGTTTCAGAGCTTCCTTTTCGCCTATTACCTGACAATACACAATTACAGATACCTAAAACACATATACGATATATTTAGCGTTTATAGATTAGAGAAATTATCCGGCAGTGGATAATTCCTATTTAACAAACTATACTCAAATCCCTGAAACAGGATTTAGAAAGTTGTTCTTCAACCTTGGCTGCTTAACCAACAAGGAGGTGGTCTCTCAGCTTTGGACAAGTCATCTCTGCTGGGTCGCTTTGTTGGACTAGTGTATAGCTAAAAAACCAGGCTAAGTATAAATCCACATGCTACTTTATACGAACAAAGCGAAAAAAGAAAAGAAAGCAGCCATCTCATCAAACCTAAAAATCTAGACCAGCCACCATCAAATTTGATCATCTTTACGGCTCCAAATTACAAAACTCCCTCAAAAAGAAAAAGCAGATGACCGCTCACGCTATATCGTGCATTAGAGAAATAGTTAAACAGTGAGGTGAAGCTGTCATGTCACCTATTCTTGGTCCAGTTTCGTACCAACTACATGTCTGATTCATATATTTTATCTTTTTATCCAACTCTGGAATCTTGAATGAATCTGCCTTCACCGTGAAGGCAAGCCTCAAAATGATATTACAGCGTATTATATATATATATATGTTAATGTCACAAACCAACATGGAGACAATTATTTGAGAATAGTTCTAATTTTGCACTTGCCCCAAAACGGGAGAAGTAAACTTGGAGTTTAAACAATTCCGTGCTTCTAAAAGCATGCTTTCTTAGAGAAATAGTCATGATTTTCTACATGAAAAGCATATTCGAAGAACCTGGTCATAGTGGGAATGGAACCCAAAAATCAACTCCCTTTTGTTTACTTGTAATTTAAAATGTCAATAAAAAATACATATTTTTCTGTAAGCAGAATCACATTCAAAGTGTGCTTCATTGATATTATGCTTTAATCAATATATATATATATATATAACAGTTGAAAATTCACATTTGAGAAAAATAAATAAAGGAACTGAATTCATACATTACTTGCTACGGTCAAGCTGGCAATTGAAAACCCAAAAAGACATATCAATGTAGTGTAACTGCTATTTTCTTTAATCATAAAAACAACTAGGGCATGTGAACATTACTTAAAAGAAAAAAAGGGTTGGAGAAGCTGACACAGAATCCATCAACTTTAACCTTTGCACAGCTCAATCTTATCATATCTGCCTCTCATTCATTTTGACCAATAACTTGCTATCTCTCCCCCAAGAAGATATTGGGTTCATATGGTTCACCAGAGGCTACTATCCTTTTTCCTTCAATGGAAAAAAGCATCTGTCATTTGAGTTGCTTCTGGTAGCACCACTACTAAACAATATGTAAACAAATTGCATGCCAAACGAATATCATCATATCAATCAATTAGATGCTTTTTTAATGGTTTGATATTTTACTTAATTCAGCTCTTCCAAGTGGCAAACAAAAGCACACGGGAACTAATTCTTTCAAGCAAAAAAGAAATATATAGCTGAGGGATAATTTCTTTTTCTTTTCCTTCCCCTTCGTGTAAAATAACTCGAAAGTCAATGAATTTATGTTTGAGTCAATCCCCTACATGTTTTTTGGGTTTCCAAGCTTTTAGCATAATCTGTCAAGTTTTTACATTAATTTCCAAAGAAGAGTGGGATTATTACACGTGATCTATTCTCTTTCCGACACCTATTTCACTGCACTTTATTTTTTATGACAAACTTCATAAGATGTGCCCCCCACCAACCCATAAGAAAATAAAAGGGTGGCCATTGGGTTAAAGAAAGGAGCCAACTTGTAAGTTGGAAGGTTTGCCCCTGCTGCAATGCCGTTAAAAAGCAGCGAAAGATAAACTAAAACAATAGAAAGCTGAAGCATCCACTTGAAAAGCCAAACCACGACAGGAAGCGGGGTGTGGGAAAGAGACCAGCAAATCAAATGTGGACCCCTCCGACTCCTCCTAAGGGCCTTTTTTTTTTTTTTTTTTTCAAATATGCGGCAAAACCAAATATTCTTTTTGGGTGAGAATTTGAGCTATATGCTTTTATGAGTTGTATTCAATTATATTTTTATAATTTTTGAATGATTAAATTAAAATTTATTAATTTAAAAAAATAAAAATATAATTTTATTATTTATTATTATATAATTTTATAAAATTTAAGGGGACCCAAAATAATATTTTTACCATTTTAGTTTCCCGGCCATGCCGGACCCTTTGGCGCCGCCCCTGTTCAAAATCTGACCTTTAAAACAGCCTGTTTGACCACCGTTCTTTATTTCCTGTTTCATTATATCTTAGTATATTTTCCCCAGCTTCACCGGCAAATCCTTTTATATTTTTTTCTTAAACTTTTATAAATAATAATGATAAGTACCGAAAGTAATTAATATCAATAATAAAGATTAATAAATTTCATTCAAACATATATATTTTTTATCATTTGTCATGCGAATACATCTATAATTTTTATTATTTTTAGTAATTTCTTATCCCCATTTCATTTTCGATAAACATATAATCATTTGTTACAATTAAATTAAATTAACAACAATTCTTTTTATAAAAAATTCAAAATTTTTATTTAATTAAATAAAAATTATTGTGTTAAACATAGATTATTTTAGATCAAATAATGGTTATGGCCTCTTTACTACGTTTAGATTTAGAATTCAATATCTATTATTTAATTTAATATAATTCGGTTCATCTACAAAATGTCATTAATTAGTTGAAATAGTTAATACCCTTAATTATTTTGGTCAAAATGTTGAGTTTGATTTTTCTTTTTTCTCTTAAAAATATTTATTTCAACTTCATGAAAAAATATATATGTTGTGTTAGATAGGTGTTTTTAAGAGAAATTCACACAATCATTTTAATCGATACACTTAAAGATTCTAATTATTTGGACTAAAAATGCTATTATAAAAGTAGATGACTAGATTATATCAAATTAAAATATAATGATTAAATCTCAATTGTGAGCATAGTAGAGAGATTGAAATTATAATTTTACCATTATAATATAATGAGAAAAAAAAAGTTGTCATTAGTAAGTCCAAATATTTAACACTCTTGATATTTTTGGTGGCCAACATGAATTTTTTTTAATAAAATTTATTTCAATTCATTATGTTAAAATAATTTTTTATTAGGATAATATTTTTTGAAAAAATCAACATAAAATTTTGATTTTAATCAAAATACCTAAGCATATTAATTATTTTGGCTAACTAATTTCATTATAAAATTTGAGAAGTATGTGGAATTAAAATATAAAAATTAAATCTCAAATGTTATTATAATAAAAAAATTTAATTAAAATTTTACCATTATAATTATACTAGAAAAATAAATAAACAAAAGGTGATTAGACGCGTGTTGTATAGATTCCCCCTAGTCCATGTGATTATGTTTATGTGGACTTCGTTATCTAAAAATGGTGTAGCCTTTCTCGTTAGATAGGGCATTTGGGCTTGGATTTTGGACCAATGGAAATAAAAAAACAATACTAAGCTCACAAAAATTGAATTTAGCCCAAAATAATCAGGCCTGATGTGGTTAAAAAAATTGAATTTGGGCTTGGATTCTAAACCTAAATATAAAAAACATTGGGGTTAAATGGAAAAATTTTACAATCAAATCTAATGCTCAATGCTCAACCTTTGTTACCATTTTTCTCCCTAAGGTTAATAAATGTGTTAAATACATGGATCGAAATAAGTAAGATAACATTTGATGCATTGATAGAGTATAATTTTATGTATTACAAGTGAATTAAATGATGTTACACTATTAAAAATAAAGTAAAATAAATTTTTGATGATATGTCATCATTTGGTACATTGATGTCATTATATAATAGATATTGGGTTTTTTTTTTTTATCTCATTGAATTTATAAATAGATACTCCAAAGCCCCCCTTTAATGGAGCTTCTCCGAGCCAGAAGCATAAGTGAGCATTTGAGAAACACCAGCAGGTGAAAATTCAACTGCCAACAAGCAAACAGGTTTTCCTTCCATAAATATTACACTGCTCATAATAGTAGTTCTCGATGTCTAAGCTTAGTAATTTACATGTACAAACACAAGCTCTCAGAGTTAAAAGACTTAAGACACATACAACAGTAGCCTTATATACAGGTTTGTAAAGGAAACAGAGCTTCTACAGTACAGAGCTCCAGCACTAAACAAAGCTTAAGCTCTAGATACAACAACATATCTCGTATGTCTCTCCAACATTATTAGAAACATAACAGGAGTTGCGAAGACATAAATATAGCATCTAATATCACCAAGAAAAAAACACAACACCAGGCTCTTCAGTGGTAAGACAACATCGTTTGGCTTGATTCCTGAACCATGAAGTGCAAAATGATTAGAGGCACACCCCGCCATTGGCTGTAGCATCTTCGGGATGGTAATGAAGCATTTCCTTCCACATCATCTCTCTGATCATCTCTTCCCCTAAATCCTCATCTATGTCAAGATCGAGTGGCACCTGGGCTGAAGGGTTGCGGTTCGGATCATACAATGGTGCCATGTAAGGGTGTTGGAGTGCTTCAGTTACACTAATCCTCTTTGAAGGGTCAAAAACAAGCATCTTTTGCAACAAATCAATTGCCAAAGGATGGGCATTCGGATAAAGATGGGAAAAGGGGCTTCCAAGGGAATATGGAAGTGATTTGATGTATTTCCTTGCCTTAGGGTTATCTATAAATTCAAGATCCTCCTCCTTCTGGCTGCCAAGGATGTTGATGATCAGCTTAAGTTGATTGAGACATTCTGTACCAGGGAAGATGGGTTTCCGGCCAAGAAGCTCCGCAAAGATGCATCCAACAGACCAAACATCAATAGACGTTCCATAGTTGTCACAGCAAAGGAGAAGCTCAGGGGCCCTGTACCAGCGAGTGACAACATACTCTGTCATGAATTGACCCTTGGCATTGCTAGTGCGTGCCAGTCCAAAGTCACAAATTTTAAGGTCACAATTTGCATTGATAAGAAGGTTTCCAGGCTTCAGATCTCTGTGAAGAATATTTGCCGAGTGAAGATATTTCAGGCCTCGAAGCAACTGCAAAAAGAAAAGCAATGAATATTTGATCATTTCCTGGTCACAGTAGAAGCTTTAAAGCAGAACTACAGAACCACAACCCCACGTATGTATCTCAACTGAATTATTATATAGAGTTGATGTCTATATTTGCGGGATATCTCTTTACATCCAAATGACTTTGTAAAGTGGCAGTCAGACAGACCACAGATGAAAGCTACTAGGAATAGGATTCCTAAGGAAATAATTTATGAAGAATAATAGGTCAATATTAATTCGCATAAAAGCTTGTTGTGGTATAACCGGACTGGATCCATTAGTGATGAAGTAACTATACTCCAAAAATTAGGCCAGTGCATTAATATGCCTAGAACATGTTTCCCCCTAGACCTACCATGAACTAACACTCATAAATTCTGGTCCTCACTGTTATCTTGTCATGTTAAAGCATAGGAGATCAATTAGCTGAAGCAAACATTTTTCTCCATCAATAATTCAATATGGTGCTAAGAATTAATATAACAAGCAGAAACCGCCCGTATTCAGTGAACAGAAAATTGCCGAAAAGGAAAGCACATAAAATATCTTAACAAATAGTTACATGCTAGTAAAACATAAATCATCAAAAGATATGCTAGTAGAACCACAAACATTACAACATAGATCCGGGATGCTAATATTCAGATTCAAATTCGACCATTTAATTTCTTGCTTCTTTGTCTAAGCTTCATTTTTATATTTCAACTCAAAGTAGATAACAACAAACGATCTGTTAATGCATCCACAACACGCATTTGAAATTGGAGAACTTTAATTCAAGTAATGCCACGTAGAAAGAGAAGTTATGCATATTGAAGAAATCTAATAATGATCATTGGTAAGATACCTGGAAGAGGAAATACTGACAGTGATCATTGGTAAGCACTTGAGAAGACTTAATGATTTGATGCAAATCGGTATCCATAAGTTCGTAAACCAGATAAACATCCTTGAAGCTTCTCCTATGAGTCGGCATCATGACATCTTTCAAAGCAATCACATTCTCATGTCTAAGATGCCTGAGAAGCTTCAATTCACGCAAAGTTCTGAGAGCATCAACACGGTTCTCAAAGGCGTTGTTTATCTTTTTAATGGCAACTTTTTCATTTGTTTCGCGATTCACAGAAGAGCAAACGATCCCATACGCCCCTCTTCCAATAGGCTTGATCGGCACATATTTGGTGTCGATTTCGAACGTCGTTTGCCACATCGAATAGTAATGTTTTCCTTGGTAATGAATACCGTTAGGAGGCTCAACTGGAGTTGCCATTTTCCTGCCTTAACCAAAATTTTTAACCCCCCCAAAAAGAGAAGAAAATTATCTGACTAACTAACTTAATTCGAGAATAAACAAAACATTCTGAATAAGCAGAAAACAAGTTCCTATTTTGGTTTGACTTGTTTTTTTTTTAATAATTACTACTTAATTAGTGGGAGCCCGTTCACTTTATCGTACAATTAAAGGAATTACAAAAGAAAAAAGGGAAAGAACTAAACAGAGAGAGATCTTAAAGTTTTACCTGTTTTTGGTAAAATTTCTTATTGATTCTAATTTATTCCAAAAGAACTGAGCTTCAAAATTTCCCGCGATACAGGAACTTCACATCTGATACTGCTGGCTAATCCACGTCCTGATTCACTTCAAATTTCTCAGAAACAAAAAGGGAAAACTAAAGCTCCATTCGCTTCGATGAAACCCTAATTTAAACAACGTCAAGGTTGGATTTTGAACGATCCCGACGCCGTAAAGTATCAAACCAAGCTCGAAACAGAAACTTTCACGGTGCCGAACATTCAGAAAGAAAAAGGAAAAACTTTGGAATGTAATTATTTTGCGTCAACGATGAGGTTGGATGGGATCTACTCATAAGAGTAAGAAGAGAAAGATTCGTTATCTCATCGCCATCCGATCATAACAACAACGACGAAACAAAACAAATTATTAGGTTTTTATTTTTATTTTTATAATATACACTTATTTAATTAATATCTTTTATCTTTTGGGGTTTATATATTTATTTACTACGGTCTGGATTTTTGGATATTTATTTTTCTGTTTCACGTAGTGTTAGGGACCCCCGTATCAGTAGCAAAGCGGGCGATCTTTTTATTAGAGTATACATAAGTTACGGCGTCGTTTCTAATCCCTGGTTGAAGCGGACGTCAAACGACGTTTAATTTTTTTTCTAAATATTTTGACTAGACGCTTTTTGTGGATAAACCAAGAATATTCACCTATTCGGGACGACCATGGCGCGGAAATAACGGATGAGTCCTTCGAAAGTTGCAATTTTTTTTTATATATTTTAAAAAAATATATGTATGTTTACATTTATATAAAATTAAACACGAGAAAAGGTTTTTTTTAAAAAAATTCAAATAATATAAACTTAATTTGACTAATAATAAGCATTTTCAATAGTTATTGATGAATCGGACTAAAAGTTAAGTCTTTGGTCAAATCCAAATACTTAGGAATACAACAGAATATTTAGCATAAATTTGGAGTTTTTTTTTTTTAATTCTTGATTTGTCAAATCTTAAGAAAGAAAAAAAAATTATTGTTTCAGAATGATTATGGTTTTTGTTTCGTTAAATAACAATTAATAATACTATTTAAAAGGTATTGTCGAGTAGTAATCAGACACGCCACCTTCAAAATATTCCATCAATCTTCGCCTTTTAGGTGATCACACAATTGTTGTTTAATGTTTTATCCTCTCTCTGTCAAACAACAACACACGGATACGAAAGAGTTAAAAAGAAAATCGCCAAATTCCATTTTAATTTTACAATTTCCTCGAAAATCACAAAGAGAGAGAGATCGAAGATATTTGTTTTGGCAAGGTAAAAGTTGTGGATAGTTGATGCGCATCTTGCATTTGCAGATACAAATCAGTGATTCTGAATATGTGCTGAGTTCTCCCAAAGCCTTTTAAAGCAGATGAGATGAGAGTGTTAACCTCTGCAAATAGGTATTTCTTGTTGCTGTTTTAGGTTACATTTTCTCAATAGAATAAGTTAATTGGGTTTTAATATAATATATCTTGAATCAGATTTTCGTTTAACCTGATGGCCTCATTGTTGAAATTATTAGCAATGAGATAGTAGATAGATGGAAGTTCTGTTTGGGCATGCCAGGGTAGGTTTGCATCTTTTCTGCTTTTAAGCTGGTGCCTTCGATTTGGATGCTCTGAGTAGAACAACATGGGAATCAAAATTAGTTGAACAACATGTGAACCAGAAAGTTAAATGTATTTTCATTTACACGTATCATTTATAACAATGTATAATACCTGCATAAAGGAAAAACTCCAACAAACTTGTAGAAGTGTCCCTATTTATAGAAAACCTCCCGATGAACGTAGCATATAATTTGAAACTGGATTCTCAATTTTTTTTCTTCATTTTTAATTCAAGTTTTTTCTTAAAATGAATCGAATGCCAATAAGAATGCGTGTGTGGTACAAGATTGTAAGTTTCTCCAATTCGCAAATTTAGTTTAGGGCTCTGGACAATGAAAGAAAATTTAGAGTTTGACACAATCTAAATTGTAAACAAATCCAAATAAATTAATAAATTTAAAAAAACAGCAATTAAAATAAATAATTGAGATGAAAAAAACAACAACAGATAAATAAATCAAAGATTTGAACAGTTAATAAGATAAAATAAAGAAATAGATAGAAAAGATGGAAAGTGGCTAGTAGAACTCTCAAGGAGCCTTGAAAACTAGATAATCCAAAATTCATTTTAACAAAACTCTTAAATAATTTAAAATATTTAAAAATTATTCAAAATTCAGAATAAATAAATAATAATATAATATAACTTAATAAATACAATATTAAGTTCATATATAATAAAAATTAAGCCTAAAAATCGAACTCAATATGATTTAAATTCGTATTAAAAGTTTAAAACTCATAATTTCCGTAATAATCCTGTTCAAAAATTCTGCTCGTGCAGTCTTCACTAAAATGTCATAACTTGAGTTTCCGAACTCAAAATCAAGTGATTCAAAGTGTATTGCGAATATAAGAGATACATCTTCGATCGATATAAAAACATATTGACCCAAAAATATCTAGATCCCTTCTAAAAATGCCTAGAAATTGGTCCTAATTTTTTTGCACTAGCCCAACCCATAATCAACTCTATTTATTAGTTGCTTGTTTGATTTAATTTAATGTTTTATCGATTCTATTATTTAAGACTCTGACTAAGTTAAACTCAGAAATTAATTGGACACCAAATTAATTAGAAAAATTATGGAAATGTTGTTCTGTAATTAAAATAAATTATAGTTTTTAAGGGTATTTTAATCTTTTTATTTAAATAATAATCAAAATATGCATATAGTAAAATTCGAATCTATACCAATTGCATTAGTAAAACCTTAAAATTATCACTTAATCAAAGTTTTATTATAATGTTATTTATACATTTTTATATTTATTTATTATATATTATTTTCAAACACACCTCTATATTTTAAATATGTAATTTCTACACATATATGTTATAGAATTTTTAATTAATTATTATATGGATGTAAATGTTGATTATTGATTATGAATTCTTTCTTGAAGTTATACACTTGGAATATTGCCTTTAAACAACATAGTGGTTATGAAAAATTTTGATTTACAGGATATTATAATAAATTTATGATGCAACCAAACAATTGAATTAATAATTATAATCTTATTCAATTTCAGTAAATCGTATGTGTTGTAAATATGTCTAATTAGCCTAACAGAAATAAAAGAAAGCAATTAATTGAACCTCACTTAAGGCTGGTAAAAATTTTCCTAACTTTATGAGTTTTGAGTTTTGACCCGATTTAATAAGATTGAAAAATCAAAATATGCTTTTACTATATTAGGTCGAAATGGGGACGTAGAAAAAGGGTAAACTCTACCAAGTTAGTTAATTATGGGTCATTTCATTACTTAATTATGAACTTTTGTAAATTCGTCACTTAATTATGAATTTATTTCTTTTTTTTTGTCACTTAATTATAATTTTTTAAATTGGTCACTCAATTAATTGAAATTATTTTTTTTGTCTATTTCCGTGTTGTTAAGTACCGGTGATGTGGCATTTAAAAAATTAGTATAATAAAAAATTTAACCCTTAACTTTTACATATTATATCAATTTAGTCATAATTTTAAAAAATTAACTCTCAAAGTTTACAAACAATTTAATATAATATATGAAGATTGAGGGATAAATAAAGTTTACATATTAAATGAACTTTAAATAACTAAAAAGTTGATTAATTACTTATTATTCTGTTTGTATTTGTTGTCTTCAATCTCCATATTCAATAATATTCAATTAAAAATAGTAAAATTTCAATTAATTGCAAAATTATTTTAATTGTTATTAAATTAAATTATAAATTGCATTATATTGTAATATTAATATAATCTCATGTTAAATTATATTGTAATACAATCATTTACAATTGTAAAGAATATATTTGAATAACTATAATCAAAATTGATCATTACAAAGCAGAATTATATTAATAATCAAAATATAATAACACAAAAATAGTGGGATATAAACCAAAACAATTATGGACTAAGAACTCACACATTGTTTATATAGAGTGCGACTTGAATGTATGATTTTAAAGTTATCAATGCCTTAACCTCCCATTAAGCTAAGACTTCGTTGGATGTAAGTTTTTTTTTTTTTTTTTTAAAACTGTTATCAATGATAAATATATTTTGTTTTTATTTTCACTTTTGTTTCTCTTTTAATGGTTTTCTAAACAAATATATTTAAATTATTTAAATTTAAATTTTATATATTAACTTTGAGGTTATTTTTTATATTTTTAATTAATTTCATTTTCATTAGAACCTTGTGACTAATTAATTTTACATAAAAAGAATTTAATGAATTATTTTAAGGTTAATAAATAATTGAAATAGAGATAGATTTAAAATAATTAATTTTAATTGAATTAAAATGTATTTTTAATAATAAAAAAAGTGTTCAAATAAATTTAATTTTATAGTATTTCAATATGTAATTAATTTTTTGTTGTTTTATAAGGAAAGTGGAAAAGTGAATATAAGAAATAGAAAACACATAAATATGGAGGGAGTTTTTTGTGATATTCTTCAAACTTGAGAGGAATAAGTGAGCATTCTTGAAATTTTAGTCTGGGGTAAGTATAATACAAATAAGTTCTTAATTTTATACTTTAACGAGTGTAATATGAAGTGAGACTTATCTCACAAGCAAGAATGGGGAATTCTCATCCAAATAATTACTTCATCTATGTTGATTTTGTCATCGTAATGAACAACTCGCTTATTAATAGGTTTTGGTGTGGTGCTACGGACAACCACGATAAAACCAATTGGTTGAGTTAACTCAAATTGACAAGGAAAAAAAGTAGAGGCTGTTATGAATATCTTATTAAGTGAATGTTTATCATGATTAAGATAAAAATTTTGGGGTATTTTAAATTCTAATAGTTATTAGAATTAGATCTCTATTTTTTTATACTTCTTATGCTTATAAATAAAGACTCTGATGAAGCATTGTAATTACTCACTTTTGATCAATAAATTACGTTCTCTATTACTTTCATATTTTCTTTATTCTTTATTCTTTCCATCTCTCTTTATTTTATAACACGTTATCAGCATAATGATTCTCTATTTTTTTAAATCTTTTGAAATCGTCCCATAAATCAAATTCATTTTCACCTTAAACTTCCACCCTTAGAACTTCATCTTTAAGATGTTGAAAAATTCAACCTCAAAATGAATGCTTGTGATAATAGTCAAGGTGATGACGATGATATTAAAGATGTTCAAGTATATTTTACTATATTTTATTTATTATATTATGTTATTATAATTGGAGACTAATCATGACAACATTAATAGATAGATTTTGATTTGAAATTCACGCATGTTTTGCAATGGTGATTATGAAATAAAGAATCAATGGAGATGTTTAGAAGTTTATCCTACTAGATTTATTGTATTCCCCGAAGTGAATGTAAATATAAAAAAAATAAAAGATATAATTATGGACCACTAAAAGTAGGAATATAGTAATAAATAAGTGAACAATGAGAGTTTTCAAGATAACTCTTCAAAAGGTAAAGATAACTTATGTTATCAATGTGATATGAAAGATTATTAGCCACATGTGGCATATGCACAAATATTTTGTTTCTGTTAATATTCTTTGAGGAAGAATACGAGAATCTAGTAATAAATTCTATCATTATAGATAGAAAGTATTTATCTTATTTATTACTAAAACAAACAAATATTATTTTAACATTTGATAGTATAAAATTAGTCAAAAGCAGAAGAGTTAATATATTAATATCTTGTGATGGTTAATTCATTGGTTTTAAAAGATATTTATAATGAATCTTATATTGAGATTTTAAATGAGAAAAATATTATATTTCATATTAATCACTATTGCTATAAATATCTATTTGAAAGGATGAAAAATGGAGGATTGAGTTTTAATTACTCTTGTTATTAAATTGAATTGATTGTGATTATCTTTGTGATCTTCTTTTATCACCATCCCTATTAAAGGTTGGAAGCAAGATATTTGACTGTGAAAGATCTATTTATGAGCAATAAAATATGATATTTCTATTTAAAGCTCGTTATGGTTGGATGTACCTGAAGTTGTAAAAACTTTTTTTAAATATTTGAAGATTTTGGCATATTCCTTGAAGTGAATATTGCATATAATTATTTAGAAATTATATTTATTTTGTTGACTTAGTGACATTATAATATTCACATTGATTTAGATATTTTCAGTAGTAAATGTCACAATAGCACTTATATGTGGATACAAAGTAAAATGAATGATAGTAAAATTATTAATGTGTTACAATTCGGTACAGTTGAAACACAGGTTAAAGTCCACTAGAAGTTTACTGATACAAATGTATTTACTAATTGGCGTGACCAGTTAGACCATCCTGAATCATATATGATGCGAAAATTAATTAAGAATTCATATGGATATTCATTAAAAAACTAGAAGATTCTTTAATTTAAAAGAATTCTTATATGTTGCTTATTCTCAATGAAAATTGGCTCATTCATCCACCATGTGGATGGTTTTGATATTATATGATTTTGGTAGATGCACTACAAAATAACCACATGTGTTATTAATTTACAGCCTGCAGTTTGCAAGATTGATTGTTTAAATAATTAATTCCAGATCATGCAATTAATACAATTCATCTTGCTAATACTGATGAGTTTATATCTTAATCTTTTATTGATTGAATTTGAAATTTTTTTTGTAAAAGTTTACGCATAATGATTTAGAAAATTTATTGATTGAACACCTCTGATTAATGTCTAAACCATTACTTATGAGAACTAAACTTCCTATTTCAACATGACATTATGTTGATTTACGTGTTGTATGCATCAAATCAATAAGTTATAAAACTCTCCATTACAATTGGTTTTTAATCAAGAGTTAAATATTTCTCATTTTTGAATTTTTGTATGCGCGTATGTTCCAATTGCTCTACCACAACACACAAAGATGAGTGAATCTTTAAAGAAAGTTGGAAATATATATTAATTACAAGTTTCTTTATATTATTAAATGTTTTGAATGTATTCGAGATTTAATTATGATATGATTTGTGATTACAATTTTGATTCGATAGTTTTCCCGACATTAAGGGGAGAGAAATAATAACTTGTAATGAGTTAGGGGAAGAGTAATTTGAACTAGAAGTTCAATAAGGGCAAATACGCGTTGTACTTTTTTTCCCTTAACCGAGTTTTTGTCCCATTGAGTTTTTGTGATAAGGATTTTAATGAGGCAGCATATTATGCGTATTATAGATTGTGTACTCTTTTTCCTTCATTAAGTTTTTATCCCACATAGTTTTTCCTAATAAAATTTTAATGAGGCACGTAATCTACCAATGGACATCTAATGGGGAGTGTTATGAATATCTTATTAAGTGGATGTCCATTATGATCAAGATAAAGTTTTGGTGTACTTTAAATTTAATAGTTATTAGAATTAGATCTCTACTTATTCTATACTTCTTATACATATAAATAGAGACTCTGATGAAGTATTGTAATCACTCATTTTGATCAATAAATTACATTCTCTATTACTTTTATATTTTTTTATTCTTTATTCTCTCCATCTCTCTTTATTTTATAATGAATGTATGAATTTTAAAGAATTTTAACAATTTAATACAACACCTCTTACTAAACAAGCTTGGAGGTCACTTGAACAAAATAAATGAAAGGGATTTATTTTCACTCTTATTTTAATGCTTTGTCATCTTAAACTCTTTCACAGTATTTGAATTGAAGGTGTTCATAGATTGGGTTGGATTCAGTCAAAATTTTAGGCCCATTTATTAGGTCTGGGCTTGACCCAAAAAAATAGGCTTAAAATTTTGCCAAAATTTGGCCCAAATAAAATGCTAAAATCGGTCCCAACGCGATCATATTAATTTTTTAATACTATTTTTTAAATATAATACATAAAAGATACTAAAAACATTAAAATAAATAAAAAATAAAATTTTAAAAAATTTACTTAAATAGCAGTAAAATAGATGCAAGTTAATAAGCAAATGCATCTAAAAATAGTAGCAAAATTAACAATAAAACAAAAGTTATACAATAACAACAAAATGTTAGCAACATAATAGTGAAATGGAAGTAAAATAGTAAAAAAATCAACAAGAAAATAATAACAAAAAAGTAAAAAAAGCAGTTTTTTTTTACATATTCTGGTCGGGCAGGCATCGAGCAAAAAAAGTCTTACCAAAGGCCTAACCCGTTTTCTAAACGAGCCCTTTTTTCTAAACTTATTTTTCGAGCTTATATTTTTACTTAAACTTTCTTATTTTTCGGGTGATCTGACTTATGAGCATATCTAACTTTAAATATTCTCAAAGAGGAGGTGAGGTTTCCTTGTTAAAATTGGTTCTTGATGGAATGTTAAAAATGGAAACCTTTCTCCATTTGTAAGCATTGATGAATCTCATCTCTTATTTTTCAGGTTTCCTCTCCCCCTCCCTTGGATCCTGATGTGTATTTGGTTAAATATTTCTTAGACAAAGACAGCAGGGAATGGTGCCATTACACACTTTGGAAGAATGCTATCAAATAAGTCTTGATTGGTTATTTTTATTTTTTTTTGAGGATTCACTTATTTGACTTTACAAAAAAAGTCATCAATTCATAGTTTAATTCAAATTGAAAAAAAGAAAGTATCAGTTTGTAACCTCAAAGCTCTCCCACGAATTTATTTTAATGCAATCACTTTTAACAAAATCTAATAAAAAATCATCAAAGTTCATCGATCTCCAACCCCAATGGAATGATGACTAAGAGTTTTAAAGCATTTTCTTTTCTAACATTATTCAACTTGGGTCACTTTTTATTACGATTTAAATCAAATGAGTTTAATAGATTTCGATTTTCCGCTCCTTTATTTTTATTGATTATGATATTTTTTCGATTAGTTTAGGTAACTAAATAATCTTTATACCAGACTTGTCTATCCAACTGGATACACACTCCAATTCTCCTATGATCTACTCCTTCATCCTGAATGGTAGCTTGTATTTTTTTTTAATTTTTTTTTATTACTTTTCGTAATTAGTTTCTTCTTGTCATAATATTTTAAGAGTAGAGAAAAATCAACTAAAAAATATGGATCACCCAAGTACCTACTCCCTGATTATTAATTGTTAACTTAATAATTTTATGTAATAAATTATTTTTATTATTCCAATTCAAAAAAATTAATTTTATTAATAAGATATTGAAGAATTTGATGTTTGATGGGATGCACGCCATTGGCTTAGGCGAGTAGAATTTAGAATCAGTATCTTAGATTAGATTCCAACTTAGGTACGAAATGCACGCGCTTGCAGAACACACTTCACGCGCATGCTTAGCTACCAAGGTACGCTTTTAGTATTAAAGAAATTAAAGGAAAAAGACTTAAAAACCAGAGTCAACTCTGCTCAAATTATTTTGCCTGGAAACCCAAGAAACAGCAGAGTTTCAAGTTTCAAAGGCAACGGAAAATTAGGGTTTTACTGTTAACAGAAACCGTACCAAAATTCTTTATTTATTTTTCTTTTCAATCTTCCTCAGGTGATTTCTCTTTTGGGGTTTTCCCCCTTTCTCTGTTTCTTTTTCTATTTTTCGTTTTTCCCAGATTGCTTTTATTGCTTATTGATATATATATTTGTGTTTTGCGTCAATTTTTAATTATGTTAGTGCTGAATTAGGTAACAAACGTTTAAATTCTTGTTGTTTTAACCCAATTTAGAAAGTTCCTTCTCCGGCCGAGAATTTGAATTAGATTTGTTCATTATTCTCCCCCTCCCCCAAATTTTAGCTACAATTCATTAAATGCTAGGATAATTCAGGTTGAGACTTTAATTTCCTTGAAGGGATTGTTTGATTTCTCTTTAGAACTAAAACCTTCTCTTTTAGTCAAAAGAACCCTTTTAAGTATCAGAGAAAATTTTTGTTTTTTAATTATGGTAACTCTATTGATGTATTATTTGCTATCATGGTATGCTGTTTTAATTTTACTTGGGTTCTCTTGGTTTAACAGAGAGCTAAAATTTATGATAAGATCATTGTTTGTATTGACCTGCTTGTTTAACTTTTATAGTACTTACGGCAAAACTGCTGCACATGGATTCAACATGTGCAGCTAGCATGTGTTTACCAGAGCAGTCTCATTCATCTATGCGCAAGTGGTACTTCAGCCGAGAAGAAATTGAGAACCATTCTCCATCTAGGAAGGACGGAATCGACCTTGGAAGAGAGGAGCAGTTGCGGAAGTCGTATTGTTCTTTTCTTCAAGAGCTTGGAATGAAGCTTAAAGTGTAAGTGCAGGGGCTGCCTATTTTGAAGTTCTTTACTAACTTGATGAGATGCTAATTGCTTTTCAATATATCACCAAGTAGGTCCTTAGTTTTGTAGTTCTCAAGTTGTTTTGCATATTGCTTTTGAAGCATCAGCTTTCGTTACGTGTAACATTTTTTTAACTGGTGATTGAAAAATTTACTTGCAGGCCTCAAGTAGCAATAGCATGTGCAATGATGCTGTGTCACCGATTTTACATGCGCCAATCCCATGCAAAGAATGATTGGCAGGTAGATGCTTTAATTGTATTCCTCTGTTTTAATGCGTACTTGCATCTTTTTCATTCTAAATATGGAACCATGTATTAATGGACATGAGTGCTAATAGGGAAAATATGCAATGATTATGTAATTTTCACGAGACCAGTTATCTGCATTCTTTGGAAGCAGAAATCACTTAATTCATATAAGAAATGAAGGATTATACACATAATATCATCACATGCTATTTCTTATTTTTGGATATTTAGTAGTTTTCGTTCAAAGAGAAAGTGTATATTAAATTGTTCAAACCTAGCTGGCTCGGTTTTCTCTTTTCTGAACATATTGGTGAATTCTGCAGACCATTGCTACCGTAAGCACATTTCTTGCATGCAAAATAGAGGAAACACCACGCTTGCTGCGGGATGTTATTGTTGTGGGCTATGAAATTATCTATAAACGGGATCCTTCTGCTCCAGGAAGAATCAGACAAAGAGTAATGTCGATTCCCTCACCTCAGCTGAACTACGTTCCTTCTCAATATCTTGCTTGCCTAATGTTTTTACCACTTTTGGCATGCAGGAAGTTTATGATATGCAGAAGGAATTGATCTTGACTGGGGAGAGGCTTTTGTTGGCAACGATTGCTTTCGATCTTGATGTCGAACTCCCTTACAAGCCCCTTGTTGCAGCTGTGAAGAGATTGGAAATTTTTCCGAACCTCTTAAAAGTCGCATGGAATTTCGTGAATGATTGGTGAGAACTTGCCAACGAGTTCATTTTAAGCAAACTACTTATCTTTATACTATGTTGAATTATTTTGGGTCATTTCCCTGTGTCTTTATGATATTAACCTAACATGAATTGAACTAGCAGGCTTCGTACAACCATGTGCTTGCAATACAAACCCCATTACATTGCAGCTGGTTCCATGTGTCTTGCTGCTAAATTTCAAAAAGTTAAGCTTCCAATGGAGAAGGGAAAAGTATGGTGGTTGGAATTCGATATTTCACCTAAACAGTTACAAGGTTTGTACTACAGATATATTTCTATCTTTACATGTATCAGCTTTAATTCTTACTCATGGTCATTATATTTTTAATGAACAGGAACTATAGTTGATAATTAAAAGCCTGGCTGTGGTTCTTATATACTCCCTACAATATTTAAAAGTGGTACACATTGTTCATGGCAGAACTTTCTTTTTTAAATCACCCTCATTAACCTTACCCTGGTTTTTTCCTCTTATATAATAAATATAAATTATGGAAGCTTATTGGAACGTTTCTTGAACATTAAATGCATGGTTGTTCATAACCCTCTTTTTCTTTTTACCTAAATATATATATTTGGGACGGTTATCTTTCATTGCCTTGATGTGTGCATAATTATTGCGGCTAAAAATAAGCTCTATCCCCAAAATTTTCAGAGGTCACTCAGCAGATGGTCAGGTTGTTAGAGCAAGACAAAAGACGAGCTTTATCGTCAAGACATGAGAGGGCCAGTCAATCTGCTTCTTTAGCTGGGAACGCAATGACGCAATCATGCATTTCGAGTGCATCAGTTGGTACTCAGTCTGGTCCTGGAGCTGAGAGTAGTAAAGTTAGCAAATCAATGGACAACTGTGCCAGCCAAGATTGTGTGAAAGAAGTTTTCCCACATCAAAAAAGTGATGATGGCGCAAGTGGTGTTGTTGAGGATGGCAGTGGTACGGGTCAGCCAAGAACAGAGGAATCTGACCAGAACCAAAGTTTTAAGATTGTTTCATCCGTTGCCTGTGACAACAAGCAAGCAAGTGCAAAAGAAAGTTTACCAAGTCAAACCAGTGATAGTGGTGCAAGTACTGTTGTCGACAATGCTGAAGGTGATTGTGATGAGCTAAGAACAGAGGAATCTCATCATCTAAACCCAAGTATTAAGATTGTATCAGTTTGTAATACTTTTAGTAAGAGTGACGCCGACCGGATTCGAGAGATCTTTAAGAGGAGGAGATGCGATAGGGCAGCAAATTTGAAGCGAACGAAAGTTAGAGATGACGAGGTAGACAGTGAAGCCTGGATAGAGAGAGAACTGGAGATGGGAATAGAACTGGAATCTGCCGCTTCCCGGAAGCGAGGGAGGGTGCACTGAGGTTTTGAAGTTGGGAGAAGTAGTTCGTTGATACCCTTGATCCACATATCTTCTTTCTACTTTGCATCAAAACGACCCTTCCATGGTCTCATTTATGGCATTTCAAGAAAGACTGAATTCTATTTCTTTCTTAGAACAACTATAATTATTGCCTTGTTGTAGACTGTATACAAGTGTAGAATAATTGTAACATTTTTTTTTCAAGAGAAATTGTATTTGTATTTTAGATCATTGATGCAAGAATCACATCCATTCTTTTCTGTTGAATTGTAAATATATAGTTGACCTACCATTTATTAGAACAGATTCATTGTTATTCAATTGAATTGTAAATATATAGTTGACCTACCATTTATTAGAACAGATTCATTGTTATTCACTTTTAGCAACTAATTGACGAAATATACTAAGAAATTAATAGTGCAAAAAGGCTGACCTAGGTAAAGCCCCGATGTATGTATTACTTCTTTCCTGTTGCTTCTGTTTTTTTCCCCTTGAACACCAAAATCAGTGTATCAAAACATGAAGTCATTCTTTGGCTAATAATCTCAAATACCCTTCATTGATTACGTACGTGACAGTTGGTACCAAGGAGCAAGAAAGAACTAAATTTATGCCTGTTGCTTTTTGGCATAATTTCAACTTCATCTGAAAAGATCCCATTATTTTTGTGGACGTACATGCATACACATGTAAATATACGTATACCCTCAGAAAATGTAATGATTTGGGTTGATTGGATTGCTTTTTATTTCAAGATGATCGTTTCGTTAAAAGACAAACAAAAATGAAAAAGAAGAAGAAGAAAGAATTGATTTACGTTTAATACAAGTCATTTGTAAAGAAGGATAAACCTTGCTTTTTCAAATATATTGACCAGAAAAGATTGATTTTCTACAACTTCCTCTCTCTCATGGTCTTTTCTTTTGTTACTGGTCTTTTGCGTCATTTATCTTTTGTCTGCTCAACTAGACTTGAGTTTCGAATATGTCGAATGTATTCGACATGAGTATAATTAGATTTCATATTTTTTAGTTTTGAAATTCATATTTTAGTAATTTTACACGTGAATATGCTTTAAGAAAAATGATGAATCGGATCAGTATAACTATATGTTGCATAACATATAGATGATTTTTATAATTGTATATATAAGCTTGAAAACTTGGTTCAATTTTGATCTGGTCAGAAGGAAGAAGCAGAGAAACATTTAAGCACTTAACTTTCCAAGTGTGGGGATGAAGATGAAGGTAGTGGAACCCTCCATTGCCGTGAAAAGCAAGCACATAAAGCTCTTAACCCACCAAATGCTTCCTCCAAAGTCCCGGGCATCAGCCATGTGGGTTATTTTTTTGCTTTCTTTCTTTCAACCAGTTCATCAACTTCTCCCATTATCTGGCCTTTTAATTTTACCCTGAAAAGAAAAATCTGTAGAAAGAAAAAGAATCTGGTCAAAACTGTCTTATATGTTCCATGTATTTGTGACCCTTGAAACAAAGCTCTTTTCTTTTTTATTTTCTTTTTCTAGATTATTTTAGGCATACCCCTTTTTCCCTTAAAGAAAAAAATAGAGAACATGATCCATCAAGATTTCATATTGGAAAGATTAAAGGATAAAACTTTGATCAAAGTGGTCTGTTCTTAGATGGAAACTGAAAATATGCACAAAGCTAAAGTGTTTGAATCATTGGGCTGACTGGCATCAATATTTTAACAAAGAAGTGGATAATCTCCACCATTATTGTTGGAAGATACCAAAGCTACATAAAAAAATCATTCTAAATAACCATAGGGAAATAAAGGGATCAACACAGAATAAGGAAATATATATACATATAAACATATATATGGGGCTAAGTGGGTTGGGGGTGTGTGTGTGTGATAGAAAGCATATATTCTGCTATGACAATGGCTTTGTCTTCTTCTTATGACATACCTTTAAATCTTACAAAAACTTTAAACCCCCTTTTAAGGGCTTTCTGATTATTATTTTTTGACTAAAAAAAACAAGTTGCAATATGTATAAATATACACAGCGAAAAAGCATAAGCAACAAATGAGATTAAACAATTGAAATGGGAAAAGGGAAGGAAAAAAAAAGGTTGCATAGAATGAATGTACTACCATACAATATGCAAGGTATTTTAGTTTTTATTTTTGGAAATTAACTTTTGTATTACAGATATACATTCTGGATTTGATTCATATCATACAATTATTGAGTTATCAAATTATCATACATCAACATCATCATAAACATAAATCATTAAAAATAATTCAGATCTTACATTAATTATTGAATCAAACTATCATCCATCTATCCATCATAACAAAATAAAAATCATTTGGTATGATGGTAGATTATATATCAAGTAAAACAAATACTTCTATACTAATAAAGAATCATTTAGAATGATGTTAGCTATATGTCAAGAAACACCAAACATTTATTGGTAGATACAATCTTCATTGGAATTAGTTCACATAAGTTAGGGACAAGATAATAGTATTACATAAAATTAAGACAATAAATTGATAATCTTGGCAGTATTTTCTAAATTGACCTTTTTAATTTTTTTTCTTTTTAAATATAAACTTTGGAGACTGAATAATCTAATAATTTCCAAATCGCTCCACGGATTAGAAAAAAAAAAAAGCATGTTGTAGCATTTAAAAATGTTTATATTCACAATCATGGCATTAGAATTAATATTTCCATCAATTAAGCCAATGTTATCTAAAAGTTTGGATAAATTTACATTACATATATATATATATATTTGTAGGCAGTGGATGTTTGACCCTCGGCCGGTTGACTGCCTACGCCCATAAAAGCCAACATAGGGCTCTTGCTTTTTTCCCCCCCTAATGGACCCCTAAAAAGCGATTAATCATAGCCGAAAGGGCCCAATTAAGTTGTTTTATATGTAAAGAAATTATAATAAAAAAGCATTTGAATCTTAAATTTAATTACAAATAATGCACCCACAAAAGATCACCAATATGTGGGTATCAAAGCCATCTGCTTTTTTAAATATTGACCACTATTTTATGCTTAGTCTAAACCAGGTTTGAAGAGATTGAAAAGTGGGAGAGGGGTAGCTGAAGTCATATACCATATCTGATCTTTTATGTTAAATCACATAAATAGTATTATTGTTTTTCAATTTCAAAAATTTGTATCCAAATTGCAAACCATTAGCTACCGACACCACTCCATTCATGCTTCTATCATTTGGTATCGTGAAGGTAACTCTAACATGCACGAATCATCACTTACACACAAAAAGAAAGAAAATAAAAATCCCCATGAATCTCTTCACTTAATTATTGTAAGTTGGAACCCTTTTGAATCACTTTGTTAAAAGGGTTTAGAGGAGGGGGTAGTTGAATAGTTTATCACTTTTCTTTCATCTTTGTTTGTTCTTTCGGAGTTGTGTTTTGTTCTCCGTTTATGGGAAAGATTTCTATATATAATATTTCCTCTTTTTATTCTCTCAATCATTTTTTTTAAAAGAAAGGATGGTGAACATGGCGTACAAACAATAAATTTATTATAAATTAATCCACAAATGTTATTTTTATATAATAATTTTAAAAACAAAGGGAAGGACAAATTGACAATAACTGCAACATTAGAATAATTCAGAAACAAACTAAAGATGCATCAATTTAATCAAATAGTTGAAATTTGCATCCTAACCTTGCCATCATCAAATCAATCTGATTACAAACACTGATCAACTAAGAAAAACAGTCAAAAGCCCCAAGAGACCTGCTTCGTCTGTGATGCACAAATGGTCAAGTTTCAGATGACCTATCCTCATCATCATCATCTCAAATCTATCACCATCATTATGATCTATTATGATAATTCCTAATAGATTTAATAATATACTTATACTGATAGAACTCAAATATATGTTAAAACCCAATTAAAAATTAAAAGTAAAATCATATCCGCTTTCAAAAAAGATAGACTAGATAAAACAAAAACTACGAAAAATATGGGATAACCACAAAATTGTGGACAAAATCGAGATAATGTGGATTGAAATTAGAAACAAAACAAAACTATGAAAAAAAATGTTAAAGAGACCGCACCCAACACCCAGCAACTAAACCACCGCGGTGGCTAATTTATTCTTTCAATGATTAAAATTAAAATTATTAAGAGACTTATGTATATATTAAAACTAGCCATAAGCTAAAATATGTATATATAACTCAAAGTAGTTCATAATTTATTGAGGGTAATTAAGAAATTATATTTTGAAATAGATGCATAGGATATTGGAAGTGAAATCTGATGCAGAAGCAGCTTTTGTGAAATGAAACTTGGAAGATAATGAAATTGGGAAATATGGAAAAGTTTACAACTCACAAGCAAAGGAAAGGGAAAGAAAAATACCATCTTTTTTTTCTTCTTCTTTTTTCTCTCTTTCAATAAAGATGAAAAGCTTTGAAGGAGAAGATGATGGGGAAAAAGGATTAAAAAATAAAGGAGGGGAGAGAGGGATTTGAACAAAAAGTAAGTATCGACAGAGAAACAAAGATTTATAAGCAACAACTCAACAAGGTGAGGAAAGAAAAAAAAAAGTGAGGCATCGGCAATGGCAAAGGCATTGGGCAATGCATGATGCCCATACTGTGTGCCTGAGTCTCACAGAGAGGGACTCAGAGTCTTTCTCTCTCACTCCCATCAACTTTTGGAGTGATGTGAAATATTGTGGGGACTCTTCAAATATCGCTCTCTCAGGGAATGACAACTTAATCTTACTTATTCTTTATACATATGAGCTTTATTAAGGAATGAGTGCTTTATAAGTATTTTTTAATTAATATATTAAATGTAATCATTGATATTTTTATATTATCATTTTAAAAAATATTTATTAACTAAAGTCGTGTATATATATAGAAAGTAAACAAAATCACTAACAGTAACAGATCTTGTTTTCTTACTATATTAAAAAATTAATAAATATAAAAAAAAAGAAATTCATATTAATTTTTGTATTTAAACATGTTCATAATTTTATAAATCCTTTTAACTTATATTTAAAAAGTAATTAAGTATGCTAACAGTTTTGACTGTGCGGGAACCTTGAATATCATCGACAATATAGGTCTTTGGTGGTGCGGGAGCATTGGATATCATCGACACTTTGATGCTTTAGTTGAATGGGAGCCTCGATCACCACAAGACCTTGCCTAAGACACTAAGGGGCACGAAGGAGGGTGCTAAAAAAAGTGTCTTGTTTCAGACAATTTAATATCTATTAGTAGCAGTTTTATAAAAGCTCGTAAGCTCTTTAGGGGTAATGGCTTGCTGCCCCTCAAGGACCCCCCACACCGAGGGGTGAGTCTTGCTCCCATGGGGGCAGGGATGGTTGCCATGTATGGGTCATGGTGGCAAGTAGATCATCGGCCTTGGTAGTAAGGGAATGGTTATGCCGAAAGGTTAAGTTCATTCCCACAGTAATGTTGCCAATGACTCTAGAATTAAGTTTCCTATTTCGAACAAAGATCTCTTGAGATGACTTATGTAGAGTTATGTATTTGAGCTTGGGCTACCCATGCATGCCTCTTATATTTGAGGTGCATTGTGTGTCCCAAGTCTATTATGTTAAAGAATTTGTATAAAAGACATAAATTCTATTATAAAAATCAATTAAGTTTATTTTTAATTAATTAGTGACACAAATTCAATTAAAATCTTTATATATAATCGTAGGGAGGTAGTGATTATTGAATTTGAATTAATGATGTTGAGAGAATGGTTATTATAAGTAATTGTATGTTTGCATATTGTGGGAGGGAGAAGGTAAAAGAAAGGGGATTGAGCTCTAAATTTTTGTACCACACCTCACAATAATCTTGACACAGATTATATTGGCTTATCCAACAACACAAATCATTTAGCATTATATCAATTATTTGTTGAGTTCAAACTCCATCAATTAATTCATTACAAAGAAACATGTCAGATCATAAATTAATTAATTAATTTTATGATGATTTTTAATTTCGAATTTACATCATTCTTATATGGTAAATCAATAAGTTTTATTTTGCAACATATTATTACTTCATGAAGATGACACACCTATTACATTCCTCTTCATTTTCCTATTCTTTTGTCTCCCTTCCAGTTTATCATCATAAATATTAAAATATAACTTTTTTATTTAATACATAAATGTTCACGTGCAACTTTGATTATGGTTCATTCGCACACTTTAAAAATATTAAAATATCAATTTATTTTTATATTAGATGAATATAATTATTGAATAGTATGTAATATGTAAATATAAAATTGAATCAATTTAATATTTTAAATATAAAATTACATAAAAATAAATTTACGTAAAGAATTTTTGGGCATGGCTTAGATTTTATGATTTCAAATTATTATTATTTTTGGTAAATTAGCCAACAAAATTGAATTTTAAATACCGGTAGTTTAATTCAAATATAACAAAGAAAAAAATGAATACTATAGTGGGGGGAGATCAGGGCCAGAATTGGAAGAAGAGAAGAAATGAATGAAACCGGCAGCTTTTAAGAGGACAGTGCCATTATAAAGGAACGGAAGGGGATTGCCAATATTCCTTTTCCAATCTTTACATAAATTATCATAATAGAATTTTACGACCTTCTTTTATCTTTTAATACCTACCCGACTTAATATTTATTATTTCATTTCGAATTAATTTTGTTTCAAATGGATTAAAATATGTTTTTCAAAAAGTAGATGTGAGATAGAGTAGAATATTTTTTTGTAAATTTATGATAATTTTTTGTTTCGATTATCATTTTACCCTTTGTATATATATAAATCTATTAAAAAGGTAAAAAATGTAATAAAGTATTAAAAAAAATCTGTATTTAAATATTTTTAAAAAATTTATATTTAAATATATATTTAATTTTAAAAAAATAAAAAATTAAATTGGAGTGAAATATATATTTAATTTTGAAGAATTATATTTAAATATACATTTATAAAAGTGGTTGAAATTTTTAGAATTATACCTTCATAATAAAGTGGAATAGAGTGAATGGTGAAGCAGAGCCATAATAAATCTAATAAAGGTCCATTCTATTACCATTTCTATATTTGATGCATCAAAAATATTATTTATGAATGAGATGGTTATATATTAAAATTTTCTTTTATCTTTATTTTACACAGATAGATAAAATATATAATAGTTTACTACATCAATATCTCAATTGTGGAAAGGGGGAGGGGGAGGCCCCTCACACTTGGGAAATTCCCAGTGAGTCTTGTTAGTCTTCACTAAAATCATAGCTATAAATATAGTCTGATCTGATCATCTCTGTATCACAAAGGACGACATCTCTATCTGAACAAGACCTCATTCAACCACACAAAACCCCATTAATGGCAGTGAAAAAAGGTGCAATCCCACCAGCATCGGGTAGGCCAAACTTCAAAAACATAATTTCATGTCTAAGATTCTAAACAAAAGAATTTTAAAAAAAAATATTACAGCCGACATATCATGTATATAGTTTATATTCTAACGATAAAATAAAATATATTATTAAGTTCAGACAAAACTTATATATAAAGATTTTTTTTTCTTTTTAAATGTGGCTGTACGAAGTAGTAATATTTTAGGGGGCAAGTTAAGTACTTTTTGAGATGACCAATCACAATACAAAGAGACACAAAAAAAAAAAAAAAAAATTAAGTTAAGGTGTCCCAATCATGTCATCGATGAAAGAATTTAAAAGGATATATGATATATTCCAGTGGAAATGTTTGTCGAAATTTATAATATTTTGGGACATTGTATTAATGCTGAATTTACAAATAGAAGATAACAATAGAAGCAATAGATATATATATAAAGGGGCTTTGAACATGTGGAGATGAGAGGCAGCTAAGAGAGCATGGTGTTATCATTTCTCTCCTCAGACCTTTGCTGAAAGTCTTGGGATTGAAGGCAGGGATCTTAATCATGGCTTTGAGGAAGTATTAATCATCTGCCTGTAATTGCAGTGAATGCAATAAAGCTTTATTTATATATATATAAATAAAAGTGAGGGGCAGTGAGTTTCTTTTAAGCAAAATCTTGTATTGAGGGATAGCTGCAAAAAAAGTTTGGATGAAAAGAAGAATAAATAATTAAAGTCAAGAGAGAGGGTGGGGGATTGTTGAAGCTCCTCTCTCTCTCTTTCTTTATTTCTTTTAAAGATGGAAACTTGAAATAGTAAAGAGGAAAAAAAAAAAAAAAACTGAGAAAAGTTGCTTAGATAAAAGCAAAGGAGGTGGTGTGTGTATATGTGGGTGTCACCTGAAACTGTTTTCTTTGATTAGCGTGAGAGATTCCTGGAAACTAGCTGTGTAGTAACAAAAATTTTAATTACTCAACCTTGGATTTTCAAGCCCCTTTTCTTCTTTTGGCTCTCTTTTAAATTATCATCATGGAGCCTGAAAATGCCCATCACGAACACCACCTTCAAGACCAGCTTCTTGGGTCTTCTTCTTCTTCTTCTTCTTCTTTACCTATCTCACCTTGTTATGGAGTTTCAAGCACCCATTCTTGGACCCCAGCTACTGCTTTGTAAGTTAAACCTTTCTCTTTCTCTCTCTGGTTAAGCTTTCTACATATATGTTTGTCTCTTCATACTTCACAGGCCATTATGAATTAACTTTAACTCCGGAATCTATCGCCCTTTTTTCTTTTTTCTGATTTGATGTGCATCAATCACAATTATGTTGTTTTAAATTTTACTTATTTATCATTTGTTTGTTTTTTCAGGAGAATATTTTCTTTTTATTGCATTGTTTTTGGATTCCTAAAACCTGTCGGTTCACCAAGTACAGTGCATCAGATACTGCTCTCTCACTAATTGCTTTCCTTCCATTTTTTTTTTTGGGCAGGAACTCCAGTGAGTTCAATCTGAGTTATAATGGGGATATCTTACATTCCAGGCTGAAAAATGACATGTTAGTATCACCTCAAAACAGTTCCATGATCCAAGACTGGACTAACAACGAAGGGAGCTTCACTACCCATTCTTGCCATGGCCTACACCTTCCTAAAATAAAGGACGAGCTTTCAGAATCTATCACTAGATTTACTGATATCCTAAGCGACAGTACCTCCAGCGTCATAGATTCTGACCACCTGCCTCCTCCAAACTACTTGAAAAATAATGAGCAAAGGGATTTGAGTGACCTCAGCCAGAAACTATTGCTCAAGACAATATCTTCTGGTTTCCCAATGTTTTCTACAGGACCGGAATTTTACTCAACTACCCAGAATTGTTCCATCCCTAGGAATAGCTTTTTACCTAGTAGAGGGAGCTTCAGCCAGATTTACCCTAGTATAAATATTTCGAGTTTGAACCAAGCTTCTTCTTCCCCCAATATCCCAAGCTCCTTCGACATGAATATGGAGGCCTTGGATCTCTTAAATCCAGCAAGGTTTAGCAGAAGCAGTAGATTTAGCTACCCTTCGGAAGATCATGATAATCTTGGTATATACAAAGAGATCAACCCTTCTTTTGGTCTTCATCACCACCATAATTTGCAACAGTCAAGTCAGAGGCCAGTAGCTTATACCCCTAGTAAAGTAAGTGCTCTCTATTCTTTCTTGTAGCAGCATTCATTTCTACCACAAACCATACCTCAAGTACAAAACATTATTGTTTTCTAACACTGCACTGTCATGACTCTGATTTATATATATGTATATATGTATGACACTGCATGTTATGTTCCCTCCCCACCCGTTCATGCATTGAACTCAAAAATCAAATATAAGATCAACTAGTGCTAAGCATCTTATAATCCTATGTAAAAGTATAGTTGGAATCTCTAAAATACTATCTAATACTCCATTAAATTTAAATAACACAATAATGAGAAGAATATGAATAATTAGTGGAGCACTTTCTTAAATGATGCTAAGGTAAAAAAATATTAGAAAGTTGAAAACCTTTATTCATAAGTAAGAATATTATCTTGTTCAAAACTATGCCCACTAAAAGAAAACATATATGGGCACCTTCAGCTTTAATCGTTGTAGTATGCATATATCTTTACCAGAACTTTACGGCTTTATTATTTTTTTCTTTTTTAAAACTTCTTTTTTATGATCATTCAACTGATCTTTACTCTTTGCACTCCATGAAAGACATCACCCTTCCCCACTGAAATAACAGAGGCAAAGAGACCCAGCATTTTACCAGAAACAAAGCCAGCAGCACCAACAACAACTACAGCCAAGAAATCTCGTTTGGAGTCACGCGCTTCATGCCCTCCCTTTAAGGTGCCCTAAGGAACATTAAACTAGACCTGATTCTTAATTTCCACGTTTTACAACCTTGTATCATGTTTGGGTTTGCATCAAACAGGTTAGGAAAGAGAAACTGGGAGACAGAATTGCAGCTCTACAACAACTGGTAGCTCCTTTTGGCAAGGTAAAAGAGGAAAGAAACACAATAATAAACAACCACCAGTAGCTGCTATGCTGATAGAGAAAAGAAAAAGGAAAACAGAAGATTAATGAGAGAGATTAATTAATTTATTAGTAATAATCAGTCTTAGATTTAATTAATTAGTGGGTAATTGATGGAAAATGACGAGGTTACTTTTTTTTTATTGCATGCGGTGGTGGTGGTGGGGAGGATACCGCAGACAGATACAGCGTCCGTACTAATGGAGGCTATTGGATACATCAAATTCCTTCAAAATCAAGTCGAGGTACTATATATATATATATCAATATCACTTCCCAAACATTCTCCTTGAATTTTGCGATTTCTTACGTTATATATTCATTTTACTATTCCTATTCTCTGACATATCTTTAAAATATTATTTCCACCTCAATATGAGACCCATTGGAAACTGCCACTTATGGGGGCTACTGTAACCCCCAACTTGTTACCTTCTCTAGAAGTTAACCCTAAATTATTCAGGCAAAACTAGCTGCTAGCTAGGGTTCTTTATAGGGTTTTATTCTATGGGTATATAGAGTCCAATATAAAAGTCAATATTAGCCATTGTTGATTTCCCAAGAAGTTCTCAGCCTAGATAGCTGGAGAGAAAGAGAGAGCTCAACATGAGCTTTCTTTGGAATGAGTTTAAGAAATCAAAGACTTAGTCATATCCCGTTAGAATCAATCTTGGTGTTTGGATTTTCCATGTAAACATGATCAGTTTACGTTTGAATATGTGTGTATATACTGAATAATTACCGTATTTGTTTTCGACAGACACTGAGCGTTCCGTATATGAAGTTATCTCGCAATAAAACATCCAAATCCAAACAAGGGGTAAGAAAAAACATATCTACGGTGGCCAATGGAAACAATAACTTTGTCACGTCATTTAAAGGGACAATGGGTATTCAAATTATTTCAATTACTGTAACTTTTGAAAATTTTGTGCTGATGTTTAGGGTTCAACGATGGAGGACGAAAATGAAGAAGATGAAGCAAGGCCGGATCTCAGAAGCCGAGGTCTATGTCTAGTTCCATTGTCGTGCATGTCTTACATGACTAGTGACAGCGGTGGGGGCGGTATTTGGCCGCCGCCCCCCAACTTCACCGGATGAAGTTAGAAAACAACTGCCGCTAGCTGGTTTGGAAGCGAGAAGAGATATTAAATCTTGGGATATATATATATACACATATATATTATGATAAAAAAAATACTGATTAGTTTCTAATCCCGTATGTTAGGAGAAATAATAAGTGCTGCTAGCATTGGTTTCAATGGAACAAATTTGGTCATCTTGTTTAAATGACTATCTTACAAGACGGACCAAGCTTGATCCATTAACAACATTAATTCTTGTACTTTTTTTTTTTTTTAAATTTAATTTATAGTTTGTATCAATAATTAATTTCAATACTTAATTAGTTTGTTTGCCTAACACACATTCCTTTAATCTATAAGACTTAAAATTCATTTAAAGTACTTTAAAAAAATAATTTAAAAACAATGTTTTATTTTATAAGAAAGAAAAAAATATTGAAAAGGGAAATATTTTGCTGACTTTATCTTAATTTAATCAATATTATTACGAATATAACAAAAATATAAATTTGAATGTACGTAAATATATAATATAAAAGGGAGGATAAGTAATTTAAACATTGGATATAAAAAAAAAAAAGAGAGTAAATTTTCCAATGTTTCTTTCGTAGGCCACTCATTAGGTAAACTATATGGTATAAATTTTCTTACACTTTACGTTATAGGTATGAAAACCAATGTAATGGAATGATAAAAGGATTTATGTTTAAGTTTTCAATTGATACTAATTTCGAATTTTATCAATTCATAATTTCTACTCTATTCTTTATAAAATCATATAAATTTAATTGAAGGAAATAAAATAACCATTTTAAAAAATAAAACTTATATGTTAATATTAATAAGACTATATATGTATTTTATTTATTTGAGAAAGCGATTTAAAAAAAAAAAAAACACTTATTATGTCTCATACAGTTTTTATCAATAACCATATGTTAACTTCTCTCTTGTTATTCTAAAAAGCTACCCAGTGTCCAATAATATTTAAAAATCTAAAAAAAGGGCTGCTAATTATTTTTAAAAAGTAAAAAAATTTCAATTAAATAAAATTATTTTCTCATCCACCAAAACCATTAATTGGGCTGGAGTAGAGTGTATTGTACTCTGCCCGAAATGGGCCTAAAATTAAGTATTAAAATCAAAATCTGAACCCAATCCCAATTTTAGCTTTGGAAAAAAAGAAACAAATGCAAACTTTGTAGATGGAACAAAATCAACCAGCTGGTAATATAGTTGTGTTTACTCATTTTCATTTTCTTTCGCGCATATTCGACAAGGTCAGTGATCAATCTCATACACGTGTGTCTTTGTTTTATCTACACAAATTTTTTATTATTAAAACTAAACAGATGGTTGCGATGTGCAAAAGGAGATGAAGTTGGAAGAAAATACATATTGAACCCTCCACCGCAACCGCTTCCATTTATATAATATTCGTTGGTGCATTTTAAGACAAGCACATCTAAATGTTTTATTTTAAAACAAAATCCTCCATCAAGTAATTAGGATTTATATAGAATAACCCATCATACATATAATTTCAATCTCCATGCTTCCCACGTTTTTCCGACCAGAGACAGAACAACTCTATATTTCAGATTTCATCAAATTCATTACATTAACTATTGCTAAATTTAATACTTGTGTAGCATTTGATTGGCATTACCTTTAGGGGAATGTAACTTTAACTATGTTTAAACCTGTTTTTCTTCCTGAAAAATATTATAAATTAAATTAGAGATAAATAATAATAATAATAAATTTATATGTCCTAGATTATTATATATTATAACTACTGTTGTTATATTTGAAATTTGAATAAGATTACATTAATTTTATTTTTGTTTTTCTAATAAAAATGAATTAAAATATACATGCGTCAACCATGTCAGTTGGAATCTCAAAAAATCCATTCTCCCTCTCCCTCTGCCTCTCCCTCTTGAATTAAAAACAAAACATAGTGTATCGGTTGGCAGATAATGTCGATTTTACCCTCCCGTCTTATCCACTTCCCTTCAAAAGGAATTGAAGAGGTCAGGAATTTGTTAGACAGCCTTATCCACATCGTTCGAGAGAATCAGTATACACGTGGCGATCACGTAGAATCTTGAAATTTTCGGCCGCCGGCATCGTTGATCTGTTACAACTTAAAAACGTCGCTATGAGGCTCGGGCCTCGGTTCAGCCGTTTTTGTCGTTCTATCCCAAATCTCATTTCTACCCTTCCACCAAAAATGTTAAAAATATCTACCAAATGAAATTTTAATAATTAGAAACAAATCTATATAATTCAGGAATACTAGATTAACGACAAAAGAAGAATCCATGCCTTCTTCTTACTTGTAAAAGAAAAAAAAAATGTAAATATACAATATGAATGTTCTAAATTGTTGATTATTTTTTATTTATTTAGTGAAAGTTTGTAGGGAAGTGGATAGTTATTCTAAATTTTAATTTTCTAGGATAAGTTTTAAATTATTATTTTATATTATCATCTTTAAAAAAATTATCTGATTTGATATTGGATTAAAGATTATCTTTTTATATTTTTATACATAATATAGAAAATATAAATCAAAGTAAGCTTAGTATATTCTCGTGTTTTTGTATCTATAGAATTAGACATATTTTTATTCAAAATTAAGCAGTAATTTTCAAATTAATATTTTTTCTTAATTTTTAAAATTGTGTATAATTGTCATCAACAAACACTGTAAAATTGCTAATAATTTTATTTTATATTTACTATCAAAGCAAATAATTTTTATATTGAAAAGGAAAACTAAAAATAAAAAGCCAAATTATCGAATCACACAGAACAGAAGGGATACAAGCGTAATTTGTGATGTTGATAAAGGGCTTAGATTCAATGCCGTAGGGAGGGGGCGGTGTTTTAATAATATCCAAAAGAAAAAGAAAATCTCTTTTATATTTTTGTCCATCTCTCATTTGCTTACTCTAAACCCTTTTCTCTTTCCATCTTTCATTCTCCGATTTTCATTCTATTTATTTCTTTTCGAAGAATTTAGATCTTCGAAAAGCTTATTCATATTCCACATTCCAATCAATCAGGACCGTCCTTCATCTTCCGAAGATTCTCCTGCTTTGCAATACACTTTGTTCTGATCGTTGATCGGCTTTTGATTCTTTGATCTTTTTATAGTTAATATAGTTGCCTGTTTTGGAAACCTTTCCAGGTGTAAAATTTTATCTATCGAATTTCACTTTAATTTATGCTTTAATTCTATCATGACTAGTTTTTGAATCGTAGGGTCATCCATCCTTTTTAAATATAGAAGATTTCTTTATTGTTTTAGTTTTTAAATTCAGAGCTCTAACTAAGAAAACTAAAATGAACTGTAGATTTCATTTGAATGCTTTTTCATCAGTACACTTCAACTTATGAATATAAGACATCTGACATTTAGTTTTTTTTGTTTTTAAATTGTGGGTGTAGGTAGTGATCGGAGAAAGATGGTTTCGTTGCAAGGACCGGTGATTTGCCCTGCCGTTCACAGCAAACAGGTTGGGGTTGACACGCTGATGGTGAACAGGCCTTCTCCTTGGGCGAGGTTGCTTAGAAGTGATATATGGGGACGTACAAGAGTGATTGATGGAAGGAAGTCTCATAAACTGAAAATACGATATTGCAAGACCATGGTGCACTGTAGTTTCAGTTCATCTTCAGATGGGAGTGGAAGCATGGCTGAGAGTTTCAACGAGAAGGATGAAGATTATGTTAATTCCACTGTGGTTGAAGCTGGTATGTGGGTTCTCATTAAGCCAGTGATTGTTGGTTGGTTGGTTGGTTGCTGCTGCCTTTTAATTTCGAAATTAACTTGTGCCTTTTATAGAATTGATGCTATGTCGTGGTAATGATTGACTGATATATTTCATAACTGTTTCATGTAGATCATGTCAAGAGCGGACCTGATGGATTTATGATTAAAATGAGGGATGGTAGGCATTTAAGATGTATTCAAAACAATCCGCAAGCTGGAAATCTGCCAGATTATGCACCGCATCCTGCGATTGTTCTGAAGATGGAAGATGAGACTGGTCTTCTTCTCCCAATCATTGTTTGTATGTTATCTTACATGATCTTAGTCTTTTTTGGATCCATTTATTACCTTCCCAGTCATAATTGATGTGGATTGTGGTTTTGAATGCAGTGGAGATGCCAAGTGTGTTGCTCATGGCAGCAATGAGCAATGTCCAAATTGTATGATATCATTTTCACTTCCGCGTTGAGTTTTATTTGGATTTCTCACTCGGTTTTGTTTTGAATTTGAATGCTAACATATGTTTTGGCTATTATCTCCAGCCTAGACCTACAATGTATCAAGTTGTTAAGGACATGATTGAAAAGATGGGCTACTCGGTATGATTTCTTTTCCTGTCCGAATTCCCTTATTTCAACCAATTTTATTTTTATTATGATAAATGCCTCATTCTTCTGCAGGTAAAGCTTGTCAGAGTTACAAAAAGGGTGCATGAGGCCTATTTTGCTCAGTTGTACCTAACAAAGGTATGTATGTACTTAAGCGTGGAACATATGATTGCTCTCTTACTTACTGAAACTTTTAACTCTGGGGTAGTCTTCACTGACTCATTTTTGGTGTTGTCACAGGTGGGTGATGAAACAGAGTCTGTTAGTTTTGACCTTCGGCCTTCTGATGCTATCAACATTGCTGTGAGATGCAAGGTAAACTTTATATGTTAGTCTCTTGTATGATTTTTGGACTGGATCGAATGTTTATGCCAGTTTCATGATTAACAATACTTGGAAGTGTATGCTAGGACTTGTTAGATTTTTCCCTCTACAGTAGTGTATAACCTTGGAAAATTGGTTTTTGTATTCTTATCGATCTGATTGCGGGAATGCTGTATCCACTGTACAGATTATAGAAGCATTCATATGCTTTCTCATTGACCTCAGGTTGCTTTTCCCCTTCCTTTCTTTTGGTTTTCTTGTCCACCTAAACTAGATATTGTTATGTGAAATATGGTTTACATAAAGTATTATGTGCCCTTTTTTTTTATTTACTTTCTGGACTGATTACACTCTCCATAAGAATTTGAAAGCCTTTTGGAACGATGACCTTTAAACCATACCTTACCTGCTATGCAGGTTCCTATACAAGTGAATAAGTACTTGGCATATAATGATGGAATGCGAGTGATTGAATCAGGGAAGCTGTCCGTACAGTCCACAGCTTCATATGTTTTACCACATGCGGAACTGGACCAGTTAGTCTTGGAATCCCTTTGGAGATTGCATTTGCTTTCTTTACTGATAGAATTAGATTAATTAAAAATTGCATGAGATTCTTGTTTCTGAATGCGGCTTACCTTAATTAATTTTCCAGGCCAAGTGGTCAGCCTTGTCTCGATTCAGAGGAGTTCAAAATTGTCGGCGACTTAAATGAGGCTATTTCTCAGGAACGCTACAAGGATGCTGGTAGTCTCCCTCTGTCTTTCTCAGACATTGCATTGCTGTTTAACACAGGCTTAAGCCATTTGTCTTTTGTCCAATAGAATATCTATCTAATTATGATTAAAAAGAAGACTGGAGTGTAATTATGTTAGGTCAAGCTGAGCTTTTGTAGCATCGCTTGGACCTTCCTCCCCATTTGTCAGCTTTTTTTTTTTTTTACTGTTAATTATCATTAATATGTTTATTATGATTCTGATGCTCTCTGACAGCTGATTTGAGAGACAAACTTGATAAGTTCCGGGCAGGAAGGAACTTGAGGAAATTCACGTGATAGGTGATGTTTATACTATGTGAATCTTTAAGGGGCTTTAGTTAATTGTGTGGTAGTGTCTCCTGTATCATCTCTGCCTCTCTGTTTTTTTTTTTTTTTTTAACAAAACTTGTAATAATTTGTTGCAGTTGTTTATGCTGGAGTTTTCAAGTGTAAATAGCAGTTATTGTTGAAGCTGACATCTATCGATCCGGCGGCAAGCAATTGTTTCTCATCCTTTTTTATTAATTCATATCAATTTATATGGAATAGGAAAGTCCCGTGAATATATATGTATATAAATAATTTTTGTACAGATATAGTTAGAATATTGGTAACAATTATTATTATTATTATTATAATATGTTAAAGCACGTTGGTTTATGATGACGCTTAACAAAATATGTTTCTTGTTTCACCTGCTACCATTAAATCCAATTTTAGATTAGAGATATAATATTGCCGAGTTTTTTAATATTAATGAACTAACAAGAAATATATATAATGTTTTCGATTTTTTTACTGTCTTGAATATTTGAATATATTTTCTTTATAATTTAATGTAATTTTTATAATATATTAGTAGTTTTAAATTGATAATTAAATTAACTTTACTGATTTTTTTTATCTTTCAATATTCAAGTTGTATACAAATTAAGAATACTATATATATATATGCGATCAATTAAAAGTAATTTTATAAAATACACAATATAAATAATATATTTTACTGTTAAAACTTTAGAAAATATTAAAAATTAAAATATATTAATAAAAATACAATCTGGGTAGAGGTGCTCACGAGCCAGGTTGGATTGAGTTTAGATAAAATTTTAGGCCTATTTATTAGGTTTGAGCTTAGTCTATAAAATGAACTTAGAATTTTACTCAAGTCTAGTCTGGATAAAAATATTAAAATTTAGTCCCGGTCGTATTATTTTTTTATATTATTATTTTTAAATATAATAAATAATAAAATAATAAAATAAATATTTTTTAACAAATTGAAAATAAATAAAAAAATATGTATACTTAAATAATACAAAGATAAGTATAATTTAACAAACAAATATATATAAAATAATAACAAAATTAATAATAAAATAAGAGTTATGCAATAACAATATAATAGTGAGCAAAAAATAAAGGTAAAATGCAAAAAAAAAAGTAAAAAAATAATTTTTTTTTTTTTTACATATTCAGGTTAGGTTAAGCTTAGACAAAAAAAGTTTTACTTAAAACTCAGCCCGTCTTTTAAATGAATTTTATTTTTTATCTCAACCTATTTTTTTGTTTATATTTTTACAACTCTCCTATTTTTTAGACGAATCTTCTGGCCTAGCAAGTCTAGTTAGAGTGCCTAAAATCAATTTTTTCATTTAGATTCTTTAAAATTTTTTAAATTTTAAATTAATAAAAATAAATTTTATTTTAATCTTTCTAAAAAATAAATTTTAATTTAATTTTTAAAAATTATAAAAAATAATCTATTGAGAATAGTAAAAGTTTACTATAATAAAATTTACTAATTAAATTTGACTCCACTAAAAATATTTTTTTAGCTTCTCCCTGACAAAAAGCAACTAAAAGTTTTATACGACATTGATATGATTGTTTTAACTGTAAAAATATCCTGCCCCGCACTTAAAACATAAGAGAAAATAAAACATTTAAAGGCACCGACAGAAACTCGTTATCCGTGAGCAAATTCCCGCGAACAATATCTACTCACTGCAGCAGTTAACACTACCAGTTTACTTTTCAAACGGAGAGAAAGTCGGACCCCCACCCCCCATCTGGGCCCCTTTCCTGTTTGACGTTTGCTCCTCCGATAATTAATATATAAATAATATTTTTACCTTTTAGTTTTTTGCGATGTATTTATGTATTAGTTTCTCTCTCTTTTGTTTGTTTTGTCCGTCTAAACCTGAGCAGCCACGTCATTCCCGAAGATCGATTTCTTCGAACTGCCGTTTCCTTTTTAGATCCCACTGGTAAAATCTTCAGTTCCTTCGCTACTCCCATTGATTTCGGTTCCCTTTCTAAATAATCGTATCCACGTTCTGGATCGTGTGTTGCACTTTTCCACGAGACTGATCCTTCAAACATGTCCGGCCCGCTCGATCGTTTCGCAAGGCCTTGTGAGTGGAACTTTTTCTGCTGCCAAGTCTATGCTTCATGCTTTTTAGTTTTTTTTTCTTTGATCGTTACTTGCTGCATCGTTTGAACTAATAATATTTCTGATTATCGATGAACTTGTTGTAGGTTTTGAAGGTATTGTTTGTAATGATGAAAGGAAAGACAGGAAATCGGATTTCGAAGTCTCTGAAGATGACAGGAGGACTAGAATCGGGAATTTAAAGAAGAAAGCGATAAAGGCATCGAGTAAGTTTAAACGTTCTCTTAAGAAGAAGAGTAGTAGGAGGAAAAGTGGTCTCTCTGTTTCGATTAAGGACTTTCGTGATATCGAGGAGTTGCAGACTGTTGATGCTTTCCGTCAGGCATTAATAGCCGAGCAGTTGCTTCCTGCTAGGCATGACGATTATCATATGCTACTGAGGTACGTTTGAAATCCACTATGCTTTTTATGTAGGATTGCTTCAATGATTTTTACCGATGCAAAATTGGTTTATTTGTACTCTGCTTGGTGGTTTTCTTGCAGATTCTTGAAAGCAAGGAAGTTCGACATCGAAAAAGCAAAGCACATGTGGGATAATATGATCCAATGGAGGAAAGACTTTGGTACTGATACTATTTTGGAGGTGATCCCATCTTATTGCAAGAATGCTCTTACTTACTTACTGCATTAGATATTTGCTTCTATCCTTAGTTTTAAGGACATGTATAACTTTTTTTTCCAAGTTGTTTATTCACTTGTTGCCTGTTTTTATGTAGAGAACTACTGACCTTTTTAAAAAAAAAAATGTTATTATGATTTAACCAGGATTTTGAGTTCAGTGAGTTGGATGAAGTGTTGAAGTACTACCCTCAAGGTTATCATGGGGTGGATAAGGAAGGAAGACCGGTTTACATTGAATTGCTAGGAAAAGTTGAACCTGACAAGCTCATGCGAGTCACAACTTTGGAACGATATGTAAGATACCATGTGCAGGAATTTGAGAAGTGTTTTGCTATTAAGTTTCCGGCTTGCTCCATTGCTGCGAAGAGACACATAGATTCAAGTACAACTATTTTGGATGTTCAAGGCATGGTATGTTTTATGTTGCTTCTTATATTTTAGGGTCCTCCCTGCCATCATCTTATGATGGCCTAACAAGAGTCTATCACAGTATTTGCATGTTGATCACTTCCAGTCATTTTTATTCTCAGGGATATAAAAACTTTACCAAGACTGCACAAGATCTTGTGAGGCGGCTGCAGAAGATTGATGGTGATAACTACCCTGAGGTAGCATGTTCGTCCTATTGCTAATCTGCTCAGATATTTTGTGAATATAGCTTGTGTTTTCAGCATTGATAGAAATTTGTCAGGAATGTTTATTATGATTGCCCCTCTACAGACTCTTTACCGTATGTTCATCATTAACGCTGGTCCGGGTTTTAAAATGGGCCTGAAAGCTGTCAAATCTTTTCTTGATTCTAAAACAGCTAATAAGATCAATGTAAGTTCAAAATCTTTGTATAATTTGGTTTTTTACTAGAGTTGAAGTATGGACTCTCGGTTACTGGAAGTTACCTCATTTTTTAAATTTCTCTCAGGTTCTGGGTAGCAACTACCAGAATAAGTTGCTTGAAATTATTGAAGCAAGGTAATAAAATGTTTTTGGTTGCTGATATGTGGGTTAATTCACATTTAGTTGTGCTGGAAAGTAAAGGGTTTTGATATATTGAACTTGGTTAGTGAGTTGCCGCAATTTCTTGGAGGTAGCTGCATTTGTTCTGACCAGGGAGGTTGTATGAGATCAGACAAAGGTCCCTGGAAAGACCCCAACATATTGAAGGTGTAATATGCACTATGTGAATAAATTTGGGTTATTTTCCAATCTCCTTCATTTTCATTATTATCCCATACATGTTTTAAGCAATATGAATGCTATCTTGATGTAGATGATTGCCAGTGGGGAAGCACTATTTCCCAGACAGATTGTGACAGTTTCAAACAGTGAGGGAAGGGTAATTGCCTATGATAAGCCATGTTATCCTTTGGTACGGTTCACTATTTGTCTTTTGCAGTCATATTATACCTTCTCAGCTTTGTATTTTACTTTGTTAGAATTTAATCAAATATTCTCTAATTTTATTTCTGCATTAAATGTTCATCCTGAATCAGATAAAGAGTAGTGACACATCTGCTGCTGAGTCAGGATCTGAAGTGGAAGAACTTGCTTCCCCTAAGAAAACTAGAAGCTATTTACATCCAATATTGGCTCCCGTTAGTGAAGAGGTAGATACTTGCAAATTGCTATGACAGATTTAAGTGGCATAAAAGGATTTCATTCGTTACATGCTAGATTCACAGTTTAAAACACCACCTAATACCGGAATCAAGAGTGAGTATATAGGTGGATGCTTTGCTCACTGTATAAAAAAACATGGTAACACCCTAAGAAGTGGAACTGCACTTTCAGTGTCAGACTATAAATTCTTCAATCTTGAAGTTGTAACAACATACCATGATATTTGTATAGGCTAGAATGGCTGGCAAGGTGATCTGTGGTGGTGGTTCGTCTGAGTACAGTGAGTATGTTCCCATGATTGACAAGGTTGTAGATTTGGAATGTGAGAAACCAGTTTCACGTCAGACTCTATATACTTCTGAAGGTTGGCAAAATGAGCTACGTTAAAAGGTGTTTTATTTATTCATCTTTTCTTTTTTCTTTTTTAATTCAATGAAGCCTACCATCTTTAATTGCAGGGACTCCTTTGCTGCTGGAAAGGCAAATTCCAAAAGGAATCTATGGTCGTATCATTGCTATAGTTGTTGCCTTCTTGACTTTTTTAACATTTATCCGAACAATGGCATTGAATCTAATGAAAAAGAAGAGTTCAACTGATTTAACATGTAGCATTCCTGAGCAGCATATTGAACCAACGTACAAGGAGGAAACTCGTCCACCTTCTCCTCCTCCAAGGTTTACTGAGGCAGACGTCCTGTCATCTGTTGTAAGAAGGCTGGGTGATCTAGAAGAGAAGATTGAGATGCTGCAATCAAAACGATTTGAGATGCCTCATGAGAAAGAGGAGTTGTTGAATGCTGCTATGTATCGTGTGGAAATGCTAGAAGCAGAACTAATTGCTACAAAGAAGGTAACCATTCTATGCTTCCAGCTCCGAGTATAGATTATCTCTGCCATGCCGCGTTCTTAGGTTGTTACTTGTGAGTAGCCTTAAGAAGCATTTCAAGCCTGTCTTGATCTTTGTCCCAAACTGTTCTTCTCCTTTATTAAATGACCGGAGCCTGATGTAAGAGAAGGCTACAGTGGTACTGCACCGTTTGTTATTTGATATAAGGATTCCGTAATGATGCTTGTTTTCTTGTTTCTTGACGACTGTTGTTTACACGAGCAGGCTCTCCATGAAGCTATAATTCGGCAGGACGAACTCCTTGAACGCATACAAAGTGAAGTAGTAGTCAAACCTGGGGTAAGTCAAAAGATAATTAAATTCAACCGTGAACTGATGCAATATGATTAAATTTTCATTAGTTAGATAAATGATTTGTACGTTTGCATGCATGATGCAGAGAAGGAAGCTGTTTTGCTGGTGCAAATGAGAATGAGATGTATGTACCGAAAAGAATCGATCAAATGTTCAATAATAATTTGTGGTGTGTGTATTCATGCATATTGAAGATGGATAGAAAGCTTTGTTGGGGTGATATATCAGATTATCAGAGTCGAAGGGAAATGCAGTGTAAATAAAAATACCAAACGGAAGCGTGTAACAGTGTCATTCGGACCGGCTGGTTTTGCAGTGGTGAATGGATATTTTTTTGTTGGGTTAGTGCACATTTTAATGTAGTATAAAATGTTGTTTTGTTTTGTAATACAAATATTTGTGTTATTGTTTGTGTTATATCTTTTTGTTCATTGTGTTTATGCTATATATACATATCAGGTTTAAAGAATTATTTATTAACATATTAATAATTTATGCTACATAAATAATGCATTTATTTTATTTATGTTAAAATATATTATATTAAAAATGTTAATCACTGTTAGTAAAATTGATTAAGGTGTTAAAAAATGTAATAAATAATTACCTTTTTTGTGTAAATAATATTATATTTGTGTAATAGTTTTCCTTTTTTCTAAAGAGAGCCAAAAAGAATGTAAATCGTTGGTGAATAAATTATCAATAAATGAAAAAAGGGTCAATAATATTTGCTGGACTCCACCCCTGACCGTCGGTGTTTCAAACAGAAGCAGAGCAACTGTTTTGGTCGGACTCTTTTGGTGGTTTGTTTCGATGTTCAAAGATTTTGGGTATTGGATCTCGCTTTCTTCTCAATGTTGACGCGTCTGCAGAGTAACAAACTTTTCTCCAAGGTTTGTATAGTTAAATGGGGTTTCCTTTCTACACTTTCGCTTGCTTCGTATTATCTGACTTATTGTTCTCGCGATCTGCGTTTTTATTTTTAGGTTCTTCTGAGTCGTTACAAAAATGGGTTTCCCGATCTTATCTCTGGGTCTCAATTTTTAAGAGGTTTTAACGAGATTACAAAGCATTGGTTTTCTGTAATGTCGGGTGATAATCTAAGAAGCCAATCTAACAGTGCTTCCCCGAGGAATTACCGAGTCGTAGTGGCTGCAACTCGTGAAATGGGAATAGGGAAAGATGGCAAGTTGCCATGGAGATTGCCTTCTGATCTCAAATTCTTCAAGGAACTTACAGTGACAACATCAGATCCTGAGAAGAAGAATGCTGTAGTAATGGGTAGAAAAACCTGGGAGAGTATTCCACTTGAGTTTAGACCTTTACCCGGTCGCCTGAATGTTGTCCTTACTCGTTCCCAGAGTTCTGATATTACAACTGGAGAAAATGTTGTAATATGTGGGAGCATTCCATCAGCTTTGGAACTATTAGCCGAGGTTCCTTATTGTTTTTCAATAGAGAAGGTGTTTGTCATTGGCGGTGGCCAGATATTCAGGTAGATTTTTTAGTAAAAGTTGTTGAATTTCATTGCATATTTGTTGGGGAAAGATAATGTTTTGATGTTTTACAATGCAGGGAAACACTCAATGCTCCAGGTTGCGAAGCCATTCACATTACTGAAATTGGGACAAGCATTGAATGCGATACCTTCATTCCTTCAATTGACTCGTCTTGTTTCCAGCTGCGGTACTCTTCGAAGCCATTGGAAGAAAATAATGTCCGGTTTTCATTTTCAACTTATGTTCGTGTTAGATCTAGGACAACTGATAATTATGAGGTAAAAGACTTGAGTTTCTTGCCCAGGATGATTGTTGAGAGACGAGGTGAATGAGTCAATTAGTAAATAATACTGAGACTTGTTCATGAAACTATCTCAAGTGGCAAGCAAGACCCTTGACTGGTTAGATGCAGAATTCATTTGCCTAGGTAGTCTTAAACCTTGGTTCTCTATGACTCTACTGCTCTTTGCCTTACATTTTATTGTTGTTGCTGATGTTTAAATGTAAATATGAGTATCATCCCCAGTCCATGTTGTGATTTTGTACAATGTAAGTCTATCTTTGCAGATCTTTTCATCTTCTTATATAACTAAGGTATTTACTTATGTTGTTGCTATACCATAGGTTGGTTCTTCTTTATCGATTTCATTCTTTTTTTTGTACAAAGATTATCCTGTCCATAGGGAATGCAGATTTTGGTGATCAATGAGCAAAAGAAAAGACTGTGCATCTTTGATCCATTGGGTTTTTAGGATGATTGTAAAGAGAAATAGAAAGATTCACTGCCCTGTTTTTAGCATTCAATTGTATTTCTCTCTGAAGCAATGTCAATGGTTGTCTTGTTGCATATACAATTACATTTTACATAAATATTGTACAAATGTTTGAGCAGCAAAACGGCTTTAAGATAATGGCACCTCACTCAAAAGAGAATTGCAGGAACTGTTGTGCTTTACTTGCATCAAACACATTCAACTATATGAATCTAGTTTATGTTAGTATATTGCCTGGTTGAGAAGTGAAGGGACGGTTTTGGGGTTGTGCAGATTTTTTTTTTTCTTCTTGCGGTTTGAGCAATCACAATTTAGGCCTTCAAAAGCAATTTTGCCTTTGAATGGAAAACCCATCTTCTTTTTTTTGGGGGGGGGTTTAGGGAAGTGCTCTGCCACCTTTCAAGGCCGAAGAGGTAATCCATTATCTCAATAAAAGCCCATAACGATGAAAAAGCTAAAAGCAAGGCAGCCCAATGATCTGTTATTGAAGCCTGGTAATGATAAAACTCTCAACTTGGGAAAGGGTAATGAAAGCAATCATTCTCATGCGAAATAAATAATGAAAATAGTCGGGAACGGTACATTAATAATAATAACCACTTAAAATGTTGCAAAGTCTTTTTCCTACTAAAAGGAAATGGATCAAACATATTGATATCATCCAACTAAAATAGACAGTTTTCATAGATTAATATTTATTAAATACATCTCAATTTGTATGAAAATTGACCACTTTATTGTCGGCTATGAGGATACATTTTGTGATTATACAAATAATTCAACTGTCATGTCTGTTCTAATCCTAATCAAAAAGTCAATGTTTGTTGTGATATTACTACTATGACTTTATTGTTTTTTAAAATTTATACAAGTTAAAAATATTTGTGAGCTCATACAAGATGCATCAAGTTTGAAATAAAATTAATTACAGCAAACCTCATTAATTATTGTACCATTTTAATTGAGCTTCAAAATATTACTATATTAAACAAGTGCATCTGTTAGTTTATTTATTAATTTAGATGTAAAATGCTTTCACGATCAAATTGCAAATAATGAGTTCCTATTTCATGGAGACTTGAATTTAATTTGCTAAAAATTTAAACTATGTTAATAAAATTTGAAAGAGTTTTTTTTTTTTTTTTTAACAATTAATTCTAAACTATTATATAGTAAATATACACGTGTTGATACGTGCGGAAAAAGTTGAATAATTTGATATTAATATTTTTTATGTGAAGCTAGAGTTAAAAAAGAAGTAATAAACACAGCCATTTCTAACCATTAATGGGATTATTCCAACTAATGGGATGAATCTCTATGTTTGGGAAATGTGTATTTTGCAGAAAATAAAATGATTGATAAAAGAAATATATAACCTTTTAGACATACTCAAAGTTGGCCATGAAACATCATTAGGTTTAGGATATACAAGGGACCGAAAAAGGCTAAATATGCTTATCCAGAGCTACTTGAAAGAAATGAAGTTCCTCTGGCACTTATCATTTTGAAACTAGAATTTTAGATTTGCAACAAAAGCTTACATTGGGAATATGGGGGGATCTTAATTTTACAGAATGGAACAATAATGGTAAAGATCATCATGCACAACGTACCAAACTTCACATCTCTGGCATGTCTTTGGAGAGTATATCACTACATCTTTCCGGCAATCCTTCTTCTCATCCTTCTTCTCATCCTTCTTCTTCTCCTCCTTCTTCTCCTCTTTTGCGGCCCCTATACTTACGATCGATGCGTGTTTACGGAACTTCCTGACTTTCTTAATGATCTTAAACGGATCAGCTTCGCCGGTAACCATTACCGTATTTTTCGATGGATCGAGGGTGATGGACGTTATCCCCACTAGCTCTGAAATTACATGCATTACCTTCTGCCTGCACTTTGGACACAGCAGCTCCACTGACAGGATTGTTTTCTGCAACAGCCAAAACAAAGAGTCAGATTCTATGGTACTTTGTCCCTGCTCAGAACAATAATATCCTATGACAAATAGAAGTACTGTAGGATGTCAGTGCAGGCTGCAGGGAGAGAATGGCAGAGCAGGAATTGATGAGTTCAAAATTAAATGCTTCCACAGAACAAACATCAAATTACATATATAAAAAGCGCAAATATAGGAAGCTAAATAGGTATCAAGGGAATGGAATGAAACCTTCGACATGGTATTTTTGAATAAAGCAGACACAATAAACAAAGTTGTATAAGACTTAGGAATGTGAAGAAGCTTTTTTTTTTTTTTTTTACAATGGATCCAAGCAGTCTTATATATAAAATTATTACTACATCTCTCTCAACTTTCATTTCATTACATGTAAATTTTTTGTCTTCTAAATATGTTTGTTTTTTTACTTAAGGCTTTAGATATAAGAAGTTTGGTTGGGAAGTAAATGGACTGACAGTATTAGTTGGTGAGAAGTAAATGCCAGTCAGAAGATGTTTGATTGGTTACCAATGGTACCTTGCTCAATAAATGTGGAATTTTTACACACATGAAGGGAAAAAACAGAAACCTTAATACTTGGGAGTTTTCACAATGATGCTGAACAAGTTTTGAATGGTTTCCCTGGCTCACAAATGTATATTCTTTCAATTGCTAAAACTAAATCATACAGCCAGTATGACATTGACAATTTCATGCTATGAAAAGTTCCCAGTCGACTGAGCAAATAATCATTTGTACAGAGTACAGACAGTGGGATGGTTTATCCGAGAGATGTCAGAATAACCAGATGGAACAACATTTTCTTGTAATTGCAGAACACTGTCAGACCTATGACTCACCTTGAGTTTTTCACTGCAAATTTAGCCGTGTTTCTACGGTTACCCACGCGTCTCTATCTCCCCCATTGTGGACATGTGATGTGAGAGAAGCTTGTCTGCCTACGACCCAGACGTCCTCCCTTCAATGCTCCCATCCCCTCGAGTTATACAAAATATTACTCAATTACATAGAACTTCCATAATGTTCTGTGTAATTACACAAATTATAACATTTCTAATGTTTTGTATAGTTACACACATTTCTTAATTATATAAATTATTATAAATCTTGTAATTCTTTTAATACATATTGCATTACATTTTCCAATTATACAAACCATTACAATATTTTTAATGGTTTGTGTAACATTGAAGCTGATGGAAAGCTCAAATTAAGGTCTTTTGAGAATTTTAGTTGTTTCTCTATGAGCCTTATCATATTAAATTGGGAAAAATTACACAAACTGGTCAGGTTTAGAAACAAATCAGAGAACAAAATTCATTAGTTGGCCTTTCAAACAAAAATTCTGCTCTCGTCAACTTTAATGCAATGAGTACTCTTTCTCATCACCATAAATTACAATCAAGTTAGCCACACACACAAAAAAAAAAAAAAAGGCAGTAACTTCAATATCCAGCTGTATGATTTATAATTTGGCATGTAGAGTCAAGATGTAAGCGCAGTGAGTAGTTGGCACATCACTTTCCCTGTTAGCCCAAACCCTTACCTTATGTTCCGTCATTTTGATATATTTTTTCACCAAGGAATGTTAAAAAGCTCTCCCTCTAAAACCTGATGAGACATGCCAATATAAACACTGAAAGATATAAAATGCATTACCTCGTTCTGAGCAAAGGAAAAAGGTGTGAAGTTCGATGGCAAGAACAGATGATTATTGACAACATGGAATTTTACTTCAAGGGGCTGAGAAATATCATAGCTTTACAAAACATGAGAGCATTCATTTATTTATTCGACTTAGTATAGGAATAGCAGTAACATTTTTGGCAGATTATCAACTAACTATACTCTGGAAAGAGGATGCACATGGTTATCTGATTTTATGGCGGTCCATGTTGCATGGATTGTACAACAATTTGGAAAAGGATTAAATCCTTTCCCACCAAGTGGTACCTTAGACATGGGTAAGTTTGATTATAAATCCGTAAATACACAACTGCTGTGAAAGTAGAGGACTTACCAGAAGGAAAACAAAAAGGATATCAACTCAAATAAATCTTTAAGCAAAAGATACATACAAAAGATTATTTTCTCCAAGGGAAATCCAAAAGCCCCAAAAAGTGGTGAAAGGAAGAACTTGAGCCTAATGACGAGTTAATCATCTTGGCTCCTTGCAACCTTTACTTTTACAACAACAGTTCAGGGAACATATAATAAGAACTACTTGCACTTACCAGTACAACCTTCAGTAAACAAACCGTCTTCTAATGCGTATCTTTGATCTCGTACACTTCCATTGGAGTTTATAGTAACAGCTTTATCTGTTTCATGCTCAGTTTTCACCATCTGAGAATAGCAGCTAACAATTTTCTTATCTAACTCGTAATAAGCCTCCATTTTCTTCAGGGGTTTCAGATCCAGATCAATGAAATACACCTAGAAATTTGCAATTTAGATAAGATATTCATGTAAAATGAGAACGAAGTAAGAAAAGCTGCCATAGATGACTTTGATTTCAGCCCAAAAGAATTTGTTGTTAAACAAAGAGGTATATAATGATTTTTATAGGTTTATTTATAAGGACTGAGCAAATTATCATGGCCCTAATGGAAATTATATATGCAAAAGAATCACAAAAATTTGACTTCAAAATCAACCCATGCATCAAAAACATTTTTTGATGGATCAATTTCATATGCTATGACGATACTAATACAATACTATAGCAATAATGATGTAGAGTATGAGTCAAATGAAAATGGCATTGGAATCTACCTTGTACTCAAAAGCTTGGTTAGTTGATCCTAGATATACAGTATTGTGAGAAGGGAGTCTACCATCTTCCTTTGGTCTAAAACTAATCATCAGACTACAGTCCTTCGCAGTTGCAGCTATCAAATAGTCCTTTACAATCTTCAAGCTTTGATCCAATGGAATGGAGTGCAAAGAGGTATAGCGGCATGATAATTTATCTTTACACAATTCTCTACAAACCATACAAGGTTGAGAAATTATGTTGTAATAAGCGTGAATCGCCCCCTCAATGTCATAAGTATCAAGCTTCTGAACTTCAAGAAGTTGTTCTAAAGCACCAGAAGTATAAATTGTCTCAGCAACAAGCTGTAGAAAACTAGTTGTGCGCTGGCCATTATCTGCCTGAATGACACTCTTAAGTATATCTTCAAAGGCCTCACCAACCTGAACAGTAGTGCTGTTCGTGCCACCACCCAAACCCCCAAATACAATAGAACCATTCAGAAATACACGGAAATTGTTCTGAGGAGTGGCATACAGAGCTTCAATAGCTTTTTGTATCCCTTCTCTGGATCCAGAGAATAAATCCAGCGGATTATATTCGCTATATTCTGATATCTGAAATATTTTTGAAATGTCACAGATATTTCAACAAAATGGCTATATTGGCCAATATATGGGTCAGAAAGTGCTACAAAGAGACACCCTTCTCTTGCATGTTGACACAGCAACAACTTAGCACCCAGAAAAAACCCCTACTAATATGAAGATATATAAAGTTACCTCTTGATTATGCAACTTCAGTGCTTGGTGCATTCTAAACCGAACTACATTTCTCTTAACAGCATTTTCTTCAGTTATGAATCTTGAAATTGGGAGAAATCCACATTTGGGCTACTTCATCGAAACAATTGAAGTTAAAACTTGGTGAAGCAAATGAAAATGAAGAACATGCCAAAAAGACAGTTGATTACACAAAGAAATTGAGGAAAAAGGGCATACGAAGAAATCTACCTTTATCTCAACAGTTATACATGGTTCACCTTTAAGATTACCTGAAATAAAAGAAAGTACAACCATATAAAAAACAAACGGAACCTTTGCTATATTTAAACTAATTTTAATCTAGGTTCATCTTTACTTAGATTTAACTAATACTCTGGCATATGAGCTAAGTTCTAGGAAAACAGAAATGATGAAGACTGCAAGCATGTCTTTTAGTCTTCCCAAATTGTTGAATATTTCCCACACCAATTTCTCAGTGAGAGCTACTTCCCAGTCCTTTACCTACTTCCAGTCTGCATAAAGTAACATAAGATCTATAAATTTCCAAACAGATTACACACTGAGAGCCACTTCCTAATCCTTCCCTTACTTCCAAACCTATAGCAGGAAAATATTTTGTCATCTGCATTCTAGTAAAAGTCCTCTAGTAGTACTTTGCCCTCACAATGATAAGATGGAAGGAAGCTATAAAACTATTCAATTAAGCTCAGCTGGATAGGATTACATAGTCATGCCTTCCTCAGTCTATAAGAGTGACAAAGAATATATCATCCCTTCACATTGATAAGTACAAAAGGAGACCAGCAGAAGGTCAAATTACCATCGGGAAAGATCGAATGATCAGATAAGATTAGCACAGAATCACGATTTACATCAACCTGGGACGAGTGAACTCGCCAAGCAGGCCGGTGACAAGTCACATTCTTCTCAACGGACTTAAGGAATTCCTTAGTAACAAGAACACGAATCTGCCAAAGTCAAAAGACCAAAATCCAAAAGCGATTACAAAGATCATCGAACCAAATTAACTATATCAGAATTATAATAACTAGAACATAAATAAATACCCCAACATCGACATGTTGTGGGCCTAACAATGGGCTCATAACATGTTTGACGTAAAGCTGTTCTAGAATCTCTCTGTTTGACGACGCCGTTAGCTCCTTATTTTCTCGCCAAAGAAGCCGTTCATGCGTTGTTAAAGCTCTGCCTTCTTTCACGCCACTTTTGCCGTTCCGTTGCGACTTTTGTATTCGCAGCACTTTCCCAATCTTATAATAATTATTTTATCAACAAAAATCCAAAAAAAAAAAAAAAGAAGAAGAAGCAAGCATGAATATTCACAAAATCAATTTTATACTCCACCCCCTTCAAATTCGAAATTTCAATGGATTAAATTTAAAGCTCCGAGAAAAAAAGAATCAGCTGAAGTACTTACTAATGCGGGAGACGATCCAGTGTAAGCGAGAATAAGATTAGCAGCTCCTTCTCCTCTATAGATCCAATCAACTGCATCCTTTTCCTCTAAAATCACTTTCTCCATTTATCTACGGCGGCTGCTATCATTCACCAAAACAGAAGCTAAAGCCAATAGGGAAAAAAATTCAAAGAAAAAAAAGAATTGAAAAGCTCTGAATACCAGATCGGGATATCGAAGAACAATGTAGATTGTAAATTAAGTTAAAATCTCTAAATAATTGAGAAAATCGCAGCCGAAACTATCGGAAATGTGAAAATGGATTGAGAAGTGAAAAAAGAAGGCGTTGGAGAAATCTTCTTCGTCTTTGATTTTTTTATAAAAGGAAAAAAAGAAAAGAAGGGGAGAGAGATAAACCCACAGGTGGCTTTTTAGTTTTACTTGTAATGGAAAAGAGCTAGACTTTCTCTCAGATTTTCGTTGACTAACAGACAAAATTAAATTTGTAGGTGTAGGTGTATAGAGGTAAAGCATTGGGAAACGCAACATTGTTACGTATGCGTAAATGAGCGAGCGGGGTATACGTGTCATTTTGTAAAAATGAAATGGTAATTTACTTCCTTGGAACTGTTCAGATCATGGTAGTAAAACAACAAACTTTACGTTTAGTTATGGCGTAAATTCCGGTTAGTATCCATGCGTAACAATTCATTTCATCTCTATCGCCTGAAATATAGTATACCAATATGTAGCAAAATATTTCATTTTATATTGCAATTTTAATTTTTTTAATATTTGTTTTGAATTTCTTTAATTATAAATTATTATATCCATGCTTTATGAATTTTTTTTTTGAATTTATTTAATGATATTGCATTTGTAAAGCTTATTAAAAATTATTTTTTATTTTAAAATATACATATGGTGATATTTGAATTTATGTCAATAATGTTTTTAAAATCTTTTATTTACCACCTCAACTAAAATTTCATTTTTGATAAGTATTTTTTATTTGAGATTTATTTAACCTCGTTATTTGATATTTGTAAATGCATTAAATATTCATATGTCTAATGTTTTTAAAAAAATAGTAATAAACCCAAAACGGTACAACGAAAAAGATCGATACAAGTACGTACCAGTAAAAAAACTATATATCTGTCGGCACGGTACTAACTACCTTGGTTCAAATATTAAGGAATCACATTAAAGTGTCACGAGTTATAGATCAAAGCCCATGATGAATGCGCAAAAAGCGTCCCATGAAGGTCAATTGATAAAATGTGACTTATTTCTTGAAATTTTTATGAAATTGGGATTATGAGAACTTGATTTAATTAGTTCATGTATCAATTTGTAAAACTGTTAAAGTTTTAGAAAATTGTCATTGATAATTAGGCTTGAATAATTGGTAGAGAGAGTAAATACCTAAAGGATGTATAGATAATTAACTGGTGAAGTCACATGTGATATGGAATGAACCACCAACCATCGCACGTGACTTTACAGATTAATTATCTACACATCCTTCACGTACATACTCCCTCCATCAACTAATATGTTCTCACTCTATGAACCTTTGGGATTTTTTTTTTTGGAGTCAAAATAAAACCTAGATCTCAAGATAATAACTATGATTGTTGGGGCTATATCAACTATCCAACAAACGATAGTTTAGAAAAAAGTCGATTCCCTGAAATAATTAAATTAAAATTTGTGGTTGGGTACGTAAGAATAATTATATTGGTGATAGGGTGAGAGTAGTAAGATTCGAAATTCCAAGTGCAAAGCAGAACCTAAAAATTGATTCCAAATAGTTGGATATTAAGAGGAGAGTAGCCCAAAAAGATGAATGGTTCCCTCGGCTAAGCTAAGCAGCTAAAAGGTGTATTCTTTTTTGAAAAAAAAAAGAAGAAAAAAGTGGAGCAAAGGGACTATATTATTTAAACTGGAAGAGGAAGAATATTCCAAGGTACTGGTGTCCTCCCAAAATAGATAATTATCTAACTTTGGGTCAAAAAATAGAGGAATTTTGATTTGAGAAGAAAGTTGGAATTATTTTATGCATAAACACTTTGGATGAATTAAGACACTGGGTTTTGAGATTTAGATTTATGTTTTGAAGGAAGAAAGTGAAATATATTTGTTTAGGTTTGTTATATGTGTATGTGGTGCTTCATCAACAGACTTCTTTTTCGATTCAAAATGATAAGAAAAAATACGAAATTTTCACTAAAGAAGTTTTATTACAAATTTTGGTGTGTATTCCGAGCGTGCTATAAAATTTCCCCCTTCATTTTTCTAATATATCATACCTTCCATATTGCAATAACAATAATAATAATAATAATAATAATAATAAATTACATATATGTTTTTACACTTTCTTTTTTCTAATTTTGAAATTACGTATACATTGTAAAGACAAAACAACATACAACTTATATTAGAATAATTCTAAAAATTAAGATTTTTAGGCATCGATTAAATTTCATCATACCACCTATTTTTAAAGAGATGAAATTATTATTATATACTCATTCATATTTAACCTATTCTCTAACTTTAATTGTAACACCCTTCAAACTTCAATGTCATAAATTTTCCCTGGTAGTAAAATACATTTAATCGATAAAATTTAGAGGAGGTTGTTGGATATTGAAAAAAGTCGTTAGAAATAATATATTTTCATGTATTAAACCGAGATATAAATTAAATTGTAAAGAAGTAAAATTACAAAGGTTAAAAATGTAATTATATCAAAAAGTAGTCATAGGTTGAATATAAAAAATTATAAAAAAAAAAAGGTAAAATGGACAATTTTCAAGAGTAAAATAAAATAAAAATGAAAAGCTAGTTTACTTTTGGTTGATTTTGGATCAATAGAATAAGTGGGAAAAAGAGATTTAATTTGGATGAGTAGATATTTTAATTTGTATTAAATTAATTTTTTTTTTAAAATGTAGAATTTTCTACACTTCTTCTTTAACCCGTTACAAGAAAGAAATAAAAAAAAAACTGCTCTTTTCCTTCTTCTTTCATCCAATCAACCAAAAATCTACCCAAAACCTTTATTTTTTAATGAAATTGTAAGAGAAATTTAGCAGAATTCAAGAATCCATGGTTGGAAGTTAGAGAAAGTTGAGTTAGTGAGAGGAAGTGAGGAGACGAGAAAGAGGAGGAAATTGGGGAAAAAAATGATGCACAGAAGTGATAAAAAATTGAAAAAAAAAAGAACTTATTGAAGCCAAAGTAAAAAAAGTAGTCGTTTGAACTCTTTTTTACTTTAGTTAAAAAATTTATGAAAAAAGTTAGGAATAGTGAAAGTGCAAAAGGATAAAATTAAAGTTGTTTGAAGACGATATTCTAATGTCTCAACGGTTTAGTAATGACTTATTTAGGAAAAGCTTGTTAGAACATAGTTTTTGATGAAACAAACCAAACTTTGTACTGTGAGTTAAAAATATTTTAGTAAAAGGCAACCTTATTCCAACTTTGAAAATTTGTAGAAATTGAATTATAACAATATCTTTATATTTCTGAAAATATTATTGAGTTTAAACGATAATTGTATATAAATTTTATATTAAGAGAAATATTTTTAAGTGATGAAACATCACAACTAATGAAGTAACTTTTAAATTTTGCTACATTAAAATGATAAAAGGAATTAAATTCTCGGATGAAATATTATTAACTCTACTTTCTAAAACATTTAACTAATCTTGTTTTTCACATTTTGCTTCGAGATATAAATATTTTAGTAACTAGTACTCAACTTGATAACCATATTTTGAAACTCAATTTGTTTAAATTAATTACATGATTGTAAAATGTTATTTTCAAACGCTAATTTGATTCGAGATTATGGAAAATTGTCTATAATTAATTATGATGTTTGTAAATAAAGTTTAAATCGGTTGGATATATGTAATATGCCATTAGGAATTTTGTTTGTGCTCATCTAAATTTAAAAATATGTATCTTGCACTTGTAATATCCAAGATTTTTACAAGTCAAGAGTGCTCTCCTTGAACTTCCTGAAAAAACAGGGAGTACTGTGGTTGGGAAGAAGATGAGCTGTGACTTCGAATCGAAGGACGAAAGAAACGAAATTGCTCTCCTTGAGGAGGAGTTAATCCAACTAACGGTGAAAAATTCATTAGTAACCCCATCAGAAAATCCGACACTGATCCGCTCTGTTTGGACGAAGAAAACGTATAATCCAGATAGCTTGCAAGCACAGTTACGAAGCATATGGAAAACAAAAAAGAAGTTCGAGATTCTTATTGCAAGGCAAAATCTGTTTACAAACTCTTTTGAAGATGAAGAGGACTTGGAACAGATCTTGGAAGGGCGTCCATGGCTATTTCGAAAACAGTTAATCATCTTTGATAGACTAACGAAACCTCTGGAGAGAAACAAGATTCAACTGACTTTCTCCCCATTTTGGATGAAGGTTGGCCCGTGTCTACCAAAATGTGACAAAAAGGATTTGATGCGTGCAATTGGATCTACTTTTAGGGGAGTTATTAGATCTGAGATAAAAGGGGAATTCTGTCGAATCAAAGTCAACCTAGATGTTCAAAAACAATTAAGAAGGGGTGTTTTTGTATCTCCGAATGAGAAAGAGAAAATCTGGATATCCTTTAAATATGAAAATCTCTCAACTTTCTGTTTTGGTTGCGGAAGAATGGGCCATGAGATTAAGGAATGCTTGGAAACAAAACTGAAAGATTGTATAAAGGTAGACGATGAGCATCCTTTCTCGATAGCACTCAAGGCTGAATCTTCTATGGTAGGGAAAGAATGTCTAATTTTTGGATCAATACAGAAAAAATCACTGAAGCAATGTTTTTACACGGGAGAGGAAACTGTAACAGCCAAATTTTTCAGTGGTGTCGGAAACAGTGATTCGAGATCACTAAATCCGACGAGTAAGTTTAGAAATTTTAACAAATAATAATTATAGGCCAAGCGCGAACTTAAAAGAATTATTTTTAATTAGTGAATTTTGCGATTTTAAAAGAATTAATCAGGTAAATTGAGTGGAAAATGAGGTATCGAGACCTCGGATTCATAAATCGAGCCATAAATATTTTTATAAAATTTATGGAATGTTATTAAGTTAGTATTAAAGTTTCGTTAGAAAATTTTAATGTTTGGTTAGTCAATTAATTAAAATGGACTAAATTAAAAATAGCGAGAAATTTATTAAATTGTGATTAAATAGTTTAAGTGATTAAAAATGAGGGATTTAAAAGGAAATTAGACCCAAATTGTATGGGCCGGAGGGTTGGGCAAGAAAATCAGCAAAAAAGACAAGGGGAAACAAGGGCAAAATGGGAAATTTTACAAATTAAACATATAAAACAAGACAAAATTGAAAAATCTAGAGATATCATCATTTTTCTTCAGCAAAAACGCCATGGGAGGTCTGAAAGCTGCTTATTTTTCATACTTTGACATATGTGAGTTCAATTCTAGCCCTTTTCTTTGAGATTTTTATGTTTTTGTGACTTTTACAAATAGGTCCAAGTGTTTAATTCATTAGTTTTTGATTTTATGGACAAAATTAAAAGCTATCACTGATAAGTGTTGGCTGTTTATGACGAAATAAAATAAATTTTAAGCTTTAATTTTGTTGTTTGATGATTTTATCAACTAAATTCAATAGAAATTGATTTTAGGACCTAATTGTGAAAAAGTTGTGAATTAAGGTTTAGTGTTAAAATTCTGATTTTCAAAGGTTGTGTAATAGTTTATAATGGTGGAATAAAATGTTAATTAAGAAAAATTAGCTTAATAGATGGGCTAATTGAGTAAGGACTAAATTGTATGACCTGTGAAATTTAGAGGAAAAATGGTAATAAACATCTTGAACTAAAACAACTTTGGACAGCAGCAATAAGTTAACTTTGAAAAATCACCATAAATAGTAAAAATTGAATTAGAGAATGAATAATATATGAAATTAAAGCTTATTGAGTCTAGTTTTTCATAGAAGAAGCGGTGTAAGCAATTAAATTGTAAATTATGAGATATAATGAATTTTGTGAGACAAGGTCAGAATGAATTCGGGTTTTCCTGTTTTGACTTTGGAAAATCACCAAAAATTAGAAAAAATTAATTAGAGACTCAAATTTATATTTTTAGAATCCTTAATGAGTCTATTTTCAATAGAAATCAATGAGAACATTATCCGAGTTTTGTACTGTGATATAATTGTTTTTTAGTGAAGAGAGGTCGAATCAAGCATCAGACAAATGAAACAGGGAAACTTTAATGAATAAACTGTACTAATTGGCTAAACCAAAAATTCTGAAAATTTTATGGTGGAATGATATGTGAGTCTAATTTCATGGAAAATTTACGAATCTTAATTTAAAGCTCTGTAGCTCGAATTATAAATAATTGAGTGACTATGACTCGTGTGAACATCTTGATGTGAGCATTAATAAGTAAATTGTGAAATCGTACTTACAAGAATGTTATATACGTTGTAGATAACCAATTTTGCCCGGGCCTAATTAATTCATTTAAACCCGAATAAATAAGAGTCCAAAAATGAATAAGTCCAAAGAATCCATTCACAAACACCTAACCCAATACCCCAAAACCCTTTACATAAACTTAAAACCTAATACCCCTAAATCTAGCCCAACCCCGAAAAAGCCCAAAAAAAAGAAAAAAAGGAAAAAAAAGAAAGGTATTCCAGCAGCCAAGCACCAGAAGCATCTGGAGCGTACTAGAACATTGCCAGGAAGTTGGAATTCACGAGTGAATTCCTCTTACGGTTCCGTTCGAGCGTGCTTCTCCCCGTTCCTCCGTACGACCATCGCTCCATACCTGCAAAAGAATGTACGAGAAGGAGTACTAACAGAATACAATAGATGACAGCCAAAATGTATTTTTATTTTTATTTATTTTTCCTTTGCAAATCCGGCTATAAAAAGCCGAGAAATTGTACCTGGATTTTTTATGAATAGACTACGCAAACTAGATAAAAAATAGAGTATTTTACAAGTTTTTTTTTAAAGGTGATTTTCTGCTTAATATTTGCTTTTAAACTTCAGCTGAATGTTTTCATTCTTATTTTTCATTATTTGAGCTAGGAAACTAATAGGAAAGAAAGAATAAGGAATCTCACCTTTGAATCGGTCATTGATCTCACTTTGCTTCATCAGACTTGAAGTATAAGAAGAGATCTTGAGGCCGAAGATCGTCATTAGAGGGCCACGCCTGTTGGCTGTGATTTGAAGAAGGATTGGCGTTGTGTGGGGAAGGAAATCAGGCGGCGCCCTTCATCAATTTTGATGTTGAAAGTGGCGATCGAACGTGAGCAAACCCTTAGAGTTTTCTTTTCCCCCTTTTCGTTTGGCTCTGCTGAAATAAGCTTTAGAAGCTGTTTTTTTTACTTTTAAACAGCACCGTGAAACGACAACGTTCAAGGCATGGAATCTCAGCCTTGAAACGACGCCATTTAAGCTTGCCTGCCCCGAGTCAATTCCTTTCTCCCTGGGATCTACGCCTTTTCGTGGAGAGGGATAATTTCGCCATGGATCCTTCTTCTTTCACACTTTTATTCAGTTAAATTATGTGCTTATTTCTTATTTGGGCTGGTATTTTGAATGTATTTGCAATTGGACCCATGTTTAATCAAGATGTTTTGAAGATCTAGAATATTTCCAGCATTGTTCCTTATATGTTTACACGCATTATAGCAAGATCCATATTGATTTTGTAATTTTGTTTCAGTTTGTTCTTTTTATTTTTTATTCTTTTTCCCAATTTGTTTCACATGCATAGTTCTTTTTAAGTTCTTGATGGATTAATTATTTTGTTTTTCTTCCTTTGACGATTATGTTTTTGGTTTTAAAATCAACACTGTATTTTTATCCTGTCATTTTTACATTGTGCATAATGTTTTATGGGGATGTTTTGGTGCATTATCATATATATATTATTAATCCTATCTTATTTTATACATATAATTTCTTTTAAATTTACTCCCATAACTTATTATATATTTTTATCATTTAAATGGAAAAATTCCACATAGTTTACGTATTATTTGAATTTTGGATAAACATACGTTTAGTAATTATATTTAATTTACATGCATTATTAAAGCTATGTTTTTATACATATAAATTTGTAATTAATTGCGTTTTTATTTATTATGTATATAATTTATTATAAAACTAGGTTAATATTATAATTCATATCTTAATTAAATGATTTTTTTATATATATATAATTCTGTCTACTATTTTCCCACATGTATATGACATATTTTAATTTATTTTTACTATGGTATATGTTATTATTTTCATATAACTTTATGTAAATATTTTTCTATGTATATATATCTTCTTTTAAAATTATTTATGTGTATAATATTTTTAAGAACTCTTTTAAAACCTATAATTTATTGTATTCCATATTATCCTTATGTTTTTTCATATATATACATTTTGTTACTTATATAACTTATATTGACTTCACTTTTTATACATTATTAATTTTATTTTTTATCAATAATTATACCCAATGTTATTTGAATATAAAAGTTTCATAAATTGACTTTGTATATCATTTTATATCATGTACTGTTATACCTTTATATTTAATATTTTATTTAAATTATCCTGTGAATTATCATTTTTTTTAAATAAATTTGTGTTTTAAATATTTTATACAAGATTTGATTTGAACTCTGAAATTTATAATAATTATTTCAATAAATATATATCCCAAGTTTTATGTAAATGTGTCAACTTATATATGTTATGTAATTCTTCATTTTGTTTCATACATATTTTTGTACATCATTTTATTTTGTGTTGTAATTATGTATAATATTTTATATTAATTATTCATTATCCATGCTTAAAGATTTTTTGTTACAATGATTGTTAGATAAGGTTATTTGTATTTTGAGTATATTGTTTCATATGTTTTTTTTACAATGTATTAAATATTTCATCAATTTTAAAATGAGTAAACATGTTTTTAAGTGGATTTCTAAGTTTTTGTTATTCAAAATTTTGAAATAAGGCAATATCTAGTGTTTGAAGAATTTGGGAAAGTCGTGCTCAATCGTACTGGGTATGATTTTCCCGGAGAACCAAATATTTAGATAACCCATTTTATAATTTTTAAATTTTCAAAAGTCGAAAATTGATCGCATCTTAAAGGTATAAGGGATCATATCCAATTGTACTGGGTATGAAACCGCATATCTTTGGAACGAGAGATTTTTTATCACCAATTTAAGCTATTCAAAATTTTTTTATATACTTCAGAAAATCTTTTCTTTTAAATTTTTCAAAGACAGCTTCAAATCAATTTGGTACCAGTTTTTGGGCGTAATGAGGGTGCTAACCGTTCCTCATACGTAATCGACTCCCGAACCCGTTTTTTTTACCTAAACCAAATTTATTTTTTCATTGAATAAAGCATTTTAATAGGTGGTCCAATCACACCTAAATTAAAAGATTGGTGGCGACTCCACACTCGGTTTTAAATGTCGATCCCCATTGCTTTTCAAAATAAAAAGGGTTTCGACATACGTTAAGGATGTGGAATGGAGAAGAGGAGGAGGAAAATAAATGATATATGTTTATAAGAAAACAGTATGAGAAGGATATATATCATGACATGTATATATACGACTAGTTTCAATATGATGCTTGTTGGGTTTGAAGTTGGATTGAAATGTCTAAGGCAAGTATTTTATTTTGCGCGTCTGAAATGTGGTATTTATAAAGATATGATCTAGCTTTAAATATGAATGCTTGATGATTAAGTTGAAAATATTTGGCAAGATGGTAATCATGGTATAAAAGTATAAGTGGTACCATAATAGACAAGGTAAAATGAGTATGAGAGACACATGTATGATGACATACAAATTCTATGTTTGTAGTTTAATTTAGAATGTTTAATCATTAAATGAATACTATGTTATATGCTTTTGATTTTGTATAAGTGTGTAAGAGATTAAGGTTGACCAAGGCTTGAAAAATAGCTTAGATATTGACCACACAGGTAGAGACACGGCCGTGTGTCTCAGTCGTATATGGAACACGACTTTAGGACACGGGCGTGCAATGTGACCATGTGCCCCTAAAATTGATGATGATGTCATAAACAGAAAGCTCCACGGACAAGGGACACGGGCGTGTCCCAAGCCACACGGGCGTGTGGAATCCACACAGCCTAATCACACGGGCGTGTGGGTACTGTTCACAAGTAAAATTTTTTTAATAATAATAATAATAATAAAATTAAGCGAAAAATTTTATGAGAAATCAGTTGAGTTCCGACTTGATTTTAATGTTCATGTTGGGCTTCGAGGGCTCAAATAAAGGTCGTTATATATTTATATGATCTCAAAAAGTGAATAGTAATGTTTTGATTAATCTGTAAATGTTCTGTATGTACTGGTAACACTCTGTAACCCTGTTTCGACACGGATACGGGTTAGGGGTGTTACAGAAACGGGGAAAAAAGAAGATGCTCTTTTGCTGGAAAAGTCGATTCCACATCGTCGACCGGAGAGGGAAGTTAGTCTGATGAAGAACTCCGAGAAGTGGGAAACAGAGAAAGTACAGGAAAATTCCAGAGAAAGAGATACTAATTTTTTGCCCCAAGTTTCAGCTAAAAAAGAAGAAGAAGAGTCCAACAAGAAATGATGCCCTACAGCAGATACTTTAAATGCAAAATCTAATGAAGTGAGACCTACAAAAGAGGTGGAGCAGGCCATCATAAATTGGTATTGTGCTACGAAAAATGTTAAAAACAAATCTGAAGATAAAGGGCTTATTAATCCAGAAGAAATATTTCAATTGGGCCACAAAAAAAGAAGCTGGCACCAACTAAACCATAAGGGAAATAGCGACTCAAATATTACTGAGCTTATAACAGGTAAACGGAAACTAAATTAAGAGGAAGCGTCCGATTTTGGATCCTTTGCTGAAGACATAACAAAAAAAGCAAGAACTGATGAGGGAAATCCGGGTGGCAATACAATAATAGAAATGATGAGGTCTATTACGGAGGATGAAGATGTTTTTTCATAAATTATATCAGCGGCTGGCAAATGGCCAATTGATCGGAATCAATGAAAATTCTATGCTGGAACGTCCGAGGTTTGGGGAATCCTCGGGCTATCCAAAGGCTTCAACACACGTTGAAGATATATAAACCCCAAATGGTCTTCTTAATAGAGACAAATTTAGATAGTATCCGAATGGAACGTGTTCGAAAACGGTGTGGTTTTCTTAATGGGATAGATATTTCAGCTAATGGTTCACGAGGTGGGTTAAGTCTTGCATGGAATGGAAACAAGTTAGTTCATGTCTACAGCTATTCAAAAAATCACATTGATGTGGAAATTAGAGAAGAAGATAATCCATATACATGGCGATTCACTGGATTTTATGGCAATCCCAATCATTCAAACAAGCAGGAGTCATGGAATCTACTTCACCGACTAAGGAACAATTGCTCAATACTATGGTATGTCTGTGGAGACTTCAATGAGATCATGTATGCACACGAAAAAATATGAGGGGCAATAAGAGACGAAAGGCAGATGGAGGAATTTCGAAAAACCCTAGAATAATGTGATCTAGTTGATATGGGATATAGTGGACAAAATTTTGCTTGGGAAAGAGGTAATTTTACGGATACAAATATAAGAGAAAGGCTTGATAGGGGAGTAGCAAATCCAGAATGGCTGAATTTATTTTCTGAGTATTCGGTACAACATCTACCATACTCTTTCTCTGATCATTGCCCAATTTTAATCCAAACAAGGTCAAACGTAAAACAATCTGGGGGTAATCTATTTAAATTCGAATCATGGTGGATTACTGAGCCTTCATGTGAAGAAGTTGTTAAGAATTTATGCAATAAGGAAACTGGCAGTGTATTGGATAAACTTGAGCATACCCAAATTGGTTTACAGAGATGGGGAAAAAACATTAAGGGAAACCAAGTGAAGAGATCAAAACTTCTTCGGGAAAGATTGGCTGAACTTGATGGAATAGCGAGGGATGATGATACTCTAGCAGAGATGATTGACGTGAAGTTAGAGTTAAACTGGGAAATGGAAAAAGAGGAGATGTACTGGGAACAAAAAGCAAGAACGAATTGGTTGCGCCAAGGGATAAAAATACAGTTTTCTTCCATAGTCAGGCATCACAAAGACGCAAAATGAACAAAATACGAAGGTTGAAAGACAATAGAGGAACCTTCAAAATAAAGGATGAAGATATGAAAAATATTATACGAGATTATTTTATGAAACTACTTGAAACAGGCGGAGTTGGCGACACCAATTATCTCCTTTCAGGTTTTAAGAGAAGTATTAATTAGAATATGAAATAGGTGTTAAACGTGAATTACAAAGAGGAGGAAATAAAGGAAGCAATAAACAGTATTGGGCTGACAAAAGCCCCTGGACCCTATGGATTTTCAGCCATCTTCTTTTAAAAATTCTAGCATATCGTGGGGCAAGAAGTAAGTGATTTTTATTTAGAAATTCTAAATAAAGGAAAATCTTTTGATTCTTTAAACCATACAAACATCGTTTTAATTCCAAAGAATTTTCATCCGAAAAATCCATTAGAATTTAGGCCAATTAGTCTTTACTAAGTTTTTTATAAGATAATTTCAAAATCTATAGCAAACAGACTCTAAAAAGTACTGGATTACTGTATTGATCCGTCACAAAGCGCTTTTGTACCGAGAAGGCTTATTGCTAATAATGTTCTTCTAGCCTACGAAATTCTTCACTCTATGCGAAACAAAAGAATAGGGAAAAAGGTCTAATGGCTCTAAAGATTGACATGAGTAAGGCATATGATCGGGTGGAATGGGTGTTTTTGAAGTTAATAATAGATAGAATGGGTTTGATGAATCTTGGATACAACTCATTATGAAATGTATTACTACGGTCACATACTCTATTGTTTTAAATGAGACACTAGGAAAGAGTTTCAAGCCAACGAGAGGTCTACGCCAATGCGATCCACTAAGTCCCTTCTTGTCCCTAATATGCAGCGAAGGGTTGTCTACTTTATTACGACTTGCTAGTGAAAAAAGAGTTTTGAGAGGGGTAAAGGTGAGCAGAAGAAGTCCTCAGATCACTCATATCTTTTTTGCAGATGATTGTGTCCTATTTGGGGAAGCAATGGATAAAGGTACAGAAACTTTTGATAATGTTATAAAAGAATACAAAAGTTGTTCGGGGCAATGCGTAAATTATGAGAAGTCAACTATTTTCTTCAATTCCAACACCCCTGATACAATCCGATTAGCTATCTCAAACAAGCTGGGGGTCAAATGGTCAAATAATTGTGAGAAATACTTAGATTGCCAAATATGGTGGGAAGGAAGAAAAGGTTAGCATTTCAGCATCTAAAAGATCGTGTAAAAATAAAAATTGATTGCTGGAGTATAAGATTATTGTCACAAGGGGGAAAAGAAGTTTTTATTAAAATTATGTTGTAAGCTATCCCAACATACACAATGGGATGTTTTCTTTTACCGAAAATAGTTTGTGAGGATATAGAACAAATAATAGCCAAATTCTGGTGGCAAAAGAATCATGAAAAGCGTGGGATACATTGGTGCTCATGGAATAGTCTATGCGAATTAAAGGAGTTTGGGGGTATTGGTTATCGTAATTTTACAAAATTTAATGTGGCACTCCTCGCAAAGTAAGGATGGTGACTAATTGAAAATCCTAAGTCGCTTCTCGCACAAACACTAAAGTCCAAATATTACCCAAACTCTGATTTCTTAAATTCAGAGCTAGGGAACTTACCTTCATATACTTGGAAAAGTATATGGGCCGCGAAGGATCTTCTGAAAATAGGATTATGCTGGAGGATGGGTAATGGGCGCAACATTCGAATTGATATATGGATCCCGAATGTCGATAATCTGCATTTTCAACAAACAGTCAGAAGATAAAACATAACTATGGTATCAAACCTAATTGATAGTAATGATAAATCTTGGAAAACAAAGTTGGTAAAGAGTACCTTTTTTGAAGAAGATGCACAAAAAATCATCCATATTCCGCTTCTAACAACCCACATGTCGACCTCCTGGCTTGGAGGGGCAAACCAACAGGCGAGTATACAGTGAGGAGTGGATACAAACTACTATTACATGGTAATTTTATCAACAGTTACAATCTAACTGACAATAGGACATGCTACAAAAAGCTATGGTCGAGCGATATCCCTTCAAAAATAAAGATTACAGCTTGGAGAGCCACTTTAAACTACCTACCTACACTAGCAAACCTACGACTTAAAAGATTAACAAACAAAGTAGCATGTCCAATATGCAAGGAAGGAGTGGAGAACAGAAAACACATATTTCGTGAATGTGCTCTTACAAGGGAAACATGGGATAAATTAAATTTTGCATGGCCTGAAATTATATCTCATATAGATTTTACGGATTGGTTCACCTGGATGGTGCTGAATAGCAAAGCTGAGGACTGTCGAAACTTTATATGTGTCATCTGGGCAATCCGGTCTGCTAAGAATAAATGGATTTATTCACATTAATTCATAATTCAATACAATTCAACAAATATTTTTCAATTATTCACATTAATTCATAATTCAATACAATTCAATTCACTTTTCAATATCAAATATTCAAATATCACAATCTCATATATCCATATCAATTTCCTCATATTTCCAATCAATATATTTTTCAATATAACATTCATTCAATATTCAAATTTTTACATAAATCATATATATTATATAATTCAATCAAAATAATTTCAATCAATATAAATTCAATAAATTCATTGCATTCTAAATCAATCCATTTCAATTGTAAAACATCATAATTCAATCACTAACAATTGCCATATGTATATAAATATAACAAATAATGACTAAGTTCGGATTATAGAAATACAAACCGTATTTTCTCAGCTAACTCCCGTTGTCTTTGCCATTTTTCCTTGCTTAGCCGAGATTTCTCGAGACAACATTAGCTATGGGAATTAAAATAATTCATATTCGTTAATTCACTTCTAATTTATATCTAATTAAATAATAATGACTATAGCAATAAATAAATTAATTAATCTAAGAAAATCCTAGATTCTTCCATCTTTTGCCGCCTAAATTCATACATTAGGTGTAATTGCCTATTTGGTCCTTTTTATTTTCTTTTAATCTACAATTCAACTTTCATCCTTTATTCAATTTAGTCATTTTTCCTAATTACTCTTAATTAAGCTAAATTTACTTAATTAAAGCCTAGTTAATTACTCAATTAACTTCGTAATTATTTTTCATAAATATTTTCTAATCCATTTTTTAGAAACAGAGACCCGAAAATATATTTTTCCTATAACTTTAAAGTTTGGGTTGTTACATTTAGGATCTGGATAGTATTAATCAAATACAGGTTACCTCAAGTCCAAGCAATACTACATTGAGACCTCTGGATCAAGGCTTCTACAAAATAAATTTTGATGCAGCTATCGATCTTAAAAAACACAAGTCATGTTCACGAATCATTGTCAAGGAGAGTAATGGGGATGTGGTAGCTACGAAATCCATAATCCATGAGAACGTACCTTCAAGTTTTGCAGCTGAAGCCATTGTATGTTTACAAGCGATTATTTTAGGAAGGGATCTGAGACTACAATTTGTAGATATTGAGGGAGATTCCTTGATAGTGATTAAGAAAGCCAAGAGCACAAACAGGGACAAATCAGTAATAGAGCCTTACATCCGAGACATTCAAGAACAAAGTAAGATTTTCCTTAATAGCAACTTTCAATATGTAAAAAGATCAGCAAATGAAACGGCACACAGGTTGGCAGCGAACGGGCTAAGAATGAGGGGAGTGGCTAACCTCAATCATAGAATAACCGGCCCAGAAATCACAGAAACAGAGATTGATAGAGGATGGTGATAAAGGCTATCAATGCCATCAAAGAGGAATATATGTGCAGCATCAGACTGACGAGTTTCCAAGAAGCAAGATCTACAAAAGAAAATGATAGCAAGATCTGAAAGATTTTTGTAACTAGCTATCAAATGAAACTGTTGGTATAGGGAGATGAAAATGCAACAATTTAGTGGAGACCAACTGTGGATTATGACTGGATTAGGTTTTAGGTTTTAGTTTCCCATTTTTAATTTTTGTCTCTTGTTTTTAATTTCGAGTCATTTCTTTATTTTCAATTATTGGCCATATGTTTAAACAGTTTCAAAGAAACTGAGGTTATTTATTTCCTAGTTAATAAATTCCAGTTAATTCTTCAAAAAAAAATATGTATCTTGCAATTGTTATGCATAACACACTCGTGCTTTTGATATATATATGAGCTATTGTACCAAAGATGCAATTTTATATATACATTCATTATTTATATAATCTCTTATGCATTTGATTTATTATTTCACATATCCAGCTATAGTTCATCAAAGTTTACTAAAGGCTAAATTAAAATGAAAATTGGTAAGTTTTTTTATGAACTATAATATTAATGTGTTATGATTAAATTTTATTTTATGATTAATTTGATTTATTTAAATTATAATCATATATTAAATGGAAAGGTAAGGAATGAGTTCATATGAGTATTTGTTAAGCAATTCAATTACTTAACACGTTGTTGTTTTCTACATGTAAATTGAAGGTTAAGCTCGAGAAGATTAAATCTGGATTTTGATTGTTTTGAATCAAATCATATCACCTTGGGGTTTGAAGATTATGATTACCTTTAATGTTTAAATTATGATTTTTAATATGTCACGTACATGAGAACTAAAGTTAAGTCTAATGTATTTTGAGTAGTTGCTTAGTGACTTAAAGTTGAGTTATGTTTAAGCTTAAATATTTTGTACTTTCGGTATTAACTTGCTACTCGAATGATGATGATTAAGTATATGATATTTTGAATGATGTTAGAGAGCATTTTGATGTTTAAATGTTTGGCTAAGTTTGGGAACTTTTAAAATGTCGTATTTAACCTTAAAAAAATGAGTTATAATGATGAGAGTAAATTGGAAATTTACTTTGATGTTTGAATGTAACATTTCTTACTCGGATCATATATTATATTCGGGTAAGAGGTGTCACACTAAAATAAAATAAAATAATGGTAATATTTACTGATTTTTTTTTTACGAAAAACTAATGACTACCATTTCAACAAAAGCACAAAGTGCATGGGTTATACCTGTCACTAAATTAATGACTCAACCGACGATGACTGCCCCTAATTAATGAACGAAACAGAAACCAAAAACTTAAGAAATCAAGAAAACAAAAACATCCATCAACTTGACAACTTCGAAAAACATAACTAGAAATTAAAGAAAAAAAAACTAAAGCGACCCTCTTGAAAAACACAGCAACCTTCGTTTTTGTACCTAACCTGTGCACGGAAACAAACCGTACGTTGAGTATACACTTAGTAGTATTTCTATAAACCAATACTTAAACTTACATCTATACTTAAAATATAGATTTTAACAAATGAACACAGCATGAGTATTCAATCAATTGTCTTTATTTCATAAAACATATATCATTAGAATCAAACCAGTAAGATTTTTAGTTCAGTTAGTATCACTCAGTCTTCAGTACAGTAGTTTACCCCTATTAACATAACTTGGACATAGACGGATACACGGATCCAACCCACACACCAATATAGCACATAGTGCTTCATCGGTCAAAGCCAAAACATAACAGTAATAGTACGGTACAGAGTACCTCATTGAAATTAATCCGAAACAGTAACAGTAATAGTATGACACACAAGATGCCTTATCGACTCAAGGTCGAATAACCCTGAACACTTCCAATCCTATGGCATGCCAATTATATCCGACTAGCCTGACACTGTTAATAGGGTTTTTCAGTTTCTTTCAATTTTAAGCATTCACATTTCAAAATAGTATAGTAAGATAACGACACTTACCTCATTTTCATTTCCATGCAATTTAAATAATAAATAGAGTAAATAATTATTGAGCTCGGTTTATAGAAATACAAACCGTAATTTTTGAATTACTCTTCGTCAACCTTCTCTTTTCCTTTCTTTGTCGATGTCTCCGATACTACGTTAGCTACAGAAATTAAACAATTTATACTATTAATACATTAACAATCTACAATAACTAATTGAATTTTCTATTCAATTCAAACCTTAATTTTAATTAGATCCAAACTAATTCATTGATTTTCACTTCTCAATTCATACTTCATATCTATTCAATTTTCCTATCATATTCACCTTATCCATCAATGTTCATAGTAAAACCCTAATCTTAAATTTCTTTCAATTTAGTCCCTAAAACATAAAACTTATAGCTTCTTTTACAATTTAATCCTTTAATCAATTCTAACTTGATATTTATTCAATTAAATCCCTAATTCAACAATTTGTTCAACATAACTTATGTCTAAAAAAAACCATCTAACTTTCAAAATTTCCACTTACATAAAGTAATATTTGTCTCTAAGACTCCAAAAACATCAAAATTGCAAGAAAATGGACTAAATTAACTTACCAAATTAAGCTTCAAGCTTCAAAACCCTAATTTTCCCTTTTCCTTTTTTCCTTTCTTTTTCTTTCCTATTTCGTTTTCATTCCCTGTTCTTTTTTTTTCTATTTTGTTTCTTTATTTTCTTTTATTCATTCTCTATTTTATTATATTATATTATTATATTAATTTATTATTATATTATATACTTAAATATTAAGTATTAATATATGTATATTATAAATATATTGGGACTTTATTTTTCCACACATTTGTCACTATTTCCTTTATGGCTTATTTACTAATTTAGTCCATTCACTTTTCTATAATCTATAATTCAACTTTCTCACTATATTCAATTTAGTCCTAATACTAAATTAACCTCAATTAAAGCTAATTCACTTAACTAACTTCTAATTAATCAATCAACTAACTTCATAAATATTTCTAATAAATATTTACGAACCCGTTCTTCGAAAATAGTAAGCCAGAAACACGATTTTCGATATCTATAAATTTCAGGTCATTACAGAATTTCGTCCTCAAATCCTCAAAGTTGGTGACGTTTCTTCTTTTTGTGTTTTGGCATGTACCTAGGATGCAAATTTAATGATAGTGTCCTTTTTGTTTAATGAACACTAGAGTACTAATTTTTGTAAGTGTATATGATGGTAAATACTTGTTGACATTGTATACTATGCTAAAAATGATGTTTGCTTAAATGAGTTGAATATGAATGGTAGATGAAGAATGTGCATTTAGAAAATTCAATATTGTATGTGATAATTGTCGAAGCCATTTTTCTGAGAAAGGGTCGACTTTTATTTTGAAAAACGAAAATGAAGTCGCCACCAATCTTTTTTATGAGGTGTGATCGGATCACCCCATAAATTTGATCGTTTTAATAAAATATTTTAATTTATTAAAACAACGATTTTGGTCTATGAAATTTGAGAAAATGGGCTCGGGATTCGGTTACGTGCGAGGGACGATTAGCACCCTCGTCACGCCCAAAATTGGTACCTAATTGATTAATTAATGTCTTAATGTCAAAAGTTGAAATTTTGAAAAGATTTGAAAATACGATCCCTTTTTATTATTGTTCATTTTAAAAATGCTTGAATTAAATTGAAATGAGCATCGAAGGCCTACTCGTCCCGCGATAACAATATGCGACATCCTGTAAGTTAGGATGCAACATTTGAACCCTCGGGAACATGTTTGCCTTTAATTTTTTATCGAAACTTCATGTATTTTGAAATCTAAAAGGATATTTAGCTATTTAGGCTTAACAAGAAAATCGAAACCCCATAAGTTAGGGTACGATTTCTCGAATTCCCAAAACGCAAAATATTGCCTTATTGTGAAAATTTCCTTTTTGAATAATAACGAGTATTACACTTAACGATGTGCATTTATTTTGTTTGGAGTAAAACAAAACGGTCTGTATTGGATAAATAAATAAACGTGACTTTTGAAGTGGTTTTAACGAAACAAGATGGAATGAAAATATCGAACATGGCATAGTGATTTATGAGTAAAATATTATATTAATGCATGACAACAATATGAAAATACAAATAAATGAATTATAGTACACATAATGGCAATAGTCACACAACATACATCACTTAATATCAACATTAATAATCAAACAAAACAAAACAAAACAATATATAAAACAATTCAAAATAAATAACATTTTAAAATAAATAACTTATAAAACGATTTGAAATAAATAATAAAACAGTTTCAAATAAATAATATATATAAAAGGCTTAAAATAAATAATAATAATAAAATTTCAAATATACAATATAAAAAGTTTTAAAATAAATAAGATATAAAACTGTTTACTAAATAAAATATAAAATAGATAACATATGTAAAAGTTTAAAATAAATAATATATAAAAAAACTTAAAATAGATGACATATAAAATAATTTAGTATAATATACAATAAAACAGTTTAAAGTAAAAAGGTCAATGATTAAATTGAAATCGGAGTAAGATATGGTGGGCAAATTGTAAATAATAAAAACATGTTAATAAGGATTTAAATGAGGCGTGCTAAAACTAACGAGGACCAATTCGGTAAATAATCCAAACTCCCCCAGGTGCGCGTCCTTTCTCTAGGAAATCAGTGAGCTATGGATCAAATTGCAACACGCGAAGAGTTCAGCGGCTAATTTAAAAAAAAAGGAAAAAAGGAAAAGGGACCCAACTGAAGCCCGCCCCAGATGCGGAGGGACCACTAACCCAGAAAGTGGGAACACGCGAATCCCCCCAGAGCTGGCCGGGTCGGACGTCCCCCTAAACGACGCCATTTTGAGACGTGTGAGGGGTAAAACGCTGCCATTTTACTCGGCTATTTAAGCCAATTTTTTTTAAAATTCTTATTTCAGCCCTCATTTTTAGAAAAATTTTCAAAAACTTTCTCCATTTTCTCTGCTAGGGTTTCAAACCCATCTTTTGCTCCATCACCGGTCCGTCATGCTTCTAGCGTGGCTCCACCGTGGACGGTGGTCGGAGCTACCCTTAAATTTGACTTTTTCAACCTTTTTCAAAAACGAATCCGAAGGCAAAGCCTTCCTAGCCTGAAAATCGGAAGAAAAGACTTTGTTGCCCTCTCCCTAGGGCGATTTCGACGCTGGAGAGGGAGCTTCTAACGACAAAAGCGCGGAATAGTCCATGTAAATTCTTCCTTTCTTTTCTTTCTATTTTTTACATGAAAAAAAAACGAGAATAAAAAATAAAGGAAAAAAATCAGATAATAAAAGTGAAAGGTCACCTTTGGAAAATTTTTTACTTTGTTTTTGATTGAAAATTTTTTGTATCCGAAAAAAAAGCCCCCCAAATACATATTGTTGTGGCTCTTTTATAGCCAAAATTACAACTCTTTGTTTCTATCTTTTTATTTTTTTGCTATTTGTTTCTTCTACTTGCTGTCTTTTGCTTTTGCGCTTGCAGGTGATGTCAGAGAAGTGTGGTGGAGGACGTGCGTGAAGGAGCGGCACGAGGTGGCTGGGATAGGCCTAGCATGCGGCGACTGAAGGCTTAGGGTTAAGGGTTGATTTTGCTAAAATGTTTTAGGATAGTTGGGCTAGGGTTAATTTTGGGTTATTGGGTTTTGGTTTGGGTAGTGGGCTAATCTGATTGGGTTGATGTGGGTTTTAATTTTGTAATTTGGACTTTTAACTTTGGGACTTTTTATTTATTTATGTTTATTTTTTTGGTTTTATTTTATAAACTAGGCCAGGCCAAAATTGGCCTATTACAATAATGATACACATTTTAAGTCCAATTTTGGGTTTAATTGAATGCTGACTATATTATGGTAATATGCATATGATTAGATTTAGGTTGGTATTAATTTGGGTGGGAAATAAGGCTTGGAAAATAGCCTATTTTTGTCCACACGGGCAGAGACACGGGCATGTGTCTCAGCCGTGTGTGACACAAGGCCATACGCACGGGCATGTCATTGGTCGTGTGTTTCAAGTCAAAGACTTACATGGGTATGAACATGGGCTGGGACACGGCCATGTGCTTCCACATTAAATGTCTACACGGCTTGAGAGACGGGCGTGTCTCTTGGCCGTGTAAGCCACACTAGGGGTGTGCAAAATTTCGATAAAACCGAAAAAATTCAGTTAACCGACAGAATTCGGTTAATCAGTCGGTTAACTGAATTAATTCGGTCGGGGTCGGTTAATAATTTTTTGAGTTTTCAGTTAACGGTTAATTCGGTTCGAAACCGGTCAGTTAACCGAATATTTTCGATTTAACCAAAAATATTAATAAATAAATATATAATATATAAATAGCTCACTATTTATTCAAACCTAATTCGACATAAACCCAAATACCCAATCTAATATATATTAACCCAAGTACCCAATCCAACCCAATAATAAAAATTACAAATAATTTAATAAATAAAAATAAAAATAAAAAACATATAATTTTATACAAATAATTCGATTAATTCGGTTAATTTGGGTAATTCGGGTAATTCGATTAATTCGGTTAATTTTATACTTATTTTAACCAAAAATAAAAAAAATATAATTTTTGGTTAATTCGGTTAACCGACCGAATTAACCGAAAAAAATTTGGTTCGGTTAACGGTTAAAAATTTTGAAGAGTCAGTTAATTCGGTTAATATTATTTCGGGTCGGTTAACCGATCGGTCAACCGATTGAACACCCCTAAGCCACACGGCCTAGCCAAACGGGCGTGTGTCCCCTGTATCCTTGAAAATTTTTGTTGTTTTTCGATAAATTTCATGTGTAACTGGTTTATCCTCGAACTAATTTTAATGATTATTTTGGACCTCGAAGGCTTATATCAGAGACCATATGAATGTTTGTGAATGGTTTGTGACTGAATGAAATATGTGCATGAGATGTTTGATTGATTGGGTTATAAGCCCGGTAATGCTCTGTAACCTTGTTCCGGCGACGGATTTTAGGGTGTTACAAGATGCCTCTTAAATGACCAAGGCATACTCTCTATTACCCTTTTATATCAATTGCATAGTAAAACTAGAACAAATACCTTTTCCCCCTAATGTTTGTGATTGAAACTCCTCCCAACGAGTGCCATAGATTAGACGAAATCCTCCTCAAAGAAGGGAAATGAACCACACTATCCGTCAAGGCTTTTCCCACCAAACAGAATCAATAATCTTCCTCTACTACTTCCGAATCTCCATGGAACTGAATCAACACCTCCTCCTCATCCGCAAGGCTTAGATTTGCTAATTTTGTCTCCATCACCACCAATCTCCCCAGGCTAAACCAAAACTCAAAAAACCTTAAATCAAAGCAATAAGAAACCTGCTCCACTAGCAGATGAAAGAATTGTTGGTTGATCTAATTAAACCTTTACAATACTTTTGATATTTCAAGTAAGCTAATGTGGCAAATAGTTAATTGATATTTTTATTTTAATTAATTATATTTAAAATAATTTAATTAGAGTAAAAAAAAATAGGTTGTATAATAATATTTTTTTATCTTTAAAAATTGATGATACTTTAAAGAAAAAATGATGTGATTAAATTTTATTAGTGCCTAAAATTTTAATTTTTAAAATCTTCCTAATATAAATTATTCTAGTTATTTAATTTAAATATTACAAATTATTAAAATATATTTTTAACCATCAAATCATCTTCAATTTGAAACAATCTTAAATATTAATCAATAATCCTTTAAGCTGCTAAAATTTTCACTCATCCACAATTATTAAGTATTCTTATTATTTTCCTTATTTTTGACGTTTCAATATAATTTTATATAAAAATTATTTTATACAAATGCATGACATTAGTTATGCCCCTTCATTATTGTGTTTAAGGTTTTAAAATTGCTTTTTCTTTCACCGCACAAACAATATAGATATTATTTTGTATTAGTTTAGTAAATTAAATTAAAAATATTATTAAATTTATCATTAAAAAATATAAATAACAAATCAATTTTAAAAAAACAATTTATATAGAAATTGTTAAATTTATTACAATTTAAACTTAATTATTTGATTATTTTGAATAGTATAAAAATTAAATTGATATTGTGATTATGATATAGGGATCCCCTAGGTGAAAACTAACCTTGTATTGTTTGAAAAAAGAAAAAAAGTATTGAATGGTCTTTGCTTTTATGATATCGAAAGCACTTTTCAACTTGAAAACTAATGCCACATACTTGACTTTAGGAACCAAAAGTAGTTGATTGAGTGCTTTTACGCCCCAAATCTAAATGTTATATCCTTTTAACTATCTATTCTAGTTATGAATATGAAAGTGAATTTATCAAAATATTATTATTTATATTAATTATTTGAATTTTATTTAAAATTAAATTAATTTGTTTTTCATATATCATTATATTAATTTATTTATTTATAATTTTGAGATAATTGATGTATAATTAATTGAAAAAATAGTTTATATTAATTATTTATATTTAAAATGTATATTTTATGTATCATTTAACTTTTAATTATTTTAATTTGCAGCATCATATATAAAATAAGTATTTTTAATTTTTCATTATAATTTTTAACAACATTACTAAACACTTAAAATTACAAATTACACTTTAAAGTAAATCTCTTTTTCCTTTTTTTTTTTTTTTTTACAATTTGCAATTTTCAACAACAACAATGCTTCAATTTATATTATTAACTCTATTTTTTTAGATAACCATAGCTGAAAATGCATTAAACTTGATGTTTAAAATATTTTTATATAATATTTTTAAATTATCAATAAATCCAAAAAGATAAGATATTTTGAATATCCGCCAAGTAGTTAAACATGAGTTATTTTGAATTTAAATAATTTTGTAGTTCAAATTGGACATATTTGATAAAATTAAATGGTTGGATTTAGATGTAATTGAAATTTAGAATTTTTGATAATTTAATTGAGTGTAGAGCAGAGGAACATGCTGCCGTGGGGATCATTTAGTGGCTATTTCGGAAATGAAACAACTAGCGCAACCTCATCCAAATAACTTACATGTTGTTGTAAAGGGGGAGAAATCAAATTTTGGGATTGGAGTAGGGAATAGGTTGGTAGGGGCATGGATTGCATGAAAACCGACCAGGCACGAAATCCACGTTTTGATTGGGGGGAAAAAAAAGTTAAGGAAAAGAAAAATGTGGCCAAATAATATGGAAATAGTGGCATGCACGACAAGCACACTTGTATTTCAACCTTTGTGGGGAAAAATCAATTTCAGTGCATTTATAATGTGGAGGACGCGTTTTCAAAATAGTTATCTTGTTTTTAAACAACTGCTAGTTCAATAAATATGTTTTTAAAGAAAGTAATGGGTCCTTTGATAGAAGCCATTTTTAACCCACACTTCCTATTCCTATTCCTAAACGTAGGCTTTGCTTTTATCATCACTTCACCGATCTCTTATTCCTCGTACTCCTAATATTGCTGGCAAAGGTTTCTCGTGCTGGATCTGCTACCGCTGATTGGGTGTTAATCTTTAGTCAAATTTGTAGAATGTGGCAAAGTTGATTAATGAATTGTGCTCTTTTCCTCCAAAAAAAAAAAAGGTTCAAACTTGCGGCAGTCGCACCACTAAAATTCCCCCTTCACTCAAAGTCTTACCTAATACACGGAAATAGTTTAACAAGTCAAAGATTAATTAAAAAATGGACACTACCTTCAAAACTTAAATAATAAATAATTAATTGTTATCTAATTAATTCGTGAGATCAATTCAATTAAATATTTAATTTATAATACGTATAAAAATAATAGGAGAAACCTTCTCTTTTTTCATCTAAATATTTCTCTTAGAAAAAGTAATAACTAAGATCAGCCCAGCAAAGTCTCTGAGAAGGGGGAAGTTAAAATTGTTGATTAAAGGGGGCCGAAATATTTATATAGAATATACATGTTTTTATTTTCAACAAGTAATCTTAATTACAAAAAATTTAAGAAATAATAAAATAAATTAAATGCTTAATTTGTATTAGATATTATAATTATTTAAGTTTATTTTTATCTAATTAATATTTAGATACTATATTTATACTTAGATATTGTAATTATTAAATTTTATTTTTACCAATTAATATTTATATACTACTTTATATTAGTTGAGTAAATTAAACTAAAAATGCTACTAAATTTATAAATTTTATGAAAGAAATCAAATTAAAGAATCTTTGAAAAACTTTGGAGGCCAAGTAAATAAAATTTTCAAAATTTAAAGGGGTTTAAAAGAAATTTTAGAAAAGTTAGGGTAGGGGGGTGGCTTGAATTCGCCTTTGCTCGCAATCCTTGAAAATGAAGAAATTCATCCTCCTCTCTCTTTTTCATACGTCATTTTGTTCGAAATCCCAACACTCAAAAGTCTTAAACTTTAGACTGGCCCATAGATTAAATAGTTGAATTTCACATCTACAATTGAATTTAATGTAAAAATTAAAGACGTTAAAAAAGTAAAAGAATTCCAGAATTGAAAATCCTTTAATAAATTTTTTTTAAAAAAAAATTGTGGATTAGATTCTTTAGTTTTTAGAGCCAAGAAGAAAAAAAAAGAAAATTTTTATATCAAGAAATTGGGAAGAGTTTGGATGCATACCGACCTTGGACCCGTATTGATGATAGTGGAGGAAGGAGACGAGTTAAAAACTGGTGAGGATGGAAACAAGAAGAGGTGAGGGTCAACGTGGCAAAAATTTATTGAGTGAGACCATATCCTATGAATGTGGTAGGAAGAGCTTACCAAATTTTGTTTATGAATTAGGTAGATAGTTAGTTAGTGTAGGGAACTTTGTATTGAGGATTCTCAAAACTATGTTGAAAAAAGTTTTTATGTATTAAGTAAGATAGTTAGAATAGGAAACTTTTAAATTTACAAGACTCAGGTTTATAAAGTAAATGGGGATTGTACATACTTACTCCTAAATGGCATATATGTTGCATGCACAAATTCATGATGGGTGAGGCATTTTCATTTCATGACTTATTTTAAGCGCAAACATCATTTCATACATCTTTTTACAATAAAATTGTCATTATTTGTAGCTCTCAACATCGTTACTAATGGTATGAAATTCATCGAACAAAAATATATTTGACGTATTTTTAAAGAAAAAAAAATCTTAAAATTGAAATCAAAGATAAATGATCCAAGACCACAATACCAATCGCGTTTAAACGTAGGGTTACCCTAAAACTAAAACACGAAGGTGGTCCTCGCCCCTACGCCCTCTCCATCTCCTGGGGGTCCCCAGCGTGACTGGTTTAAATTCGTCTCACCTCGTTTTCCATGTTTGACTTTTTTTTTTTTTTTTATTTATTTTGTGTTAATCTAAAATATGCCGACGAATTTATACTTGTACTAAAACACTGCACTAACTGAAGCCCCATTTTTTAAAACTAGTAAACTTTTCACCTCTCAAAATTACAAATTTAAGGCATCCAAAAATATTCAATTAACATATACGAAATAAAAATATAATATAATAATTTAAATGGTAAGTGAAAATAAATCTAAATACATATAAAATGTATTGGGAATAAATTATATTAGAATCATATTAAAAAGTATAGTTTTTAAGCACCAATAAAATAGTGCCACCTCATTATATTTTAAAGATAACAAAGTATTATATATTATACACTCATCTATAACTAATATATTCTTCAACTTAATTTAACCTTAAGTAAATTACTTAAAATAATTATTATTTTTTCTATAAGTTAGTATTTTTCATTTTTGTGCAACCAGTTTTTTAAAAAAAATAATTTTTGTGCAATTTTTTTCATGTTATTGACACATAATTTTGGTAATTATTTCACCTCGAACCTTGAACCTCGAACCATGAGATTCAGGGTTTGGGTGTGTTATCTAAGGTTTAGAGTTTGGAGTTTTAGGTTTAAGGTCCATGGTTTAAATATTTGGAGATTAGGATTAGGTTTAAGGGTTTGAGGTTACAAGTTCGGGTTTATGGTTCTATATTTTGGGTTTAGGGTTCGGGATTATCAAAATCATGTGTCAATGACATAAAAAATTGTCTAAATGTAATTAAATAATTGAAAAAGGACCATAAATAATGTGGTAGGAAGGGTTCATAAAATAATTTCTTTATGGATGTGTGTATAATAATAATTTCATATCTTTAAAATTTGATGATGTGACAAAATTTTATTGGTGCCTAAAAACTTTAGTTTTTAGGTTCATCCTTATGTAAGTTATTTCCAAATACATTTAGTTCAAATTACTTTCTAACTCGTATTATCAATTTTTTATAACATGTTAAAATGTTAATTAGCACCATATTAGTAAAATGCCGAAATGTTATCGAATTGATACGTTAATAATAGAATTTGTGTTATTAACAGTATTAAAATTATATATATATATATATATATATATATATATTGCAATTGGTTTTCTTTAAAATATAAATAAATTACCTTATTACAACCATAACTTTGGAAAAATCAAAGGTTTCCTCGTCCTCACTAATTACCTTTTTACAACCACAAGTTTGGAAACAAATCAAAGGTTTCCTCGTCCTCACTAATTACTCAGTGAGTCTATATATAGGGCATCCCTTTGTGCTCCGCTCTATTCATTCTGCCTTCTCCTTCTGCATGTTATATACAGTATACAATAAAATTAAGACACAGAAATTAGATCATGGAAGTAGTGCAAGTGCTTCACATGAACAAAGGGAATGGCGATACTAGTTATGCAAAGAACTCCACTGTTCAGGTTTTTTTTTCGCCATTAAAACACCATGATTTACATGCTTTCCCCATTAATTCCTTTTTTCCCTTAACTCTATATATGTGTTTTCTTCTTTTGTTTTGTTAGAGGAAAATCATATCTTTCGGGAAAACCATCATTGAAGAAGCATTACTAGAACTCTCAAGCAACTATGATATAGATAGCATGGGAATCGCAGACTTGGGTTGCTCCACGGGACCCAACACCTTGTCGGTTATCTCGGAGATAATGGACATAGTACGAGCGACGTGCGGTCACCTCAGGCGCCCGGTGCCGGAGTTTAGGCTTTTCTTTAACGACCTTTATAGCAACGATTTCAATTACTTATTCATGTTGTTACCGGCATTCTACAAGATGCTGAAAGAAGAGAAGGGTATTGGATTGGCATCCTCCCAGTGCTTCATATCGGGTGTCCCAGGTTCTTTCTATGGCAGATTGTTCCCTAGCAACAGCCTCCACTTCGTCTACTCTTTTTCCAGTCTCCATTGGCTCTCCCAGGTTAGTGCCATGATAATCCTAAAATGATGGTAAAATTTTCACTTAAAACTCTCATGCACGTTGTACAACAATGCTTGTTCTCATCAAACTCAATGTTGGATAGATTAACACTGTTGAGTGATTTATCACATTATACCGAAAATGAAGAAATTAGATTACTGGATAAGTAATAAGATTTATCATCCACGTCTACTTGCAAATTCGATCATTGTTTGCATCATTTTACACAGGATGAAACTAGAAAAAAAATTTTAGAAGACAAAAATTAAATTATAATTTTTATAATAATAAAAATATAATTTTATTATTTTAATAATTTATATTTTTATAATTATTAAAAGATTAAATTAAATTTTTATATTTTAAAAAGAGGCTTTTTAAAAATTTTAAAGTACTTTGGGGGTCCGCAGGGTTTCGCCCCTCATCGTACAGTTTGTTGGACAACTTTTCCTACTGACCACAATTTTCAATATGACCCCTAGAGATGAATATCCCCGAAATATCACTGATTCTTCTTTTTTAAACTTTTTTCACTGGTAAAAGGATCTGTCGTAAGCAGGCTCAACAATGCAAAATTGCTTTTTTAATCCCTTGAATATTTATAAAGTTTTTAGTTAATTTAATGATAAAATTATATTTTGACCTCTTCTAAGATTTAAAATTAAATTATACCTTCTCCAAATATAAAAAATTATAGTTTAATCCATTAAAAACTGTAAAATTTTATATTAATATAATAATGAAATTATATCTTTTTAACTCTTTCAAAAATTTACAATTCAAATTCAACCCTTTAAAAAAAGAAATTTGGGCTTCACCCCTGTTTGCAATCTGGTTAATAACACCCAAAATATGTAATATAGCAAAGCAATGAAATCATGGATTTACATCAGATGGAGTTGCACCAAAAGCTTCTGACAACATTGAAGAAAATCTTAGTATTATTGTTGATTAAGTGAGTACTTATAGGTTTTATATTTTGATGTAAGGGTTAATTAAACATAGTTCTAGTGAATAGATAAAAGTTTGGTGGGGGTGCTTGGATGTGGCTAAGGAAATAATAAATGCTGAATTTAATATCTTCAGGTTCCGGTGGGGCTGGAGAGCTATGCCGTGAAGCATTTAAATAAAGGAAAAGTGTATATCTCAAAGAGCAGCCCGCAAAGCGTGGTGAATGCTTATTCATCGCAGTTCCAGGCTGATTTTTCACAGTTCATAAAGTCACGTTCCCAGGAGTTGGTCCCAGGTGGCCGCATGGTCCTTTCTTTCCTGGGCAGGAAATCCATTGATCCCACAACCGAAGATGGGTGCTATCAGTGGGAGTTGTTAGCCGAAGCATTGATGAGCCTGGTCAAAGAGGTACAACATTACTTCAAGCATTAAGTGATTGGCGAAAGTGGGGATTGAGGTTTCAACTTTTTTTTAACACATATTGTTGCAGGGTTTAATTGAAGAGGAAAAAGTAGCGTCATTCAATGCACCGTACTATGCTCCGTGTGCGGAGGAACTAAAGGTGGAGATACTAAAGGAAGGGTCAGTCATAATTGATCGGTTGGAAGCATTTGAAGTGGACTGGGATGGAGGCGCGGTTGCTGACACCCATACTGAACAAGGGAAAATGACGGTGGGAGAGCGAGTGGCTAAAACCATCAGAGCGGTGGTGGAATCGATGTTGGAATCCCACTTCCGAATGGGACAAGATACGATGGATGTTTTATTCATCAAGTTCGCGGAGATTGTTGGGAATCACTTGTCAAAGACTAGAACCAAGTATATCAATTTCGTGATTTCACTGGTTAGAAAGGGCTAGTCATATCAACTTGGAAGCTCAGCCTATGGATGTTTTTCTTTTTTGAAGAAAAATCAGTGGATATGATTGGTCCAAACCTGTTCTCAAAACCTGGCTTCCCACTGGGCGAAATCTTTGCCAGTTACGTCTACATTATTTTTATTATAAAAAAAATTAAGTGAGTGATATTAATTTTAAGTTTATCTAATTTTTCCAATGTGTTATCAAGCTTTTAGTAATAGATTAATTACGTAGCATATCCATTCATTGAATTAATTAATCAACTATAACAAATTAAAAATTTTAAATTGACACTTGTAGACTTTTTTTTAACAGTAAATCCAAGAAAATTCTTTAAATTTTAAAATATACATAAAATCTAAAACAATTTAAATGGTTTAAAAAACTAAAAAAAGAAATTTTCTTTTTCTATTAACTACTGCATAATTGTAATTTTAACAAGTTTTTCATAATATCAAAGTTATAAAGTATGAATTTTTAGATTTTTCATTGTTTTACCTTAAAAAAAATCTAAAAATACTAAAATTGTTATTTTAATTATAATTCAGACACCAAATTAACTATTAAGCCTATGAGAAAATGTACCATGTCATCAATATGATAGTGATTATCTTATAACTTTTTGATAGTAGGGTGATGATAAAAACCTATTAATTATTGAGTGATTTTTGACCAATAAATAAATAAATACTTTAGTTACTTGATGTATGATGACTTAACAATCCACACATTGATATCTGCTGTCATGTTAACTGAAGAATAATTTAAATTATCAATTTCCATTAATTTAATGATTAAATTGTAATTTTTTTATAATTAAAAAAAATAGAAATTTATTAATAATTAAGTGACTAATAATAAAATTTTTCGTATAAATCATATAGATTGAACATCAATCGTGAAGTAAGATGTCGGGGGAGTGTAGAGCAATTAATTCGGTAACCTTCGTTTTTTATGACATTAAGTTCACCTTTGAAACTCAATAGGCGTGGTTAGAGCAATAAGTTCATAATTAAACATGCTTTTCAGAACTGCAGCTCCTAGAGAGTGTTCATTTCGTGCACATTTCACGTGTTGGATCCATTCATTTGCAATGTGTACATTACAAGGTCTTGTCCGTGGACAATTTGTTTTTTTTTTTAATACAACATTTAAAACGTGGCTAGCTACTTAGCTAGGTTGCCAAATCTATATAAGTCATGCATTATTGTGATGGGTAGGCCGAATCAATTAATGTGATGGGAAGCAGGCCAACCCAAGGCCTTCTCTCCAATTCATTTGAGTTCAAACATTCTACCATATCCTATTCACTTCAATTTTACAATTATATATGCATCATTTAACAAGTTTTAAATTCCATCTTATTATTATGGAAATTTATACGATATTATAGTTAAAAGATAGGAATGAAAAAATTATAATCCTTTAATCAACCCACCTTACAACTTCAAGAATTGTGCTTGTGACCTGAAACTTATTAAATCGAATATAGAATACGTTGCTTTTTTTTTTTTTTTCAGAAATCATTTTCTCTCTTTCTTTAATATTGAAAGTGATTGAAAGATAAACTCGTGAGAGTTGACAAACGGATAGACTCAGTTTTAGCTTTAATTATAAATATTTAAATAAATTTTGGTAAAAATGGTAGCGTTTGGGATAGTTACATTTGTAAAATAAGTGAAAATATGTGGACTATTAAAGCTTGCAAATTGTATAAAAAAAAATGTAGATATAATTAATACTTTGAAATGTATTTGAGATTGTGAGAGTTAAATGAATGAAATTAAAGTAGAATGATGAATTTAAATTAAAACTAAAACAATTAGGTGTGGAAGAAAATGATATCTAGATTCAGCAACAAATGGAAAAGAAGATTAAAAAATAGATGCTGAATAAACAAAATTAAAAGATGAAACAATAATACGTTTGAATTCATGTAGGGATTAAGTCTTCATTTCCAATAGAATAAAATCATGCAACTCATCAACTTTGTTCTATATGACAGAACTATTGAGATTAAATAAATAAAAAGATGACACCTTCAATTATTTCAATGCTAAAATCCTTCAACCTGCTTTAGGTTTTCCTTCTTATTGCGTAACAGCTATTTATTTTTTGACCTAAAAAGAAGCAAATATTTAAATTTAATTTCTTTTACCACACACACAAAAAAGTTAATGTTGGGAGTGTTAATTTCCTTGATGATGTTGCATAATCATCACGCTTCCGCGTGCGTGTGCGTGTGCGTGTGCATCCACGGTTATTATTTAACACAAAATCACTTATAATATAGTGATACCTTTATAAGTGTGATAGATTAAGTTGTAATTTAATTTGTGTTACAATGAAATACATAAAGTATTTCAAGGATCGAATCTAAAGGGTTGCCAAATTGGTAAATATATTTATCAAGTTAATTACAAGTTAAAAAAGTACTAATCTAATCGAGTTGGAAATTATTACTGCAAATTCGAAAATAAATTGTTTATAAACTAAATTTAAATTATCAATTAAATAAACTAATCTAATTTTCTTCTCTATTACTTTTTAGACAATGAAAATGATAAAATGATTCATTCATCGCTAACTAAGATAATAAACCTATATCAATTAGATTATTTGTTACTCTTAGCTAAGAATCTCCTCCAAGTCTCATCCTAGACTAAAAGATACCAACTAGGTTCTCCTCTCAGTCTCACTATTCAACACAATTATATTGAACGATCTAATGATAGACTTTCATCTCGATCTTGTTTATCTAGATTTTTCACTAGAGGCATCAATTCTAATAAATTAAGCATTTCAATATAATCAAACAATCAATTAATCAACAATAAACATTAACTCAAATTAACAAATAAACAATCAACCAACCATCAACCCATTTAGCACATAATCAAACTTAAATTTCAAATAAGCATTTTATTAAACATATGGTAGGCATAAAATAAAAGTGAAGAGTTTAAGAAAATGCTCATTTCATTGAGGGAAATCAAATGAAGCCCAAGAGTTTGATCATCTCTTTTTTACTTTGTCTTCAATAAGAAAGAAGAAATGAAACAACAAAAATAAAATTTATTATAAAAAGAAAAAAGAAAACCTAGTCTAAAAATAAAAAGAATATAAACAAAAAAGAAAAGAAACTTAACCTAAAACTATGAAATTAACGAAAGATGTTCAGCCAACCAAAATCTACCCTCGAAAGCTTATAAAGTGGCATTTATAGTCCACTTACATTTAATCTAACATTGACAATTATGCCCTTAAATGAAAAGTGACTTAAGCTTATTTGGACAAGAAATTGCCCTTACAACTTTTAAGCCATTAGGCAATGGTATCATGACACCCAGACTTCGATGTCATGACACCCAAAATAATGGCGAACTCTCGTGACACCCATTGGATTTGGCCTCAATTTCTTCACTTCAATAACTTCAAGGGTATGATGGCTTTGTAGGTTCAGTGTCGCGACATCCATCCCTTGGTGTCACGACTCCCACGATAGTAAGTTTTCATGTTGATTTTCCGTTGAAGTTTTGCAAGCTCAAGGAGAAAGGATTTGATGTCGCGACATCTTGACACTAGTGTCACGACACCTGCAATATTAGATGCAACTTTTTTTAAGGTTTGACCATTGTTGTCTCCCTACACAAGCTCAAATCAATCATTAGTCTCCCAAGGGCATAATTTTGTCAATTTAGGTTTCAAAAGAGATACAACCATATAAAAACGATTATTAATAATAAGAACAAAAAACTACGAAAAATATAGAAAGACTCATAAATTGCTTGTGAACAAACTCATTAGGTGTTCTGGAGAGCCTAATTCGACGTATCAAATTACGGTAGATCACATAAACTCAAAGTGCTATGTCATCACAGGGAGCAAATTAAAAAAAAGTTGTCAAATTTAATGACAAGTGTGGACTAAAAAAAGTTAAGGGACCAAATTGAAAAAGAAATGTTAAATTAAAAAATTAAACGTTACATTATCCTTTAATTTGTTGTCAAATGAGGAATCATTTTCAGTATTCACATATATAAATTACTAGTACTTTTAATAATTAAATTTAAATATTAAATGAATTAAATTTTATTTGAGCGAAATTAAGGACTAAACAATGTTGTTCAAAATCGGCATTAAATCAATTAATTCGTTGAAATTACAAAAAAAACATTTTAAATATTTGTATTTTTATTGTTAATTTGAAATAAAATGAATAATGAAAATTTTTGCATTTATCATTTGTTATGAAAGTTGGAACTGGGAAAGCACGAAAAAGAAATGCATTTATTATATTTTGATATTAATTTTACCCTAAAGATTTCCGGACGTAATTGAATTATTTGATAAGGTAATGAGATGGATATATGTACATTTGGCCCAATGCTAAATGCTTAAGGGCCTTTCCAATGTGAGAAGATCCAATTTCTGTCGCATCAAGTCCAAATATATGTTAGTTTTTCTCATAGAAAACTAAAATTAACATTTAAATGACCCTCATCTTGATAGATGAAACTTAATATCGGAGTAGGGGTGAAATTGAAATTCGATAGAAATAACCTTAAGATTAGAGACACATGTGATGTGGGTGCTGTTGTGACAATTATCCCATTTTCTTTAATAAAAAAAAAAAAAAAGAAAAAGAAAAGAAAGCGTAGCTCAATCATGAGGTATGAGGCGTACAGCAGTTGGTCTCAATAAAAATCATAATATACCATTTCAATGAATCTATTATCTATATTAGCCATAACCCATAAGGATTGAAAAGAATAGGGAATTATCCAGTCTTCAACAGTTTAATGTTGTTTCCATAAATTTTAGATTTAAATTTTGTGAATTAAAAAAACACATTGAATGCCATGTTGTTATTAAGTTAAAAATTTTCGATTTTGAATTTACTAAATTTCCAAGGACTGAAAAAGTGAACAAAAATAATTGTAGAGAGGGTAAAGCTGCCAGGCAGAATGAAGGCAACAACTTGTCCTACGACCTTATTACCCAAATTGGAGAGGCCGAGGCTTGAAATATGGGCAAAGGACAGGGTTCCCAATTTAGACACCTCCATCAATTTTCACTTGTGTTGTTTCTTTCCAATCTAAGCAGATTTGGGTGTTGACATCTGATTGGGTCTTTACTTGCACTTTCTGCATGCCGATTCCCTATTGCCTGCCAGTTCGGCTTTGGCTTTGCTATTTTTGTACCATTATAATTACTTATTTGGTTTTCCCCATTTTGCACACCCCCTGCCTGCCTGCCTTTTTCATTCCAACCCACTTTCAAATTTAGTTTCTGAATTAATATAAATGAGAGCAAATATATCCCCCACCAGGGTGATGATAAAAGGGTTTGGAATGAAGGCAATTATGTTTTAAATTTTAACCAAATAAAAGACTTGGCAAAGACTGATATCTAGAAGAGAACACTGATTAATTATTTTATAGCGATGTTGATGTTGACTAATTCATCCATCCAATAATGCATAAAATCCTCTCTCTTTTAAAAAAAAAAAATTATTATCGACTCACTCCACTGCTCTGCATGCCCTTATAATCCGACCATAGCCTCACAATTATATTAGCTACTAAGCACGCCATGACTCCCTTTTAAACCTATAATTTAATCAATGGAGCAATGAAGGGTGAAACAATTTGTTTTTCCACTTTTTGCAAAATATAATATATCATTTTATTCCTTTACTTGACCATTGTTGTTCTCAACATTTATATGTAAAAAGATGTTATTATTGAAATAGCAGGTTCCAGACTTACCATCTCTCTCACAGATTGCTTATTCTTTTACAAAAATCCAAAGATAAAAACTCAAACTCATAAAAGCACTAAAAAGAATAGTAGTCGAGGAGAGTTTTGTGGCAGCTGCCTCAATCCTGATCATCCATTAATATGATTGGACTTCTCATCGTGCGACACCTGTCAACCCTATAATAGAAATGAAATGTCAATCTTTAATTACATACAAAAGAATCCCTCCCATTGCTTCAATATATTTATCCATGAAGACAAATATATATATATATATATATATTACTGCTATCAAAACATGAATCTAAGTGTAACAAGCAACCAGCCTTCTTTCAATAAATTGGGATCTTTCGTTTCAATGGGAACTGATGTTTGGTTCTCTCTATTAAGTAATGAAAACCCATAGTTAGTTTAAAGTTGTCAGTCAAACGAAAACCCATGGTTAGTTTTCCTGTTTCTGAGGTTACTTATAGAGTTGCAAAGATCACAAACAATGTAAGTTGTCAGCTAAGGTCAAAATCAGTAATTTTGATAGGAAAGTCAAATAAGGTGTGAAAAAAAAATAGAATAAAATAAATAAAATAAAGAACACACAAATTTTACGTGGAAACCCTTTCGGGAAAAAACCACGGGCAGAGGAGAAGAAAATTCACTATGTCGAAAAATTTGTATCAATACAAGAGGAATAGACTATGTCTATTTATAGGCTTGTAAAGCCATATTCTAGTAGGATTGAAACACCCTATCCTAATCAATATAAAATAGATGAAGTTTAATAAGGTTTAAAAAACCTTATTCTAAAATAAAATAAAAGAAATCTAGTTCTATATGGATTTTACTTTTATTTTATTTTCCATCATATTCTATAAGAATTTGGGTCACTTAATTCTAACAATCTCCACCTTGACACAAATTCTCAATGAACAAGTTCTTCATTGCGAACTTTCAATAAACAAGTTCTCCACCTCTTCCATAAAACCCCTTAAGGGTTTAACTCAACAATGAACACCAACCAAGTCTAAGCAATGCTCAAACTTGGTTTTAGGAAGTGACTTAGTCATCATATCTGCGAGGATTTTCATGAGTACTAATTTTGCTCACAACAATATCACCACGAGCAATAATATCATGAACAAAATGATACCGAACATCAATGTGTTTTGTTCTCTCATGAAACATTTGATCTTTTGTAAGAAATATAGCACTCTGATCATCACAAAATATCGTGTCTTGATTTGAAGGCCTTCATTGAGTTCACTAAATAGTCCCTTCAACCAAATAGCTTCTTTTGCAAGCCTCGAATCGCCATGTACTCACTTCATGGTGGTAGACAAAGCGATCGTAGTTTGCAAAATGGCTTTCCAACTAATTGCACAACCTCCGATTGTAAAGACGTAACTCGTGAGAGATCTTCTTCTATCAAGGTCTCCAAAGAAAATCAGCATCAACATACCCTATGACTCCATCTTTAGTTCTTCCAAATCGTAAGCAAACATCGGTGAGTGCCTCGTAAGTATCTTAAAATCCATCGAATCGCTTTCCAATGTTCTTTACCGGGATTTGCCATGTATCTCACTAACTACACCGATCGCATATGATAAATCGGGCGTGAACAAACCATAGCATACATCGTAGATCCCACTGCACTAGAGTATGGAACATGTGACATGTACTCAATCTCATCATCCGATTGTGGAGACAAAATCGATGAAAGTCCGAAATGGGTCGCTAAAGGAGTACTAACAGGCTTAGCACTCTGCATATTGAACTCGCAAAGAACTTTCTCAATGTACCTTCCGACTTAGGTACAATTTACTTGATTTTCTATCTCTGAGAATCTCCATACCAAGTATCTTCTTTGCTGGTCCTAAATCTTTCATCTCAAATTCTTTACTTAGTTGGGCTTTGACCTTTCTTATCTCTTCTTTTATCTTTTCTTTGCTATCAACATGTCATCAACATAAAGAAGTAGATACACAAAAGAACCATCACTATTTTTCTTAAAGTAAACACAAATCACAAAACTACTTCTTTTGAAATCATGAGAAGTCATAAAGGAATCAAACCTCTTGTACCACTTTGTCTTGGTGATCGTTTCAAACCGTAAAGGGACTTTTTCACAAGCAAACATAGTTCTCTTTTTCTCAAAATCAGAAACCTTCTCGTTGTTGCATGTAAATATCCTCATCAAGCTCTCCATGCAAAAATGCGCTTTTACATCTAATCGCTCAAGCTCCAAATCATGCATGGCCACAATACCAAGCAAAGCTCGAATCGAACTATGCTTAACAACCGGGAGAACACATCATCAGAAGTCCACTCCTCGGAATTTGATCAGAACCCTTTGCAACAAGCCTTGCTTTATATCTGGGTTCTTCAACTCCTGAGTCCCTTCTTTCTTTTAAATACCCATTTACAACGAATGTACTTTTTACCTTTAGGAAGTTTCACAAGGTCCCATGTTCTATTTTTGTGGAGTGATTCCATCTCTTCTTGCATAGCAAACATCCACTTTTCTCGAGCCTTCACAGTAATCGCCTCGTAATAATTAGATGGCTCTTGATTCGCATCTATATCTTCACCACATTCAAAGCATAAGCAACTAGATCACCTCAAATATTTCTTTGGAGGTTTAATTTCTCTTCTAGTTCTGCTTTTTGGCGATAGAGTATTGTGGTGAAGAAACAACTCTATTCTCAATTTTTGTAATGGCTTGAGGAGTTGACTCAGTATTAACTGATGCTCTACTTGTTTTTGATTTTCTTTATTGGAAGAGTCTTTAAGAGATAAGTTAGGTAGCATAGCGGTTTCATCAAAAACAACATCTCTACTAATCACAACTTTTCTATTTTCAGACACCATAACTTATACCCTTTTACACCACTTTATAACCAAGAAAAACACATTTAATGGATCTCGGTTCCAATTTTCTATTATCAACATGAGCATATGCAGGACACCCAAAGATCTTTAAATCGAATAAATTAGCGGGATTACTGACCATACCTCTTGTGGAGTCTTTTTCTCAATGGCAACGGATGGAGATCGGTTGATCAAAAAATATGCGATGAGACGCCGCTTACGCCCAAAATGACTTCGGTAAGTTGGCATTTGACAACATACATCGAACCTTCTCCATGATCGCTCGCTTCATTCGTTCGCAACGCCGCTTTTGTTGTGGAGTATGACGAACCGTCGTGTGTCTTATGATTCCTTCCGACTTGCACAATCTATTAAACTCATCGTAACGTAACTCTAAGCCATTGTCCATGCGGAGGTATTTTATCTGCTTTTTCCGTCTGCTTTTCAATCATAATTTTCCAAGACTTAAATGCGAAAACACATCACTTTTTCTCGCTTCAGAAGAACGCCCAAACTTTTCGGAAAAATCATCAATAAAGGTTAGCATATAATTAGCTCCACCTCTCGGAAGGCACTCTAGATGGCCCCCACAGTCGAATGTATATACTCCAATGTTCCTTCGTGTTATGGATTCCTCTAGTGAATCGAACTCTCTTTTGTTTTCCAAAAACACAGTGCTCACAGAATTCGGGCTTGCAAATTCCTTGCCCATTAAGAAGTCCTCTTTTGCTCAATTCGCCATGCCATTCTCACTCATATGCCCTAGGCGCATATGCCAAAGTTTAGTAATATCATCATCCGACAAGGACGAGGAAGCGATAGTGCATCACCATAGAATAGATAGAACCACCGCAAAACATATAACTTGGCAATCTTTCTCTCATCCTTTCATCACAACAAGGGACCCTTTGGAAATCTTTAAAACCCCACTTTCAAATGTATATCTCTGCACTTTTTGAATCAAGAGTACTCAACGAAATTAAATTTCTTTTCAATTACGAACATGCCGTGCGTCACTAAGTGTTCGACAACTCCATCAAACATCTTAACTTTAATTGTTCCAACACCGCGATTTTACACGAAGTATTATTTCCCATCAAAACAACACCTTCGACATAATCGCTTCGTAAGTTGTAAACCAATCCCGATTGGGACTCATATGGAATGTGCAAACTGAATCAAGTATCCACTCTCGCTTACTTTAGAATCATTGATGAAGCGACTAGAAGTTCACCATCGCCGTAGTCTTCTACAACATCGCCTTCACCTAATTTTCTCGGTTGTTTTCCTTTGATTCGCAGCCTCCCTTTTAATCTTATTTTGTAGCTTATAGCACTCAGATTTAATGTGCCCTTTCTTCTTCTTGCGTGGTTACAAGTTTTACCTCTGTTTGAAGACTTCGATCTACCCTTAGATTTACCACGAGGATTCCGCTCTCTGTGTCCTACCACGATCATCATCAACATTCCGATCTTGTCTCCCACGAACAATGAGACCCTCTCCCCGAGAGTCGGGTTTAACCACAAGATGCTTCATCTTATCATACGAGGTTAAAGAATCATAAACCTCATCAACTGTTAGAGACTCACGGCTATATAAAAATCGTGTCTCTAAAGGTTGAATAAGACAGGCAACGAACAAAGTAGAATCAACCCTAGATCTTCCTTATCATACCGAACCTCCATGGCTTCCAAGTTTGAGAGAATTTCTTTAAACACTGTTAAGTGTTCGTGTATGCAGCGCCTTCCTCCAAACGATGAGCATAAAGACGCCTTCATATGCAACTTGCTTGTTAGAGTTTTCGACATACATATTTGTTCTAGCCTCTTCCATAATGCAATGGCGGCTTTTCTCTTTCATCACATCTTGCAAAATTTCGTTGGACAAATGCGATGTGTAATTGTGTTAATGCCTTTCGATCCTTACGCTTTTTCTCTTCATCCGTTAATGTCGAAGGCATCTTATCTATCCTCAGCGGGCATCCTCCGAGATCCATCTGTGCAGAATCGCTTGCATCTTAATTTGCCACAACGCAAATCTAGTGTTGCGATCCAACAATGAATTTCATATTTCAAAGACGCCATTACCGTGATCGAGATGAATAACCCTAAGCTCGATACCAATTTGTGAAAAAAATAGAATAAAATAAATAAAATAAAGAACACACAAATTTTACGTGAAACCCTTTCGGGAAAAAACCACGGGCAGAGGAGAAGAAAATTCACTATGTCGAAAAATTTGTATCAATACAAGAGGAATAGACTATGTCTATTTTATAGGCTTGTAAAGCCATATTCTAGTAGGATTGAAACACCCTATCCTAATCAATATAAAATAGATGAAGTTTAATAAGGTTTAAAAAACCTTATTCTAAAATAAAATAAAAGAAATCTAGTTCTATATGGATTTTACTTTTATTTTATTTTCCATCATATTCTATAAGAATTTGGGTCACTTAATTCTGACATAAGGGAAATACATATTTGTATAAAACATAGTGAATTTGCTCTTAAACAATGCGGTGAAGCATATGGATGGAATGGTTCTAAGATAACACAATGATGCCGATGCTCAGCCTTGTAATTAAAATGAATTTGTTGATGGATTAATCCCAAATGGTCCCTTTATCAAGCAATAAAAAACCAAGTTGTATTTTTTTATTTTTTTGAAAGGTTAACTTAAAATTCTTCTTGCGGTTATTGTACTTGACTGATTTTTGTAATCATTTAAAAGAAAAAGGAATTACTAGAAGAAGAATTGGGATGTCACTTTCAAGGGACAATACAGAGAATTAAGGAAGAAAAAAGGTGGTGGTGGGAACTTTGTCTGGAATCGCAGAAAAACTGAAATTAAAGACAAAGCTGTTAAGGTGATACATGTCTAAAGTTCCTCAAAGCCCCCACTAGTTAGTGTAGGTAATGATGATGATAAGCAAAGTTAAAATGAAAATTAAGACAAAGCCTGTTTAGTTTAATGGTAGTGGGCGTGGCTAAAGTAGAGTAAAAGTTATTGACTTTCCCGTGGAAGATTTTCAAGCTTTTGATAGTAAATTCATCCAACACTCTATAAATTTATTTACTCCATTATGTAGGTATAAAAAGTACTTTTTATAGACACCACTGTTAACAAAAATGTTATAATAATCAGAATAACAGTGTAATTTTCATGATTGGGTATTCATTAAGCAAAACATCCACCGGCTCACCTTTTGTGTGTGTGTGTGTGCGTGCGCTTTTACTGTATTTCATAGCCTTTTTACACTGTTTGCCTTTCATCATTGGACCCTTTGGATTTTTGGGTATTGATTAGCACAGAGAAAAAAGAAACACTCAGACAAGAGTTGGTGAATGGAGTACTCAAAGAAAAAAAAAAAAAAAAAACAGAGATAAATTTGACTCAAAATGGGATGCTAAAACTATGCTATGATCATGTAGAATAATGATTTCAAGTTATAGCCAAAGTTTGCATGAAGCCGAGATAGAAACTATGCTATGATCATGTAGAATAATGATTCCAAGCTATAACCAAAGTTTGCATATTTGAAGTTGGCATAGATGACAAGGGTTTCTCTCAGAAAGAAGCAAAGGATCTGAATGTAAAAAGAGTTGAAATGAATTCTCATGTCAGTGGGGAAAACAAAAAACTGAGAAAACGGAATAGAATCAAAGTTCCTTTTGCTTCTTGAAAGGAAAACCCAAATATTCCAAAAAAATCTGAATTCCGTGGCTGCTAGTTCTTGTTTTAGGCCCTCGTAAAATTATATATCCTTTCATTACAACTTCATGCACTTCCCCCTTTTTTTCTTTTACCCAGAAAAGAATATACCCATAATTGCACACATGATTCTAGGTCAAACGGAAATCAGTAAATCTGAAACACATAGATCCAGAGAGCTTTAAACGAATATCCATTTCATAGACGAGAAAGGAAGAAGCACAATAACCCATAAAATTTGATCATCTTAAAATTTACTCCCACAAAACCCGGGGAATTTTATCGCTGTACATCTATCCCATACTAATTAATAACATAGGACCTGATTAGCCTATTAATACGAAGATCGAGATAGATTATGTTTTAACTCACTCATTTCTGTCTAATCTTTTAATTCTTAACCACAATTGACATGCACTTCTCTTTTCTCCTAGTGTAATGGGCGGTGTTTTCTTGCATCAGAGTTTTCTTTTTCTCAGCGATGAAACTGTCTACTATCGACCGAAACTCTTCGCTGCTCATCTCGTCCATTGATTTCCTCGGCGGCTCAGCATCTGTAGCCACCAGTTCTCCGCTGAACATAGCCGTCTCCGACCTCCGAAACTCCCGGAGTCGTTGGTTTCGGGATTCTGAAACCATTGATCGAGTTCTTCGGTACTCCTTTTGATTCATCATTTCGGTTGAAGAACAGAGAGGCTTTGTACGTGTCACTGTCCGGTTCTCAGTAGGTTGATGTTGTTCTTTAACTGGTGAGAGGGAACGTTTCGTCTCTGTAACAGTATCACGGCCAGTGCCAGTAGTCGTACGTTGCGGCTTGGCTCGAGAATTTAGAGCAGCAGCATTTTCCACCAGAATGATTTGCTTGTCCACCGTGGTCTCTTCCGTGACAGGAGCTGAGGTGGAGACTGCCGATGTTTGCATACACCGGCGAGAGCTAACGTACTCGTCGTAGATATCGGGAGTGGTGGTTAGTTTCTGGGTCTGGTTTTGGGTAGACAAAACAAAAACAGCGAGGATGATGATGTTTAGGAGGACAAAAGTGAAGAGCGGCTTATTAAAAGTGGAAACCAAATATCGGAGAAAATCTCCGGCAACCTCGACGGTGTCAGGAATCAAAGTTGGGTACAAGGGCCACGACAGCAAAAACAAAACCAAGAGAAACCCGATGAAGCTAAGCCCCATCCTCAACTTCCTCTCCATCTTGTATCTCCACAAAGCATCTTGCTTCTCCGCCTTAACATTATCAAATTCAAAGGAAGGCATAATTGATTAATAAGAGAAAGAAGGAATTGAGGGAAGAGAAGGTTTAAGGTTGCTTTCAGAGTTTATTAAAAGAGAAAAAAAGTTCGAAGCTGGTAGTGTTTTTTGTTTTTTGAGGTACTTGGAAACTGAATGATTTGAATAGATTCCAAGGCCATTATATATAAGAGAATTGTCCGCTTTTGTATTAAAAAAAAAAAAAAAAAACAGATGGGAAATATAATGATTATTGAATAATAATATAGGAGCATGGAAGAGGTAGTGAACCAGAGAGACTGAAAAATAGAACCGGGACCGAACCATGGCAGACCCACGCGTGGGGGGAGGAAGCTTGAATTAGGTTAGGTGGTGCGCAGTCTGCAGTACACCAGAGGGAAACGGACGGGTTTGGAAGGGTCCCAGTGTTGCACCAATTAACCTATTTTTAATTTATTGTTTATTGCTGTGTCGCATGTCTGTCTTCCCATTATTTAAAGTAAAAGTGGGTCCTCGCCTCTTCATTTCTTTGTATGATTTTCTGAAATTAATTAAGAAACATTAATGTAAGAAGTCTACTTATTTTATGTTTCTGTGTTATGGAAAGATATAGTTGCGAGTGTTTGTGGAAAAAATAGATGGTTAGTCATAACATGTGTTTTATTATTATATAGGATGATTAAATTTCGATCACGTGATTAAGGGATGAAGTGAACAATCACTCTATTATATATTATGGTTATTATATTCTAATATTTGATTATAAATGATGTGTGATGTTTTGTTTAGGAACGTTCAAATAATGCATGCATTTCACTTTTAAAGGCATGAATAATTTTATTCTCACTAGTACTTTTTTTTTTTTTTTAAAGAATATACTCACTAGTGCTTTAGAGCTGGGAAATAAGGGGATTTATATGCAACTTTAATTGTTTGATAGTCATATGCCTTTGCATTGAATTGGAGGGATTTATATGCTCAAGAAAAAGAAAAAAAGTCTTAGAATGCTTCAAGTCTCTGAAATTGTTTGATAAAGATGATAGATAATCCTAATAATTTACATTTAATTATAGTACCAATTTCAAAATAATTTCCAAACATAGCAAAAGCAACAATTAACAAATTAGTTGCTTAGGAGTTGCTGTAATTATGTAGCCAAATATAGAATTAAGTAGAAGATGAAGCCCATCTTATATTTCAACTTACAGAAAAACAATTAAGTTATGAGCTAGGAACCCAGAAAAAGTCCAAATTTCCTGCATGTCATTCCAACAAGACAAATAATATTGGGGAAACTTTTTGCTGTTATCTATATGAGAAAAGATTAAAAAGATTGGGGGGATGTGATGCATGTTTAAGTGAATATGAACATCTTAAAATTGATTGACAATGACCAGATGCTGAATTTGTGGTGGGTTTGATTACCTTCTTCTTTTTTGTAAATATCCCTGTGGTTAATTATCATACAATTGAGAGGTTCTTTAAAAAAAACATTTGAGTTAGGTTATTAATTAATATAATCACGCATGAACTAATGGACCATAGAGGAAGTGACCTTTTTGTTTTGGTAAAAGCAAAGGTTAAGTCATCACATGGGCTATTCTTACCTTTTTTTTCTTCGAGTTGGAACCCTGTGACTCATTTAATTCTCTTTAGTACATTTGTAAAGCTGAAGAAGTAGCATCCTTTGGCATTGTATTGGTCACACCCCTTCACAATTAACCAATCTTATTTTTGCCCTTTTCTTTTTTTTGTCTATGCATTGATGGGTTAATTTAATTATCATAATTTATAAGGTTTTTTTTTTTTTGGATAATTGGAAAGGGGGAATGAGATTAAACCCAACTTTCATTTTTACATCGTAACAAGAGGTTGTTAACCTATAATATAATGTTCAAATTTAATCGAATTGAATGTAAGTACCGTGACCTCTAGCTGTTATAACACAATCAAATTAAATGAGAGCAATGTTTTAAAGGAAAATGGAAAGTAGACAAAAAGAAAAGCTCCAAGTAAGCGTGAAATTTTCTATTTAAAATGAGCTTTTTTTGCATGGGAAATTCATGAGTTGTGAAACAGGACAATGGGAACTCGAGGTTTTGTCCGTGGGAAGGTGATGAAATCCATGAAATATTGATTGGTTCAACCTGTCACTCTCCCATTAAAAACTAAAAAAAAGGGGGCTCGGGTTTGAAAATCACGCGCGGTTTTCTCCAACTACAAAAAAGAAAGAAAGAAAGCATTCGTGACCCAAGTAGAGAGTTGAATCGTCCAAAGTAGAAAACCAGAGAGGAGAAAAAAATAGAAAAGCAAAAGGTATATGAAAATCACGTGAGGCCTGAACTAACAGTGTACGAAAGCCACCTGACAAAGGCTAAGATTATTCAAAAAAAAAAAGAAAGAAAGAAAGAAAACAGTTGGATTTTGGCTTTGTAAGAAAGGAAGGCCATTTGAGGCTCAGCTTATGTTGGTTGCAGACGATACCAACCGTGAGATATGGAGCAGGCAATCCCGTCAGACACGCCAATGTTTCAACCTCTCCCACTCCCACATTCCATTTCTTAATTTGTTTTGTCTACTGTAGTTGTTGAGCAAGGAAGGTGTTCATATTGCAATTGAACATTTTTTTTTAATTATTTTTGTTCACTTCAATTCAACCTAATATTTCCAGAAGAATTCAGGGTGATTTTCCATTTCTTGTTTCAATTCAACTACTTAACTCTTAGTAGCCAAGCAAAGGACAGTAAACTGAAAAAGCCAAAGAGGTCAATAATTGATTGAGGATAACCTTTCTTTTTTTTTTCTTTTTTTTCTTTTTTGTCCCCTTAGTCAAGTTAAACTTGTTTAATTCTGTCATTGAAGAGACAGTGTTGATTAAAGATAGGAATAGGATGACTATGGTACTCAAGCCTACTCTATATTTGATTACTACTATCTTAGTTGACTGAAAACAAAAGCAATAATGTTTTTCCACTTAACTCGGAATAATTCTAATGTAAAATTCAAAATAGAAGTAAGATGTCAAGTCAAGAGCAAAAGGCTCCTTCCTTTGTCTATGCCTAAACTCAAAATCCAAATGGGTGAAGAGGCATCAAGGGGCAACAACTGGATTATGTTAGTAAAAGGAAAGTGTGTTGAAAGCCGAAACAGATAAAAGAATTTCATGCCATTATATTTATATACGAATGTGAATGATGCTAATCAGTGTAGGAGCTTTGAAAATAGAGCGTAGGGAATGGAAAGTTGAGAAGGCAAAAAGGATCATTAATTCAGGAGAAGCAACTTTTCCTTTTGGGGGTTCCATGATTAATGAGTGATTAAGATTAGGTAAAGGTGATGTTTGATTGTTAAAAATTTTCATAAATAAATATTTAACATATAGCTGCCTTTGTTAGAAAAGGTTACCTCCAAAATGGGACCCGGAAATCAATAGATAATACTACCTCCCTGGCTTTGGATTGCCGACCCAAACCTATCACCCCTTAGTCTTACCATACCTTTTCATCCAACATTTCTAGACGCTTACAATTTGTTTTCCCAAATCATGATGCCTCCACTCTCACCCCAGAAAATTAGTAAATCAATCATTTTACTATATAATTAATAATATTATCAATTTATTATTTATAATTTTTCAACCGTCAACTATTGATTTTTTAACGATTAAATCATAGCTTTTTTAAAATGTAAATTTATACAAACAATTTTATTGTCTACCTACCAACCTCTATATCTAGCCTTGTTTAGAGGTTACGATGTTTTCAAGTAAATTTAGGCCAAACTCGACTGATTTCTATTAAATCGATTTTTTTATGAAATTCTTTTGTTTTTAATTCTAAGGTGAGGCAAAATTTTATTAAATCTTTTGAATTCGAGTTGAGATTAAATTTTATCCATGCCTCAAAAACTTACCGAAATTCCATTCTTTTTAATTTTTTAATTAATTTCGTATATTTGATTTTTTTTTCAAATTTTATAAGATTTTTACTATCTTTTTCATATATTTTCGCTAGATATTTTATTTTTTTATGATGTTCTTAATACATATTTTATTTAATATTATATAAATTAATATAATATAAAAATTATTTAATACTTCGGTACAAATAAAAAGGATTTAATGTGTGTTTGATTTGATGGAAAAGTATAGAGATGAACACGAGTGGAAAAGTGGAAAAAAAAAGTAGTGTGTTTGTTATGAAAGAAAAACGAGAGGAAAGAAAATAAGAGAAATGATCATTTTCTATTCTAATGCGTAAAAATCAATCATTCCAAGTAGAGATGATTAGAAGAGAGAAAGCAAGAGAGGTGTATATCCCCTTTTTAACTTTTCATCTTTTTTAAATTTTTTCGTTTCTATTAATTAAGCAAAACCTTAAAGACTTCCTAGTTAAATAAAGGTGAGGCAAAAAGAAAAATCCCATCCCATGGCTATCCATATTTACCAGGGGCTCCCTTCTTACCTCCTTTGAAGGCACACCGGCTGATTGAGTTCTTTCTTCATGGATGATTTCATTACGTCTTTTAGCTTAGTTAATAAATGTGTATATATACATGTATCATCACATATCATTCTATTTATGTTTAACATCAAACAAGACTACTCCAGTTAGTAAACTATAAATGATACTCAAATCTGCGTTAAATGGCAATCTCATGCCATGTCACTATATCAAAGGATTGTTTACATATACAAAATCGGTTGATCAAGCAAATCTTATCCATTATGTATTTAGACATTTTGAGCCAACTTAAAGGTTTGCACCCTTTTACAAGAAAAAGTAATAAAATTTTTCTAACATATATATAACTTGTTTATCCATATCAGTGAAAGTTTTTAAAGATAAATTATAGGATTATGAATATCTCTTAAGATATATTATAAAATTGAGAAGAAGAAAAAAAAAGTAATAGAGCAGCATTACATAGATTCTTATCTTTATTTGTGAAATTAAAATAATTTTTACAGATTGGAAAAAATTTGGATAAGAAGAGGGGAGTCATCAACTTTTTGCCCAACGCTAATTACTTATTCACCTAAATGCTGACTCTGATGCAAAATAATTTGATGTTTTAGTTTCCCTTATTTACTAAGGAAACCCTCTTTTGGACAAAACACTAAGAATAGTTTCCTGGATTGCTTCCTTGTAGACAATACCAGCAACGAAAGGACTACAATTGTAGAAAAAAAAAAAAGCATGGGGATAAGTTCAAAGCTATCTCACTTTTAAATTTAAAGATGAAGGTCCCTTCAATTTACGGCATGTAAGGGAGCAAAGAAATAATTGCCTTACACGTCTTAGGTACATTCCTCCACAGTCCACACATGCAATAAGTTGGTTTGATTTAAATTGCAACATGTCAGAAAAAATGGGTATAAAATTATTAATGGCCGGGGTTTTAGTGTGATTATAAGGTTGAGATGATTAGATCCAATTTTTCGAAATTTTAATCCTATTCGTAAATACCTTACAAAATAACAAATGCAAATATTAATGAGGGTATTATATGGACTGCCCAAGGGATCATGTCCATCAAGAAAGTAGCATAAGTTTGAGAAAGAATCTATAATATAAATTGAGGAATGAATAGAGGTAGTTTAGGAAGTATGGATGCCAGTTAGGGTGTCGGTTGTCAATCATTGTTAAAAGGTATTAAAAAGCACAACATACATCCATTCATGCTCTTACCAAAACTTTGTTATTCTTTTTTGAAGAATCGTCGGTTTGGTTACAAATTATATTTGTCAAAATAAAACATTTTATATTACTCACTATGCATGGGATTTTCTTTTTATTTTTGATAGATAAGCACAGGTACCCGACGTGAGGTTGTAAGCCTGAACCATGCAGAGGAACCATTTTGTGGGGTGTTGAATTAAGCACAATCAGAGCGTCGGCAACTCGATCCGATCCCAACTTAACAAGTCCAAGATTGAGTGAGCGGAGGAGTATGCATGAGATGTTTTTTAACATTAGAGAATTAATAAAATAATTTTTGGGTTTAATTTTGAATTAATACAAGGACAAAAGGGTCATTTGCAATTGTATCCACTAGGGGGACAATCCGAGTCGAGATTCGGCGTTGGGGGATATTGCTTTTGCCTTTTGCTTTTGTTTCATGCCGTCTTCTTTTGGCTTTTTTATGTAATTACAATTCCATTTCCAAAAACAAATAAAATTGAATTACCCTTTCAATGTAAATATATATATATATATATATATAAGCTTATCCTTAAAGCATGGCTTGAAAGCCGAAAATCGGTAGAAACCAAAAGAACGCAACGACTCTAGTGGTGGAAATACTGATTTTATAATTATTTTTAGATTTTTTTTTTTTTTAGAGATAACATGTAAAAATACCATATCATTACCTTTTAACATATTATTAAAATAGACTAATTTTTATTTATTTATTTATTAAAATTCAAAGTTTAGATAACAATTTAGACTAAAAAAATTAAGACACCAAGATTAATTTCAATAACTAAATTTAGATTTATTCCAACATAAAACCTTTGAAAGCTTTATAAGGCCTATTCTTCGTTACTATCAGTGCTTTAAAAAATATCATGAAAAAATGTGGTCAAGTATTTAGTTTGTTTTATTAAAAAATTGTATTGAAAAGTTAAAGATATATCTTTTTTTATAGCCTTGATGTTGAAAATAAATAATTGGTTAATTTAATGTAATATAATACTACATAAAATATAAATTAATTTAAATTTTAAATACATTTTAAATGATTAATATAAATAAGAATATTTTAACAATTTCATATCAAAACATAAAAAAACCAAAAGCATTTAAGGTTTTATTTATCATTAAGCTTGAGAAACACTCTTCAACCCCAACCATAATTTGAAGAAGAAGAAGAAGAAAGAAAACTTTTTAAACTAAAATTTGATTTTTAAATTAGAATTTTAACTTTTTTAATTTTTAGAAAAGTTATATTTTTATCCCTCGTTAAACGTATTTTTTTACAATGATGAATATTTTAAAAAAATTATCTCCTAAAGTCGTAAAAAGAAAAATTTAAGATTGAAGGAGGTGCTAGTTGAAAAATGGGGAAGAGAGACTAACTGAGTCTTTAAAAACTGAATCATCCAATCCACGTTAACCAATAGTTTTACAGCTTTTCTAACTTTATAGTAATAATATTTTATAATACACCAAACTCACACCGACTTATCAAAGAGATAACATATTATATATATATATATATATATATATATATAGCAGACAATGCTAAGTTCAATTAGTTACGGTATAATATTCTCATAAACAAATATAGTTACGGTATAATAATGCACTTAACACTAAAAATATTATCCATACATGGTGCATTACATTAAACAACAAATTTTGATGTCATTAACGAAATAATTAGATAATTACCATGACATGTTACGTGTACCTTATGCTACTGCATAAAGATCGATTTTTAATAGAGAAATGTGTACAATTTTTAACAAGACATGTTTGTTTTTTAATCTAACATATACAGACTAATTTACCCATATTTTGTTTAAAGAGAATAAAATGCAATCTAACTATTATTACAAAAGCTTCTATGGTACTTTTCATTAGTTAAGGCATAATGATAATTTTATGCACTCTTGTAGATAGGGGCGAATTATATTTCAACCCCTTTATTGAAAAATAGGTAATTTATAGCTTTTATCCATTTCAAAACGTTCGAATTAGCCCCTCTGTTAAATTTTATCTATTAAACGATGATTGGAAATTTTTTTTTTTATGGGTAAACTATAAAAATGGTCACCTAACTCTGGCTTTTGTTCTATTTTGATCATCCAATTATTAATTTTTTTATTTAGCCACTAAACTTTTCAAAATTAAATATTTTAGTCACTCAAGTTGTTGTAGGTTTTTTTATTGGTCTAGTAATAAAATTAGCCCTCTAATGTTTACACATTCTATCAATTTGATCCTAAATATAAAAAAATTCAACGAATTTAGCCCTCAAGGTTTACAAATTTTGTCATTTAGTTTTAAGTCTAAAAAATTCAATAAATCTAGCCCTCAATTTTTTACAAAATCTATCAAAATAGTCCGAACTCTAAAAATTAAAAAAACATTTTTAGCCCATTATAACCCACCATCTAACCGTGTGAGATATTAAAATAAGAAAAAGAGTACTCTCTTTCAAGTCATTTACAATAATTTCTTTTAATATAATTTAGGCTTTACACTGGACCGAACCAATTGATTTGGAACATATCTAGAATAACTGGTTGCATTACTACTTGAATAGATAATGTTTTTAATGCCTTTTTATTTTCTTTTGGATTTTAAATTTTGTTTTGTTTTATCCCAACTTTTTAGAGTTATTTTGCAAGTGACTTGAAAGAGGATATTTTTTTTTCTTATTTTAATATCTCACATGGGTTAGCCGATGAGTTATAAAGAGTTAAAAGTGAATTTAAAAAATAAAATAAAACTTTTAGAGTTAGGACTAAATTGATAAATTTTGTAAATGTTGAGAGCTAAATTTATTGATTTTTTTAGAACTAGAACTAAAATGAAAAATTTTGTAAACATTGAGGGCTAAATTTGTTGATTTTTTTAATATTTAGGATCAAATTGATAGAATGTACAAACATTAGAGGGCTAATTTTGTTACTAGACCAATAAAAAAATCCACATAAGCTCAAAGTGACTAAAATATTTAATCTCGAAAAATTTAATAACTAAATCGAAAAAATTAATAATTGAGTGACTAAAATAGAACGAAATGCTTCCTATAAAAAAAATAATTTTCCTCATGAATACTGGGGCTTCCTAGTACTTTTACTGGTTTGTGGCCTTTTAGAATTCTTCACCGTCCTGGCAATTTCAGATGGGAAAAAGGCTTTGGGCCTGTATCTTTTAAAGAAGGAATTCTTTATATTTGAGCCTAACTGTTTTTCTTCATGAGTTGAATTTGGATCAACAGATTTAATGTAACATAACATATATTAGAAAATTACAAAAGCATGAATTTATCAAATTTAAAAATATTTTTAGAATTTCAAATTCATTACTAAATACACTTCTAAAAATCCCTAAATTTAAAAGTATCATGAATGTTATATTTTTAAATAATTTACTACTCAAAAAGTTGGATTTGCACCCAAACTTGCCAAAAAACATCCATGCTTCGTGTTTGTTTGTTTTGTTTCTAAAAGAAGCATCTCCCGTTCGGTGGAGCTGGAAATTGAAGCAACTGTCATGGCACTATAATTAACAGGCTCTGTTGCCGTACTCACATTTACAGATATCAGATCGGTCGATATGGCTAAGTTATTTGGTCGTCTACCAATGTATATCTTCCTTTTTCCTCCTCCTGCTTTACTCTGGTAGTACATTATGTGTATCTTAATTTATAATCGGTTACTCATTTCAAGAGTCTAAATATGCAACGCTTGAATGAATATAGTGATGATGCATAGATGCAACTGGTGGAAGCAAATATTTGCCAGAGGAGTTCAACTTGGTAAGGCTTTTGTGGGAACACTCGGCCATTTCGGTCGTCAATGCAGGAAGTTCATGGAGCCTCTGTGTTCTTAGGATTTGCATTTTTTGCATGAAGATAATAGTTACTTATATTGCACCAAAACCTTCATAGTATTTAGATATAGTTATACTACTCCTGGTTGCAGTATGATCCCATCCAACCACACAATCTCCATAAGGATGCTTAAGTGAATACTCTTCACCCTTTAGACAATGCTAAACCTACAACTCAGCCTAAAAACTCTGGTCTTTTTGGCAAAGATGAAACCGGCAAGATTTGAAGCGAGAAAAGAAAGTGCAGCAGGAAATTCAGAATATCAATTTGTGATAAAAGAGTAACTGGACCTGGCCATGGAGGGGGCCAAACATCAAAATGCATTGAAAAATATCCAAGTTGGACGACAAACAAGAAACGAGATGATTGTTTACCAACAAAATTGACTTCACGATGCATTTCCCTGAGCACCCAAATGGTTTGATAATAGAGATTCAATTCAACCAAAGAAGAGTATTAACTAAACTAACAATTAGTATAATGCTGTCCAAATGCAACCCGTATGTCCCCTCGTTCGGACATAGCAATCAACACAAACTCTACATGTCTCAAGAAACAAGGGAACCAAAGAGAAAAATGGCATCACTGAAGCAGACAAGCAAACGCTACAATTACAACCCAAATAACAATGACCACCCAGAACAAGAATATTAGCAAAGATGGAACCTTCATGACACATTTGACAGTTTGACACTTCCAGAACCAAAGTTAAAATAAGCAAATTAAAGCCATGATTAGCGATTTGGCCATTCTTTTCGACAGATTTTAAATACCAATTTTTTTTTATATACCCAGTTGTCGTTAGCCAAGTCCATTCACATCCACGATTAAGCATAATATCAAACACAAACCAAGCATTTCAACACCGTATCTTGAACAAACATGAAAAATGGAACAAAATTAAATTACTAGGGATTAATCTACTTCTTCTTGCCGCCTTTACCAGCCTTGCGCTTAGTAGGCAAAATAATCTCACCCTTAAGCACCGGAATCTCCATAATCTCAGATAACTGCCCGAACTTCTTACGGAACTTCTCGACCTGGTCAGCGTCCACAAGGACGGCCGACCTGTTCCCGAGGTAAAAAGGATGGTTCCCCGACCAAACATCCACCACATACTCCTTCTGCGTCCCACCTGTTGTCATCACCAATTCTCCATTGCAGTAAACTTTAGCATCCTCGTGGAATTCTGGGTGGATGTCCTTCTTCCGGCAAGTAACTTGTGGCCTATAGCCCCCTCCCCTTGCAGTCACCACCTATTAACAAAGAAAGAAAGAAAAAAAAAAGGAACCGGTTAAGTAGGATGATTAAGGATATAAGATGGGGTAAATGGTTTTGGGGTATTGTTGAATTTACCTTTCTGGGAGGGAGTGAAGGGGGAGGAGAAGGCTTGATTTGGAGAAATGTGTTGGGGAGAGTTAGCGCCATTTCTGCTCTGGCAGTACTTTGGGGGCAGTTTCAAAGGGGATGAAATGAGGAGATGAATGGGAGTTTCGTGGTGGAGATTTTGGGATTGGCTTTGCCAAGTTTTTGAATTTACAAGAGAGCCCCAAGGGTTGTTTTTCTTTGATGGGCCTACCTCAATGCCCAAACTTATTGGGCTTCATATCAGTTTCACAAAATTAAGTCTGTGCTACTAATAGATATATTATAAGCTGAGCTCGTAAGTTAATTTCTGTTATATATTTTCACCGAATTTATTTAATTTTTTAAATTAAAATGCAATAAAACAAAGCAAATTGCAACATAAGACTGAAACACTAAACACAGTTCAAGATGATAATTTGAGTTTCTTTATTATTTAAAATGTTTACTTTATTTTTCCTTTTAACTTTATTAAATAATTTAACGTGATTTATATTTTTAGACATATTGATATTGTAATGTGGCATATATATATATATATATATGACTAGTTAGACAATTATCATATATTTTCTCTTTTTGTAAATATGAAAAAAAAATTTATAGAATTAATAAAAAAAATGTTAAAACTAAAAAATTCTTTTAAAAAAATAGAAAGATTAAAAAAAATAAAAACTTATAAATTTTGTATAATTTTATAATACTTTGAACACAAAGAAATAACATTAACACATTGCCCACAATTTTTTTCACTAAATTGAATCACTTAAACAAAGTATTCAAAATATCTCATAAATTTAAACATATACATATGTTTCTTAGAATAATTTATGATGATAAATTATACATAATATAAATTGAATAAATAAGCGATACTAATCCAATTTTTGTTCGGAAAAAAAAAAAAAAACCTAATCCAGCATTAAAAAATTTTTGTAACAATGATCTAATGATCAATTTTTAATTAGGATAAACTATATACTAAACTATCAAAAAAATTTATTTTAGGTATTCAAAATAAAAAAATTTATAATTCACTCATGTTATATAATTTAATCTTTTTTATCACTCTATTAAAATCACAAATCACATGTTAACGTGGTAATTAAAAAAATCGGTATAATATTTTAGCCATCAATTTTTATATATTATATGTAGTAGCTATACAAAGAAAAAAAATTAAATTACAGAAAATTAAATCTCAAAATAATTCTAAAAGAAAAAGAAAAAGAGACAGCTTCCCTAACTGGAATTTTTCAAGCTATGTTTTTATTATTTGAGTTGAATGATGTTGAATAGGATGTTAAACCCTGATTCAAGGTTTCAATAATCAGGCATGTATTGACATTACTTGCCTTCTTTGGTGGCCATCTTTTCCTCTGTAATCTTCAACCAAATACAAACCCTAGTAAAACTAAGCTCCGATTTCAGCTAGGGGTGAGTATTCAATCAAGTATTCGAGTTAAGTCGAGTCGAGTTAACGAATCATATTATTTATACTCAATGCTACTTTTATATGGACCGATTATTTAACTAATAGACGAAGTATAAGATTATTTAACTACATAAACAATATAATTATTTTATCTTTTAACTTAATGAGTAAATATTTATCAAAACAACGAAATTTTGCCTTTTAACTTTAAAAAAGATAAACATTTATCAAAACAATGTAGTTTCCCTTTTCTTATTCAGATTTTCGGATAACTTGAATTGTGTAATTCATATTCAAGTTAAACTAAAAAAACTTAATTTTTTATTCGAGTTGATCCAAATAATTTGATTAACTCAAATAACTCGAACTATTTTAATTCAAAATTTGAATTTTTTATTGAGTTTTTCGAATTGAATCGGATTTTGCTCACTCCTAATTCCAACAATGGCTTAAACAAACAACCCTTTGCTTTTCATAGGTGCTAGGGGTGGGGGGACAGGTAGAGGACAGGGGTGGGATTAATATAAAATTTAAATTTATTATTTTATTTTTTTGAAAGTATTTACGTCTTTTGTATATTTATTTGAATTTCTTGGAATTAGGATCATTTTTAAATTTTGAGGGTTAATTTTTAAAATTATGACTAAATTGATATCATATGTATGTAACAACCTGATTTTGAGAATAGTCAGAACAGTGGTTACAGGACCATGAATCTGACATATTAAAATTATTTTTATGGTCTACAGATTTACGGAATGATTTCTTGAAAATTTCGTTCAAAAATTTTGACGTTTGGGCACTCAATTTAGTCAAAAGGACTAAATTGTAATAAGTGTGAAAGTTGAGTTCTACATGTTAAAGGTATTCAATTGCAATGAGATTTTAAATTATAGGTCATTGTATGATAATTAGACCATTTTTTAAGTTATTGGACAAAAATAGACATGAGGTAAGAGAATTTTAGTGATTTCAAAAAAGGGCATTTTGGTCATTTGGTTAATAAAAGAATAAAAAGGGAAAATAAAATCAAAATTTGCTCATCTTTCTTCAACCTTGGCCGAAACTTGGAAGAACACCATAGCTAGGGTTTTTTCATTTTCAAGCTTGATTGTAAGTACATCCTAATCCCGTTTTTAATGCTCTTTTTATTTTTGTAGTCGTATTCACCCAATCTTTCTATTTCTACCATTGTTTTGAAGTAGGGTTCATGTTTAAAATTTTACCTATGTATGACATGCATGTGTTTTGATGTTTTATAGTAGAAAATGAAAGTTTGATGTGTAATAAACAACTTTTACTAAGTAATTTTTGATGAAAATACATAAAAGGACCTATTTGTAAAAAGTTATAAAATGTGTAGTAAAGATGTGATTTGATGAAAAATGTGGGCTAATATGAGCATGTATATAGTTTGGCTAGGCTTGGGTAACAAATAAATTGAATACATTTCAATTTACGAGCCTAGGGACTAATTTGTAAAAATGTAAAAAGTTAGGGGCAAAAAGGTCATTTTTTCATAGTGTGATTTTCGAACCGAATTGAACAATTTGATAATTAAATAAGTTAAATTTGCTATTATAGATCAATAAAGACGAGGTTCAGACCTTGATCGAGGGGAAAATAAGGTTATTGACAATTAGATCCATTTCCTACTATTTTTGTAGCGAGGTAAGCTATTATGTAAATAATGCATTTGTTCTAATTATGTTTAAAATACTTTACTATTGTATGAATTATGATTGATCATTGAGCGTGTTTGACAAAGTTACGACTATCATGAAATCTCGATTGAACCTTAGGAATAGATAGGGTACAAATATCATGACATTAGGGTTATCGAGACTATGTGTAAGACCATATCTGGGATATGGCATCATTATGAGACTTCGTGTAATACCATATCTGGGATATGACATCGATATGAGATTTCGTGTAAGACCATAGCAGAGCTATTGGCATCGAAACGAGGTCCCGTGTAAGACCATATCTGGGATATGGCATTGGTGTAACACTTTGTGTACGAGATTCCCGAGTATCCTTTAGTATTCCAAGTGGTTCAATGGGAAATGCTACAAGAACGTCAAAGTTGTGAAAGACTATGGTATGTTGTAAATTGGTACAGGTATGTACGTAAAACTTATGCTTAATGAGCTCGATATGTGATGAAAACCTCGATAAGGTTGTGGTTGAGTAAGTTTGATTATGTGATTTATAATGACATTTATGTTAATTTACTTCAAGTTAATTGTATGTTAAATGTGAGCTTATAATGATTATTATTTGCATGAGAACTTACTAAGCTTTAAAGCTTACTCATTTTCTTTTCCTTTATCTTATAGTGTTATCAAGCCAGCTCGGGGATCGGAGATTATCGAAGATCCAGTCACACTACCAACTTAATATTTTGGGTACCAATGATTTCAATATTTTGAATTATGGCATGTATAGGTCTTGGTCATTTTGTTATGTGTCATAATTCATTTGGCCAAATGCGTTGGCTTATGTTGGTTGATATTTCATTTTGTAAATGGCCACTGAAATTGGCTAATATTGATTTAAGTATATATACATATGATGATGTCTTTCATGGATGTGGTAGTTGCATGATTTAAGTTGGTAAGCATGTGATGTTTGTATGTAATAAATGGGTAGCATGTGGAAGATGTATAGATGCCTTGATTGTGGCTGATTTGGTTGAATGTATATACTTAGAGTGGTGTTATGTTTGTTGTGTAGGTTCGTGTATGAAATGGTGACAATATGGCTTGGAAAATAGTCTTATTTTTGTCCACATGGGTAGACACACGTGTGTCTAGGCCATGTGTGACACCCGGTTAGCCCCATGGGCGTGTGTTCCAGCTGTGTGTTCCCTGCACCTTAATTGTTACAAAATAGAATGCTTAATATTGAGCACACGGGCAGAGACACGAGCGTGTGGACGACACGGCCTCAAGCATAGGCGTGTGCCTTGGGCGTGCAAGTCTACACCTATTTTATGAAAAATTATGAAAATTAAATCGACCATACGGGCTAACCACATGGGCATGTGCCTTAACCGTATGACTTCAATTTGTTCATGGATGACAAACAGAGAGTTACACGGGTTAGGGACACGGGTATGTGTGACTACACAGCCTGTTCACACGTACATGTGGTTCTTAAAATATGAAAATTTTTCTAAGTGTTGAGAAAATTTCCAAAGTTCTCGATTTGGTCCTGAACAGCTTCCAATGCATGTTTTGGGGCCTCGTAGGCTCGTTCTAGGGACAATGTGAATGTAAATGAAAAGTTTTAAATTTGGATGGAGATTTTTGTCTCGATTTTGTATGTTTGCTTATGTTTAAGTTCAGTAATGCCTCGTATCTTATTCCGGCGTTGTATACTGGTAAGGGGTGTTACAATGTAAAAGTTGATGGTTAAATTTATTATTATATCGATTTTTTAATTGCCGCATTAGCTTATCATTTGTGCATTTTAATTAGACTAACTAGAATTATCGAACTATGTAATGCGGATGTTTAAATTGTAAATATTTTATTTTGAATACCTAAAATAAAAAAAAAATTAAATGACTATCTATATAGTTTACCCTTTTAATTAATTGAATACCTCAACCTCTTACTATTAGATAATGAATCTAAAAAATAACTATAAATGGTGAATTACTGAATACCTAAAATTCAAAATTGATCAATTACAATAAACAACTTTTATTTATTAGTATAAATAAAAAATTTTAATTAATTAAAAATACTTTTAAATTTTAAATCAAATTAAAATTCATTAAGCAATAGTTATTGATGCAAAATTTGAAATTTTGATATAAATGATATATTGTAAATTATTAAAATTAAATACATATTAATTGTTTAAAGTAGTTGATAACCTCCTACGAAACCATCCTTGTAAATGAATTATTTTTTTAAAAATTAACTTAAAACTTTTTACTCTGGAAACCTTTAAATACATCTTTTATAATTAAAATAAATTGTTATTTTTTTCTTTTAAATTTTTTCACAGTTGATTCAACACAAATTTAAATTAACTTAAAAAAGTAGAAATCAGCTAATTTAATTAAATTATTTTAAAAATTAAACAATAAATTAATTATTGTATAAATTTGTCACTATGGATATTTTTATATTTTAGTAGTTGATAACATTAGAATTGAATCATGTGAAATAAATGAAGGATCCACACAATGAAAAAAATAAGAAATAATTCCAACATAACAATATACAAAAAAATTGCATCAACATGAATATATATATATATATATATATATATATGTGTGTAAAAATCTATATAGACTTTTAAAAGAAAAAAAAAATGGCACCACGAGCATGAGCATTATGTTTTTATGAAAAATTATACAGAAGTTATCTATGAAATGTCAAATATATTTGTAATACCAAATATTATTTTGAATTAAACAATATTAAAAACCAAACCTAAGAAGCTTCAAAATCAAAATGAATTGCGGTAAACCTAAGATAATTTTTAAATTTATTATAAATTTTGGTCTAATGTGTTATATATATTAAATTTTTTTATTTTTCTCACAAATTATTAATACAAATTATTGATATAATATTATTTTATATTTTAATATTATATATACAAATAATTTTATTTATTTAATAAAAAATAATTTAATGTATTTAATAAAAAATGATATATATATATATATAATTATACCAAATTAAAATTTATAATATAAATTGCATATTAAATTAACACTCAGAGATATGTGCCACTTCGTTAATATAAGGAAAAAATTCAAGTTTGGCAGGAGTGATGTGAAATGTTTACTTCAAAAGGAAAATCTTTAAAAATGTCATCATCATTTACTATGACTAGGAATGGAACAATGCCACATATTAGTAATGTATTCTTCTTCTCCAGCAATGGGACGGGTGGATATTATTAAATCCATTAATTTCTACGATTGATACATTTCGTTATGATTTATAATATTGAAATTTATTATTATTTTTATGAATATTAGATGTATATATTTTCATCCCATTTCGTTCCGTTTTTAATTTAAATTGTTATAATTAATTTTATTTTAAATTTTTTTAAATTATTAAATATTTAAATATAATTTTTCAAAAATTATTTAAACATAATATATATTTTATATTATGTTATTATATTTTACCCTTTTATTGATCCATATATAAGGATAAAATAATAAGTATATATAGTAGAACGAGACAAAAAATTAATATAACTACTGTATTTTAACTATTCAAAAGAAAAAATTCACCTCATTTTATATAGTTACATCTATTCTTCAAATAAAAAAATTTACTCCATTCAAAAAGGATGGATTCGAAATCTATTGAACGATTTAAATTTTACGTTTAAATTTATCTATTTAAAATTTTAAACATAATTAATATATATTTCTCCAAAATGACAAATATATATATATATATATAAAAGTTAACCCAATATAGATGAATGAAAAGGGTTGCAGAAAGAGCACCGATTCATTCCTTTGATTTTTAGCCCAGCCGATTTTCAACAAAACAAAATTGAGTTTCTTTAAAAAATCAATATCAGTTGAAAGTGATTTTAGATCAAATGATATTTACTATTTTTAGTTCCATCTCTTTTTAATTACAATATAGACACATATTTTATATTTAATTATTAAAAAAATCATTTTAAAAATAATAAATATTAAGTTTAATATATTATTTGGTATCAAAGTTTGACATTTTCTTTCTAATGTGGTATCTATGTTATTTTTTGGTTCAGTGTAATACTTGTATTTAACAAAAGTTATATATTTTGGTACTTGAAGGTAACAGTGTTCACTTTTTAGTATTTAATTCATATTTTAAAGTTAGATTTGATAAAAGTTAATTTCTAATATTATTATATTTAAATTTTTATGATTTTTTTAATAGAAAAAATTAGTGTTAATTGTGAAATTGTATAATTTTACGTTTAATTTTTTAACTATAGTTTGATGGAAGTGTTTTAATTTGGGTTTTAAGGTCAATTTGATGAAATTTTATAAATTTTCATCAAACCAACTCTAAAACCTGAATAAACAGTGAAAAGTTAACATCATTAGCTTAAAGTACCAAAATGTATAACTTTTATCAAATACATACACCACATTAGATAATAATAACACATATACCGCATTAGAAAATAATACTAAAATTAGATACCAAATTATGTATTAAACCTAAATATTATTCAGACTATGTTTTTACTATATAGAATCTATAAAAACGAATTTCGAACTAGAATAAATGCACATGTAATGGAAATTAAATTTAGCACAACAAAAGTTTGTTTTAATTTTGATATTAACCAAATTCATCCTTCTCAGAAAAATTAATGTAATTTAATTCTTATTAAATTCGAAAGTAAGTAATTAAGGGTAATTAATTATGTCATTACTGTTTTCAAATAATTATAAATAATTTTAGTTAATATAATGACAAATTTAATCGTCAACGTTTTCTATATTTTATGTAAATATTGACAGAATGGATTAATATTGCAAACTAAATTTGTTAAAGCAATATCAAATTGATAATAATTTGTAAACTTTAAAAGCTAAATTTATTATTAAACAAAATATATATAATTGACAAAAAAATAACAATATTATAATTAATTGTCCTTAACAACTTACTTTTGAATTAACAAAAATTAAATTATTCTTACATTTTTTTTTGAGTAAAATCAATTTATTAATATCAAAATAGAGATAGAAGGTAAAAATAAAAAATATATATTAATCGAATAAGAAAAATAGTCCAACCCTCCACCCTAGTCTCAAGCGATGAAAGAAATACAGAAAGGTTACAAATGAGAAGGAAATCATATTTCTGCCAAGTGTTCTGGAAGTTTGCGCAGCTAGCGACTCTGGAAAAATCAAAGCTCATTACATAACTAAACGTAATTATACTTTAATTAAATGCTGTATTAGAAAAGAGAAGACAAAGACCCAATTTTGAGGCTTCCCGTGACGGATGGATCACAATTTACTCATATACTATTTGAACCCCCCAAACAAAAGTTTACTTAGATATCACTGCTGGTTAAGCTCTTCCCCCTTGCAATCCAACCATAAAAGATTTCTTTTTAAACTTTTATCACACTTCTTAGTTGCTCATTTCTCAGTTCCCCACGGATTTGAGTGATCCAAGCTGTAAAATCAAGTTCTTTTTAAAAGGTATATTTTGCATATGGGTTGTTCCAGTTTTTCTTGGATCTCTGCCAGTTTCCAACTTTGGTTTTTTTTTTTTTTTTTTGACTTAGGAAGAGTTTAAAGTCGTCGCAGCCTTTTAATCTGTCTTTGATCATTGTTCTTAATACTAGTTGCATATTGTGGCTATGGAATCTTGGGACCACTAACAAAGTAATTTGCTTTTTGTCTGATTTTATTTCATTGTGGACTAATAGTCTATTTTTTAGCCGAGGTATGGTCTTTTAATATTTTTTAATTTATTGCTTTTCTTTAGTTTTTCCTGATATTTTGGTTTATTCGTTAATAAATTCAGCAATGGAATCCATCTGCATATCGCTAAAGGCTACTGCAACCGCCAGTCCGGTTAATATCAGCCAAGGTCGTAGTAATGGAGGCACTGTTTTCTGGGGTGAGACTATTAGAGGAGGTCGGGATTTTGGAACACAGTTATGGAATAGTTTGAGAGCTGAAAATGGTGTCAAAAAAGCTAAACCGGGCGTTGCTTACTCTATTATCACCCCAGAAATTAACAAGGAGACCATGGTAAGTAGGAAAAAAAAAGGTATTTCTAATGTTATGTTTGATCCAAGGATTAAACAAGTAGTACAAGATTTCTTCTAGTAAGAGCTGTTCAGATCTTTTTAAAGTGGCCTTTCGAAACTTTTGATTGTCAGAAATTTGAGACACCAAAGTTTGAGGCTCCACAAGCAGACCCAAAGAATGTGGCTTCCATCATACTCGGCGGCGGTGCTGGGACGCGCCTCTTCCCTCTTACTAGCCAAAGAGCCAAGCCAGCCGTAAGAAACCATTTTCCTAAGAGAAAGTAGAAAAACTATTTTTATGTTTTGAAAGTAAATATTTTTCATTTTGAAGATGAAACCCAATTATTAAATTTCAAGTCTCAGATTGGTAGGATTTTAACTTTTTCCATGATATTATTTGGTTTGCAGGTTCCAATTGGAGGGTGTTACAGGTTGATTGATATTCCAATGAGCAACTGTATCAACAGTGGGATAAAGAAGATATTTATCTTAACTCAGTTTAACTCCTTCTCCCTTAATCGTCACTTAGCTCGTACTTACAACTTTGGGAATGGTGTAAATTTTGGAGATGGTTTTGTTGAGGTAAGGCCATACTGATTTAGCCTTACTATGCATATTATTTAGAAATCCATTTTAATGCGTGGATCATGATGTTCTACAATTTCCATTCTCATGAAATGTAATTATCTTTTCTGAAAGTTTTGATGAAGCTACGTTTGCTTGTCATAGGTTCTGGCGGCCACTCAAACACCAGGAGAAGCTGGGAAGAAGTGGTTCCAAGGAACTGCTGATGCTGTGAGGCAATTTGTGTGGGTTTTTGAGGTTAGTTAATAGATTTTGTATTTGAGCTGAAATCATCCGCCTTCATCATGAAAGTTGACCAAAAACGATTTGATTCACTACCACCAGGATGCCAAAGCCAAGGATGTGGAGCATGTATTGATATTGTCCGGAGATCATCTTTACCGAGCAGACTATATGGATTTTGTTCAGGCACGTGGCTAGATTACTAAAAGTGGAAAAATATCATTCGGAGACTCTTCTTTTCTACTTCCTCACGAAGGAAGATTGTTCCTTGAAAAATCATCTGGCTAAACATCAGTTATATCTTTCTTGCAGAAGCATATTGACTCAAATGCTGATATCACAGTCTCATGTTTACCAATGGACGACAGGTACTTATTAATTATCATGTTATGTTATATCATTTTGAATATTATAAGATGAGTATAATGGCTATATCTTTTATATGATTGTCTTAGTGTATCAAGTCTTTGCAATATCCCCGTATTGGTCTCTATCGCTCAGAGCATTAAGTATATACTAATGGTTGCTTGGAATTCGGGAATTAACTTCACTCTTTCTGCAGCCGTGCATCGGATTATGGATTGATGAAGATAGATGGAACAGGACGAATTGTCCAGTTTGCCGAGAAACCAAAGGGCCCTAATCTTAAAGCAATGGTATGTGCTTGTACTCGTACCCTGCATTTTTGTAATTTCAAATATAATTTCCTCTAATTAGTGATCTTGTTTGTTTCACGTGTACTACAGCAAGTTGATACCTCCATATTAGGACTATCAGCTCAAGATGCTGCAAGATATCCATACATTGCATCAATGGGTGTGTATGTGTTTAAAACTAGTGTCTTGTTAAAGCTTCTAACTCGAAGCTATCCCTCATGCAATGATTTTGGCTCTGAGATTATTCCGTCTGCTGTGAATGAACACAAAGTCCAGGCACGTTGACTTTCACATGAATTATTACCTGTAGTTTTTGCTGTGTATTTTTCATTAGTAATCTGTTACTATTTGCAATAATGTGGACTTCAAATCTAGTGATCAAACTGCTGAATTTCTGGCTGTTTGGATGTTTTGCAGGCATATTTGTTCAATGACTATTGGGAAGACATTGGAACAATAAAATCTTTCTTTGATGCTAATTTAGCCCTCACAGAACAGGTTATTCGCACTTTTCTGTATAAGTTCTAATCTTTTATGTGATTTACTGATCAACAAAGATACTAAATCTCCTTTTATGAATTATCTGCTTGCAATAACCTACCAAGTATATGATCTTAAAGAACTGGCTGCGGCAACAAACACTTGTGCATTTTTGTGTATAGATCCTCTGATTAAGATTCTGTCATGTCATCATGTTTGTATATAGACAAAGAAATCATTTGCCTTATCATTCAGTATGTTGCATTACGAGACACCTCACTTGTTCCACTAGTGTACCTCTCATAAGCCTAAGCATAATATTTGGTGTTTATCTCGTGAAAACTGATTATCCATGTTCCCCATGCAGCCACCAAAGTTTGAATTTTATGATCCAAAGACACCTTTCTATACATCTCCAAGATTCTTGCCTCCTACCAAAGTTGATGAATGCAAGGTATGCCATAAAGCTTTAATCTATGCTGTGAATAATAATTTGATCGTCTTATCTCATGGCTAATTGCTTACTGCAGATTGTTGACTCCATAATTTCACATGGTTGTTTCTTGCGAGAATGTAGTGTTCAACACTCTATAGTCGGTGTGCGCTCACGTTTGGAGTCCGGTGTTGATCTTCAGGTGATTCAACATCTTCTCTTTCCCTTAGAAAAGCATCTGACAAGGATTAGAAGTAGTTTTTTTCGATAATAAACTGTATCTGGTGTGAGAAATTATCTTCATACATGTGTTCTTTTGCAGGATACCATGATGATGGGAGCAGACTACTACCAAACCGAGTCTGAAATAGCATCTCTGCTAGCAGAAGGGAAGGTTCCTATCGGTGTCGGACAGAATACCAAGATCAAGTAAGATTTGAGATCGAAAAAACCGTCTCTAGACCAACTAAACTTTTTTTATTCTATAACTTTGTACCTATAAATCTCCACATATAAGAAAATATTTGTCTTTAAAACAGCTCCTTACATCGTCAACTAAAACTTCTTGCATTCTGATTTTGAAGGAATTGCATAATTGACAAGAATGCCAAGATAGGAAAAGATGTAATCATATCAAACACTGATGTGAGTGTTACCTTGCTTGCTTCTATAAATTTGGAATGTTCCCTTGATAACTTTAATTTACTTTCATCCACCCAGGCTGTTGAAGAAGCTGAGAGACCAGAAGATGGGTTTTACATTAGGTCTGGGATCACAGTGATAATGAAGAATGCAACCATCCGAGATGGAACTGTCATATAAAACATTTTAACTTTGAATCCTTCCAGAGGCTGATTCTGTTCTGTGCTGAACCGGTGATGGAAAGCCGAGCGCCCATAGTCTGTTGCCCTTTCCAATTGAAAAATATATCTAGGACTTATGCTTTGCATATGTAAAATTCTGAAGTTCCTATGTACTTTTCAAATAAGTTCAAACACCATTTGTTTTATTCATTTCTAAGTAGCACAAAAACAAGCTTACAGCAGAAAATAAGCTGGTTCATCAGATTAGTACACAATCACAGAATGTATCACTCTTTAGTTAAGAACAACTCATTTTTAGAAGAGTTCATCTCGTTGTAAACCCTAAATAAATAAATAAATAACTAGGACATCATCTTGAAACTTTATCTTCAACACTTCTATATTACTATAAGACCATCACGTATTTTTTTTTCTCAATTTCCCGTTTTGCTGACACCATTTCCAGACCACCATTGTGCTCTTCTGATTTCCCTTGCTTTGTTCCATTTCTCGATGTCTCTCAACCTTACGTACATCTTTCGAATCCGATTAAGTTTCTGAGATTCTTGAGTGATGAGGGCGACAGTTGAGGTGCCTTGGCTCATGATTACCTCATACCCATCTCCGTAAGAGTCCATTCCTTCGGCTAACAGTTGCCAGAATAGCCCACCGATGGCTGCACCTCCACCCCTGGCTGATGAGTAAATCGCTGTGTAAACAGTGTTGTACAACTCGTCTCTTTGGTTAGGACCCGCAATTTTCAAAGATTTTCCGAACTCGGCAAAGAGCAATGGTTTCTGAAGGATGTTCTGAGCATCTTGGATGTGATTGTACAGCCAATTATTCAAGAAGGCAATTTGGCTTTCATCACTTGAGCTTTGTAACCTGCTCAACCAGCAAAATTTTGTATACATTGGCTTTTACAATTTTTACTTAAAGGGGATAGTTTCTACTGAACATATATATATTTACCATTGATCAGGATATGAATGAACTGTCGCAAAGTCAATGCCAGGGATCTGATTATTTGCAATGAAATCAGTTCCTACTTGAAAGTTAGGGTTATATTGCTGTTTTTGAGATGATGATGGTCCATAAAACCCTTCTAAACCAGCTTCTAGTAAGTGATTTCCATCAATGGACTTTACATGAGAAGCCATCTCTGTAATCCAGGCCTGTTCAGCAAACACAATCAAAGTAAAATGTGTAGGGTGGATAAAAAAAGTAATGTTTTTGTTGATAATGCAAACATATCTAATCTTCACCTAATTTGTGTAACCTAACACAAAAATGGACTAGGTTATGTAGGTTCCCAGTCTCATTAGACCACCACCGCATCTTTGAATATTGGAGGCAGGTAAAGGTTAAATCCACTCCAAAAAAGTTAATACTAAAGATGTGTACAGTTACAACTTCCAACGCCACTAATCATGCATGGGTCGGCAAAAAGCACCGACTCAAACCATTGGCATTAAATTCCACAGCGTGTAAAAATACGTTTCATAAAAGTGAAACCAGAACAGAGTAGCAGTGAAGCAATGAAGCAAAAGAGCTTGAAGATGAGATATTGCTGACTGACCTGCATGGTCTTTCCCGATGGATCCGAGAGGCACCTAGGCTCATTCATAAGCTCCCACGCCATTATTGTTGGTTCATCTTTGTACGCCACTCCAGTCAGGGTGTTACGTCTTGTAAGAACAGTCTGGTACGCCCAAAATAAATGAGTTCACTCTTGCATTAATTACGTATCTACTATTACCAGTTATATTATGTCCAGGAAATGTTCATCAACCTATGTCTAAATTAGTACAACAAATTAATTATTCAATATAAAATCTTATCGCTGTCATTTCTATAAATGTCAGAAAAGATGGAAGGGCAAGCGTATAAAATGTTAAATTAGACTATTAGAGAAAGAGAGAGAAGGGGGGAAAAACAGAGACTGACCTTGATGTGGTTCTTGTAGTATTCTTTAACAACAGAGTTGGTAAAGAAATCATCATCAGAGCCAATGGATTGTCCTTCATTTCTTGCCCAGTTCACATACTGTTTCTTCCCTCCAAATTGATCATAGTTATTCGCGAAGCTTAAAACCAGCTTAATCCCATATCTCTTGGCCTCAGATACTACAAAATCCAATCCCTTCAAGGAAAAAAAAAAAAAAACAAATGATGAGAACCAGATCACGGGCCAGATTTTTAACCTGACAAGTATTTTGATTCGAACCTGGAACATTTGATCATTGTAGGAGCCAGGCGAGTACTGAAGAGGCCTGTCTCCACCATCACTGAAAGCCCAAGTTCTGGCTATGGTGAGACCGTGCTCTTTAGCTTGTTGAAACGCAGATGAGACTTTGCTTCTCTGAGATGAATCAGCGGCCATGTACATGAGCCAATAAGCATTGAACCCATTTGCATAGAAAGGACTTCCATGCAACATTAGCTGCAGTCCTTTAGTTTTGATAAACCCGTCATCAGCTTTGACACGCAGGAGAAAATTTCCTTGTTGAAATAACAAAAAAAGGAGCAAAATCAGACCCCAATGCTTCATTTCTCTTTCTCCCCCTTAGTTTCTCTCCAAAAGCAGCAAAGGATCAAATAAGAAAAAAACAAATAAACTCAAAAAACAGACTTTGGTGGTTTATATAGCAGCGGAAGTAGTGGTCACTATATTTTGCTTCATCTAAAAAAGGAAAAGAAAACTTATAACATATGGTTGAGCATAGTTGTTTTCATTTATTAACTTACCGATGCTATGGTTTCTTATAAGAACTGAAAACCCTTTAATGCCCTTTTCTGGGGCGGCTCCCCAAAAGAGTAAAGATGGGATTTGAATGTCATATTGATACTTAACAGGGAGAAAAGGGGGGTGGGGACAAACCCAAATGTTAAACACGGCGGTCCATTTAATATTCCTCATCACTTTCTAGATTCCACTGCTGAATTACCTATGCAGGTAAATATACTACTGTAGTAATTCAATCCACATGGGAACGGAACATCCGTGAAATTCTTTTACCTATGTTTCAGTGTTCACTGGGACTGAACAAATTTGTCTTCCCCTGCATCCTGACTCATCACCCACGGCCCACGTCACTTGTTCTCAACAAGGAAACCGTGTATTGTATTGTTCATCTTCTCAGCATGTTAAGCGATGGGCAAAATTTTAAAAACAAAACACGCCACGTGGGTATTCACATGCATTAAAAGGGTTTTTTTACTCAAATAATGTAAAATAATTAAATAAATATTAAAATGGGATAAACACACTATAGTAAAAAAATTAGTAAAAAAATTGGTATTGTCTGACCAATCGGCGGCACCCTTCTCTCCAGCCACTGGTCATATCAAGTTTTTTAAAAAAAATTATAAGCACAGACTGATCAATTGACTGTATAAGACTAAAATGTGATGATTTCAAATATTTAGATGTAGATTTACCATTTTGATTGATAAGCTTTAAAGGTGTGGCCTAGCAGCTTGGTGGTATCAAACTTCAAATAGTGTAAATTGTTTCATAAATTCTCTTGTTTATTATCTTTTTTTATTTCCTTTCAATACAAAAAAAATAAAGAGATCTTTTATCAATTAGTTTAAAATATTTTTTTATTAAAAATTATTTTTTTGTAAAAAAGTGTATTCCAACTAAAAATAAATTTTATTTATTTTTAAAAAAAATATTTGTTCAAATAATTTTTTTGTAAAATTATTTTTTAAAAAATTATTTAAACGGTATAAAATAATTTGATTTTTTTTGAAAAATAAATAAAATTTATTTCTAGTTGAAATCGAATTTTTTACAAAAATACTTTTTAGTAAAAAAAAAACTTTTTAGACTAATTTGTAATAGACCTCTCTATTTTTAGTGTTGAAGGAAAATAAAAGAAAATATATAAGAATGAGTTATTAAGGAATTTATCCTTTTGAAGTTTGGTGCTGCCAAACTATCAAGCGGCACTCTTAAAGCTTTTTAATCAAAATAGTAAATTTATATATTAAGTCTTTAAATATTTTAAATCATTTAAAATTTATTATTTTTTAAAACTTGATGTGACTGGTGACTAGGGAAAGGAGTGCTGCCAATTGGTGAGACAGTATCGATTTTTTTACTATAGCTCCTAACTATATTCGTAAATATTATTACATTTATCTTATTTTAATATTTATTTAATTATTTTATATTATTCGAGTAAAAATCCCATAAAAGCCATAAAAATTATCAACACATTCTAAGAATTTTAAACTTTTATAATATATTTAACATTTTTAAAATTAATGAAATATATATTTTTTTGCAAAATGTAAAATCCAAATGTACATAAAAAATTCAGAAGTATAAAAAAATAGTTTTTTTTAACAAAGTATAAAAAATTAGTTATACATTTTACATAATTACAAAAATTAATTTTTTTACAAAATTAAAAAAACTTTTACAAAAATTCAAATAAACCAAATATTATAAAAAAATAAAAATTAAATTAAAACTTGACTTACCGTTGATAAACTCTAATCAAGCATTGACGAATATTGATTGATTGACGATAAATATCTAATCAATGCTTGATGCTTATATCAGTTAAAGTCTAGTGCTGATAAAAATCAATTAATATTACTCAGGTCAAATTTTATATAAATAAACATATTAACAATAATTAAAATTTATATATGGTATTGAATTTCATATAATGACCTGATAATTAAAGGTGTTTACTGTTTTAAATATGGTCTAAATTCTGTCGTGTTTGTTATTTGAGTTTTACCCTATTATAAATTCATTAAAAAATCTTATATATGACACAAAATCAAATCATATGATTATTTTCCTCAATGTTATAATAAAAATGTAATGATAATGGGGGTATGGTGAGACCTTGTTGGCTCACCCATACTCCCCCAATTCGGGAACTTCAAAGTGCCTAAATATCAGCATCACCTAATTTAGCGAACATCACGGCGGCATTTGGATTCGGCATCAAGAGGTGGAATTAACTTCTATTTTCTTAAACATGTAAATGGAGACAAAAATGAAAAGATTCAAAGTCACCATGAGAACCCAAAGCCAAAAGCAAAGAATAGAGGGGAAAAGCAATATCCTCCATTGTTGAAAAAATAAAGGTAAAGGAACAGGGATGCGTTCACTTTTGTGGGTCCTCTTTTCCTTTCTTTTTTTCATTTCCCCACTCAACGCTCCTTTAAAATTGTTTGGTGTTTGAGCCTTTATCACGGATTCACGATGTCACGCTTGCTAAAAAATGAATCTTTTTTTTCTTCTTCTTCTTAGGTTAGTCTACTTTGTTTGATATGTATGCTAAGGATGAGCGTTCGATCGAATTGAATCGAATCGAATGAAAAAATTTCGAGTTAATTGAGTTAACGAATCATATTTTATCATCCTAATTTGATTTGAAATTTTCTCGAATCGAGTCGAGTGAGATGGAATTCGAATCGAATCGAATCGAATCGAATATATTTGTTCGAGTTAAATTTTAAAAAATAATTTTGGGTCCTTATAACCACTGTCACCTACCATAATAAAAGTTGTCCACCTTAATCAAAATTTTTATTAACTTTCATCACCTCATAATTTATTTATTAATCTTTTATCTACGGGTTAGTTTCTTTGTTTGCTTAGTTGTTTCAATTATCTTCAGATTCTTATCACTATGTATTTTAGAATTAAAAAATATATTAAATGTAAAAATGTGATTTTTTTAATAAAAGTTATTTTAAAGATAAAATGTGAAATTGATACCAATATAAAATTTTAACACGAATATTTTATGGCATAATTAATAATTTAATTTTAATATAAATATTTAATATGACTAAACAATTCAATAATATAAATAATATAAAATATGAAATTTAATTTAATAATATAAATAGTATATATAAATAAAATTATTACTATTTATGTCTAGTGATTTTTTGGATAATTTTGATTTTTTATTTGAGAGTAAAAGTTTAGGGAGAAAATAAAAAATTTTGGCGAATAAAAGTTTGAGAGAAAGTAAATGGGGGAGTAAAATTTTGGAGGAAAAATATTTAAAAAAAATTTAGGGGGTGATGGGTTTGGGGTAGATGGGAGGTGGGATGGGAAGGGAGTAAAAATTTTAGAGGAAAAGTAGGAGGTAGTAAAAATTTTGGGGAAAAATAAAAAGTTTTGGGGGATTTTTGGGAGTAAAAATTTGAGAAAAAGTAAATGGGAGAGTAAAATTTTGGTAGGAAATGAATTTTGGGTAGATTAGGGGGTTGGGATGGAAGGGGAGTAAAAGTTTTGGGGGAAAAGTGGGAAGGAGTAAAAGTTTTGAGAGAAAAGTAAAAAAGTTAGAGAGTTTGGGGTAAAAATGTAAAATATTATAGTTTGATATTCGAATTATTCGAGTTATTCGAATTCAAAAACTCAACTCGATTCGAACTCAAAATTCGAAAAAGAAATTCGAATTGACTTGAATAACTCGATTAACTCAATTCATTTAACTCGAAATTCAAATTTTATTTTTATTTTTTCGAGCCGAATCTAATTTTGATCACCCCTAATGTATGATATTCTTAACCCAAATACTACCTTTTTTCCAAAGATGATGAATGATATTTTCAGGTTTTGCTCCACTCTAATTTTAAGTACTTCTACACCAAAAAAAAAAAAAAAAAAAATAAAAATTTAAGAATGTGGATGTGAATTCCAAAAATGTTATAATTATGTATATGTCTGGATTAAGCTGATTGATCTCATATTACAGAGAGATTATTACATATTATTGACGATAATTTTTATTTATATAATTATGCATGTAATTTTTAAAAAAAAAAAATCCCTTAGGAGGTCAATTTCCATGATAAAACCACTCCTTACGCGGTCCACCTTATATTTTCTTTAGATTTTGACTCCACCAACGTTTTATTCATTAATTTTTAGTCGTTTTCAAAGTAATTTAGTTACTCAAATTATATTCAAACTCGAAAAGTGTAGATTTTAAATGACTATTTTATTTGAAATGTTGAAGCTTATACATAAAGATTAAAGTGAGTGCACCATATCTCTAAATCATGTACGTTATTTAATTTTAATAAATAAAAATAATTAAAATGAAAACTTTTTAATAATCGAGTAACTAATTAAAGGATTTACCCATTAATCTATAAGCATTCAGTCCTAGGAACAATCCTTAAAATAATGAAAGAATATTTTGATCGTTGAAGGTATCGAGCAGGCAAGCACCAACGCGGCACGCAGCGCGATTCGTATTACGAACATAGCGGCGTAATGTAGTGAATAGTGGATTAATGGCTCACAGTGATAGGATGGAGGTGCCGGCCCCTCCTGCTCTTTGTCTGCTTTTCTTTCGGTCCACAAACTTTTATATTCCTTTACAACCGGTGTCATCCTCGCCCAATGTTTTTAACAGCAAAAGTTTTTTGTTTTGCCATGATTCAAGTCGGTGCTTACTGCATAGGTTAATTAGCACAGGATTGGAGCCTGTCGATGTTCAGTTGATATTGAACAATGGAATCCAATTCTTTGATGTGACAGATCGAGCGGTGCCTACTCGTATTTGGGGGGATTCATATGGGGAAACTTTGCACCCTAACTAACCCAAAATGCATTGATATCAGACTATGCTAAAGATTGTTCATACAGGGACATGACCGACGCCCAATCTCCAAATATTTTTTTACTTCACTAGCTTGCATCTTTTTCTTTTTTAATTTTCACATCGAGACTGTACTTTGGATACGTTTACTATATAAAACGTTTGATTTAATTTATTATTACGATGTGATTGTAAATGAACAGAAATACAAAAATTATACAAGTAATTATATGATTTAAATTTTTTGACAACTCCTCTAAGACCATCGACTCTCATATAACCTTTCATCCTACGAAAAACTACAATGCTTCCTCCAACTATCATTATCTTATAAAATGTTTTTACAGACGTGAACAAATTCTAGCCTACTTAAATTAATGTTGAGTGGGAGGGGAAAGTGTTTACTTGGGTCCAAGAAGGAAATAGGGATGCTTGAACTGGATTTCATATCATCATGGAGCCCAAAATCCTAAAAAGCTACGAGCTATGCCAGCCCACTTCATCAAGTTTCTTTAGCCAACTGAATTTCTTTCTAATAGGTGGTAGCTTTTATTAGGGTGAGTATTTGATCGAATAGAGTTGAATTGAGTCAAAAAATTTTAAGTTATTCGAGTTGGTGAATTCTATTTTAGTAATTAAACTCAATTTGAATTTTTTTCAAATTTAATCGAATCAAGTTAAAAAAGTTCGAGTCGAGTCGAGTTAATAAATTCTATTATTTATACTTAATATTGCGTTTACATGGACCGATTATTTAACTAGTAGACAAAGTACAAGATTATGTAACTAAATAAACAATATAATAATTTTTCCTTTTAACTTAATGAGTAAATATTTATCGACGTAATTTTATTTTTTTTATTCGAATTTTTGGATAACTCGAATTGTATAATTTATATTTGAGTTAAATAAGAAAAACTTAATTTTTTATTCAAGTTTATCCAAATAACTCAATTAACCTAAATAACTCGTAATATTTAATTTAAAATTTAAATTTTTTTTGAATATTTCGAATCGAATCAAATCGAATTTTAATGAGGAAAATTCAAACCGGCGTTGAAGAAGCCGCAACTGAAAGCTATAAAATAAAATCATGGGTTTATTTGGAGGGAAAAAGTAGTTAACGCCTAACGGCTCAACCAACTACCGGTCGTGTGCGAACCGATCGCTTACCACGTGATTAGAAGCCTGGGTTAGATATTGAAGGACTGCCCTATATGTATAAAATCATCATCGGCCGAAACAGAAAGAAAACCAGAACAGAGCAGAGTGTTCAAGTTATTTCCCATTTTTTGGTCTTTCTTTTTGCCAACTGAAAATCAAATGAAAGACATGAAACCGAATTCCATAATGGGGTCGTCAGTCACCGAAGGCGAGATCGTGTGCGTAACAGGCGGCTCTGGGTTCATTGGTTCATGGCTCATCAAGCTGCTCTTGGAACGCGGTTATGTCGTCCGAGCCACTGTGCGCGACCCTGGTTGGACCCTTTATTATTGTTTTCTTAACACTTTCTTGTCCCTCATGATTGGATGATTTAAGCATCTTTTTTACTTGAAAAATAGTAAAGTTTTAATTGTTGTCGTTCATATTTGCTTGTTTTATTAATGGAGCAGACAACTCGAAGAAGGTGAAGCATTTACTGGAGCTACCTAAAGCAAAGACGCACTTGACTCTTTGGAAAGCAGATTTAGCTGAAGAGGGAAGCTTTGATGATGCAATTCAAGGTTGTACGGGTGTGTTCCATGTGGCCACGCCTATGGACTTCGAGTCCGAGGACCCTGAGGTATTATATTAATATGGAATATGGTTTAAGAAATGTAATTAAAAACCAATCTAGTAGTAGCATAGATTTACTTTTACATAAGAACATGGAAATGACTGTTTGCTGAGTTGCAGAATGAAGTCATAAAACCAACAATCAATGGAGTGCTAAGCATCATGAAAGCTTGCGCCAAAGCCAAAACTGTTAGAAGGTTAGTGTTCACATCATCAGCTGGAACTATTGATGTTGCAGAACAACAAAAGCCCTGTTATGATGAAACCTGTTGGAGCGACCTTGAATTCATCCAGGCCAAAAAAATGACTGGTTGGGTTAGTATTCCAAATTCCCGCCCCAAAACACAATCAGGGTTAAAATTTTGCCAAATTCTAACCCTTGTTTTCTTTGTCGTATAGATGTATTTTGTCTCCAAGACAATGGCAGAGCAAGCAGCCTGGAAATTCGCTAAAGAAAATAACATTGATTTTGTCAGCATAATACCACCCTTGGTGGTCGGTCCATTTATTATGCAATCAATGCCACCAAGCCTCATAACTGCACTTTCTCCAATCACCGGTACAGTCTTCTGTAATTTCACAGCTTGAATCAATTATCCACATATATTTTCACCCCACTTTCTGACGAGATGTCTTAAAATGTAGGGAACGAAGCTCATTATTCGATCATAAAACAAGGCCAATTCATTCATTTGGATGACTTGTGCAGAGCTCATATCTTTCTATTCGAGAATCCAAAAGCGGAAGGTCGCTACATTTGCGCCTCTCACCATGCTACCATTATCGATCTTGCAAAAATGCTCAGTGAAAAATACCCTGAATATAATGTTCCCACCAAGTAATTAATTCCCTTCACACGATTCAAAGTTTCTATAGGATCACCATCATTTTGATTCATGTCCTAACGATACCATTTTTTGGTCAGGTTCAAAGATGTGGATGAGAACCTGAAGAGTGTGGAGTTCTCCTCAAAGAAGCTCTTGGACTTGGGATTTGAGTTTAAATATAGCTTGGAAGACATGTTCGTAGGAGCTGTCGAGACATGCCGAGAAAAGGGACTGCTTCCTCTTTCTAATGAGAAGAAGATCAACAACATAGACTGAAAAATATGAACTTTCAACAATTGAGTGCTTACCCATGTCTTCCATTTCTAGTAGTGAAAACAATAAAGATTTAAATCTATTATCTGTTTCCTGGTATTGTACAATTCTTAACTGCAAACATTGGTAATGTAATTTGGAGCCAGAAAATTTTTTTAGGGGGGTCGGGATGAAATTTTAATTTTTTATAGTTTATATCTTTATAATTTGTAAAGGATTAAATCAAATTTTTATAATTTTAGAGGGGCCAAAATACAATTTTACCTTTACTAATTTAAAATTTTTAAAAAATTTTAAGGGCCTAAAATGTAATTTTACATTTTAAGGGGGTCGGGGTCCATGCCAGCCCCCTCTGGCTTCGCCCCTGATTTTCAGCATTCCTGAAAATCAAATACTCATTTTTTACTATCGAGCTCAATCCTATTTGCCCAACAACAATAATCAAATAAAGTGTTACTAATTATTTCTAACAAGTCTATCATAAGGTTTGGCGGTGGGAACGATCAAAGCTTAGCACCACTAAAACAAAGAGACTTAAACTGAATAGAAAATTTACAAGAAAGCAATATTACGTTAAGTGTATGAGTAGATACTCAAAAAAATATTTTTTTTACTTCGAATGGAATACAAGTGATGGGGTGATTACAAATGAAGGAAAAAATCTCTATTTATAGTTGAGCTCTCTAAATTTAACGGTACATATTAAATTACATCAACGATTGAGATTAGTGTCTATCTACAAAATGAGAGTCCTAAATGATTTAAATGAACGACATTTAATCAATTGACATCCATGAGACGCTCTGTATGCATTCATCACAGGCTTTGGTCTGTGACTCGTGACACTTGTGCCTGATTGTTAGCCCTCTCTATCCTTTTATTTTTGCTTGCTTTCAATGAGTTTGTTACGAGCAAAAACAAAGAAAAAAATAGTTAAACATAAAATTAGTACCTGAACTTGTTTACTTCTCCCAAATTGGTACTTAAGGGTTTTTTTTTATCCTAGATTAGTACTTGAACTTTTTCTCCGTCAACTAGTTTGGTACTTCTTTTAATGTCGTTAAGTTTAGGGCAGGTGACAAAATAAGATTGTGACACATGGTATAATGTCATCATCATGATGTCATAGTCTATTTTTCTATTTCACTTTCACTTTTCACTTTCACTTTTTTCCTTTTCCCTTTTCTTTTATTCTTCCCCATTTCCATTTCTATTTTTTCTTTTCTTCTTATTCTCCTCCTCTCTTTCCCAACCCTAGCTGTTGCCAACATGCACCACAGTCGCACTCCGGTGTTGTCATCGACGTTTGTTCTCTGGTCCAAATAATGGCACAGGTAAACTTTTGCCTCTTGCTCTTTCATTTCCTATGATTTGTTTTCACAGAGAACTCCTTGAAATCCCATTGGGATTCTCCTCTGCCGGTCACCTTGCTCCGATGTTGTTGTAGTGACGTAAAATCTGCTTTGGTCCTAATTGGGGTGTTTGATTGAAAGTTTAAAGGCCAAGGTTTGATTTAAAAAAAAATGAGTCGCCACTGATCTTATTTCTAGGTGTGATCGGACACCTCATAAATCATCATTTCAGAAAAGAAAATTTATTCTTGAACAAAATGAAGGCCGAGTTTAGGTCTACGAGGAAATCAGAGTAAAGTTGGGTTCGAGAGTCGGTTACGCGCGAGGAAGGTATTAGCACCCTCGCGACGCCCAAAATTGTATCTTGTTAAACATGTGTTGTCTCAAATTTCAAAAAATGTGAGTTCAATGTAATATTTAGTCGTGGTCCGATTAAAATACGAGAATTTTTAATTTTTTTTATTTTTGAGAAGGACATACCGTTTTAACATAAGTCGATTGATGTTCACCCAACATAGCGATGAAATCAATGACTTAATGTTAAATTGGTATGTTGCCTTGCTTATTGAAATTAATTTAAATCGTGAATAAGAATATTTCTTTATAAAAAAACAATAGCAACTTATAACAATGTTGTAATAAAATGCGATTTACGAATATATGAAGCGGATGGTAAAACAATAACTATAAAGTATTCACGATGTATTTGATATTATGCACGATAATAATAACATTAAACACGAAAGAAAACAATGGATTATATATATACATATGTTATATAATAATATGTAAGGTGATGGAAAATGTAATATTAAAAATACTAATAATGCTACATCTACATAGGCGTATATATATATGTATATATATTACATAATAATAGTATTGAAGTATGCATAATATATATAAAATGTAGTATTTAGAATACATACATAGCATAGTATTCAAAATGTACACATAAGATAGTATAAAAACTAACTAATATAGTATAAACGTATACATATATAAAAAATGTGTATACATAATATATAAAAGAAAATATATGCGTGTGAATATATGTACGTAAGGTCGTATAAAAATATATAACTACGATACTAAAGTATATACTTAATATATATGAAAACGTAACATAATATTAGAAATATACATACATAATATAGAATAGAATATATATATATATATAGCACATGTTAAAAGAATACATATAATATACATATATTTCAAAAAAGATAGTCATAATATTAAAAGAATCACTATTAATATGTTACATAAAGTATATATATATATAAATAATAATGGTGTTAGGAATATACTATATAGTATAAAGATACATAACTAATAATATTAATGCATGTACATATAATATATAAAAATATGGTATCAAAAGCATATATACATAATAGCATGAAGAATATATATATACATATATATAATATAGTGGTAAAATACTTACGTAATATATACATAACATAAATACTAATAATGTAAAAAAATAAACTTATTAATAATATTACATAAATATATTATAATAAAAAAATGTACGTAATATATGTATATTAGGAATAATAATAGGAACTATAATAATAATTCATTAATAATAAATAATAAAAATAACAGTAATAATAAGAATGATAATCATGAGAATAATATAAATAAAATAAAATAAAATAGCAAGGATAATATGAAAATAAACTTAAAATTAAAAAAAGGACTAAATTTGAAACGAAAACGAAGTTTTGGGCAATTTTAAAAAGAAATAAAGAAGAAGGATCAAAATGCAACACGCGCGTAACTTAGGGGGACCAAAACAACAATTACCCCTCCCACCAAAACGCAGCGTATGCAAGGGGACTAAATTGAAAATCGCGAAAAATTATGTGGCCAAATTAAAAAATATGAAAGACTTAATTGCAAAACATTTAAAAAGTGGAGGGGTTAAACGCGTAAATAACCCCTCCATTAAAAAACACACGGATCCTAGCAGGTCGGGTCGGATTGGTCCGACCCAGGGCAAAACGACGTCGTTTTATGCCCTGGATCCCAAGGTCAAAACGGCGTCGTTTTGCTATGTTATAAAAGTAAAAAAAATTCTAAAAATTTCATTTCTTCTTGTCTCAGAAAAAAAGGGGGGGCTCTATCTCTTTTCTCTCTCGGTCCAGGATCTCCGATCGCCGTCCGTCACGCCGGCCGTCGTGCCGGCCACCGTGGAAATCGCCAAAGGTATATTTTATTATTATTTTTTTATATTTTTTATTTTTAATATGTGTGCATGTATGATAATAAACTCAAAAATAAGAAAGAAGAAAAGAAATAAAACTCACATTGAACTTCTTGTTTTTTGACTTTTGATGTTTTAGTTTGGTTTGTACTTCTGTTTTGATGTTGTGAAGATCTATACTTTTTGTTTTAATGTCTGTGCTTATTTCAATAGAAAGAAAAAGAAAATAAAAAATCCAACCCCCATCCGTTTGTCCATTCAGCTTCTTATAGCCTATTTTTACATGCTTTATTATTATTTTTTTTGCTATCTCTTGCTTCTGTCTTGCTTGTTTAATTTGTTTTTGCAGGGTATGGCCGGTGCTGCAAAGCTGGTGGCGCAAAGGGCAGTTGGCCGACAGTCAGGGGGTGGTTGCGGCGCAAGTGGGAAGGGAGTTAGGTAGCTAGGGTTTCTTGATTTGTTTTGGTTGTTGGGCTAGGTCAATTTTAGGTTAGTGGGCTAGTGGTATTTGGGCCACTCAGGTTTGATTGTAAACGGGCCAAAATTGGCCTATAACAGTTGTCACCACCTGTTTCGGTGTCATCATCGATTGAAAAAACACTGAATGAGTTTCTTTTCTCTCTCTTGCTTTTGCTCTTCTTCTTTTCTACTTTATTTTTGTTTTCAAAGCCCTCGGTCGTCACTTCACTATCGCTACTCTTCGACGTCGAACTGAGCCACCACCGTTGAATCATTATGAAACTTGACCGTGACTTTTCCTCACCGCCTCCAACGTCTTGACCATTTGGTTTACTGATCGTGACCTGAATCTCAAAAACCCAAAATAGGTCTTGGTTTTGATTTGCTTCTCATAATTTTCTTTTTGTTTGGTTTTGTGTTCTTACAGATTGATGGGTTTTGTTTGTTATGTTAATTTTTTATGAGTTTTGTGTTTTAATGGATTGATGAGTTTTGTAATTTTTCTTGCTTTTATTTCAGTACATAAGTTTAGTTATCCTAGAATTGAAGATTGTCAATGGTTAAAGAAATTAGAATTGAGACTTGAGAGTTAATAGCGTAAGGTAATGTTGTTAAAAGGTAGAAATGTTTTTAAATTTCTTTTTAAAGGAACTCAGAAATGTTACATGAACATAGAAGAAAAAGGCAAAGTGACGAGAGGAAGAAGGAAGAATAAATGAATATCGGGAAAAAGAAGGAAATAAGAAAAAAATGGAAATAATTTTTAAATATTTTATTGATTTTTAATATATATTTTTAAATTATGACATCATCATGATGCTATTATGCCACGTGTCATAATCGTATTCTACCACCTATTTCAAACTTAATGGCATTAAAAGAAATACCAAGCTAGTTGAATGGAGAAAAAGTTTTGGTACTAATTTGAAAAAAAAATCCTTAAGTATCAATCTGGGAGAAGTAAGCAAGCTTAGGTACCAATTTTATATTTAATCAAAAAACAAAAAAGGAGTTAAAACATTCTCCATTAGATACTATCAAATATATGTTGTCTTTTCTACCTTTGAAATTTAGTGGTCTATTACAATATTGTTAAATTTTTTGTTAAATTTATGTCTATTACAATATCATTTTATTGTTTATATAACTATCAAGTAAATATTTTTTTCTTCAAAATATCACACAAACAATTATTTTTGGTCGAGCACCAACAAATTTAACAAAATAATTTTAGTGGTGTTAATGATTTGACATTAATTTTTACATTTGAAAAGCAAATAGGCTAAATTCAAAATATAAAAGGTAAACTGCACCACTAGTACTATGGGTTAGTTTTTCGTTTTGGTCATTTAACTATAAAAAATTATAATTTGATCATCAAACTATCCAAACATTTTTATTTAAGTCACTGAACTATTTAATATTACAACTCGACTTGTCACACTTGCAAATACCGCATTATTATCGATTATATTTGTGTTGCAAGCACACTGGGGCACGGTCACTTAGCAAACTTTTGACTATATTCTAGTGTCACAGGCAAAAGTTCAAAGCCGGTGACCATGGCACAAGATGCGCCCCATAGAGGTCGATCGATTAGATGGGGATCATTTAGCCCACGAGAACTGGCCCGATTCCAAGAATTGTTAGAGAAGCCTGCCAGATTGAAGCTGGGTGGCCCGATAATGAAGATATGACAACTTAGGCTATTTTGGGTAACTAATCTTAGAAGATAGAGAGAATCATATATTGTAAAGATTAGATTAGATTTGATAAGACATATCTTGAAAATCCCTTAAATCATGGGATATTGTTAATCTCATCTGTCGATGTAAATGTATCTTGACCGTCAGTTTTGGGGGAGTTTAACTATAAATAGAGATCCTTCCCCTCATTTGAAATCATCCATTGTATGTTGAATTCTTAATAGTAATATAATTCTTGGGCATTTACTCAAACACCTTGTATGCATTCTTTCTTTGGTTTTCTTTTGCTTATTTGTAGCTTCTTTTAGCACAATCGCTTCCGCTATACAAATTGGTGCCTTGGAGGAATTCTTAAGGAATCCTCATTTTTGGGTGTAAAGGCTGACATAGGAAAGTTTGGAAAAGCGGATCACCTAAGGATGCATAGATTGTGAGACGAAAGGTCTAGCCCCGTGACAAGTGGTATCAAAGCTATTGGTTCGAAGGCACTGTTAGGATGTCGAGAGAAGAGTTCGAACAAAGGTGGGCAAAAAAGTCTTTTAGAGAGATGTTGTCGGCAGTAGAGGTACGCGTGGGTAAACTTGAGGAGTCCATGAAGGACTCAAGAGAGTCAAACAATGCGTTTGGGGAAAGCATTGAAGACTTGAGGGAGCAGTCCAGGGACTTTGTGACCATGTGTCTCACTTTCCAAAGGGATAGCGTGCAAGAGCTGCTAGATTCCCAAAGGAAGAAACTGACGGAGAGAAACGATGCTCTCGAAGCCATGATGAAGGATTTGAAGGAGGAAATAATGCCCACGATGCTGGCTTTGAGCATAAGAATAGATGGGCTCGAGGGAGAGTTGGCCTTGTGTTGAGTAACGATAAGGAAAGGAGTATCAAGTGCAGCACTCAGTAAAGAGTATGTCTCGAAGCCGAAAGAGTTTGTGGGGACAATGTCTGCATGCGATGTGGACAATTTCTTGTGGAGGATGAAAAACTACTTCCATGCTAAAGGTATCATGGATGATGCGGGTAACGTAAATACTACTTCATTATTTCTTACTGATATTGCGCTTTTATGGTAGCGAGGTAGGACCAAAGATAAAAGACAATGTAAGATAGGAACGCGGCAAGAGTTCCAATGTGAGTTGAAGGGGCAATTTTACCTAGAGTTTGCCAAGGAAGAAGCTCGGGCAAAGTTGCAAGGGATAACGCAACGGGGCACAATGGGGGAGTATGTTCGAGAGTTCAAAGAACTCATGCTCTAAATTTCAAATATGACCGAGAAAGAAGCATTGCTTGCTTTTCAAGAGGAATTGAAGCCGTGGGTTAGACAGGAGGTGAAACAAAGAGGTGTCCGAAAGCTGTCGGAAGTCATAATAGTAGCGGAATTCGTGGTTAAGCTTGGTCTAGGGAAAAACAAGCTTGGGTCTTCCAAGTCCGAGAAAAGGGGTGTATGTGAAGGGAATCACAAGGAAGACAAAGATGATGGCAATGGCAACGTCGACAATGGTGGTAATAGGAAACTACGAGTTGAGAAGAAGAAACCCAAGAAGAAAAGGGACAAGCTAAAATGCTTTCTCTGCGACGGTCTACACATGTTGAACAAATATCTGAAGAAATCTGTGCTTAAAAAGAAGTCGATGGGAAAGGCCTTGGTACTTGGTTCGAGCGCAAAGAGTGCTGAAGCCAAGGAGGCCGAAAGCGAGAAGAAGCCAGTAGAGTACTTCCTGTGCATGGTTCGCATAGGTTACGAAAGTGTCCGAGGAAGTCTGTTATCGAAGGGAACGATGGAGCAGACAAAGTGTAATACCCTGAAAATATTTACAGTAATATATTATCCTTGATATAGTAAAATAAGGAAATAAAGTGAAAAAAAAAAGAGAGGAAATTTTGAGATATGTCAATATTGAGAAGTATATTATGATATACTAATTCAAGAAAGGACTAAATTGTAAAAGTGAGAAAAGTTTTGTTGCACAAGAGTAAATACTCAAAATTTGAGGGGTTAAAGTATAAATATGAAAAATTTGAAGGACCAATAGTGTAAATATTTTAAGAGTGGAATAATCTAGAAACTAAGGAAAATGGATGAATTAGGACCAAATTGAATAGATGAAGAAACTATGAGGGACTAAATTGCAATTTTACCAAATTAAATGATGACTTAAGGATGGAATTTTAAAAGATAATGAAGGGCAAAATGGTCAATTGGAAGAGAGAGAAATCTAGAAAGTAATAATGATGCTAGAGATATTTTGATATTTTATAATTATTTAATTAGATAAATATTATTTTATTAATATTTTAATAAGATATTTTATTATTATTTTATTAGTATATAAAGAAAGAAAGATGAGAAATTCTCATCCATATTTCCATGCACTAACGTGAGAGAAAGAGAGGAAGAAAGAAAGTTTTGCTTTCTTTACAATTTAGTCCTTTTACCAAAAATTCACCATTTTCACCCAAAAATCAAATGAATTTCCATAGCTACCAAGAGAGAAAAATGTTAAGGAGACCATGGGGAGTTAGAATATCAAGTTGGATTCAAGAAATAGAAGCTGGAGGAGAGAGAAAATCAAGTTAAAGATTAGTATCAATAGAACAAGGTAAGTATATCAAGATTTCAATATGTTTTTAAGTTTGTTATTATTGACAAAGCATGGAAATAATGTTATAGTAGAGTTTTCTTACATAAGGTTCTATGTTCATGATATGTTAGTGAAGAGAAAATAAGAGAAAGTGATGAGAAATGGTGTAGAAAAAGAGAATAAGGGTGTTATAACATGGTAATTAATATGTTGTACTAAAACAGTTTTGGACAGCAGCAGTAGTCTAACTTTGAAAAAGCATCAAAAATTGTAGAAATCTAATTATAGGATGAATAAAATATGAAATTAAAGCTCATTAAGTCTAGTTTCTTAATGAAGAAATTATGTAAGCAATGGAATTCTAAATCATGAGATATGATGAATTTTGTGAGACAAGGTCAGAATGATTTCGGGTTCCCCTGTTCTGACTTTGGAAAATCATCAAAAATTGGATAGAAATAATTAGAGACTTAAATTTATATTTTTATAATCTTGAATGAGTCTATTTTCAATAGAAACAAACGGGAACATCATTCGAATTCTGTATGAGGAGGTAATTAATTTTTAGTGAAAAAGGGCCAGAACTGTCAGATGGCAGAACAGGGGTAACTTTAAAGAATAAACTGTATTTATTAGCTAAACCAAAAATTCTAAAAATTTTATGGTAATAAGATATATGAGTCTAGTTTCAGGGAAAATTAGCGGATCTTAATTTGGAGTTCTATAGCTCTAGATATAAATAATTTAGTGACCATGATGCAGATAGACAGCTTGAATATTCATAAAAGTAAATAATAAAAATTATGGATAATGTTACTTACAAGTGTATTATCTACATTAAGGATGTGGAATGGAGAGGAGGAGGAGGAAAAACATGTATGAATATTCATCTAGCATGGCTAATTTGCATATTTTAGGCTCAGGGACTAAATTGAATAAAAGTAAAACTTTATGGGAAATTTTGTAAAAAGTCAGAAATGACCAAATTGCATGAAATGGATTAATTTTATTATTTAAATTACAAAATTGAATGAAATTATTAATTTAGTTCAAGATAGGGGAAAACATGTTTTAGGGATTAAATTGAAATGTGTTGAAATTATGGAAAATTCTGATATTTTATAGAATTCATGGACTGTTATCAATATATATGAGAATAATAGCTGGAAATAAGGATTAAATTGCAAGAATTTTATTTTCCTAACCCTAAGGATGAAATCGTCATTAATTAAAAGTTTAGGGGCAAAATGGTAAATTTTGCCTAAAGCATTAATTAAATGCATTAGAATATGAAATGAATGAAAATGATGATCAAATTTATTTATAAAGATCCGAACGACTCAAATATGAGACTCGATCGTGAAAAAGAAAAGATATCGGATTAATGAAATTATAAACACAAACAAGCATTGAGGTAAGTTTGTGTAACTTGAATCATATTTTAAATACTTTAAATATGTGGTTATGTGATGAAAATATGATTTGAATGTTCAATTCATGATATTTGATGAAATATTGACAATACTCAAATAAATTGAAAATAAATCCTCGTTGAATGAAGAGGAAAATTCGATGGATCTCTCAAAAGGAATTGACGGTAAAAAGGATCTAGCCCGGACGGGTGATCCTATCCCGATATAGCCCTCCGAAGAATATGTGTAAAATGGATTTAGCCCGACGGGTAATCCGAATCGTGTCCGAATTTAGCTCGACTGTAATTCGGATCCAAGCTCATTAGAGTAATTGTCGCTGCGAGGGATTTAGCTTTGACCGTAATCCCGACAATACTCTATGAGTTTATATTACTGAGATTTAGCTTTGACCGGTAATCCCACCGTAAGGATGAGGTTCAAGCGAGTGTGCTCTCTGATATGAGACGTATAAGACCATGGTTGAAAGATACCATGGCAACCTGATATGAAATGTATAAGACCATGGTTGAAAGATACCATGGCAACCTGATATGAAATGTGTAAGACCATGGTTGAAAGATACTATGGCAACGTGATATGAAATGAACAAGACCATGGTTGAAAGATATCATGGCAACATGACAGAAAATGAGTAAGACCATAGTTGAAAGATACTATGGCATCATGTCAAAGATAAATAAGACCGTGGATGGGAGATGCTATGACATCTGTTGAACAATTGATATTCAGGTAATATGTATCAGATGACGAAGGGTTATATGAAATGGTTGTGTGTAATGTTTACAAGAACTGGTCATATAGAAATATATGTACAAAATAGTTGTATGAAATAATTATGAAGATAGATAAACGAAATAAGTATGAGTACATGGAATATAATTTATGTTAAGTTTGATATAAGCTATTATCGGAATAAATATACATAAAATATATGGAAATGATGGAGCATGAAATATTAACATAATAAAATGAATCATTTATGCTTATGAAGAAACGGTAAGAGCATGATATGTTTCATGACATGTACATATATGATTATCTTTGATATGTTGATACAAGAAAATTATGTAAGTTGAGACTATTATTGAACACAAGTACGATATGTCGAGAAAATAGTTATATCAATGTTGAATTTATATAAGATATGTGTAAGTACACTAACAATGTTACTGTTTGATGCTTATACAAGTACTAAACTGTTGATTGAATGGTAATATATTTATTTATATGATGCATTGAATCGGTAAGCATTTAATTTTTTTTAAGTGATCTGCAAATGGTAGTAATGCTCCGAAACCCTGTTCTGGCAACGGATACGGGTTAGGGGTGTTACACAAAGAGCTCAAGAAGCTTGGTTCGAGCAAGGGAAGAGCCGAAGCCAAGAAGGCAAAGTGGAACAAGTCTGTCATCGAAGGGAATGATGGAGCAGATGAGGAGCCCAAGAAACTTGGTTCGAGTAAGGGAAAAGCCGAAACCAAGAGGGCAAAGAGGAGCAAAAAGAAGCAAGTAAAGTGCTTCTTGTGCCGTGGTCCGCATGAGTTACGGAACTGTCCAAAACAAGTCGTAGTCAAAGAAAAGGCAACGTCCGAGCATGGTGAGTCGTCAGAGGGGCTTCAAGCTAAGGAAGCGGTGAGTTTGTCATCGAACTTAGAGGAAGAAGTTGCGATGAAAACAGTGAAACTGGGACTAATGAGGCTCAAGTCGAGTGAAGCGTCAGAGTTGGCCGAATTATCGACAAGGCTTCCACCTATGGGAGAGGTGGGTAGTGCATCGAATTTCAAGGAAAAAGAAGTGATGCATGTGGGACAGTTGACCCGAGTAAATACAGAGGTACATTCCGAACACTCTGATAGTGTGTTGTATTTTAACTTGTTGACTTGACAAGAACGTAGGGGCCCTTTCGAAGTTCTTGAGTAAGGAGGCCGAGGGACTGTGGGCAAAGCGAAGCCAAGTGTTGTAAATCACGAGGATTCTGTACGAAAGGAGTTAGAATGTGGGCAAGGGAGCGACATAACTCCTTATCGTCGAGACGTACAAACGAGTAGGACGGTTCGAGTTAAGAAGCGACGGAAGCCGAGGTAGAAGTCCCGAAAGAAGGGAAAAGCTAAGGCGTCAAGACGAGATCGAGACAAATCAAGTCAGTACTATTTAGAAGTCACAAAGAGGGCGTTGCAAGAATGGGTAGGGGAGAATGTCACGAGTCAGAGTTCAAAGCCCGTGACCATCGCACCAAATGCATCCGATGGAGGTTTATTGTTTAGATGGGGATCATTTGGCCCATGAGAGCTGGCCCGATTCAAGGAACTGTTGGAGAAGCTTGTCGATTGAAGCTTGGTTGGCCCGATAGCGAAGATATGACAACTTAGGCAATTATGGTAACTAATCTTAAAAGATAGAGGGAATCATATCTTGAAAAGATTAGATAGGATTTGATATGACATATTTCGTAAATCTATTAAATCATGGGATATGGTTAATCTTGTCCGTTGATGTAAATGTATCTTGTCCTTCGATTTTGGAGGAGCTCAACTATAAATAGAGAGCCTCCCCCTTATTTGTACTCACTCCATTACATTGTTTCATTATTCTTTGTGAATAAGAGAATAGTGAGCATTTACTCAAACACTTTGCGAGCGCTCTTTCTGTTGTTCTTTTGGTTGCTTCTTTTGACATAAATCGCTTCTGCTTTTCAATTTGGTGCCTTGGAGGAGTTATTAAGGAACCCTCACTCGAGTAAAGGCTTACTTAGGCGAGTTTGGACGAGCGAATCGCCTAAGGCCACACAGATTGCGAGACGAAAGGTCTAGCCCCGTGACAAGTGGCATTAGAATGAGGCAATGCAGACCCGTGGGAGGGTCAAAAAAGCAAGAAGGCCGAGGGAACGTGGGCGGAACAAAGCCAAGATTTGAGAATTGAGGGGATTCCAATGTGTAACGACCCGAAATTTATGATTAACGGAAAGTGTATTATCGAGCTCCGTTTTTGGAAAATGAATTCGTAAATATTTATTAAAAATATTTACGAAGTTAATTGAGTGGTTAATTAGAGTTTAATTAAGGTTAATTAGGTATAAGGATTAAATTGAATAAAAGGTAAAGGTTTAATTATAGATTAAAATAAAATAAAGGGGATTAAATAGGCAATTATGCATATTTCATTAGCTGAGGCGGCAAATGGAAAATTATATATGAAATTATTATTATTTATTATTATAGTTTTCTATTTAAATATTATTATTAATATTATTACATTATGAAATAAAATAAATTAAGACAAGTGTATGGTGATAAGATGGTACAAGTGTAATAATGTGTATATATATATATACACACTTATATTATAATCATTTATTTACTTAAAATTTAAGTTAAAAGATATTTATTAATTAAATAATTATATGATAAGATTTTTGTATGATAAATAAATAAAAGAAAGACAAATCGATGGTAATGATAATATACAAATGTAAAAATATTTATATGTACAATTGTGATATATGTATTTGTTATTAAATATTTATTTATTATAATTATTATAGTTTTATATTAAATTTTTAAAATGAAGACAATTGTATAATGATTAATGGTACATGTGTAAAATATATATAAATACATTTGTAATAAAATAAAATATTTTCTTATAATTTAAGTAAAAGGTATTTATGAATTAAATATTATTATATTATATTATTATTATGTATTATTATTAATATTAATAACTAATATATATATATATATATATGAAATAAAGTAAAATAACAAAAGAAACAAAAGGAGAAAAGAAACACAAGCTTTCGAAATAGGGAGAAAGGAAAGAAGAAAAGAAAAAGAAAAGGAAAAAACTAAGGTTTTAAAGCCTGGAGTTTAATTTGGTAAGTCAATTAAGTCATTTTCTTTTAATTTTTATGTTTTAAAAGTTTTAGAACAAAGTTTTATAGAAATTAAGTTGAGATTTTGGAAGTTCTTAGGTTTTGAATATAGTTCATGTTGAACAAATGATTGAATTAGGGATTAAATTGATAGAATTCTTATTTAGAATTGATTAAATGATTAAATTGTAAAGTAAGTTATAAGTTTTGTGTTTGAAGGACTAAATTGAAAGAAATTTGAAATTAGGGTTTTATCATGAACATTGGATATTTATGTTGAATATGATAAGAAATTGAGTAGAAATAAAGTATGAATTGAGTTAGAAAAGTAAGTGAACTTAGTTAGGATCAAATTGAAAATAAGGTAGAAATTGAATAGAAATTCAATTATTCAATATAAATTAGTATTGTATTAATGACTATAAAAATTGTTTTAATTTTCGTAGCTAACGTTGTTTCGGAAAACCTTGGCTAAAGAAGGAAAAGGCAAAATCAACGAGGGTTAGCTCGAAAATTACGGTTTGTATTTCTATAATCTAAACTTAATATTTAATTGTTGAAATTATTATTTAATATGTATGGTAAATGCATCAAAATGATTATTTGAATTGGAGTGAATATTGGTTGAAATTGAAAAGTGAATTTAATTATTAATTGTTGTATTTTGATTAAATATTATGGTAAGTAATTTAGGTGAGAATTATTTGTATTGTATTTTACAATTGAAATAGATTGATTTGGTATGTGATAAATTTATTGAATTTATATGGATATATGTGATTGATGTGGAAATTGAATATTGAATGTATGTTATATTGAAAATTAAATTGATTAGGAATGTGATGAAATAATTATGAATATGTGATTAATGTGGAATTTGGAATATTTGTTACTGAAAAGTGAATTGAATTGTATTGAATTATGAATTTATGTGATTAATTAAAATGTATATTGATTGGAAAAATTGAAAGTAAATTGAATACCCTATTAACTGTATTAGGCTAGTCGAATAAAGTTGGCATGCCATAGGATTGGAAGTGTTCAAGGATACTTCGACTTCGAGTCGATGAGGCACCATGTGTGTCGTACTGCTATTGTTACATCGGTTTAATCCGATGAGGTACTGAGTGCTGTACTAGTGTGTTGGTTGGATCTGTGTATCTGTTAATGTTCGAGTCATGTTAATAGGGGTAAATAAAAATACTGAATGACTGATTTCTTTAATGATTGATTGTTACTGAACAATAAAGATCAATTCATCGTTACCGAAAAATACTGACTGTTATTAAAATGGATAAGTACAGAATACTGATTGAGAAGTGAATAGTTGAATATTATTTACTAATATTAAATAGTGAACTGAAGTATGAGTGAGACATATGAATTATGTGTCTCTGAACTTATCTATGAACGGAAAACATTTTTGTTCAAATGATTTGTAAATTTATTTTGGAAAGCTAATAAGGTTAGTAGATGAGAAAAATTGCGTGAATTATAAATGATTTATCTTTGTAGTGAAAAAATATATAATTGTGATTGTCATATGATTTTTAAGTGTATGTTATATTATTAAGTGCTCAGATTATAGAAATACCACTGAGTTCATACTCAGTGTACGGTTTGTTTCCGTGCGCAGGATAGGTTAAAGTCAGACCATTGAATCAGCATCCCAGGTCAATCCCGAACTCAACGTGTTGAAGTATATTAATTATTGGTAATGGCATGTACCTAAAATGTCTATGTGTGTCATTTTGGATTGTCAAGGTAAGGATGAAATAAGCAAATTTGGATTTGGTAATAATATATGGTAGGAATTGACTTATTTGGTAAGAAATATGAACTATTTGATAATGTATGTGAAATACTTAAAAAGATTCATCATATAAGCATATAAAATGTCTAATTTGACATGTTTTTAGTAGGTTTGAATGTGATTTAAAGTGATTAAACTGAATTGAATGGTAATGCCCCGTAATCTTGTTCTAGGGATGGATAAGAGTTAGGGGGTGTTACACAATGGGAACAAGTCAAAATTGGGGCAAGTTAGAGCGGAGACTTCTTGCCAACGAAATGTACCAACGAGTGTAACGGTTCAAGTTAAGAGGCGACGGAAGCCGAGGCAAAGGTTCCGAAGAAAGGGACAACCCGATTGCAAGGCAAGTCGGGAAGAGACAAGGCAACGAGAGAGTTCCAAGATGAATCAAGCCAGTGTCATTCAGAAGCTGCAACGAGGGCGTTGCGAGAATGGGTAGGGGAGAATGTCACGGGCCAAGGTTCAAAGCCCGCGACCATGACACAAGATGCGCCTCATGGAGGTCGATCAATTAGATGGGGATTATTTAGCCCACAAGAACTAGCCTGATTCCAAGAATTGTTGGAGAAGCCTGTCAGATTGAAGCTAGGTGGCTCGATAATGAAGATATGACAACTTAGGCTATTTTGGGTAACTAATCTTAGAAGATAGAGGGAATCATATCTTGTAAAGATTAGATTAGATTTGATAAGGCATATCTTGAAAATCCCTTAAATCATGGGATATCGTTAATCTCATCCATCGATGTAAATGTATCTTGACCGTCGGTTTTAGGGGAGCATTTTTTCTTTGGCTTTCTTTTGCTTATTTGTAGCTTCTTTTAGCACAATCGCTTTCGCTATACAAATTGGTGCCTTGGAGGAATTCTTAAGGAATCCTCATTTTTGGGTGTAAAGGTTGACTTAGGCGAGTTTGGAAGAACGGATCGCCTAAGGCCGCACGGATTGCGAGACGAAAGGTCTAGCCCCATGACAATAGTTCGTGATAATTCTGTTGCTACTTCAGCTTCATATAGACACGACGTGTTTTGGAACGGATCAAGCCACTAGTTAGGTAGTTATTACTCGAGATTTGGGGATATTTTGTTAAAGGCATTGTTAGGAGTAGTATAGTCACTTTGCCTCTTGAAAGGGTTGAAATTTTATGCCATGAAGGAGGCGTTAGTTTGGATTGATTCCCTGCATTTGGATACCTTTTTTTTGGAGACAGATTGTTTGGAGAGCTTTAACATCTCATAGTGAGAACCACTTGAAATTTGGATTGTCACTTACAAATTACCTTCAACTTTGTTCTCATTTTTAATTTGTCTTTTTTTTAGACTCATTGGTACGCTAATAAAATTGTCATGCGCTCGCTCAGATAACCTTATTACATGCAAATCACAGTGAATGAGAGACTATTTGTGATTGCATTTCTCATGTTTTAACGTTAGATCTTTCTATTGGACCAATAGAGAATGATGGATTTAAGGCTGAGTATATAGAGTAAACCTATTGACTTGAGTTTTGTCTCCTACTCCTTGCTTTACTTTTTTTTTTTTTTTTTTAAATTTTAGTTATATATAATTTCCTTTTAAACAAGAATATAATATTAATAAAAAATAAAATAAAATAAATTTAGCATCTCACTTATCATTCAATAAAAAATGTTAAAATAACTCTAGAACTTGTTCAAATAAATTGATCAAATATCGATATGGGTATTTGAAATTACTTGATTGATGAGGAAAAAAAAAAAAAAAGAGGACAAAACCAACAATGAATGCTTGCATTGGGTAATTGGGTCAATTCGTCTCCTTATAATAAAACCCTTCTTAATCCCGTTAAGAATCGGTACTTCACCTTCCTTAGCAATTAGCATTTTCGCTTTCTCACTACAAACAATGGCGGCGATTTCTGGCCACTGCACATTCCGGTCACAACAATTCCCTCTCTCTTTCACCGTCCCCGTCGCCTCCTCTTCCTCTTTCTATGGCGAAGCTCTCCGATCTTCCAGCATTTCCTTCGCTTCTCCTCCGTCTCTCCACCGATCCCTTATATCTTGTCAGGCCTCCTCCGCCGCGTCACCACCTTCTTCCTCCGTCAACGGGACAGGTTCTTTTTTTTTTGTTTTATCCTTTTGTCTCTTAGATAACTTCTCTTTGTTTTGATATTGGGATGAGCAGAATCTCACATTTCCGTAGGGAAGTTAATTTCGAGATCGTGCTTGGAATTAGGGTTTGAATGTTACTTAGTTATGGCCTAATAATTGAAATGTTCATTAGAAAGAAGTATCTTTTTTCTGCATTTTAAATAATGTAGGTTTTCTATGCTTATCTATAATTAATGTTTAAAATTTTTTAGGTTTTTTTTTCTCGTTGATTATTAGTTGTTCTAAGGTTTACGCAGCATTTAGAATATGGAATTAATCAATACTAAATGTATCAAAAGCTAATGTTTAATGGACAAATTGCTTACCTTTACGTAGTTTATTGTACTTTTCCTCAGCAAAAGGGGGGATGAAGGATTTTTTGCATATTAGCGACTTTGATAAAGCCACCATAATGAAGATATTAGACAGGGCCGCAGAGGTCAAGGCACACCTAAAATCAGGAGATAGGTCCTTTGCTCCATTTAAGGGGAAGACTATGGCTATGATTTTTGCAAAGCCATCAATGAGGACACGGGTTTCATTTGAGACTGGGTTTTTCTTACTCGGTGGTCAAGCTATATATTTGGGACCAGATGATATCCAGATGGGTAAACGAGAGGAAACTCGTGATGTTGCTCGTGTTTTATCTCGATATAATGACATTATCATGGCACGTGTTTTTGGTCATCAGGTATAGTAGTGAGTTATTCTTTTTTATGTAATTATATGCAAGGTTTTTGTTACTCAAATGCCAAATTGAGAGCTGAGGATTGCTTTAAAAGGTTCACATACTTTGTGTTTGATGCATTTTTTAGTTTGAAAAGCTTTTATGCTTAAAGATACAGTTTGTTATCTGTTCCGTTTCAGGACATTCTTGATTTGGCTAAATTTTCCAGTGTACCTGTCATTAATGGCTTGACAGATTACAACCACCCTTGTCAAATAATGGCAGATGCACTCACTATTATTGAACATATCGGTCGGTTGGAAGGAACGAAGGTGTCTTTTCTCACTATTGCACCTTCTTTGCTATCTTCTATATTGTGGATCTCATCTGGTTGTGTGATTTAACTTTGGTTCGACCTGAATGCGAATTTCAGGTTGTCTATGTTGGGGATGGAAACAACATTGTTCACTCTTGGTTGTTGCTGGCTTCTGTTGTTCCTTTCCACTTTGTCTGTGCCTGCCCTAAAGGTTTTGAGCCTGATAAGGAGACTGTTGAGAAGGCACAAAAAACTGGGATCAGCAAGATCGAGATCACAAATGATCCAAAGGAAGCTGTTAAAGATGCTGATGTTGTGTATTCAGATGTCTGGGCTAGTATGGGGCAGAAGGAAGAAGCTGCCCATCGTCGCCAAGTGTTTCAAGGATTTCAGGTGTGTTTGGCTAAGATTCTTCGTTCAAGATATTGACATAATCGTATAAACCATGGGTGTTAATGAAACTCATTTAGTTCATATTGCTTTCCCTTCCTTTCCCTTGTTTTTATTGTATCCAAACATAGGGTAAATGCATGCATAATTTAGCTCCAGAATGGGGCGAGCTTCTGCGTTGAAACCTGATCAGCTGTATTACTTTTTCTAACCTAATTTCCATCATTATTTATTTTGCTTATCAATCTCAATCAAGTGTATGTCTTGATTGATCTGCATATTCGGATGCAGGTTGATGAAGCTCTTATGAAGATAGCCGGCCCAAAAGCTTATTTCATGCACTGTTTGCCTGCTGAAAGAGGAGTAGAAGTGACTGACGGTGTTATAGAGGCTCCAAATTCCATCGTCTTTCCACAGGCAGAAAATCGTATGCATGCACAGAATGCTATAATGCTTCATGCTCTTGGGTTATAATTGCATGCAAGTGCTGCAATTTTAGAAGGCAGGCATGTTATTTCTAGAGCTCCATTTTCATCTTAGATGCAAAATCGAACTTCTGACTTTTTGAGTAACTTTGATGGGTGTAAGGATTTTAAACTTAACGAATTCTAGTATCTATATAGGCGATTACAATCCAACTTCAGTATATGTACATTGCTAGTGTCGGCGTGTTATCAATAACTTTTGGTGCGTATATTTGTTTGATTTAGTAGAATATGGACGAGGATGCTGCAGTTGAAATTCACCCTGCCTTTGAATTGCACGTTTTAAGAGATTTCAGCTCTAGTTTGGTAGATGATTTATGCGCGAAATGACAATTTCGAAGCAAGGAATAAGGTAACATAAGGCTTTTGCTTCTTGATGATACTCGGAATAAGGATTTGAGGTCCTTGCAAATAAGTTTTCTACAGAAATTACCCAATGATGACTCAACATTGCATATATGTTGATGCTTCTGCTGATAAGGAGTCGAGTGATCAAATCAATTGAGCCCCAAAATGCAACTAAGGCTGCCCTTTCCTCCGGAAAAAACAAAAGCCACAGTGATGTCTGAAAATGAATAGTTATTTTGTTATGGAGACATTCAGTTCCGAATATCAGGAAGTGAGAGGCCCTTCCTCTGCATCTGCTTGTACATCCATTGCCAATTCTCAGGGGTTACCTCACCCCCAAGTGAACGAATAACTGATCCACCACTACATGACCCCACTTTGCAACATTCCTCAAGAGATAATCCCTTCACCAATCCATATAAGAAACCGCTAGCGAATAGGTCTCCAGCTCCTGTGGCATCAACTGCTTTTGCCTCCCCTATTGCCGGAACTTGGACAACCTGTCATACAACGAAATCAACCAAGACTTCCATGAAAATGGGCACAATTTGGTCATATCCAAGTTCAGAATGGTAACTATGTCAAAAGGCATATCCCTAAATGAAGGAATTGCTAAGTTGAAATTGACCAACCTCTTCCCCATGTTTCGCAATGCATCCACTGGACCCTAATGTAACCACAGCCCACCTGCAATATTTGGACAGATATTCAACTGCAGCTTCGGGATGTGCATTCCCTTCACCCCTAAAGAAGTAAAACAGAGAATTTAGTATCAGCAGCTAACAAATGTAGTTACTGCAGCAATTTCCGAAATTTTGAATGAACATTAAAGGACTCCGTTCATTATTAGAAAAACAATTGACAGCCACCTTAGCAATTCTGTTGCCTCATCCTCATTGGCAAAGCAGAGATCAATATCCCCTGACTCCAGTAACTGTTGAAGAGGTACTCTAAAATTCCGCACCATCTGACCAAAAGTCACACACTTTATAATGGAGAATTGTGAATTGAAGAACAGTTAGATGCCATTCAGAGATGAAATACAAGCACTCCATTAAGTAGAATAGCAACCGTAAATCTAAATAATTTATGATCACTTTCAAAATATGCAAGAAAACTGCTTGTCTTACATGTTAAACATTAGATTCAACCTTCAGCAAAACATGAACCCGTAACAATTACCTCAAAACTTGCCAAATCCAACGAAACAGAGACACCCTGTTGTTTGGCAATTCTTATAGCTGCTTGAATAACTTCCAAATTGAATGCCCCAAATCTCATCACCAGCCACTGCAACGATAGATACATCATTAAGCTGAATGCTCCTCAATCAAAACAGCTCCAAAGAGCTGAATGATATATAATCTGTTCAAAAGTATCAATTCTACCCATCTACATTCTTATGCCATTGGCAAACCATGATCAAAAGAGTATGATACTCAGGGCTCCTCTGTTATAAATAATGGGGAGGGAAAATCCACAAACATCTAATGCAGATTTGTTGTTTCAATTCTATAAAATAGGACTCACCTTGGAACCACTAAAATCCCCTTTGGTCAGTTCATCCCCCTGAAAAGAAAAGTGGAAAAGAAAAATTGATTGTAAATTTGCAGTCAGTAAGCTGCACACATAAATCGATAAAATCAAGAAAGAAAACTAATTATGAAAAAAAGAGGGACCGTGACGTTCACCTGAACTTTTACAGCGGTTGCTAGGCAAGGTCGCATTGTACGATTGCCAAATGCATCAACTAGGCATACACACTGGACCATGACAGTTGCCAGGAAAGTTTTAGCACTTACCATTTAAAGTACAACTCAATTTCATAGAAACTGTATTCATGAAGGTTACCTGAGCTGTAGGCCCTTTCTTCTTTCTCAACCTTGAAACATTAACCCCACTAGTGTTCATGTTACATGCAAACAATTGACCTTGTTCATCATCCCCATAGGCCCCAATCATACCACAGTTAACCCCAAAGCCTGAGCTAAGCCCTCGAATAGTATTTGCAACACTTCCCCCAGCCATAGTTTTCATAGGAGATGAATCATCAGCTGAAGCAAGGACGTGCCTTTTCAACTCGCTTAATATATGCTCAAGCTCCTCCATCGCCACCTACATAATGATACTCTTCAATAACAACAGAACCTCATTCCAACTATATCTATGATTTGTTCTCATATCAACCAAAAAAATAAAACAAATCCAAAAAACTTGGAATGAAAAACAAAGATAAAAAAGAATTGATAGAAAAAGCCCGTCACATTGGGACTCGAAATGTTCAGAAGAATATGAGTAGTTTCAAAGCAAACAAATCTTGAGAAAAAATTAACGAATAAGGATTTATTAAAAAGTATAGTTAAAGGGGTTAAAAAAAGAAAGGAAAATACCGGAATAGAGCCACCACGTTCACCGGGAATTTGATCGAACAAGGACCCATCGACACGAGCCACGTGATCGATGAGGGCAGCTGGTTGGAGTCCCAGTATGAGAGGAACCTTAGAGTCAAGCTGAACCCTAGCCTCCCCATTCTTTAACAACGTTTCTGCTCCCATAACTTTAGGTAGTGTCTGCCTCGAAGACTCCCTATGAAATTGCAAAGAACATATGGTATTATATAGGCAGGGGGCGGAACATGCGTACCCCGCACTGCAAGCAGATATTGAAGGTCCACGATATGGCACTCTTCTGCTCCCACTTTCGGCCTATTCAATTCCCTTTATTTCTCTCCATAAAAAAATAACCACTTTATTTCTATTTATTAATACAAAAAAAAAAAAGAGCCTTTTGGCCCCAACAACGGTGTGGATTCTGAATTATGATTCTGACAGCTAAGTTTATTTGGGGTTGTCGGTTATTACTAATGAATAATGATATTGTGGCTTGTCTTCACCTTGTATTCTAACTTGTAAAAAAGTGTCGATTCCAATAATTTCCAATTTGAGTGAGATTCTATAACTTGTGTTTTGGTTCCTAAAGGAGTCTTTATGACTTTGGGAACATCAATTACGGTAGTGCATTTTCATAGAAACTCATGCACATGCATATGCCCGACCCTTTCTTAAAACAACAAGGACTTAGTTAATGACATCACAAGCTTTTTAATTAGCAGAGAAACGTTCTTGTTTATTTGCCAAGACTGGATCAATGGAAGAGATCAAAAGGTGCAGAGAGCCTTGAAACTTGTTAGTGGATGGTGGGGCATTGTCCTAGCCCTTGCCCTTCCTAAAAATTATACTTAATTATCGTGATTTCAGAAAAAAAGGGGGAAAAATGCAATGGACAGAAACAAAAGGTAGAGGCTAAAGACTGAAAGATAAGACAATAATGGCCGTATACTTCCATCGCAGGCTTCAGATATCCATGAAACGAATAAAATTACACACCCCAGCACCAGCCGAAAGATAAAAACCATTTCAAATATTAATATTCCCACTTATATAAAATGGGTCTTTTAGAGCATCTTTTAAATTTAATTAATTATAATGATAATGTTTTTTTCTAATATTGAATGAGCCATGACCTATTGACTATGTTAAGCTTGCTTGAATGGTTTTGTCTGATTTCCGTCCGGGGGCTGCTTTGGTTAATCATTGGCTTCCCTATGCATCTCCCTAGTGCTGTAGATTTCCAAAAACTTAATATAATATAAAATACACACCCACTACCTGACCAGCGGTTAATGCTTCACCCTCTGCACTGACATGCTAATGCATAATTACAAACCATTCGTACAACCCAATAAAGAAAGAAAACAGCACTTAACACCAAAATGTTAGAAAAGGAGAAATAGATGACAACAGCACCAAAGTGCAAATAAATTAACAACCCTTCTTTAATGGTGGCCAATCAGAAGCCAGCCGAAATTACGGGGAAGGGTGATTGTGCCATTGGCCTATTTAGATTCTCGGATCAATCAATGATTTTCATTAATTATTGCAAAAAGAGATGGGATCTTTGGCATTAATAAACACAGAAATACATTAAAATTTTCTTAAGAAATTTCGCACATGGGTTAGGTTCCAACAAAGATGTTGGAGGAGCTACGGCTCACAAGCTTGATTGGTTTTTGCTCCAAATATTCAAAGTTAAAACTGATTTAGGTATTTGCAAAGAGTGACTTTAATAATTACAAAGCCACAACCATCAAGATTTCAAGCATCTTAGCTACAAGGAGCATTAGCCATCCAAATTACTCTCTCTCTCTCTCTCTCTCTCTCTCTCTCTCTCTCTCTCTTTTTGTTTGTTTTGGTTATGAATTGAAATGAATCACTAACCATACAAAGAATAGGGCTTTATATTTATACTATATATAAAAGTACCAACAAGTGCTTCATCCTCACCAGTACAACCATGTAAAACAGCATTATGACCTACTCGTTTCACTGTTTCAACCATAGCCTATGAATAGCAGGAACTTTTCTCAACTTAATTCACATAATATTTATGGTCAATGCCATTCGACTCACCAACAGTAACATTGTCCCCGATGAAAGTTGGTACTACTTTCCACCATGAATGCTGTTGACATCTCCTTTTTCCAAGATAAAATGGGGATGATCATGAGCAAAGATAGGCCATCAAACTTTTAGAACAATAGGATCTGAATGAAGGGAAAGAAACGGAGATACTTATCCACCAATCTTCAAAGCTTGAAAAGCCTTCACGTCTTGGTCTATAATTGAATCCGGAAGCACCCCACACTGCCTGAGCAAAGGGACAAAAGAATAAGGTGTGTTCCACGGTCTCGACTTCCTCTCCGAATCTTAGACAACATGAACCTCCATGTCGAAAAAGAAAACATAAGTTTTCCTTTGTTGCTAGAGCATTATCACAAGCTCTCCATTGAAAATGTTTCGCTTTGGATACCATCTTGAATTATTTTAGTTAGACTTAAAAATTTTTTACTATGAAATGAAAACTTTAAATTGTACATATCTATATCAAATAAATTATTCTCTTCCGATATGAACATCCGCAATGACATCACTAAAAATTTTATAATTCAATTTTATCTCTTAAAACAATTTTTAATTTCATCCCTAGTGGTATCTTGACAATGAAAAATGTATCCATGTATAAACTGAAACTTAATCAAGTTATTAAGATAATCAAATTAACGAGCTTAACCTCAAATGTTTACTTAGCAAAAAAGTAAAATTATATTTGAACCAATAAAAGATGCAACACTTTTATTAATCACCAATTTTTTTTTTAAACTGATTAATTTGACACTAGTGAACATAATAACTAAAACTAAAATAGCCCTATCCCTAAGCAGTCAAGGCTCAGCAATGCTATAACAAACCATAGACTTGAAGTTGGTTGGCTCTACATGAACATGATCATGTTTGTCATTAGGGCTCCCAACAATGACAAGCCTAGAAAACAACAACAAATTGATAAATAGTGGGGTGACTAAATGAAAATGGCTTACCTTGTCAGATGAGAAGCAAATAAAAGGAATTTCAAAATAACACAAAGTGGAAAGTTCATTTGCTTTCTGGTAAAATAATTGATTGGGGTTTCGAGAATTCATTTTCAATAATCTTCATCTCAATCTCTTTTTGTCTTCCTTAGTTTCTTTTTTTAAGCTTGACATTGCTAAAAGATTTGAGGATAAATAAAACAAACAACAAGGTTAAAAAGAAATACTATAGTCTTCTGAAATATTATAGAATGAAGAGTGCATATGTGTATACGACAAGAATCTCAAGAAGTTGAATGCACAAAACTAATGAAAATAACCTTTTTAAGTTGTCTCTTCTTTTTCATTGCCACTCTTAGAGTTGGAAGAACAAATGTCTCCATTCGCACTTTAATTAAGTTCTCAATTTAGTGTGTTTAATGCTAATCATATGTTACTTAACACGAAGTGTGTATAATTCGTGATTTATTATGCTTATGGTATTATGACGATTTTGTTTCAACAAATGGATAACACCTTTTCGAAGTTTAACGATGGACGATCTTGTTAATCTCGGAAAGTTTGTACTTATAAATCTTGTCTCATGGATTATTATTTTAAAACTTGATTGTTAGGATAGATGTGGCCCAGAGAGTATCGCATTGTATTACCATTTATGTAGTTGTGGAAAAATTGAGATATTTCAAAAAGAAGTAAATTCACTGTTTATAAATGATTATACTTTATTAGATTAATAAGGTTGATGTGTTTTGTTTTCCAATTTCTTTTATTAAATTATTATAAATGTAAATAGCCACTCAATTATTTTTAATTAATTTAATTCACTTAGTTTTGTTAGTGTGATATGCTAATGTCACCATCTAATTAGACTACTAGTCACGCTAGTAAAAATGTCTCAGTCAAAGGCTCCATTGATTATTTTTGAACTGTGGTGTTTGAATGGTTTTTATGATACAATTTAAAATTTGCAATTATTTGAACCTAATCAAATTATATTTTTATTGAATTTATATTGAATTTTAATTATTTTTAGAAGCCATAAAATAAAGTTCATTTTTGTCAAAATAAGATATCAATATTTATATCAACTCAGTTATAAAATTATTAAATTACCCTCGCATATATAAACTAAGTTATATTTTATGAGTATTTTTATCTTTTTGTATATAATAAGATCAAAAAAATTTGATAATATTAAGATTTGAACTTGTAACACCATGCATAAAAAAAAATAACTTTACAATTATAACCGATGTGTATATAAATTTTTAATAAATATTATATTCGTTAGAGAATTTTTTTCACCTCAACCTAGTTTTTATTAAAGGGAAGGTTATGGATTGGATGGATTTTTCAACACCAATTCAGCAAGTATTAACTACACAAATTCTTTACAGAAAGCTAAGCCCTTAAGCTGGACTTTGCATAGAGCAGAGAGGAGGGAAGATTAACTTACAATTCTGCCGGTTGATTACACAAGAAATGGAATTGGAGCCAAAGAGTACAATTATCTTATCAAAGTTGAGCGTCAAATATGAAAATGGAATAGTTATGTTCTATTATTTTTATTTTTTTGAAAGATTTTATTTTCATACATATGCCTGAATATGTGTTGGATGTATACAAACATTAAAGAATTGAAAGCCGGGATCACATATGACTCCTGACCAGGTGACACGCCCAACACATAAATGTTCTTACAACTTTGTAGAACATAACTACATGCAGATTAGGTAGACAAATATGCTGAAAAAAAGATAGGTTTAGGAGGTAAAGATTAAGCACTGATTCCTCTATCTTTGTTAAGCTTGGAAGCAGCAAGGTTGGCAATGTGGAACTGCGATGTGTAACTATTAGTAGGGCCATCAAGAACGGAAGGTTCATTTAAGAATGCCCAATTGCTTCGTGTCCACCTACATACAGTCACCCACGTTAACAAAAAATTGTCACCATTTTTTTGTCTTGATAAGTCGACTAAGATTTATAGCTACTTACCACCCATTTTTCTTTACGATATCCTCCAGGCTTGTTTCGGCGTCCATGTGCAGGAAACCCTGTTCTGTATGAGGTAAAGGCATGGAGCTTGATCTCATAATGCTCCTTCCATAGTCCTGAGATGGAATTTCCTGTTTTAAATGTGAACTACTTGATTAAAAACTTTATTCATGTCTAAATCTTTAATTAAAAAAAAAAAAAAAGAAATTGGCACCAGCTGGTTGCAGCTATCTGATGGACTATAAATAGCCTTAAGATGATCTTCCTCAGTTTTCTTCTTTGATTTCCAGTAAGCTTCAATCTCTTCCTTGGTAAGTGATCGATTCCTTTGGATTGTTGCTGGAAGAATTTCAAATAACCAGAAATTAGACTAAGCATAAAAAAAAACACCACGGAAAACATTAAGCTGACAACCTGATTTAGAAGCCGATACAGGAGAATCCCATCCTGCCATTAGAGAACCCATTTCACTGATGATGATGTTTAAATTGCTTGGACCAAAACTAGGTACTGTCTCGTAGCAAATATCTTGAGAAAAAGTGTTTTATATAGGTGAGCGGGATCTTAACTTTTCCTTAGTTTTCTGTCGGGAAGTTAACCTTTTGACTCGTTCTGATCCTCAAAACCATGTTTCTTTTCACAAGAAAATGAATACAGAAGGGCTATTTATTAAGATACTGATAAAAAAGATTAATTACTTTGATTTGTATAGTCTCCCAGAGGGCACGTGTTTTGGTCTTATCTCCTAATTCCACTACTCCAAACTTGACATTCAACATCCATTAACATACCAGTTTCTAGGCAGAAATCCATGGAGTCGTAGGAAAAAGTATATTGATACACGTGTATTTTTTTCCTTTTCTTTTTTAGTCATTGGCCTGCCACAAATGAATTTAATTTGCATCTCAGGTTTTTACGATAAATTAATTAATTTCTAAAGCCTTCAAATTAACCTCAAAACCTTAACTGATAAAACATAATGCATATGTTTCAAAATATCTTGTACTGCTTTATTAATGTTTTGTATCATGCTCACACATGAGGAAATTCACTTTTTATTATTATTATTTTGAAATAATTACAAATAAATAAACGAATAAATATAGTACAGTAATAAAAACCAAATAATAAGGTAGAAAAGCATATGCGTAACAACATTGGTCAAGCTAACATTTAAATTTGATGTTTTTTTATGATCAAGCATGTGTAGCTGGGTTGTTAGAAGTGGCAGTGGAAGCTTTCTTGAAATGGGTAGGTGTAGACCTGATCCAACTCCTGCCACCAATCATGTTTTTTGTCATGAAAAATTCTGCCTCTTCTGTGGTTAGTTTTCCCGACCATTCAACTCTTTTCCTTGCATTAGCTCCAGGTCCATAACATTTATATTCTCTATAGAACGTCGTCCTGTAGAATCAAGAAACCAGAACACCATTAGTTCAGTTTTAAAACCTTTCGGTAATCATGTAAGAAAAGAAAAGAACAGGTTGATCTTTGTCTGGTTTTTGCATGTACCTTTGCTTGGATGTGTCTCCCCAGTCATCCCACCCTTGGGGCAGTATCGCACCAGACATATAAGATAGGGCAAAAACTACCCTGGAATATGCACCCCATGGCCTTCCTAGTAGAGCACTCCTTACGCCAGTTATCTTGCAACCCAAGAAAGTGAAGCCTGTGTCCTCCGAAGGAGACTCCCTCCGTTGGGCTGTTATAGATGCATCTCCTTCTGAGAGTGAATGTAAATGGCACTTCTGAATGCATATGTATGTCAATGGTTTAGCCTACTAGACAGGCCAACAATATATATAGGAATATTGGCAAGTGGCAAAATCATTATATATTACTTATATTCCTGAGTTTTATTACCTCAAAAAGGGAAGCGGCATTCCCACAAATGAAGTCAACTGCTCCTTCAATGTAACAATTTTTGTAATAATGTCTTCCATTGTCATCTAGCAAAGTATCTTGATAAGCTAAAATTCTACATCCAAAGAAAGCTGCTCTATCTCCTGATACCCTTAAAGCAACTGCTTTAGTTCTGCCCCCCAATGTATTCTATTTATCAAAAAACAAATTCAAAAAGATTAAATATAAATATTAAAAGTTAGACTGTTTCTTGAATTATTGAAAATTTTAGTATTCTATTAAGCATCATATCATCAGTGTTATTGTTATATATACCTGAATAGTGAGATATCGGGCAACAAAATCTGAAGCCAACACAGTGAAGGTAGGAGATTCAAATATCTCCCCACCATCATTCCAAGTTATTATCGTGCCATTTGCTTTTAAGCCACTTATGGTAATGAAGGGCTTGTCAGCAGGGACAACAATCTTTTCTTGATAGATGCCAGGCTTAACTAATATGAAAACAGGCTCTTTGTTATCGGATGGCACTGCATCAATGGCGTCTTGTATCTTCTTATAGTCTCCTTTTCCCGATTGGTCGACTCTTACAAGTATGGCGGTAGAAGTCACCAAAGCACCTACACGAGAACTTGCCAACACGAACATGAATAAAGCCATTACAAACATGCAAAGGTAGCTAGAATATGCTGGAGCCATTGTTGATATGATCAAGGTGTTGCAGTAAATGAAGAAATGAAGTATACTATGATATCTGGTTTATGCATAGATTATGGTGGATGTCGTGTTTTATATACATATCAGGGGTCATTTTCTTGCCATGAAAGTGTGACGTATACAACGAATTTCAAGCAACCGTGTATGCATTAATATTAGAAAAGGCCAACGGTAGCCCCTAACACAAGTAGCCGGCGAGTACAAATTTTTGGAGGAACTGGACAGACCATGGCCGCCATTTGATTTTTCCTCTAGCTAGCTAGGCTAGTACTTGAGAACTTCAACCATCAATTTATTTATTTTTTATTTGAGCTCCAGCTGCTTTGGATAATGTTATAAATCCAGTGTTCTAACAATTTGGTAATATTATTAATTTCATGTTGCGCAAGTCTTGGGTATAGCTTGAAACCTACACAAAGAATGTAACTTTCTGGTTCAAATTCTTTGTTACTTTCAGTTTAAGATATAATGGCGGATATGTAATGTAATCTTTGTTTGAATGGGTGAGTTGACCATGGCTTCGCTGGTTCCTTTACCTCTAAGTTGGTGGCTGTCTAATTGTCTCCACTGTCCTTTTTACAGGAATGGGCTAAGGTTTAAGTTGGTCAGGTCAGTTGTTAAGGGATTAACCCTGGCTACAAATGTGAGAAACGGGCTGAAAGAGAGTCCACTCACAGTTAAAAGAAGAATTTGCTCAAGCCCAATCTCATACACATGCCTCAGTGGATGACATGGAAACAACAAAAAACTAACTATTAATCAGAATCTCAAAAAGGAATGTAAAAGAGTGATATGATAAGATGGTTAGGAAAAAATAAGTCATCACGAAATCAAATAACACAACCTGTCGACTTTTCTTTCTTTTTTTTTTTTTCTATGGGAGCCTGCAGTTTTCTGAACTCCAAATCTTATCCCAGTCGCCTGCTTGTTCCTCCGCTCCTCTCTTTATCCTCCACGGCTTCTCTTTTCTTTTCTGTTTCAACGTTAGACCAAAAAGTGGAATGCTTTACATAAAAAAAAAAAATTAGACTTTGTTTTCTAAAGGGGACAGATATTGGCAAAATTTGTGGCTTGGGTCCGGCCTAAATTATATGTCTATACTTTTTTTTTATATTTTTAATTTGTTAAAAAATATTTATTTTAATATTTATAATATATTTAATGTATTATATTTTTAAAATTTATTTTTATATAGAAGTAAATTATTATGGTCAGACCGAGTCGAGCTCAAGTTTAGCATTTTAAAAATGGGCCGAGCTTGAGCAATATTTTAGACTCATTTTTGGATTGGGCTCGAGTCTAGAAAGCAGACTTAAAATTTTGTACCAGGCCAAGCTAATCCAATCCATGATCAGGTCTAGCTATTCGACTGCTTCTCTTTTTACCAATTCTTTCCCAGGTTGAATTTTTGCCAGAACTTTTAAAACTAGACAATTAGTTGAACCAATCAGACTACTAATTTTAGGTTTGATAGATACAATTGTTGGATTAAATTTTAACTAAATAAGTTATTAAAAATTTCATAAAAATTAGAATTATTAAAGAATAAAGAAATGCAACTGAATCTGTAAATTCAAACACAAACTCTACGTTTTTTAATTGGGTTCACTCAAAAGTTAAATTAAAGTTAAATTAATTTTTTTATCTGAACCAATGTACTAATAAATTTTCAATCTAATTGATTTAATCAATCGATTCGGTTCAATTCTAATAGCCATGATTCTGGTCATCTTAAGATTGATGTTGAGAGAGGAAATTTTGGGCTTTTGCTGCTTCATGGAGCCTGACGGTTCCTTTTCTAATTGAAGTCTTCAAGATCATGTCTATTGTTGTCCATGTAACTTAGTCGACTTACTCATGAGTTTTTTCTAGTCTCTGGAACCGTCTTTATTATACATTTATGTCGCTTTGCATTTGATCATCGGAATTATGTTCTTTTTGGTAGTAGTTTGATCTATCTTATTATTTCAATAGAAAATTTTACGAGTTCTTGCTTTTAACATTGCTTCTAAAGAGAGAAAACTGACTTCACTTAGTAATTTGACCTCTCTCATTCTTAACTTTTCTTTGATGTTTTGAGACTTTCATCTTATTACTTTTACTTAATAACAATTCCTTATAAGGTTATGACGTGTAAACCCGTTCTTGATATTTTAGGGGCATTAGGCAAAATAATAAAATAGTGTTTTAGGTTTCTTAAAAGTTGGTAAAAAAATTTTGGGCCCTTAAAAGTTTTTTTTTTTACCCCTTAAACAGTTGGTAAAATTTTTTTTTTTACTTTAAAAGTTATAATTTTTTTGGGCCCTTTAAAAACTAAAAAACAATATTTTTGACCTATTTCAGCCTTGAGCTTTGGACGGCCGCACCTCCAAACAACCTCAAGGTCGGGCTTGATGACGTGCTTACATTGTTCTCCTCTTTTGGTGGAGCAGCCCTTCTACTTCTCCCATTAGAACTAAAACTAATCTTCTATCGAGTCAATATAAAAAATTTAGATCCATTTTTTAAGTTCCTAAATTTTTGTCCAAACCTGGCTTAAGTAAAAAAATATTAAATTCGAGCCCAATTTGGTCCGTCCATATTAATTTTTTTTATATAAGAATAAATTTAAAAAATATAATACATCAAATACACTAAAAAACAATAAAATAAATATTTCTCAATAATTTGAAAATAATTAAAAAAAGTCTTTATATTTAAATAAAACTAAGATAATTACAATTTAGTAAGCAAATGTCTCTAAAATAACAGTAATATAATATCAAAATGACAGCAAAAACAACAACAAATAACAACAAAAAAATTTGCAAATTCGAGCCAGGTCGGACTGGGCCCAAAACCTTGAAGCTTGACCCGTTTAGAAAACAATCAATCCCATTTTTCGAACATATATTTTTACCTAAATTCTCCTATTTTTTAAACAAGCTTTCTTGACTCGATCCATGAAAAAAAAAATCTTATCCATATCCAATATGGCCATCAAATTCATGTGGCCATATCCTTCCATTCCCAAATCAAAACTGCAAGTTGCTATACAAAGCATGGATGCATGAAAGTAAATAAAGAAAAAGAAAAGGGAGTCCACATTTCATATAATATATTTAAATTAATTACATTCCTGAGGCAAAGATTAACCACAAGTTTAAGGCTTCATCAAACGTAATTAACAATAGCTATAGGAAGACCTCCATTTTTATTTTACGATGAAGTATGAAAATCCTGTAATTAATTTGGTTTTATTATTCACTTAATTCTTTGTTTGTCTGCCACGCGTCCCCAACGCAGTTTCCACCTCACAACACAAAAACCCGCCAATTAAAATTAACGGACAAAATTGAAAAATATTTAAAAAGAAAAAGGAAAACGGTTTTTTAAAAAATCACCAGTCTTTCAAATTAGAATCAGAGAGAAAGCCGGTGCGGTAATCGCTAACGCAGAGAAGTCTGAGGCGCTGGCAGCGACGGAGATAGGTGGACAAAGAAAGGGAAACAGAAAATAAAGAAAACAATCAAACAGCCTGTGTTTATGTTTTATAAACAAAATAAAGGTTGCAAATTTCAAGGTCTGATTGGAGATTGTGTAAGTTCTCTGCTTTCCGTTTCCTGTTTTCCAATGAATTTGTCTCTCCCTTCTGAAAATTCTAACATTTTTCTATGTCTCCCCCTCAAAGTTTTAATTTTTGAAGGCTTTTCTTTTTTGTTTGTTTGTTTGTTTCAGGTAAATATCAATAACCAAAAAGGGAAAAACAAAAACAAGCCCTTTAAGATTTCATATATATATTTTCTAGCATTTTTAGTGATTATTAATTTATTATTATGCTTTATCCTCTTTCTTTAGCCGTATTTAGGCAAAAGTCAAGAGAAATGCCGTTGAAAAGCTTTGTTCGGGAGATAGGAAATATGTCAAAGAAATTTACCAAGATTGAAAAACATGAATGTAGGAGGGGAGGAGCCTATATTGCTCCCTATTCTTCACCATTATCATCAACAGCTGGTTCTTCAACTGCATTAACGGAACGCGGACGATGGGCTAATTTACCTCCTGAATTACTTTTAGATATAATTCAAAGAGTGGAAGCAAGGGAAACATGTTGGCCTGGAAGGGGAGATGTGGTTGCTTGTGCTTCTGTTTGCAGATCCTGGAGACAAATCACTAAAGAGGTTGTTAAAACCCCTGAACAATGTGGCTTCTTAACTTTCCCCATCTCTTTAAAGCAGGTAAACTTTATTTATTACTATTAGTTTCCCCTTGTTGTAGAAAAAAGGGTAAAAATAAATAGGTTATTTTTCTGGGTATAGCCTGGACCAAGGGATACTCCGATTGAATGCTTTATTCAGAGGGAAAAGGCAACTTCAACATATCGATTATATATGGGTCTCAGTCCTGGTAATTTCTTTTCTTCTTATCGTGTTTCAACTTAGTGATATGTCGATCTAACTGATATTTATTAGTGTATTTACGAATTTTACAGCTCTCTCAGGTAATTTGAGGAAGCTGTTACTGGTTGCTAAAAAAGTTAGAAGGACTACCTGTACTGATTTTGTGATATCATTAGTTGGCAATGATTTCTCTAGATCAAGCAACAACTATGTTGGAAAACTCAAGTAAGATTTTAAATGTGTTATTTTTGCTTTAAGGATTGGTTGTCGTGCAGTTTAAGAATGAAAAGTTAAATCAACAGATCTAATTTCATGGGAACCAAGTTCAACATTTTTGACAGTCAACCTCCGAAAGACTCTCCGGTCCGATGCACTAATCGATCCCTTCAGAAAACTCATTCGAGACAGATGTCTCCAAGGAAACCTATGTTTATCACAGCCAAAATCTCTTATGAGCTCAATGTTCTTCGGACCAGAGGTCCGAGGAGAATGAAGTGTGATATGTACTCGATCCCTGCCTCTGCAATCGGACAAGGAGGGAGCGCTCCTACTCCAACAGCGTTCACAAATTGCAATGATGAGGCACGACTTGGGTTCAAAACTCTGAAATCGGCACAAAATGTATCCCTAGTATTGAGAAATAAAGCTCCTAGATGGCATGAACAGTTGCAGTGTTGGTGCCTAAATTTCAAAGGACGAGTTACAGTAGCTTCCGTAAAGAATTTCCAGCTGGTGGCCGCAGCAGAGGCAAGCCAAAATGTTACAGTACCGGAACAAGAGAAAGTGATTCTGCAATTCGGCAAAATCGGTAAGGACATTTTCACCATGGATTATCGTTACCCACTCTCAGCTTTACAAGCATTTGCAATCAGCTTAAGCAGCTTTGATACAAAAGCTGTTTGTGAATAGCAATTCTCGTGTTCCCTCTGTTGGCATAATAATGGTAGTGTTCATTCACTACAGTCTGGTTGTAAATATTTTGTTTGGAAGCACTTTACGCTTTGCCATTTTCGTCGGCAGCAGCATTCGTACCCTGCATGCTTCGTATAGAATGGCACCAAAACTGCTTTTGTTTTACCATAGTAATATAACATGGAAATACACAAGGAAATGAAGAGCATGGTCAGTAGTATATTTTGTAATAGACTCGCTTGTACATTTTGTTTAAGAGAAGCAATATTTTATTATTTTTATTTTTATTTTTTATACTTTTTCAAAATTTGTAGAACCTTTTATAATTTTTTTAAAGAACTTGCTGATGTAGCAAAATGTTCTACTAGTATCAATTTCATTCAGGAGTTTTGTTAATCACACCAACAGTTAGCCTGATATTTTCTAATAAAATGGGTTTAATTAATCTTTTGGATTAATAAGAAGAGTTGAATTGACTGCGAATTAAATAGATTTTTTTTTATTTTCTTTTGTAAAGAAGTCTTGGACTTATAAGCCTTTCTTTAAATAATATATACAACATTTGGGCTCTCAATGAAAAATGCAATTGAAATGGAAAAAGTTGAAGAAAAGTGCTTGTTAAAACATTAATAATTTCTCTCACAGACATCCAAAATACTTGGTAGAAACTTCTTTCTTTATTTAATACATATAAAATATTTTTATCCAGATGAAATCAATAAATAATAATTATAGAATTAATTATTATGTCAGTCAAAATAAAAGTTATTGAATGGAAGATAAATGGAAATGTTCTCCGAAATCCAAATTTCCTCTCAACCGAAGCCCTTCCGATTAAAGATATAGGAGAGGGTCAATATATTTGATCCCGTTGAAAATAAGATAAATCGAAATGAGCTTTAATTTATCAAGTTGTCTAATAGGTTTAACGTAAGAAACTCACGTTTTTGCCTCCCTGGATGAGTGGTCCTCATGCCTTTACCCTAAGCTTGGAAGGTATATCAGTGAAGTAGACATCGTAGACTCTTTCAACAGGTGCACAAAATTTCAAAATAGAAAAGCCAAAAAGTCCAAACTTTTATATCTTCCAAAATTTTGGATTAGGCTTTGGCAATATACACGATTAATCATACGAAACCACGCAATTTAACAGTTCCAATCATATGGAGGGACTACGGAGCAACGGTCTCCACCAGGAAAATGGAATAAGGAACCCACTGACGTAAGGGAACCTGGAATTGGATGATGAGGATTCTAAATATAGAAAGATCTAAAGAGTACTTTACTGTGGATTCCCTGCGCATCCATCTTGTTCATATCATGTACTCTAACAAAATATTAAATATTTGAGAAAAGCGCCATCATAATTATTCTATTAATGACAGCATTAGGAAGAAATATGACTGCTGCTACAACTTGTGCATTAGCTTGCTTTGCAGTTTCGTAGTAGCAGGATTTATCTTCTCACACTATAATTACATGTTTGAATTTGACATTAAAGAAAATGTTGTTTTGCATAAAAAAGAAACAAGAAGAAATAGTGACTGTGGGGGGCTATCAGGTTTTACCATTCATGTATGGCCATGACCGCCGCCACAGCTATGAACGAATTTCTTGGAAAAAGTTGGAGACGTGCTAGTAAACCATATTCTTGAACTATGTTCTAAGATCCAAATTTTAGAGACATAACAGTGGATGAAGTAAAGTGCCACTCCTCGAAAACTGACACAGGATCCTGTGATAGAGCTACATATGTTGACATTTAGCAACCCAAAGATAAAGACTATCACCGCACGTCTCACCAAACAGTTCTGCCTGGCAGGAAAAAGAAGGGGGGCTTGGAATGTTGTTCAGAAGCCAAATCTCCAATTTCCAAGTTCCCGCATCTATGACGTACTAAATTCTATGCTCAAAGTTTAACCCCCAAAAAAGGGAAAAATATTCCCGATGATGACCACACAGTCGAGAAAGTCCAAAAATCTAAAGTTCCCGCCGGCTTTAGAACACGTAACTAGCCGGTAGTTAAGTATAAAAAGATGGATAAATGTTCCTCAAGTTTGATACAGCTTTTCTTAACCGTTCCAGGACCTCACAAGTTAGTCACCATATATTAGGCAGTAAAACTGAACCACAGCCCCTTCCATCTAATAGCATCCTGAGGTAGTATCAGGTCACATTTGATTGCAGGGTCTCTGCTTCAAGCCCTAATCTTCTCGATAGTACTACTTTGAGAAAAGAAGAATAAACATAAATAAAATTATTTAAATAGAGTATATTTTACCAAGTTGCCAAAATAATGAAGGGAAGAAAATCCAATCCTCCCACTCAAAAATTAGAAGAATATCTTACTGTATATTTGGCTGGGTTTCAAAAGGATGATCTGAGATTTTATTGTTGAAGCATCTACGCTAATGGGTAGACTCTGTTTGGGGATCTAATCCCCACCCATCTGATAAATTCTCAAAAAAATAAAAATAAAACAACTTGTTAATGATTTAATAGAAGACAAAGCAAAGATTTTTATAAAGTGTTAGTTCTTTTACAATGGATTCTTGTCCATTAAAGCCTTGCTTCAGCAAGCGAATAACATCTTCGTATAGGCCCAACCAAAAAAAATTCGCCAACTTGCACAACCCCCACCAGTTTTTCTCTTTATAAGCAGCCACCATTACAATTTCTTACCCATACCATCATCCCCTTGACTTCAGTCTTCTCCCTTGACTGGGGCGGCAATCTCTTCTTCTTCTTCTTCTTCTTCTTCTTCTTCCTTCCTAGCTACTTTCTCTTTTGTCGGTTACTCATCCTTTAAGATCTCATCTTGAAAGTCTTACATTCCCTTTTTTATTCACCCCCAACGTAAAATATGGCATCCTCTATTACGCTTTCACGTGATTCTAACTCCTACTGGACTCCAAAGCAAAACAAGCTATTTGAAAGGGCACTCGCTGTATATGACAAGGACACCCCAGACCGCTGGCAAAAGGTGGCTGCAGCTGTGGGCGAGAAATCAGTCGAGGAAGTAAGAAGGCATTATGAGATCCTAGTGAGGGATCTCATGTATATAGAATCTGGTCAAATCCCTATACCCAATTACAAAAGCACTGGGAGTAACAGAAGATGAATTGCTGGGGTGCAAAGGTACTGTAATAGTAACCATCTCCCATTTACAAATTTAATACTTATTTCCTACTTCTTTTAGTCTTTTCTACTTGAAAACTATCAGTCATGCATCTCCATTTTCTGGCTCAACGTACTTATTAATTCAATAAACGAAGCCATCTTTCTCTAGACTTCCTCTGCAATGCCAGACACTATCAACTTATGACAGTGCTGTGGCAGGGCACGGAATGAAGGTTTTAACAAAACCAATACGAATATGAACAATCTGAGAAAACTCCTATTAAAGAATATGGTTCACTATGTTAAGAGCAGTCAACGACTGTAGTTTCAAGAGGGCACCCTTAACATGAAATATGTACGTTCCTCGAGCTCTAAAACACAGCAAATAATAGTAACTAAATAAGGGATATCTTTCCTTTTCCTTTCTAATTAATTACGTGACCCTTTCCTCCCCTTTTTGACTATATTGGAAATCGTTTAAAGAACGTTATCCGCTATTCTTCCCGAGCTAGCATTCATGGTAAGACGTTCTAATATTTAGATTTGTAAAATTAAAAAAAAAAAAAAAAACTTTGAAATGGGTTTTAATCATATCCATGTTTCCTCTAACATGTCATGTACTCACCTTTCCATTTCTGGTTAATAAAGTTCAAACCAAACACCGATCTCTATCTCCCCTGAAGATATTTTCCATTACTTTATGTTTATTTTTTTATAATACGCTAACTATAGTCCATACCCTACTTCAACGTACTAAGAAAAACCCCACATGAAATCTAATCCCCTTTTGTTTAGATCACATGCACCTGGTCCTATATATAATTCAAAGGGCTTGAAACTCAATAACAAAATAAATAAGTTAGCCGGTGCTTCTCGTATTCATATCTGACGTAACCCATTTTTTAAACCATAAATTTCGGATTCTTCTGTAACCTTTTATTAAAATATTCATAGTTATGAAGCCATCCAATGCTTCAGCTAAAAACAAATAATTGCAATAATCTAACATACATATAGCCATTTGCACATGCTCCTCCTCTTATATATTAAACTACTTTCCTAAAAGGCAAGATAATCATTAGATATTTTATATATGTATATTACTCTAATGCTCTTGTACCTTTAAATACTCCACAGGTTTATGAAGAATCTAAGGCTCCAATGAAGCACAAGTTTCAGCTGCACTGTCAGAGAATCTGTAAAAACTAAAATAAAAAGAATAAATTATAAAGAACTGGAGAATTTGCATCGTGATTCTCCCTGTCTTATTTTACATTGAGTGATCGAGTCAGTTTGGTTTTTTCTTTTTGTGTGTGTGTGTCAGTTTGTTAATATGACAACAAAAGTTGAACTCTACAATTATTAAGTTTGTGAGTATTGTACTGAAGTTACCAGTTTTAAATTAAAAAAAAAAAAGTATTACTACTAAATGCTGTATATCCTTTGTCTACTGAATCAGTGTTTACCTTGTTTGTTTTCAAATAAGTGCAATAAATTAAGGAATCCACTAATCAACAGAGAAAAAAAAAAGATTATTCTAGAAATAAGAATAAAAAAATAATCAAGACGATTAATGGAAAACGTAGAAAAAAATATGCTTATTTTCTGAAAATAAATGGAAAAAAAACAATCAAGCCGATTAATGGCAAACACTAAAGGAACAGACAACCTTTGCCTTTTCGTCATTAAGAACAGGGTAAAGTTCATTCAGTAAGCACAGATTTGGTTTTGATTCTCTTGTATCGCAATTGCATGGAATTTAAAGAATAAAACACAATTTTTTAATAATTATTGAATAAAATGAGAGCAATCAAAATATGCATAACATCTTACCTATTGAAATTCAGCCTCCAAAATTGTACTCTGAATCTGAATAGAGAACCAGTCAGGCAATTGAATGAAAAGATTGGATGTGGAAAAAAAAATGAGAGAGATGAGATATTGATTTTCCGAAGCAATCAACGACAGAGAGGTTAAAAATCAAAAGAACGAAATACAGAAGGGATTGCCGTGTTTTTAAGAAAGATGGAAAGGCGGGGGGATTTTTTATTTTTATTTTTATTTTTAAATTTCGTTCTTTCCAATAAAAGAAAATTGGAATTCGAAAAAGAAAAACAGAAAAAGGGTGAAGATTGGAGATGCGGGGTATCGATCCCCGTACCTCTCGCATGCTAAGCGAGCGCTCTACCATCTGAGCTACATCCCCATTGGAAGTTTCCCATGAATCAATAATTAATTAATAAAACTTTTGTATTTTTTGGTTTATATGATCAAATAGAAGAAAAGTCTTACAACATATTTGTTAAGAACTGTACGACTATAAGTGATAATATTTTAATTGGGGATAAATTAACTTTTCAAAATAAACATATATATGTCCTCGTATGAATTTCAAAAAAGTTGTTATATCTATCTTTATTGAAACTCATGTTTGACATATGCTTGCAGGAATCGAACATAATCGTTAAAGCTCGAATAATCTTTCATAATTCTAAATTACAAGAGTATTTAATCAAGATAGAGTACTTGGAACCACTTTCCTTGGCAATATCTGGATTCTTGAATTATTCAAATGCAATAAGCTAATTTACTATATAGAATTATAATAGTGTGAAACGCACGCATCTCTAAAAATCTTGTCGACTTGTATAAAAATATAAATAGAGCAAACTATTTTATGAAATGATACTTTATTCAATTAAACAAATGATTTCGTTTAAAAAAAAAACAATCTCAAATAAAATTTTGGACTCATGCGTTGGGTGGTGAGTATTTTGCAAATCAAAACCCAACAATGATTTTACAACATTTAGAATAGTATAATTTCCAAGACTTTAAGAATTATCTTACATAGAATTAGTTAGATTTGAGGGAAAAAAATATTACCATAAATTGATTTATTCCTCTTGAACTTTTCCTTTACGTTACATAAGCTCTAGATGTTATAATTTTTATGTGTCTAACCCTAAGAGATAATACCTTCATATGTAAATAAATATTCTGTTTGAGATTGATCTTTATGTGAATTCGATAAATATCAAACATTGCCGTAGCCAGCTAATGGAGGTATTGAATCATTTGAATAAGATAACCTCATACCAACGGTTCCTCTGAGATATTTAAATACATGTTTAGTTTCATTTTAATGCTTATGTGTTGGTAAAGAACTAAATCTTACTAATAAGCTTACAACAAATGCTATATTAGGTCATATATTGCTTGCAAGAATGTCCTTATGGCATTTAGATATGGTACTTTAAGATCAAGAAACTCTTCAGTATTTTTGCAATGATGAAATGAGTCTTTATTCACATCTAGTGATCATGCAACCATCGAGGGTACTTGTAACGCCCCTAACCCGAATCCGTCACTGGAATAGAGTTACGGAGCATTACCGGAGTTACCGATTTATTTATCAGATATTTTATTATTTCATCTAATATTCATATTTGGAACCAATTAAAATCAAACATAATGTCCCTTAAACGTACTTATTTTTCTCTTTATGTTTTACTTGAATTTATTACTCGTCTCACTATACTTAATTTCCTTGTATCAACGTATCAAAGATAATCACATATTTACATGTCATGATAAATATCATTCTCTTGCTATTTCATCATAAATATAAATCAGGTAACTCATTATATCGAAAATACAATTCAAGTTACACTAATTTACATCGTTGCTTGTTCATATTTATAATTTCATTAATTCGATATATTTTCTTTTCCACGTTCAAGTCTCATATTCGAGTCATCCGAATCTTTATAAATAAATTTGATCGTCGTTTTCATTTATTTCATGTTATAATTCGTTCAATTAATACTCTAAACAAAATTACCATTTTACCTCTAAACTTTTAATTAATGACGATTTCATCCTTAGGCTAAAAAAAATAAAATTCTTGCAATTTAATCCTTATTTCCGGTCGTTATTCTCATACAAATTGATAACAACCCATGAATTCTATAAAATATTAGAATTTTCCATAATTTCAACACTTTTCAATTCAATCCTTAAAACATGTTTTTCCCCTATCTTGAACTAAATTAATAATTTTTGTTCAATTTTGAAATTTTAAATAATAAAATAATCCATTTCATGCAAATTGGTCATTTCTAGCATTTTTACAAAATTACCCATAAAGTTTTACTTTTATTCAATTTACTCCCTAAGCCTAAAACATGCAAATTAGTCATGCTAGCTGAATATTCATACATATTTTTCTCCTCCTCCTCTCCATTCCACATCCTTAATTTACTTAACTTGCTATAAATAACATTATCAATAATTTCACTATTTACTTATATGTATATTCAAAATTGTCCATTTGAGTCATAGTCACTAAATTATTTATATCTTGAGCTACAGAACTAGAAATTAAGATACGATAATTTTCCCTGAAACTAGACTTACATATATTCTTACCATAAAATTTTCAGGATTTTTGGTTTAGCCAATAATTACAGTTTATTCTTTAAATTCACCTCAGTTCTGTTGCCTGATAGTTCTGACCCTTCTTCACTAAAAATTAATTATCTCCTCGTACAGAATTCAAATGATATTCCCATTTGTTTCTCTTGAAAATAGACTCATTCAGGATTCTAAAAATATAAATTTAAGCCCATAATTATTTTTCTCCAATTTTTTATGATTTTCCAATGTCAGAATAGGGGAACTCGAAATCATTCTGACCTTGTCTAACTAAATTTGTTATATCTCACAATTTACAATTTCATTACTTACATCGTTTCTTCTATGAAAAACTAGACTTAATAAAATTTAATTTCATATTTTATCAAACTTTTTATTCAATTTTCACAATTTTTGGTGATTTTTCAAAGTTAGACCACTGTTGCTGTCCAAAACTGTTTTAGTGCAAGATATTAATTACCATGTTTATAACACCCTTATTTTCTTTCTCTACACTATTTCTCATCACTTTTTCTTATTTTCTCTTCACTAACATGTCAAGAACATAGGACCATATGTAAGGAAACTCTACATTAACATCAATCCCATGCTTTTTCAATAATATCAAACTTAAAAATATATTGAAATCATGATGTTCTTACCTTGTTCTATTGATTTCAATCTTCATCTTGATTTTCTCTCTCCTTCAGCTTCCATTTCTTGAATCCAACTTGATATTCTAACTTCCCATAGTCTCCTTAACATTTTTCTCTCTTGGTAGCTATGAAAATTCTTTTGATTTTTGGGTGAAAATGGTTAATTTTTGGTAGAAAGACTAAATTGTAAAGAAAAGAAAATTTTCTTTCTTTTCTTCTCTTCCAACGTTGGTTGCATGGAAAGATGGATGGTGTTGTTCCCTCTCCTTTTTTTTTTTTTTCCATACACATATATATATACTAAATAAAATAATAAAATAATAATAAATATCTTATTAAAATATTAAATAAATAATAATTATCTAATTAAATAATTACAAAATATCACCAACATCATCATTACTTTCTAGATTTCTCTCTCTTCTAATTGACCATTTTGCCCTTTGTGATCTTTTAAAATTTCATTCTTGAGTCATCACTTAATTTGGTAAAATTGCAATTTAGTCCCTCATAATTCTTCACCTATTCAATTTGGTCCTAATTCATCAATTTTCCTTGATTTCTAGATCATTCCACCCTTAAAATATTTGCACTATTAGTCCTTCAAAATTTTCATATTTACACTTCAACCCCTTAAATTTTGAGTATTTACTCTTGGGCAACAAAACTTTTCTCACTTTTACAATTTAGTCCTTTCTTGAATTAATATGTCATAATATACTTCCCAATGACATAACTCAAATTTCCTCTTCTTGTCACTTTATTTCCTTATTTTACTATATAAAGGTTAATATCTTACTGTAAAAATTTTCGGGGTGTTACAGTACTCAATGGATATGTTTTATTCTTGTAAAATTTCTTTAAGATCTTTTTTGTATAAGTTGACTAATAGGCATTAATTCTATCATTTAAATGCTCGATCTGTAGGCTGAGACAATTTTTTTTAAGATTTTTCATCTCAAATTCTTTCTTCAAACAATTTATTGTATTTTGAAGCTCTTCAGGAGTTCCAAGAATATTCAAATCGTCAACATAAATAAAAATTATCATAAAATTGGATCCAAATCTTTTTATAAAAACACGTGGACAAATTGGATCATTTTTATAATCTTCTTTCAATAAATATTCACTAAGATTTCTTTAATCCGATCAAGCACTTTTCCTAAGGAGCTCTATATCATTATGTGATTTTAAATCTTCCAAGATTTTCATATAAATTTCACTATCAAGTGAGCCATACAAATAGGTTGTAACAACATCCATTAGGCATATATCAAGTTTTTCACGTACTGCAAGACTAATAAGATATTTAAACGTGATTGCATCTACCATAGGGGAATATATCTCTTCATAATCAATGTCAAGCCTTTGAGAAAACCCTTGTATAATATAGGTCATGCTTTATATTTTACTACTTCATTTTTCTCATTTCATTTTCACACAAATACCATTTATATCCTATAGGTTTTACATATTTAGATGTTTGGATAATAAGCTCAAAAACCTCACATTTAGCGAGTGAATTCAATTTTGCTTGAACTGCATCTTTTTAATTTGATCAATTTTTCTATGTTACCTTCCTCAACAAATTTAGGCTCAGAATCCTTATTTTTTTTATACTTCAATAATAACATTATAAGTAAAAATGTTGTCTACAACTATATTTTTTAGTTCTATCTTTTTTCCTGAAGTGACATAACTTATCGAGACTTCTTCATTATCACTATTTTCAAGTACTCAAACCTCTTTTTGGGTTTTCTAATCAATTATGTCATTGGCTCCTTCTTGGACACTTGCCTCCAAAATATGACCATCTTGGATACTTTCTTCTCTATTTTTACGAGGATTTTTATCTTTAGAACCAACCAATCTATCATGTTTCAAGCATGCATTACTTTCATTTACTTTAACAATTTGTCCTGCTACGACTTCGATTTAAATCAAAACATTAGTTGGTATATAACACTTGGTTATTTTAATTAGGTCAGTAAATACATCTGGCAGTTAACTTGCAATAAAATTTATCTTTTGAACTTCTATTTCAATTTACATTTTACAAAGATCTGAATAATGATAATTCATTCAAGTAATTGTTTCATCTGACCATTGTTTCTCTCCTTAATATTGGAAAAACAGTCAAATTAAAATAGTAATAAGCAAATCATTTCATAATTGAATTTTCAATCTGTTTAAAATATTTAATAATAAAAGGAGACTCATAACTAATATGCATTTCTAAGTTTTCTTTGAATACTCATTTTGCCCATTGTAGTGGGGCATTGCATTTGGCTCCTAACCTAAAGGCATATGTAACGGAGAGTATTTATCATAACTTATCAGCATGATGCATACAGGGGTAGATTCATATAAAGTATCATGTCATTATACATATACAAAAGTTTTATTCTCAAAAGATATGGTTTAACTACTAAATAGAGGCATTTAGTTATTAATTCTGCTAAACCATTTTATACGTATAAACAACAAACTTTTATGATAGTTATTCGCACGAACAATCTAGCATACAATAATCATTGAAAGCTTGATAAATAAACTCACCAACAATATCAAGAACTGTATCGATTACATAGTTTGAAAGTTTTTATTCTTAAACTAATCATTAAAAAAATAATCTCGCAAACAACAAGTTACAATTTGATAACATAATGTGATTATCTTATATATGCATCCACTAAAATCATATCAAGACACCTACTTGTTGAATAAATTGGTCTATATTTCTTTCAGAAATGTAAGAGATTTAATCTCAATTTTTGCCTGTGAGATTCTAATTAATCATCTTCTTTGAGAACATAAAGCAATTGAGAAATATTTAAAAGGAATAATCTTCGTGATCTTTAATAAATATCAATGTAAATTCTCATTTGTTGCATTATTATTGGTTAGGATGATCTATCCGATCATGCTAACTAATTAATATATTTGTACTAGTAAAATTCTAGTTTACCATCTCATATGATTCAACAATACTAATATAAACTTCTAGTTTACAATTGCATGTGCTTTAAGCATACTAATATTTGTATATTAGGAACTAGAGGAAAAGACGCTAGTTTTTCAATACAAAATTCTTACCGAATATAATATATTTAATATATAGAAATTAATTTTCTCCTCGCCCACAGTCTTAATATAATATACATTACAACAAATATCTTTTTAAAACTTATCAATTTACTTAAGATTGACTAGAACATAATGCATTGACTATAAAAAATCATGTTCTTCCGAATATTTATATATCAGCTCTTCTGGAGCTTCAAATTAATTTTGCACTATAAAATATTATATTAATATTGACTTATTTTATTACCACATTGATAACATAATTTATCTATAATTTTCAAAGGCCATCTTTAGAACTCTTTTTGTTTTGTATGTTTCCACTTTTGGTGGTGTTAAAAAGTATTACTACTATCCTGGTTGTAGTTATTATTATGTCAACGGTTCGCAAATCAACCAATATTTCGATATCATAATCGATTCTCTATTCTACTAGCTAGTTTAGTTTTATTTAGATAACATTAATTTTAATTTTTTCCTATATTTTTAAAATTATTTTTTAAAATTTTAAAAAGTTTTTTTTCATATTTTTTTATTTTTAAAACATTTTAATTTTTATTTTTTTATTGAAGATATGAAAAATAGAAGTTTTAAAATTTTAAGTTTTATTTAAGTATATTGTTTAAATTTTAAATTTTAAAAAAATTATATCGACTTGAAAATTGGACTATCCCAAATTGATTTTTTTATAAATATTTGACCTCGTGCATCATTTGATTTGATTTCTATAATGGTTTGATATTAATTGATACTTGACTTGACTTGAAAATTTATTTTGGGATTAGAGAATTTATTGGGAAACCTTAAAATCGATTTGGGAAACTGATTTTCACTTTGTTGTATTTTGTAACATCTTGTGGGGTGTTCTAAGTTGGAAAATTTTTATTTTTTTGGTTTTATTTGGATATAAAATCCAACTACTTATAGAACGAACGAGCAAATTAAAGATTTCAAAGATGGCTTTAGTAGTACTTGTTTTCTCATTGATAGCGGTTCGTTCACTCCGGTCTGTGGCAGCCGATGACGTACTTTCCCCAGAACAAATAGACAAGGCTACTACATCAGGGTTTAAAGAAGCCACCAAGAGCGTGTCAAGTACTGCAGGAAATGCCCCGGACCATGTGAAGAGACCGCCTCTCGCCATTGACTGACTGCCACTGGGTCAGGGACAAGTTAATTGTGATTTTTACTACTTGATAAATATCCCAGTTTACACTGCATTTGGTAATTGCCTTGTTGGTAAATTAACGTTCGGGAGTGTGCCAGCCGTCACCACCATCCTCGAGGGCTTTTGGACCCGGATATGAGGCCGCACCCATTAAATACAATATGGGATTAAGGCACCAAATTAGAGTAGTATACTGTATACTACTTATCTATTTATATTCCCTTGGTTTCTCGTCCAGTAAATTTTGGACTGCAAAAGATACATTTTCGTTTTAGATCTATTTTTTTTTCTGGAAATCAACCATGTCTAGTTCGAATAGTAATAATATTATTAGATGGAGATGGAGATGAAGTGATTTTTTCCACTCTTCCTGTGTCATCATGTTCAGGGAACTCAAAAGCACACAAAAGCCTGTAAAATCATCATTTGCTTACCAACTCGGAAGAGCTCTTTTTCCTGCAGGTGCTCATGAATACAAACAAATAGGCTCTGAATGGAAACGCGGGGCGCATGCATTGGCTAATTATGGGGTTTAAGCTGAGGGCCTAATTACTTGAGAGGGTATCAGAATTTGGCTAATGTAACTATCGATTTAAAAATTTAACTGTCTGAATTATGTAAAAGTATCGAAATAAAACCAGAGAGTGCAAACGGTAGGAACAAATTGTTTTTATTCTTGGTTTGTTGTTTAAACATGCAACCAAAGTTTTGTGTCACAATCTCAGAGAGCGTACGTATTGTCCAATTCCACAGCAGTCTTTTTTGTTTTGGGGTGGAATTGGTATGCATTTTTCCTGTTGAGAGTTAAGAGCCATGAGATAGTTCCAAATTATCCAAATACGAATACCAAAGAGATTGTTGTTATATAATCTGGCAGGTTCATGTCAAACACAATAGATCAAAAGGTATGTTGAAATTGGACCCCAACAAAAGGGTCAAACCTTTGAGCAAGCCAGGACCCTACTAAAGGTTTTTTTTTTTTTTTTTTCTTTCTTTTTGGTTGGACTTAAGGCCAGATTCAACTTCTGGGAAGAAAAATGGCCAGATTTAACTAGCAAGAACTTAAATCCGGTTGACCCGATGGAACAGTAGCACAACAACAGCTTGCATGCAATGAAATTCACCATTTCAATCATGGCATTAAATACGAAGAACGAGACACCATCATTTCCCCATTTCAAATTTCCTTGTTTTCAGAAATAATGAGAAAGAAACTAGCATAATTTAAAGAGAAAACAATTAATACAAGAGATAAGTGCTCAATGCAAAGATATAACCGTGGTTTACAGTGAAGAATCATACAAAACCATTCAAGCTCAAGGCCAGCTCCCTCCTCACACTAACAAGTTGTCTCATTAATCCAGGCTGCCTCTTATATATACATGTCTCACATGTCATTCTACTCGTTTAGCAACCATGAAAATTAACAACTCCTACTCCGGTGGCGACTTCTTCACGTTCTTGTTATTATGCATCCAAACCTTGAATACCTGCCTTTTCACCCCATACTCAGCACAAAATTTCTGTACTTCCTCTTCGTCTTGTTTATTGATCCTCCAACCCACTTTCTCGGCTAACTCCAACATCTTATCCTTCTGCTCCTGCGTAAATTTTGTGCGGAACCTCTTCTTTGACAACACATAAGGCGGAGGCGGGGGCACTCCGTCGGCGTTAGATTGGAACACGTTAAGATCCTCGCTTGAAGACTCGTTCCCACCGCCACCGCCGCTTCCGAACGCCATGTTATTCATCGATGCAACTATTGCACTGGACGGACTTGTATGAATTGAATACTTATGATGAGGGTGCAGCATGGTTGGGGATGGCAACGGAGGAGGCAACTGAAGTGGGTTAAGCATCAAAGTTCTACTGGGATTAGCCCCGAATTGAGTCTCCCCATCAACCTCCTTGCGATGAAAGTTGCGATGACAGCCACAGGCAGCACATTTCAAGGCCTCGAGTGTTCCTTCTTCCCCACTAGGCATGAACTCGCCGCAGCCATCGTACACATTCCCGCCGATGCTGGCGGCATGGTTCTTAAGACACTCTCGGTATCTGACGAAGCTGGACGGCTTTGCGTTTGAACCAACTGAAATGGGTGCAATAGCTGCAGCACCAGTGGCGGCAGCGACTCGATCCGGATGTGGGGATCTCCCTTGACCGAGTGATTGCTGCCTCTGGAGACGATGAACATGATCTAGGGTTTGAGTGCAAGTGAGAACGGCCGTACCATTATGGTTCCCATCTCTTCTTCTCTCTACTCCAGGCGAGTGAAGACCAAAGGCTGAAGACCCTGGCGTTTTAATATCATGTTCTTGGCCTCTCACTTCCATAATTTAAGGAGTAGTTGGTTGAAAAACAAAAAAGAGAAGCAAACTTTTTTATGATATTTTATCCAAGCTAAACAAGCTCAAAGTTCAACTAATAATAGATTTGTTTTCCCGTGCTTTTGTGTGCAACTTGAAGCATTTCATAAAAGAGAAGATGCAAGTACGTAGCTTATCTAGGATATATGGTTGGTTTCCCCTATCTCTTCCTCCTCCTCCTCCTCCTCAGATATTCATGTATTCAGCATTATGGTGCTAAAATCCCTCGATCCATACCCCAAATTTCAACGAGAGCTGAGATAAAAGAGAGAGATGAAAGAGATTTGTTACGGAAATAAAAATGGATATGATGAAAGAGCATTAACCCTCAAACAACAATCAAAGACATTAAAGTGAAATGGGACCAAAAACTCACAGACTTTTAAGAAAGAGATGAGGAAACGGCAGAGTCAGGCCACCGCTTTTACGCCTTTACCACACCATCTAAGCAGGGTGTAAACATCTGTAATTAGCAAGGAAGAAGCAAAGAGAAACGAGGGAAAGGAATTTGGGGTTGGGGGGTTGGAGGGTTGGAGTTTAGGGTTAAGGATACAGTGTTCGGGTTTGTGCTCCCAATAAGCCAACTACAGATATATATCCCAACAAGAGACAGGTTGGTTGCTTGCGGTGAGGCCGGGAATAGATCAGAGTGATTCTTTAAATGAGGGAGATTTATGATGAGATTAAGGGGTTTTTCTTTTTTCTATGTACAAAACAACCGACAACGTCATGTTCATCCCTCTTCCACGCCCTGCCACATTTGGGTCCCACTCTTACCCTCCATTATTGCCTTCCCCCCTCCCTCCCCTCCCCTCTTTCCTAGTTCTTATCTTTAGCCCACTTGATTCCCCCCCCCCCCTTTCCCCAAATGACCAAGCAGATAGTTATAGTCTTATAGACTCGGCCCCTGATGCGACGTAGCTTTGCTTCTTCCATAATCTTCTCCCACTACCCAGCATAAACCTCAATTTTTCTTCATAAAAACTGCTTTCCATAAACTAATAACCACGCCATTACAGGCTAAAAAGATAGATTTTTTAACAGTAGCTGCAGATTCAAAGCGAAAATGAAAAAAAGAAAATTGGGGGATGGTCCACAGTGGAGTTGTGGTCCTGTTGCTGAGTGAATGGGATCTGAAACATCAAAATTCAAACCCTAATATGCGCATTTCTGTAACTCTCAGACTCTGGCAATAACCACGCTTGCCCCAAGCAATGTCTTTACCTTTCCGTGATGCAATCGATGGCTTCATTTGTCACTTGTCCACGTTGTATTGATTTCATGTTTTGTTTGGCTGCAGTACAGTTTCAGCCAATGGCACCTCGAATTCAAAGAATCCTCACTCACCCAGGACGCTTATCACGTCAGCTCAGGATGAGACAATCAATACAAAATATCAAATTATGTTGTAGTTTTTTTTTACTATGTTTCGACTTTAATTTTTACTTATATATCTATCACGTATACAACGTAAAATTAGTATACAGATGTTGTAATAATGTTAACTTAGTTGATGTTGATATTCTTACATCTCTTATTTATAAAAGATAAATTAAATGATACATATGTAGGAATAATTTAATTTAAGGTAATTTATAAAAATAATCATTTTTTGTTTACTCTAAGTTACATTTTAGTCACTTATGTTATTATTTTGTTACGAAGTGATTACTCTATCGTTAAGTTTTATTATCTCTCTAACTGTAATCCTACGTGGCAGTCCAACTAGATTTTAGGTGCCAACTTAAATTTCTAAATGGGATGAAAATAGATTTTAATTAAAAAAATTAATTAATTAAAATTTTTAAACCTAAACTTTAACTAAAAAAACTGTTCATCTCCTTTCTTTTTTTTATTTTCCTTCCGTCTTTTCTTTTTGTCAATGTACTGAAAAACAAAAGATTAGATTTTTTATTGTTTAATAAAAAATCTAATCCATTAATTAAAATTTAGAGTTTTTTATTTTTCAATAAAAAAAGAGATAGAGGAATGCAAAGAAGACATACCTGAACCTTCCATTGAATCTATCTTTATGAAGCGGTCAATTTGATTTCAACTATTTTGAACTTAATAATAGTTTTTTCAGTCAAATGAAAAAAAAAACCATTAAAACAAAGAAGAGATGAAAGAAAAATAAAAAAAGAGGAGATGAACAGTTTTTTTAGTTCAGGTTTAGGTTTAAAATTTTTAATTAATTAATTTTTTTAATTAAAAATCTATTTTCATCCCATTTAGAAATCCAAGTTGGCACCTAAAATCTAGTTGGACTGCCACGTAGGATTACCGTTAGAGAGATAACGGAACTTAACGGTAGAGTGATCACTTCGTAACATTTCAAACATAAGTGACTAAAACGTAACATTTCAAACATAAGTGACTAAAATGTAACTTGGGGCAAACAAAAGTGACTATTTTTGTAGATTACCCTTTAATTTAAAGTAGTATATAACCTTCTTTTATTTATAAAAAAATATAGATGTATAATAAATAATTAATAATAATACATGTAACATATGTACTATATTAAAATAAAAAATAGACTAAATTATGAATAAAACAAAATTTAAATATGAAAATATCATATCAAAATAATGTTTGGTTTGGTGTTTTATTGGTGTAAAAAATGAGTTCAAATTCAATCATATGCATGGACAAAGCCAGAAATTTTTTTTGAGGGGATCATAATTAAATTATATATTATTATAATAAAAATATAATTTTACCATTTTAATAGTCTATACATTTATAATTTTTAAAAGATTAAATCATTTTTTTATCATTTTGAGGACCAAATGCAATCTCACCATTACTAATTTAAATTTTTTTTGTAAATTATTAAAGGAGCAACACTTTAGCTCCGCCACTGACCACAAGTAAACTTTTTATTGGTCTTTTTAAAAAATAAAAAGACTACATTATCCTTAAATAATATAACTTATTTTAACTACATAAGAACATTTCCGTAATTTCTCTAACTGAGTTGGTTGCTTAATTGACTCGTGTCACCTAAGGGCATAAATGATAGTATAGATACTCTAAGTTAGTTATTTTTAGTCGGTATTTTTTTAGTTTAAAATTAAGTTCTACTATTTTTTTAAAATATATATTGTATACATATTACCAAATGTATAATGCAATGTTATCTTGTTGTTTTCACTAAATATTCATAAAAAAAAAGTCATGATTGAGTACTATTGTTTGAGTCATGATGAAAATTTCAAATTTTAAAAAATATATAAATTAAAAATATCAAATTATAGAACATGGACCAAATTTACCACTTACACATAATATGGGACTAATAGTAAAATTTTACCACATGAAATTAACTACTATCATTTGGATTGAGACTGAATTTTCAAAATCCGAAAAAGTATGAAATTAAAATTTATCAAATTAGAATACAATACCTAAATCCATAGCTTATACATATTATAGGGACAAATATTACAATTTGACCAAATATATATTAATTTTATTATTCGTATATGATTTTACACTATATCAATTTTCAACTTGTGTTTTTAAATTCGTTTATTAAAAAATGGTTTTTAAATTTTGTTTGGACAGAATCTCGTTTTATTTATAAAAATAAAGAATTTGAAATTTCTAATCTACGAATCGATTTTAAAATGAAACTTTATTTAATAAATTGTAATAATTAGTGAATTTATATATTAATATTAATCAAATAAGAATTGGATTAATAAAATTAATAGGATAAATTTTAAAACTATACATAGATTTTGATCATAAATTTTGATCTTGTGCAATTTTATACGTAAAAATTTAATTTAATTCAATATTCACAAATCATTAACATAATTATTGATATAACATTATTCTATTTTTTATTTTTTTACAAAAATGCTATACTTGTCTAATATGAACACAAAGCGGTGCATATGGTTAATCAAAATCAAAGTTTTATATATAAATTTGAACCATAATTAAAATTTCATATCTATAATTGCATCAAATCAAAATTTATGTATAAATTTACATATTAAATCATATAAATTTTGAGATTTATTTAATTTATATTTTAAATATTTAGAATTTATGTTTTTTTAGAGAAACACAAGCACTATGTTATTGTTTAATATTTTAATTATGATTTTAAGTTTATATATAGAATTTCTTACACCAATATAGAAAGCAAGGTAAAGCTCCCATGGGCATAAAATAGCCGACGAACAAAATAATTTTTGCCTTTCATTGTGCCCAATCAATGATCTTTTAACATACGTATTTCCTTATTTTTCTCTTCTTATTGCCGTTAAAGTTTACATATCTTTCACAAACGCCTTATAGCATATTGCCATTAACACTTTCCTTTTTCTTGTAAAAAAACGTCTGATTTTCTAGAAAATCAACATTCGCGTCTTCATTTCTCCTTTTACTTTGTAAATTCAAAATACCTAACCTTAAAATTATATCCCTCCTTTAGATTTATTTTATGAGATTTTTTATTGCAAATAATTTAAAGTTGTTAGGATTTGAGAATCGATAGTCTAAGTGATCGATCTGGATGAACCCGACCTAGAAGAAGAATGTTCGCCTATAGGCACAATCAGCTAAGGACCTCGTGGGAATGCAAGATGTGCGCAAAGATAGCTCGCACGAGAAACTCACGGGAGGGAACTTGTGTAAGCCTCGTAGGAATGAGGTCGCAAGAGGATAGCTCATGTAAGCCTCACTGGGACAAGGTCGCGAGCCATGTCCGCGAAAAGGACCCCCGCTCGTGACTAGCAGGTGTGAGGTCCGCTGGGAAAGTCAGTCCCAAGGTCAGAAAGGACCGTGTGCTCCCCAATCAAGTGTCCATAAAGCTTAAGGAGGCCAAGAGAATGTCAGCACCAGGGACAGGGAATGTCAGTACCCTCGGCCCAAAGGTAGAGACAAAACAGTGGGCCCTATTGTGAGTTATAATAGTAGCAGTAAGAATGTGTATAGATGCCTCATATATTTCACATAATACAACACGAGAAAATATTACTTAAAAAAAACTAAGAAAATTTGTAATAAAATTATCTCAGTTCATTTTTTATAGTTGATGTAATTTTCTTTCTTTCTTTTACTTTGGATATTGTACTAAAATTTTGAAAATTAATGTTGCTAACTCTTATATGATGAGAAGTATAGAGGATGTGTTTGTTATTTTGGTGATTAAATTTATTTCTCTATTGAAGTTCAAAATATCATTAAAATTGCTTTGGATTTGATTGTGATATTGCTGCCAATTGGTGCATTGATCCTTCTCTAGCACAGGGTGTGTCATATTGAGAATTTCGTTAATACGTAGCTTCATTAGGAAGGATTATCCGGGTTCTTGGATTATTCTTCACATATCACGCACTGCTAATAATCTCACCAAAATAGGGGCCAATAGAAAATGTGACTTCTTGGAATACTTTACTTAACCTTTTTTTACTTCATTCCTTGACCTTTGCTACTCAGGTATGCTCCTATTTTAGCATATTATTGTTTTTTTTTCCTAAGTACTCGATTATGTTATGCTTTTGATTTTGTAGTAAGTTCTGTTGAATTAATAAATTTGATATTTTTACCAATAAAAAAAATGCTTTGGATCTAATTTTTTCCATCTCCTTGGTGTTTTAAAATGCCTGCTAGTATAAGGCGTTATGCTCGTTTATGTTAGAAAAAGGTTAACCTAACGGCAATATGATCTTTTTAATAAGGAAAGATACATGTTTAAAGATTATTGGTGGGATACATCAAAAGGCACAATAAAGGGCCATAGCCAACGTTGCTAGCGGCAGGGGTAAAACTTGAGTCACGTTACCAAGGCACGTACAATATTCAAAGTGTTCATATGAGTAAATTAGATTTACTTAACTCACTAAAAGTGGTCCAATTCTTACAATATTCTAAAATGTCCATCTATAGAAAGTCAAGGGTCAATAAACATGGCAATAATTTATAATTTATTAGATTAATTTAAATACTAAGAGATAGAGATTTTAATAAAGTTTAAATTATTTTGTATGATTTATCTTTTGAATCTTAGTCAATAATGTAATTTATCTATACTATAAGTTTGAGGAAACTCAACTATAAATAAAAATCTTTCGGCCACATTTGCATTCTTCATCATTCATTAATAAAATACACACAGTATTTATTCTAGCTCTCTTAAGTATTTTATTTTTCTTACATTTTTCACAATCATTCAATAATAAAATACGTTGAGAGCAATTATGATACGAGTCTCAAGGCTTAATTTCAAGTCCATGGACATGATGAGCTTAGTTTCTCTCAAGGCCGAGTTGCGAAATCCAAATCCAAGCAATTGAAGTCAAAACTCAACTTCTTCGTTCAAGACTTTATCATGAAGAAATTTTGAGAAAAAAAAGTTGAAAATCCAAGACAATGGACTTTGGAGTTCAATACGAAGCGAGGATGATTTAAAAGGAATCAATTTTGTTTGTGGACTTAAAATCTCAGTCCATGATGACAAGCCCATGTAAAAGATGTTAATAAGCTTAGGCATTACACTTCAAAAACCCCAATCAAGCCCACACACCTAGTCATGTTATAATAAATTGACTTGTGGTGCATTTTTGAAACGGATCTAGGCATTTTTGGGTCAATGTGTCTCTTGTCGATAAAAAATTTGTCTCTTAGCTTCACAATAAACTTTGAATCACTTAATTTCGATTCAGAAACTCAAGTTAAGATCGTTTTAGTGAAGATTGTGCGAGCAGACTTTCTAAGCGAGATTATTACGGAAATTATGAGTTTTGGATTTTTATTCAAGTTTAAATCATATTGGGTTCGAGTTTTAGGCTTGTTTTTTACTATATATGAGTTAATATTATATTTATTAAGTTTTATTATTTTATTATTTCAAATTTTGGATAATTTCTAAGTATTTCAAGTTACTTAAGTGTTCTGTATCAGGAAGAAAGTTTAGTTTAAAACTACTTCTTGTTTAGGTTAACTAGAGTTTCAGTATACTTGAGAGTTTTATTTAGATGTACTTAGCTAGTATGTATAAAGTTCTTTTCATTGTACACAATTCAATCAATTCATTCATTATTCACTTTGAGTTAATAAAATTCTCTCTTTAAGTTTTCTTTTAGAAGAGTTCTAACAATCTTTTCAGATTGTAGGGATTATCTTCAAGCTTTTTTTATCAAGTTTTTTATCTTGGAGGAAAAATTAAAACCATTTGAAGGGGGTTGTGGATTCATTTTGTTTCCAAAGCTCCTTAGGACTTCTACACGTCATTTTTATCTTTTTCATCTATCTTATTTATTCTATTTTATTCTTGTTTAACTGTTCAAAATGTTTGATTTATTTAATTGTTCCTTTTTTCTATCTTTATTATTTATTTTAATTGTTACCTTTAATTCTTATATTTGACTTGGAACTGTTTGTGTTTAGGTTGTATCAAACTCAAGTTTTTCTTCATTCGTTTAAAGCCCTAAATCAAATTCGTGATTTGAACAAATTTACGATCATATTATGTAACATTCTGGTTTAGACCCTAGTTAGAACAGTGGTTTCGAAACCATGTAATCGATTCTGAAAAATATTTTAACATTATTTTCTGTGTCTGTGATATGTGAATTTATATCTGCGAAGTTTCTGTGATTTAATTTGTCTGTTTCTGTGCTTAAATTTGAATAAGGACTTAATCGCGTAAAATGTAAAAGTGGTCTGCTATATGTTAAGTATGTTTATTTGACATGGCTTTTAAGTATGAGGTCCTTATTATGTTATTTGATCATTGGAAGATTGAATGGGCATAAAAGGGCACGTGTTAGGTGAATGAATAATTTTATAACAAAGGGCAAAGTTGTCATTTAGTTAATATGTTAATATTAATAAAATGAAAACATGAAAGTGGCCATTTTTATCACGCATGATAGCCAAAAATCAGCAAAAAGAAGGAGGGTTTGAAGCTTTTATACATTCGGCACTTTGGTAGCTAGATTGAGGTATGAAATTTGTTCGGTTTTTGATAATTTCTATGTTTCTGTGATCGTTGCTTCGTGTTCTTCAAAACCCACGTTTGAATTTCTATTTCTGTTGAAGCTTTTGAAATGTGCCATTGATGATTATATGAGTTTTAAAACAGATAGTGGATTTGTTTCTATCTTTTGTTGAATCCCCAACCCCAAAAAGCCCGTTTGCTGTCTATTTATTTTATCCTACCCTTTTTGTTAGTGGTTCAAAGTTCCTTATGTTTCTCATTCATCCTATGCTTTTTATATGGATTATGAAAGATATATGTGAGATTATCATACTTTGTTCTTGAATTTTGATGAAATAGAGCTATTTGGGCTAATTTGTGAAAATGAGGTTTTGAAGGACTAAATTGTGAATTAAATATGTTATTTGGGCTTGTATGGAAGCTATGAATATTCGGATAAGATATAGTTTTGGTGAATTTTACATATTTGTGATTTTGTGAAAAATAGACTAAATTGTCAAAGTGTGAAAATGTAAGGGCTAAAATGCAAAGAGCCCTAAATATGTGTTCATGGATTATTTTGAATGAAATGAATGATTGAATGGTTGAATTTGAATTGTATTAGATCAAGAACAAAGAAAATCGGACTTAGATCGAGGGAAGTCCAAAATAGTTGAATAGTCGACTCGTTTCTGTCCGAAATTCGTACGAGGTAAGTCAAATTATAATTACGTGTTAAATTGACCAAATTCTGCGCATATATACTGTAATCTGTATTAGATGGCCTTGAGAGCCTGATGAATAAATTTCGAGTAAACTCCGTTAATATGCTAGTACCTGAAAAGCTCTATACGTTTCTAAAAGAAAGTTGACATTGATCTGAGATATCGTGTAAGACTGTGTCTGGGACACAGGCCTCGATTTGAAATTTACGTGTAAGACCATGTCTGGGACATCGACATCGTATTCGATTTCTTGTAAGACCTTGTCTGCGACAGAGGCATCAATACTGAATTACATGTAAGAACACATCCGAGATGTTGGCATTGTACTCATTTATAAATATCTGTATCGTTTCTGAACCATCTGATGATAGAGTACGAGATATGGGAATGAATATATGAAATGTATAATTTATACAGGTACGTTTGTATCATACTAAATTTCTGAATATGAAAGACTCTGTTTCTGTGAAATAATAAATGCAAAGTATGTATGAAATCTTGGAAATGAAACATGATATGTATACAAGCAAATGAGCATGGTTAGGCTCATGAATTACTCTATAAAAGGGTTATGAATTCTTACTATTGACTTGTATTTTATATGCTTTAATAGTTAGACCAATTGTATTTGGCTTACTAAGCTCTTTGTAGCTTACTCTGTGTGATTTACATGCATTTCTGATTATCGTAGCTCTTCAAAGGCTCGGGGATAGTCGAGGATTGTCACCACACTATCGAACTCATTTTGGTACTTTTGAAAGTGTAAATATATTTAAGTATGGCATGTATAGGCTAAAATGTTTATGTAAGTAAGATTTGAAATGTATATATGTTATGCCATGAGAGTTGGCTAGCAAATGATATGTTTGTGCATAGTTTTGGTATTTGGTTGGTGATGTTAAAAGGTATATTTTGAAATGTTTTATGATCTAATATGATTTGGTCATTTTAAGCATGGAATTGGCTGAAAATGTTGGTATAAATGTTGTCTAATATTGTTTAGGAATGACCCAAAAAGGGATGGCAAGTTGGCTTAAACCAAGCCTGCATTGTGCTACACGGTCAGGGAACACGGGCGTGCCTTGTAGCTGTGTATGCAAAGCAGTAACCTCTTAAGGTCACACGGTTATGACACATGGGCATGTCTTAAGGCCGTGGGCTCAAGGCAATAGCTAGCTAAGTATCAGACGGCCATAGCACACAGGCGTGTCTATTGGCCGTGGGTGAAAGTCAGTATATATACTCTGATTTGGCACGATTGGATCACATGGGCGTGTCTGGTGCCCATGTGAGGCACACGGCCTGGTCACACAGGCGTGTGACCTCAACAGAATTGAAATACTTTCTGAGTTCTGAAATTTATGAATGTGTTCGATTTAGTCCCGAGCTTTTCTAAAATTATGTTTTAGGTCATGTAGACCATCATAAGGGACAAATTATTGATGATTGCTTATGTATTAATGTTATGTGATATCTATGAATCTAAATCGGTCTGAAATGTTCTGTCTGTCTGGTAATACCCCTTACCTATTCCGGTGACGGTTACGGGATAGGGGTGTTACATATTATGCTCTTCTTCGTATCAAGTTACTTCACATTCTAAATTTAGTGCCTTAAAAGAATGTTTTTGCTTTAGCTTTTTAAATTCATTCTCTTCAAAGATTCCTAAACCACTTACTCTAGCTTTTTTTTTTTATTTAGGAGATTTTCAATTTATTTGTAACTTTTTAATTTTAGTGCTTTAAAATATCTTAAAATATTTACTCTAGTATTTTTGTACTAAGAGATTCTGAATAAGAGTTTAGTATTTTTTTTTTTTGAGATTTTCAATTAAAAAGTTTTTTTTTAAAAAGGAAAAGGTAAATTACATCAAATCAAATGCATAAAAGTACCACTCTTTTTATCTTTTTGAAATAACTCTAAAATTTCTTTAGGGGCCTCATCAAAGACCTATAGACTTGCTTTTCACGTCAGACTAAGTTTAGCTAGTCTATTCGCAAAGTTTTGTTCTCTCGGCATATGTTTGATCTTCCATTGCCCTTTAGCTCTCATCTTTCGCTGGTCCTTCTAAGCACAATAATACCTGGATCCTCCAATCCAAAATCAGTCAAGGCCTGAACTACTTCGAGATTGCCAGTGTGAATTGTGGCAACTTATTAAACATTCAAACATAAATTCAAGCCCATTCATTGATGATGAATGATTAATACATTACCAAAATTAATGCACAAAATACTCATTTTAATAAAAGAATTCATATGTGATTTTAATAAATTTTATTTTTTATAAAAATAAATTTACATTATTAGATAGGTTTTATTAATAAATTGGCCCTTAAACTATATCTTAATTTTCAAATTAGTACTTAAAGATATTTGTAATACCCCAAAAGTTGCTATAGTAAGAAAGTGAGATATTGCCCTTGATATAGTAAAATAATGGAATAAAGTGATAAAAAGGAAAATTTTGAGTTATGTCAACAAAATTTATTTGGGAAGTATATTATGATATATTAATTCAAGAAAGGACTAAATTGAAAAAGTAATAAAAGTTTTGTGTCCCAAGAGTAAATACTCAAATTTTGAAGGGTTAAAGAGTAAATATGAAAAAGTTAAAGGACCAATAGTGTAAATATTTTAAGGGTGGAAGTGTAACACCCCTTACCCGTATTCATAGCTGAAATAGGGTACGTGGCATTACCAGAGTTTACCAGATTAATTTTTCGTTAATACAAGTTAAATACTATTCATTTACTAAAACATGTCATGACGTCCTTTAGATGGGCCTCCAAAGCCCAAAACATACTTCGAGACCAAACCAGAATTAAATCGAAACCATAGAAAATTTTTCGCAAAATCCCAAAGTTTTTTTTTTTTGTTCAATATAACCCCTTTATAAATATCTAACCTTCCCTGCAAATTTTAAAACCGAGACTAATCCAACCAACCAATTCATTTCAATCAATTTGATACCAAATTATACTTCTACTATAATCATACTATTTAACATATTTATCATTTTTTTCTTTAATGTATATTCATTAAACAAGTCTTAGCATTTATATAATCATCAAACCTTATACATGCCATATAAATCAAAAAAAAAAATTTACAAAAGCTACCGGAGATAATCTGGATAGTGTGATTCTTTGTGTTGATCCGATCCTCCGTATACTTCCACGTCAATCTACAAGAGACATTGAATACACTCAAGTAAGCTTATAGAAGCTTAGTAAGTTCATAGGCGTAAAACATAAATCTTACCAAATATTTATACACTTATACAATATACACAATTATTAAGTTCACTGTCAACCACAATCATTGGTGAGTTCCTTGTATAAACTTACTACCACTTATTCATTTCCTTTAATTCTTTTGGGCCCATTTGTCACATATCATTCTTTAACCAAATTAGGAAGCGGTTACGAGAAAATTGAGTACTTCACTTTCACTTTGCCATAGTATAACTATGGTCTTGCGATATGATCACTTATCACTTTTTGAAGTCATAGTCCCGCCACGATCTTACACCGATCACATTTATCACTTGTCATCGATCGAAAAAAGTGTAGCTAAAACTATCACTTATCACTTATCACTTGTCATCGATCAGATAAGTGTAGCTAAAGCTACCACTTATCACTTATCACTTGTCGCTGATCGATAAGTGTAGCTAAAGCTACCACTTATCACTTGTCACTTATCATCGATCGTAAGTACTCAAATCCGACGTTCCGCTCAATTTGATCATTTATTCGATTTTCGGTTGTTATTTTATTCTCTATTCATCAATAAATATATTTCATCATACATTATATAATTCATAAAATTAACATATAATCATTAAACTTCAACCATATGAACTTACCTGGTCGATTTGCAAAATTTGTGAAAGTTCGGGGACTAATCAGCTACTTTTTCTTTTCCTCGACTTGTTTGGGTTCTCGATCTATCATTGTAAAATCATTCACTTATCAGTATTGACTTCATCTTCAACCCGCTTATAAGTAATATTATCTATAATTTCATTATTTACTTATGTATATTCCAATGCTGTCCATCCGTGTCATAGTCACTAAATTATTTTTATCTTTAGCTACAGAACTCCAAATTAAGATCTGCTAATTTTTCCTGAAACTAGACTCACATATCTTCTTACCATAAAAATTTTATAATTTTTGGTTGGGCCAATTAATACATTTTATTCATTGAAGTCTCCCCTGTTCTGCTGTTTGATAGTTCCGACCCTTCTTCACTAAAAATTAATTATCTTCTCGTACAGGATTCAAATGATTTTTCCGTTTGTTTCTCTTGAAAATAGACTCATTCAAAATTATAAAAATATAAATTTAAGCCCCTAATTATTTTTATTCAATTTTTTATGATTTTTCAAAGTCAGAACAGGGGAACCCGAATTCATTCTGACATTGTCTTACAAAATCTATTATATCTCATGATTTAAAATTCCATTGCTTACACCGTTTCTTCTATAAGAAACTAGACTCAATAAGATTTAATTTCATATTTTATTCATTCCATAATTCGATTTCTACAATTTTTGGTGATTTTTCAAAGTTAGACTACTGCTGCTGTCCAAAACTGTTTTAATGCAAATGTTGATTTCGATTTTTGCCCCAAATTTCACAGTTCATACAATTCAGTCCTTACTCAATTAACCCCTCAATGAAGATAATTTTTCCAAATTAATGCTTTATCTAGAAATTATAAGTTATGTCACAATTATTTAACTTCAGAATTTTCACATAAAACCCTAACTTCAAACTCTTTCACCATTAGGTCCCAAACATTCACTTTCTATTCAATTCTTTCAATAAAATCAGCATATAAACAATTTAAAGCTCTAATTCCATGCTAAATCATCATATACTTCCATCACATATTCATATCAACTTCCAATTTCTTTCATAAAATCAAAACTAATGAATTCAACAAGTGGACCTAGTTGTAAAAGTCATAAAAACACAAAAATTTCAAGAAATAATCAAGAATTGAACTTACTTGCAGTAAAAATATGAAAAACCAGCTTAAGGAAACCCTTCTATGGTGTTTTTGCTGATGAGAATGCAGAAAAATAAAGAGAAATCTAGATAATTCCACTTTAGTCCTAGCTTTATTAAGTAAATTTTGCAATATTCCAATTTTGCCCTTAATTCATCAATTTTCCTGCTGATTTCATGCCCTTGCCGTCCAGCCCAAAACATTTTGGGTCTATTTTCCTTTAAAACCCTCTTTCTTTAATCATTTAAGCCATTTAATCATTTCCCATAATTTTACATTTGTTATAATTTAGTCCTTTTATTCAATTAACTATTGGAACTTTAAAATTTCTTGACGAAACTTTAATACTAACTTATTAACACTCCATAAATATTTATAAAAATATTTATGGCTCGGTTTAAAATTTTTAAAGTCTCGATACCTCGTTTATGATTCTAATTATTTTAATATTTATTTCTAGTACACTATTCGCTATTTCAAAAAATTTCTAACTTCACATTTAACTTATATTCACTAAATTAATAATATTTTCTACTCATTTGTCGGATTTAATGATCTCGAATCACTATTCGACACCACTTGAAAATTTAGGCTATTACAATTCTCCTCTTAAGAAATTTCGTCCTCGAAATTTGTTACTGAAAATAGGTTCTGATATTGTGATCTCATTGATTCCTCTGTTTCCCAGGTTGCCTCCTCCACACCATGTCGATGCCACAACACTTTTACTAACGGTACTCATTTGTTCCTTAACTCTTTAATTTCCCAAGCTAGAATTCTCACCGGTTCTTCTGAATAAGTCATGTCAGGTTGGAGCTCTATTTCTGTATGAGGAATTACATGTGATGGATCTGATCTATACCGTCTCAACATTGACACATGAAACACGTTATGAATCTTTTCAAGCTCCGGGGGCAAAGCCAATCTATAAGCTACCGGACCGATTCTTTCAATGATTTCATACGGCCCGATAAATCGTGGGCTGAGTTTTCCCTTTCTACCGAACCGCAAAACTTTTTTCCATGGTGACACTTTCAAAAATACACTTTCAAAAATACTCTATATCTCTTCTCTTTAAATCTGCATATGATTTTTGTCGATCGGAGGCAGCTTTTAAACAATCTCGAATAATACGAACTTTTTCTTCGGTTTCCCGAATCAAGTCCACTTCCATTAGTTTCGGTTCACTTAATTCAGACCAATATAATGGAGTTCTACACTTTCTTCCATACAGAGCTTCAAATGGTGCCATTTTAATACTAGTTTGATAACTATTATTATAAGCAAATTCGACTAAAGGTAAATACCTTTCCCACCGCCGCCAAACTCAAGTACACAACACCTTAACATATCTTTTAAAATCTGAATCACTCGCTCGATCGCCTGCCCGTCATGCGAGGATGAAAAGTCAGCTGAAATTTAATTTAGTGCCCAAAGCCTCCTGTAATTTACTCCAAAATCTCGAAGTAAATCTCGGATCCCGATCCAAAATAATAGATATTGGAACTCCATGTAATTTCACAATCTCGAAATATACAATTCCGCTTACTTCTCCAATGAAAAATTTGATCCGATTGAATAAAATGTGTCGACTTTGTCAATCTATCAACGATAACCCGATTTAATCTTTCTTTTTTTCACAGTCACAGCAATCCCGATACAAAATCCATCGTAATGTGTTCCCACTTCCATTCAGAATCATAATAGGTTGTAATAAACTCGTTGGTACTGATGCTCTGCTTTCACTGTTGTGATTAAACATTTTGCAACAAATTCACAAATCTCTCGCTTTATACCAGCCACCAAGACATTCTTTTTAAATCGAAATACATTTTTGTACTACCCGGATGAATAGAATACTTACTATTATGAGCTTCAAAAAGAATATCATTTTTCAATTCTGAATTATTCGAACACAAATTCCATTACGATAACGCAACATACCACCATCATCAATGCTATATTCGAACTCAAATTATCCCGAACCGCTTGTCGTTTTCAAAGACTAGTTTCGGATCATCACTCGCAATTCACGGATCCGTTGAAGGAATGTAGATTTTGCTTTCAATTCGCTATCTTGAACCATCTTCATTAACGACAAATGAACATTCATTACTCGAAGTGCAAATAATGATGATTTTCGGCTAAGTGCATCAATGACCACATTAGCTTTCCCGGGTGATAATCAATAACAAGATCATAATCTTTCAATAGTTCGAGCCACCGTCTCTGTCTCAAGTTTAGCTCTTTCTGTGTCATCAAATATTTTAGACTTTTGTGATCAGTATACACATAACATTTTTCCCCATATAAATAATGTCTCCAGATTTTTAAAGCAAACACAATCGCAGCCAACTCCAAATCATGGGTAGGGTAATTTTTCTCGTACGGTTTTAATTACCGAGAAGCATATGCCACTACTTTCCATGACTGCATTAAAACACAACCCAAACCATTTAAAGATGCATCACTATACACAACATATGGTATACCTGATTTTGGCTGAGTTAACACTGGAGCTTCTGTCAACATCTTCTTCAACTGATCAAAACTTTGTTGGCACTCTTCAGACCATAAAAATTCAACATTCTTCTGAAGTAGTCGAGTCATCGGTAAAGCAATCATTGAAAAATTTTTAACAAATCGGCGGTAGTATCCCGCTAATCCCAGGAAACTTCGCACTTTTGTTACGTTCTTTGGAGTTTTCCAATTCACCACTGCTGACACTTTACTTGGATCTACTCAATTCCTTCAATTTGAAACAATATGACCCGAAATCCAACCTCATGTAGCCAAAATTCACACTTGTTGAACTTTGCATACAACCGCTTCTCTCTCAAGGTCCGTAACACACTTCTCAAGTGTTGTTCATGATCGAACTCGATCTTGAATAGATCGAGATATCATCAATAAATACAACCACGAATCTATCCAAATAAGGTTGAAAAATTCGATTCATCAAGTTCATAAATGCAGCGAGAGCATTAGTTAAACCAAATGGCATTACGAAAACTCGTAATGACCATACCGAAGTTCTGAAGCGCTTTTGCACGTCACATTCTTTAACTTTCACCGATAATACCCGGATCGAAGATCTATTTTCAAAACTCACATAGCACCTTTCAACCGATCGAACAAATCATCAATGCGGGGCAAAGGATATTTGTTCTTGATTGTAACCTTATTTAACTATCTCGTAATCTATACACAATCTCAACGAGCCATCTTTCTTTTTCACAAACAAAGCAAGGTGCACCCCAAGGAGATGTACTTGGTCTAATAAACCCCTTATCTAACAATTCTTGCAATCGAGTCTTCAACTCTTTTAATTCCGTCGGTGCCATTCTCAGATGGTGTTATAGATATTGGCGCTGTTCCGGGATCACATCAATCACAAACTCAACTTCACGATCTCGGCGGTAAACCCGGCAATTCCTCGAGAAACACATAAGCAAATTCATTAACAATCGCAATCGTTTCAACTTTGATTCGAATCCAGAGTATCAAGAATATAAGCTAAATATGCTTCATTACCCTTTCGTACTAGCTTCTAAGTGAAAAAGGCTGAAATAATTCGAACATTATCTTTCATATTTCCAAACTCACTAAATCATTTCTCCTGCTCGATTTTTCAAATCAATCCATTTCTCTCGACAGTTCACTACTGAGATCATGTTTTGTTAACCAATCCATCCCCGCAATAATATCAAATTCTCGAAAGGGTAACAACATCAAATCAAGAGAGAAATTCACGACCTTTCACTTTCAAAGACAATTACGACATATTAAATTAACCATCACACTTTGACCTAATGGATTAGTGACTTGTATATCATAATTAGTGGACTCAACGAGATAATTTCTTTTCGATGCTAGCATAGTGCAAATATATGAATGAGTAGACCCGGTGGTCTATTAATGCATAAACAAGTAACATCATAAAGATAGAAAATACCAAAAATTACATCGGGAGCCGTAGCCTCTTCCCTTGCTCGAATGACATAGGTACATGCTGGTGCTCTATTCTCTGATTGACTAATTGGTTCTCTCATACCCGAACGGGTAGCCCTCAGAGTGCTCGCTTGCTCTAGCCCGAACGTCTATTTCTTTGGGGAGTGGTTCTCTCAGATCTCTTTCTCGATCCACTTCATCTTTTTGCAAATGGGGACAATCTCGAATAAGATGATCGGTAGCCCCACATTTATAACAAGCCCCGCCTTAGTCCTGCATTCACCGAAATGATGTCTTCCACAATATTGACACTTAGGCCGAGGAGTATTCTCAACACTTTGCTCACACTTGCTACAGTCTATCAAATACCACAAATCGATTGTCTTGATCTACCTCTACCCAATCTTCCGACCGATGTAGTTCGACTAATTTCTTCAGATTTCTTCGTTGGCAAATCTGAAAATGACTTAGAAGCACCTCTTTTAAATGACTCTTTATTTTTCCGATCTCGCTGCATTTTTTTGTTATATACTTCTTCGAGCTTTTGAGCACGGTCTGATAGAACAACGAACTCCCGTATTTCATTACCCCCAATCATCATTCTAATCTCATCATTTAACCCCTCTTCAAATCTGATACACATTTCTTCTTGATGAGGTACAATGTCTCGAGCATATTTGTTTGAGGTAGACAAATTCTCTTTCAGTATTCAAATTATCGACTTATTTCCTGCCAGTAGATCAAGAAATTCTCTCTTTTTCTTGTCTAGATATCTTTTCCCCACATATTTCTTTTTAAACTCGTTCTGGAAAAATTCCCAAGTAAGCTTCTCTGCAGGTACTACAGCTTCCACAGTTTCCCACCAGTTATATGCTTCTTCTTTTAACAACGAGATAGCACATCGTAGATAATCCTCCGAGAGAACAAGCCATCTGTTTAAAAATTCTTACCAAACTCTGTAGCCAATACTCGGCTTTTTACAGGTCATCATCCGATCTCCTCGAAATTCCTCACTCCAAACTTCCTTAGCTTTTCAATCGGAGAACGTTTACTAGTTTCAATTATTGAAGGAGGTGGAGGAGCAACTGCAGGTACCACAGTGGTGCAGAGGGGAGGAGGTGATTGAGCCTGACTTCTTTCTTGTATCATCTCCTTATACCACTGATTCATAACTCCATAAATCATATTTTTAAGTTCTCACTCTCGCATCATAGAAATTGGAATATCACTACTTGTTCCTTGTTCAGAAGTCTGCACTCTCTCATCGTTAGCTTCCTCCTGCTTCGATGACGTTCGTGTCTATCGACATCTTTATAATCAGAGAGTATCTATAAAAATAACAAAGATTAGATCGGATCATACATATCACACTATCACAGATTTATATGGCATGTATTTCTAAACACTTTACACATAACACATGTTTCGAGAACCGACTAAATCGAGCTCTGATACCACTAAATGTAACACCCCTTACCCGTATTCATAGCCGAAATAGGGTACGTGGCATTACTAGAGTTTACTAGATTAATTTTTGTTAATACAAGTTAAATACTATTCATTTACTAAAACATGTCATGACGTCCTTTAGATGGGCCTCCAAAGCCCAAAACATACTTCGAGACCAAACCAAATAAATCGAAACCATAGAAAATTTTTCGCAAAATCCCAAAGTTTTTTTGTTCAATATAACCCCTTTATAAATATCTAACCTTCCCCGCAAATTTTAAAACCGAGACTAATCCAACCAACCAATTCATTTCAATCAATTTGATACCAAATTATACTTCTACTATAATCATACTATTTAACATATTTATCATTTTTTCTTTAATGTATATTCATTAAACAAGTCTTAGCATTTATATAATCATCAAACCTTATACATGCCATATAAATCAAAAAGAAAATTTACAAAAGCTACCGGAGATAATCTGGATAGTGTGATTCTTCGTGTTGATCCGATCCTCCGTATACTTCCACGTCAATCTACAAGAGACATTGAATACACTCAAGTAAGCTTATAGAAGCTTAGTAAGTTCATAGGCGTAAAACATAAATCTTACCAAATATTTATACACTTATACAACATACACAATTATTAAGTTCACCTGTCAACCACAGCCATTGGTGAGTTCCCTTGTATAAACTTACTACCACTTATTCATTTCCTTTAATTCTTTTGGGCTCATTTGTCACATATCATTCTTTAACCAAATTAGGGAACGGTTACAGAAAATTGAGTACTTCACTTTCACTTTGCCATAGTATAACTATGGTCTTGCGTATGATCACTTATCACTTTTTGAAGTCATAGTCCCGCCACGGTCTTACATCGATCACATTTATCACTTGTCATCGATCGATAAGTGTAGCTAAAACTATCACTTATCACTTATCACTTGTCACCGATCGATAAGTGTAGCTAAAGCTACCACTTATCACTTATCACTTGTCGTTGATCGGATAAGTGTAGCTAAAGCTACCACTTATCACTTGTCACTTATCATCGATCGTAAGTACTCAAATCCGACGTTAAAGCTCAATTTGATCATTTATTCGATTTTCGGGTTGTTATTTTATTCTCTATTCATCAATAAATATATTTCATCATACATTATATAATTCATAAAATTAACATATAATCATTAAACTTCAACCATATGAACTTACAGGTCGATTTGCAAAATTTGTGAAAGTTCAGGGGACTAATCAGCTACTTTTTCTTTTCCTCGACTTGTTTCGGGTTCTCGATCTATCATTGTAAAATCATTCACTTATCAGTATTGACTTCATCTTCAACCCGCTTATAAGTAATATTATCTATAATTTCATTATTTACTTATGTATATTCCAATGCTGTCCATCCGTGTCATAGTCACTAAATTATTTTTATCTTTAGCTACAGAACTCCAAATTAAAATCTGCTAATTTTTCCTGAAACTAGACTCACATATCTTCTTACCATAAAAATTTTATAATTTTTGGTTGGGCCAATTAATACATTTTATTCATTGAAGTCTCCCCTGTTCTGCTGTTTGATAGTTCCGACCCTTCTTCACTAAAAATTAATTATCTTCTCGTACAGGATTCAAATGATTTTTCCGTTTGTTTCTCTTGAAAATAGACTCATTCAAAATTATAAAAATATAAATTTAAGCCCCTAATTATTTTTATTCAATTTTTATGATTTTTCAAAGTCAGAACAGGGGAACCTGAATTCATTCTGACATTGTCTTACAAAATCTATTATATCTCATGATTTAAAATTCCATTGCTTACACCGTTTCTTCTATAAGAAACTAGACTCAATAAGATTTAATTTCATATTTTATTCATTCCATAATTCGATTTCTACAATTTTTGGTGATTTTTCAAAGTTAGACTACTGCTGCTGTCCAAAACTGTTTTAATGCAAATGTTGATTTCGATTTTTGCCCCAAATTTCACAGTTCATACAATTCAGTCCTTACTCAATTAACCCCTCAATGAAGATAATTTTTCCAAATTAATGCTTTATCTAGAAATTATAAGTTATGTCACAATTATTTAACTTCAGAATTTTCACATAAAACCCTAACTTCAAACTCTTTCACCATTAGGTCCCAAACATTCACTTTCTATTCAATTCTTTCAATAAAATCAGCATATAAACAATTTAAAGCTCTAATTCCATGCTAAATCATCATATACTTCCATCACATATTCATATCAACTTCCAATTTATTTCATAAAATCAAAAACTAATGAATTCAACAAGTGGACCTAGTTGTAAAAGTCATAAAAACACAAAAATTTCAAGAAATAATCAAGAATTGAACTTACTTGCAGTAAAAATATGAAAAACCAGCTTAAGGAAACCCTTCTATGGTGTTTTTGCTGATGAGAATGCAGAAAAATAAAGAGAAATCTAGATAATTCCACTTTAGTCCTAGCTTTATTAAGTAAATTTTGCAATATTCCAATTTTGCCCTTAATTCATCAATTTTCCTGCTGATTTCATGCCCCTTGCCGTCCAGCCCAAAACATTTTGGGTCTATTTTCCTTTTAAACCCTCTTTCTTTTATCATTTAAGCCATTTAATCATTTCCCATAATTTTACATTTGTTATAATTTAGTCCTTTTTATTCAATTAACTATTGGAACTTTAAAATTTCTTGACGAAACTTTAATACTAACTTATTAACACTCCATAAATATTTATAAAAATATTTATGGCTCGGTTTAAAATTTTTAAAGACTCGATACCTCGTTTCTGATTCTAATTATTTTAATATTTATTTCTAGTACACTATTCGCTATTTCAAAAAATTTCTAACTTCACATTTAACTTATATTCACTAAATTAATAATATTTTCTACTCATTTGTCGGATTTAATGATCTCGAATCACTATTCCGACACCACTGAAAATTTAGGCTATTACAGGAAGGATCTAGAAACTAAAAAAATTGGATGAATTGGACCAAATTGAATAAGTGGAAAAAGTATGAAGGGTTAAATCACAATTTTACTAAAATGAGTGATGAATCAATGGAGGAATTGTAAAGGATCATAAGGGGCAAAATGGTCATTTAACAAGAAAGATAATTTTGAAGAGTAATAATGATGTTGGTGATATTTTAGAATAAATAAATAAATATTAGTTTATTAATACGTTAATTTGACATTTATTTATATTTTATTTATTTTTGTTTAGTATATAAGGAAAGAAAGATGAAGAATTATATTCATCTTTCCATGCTACTAACGTGAGAAGAAGAAAGAAGGAAAGAAATTTTCTTTTTTTTACAGTTTGGTCCTTTCACAAAAAATTCACCATTTTTACTTAAAAATTAAAAGAATTTTCATAGCTACCAAGAGAGAAAAATAATAAGGAGAGAAAAAGAACCTGGAGGAGAGAAAAAGTTAAGTTAAAGTTTGGTTTCGAGAGAATAAGATATGGATGTTAAGGTTTTATGTTATTTTTAAGTTTAGTAGTGATAGAAAAATATAAAAATGGGTTTTATTGAATGCCATGAATATTTATCTAGCATGGGTTTGCATTAAAAATGGTTAATTTGCATGTTTTAGACTCAGAGACTAAATTGAATAAAAGTTAAATTTTAGGGGTAATTCTGTAAAAATGTCAAAAATGACCAAATTGCATGAAATGAATTGTTTTATTGTCTAAATTAATTTATTGAATGAAATTATTAATTTATATCAGGGTTGAATAGAAAATCGAGGAAAATGAAAAATTTTCAAAATGCCACTGAATATTGGTATTTCTGCAATTTAACCAGGTATGTTCGTATGAACTGTATTTTGTATAATTTTAATTAAAGTGAATGTTAATTAGTGATTGGTAATATAAATAAATATATATGTGTGTGTTTTGCTGTTGGAATTGAATTATTGTTGGAAAAATATTATCGAAATTAATACTCAGTTTAGGTTGAACGTGGGATTTGAGTACATTCGTGATTTGGCGTGTAACAACCCGATTTTGGGTCTAGTCGGAACAGTGGTTTCTGGACCAAAAATTTGACGTAAGAAAATTCATTTTTATTATATTTTTATGGTCTACAATTTCACAAAATAATTTCATGAAAATCTCGTTCGAAAATTTTGACGTTTGGGCACTCAATTTAGTCAAAGGACTAAATTGTAAAAAGTGCAAAAGTTGAGTTCTACATGCTAGAAGTGTCTAATTGTTATGAAATTTTAAAGTGGAGGTCCTTATATGGTAATTATATCATTGGTTAATTTTTTGGACAAAAATGGGTATAAAATAGGTGAAATAGAATATTTTTAAGTTAGGGGAATTTTGGTAATCTATTAATTAAAAGAATTTAAAAGCCAAAATAAGCCAAATTGTCCATCTTCTTCTTGTTCCAGCTGAATCTACCATGGAAGCCATGGCTAGGGTTTGGTTCAAGTTTCCAAGCTCCATAGTAAGTGCATCCTAGCCTCGTTTTTAATAATGTTTACATTTTTGAAGACCCCATAACTCGATTTACCTATTTCTACCATTATTTTGAGCTAAGGTTCCTGTTTAAAAATTTACCCATGAGTGATATGCATGTGTTTTGATGTCTAATGGTAGAAAATGAATGTTGGGTGTTAAATGAACGACTTTTATTAAGTGATTTTCGGTGAAAATGTCTAAAAGGACCATTTTGTAAAAAAATATAAAAGTGTCATAAAAGTGTGATTTTGTGGAAATTGTGGGCTTCTATAGTTATGAAAATTATTTGGCTAGGCTTAAAGTACAAAGAAATTAAATGAAAATCATTTTACGAGCCTAGGGGCAAAAGTGTAAATATGACAAAGTTTAGGGCAAAAATGTAATTTTTCCATAGTATGATTTTTGGATCACATTGTCTAATGTGACTAATAAATAGACTAAATATGATATTATAGGTCAAAGAAAACGAGGTTCGGACCTAGAACGGTGGAAAAACAAGAAATTGACGGTTAAGTCATTTTTTACCATTTTTTGTATCGAGGTAAGTTCGTGTGATAATAATAATGTAATATCATACTTGAATGTTAATGCTTGATATTACATGAATTGTAAGTTTGTGTGTAAGTAATTCAACAATTCCATTATTATGCATTTAATAATTGACATTCTATGATATATGTATGTATGTTCTAATGAAATTGGCTTGTGACGATTTAATGAAAGTTTGGTGATAACTTTATATCTCGAAAGTTCTAGGTGACCCTGAGGAATTCTTAGGATTCGGATATCATAACACCACGATTAATGAGTTCCCGTGTAAGACCATGTCTGGGACATGGCATCGGCGTTGATATGTGTGCCAGTGTAAGACCATATCTGGGATATGGCATCGGCATCGGTATATGATTTCATGTAAGACCATATTTGAGATATGATGTTGATATGAGATTTCGTGTAAAACCATATTTGGGACATGGCATCGATATGAGGTCCCGTGTAAGACCATGTCTGGGGTATAGCATTGACACCAATATGAGACTTTGTATAAGACTATATCTGGAATATGGTATCGATATGCAGACCCATGTAAGACCATGTTTAGGACATGGCTTTGGCATTCTATGTGGTATAAAAGTATAAGTGGTATTATAATAGACAAAGCCAAATGAGTATGAGAAACACAAGTATGATGACATGCAAATGTTATGTTGTAACTTAATTGAAGATGTTTAATCTTTAATTGGATACCATGTTCTATGCCTTTGATGTTGTACAAATGTGTGAGGGATTAAGGTTGACCAAGGCTTGGAAAATAGCCTAAGTGTTGGCCACACAGACAGAGACACAGCCGTGTGTCTCAGTCGTGTGGAAGACACGGCCTAGCACACGGGGGTGTGTCTTGGCTGTATGACATTAAAATATTGCTGACATCATAAACAAAGAGTTACACGGGTGTGTCCGAGCCACACGGGCGTGTTTGAGCCACACGGGCGTGTGTGACCACACGGGCGTGTGTGACCACACGGGCGTGTGTGACCACACGGGCGTGTGTGACCACACGGCCTACCCACACGAGCGTGTGACTCTTCAAAACTAGAAAATTTTCTAATTATTGTAAAAAGTTCGTAAGTTCTCATTTTAGTCTTGAACCACCCCCGATTTATGTTTCGGGCCTCGTAGGCTCGTATAAGGGACAATCTACATGTGTTTGATTCATTTGAAATTGAATGAAATTTTATGGCCCGATTTTATGCGATTGTGTATGTTTAAGTCCGGTAATGCCTCGTATCCTGTCTCGGCATCGAAATCGGGTAAGGGGTGTTACATGGCGAATTGACGTCATTGGAGGAAAATGACTGCAAATTACCTAAGTAAATTGAGGTTCAGCATTTGTTGCGAACTCTTGTGTTTTACTTTTCATTCAGCTCTTTTGAGCTTTTATTTAACCCTTATAGGTTTCCATTCAGCTCTTTTGAGCCTCTGTTTAACCCTTATGGGTTTTCGTTCAGCTCTTGCGAGCTTCTATTCAACCCTTATGGGTTTCGGTTTAGCTCTCATAAGCTTCTGTTCAGCTTTCGAGCTTTTGTTAACGATGTAATCAAATTCGTAAGTCGTTCTTCGAAAGGTAAAATATCGGGAGTTGTCTTGAATGATATATGTATATGAAAAAATGGTAAGAGAACGATATGTATCATGATATATATATATATCAATATCTGGATATGTCGATACATGGAAATTATGTAAGTTGAGACGAGTAATAAACTTAAGTGTGACATGTTGAGATAATAAGATTATCGATGTTGAATTTATATGAAATATGTTCAAGTATGCTAACAAGTGTTGTTGTTTGATGCTTAGACAATGCCAAGCTATTGGTTGAATGGTAATATGTTTAATTATAAGCTGTATTGAAATGGTAAGTGCTCAAATGAAAATATATTTGTGCTCATGAAAGAGTGGTAAGTTTTAAGTTATACAATTTCTTATAAAATAGCTTATTATATGATTAATTTGAAAATGACTATGTTTGCATGCACTAGCTTGTGGCTATGGTGGTATAATATGATTATGACTGGTGTGTTATGCATATGGAATGAGTGTAGAAAGTAAAAAAATGCAAATGAAATTAAAAAAAATTTGGAAGAGTTAAAGTTTGCTTAAAATCCTACTATGCTAGGGATAATATGTATTACTGATGCTGTGGATTTATTTACCTTGTGAGTTGATGAATATAGCCATATGAGTATTGTGGTATCAATATTAGATTACTCTTGATATTTATAAATTTCATATTTGAAATAAATGGATATGATTAAAGTTTATACGAGCTTACTAAGCATTAATTGCTTACGTATTTTGTTTTTCTTTCCTTTTAAGATTACCGAAAGCTCGATTGGATTGGAAGCTCGATTGGATTGTAAGCTTGTCAGACTTATACAACACTACCCATCGGTTCTATCGGTACTTTCAAATGATTTGATTTTGGTTATAATAGCATGTATAGGTAACTTGTTTCATGTTGGCCTATATGTAATTTGTTGAGATTAGCAACTTATTTTGGCTTTGTTTGGATGCCTAATTATAGCTTGATGATATGTATAATGTTGATTGTAGGTTGACACAAAATTAGGTGAGAAATATGGCTTGTAAAATAGCCTATTTTTGTCTACACGAATAGAGACACGGGCGTGTGTCTCAACCGTGATACGGCCAAGTGACACGGTCGTGTGTCCCTTGTATCTTAAATTTGTAAAAAGCAAAATGCTCACACAACCTAGCACACGGGCATGTGGCTTGGCCATGTGACTCAAGTCAGTATGCTCAAATTGTTTGCACGGCTTGAGACACAAGCGTGTCTCTTGGCCGTTTGAGCCACACGGCCTGACCACACGGGCGTGTGTCCCTTGCACTTTAGAAAAAAAAATTGATGTTTTCTGAAAAATTCTTAGAGTTCCCGATTTAGTCCCTACTTATTTCCAATGTGTATTTTGAGCCTCGAGGACTCATCTAAGGGACAATATAATTGATTTTGATTGGTTTCTGATATGAAAGTTGGATTAAATGAAATGTCTGATATTTAATTTGTAATCTCTGGTAATGCTCCGTAACCCTATTCCGGTGATGGATACGGGTTAGAGGTGTTACAATATTTGTCAAAAGTAGTACTTAAACTAATAAATTTGATATTGATTCACCTAAAATAATGATAACAACTGACAAGAATGTGATACGTGACACGTTTTCATTAGACACCGTATACATTTTTTAGGAAAATGGGATAAATTGATAGTTTATATAACACCCTTACCCAGACCAATGACAATCCTGAATAATTTATGCTAGACATTTTTTGACATTATAATCAATTATTTGATCTTAACTAAACTCAAATTAATATCAATAACTCAAATATAACTTTGTAATTATCAAACTCAAATTAATATCAATAACTCAAATATAACTTTGTAATTATCATCCCAACTCATCATGTATCATAAAATTTCAATTACTATATTTTAAAATTGAGTTACCTATGCTTCAAAGGAAGATATTCATACCTAAGCATATGGCATCGATATCAAAACTTTTAAAAACTCCATTTAGACACTAACTTTGCTGTATTGATACTTAGAAGTAACACAAAACATTTTCAAAACTTCATCGAAATAATCTAAATCATTCCCAAACATTTCAAGACTTTATGAAAATTGAAAATACCATTCTATTGACTTATTGATCAACCAATAACATTAGTTTACAAATAAACACAATATATATGTGCAACCAAAATAACCAAACATCATAACACCATAGTCTCAATTCACATATATACAAATTTAACAACTAAAGTTTTGTTTATCCTAGATACATGCCATAACCAATCTTGATATGTACGGTACATGATCTTTTTATAGGTGATGTGATCCAAAAGTTGATACAATCCTCAACAAATCTCTTAACGAGATCGACATCTAATTTATGCATGAAAAACAATCCAACTTGCTAAGCATTCAAGTATGCTAAGTGATGCTCAAATTAAATTCCAAATTACCTTACCTTTATGCAAGTATCAACTAAAACATAATATCATTCTTATCAACCATTAGGGACTTAATTAATTCTATTATTACATCATGTTTAAACATTACCATGATCTTCACTTAATTAATTCAAGTTATACTTCTTCTTTTTTTTTCTTTTTTTTTTTACTTTAAAAATAATTATATTTATTAATTATAGTTTCCTAAAAAATGAGGGCATATAATTTTGTAATAATTAAGATTACAAAAATAGAAGAATTTATTTTTAAAATATTTTGAATTTATTATTACTTTACATTTATATTTTAATTATGAAACCGAGTCTAGCGGGAAAGTCAAGTCTTCAGATTTTTCATAGTGTCCCAATTGAAGTCCTAGAGCTCCTTCGACAATATAAAACTAATGATGCTTTTGTTCAATTCAACTAGATATAATTCTATTAATATTCCTATATATTTCACCTAAAAAAAGAAGAAGAAGAATTCATTTTTAAAATATTTTGAATTTATTACTACTTTACATTTATATTTTAATTAAGAAAAAAAATCAAAACTAATTCCTAACTTAAAAAAGTTAAAGTTAATTTTGTATTGCATTTATTACAATTGGTTACAATTATAATAATAATAAATTTGAATTTAACATATTATATATATTATATATATATATAATGCCTATATTAATATAATAATTTCATGCCTAAAATTAAGGTGTTCTTTCAATTTTAGAACATTCAATAAAAATGGTTTATATTTAAAGGAAGGAAAACATATTTTCATTCAAAAGGTTGAAGTCGATAAAATTTTAATTATGATAAAATATATTAATTAAAGGAAATATCCCGGTTTGAATAATTTTCATGGAAACAAATTAGTATGTAATACATTTTTTTTTAGTTTCTAAAATTTTAACCCGATTTTCTACCTTGATACTCAAAATTTATTTATGATCCAATTTTAATACCTTCCAATAATTAAAATAAACCAATCATAGAAATACTAATAATAATAATAATAATATTCAAAGTAAGTCATACATGTACCTACATTAATAATGCTAAGAATATCATATATATATATATATAATAAATTATTAAAACAAATAACCAAAATAAATAGCTATAGAGATGAATTGAATAAATAAAAACTGAAATCAAAAGCTTAGTGGCATAGGCCGCAAACTATAAAGGACTAAAATGTAATTATCCCATCCGATAAAAATTATGTCGGACGGTAGGTTATTATTGTTTTCAATTTTTGTTTTTAAATTCATTTATTTCATTTGTTTTTCTAAAACAACCCCAAAGTTCTTTTTTTTTTTTTTTTATCTCCCTCGTTCTTCCAACATCACCATCAATTATATATATAAAAACAACATATATTTTTCGGTCTTCAAGGGATTCTAGATCACAAAAAGCTACTTTTATTTCTTTGAAATTCAATTTTTTACTCCATACTCCTAAACTATTTTGAGTTGTTGGTTTATTAATTTAATCAACTCAGTTTGATTCTTATTCTACAGATAGGTTTTTTATATCGTTTGCTTAACATGTATTGACACTCGTTCTAAATCTATCAGTTTCACCCATTTTTCGAGTTTCTTCACATTTATCATCAATCTCATGCTTTCTTATTCAAGTCGACATTAAATTTTTTGATCGTTTAAACTCATACACCCAACTATAAAACTTAGTTAACAACTTTGAGATCATGTAACTCTTAAGTGAACTTGTGAAATACCATAGACCTATGGTTCTAAGTCATGACTACACCAAATTGACCAGGCATTGTTAAAGACTAAATGTAATTAGAAACACTTTTGATCAAACATTTATACAACTGAGATTGTTTCGTATTCAATGTTTTAAAATTTTATTCAATAAATAATTGAAAATATTTTATTCAAAAATTCATATATAAATGAAAATGGTTTGGTTGTGATGACTTTTCAATATACACTTCTAACTCTCTTTATCTTTGACGATATATTAATGCTACCCTCCGACTTTTCTATTCCCAACGTAGAGCAAGTGCTTTGGATTTCCTTTTCTTATCATTCAAAAAATTACAAAAAAAAAAATCTTAAAAACGCAAAAAAAAAAAAAAAAAAGAAAATTAACAGAAAAAAAAAAGAAAAAAGAAAAGCTAAATGCTAAGAAACCTACAGATTGTGATGAAAATTATTGTTAGCAATCACCTATTTATAACCCTGAATAAAGACACGGTAATTAAAGATTTAAATAAGGGATTTTAAAAATTCTGATTATGTAATTAAAATTTAATTATTAAATATAATAATTATCCAAATTATTATATTTAATATTATTATTTAATTAAGTAAATATTTTTATAATAAAATGGATAATGTATAAAAAAATTTAATGTAAAATTTCCTTATATTTTAATATTACTTAAGTTATCCAAATTATATAATTAATTTTTAAAATTTTCATATTAAAATTAAATTAAAATTGTTAAAATATAATATTATTGATAATATATAAATATATATTTAATTTAAATAAAATGGATAACTATCTATTTAATTTTCTTATTTAATTAAATATTTATCTAAATTTTAAATTCTGATTATCTAATTAAAATTTAAATAAAATTTAATTATTAAATATAATAATTATCCACATTATTATATTTAATTTTACTATTTATTAAATAAATATTTTAGTAATCAAATGGATAATACATGAAAATTTTGAAATGTAAACTTTACTTACATTTTAATTTTACTTAAATTATCCAAATTATATCCAATTTTGATAATTATTTTTTTAAAAAATTAAGTTAAAATCAAAATTTAAAATAGATAATATATAAATAAATATTTAAGTTAAATAAAATGGATATTTGTCTAATTAATTTTCTTATTTGATTAAATATTTATTTTTAAATAAATTTAAACGGTTTATTTTTAGATAAAAATTAAATAAAAAATTAATTCAATTTAATTAAAAATTAAAAAAAAAGATGAAAAATATATAATTGCACGCAATTATAGTGCATGTAACTTGCTATTGTTTATATATATGCGATAAATCATTTTTCACTTTTTCAATTAAAGAAATTCTCGATATCTGTTATACCACAATTTTTTTAATATATACAATGTTGAGATGTGGAATTTTTTTTTATTATTATAACAACATTCCAATTGAAGCTTAAACATTCATTTACCAACTTTAAAACATTGTTGTCATGTCATCTTCACACATTTCAAATTCTATTGATTTAACCACAAAACACATTCAATAATCTCATGGAGTTGAAATACAATATCCCAACCTTCCACCCTTTCCTTTATTCAAAGTCCTACTCTTTCCCTTCATTCCTACCAAACCTTTCTTCCTCTTTAAAATACACACAGAAACACGATTAATCTTATTATACCAAATATCAACTTATTCATTACTTCTCACCTTTGGATACTAAGCTCAAAACCAATTTCTTTTTCTCGCTTTCTCATCAACTGACCTTTTCTTTCTTTTCTCTCTTTACCATCTCACACACACTAGGCAAGTGGGTTAGGAAGGCGTCCATTGCCTGTTTCATTCATCCCGGAAATTATAAACGAACTCCTATCCATAATAATCCAAGGGTCATTAATATATTTAGCTAAACTAATGGTGATCCAAAGGATGATATTTATCCTTCCATTAACCGTAAGACATGTATTTTAGCTAACAAAATGTCCACTTAACCAACATTAATTCATTTAATCCAAGGGCTTTCCAAAATATATAGTCAAATTCCCTTTTAAGTCCTCCCATTATTCAGGTGAGAAATGGGATTATATCCCTCATGCATCTCTTCAATTCCAATTTCCCATCTCGAGCCCAAATTAACACTGTTGAGAATGTACCAAGCACATTCATTTTTAACCCCACCCCCAAAAAAAAAAAAAAAAAAACTTACTATTTGAGCTCTGAAATAATATCATCTTCGACATTGGAAATTCTTATCCAAATTATTTTTAATACTTTCAGGAACCAAAATTTTTGAGTTAGGATGCTGAATGAATGTTACGGCAAATAGGAGATTGAAAACTAGTTATTTTATAAATATTTTTAATGATATTTAACAATTATTATTTTAATAATTCCATTTTATGTTTTTATATAAATATTTTTGTCTTTAAAAACATTATAAACTCCCTACGCCCCCCCCCCCGGAGGCTTGGGCCCAATAAACTGAATTTCATATCCAAACCAAACATCATTCATAAATCAATAGTTTACTTGGGTATGATAAAAAGATTTTCAGGTTTTGTTAGTTTAAATGCAGAGACAAAAAGCATAAATAGTAAGTAATATATTATGAACTCAGTCATACAACGAGCCATATAGTTGGCTTGCAACCACATACAAATTAACCACTGTCGACTCCCTACTTCTCAACCCTTGGTCGATAATCACAAAGAAAAAGATGCAAAAGGGAGTTTAAGAACTACGCTTTTACACTAATTTGGCCTTTGGGGGCACGACACCAGTAAAACACAACATCCTTTTCTTATATAGATTCTTAATGCACTTACTTACAATCGAGCCAACCATGGAGCACTTGAGAGTGAATAAACAACCTCTTCTTTCTCTTCGGCTATCACTGCTCTTCCTTCTTCCCCTTCTCCGTAGCTTCCTCTTCCATTACCTGACCGCAAGAATCCGCCATCGTTATCAAACTTGAGTTCCATTAAAGCATTCATTTTGCCTCCTAGAAAATACTGCTTAGCCGCCCACCTTTGAATTTTACCCGAAGTTGTTTTCGGGACACGTCCACTTTTTACAAGAACTACCATCCCTACATCAACTTTTTCGTTTTCGAAAACATTTTCTCTGATTCTTTCACATATATTCCTCAAAATCTTATTATCTTCTTCACTCCTCTGCATTTCTGCAACAAGAACGATCATTCTTGAAACATCAAATGCAGCGAGACAACCCCCTCTTATGAACTGTGGGCAACTATTGTAAGCTGCAGTCTCTATGTAATGAGGGTGTATGTCCTGACCGTTTGGGAGCTTAATCACCTCTGCGCAACGACCTGTTACGAAGAGAAATCTTTCTTCCCCTTTAACAATCCCTTTATCCCCAGTCCGGACGAAACACCGACTGACCTTGTTACTAAGTCTACCTTTGAATATGTCTTGAGTTAAGAAAGGATGGCCTAAGTAACCTGAGGCGTTGCTTGGAGACGAAACCCAAATCTCGCCTTCGATTCCATCATCAACGGGTTCAAGTGTGTGCTCGTTCACTACAATGATGTCCATGTCCTCTTCTTCTTCTTCACTGGCAAGTCTCGCAATAGGTAAGAGCTTGTGGTGGGAAGGGAAAACGGGGAAACAGGACTTTCCAGAGTTGTCATCGTTTCTCCATGCTGTGGAAACGAAAGTGCAATTCTCTGCTAAGCCATAAGAGGGGGAGATAGACGATGGGTTTAATCCAAAAGGCTTGAACACATGAAGAAATTCTTCAACTGATGCCTTGTAAATGGGCTCATTAATGATAATGAGGTTTCTCAAACTCCATAGATTGATAGGTAAGCTTCCTGTTTCGACTCCACCACGCTTCACGACTAGTGGCAAGGTGAATGATGGAACTGGAGTACAAGTGGCCTTAAACTGTGTAATGAGCTCGATCCATAGTCTAGGCCGGTTGACAAAAGCTGCAGGTGACGTTAGCACGCATGTTGCACCAGATACAATGGTCAATAACAGAAACATTAGGCCACAATCATGGTACTGAGGCAACCAAGAGACGATTACACTATTTGGATGTAAGTCATAAGCTTTCCTTGCTGTTCTAACATTGTGAGCTGCTGATCCGGCTGTCACAAGCACTGGCTTTGGGATCCCTGTTGCACCTGAGGTGTATTGAATCAAGTAAGTTTCATCAGGTTTGCAACCGTCATAAGACATAGAATCCAGTCTTGAATCTGCATTTTTATGTTTGACATCTTCAGTAGGAACCCACTTCAGGTTCTGTAACATCTGGGCAAGCTTCTTGTCTTTGGAGGGCAAAGAGAGATATTGCTGAACTTTTGTGATATAATCATGGTGAGCAATGGCAGCTTTAGGCTTTGTCTGGGAGAGAGCTCTGAGCAGGTGGTGATGGTTTTGTTTGGAAAAAGAAGGGTCAGGTGGGAATATGGGCACGCTCAAAAGGCCGGCTCTTTGACACCCAAAAATAATCTCAACCAGCTCTAGCCCAGGCGTGCATAAAATGATTACAGTGTCGCCTCTTTGTAGTGAGTGCAGCAGCTGGATAGAAATGGACTGCACTGAATCATTGAGCTGAGCATAGGTAAGTGTTGAGCCATTGCTTACATTGGTCGTGCCATCTTCGGACCAAATGAAAGCTGGCTTGGACCTAAAGGCTGACAGGCTAGCCCAAATGGGAAGGTATTGGTCAACAACTGGTTGGTCAGGGAAAATAGGGTCGTAGTTCTCATAATTCATATTTCTTGGTCTTGTGCTTTTTGATGTTTTGTCTACCTGTTAATCTACTTTTATAGCGAGGAACGCGAGGTCAACGATGGGGGATAAGGTGCGTATGTCGTCACCATTGATTGAAGACATCATATAGTAAAACAGAGCACAACAAAATATTCGTGAGAATATCCCAGTATGATCCTGGAATGATTTACCCGTAAATAGGTAATAATGTCACCTTCTTCATGTTTGTACATAATTGTCCCCGTTACATCCCAGACGGCTTTTCCTTGATTATTAGATGCTGTCCCAGCTTCTCACCGAAGCTGATTAACAATAGAATATTAGGTGAATATAACAAATTAAATGTTGGATCTTACCATAAACCTCTGCAAACAGTTTGCGGGAATTCCAAGGGCTTAATGCCAATAATGATCTGGAATATGCGGCAAATAGATGATTAAGTCTAGGTATCTTTTGGTTAGTTCATGTCTTCAAATCAAATGGCATGATAACGAAACCCTGTTTTGTTAATGGTAATCCTGTTACATTAATCTTTGCACTTTAGCTACTAAAACTATTCTCCATCTAGATTTTCAACATTTCCGGTTTATATCACCAGGAACCCAGTATTCCCTAGCGGCTCTCAATTAATTCGGAGTGGGCCCTGATTAATTAACATGCGGCCAGATATTAGACGACTCAAGAGACAAAAAGCCACTCCAACAGTGAATTGCAATCCATTAATGTCTTATATGAGACAGCTGACAGCTAAAATAAGAAGACCAAAGAACCGGGCAGTGTGTTTATTCAATCTCAAAGCAGATTTAGGAGACCAAAGTTAAAAAGACTTTACTCTTAAGGCTTATAATTTTAATGGCTTTCAGAACAATAATTTTCACGCAAACATTTTTCCTTTCAAGTGCCTGCCTTTCAGATCCATGGATTGTGACAAATGCCAAACATTCCATCTCCAATGACAATCATTGCCCCCAGGCACAGGCCCTGATCATATAACAGACAGAAAAATCATTACATAAACATTATACATAAATTTTAGAGCCAAGCAAGCAAGAAATAAAGAAGAAAAAGATGGCTTCCAGGGTGCATGGATCATATAACCTCATGATGATATTGTACTTTACCATGTAAATCTATAGCATAAGTTAGTAGATTGGGATTCTAAGTGGAGCCAATTATGCATTACTATCCTTATTGATATCTTAATATCAATTTGATAGTTTAGATCTATGTCGAAGATTACTTCTTTACCTAGGATACCACAGGGTAATATAACTGAACTTTGAACAGAGGACAACAACCATTCTTTTGAAAATTATAGAAACTTTACGGCACTTGGAGAACAATATTAAAGAAACAAGGGAAAAATAATAAAGGATATCTCCTTAGGCTAATTTTTATTCAGGCTTTTTTCCTTAAACTAGTGAAAGAGATGCAACTTCATAACAAACTAAGCATATAACTAAACTGGTCATAGAAAAAAAAAAAAGAGAATATAACTAAAGAACAGATGCTGCTGAAGCATAGGCAATCAATCAGCAGTAAGATTGTCTAAACTTTGCATAAAACTTCATTAAATAGAATGGGAATCCAAACCTCAAAATTTGTTACCGTTGCCTTTGTGGACAAGACAGGTCAAAGGCACCAAACATGAAAAGACAAACTATTCCAATTTATAGAGGTTAAGACTCTCTTCCTAACGAATCTGAGATTAGAAGCTCCCTTCGACAAGTTCCATGTATTACTCATAAATTATTCATGTGACAGAAACCACAACAAGGGAAAGGCTTCGTCAAATTAAAGCGGACTTTCCCCTGAATCACCAGGTAACTAGATTCATAATCCATGACCATAATAAGAGTCTACCACAATTCCCAGCAATGTAGCATAAGAATTCAGGCACATAAAACTTATAAGGCTGAAAAGCATACAATGATGGACAGGTTCTATTTGCTATTTATCTCCAATTCAAACCTTGACTTGCACCATTATCAAGCTAGATATGACATATAATCATAAAACAGTGATCTGTTTGAACATGGTGTCACGCCTCACGAGTATCCACAACAGTCCCAAACTTCATTCCCAGAAAAAGTGTCCCCAAAGTTTATGCAGCTTGCAATGTTACACTTTCGGGAAAAGTAATATCTATTTCTACTTCTGTTTAACTCTAACTGCAGTGATGACCAAGCATTAATTCATTGTCTTCTTTCAAATGCAAAACATGAACAAGTTATCATTCAGGTGTTTTCATGCCAACATAAACATAGATCTATCCCAAATCCATATTACTATTCTGTAATTACTATCAAGATTTGATATTTTTAATAGATAATTTATATAATAACACTAAAGAGCCAAGGTCAAAGGTAAAGGGATAAACTGGATTCCCATAGCATGTAAATTGAAAGAATAGAGAAATGAAAACAAAAAATTGAATTTGCTTTACTGGTATAAAATTCTACAAAATGTTAGTTAAAGTATACCCTTAGCACCTCTATTTAGTAATTTTCGATAAAAATCATATCCTTTAACAAAGCGTTCTATAAATTCATATAGCATTTCAGAGCACTTTTCGGAGTTGACGCAAATCCTGCCAGTTGCCTTAAGTTAGGAGGAGGCCAGCTCCCTTTTCTAGATTTGTTTTCCCCCAGATAATGATAACACATTGCAGGGTATAGATAATATCCATGCATGTAAATATTTAATCCTAACAGGAGATTTGTATTCTAAGACTTCCATAACTTTCTTAAGAGCTAAAGACAACAAAGTAATAAATTTCAAGTCTAACAAACAGCACTTGAAATACATATAAAAAATAGCACCTGGTTACTATCAATCCTACATAGAAAATATAACTGTTGAAATGAATCTTCTAATAGGCACAAAAAGGTAAAACGGGGCAAGGTCATAGAAAATGTCAAATGTCTCTTAATGGGCATCAACTAGCTACTATAAGGCGAGGAAAAAACAATCCATTTTTTATTTTTTAAGATGGCAACTAATACTAGTAACACCAAAACATGCAACAAAGAACACATTTTTCTTTTCTCTAAGAAAGAGATCATACCCAAGGTTGAGAATGCTATTAATGGGGTCCATAAGCTGGGGCTGTTGCTGATGTTGTTGCGGCTCCTCTTGTTGCTGCAGCGGTGGAAGACTAGCACCAGCAGCAACCGCGGCAGCACTCGAAGGCGCTCCTTTGGCCTCCACATACCTCCAAAGATACCAGGAAGCAACCGACCTGTATGGCCTCCATTTCTCACACAATTGATCCATCTGCGAAGGCCTTGGCAACTCCTCCAAATTGTAGAGCAATTGAACCCCTTTTCGAACCCCGAGATCATTAATTGGCAAAACATCGGGTCTATGAAGCGAAAAAATCATGAACATATGAACCGACCAAGAACCGATCCCATTGACCATCGTAAGCATCGTGAAGAGTGATTTGTCATCCATATTTACAATCGCCGAGTCCGATAATATCCCCGTCTGGTATTTTCTCGCGAGATCATGAAGGTAACTCGCTTTTCGTCCCGAGACACCAATTTGTCGCAGCTGTTGAGAGGTTAAAGAAAGAACAGTTTCAGGAACAACTCCGTTTTCGCCTCCGCAGAGAGAGATGAAGCGGGTGTAGATGGAGGTTCCGGCTTTGAAAGCGAGCTGTTGGTAGAGAATGCTCCGAGTGAGCGCGAGGAAAGGGGCATGGAAAGTGTCGAAGGTTGGAGGTGGATGGAGGTCGATTAAGGAAGCGAGGAGGGGATCGGCGTCGCGAAGGTGGCGGATGGCGGTTTCGACCTCTCCCTCGCAAGAGAGGGACCGAGCAATGATTCGTGGAGCCACAACCGCTAGGGCTCGATGTTGACTGAGTTTTGTTTTGGAAGTTCTGCCGACGGTTTTACGCTGTTCGGTCAGGGATGTGGAGGAGGAGGTCGTTGCTTGTTGGGAGGCATTAGGGTCGAAGCTCAGGTCAGGGGAGAGTTTCCGGATTTTTCTAGGGCGGGAAGGGATTTTCGAAGGAGGAGACGAGGTTGGGAGAGGAACATTGACTAGCTCCGTCGGACCACATGCTACAATAGCGGTACAGGCGGTGGTAACGGTGGAAACAGCGGCCGTGGAGGAATTACTCGGGTCTCCAGATTGGGTTTGAACTTGGGCTTGAGTCGTAGTAGAGGAGTCATTAGGTGGCTGAGATTGAACCTGCGGCTGAGGCTGCGACGGGGTTTGTTCGCCCATGTGAAATCGATCAAAATCTGAGATATAATTTAAAAACCTTTGGAGAATGAAAGCGGCGTTGGCGTTGGCGTTGGCGTTGGCGTTGACGTTGGGCGGCGGGGTTAAGGGGAGGAGTAGTGGAAGGAAAATAGATGAGCGAGTGGAGGCATTATGAGAGCGAGTCCAATGACTCCAAACATAGATCAGTGGAGTGACTGACTCCTTTTTTTATTATTTAATCCTTAAAATTGTCAATCTAATTCTGAACTGTGTTCTTAATTTTGTATCTCAGTTCAGTTGCCGAACAAGTGTTGTCTCCCGAGAAGGTAAAGTTTTATCGCTTATTCATATTCCACTCCCATTTACAGCGCGTGCATATCACTTCACACCAAAGGGTTGCTCAAATCAAGCCGGCCTAGGACTAACCCTAGTTACGTAACGTACCACCTATTGCGCAGGTTTTGGCCCATCAACATTTACTTCAGTCCACAGTCGGAAATTATTTAAGGAAACTGCTTTTAACCTTCGTTGCTAAAATGCAACGTCAAACACTGATATTGTGTTATACTAGGACTTTGACTGTCCAACTGGCCCTTTATTTATAATGACTGGACAGCCAGACAAGGTTGATAGTGTTAACAAAAAGCAAAAACCTGAATATCAAATTATGAAATCTCAAATAACCAAAGTGGACACCATAATTGAAGCAATGTTTTGTTTTGGCTTGTTTTGGCTTCCTGACGAACTCAACCTCCCTTCACGCTCATGGTTCAATGGTTGCAATTTCCCTTTGGCTTAAAAGAAGCCAAGCCAGTTCCTGCAATTCGCATTTTGTCACAGATCTCAGTAGATGTACAATTTTTTTATGTTATTTTCTTCTTCTGGCATGGAAAAAGGCACACGCTCTAGCCAGCACCCTTTGTTGCTGGCTTGTATTTCTACAAGGCTTAATTTCATTGTCAAATAAATATCTGTATTGTCTTTACCAATTTTAGTGATATTAACTCATTCATACGAAAGTGCTTTGCCTTGGACAAAAACGAAACAAACACTACAACCTTTCTTTCTCCCTCGTCTTCCAATCACAACCTATAAATGACTGGTCTTTACCATGTGTTTGGACAATATTATTATTGCAGGTCAGATACAATAAGTTCATCTAAATCAGTTACCTTAGGAATAAATGTATTGACCGAAATAGAAACAGCAGGAAAGCAAGGACCACTAATCTCAGTTCATGCTATACCTACTTTCCACGTTTAGCCGCAGCTGAAATGTATGTCATTTATGAACGTACATGATAATTTTATGTCAGACATAAGTGTTTGGCATGAATACTTTTAAGAGAAATTGATAACAAAAAATTAAGAAATGAAGAATCTAAATAGCATCTAATGCAATGATGCCATAATGATGAAAATTTTCAAAAAAAAAATAAAAAATACCAGTCTCAAACAGGTCAATTACTAGTACATGAAGAATTATAGTACAAAATGAGCAAGTCTCACACGATGGTACTCCAGATATGCATGCAAGCGCAAGTAAATGAGAGAAAAAAGATAAAAATAAAACACATTTGACAACATGCCGAGAATAAGAATGACACACTACAGAACACATCAAGAACTATAGATAAACCAAGGCACAGCGGTTCTGCCTACCAATGAAATCCTCTATTTGAATGTAGAATCTAACTCAAAATATTGCTCAGCTAGGTGGTTATTTTCACAGGATACGTATCAATGCAATCTTCCCAAGGACCATTGCTAGATGACTTTACATTCCGAAGAGCTTCCCAAACTGCACTATTACATTTGAAGCCACTCCCAAATGCGATTTGCCAAACACGGTTTCGCTTCCGCATCCTCCCCTTGGCCTCAATGTAGGCCAATTCATACCATATGGAACTTGAAGAAGTATTTCCAAAACGATGGAGTGTCATTCTAGAAGCCTCCACGTGTATTGGTAGCAGCTGCAGGTTTTTCTCCAGCTCATCAATCACAGCTCTCCCCCCAGCATGTATACAGAAATGATCAAATGCCAACTTGAAATCTGGAATATAAGGCTTAATACCGGCATTGAACAATTTCTTCACCACCAAGGTTGTGAAAAACAAAAGCTGCTCGCTGATTGGTAGCACGAGAGGACCCAAAGTAGTGATATTGGTCTTCAGTGCACCTCCGGCAATGGCCATCAAATCTTTAGACAGTGAAACACCTGTCTTCCCTGCATCGTCCTGTTCCTGATACACACACCTAAATGCCTTATCATCTGCTCCTCGATGTGTTCGAACCACATGAATAAGCTTATACTTAGCCCGCCTCCTATCCTTAGACTTATTTGAAAGCAAAACAGCGGAACCCCCGACGCGAAACAAACAATTGGGGATCAACATGGACTTCTTGTTCCCAAAATACCAGTTCTGAGTGATGTTCTCAGTACTCACAACAACAGCATACGTATTCCTATGTACCTGCAACATATCCTTAGCAAGATCTACGGCGATCACCCCAGCACTACACCCCATCCCACCTAAATTAAAACTCCTAATATTTCCCCTCAGCTTGTACTTGTTCACAATCATGGCAGACAATGAAGGTGTTGGATTAAACAAACTACAATTCACAACAAGAATACCAATATCTTTGGGTTTGACATTTGTGTTATGGAAAAGAATATCCAGTGCCCCAAACATAACCTCCTCAGCTTCTTCCCTCGCCGCCGCCATGGAGGGCGTTGGAGGGATGTTATGCATAGCTCTAGGCACATAAGTCTCTTCCCCGAGCCCCGAGCGCTCCAAAATCTTGCGCTGGAACTCCAGAGACGATTCATCAAAATCACCGGTCAACTTAGAGTGCTCCATAAATCGACCATAGGGAGCCTTAAGATGGTCGGGAGCACGGTAGCAAGAATAGTCAACAAGGTAAACGGGTCTGGGTCGAGTCATGATGTAGACTGTTAACCCAAAGACTAAGATAGCAGAACAAATGATTATGCTAGCCAGGTTGTACTGAAGGTGAACCCATAACTGGCGTAAATCATCGAGATTCATTTGAGAAACTTCGATTGAGATCACCGCGATGAGAGGAATAAAACACAGGGTCAAAAGATTGGAAATTAAATAGTGATAGCCTAGTTTTACGTACTTGAGATTAACGCTTTGAAGGAAATCCGGGAGCCTTCGGGATTGATGGATCTGAACGCCGACTGAGCCGCTTCCCGAGCCACCGTTCGTGGTGGCTACGCCCCCTTGGTTCATGATGCCGACCTGGTCTGTTAACAGTAATGAGCCCAGGGGTCTGGTCAGATTTTGACGCTTGGGATAAAAAGATCGTTAATTTTCTCAGACCTGTAGGTGTTTTCGGGACCAGCAAAATCTAAGAGTTAGATTTACAGCAGGTCCTTGCCCAAGGGCATCAACTTTGTTCCGGAAATATGGAAGCTACAAAGAAGGGTAAAAACAAAGGGCAAAGACGGAATATAATCTCAAGTTTTAAACCCCCCTCCCCAAGAGAAAAATCTCTTTCCTTGGATTGGACGTGGTTTAGACGTACTTTCCTTATTTGTTACTATTTGTTTAGACCTTACTTTTCAGCTTTTCTAATAGGTTTTTGCTTCCCTTTTTTCACTTTTTTTTTTTTTTGGCAAACATACACCTCGTGAATTTCCGCGGCTTTAAATCTGTTCTTCAATACTTATATCGAAATGCCAGCTATGAAAACTGAGCCAGCCGGTCGTTAAATTGCAATAATACAAAATTGCCAACCTGCATGGGAAAAAGGTACGTTAATGGGATCATCGGGGGCCAGCTGGGAAGCCCCACTGTCTGTGGCTGAGCCGGGGGCTGGTGGGTCGATCTTAAAATGAATTTTTTTTTAAAAATTTTATAATTTATAAAATTTTAAATTAATAATGATAAAATTATTTTTATTCTCTAAATAATAAAAATTTAATTTTAATTTAATCTTTTAAAATTTATAAAGATATAGACTATTAAAATGATAAATTTATATTTTTACTATCATTAAAATATAGTATTTAATTCCAACTCAAAAAATTTTTATGCCTCCAACACTACCCTAAGATATAAGGATGTCAAGCTTTACGACCAAAACTGGTCCACGTCAACTCCGCAATGTTTCTATTATTTTTATCTAGATTCCAGTTGTGTGTCATTTCTTAGAAGACTCATTTTTAAGTACTACAAACTTGATGTTTAGATTATCTTAAGTTTACAATTTTTTTTAATATTTTTTAAAAATTATTTTTAATAAAATAATCATAACATAAATTATATTTATTACAAAATACTATAAATTTGTTTTTATTCATAATCAAAATTCATTTTTAAATATAATATTCATGCTTAATTAAAACTTAATTTGAAATTATATATTAAATATAGGGTTAGTATTTAGTACACTAGTAGTTTACTCTTCTTTTTTTTATTTTACAAGCAATCTTAAAAAATTAACATGTCTCTTTTTTTTAATATTTTACTATGTCGTTATAAGTCATTTGTTAACCTCCTGACCCTACTTGTAGTGTCTAAAAACTCCAATAGCAGCAGGGGCGAAGTAAGACAACATTTTTAGGGGGCCAAAATTAAATTGTAATTTTTATTATAGTAAAAATGTTATTTTTAAAAGATTAAATCAAAATTTTATCTTTTTAAAGGGTTAAAGTGTAATTTTACTTTTATTAATTTTAAATGACCAAAAAAGAAATTTTTTCATTCTAAAAGAGCGGAGCCCTTACCAACCCTCCCTAAATCTCCGCGTAGGGCACCAAATATTACTCCTAAAATATATATAAAAGTAAATAGTGGCATATTAAAATTAAAGGAAAAAATCAAACTAAACAACTTTTAAACAAATACTCATATCTATATATTTTTTAAAAAATTATTATATTATATACTATAAAACATTTATTACTAAATATATATAAATTAAAATATATTTATTATTAAAATATTGAGAAAAAATTTAAACAATATTAAGAATAATATTTAAAATTATCATTAATTTTAAATTTGATTATTAAAATAAATTGTACTATTAAACATTTATTAAAATAATAATTAATTCATTATATTAATAATTTATTATATGATTAAATATAAATATTTATGTATAATAATGTTAGAAAATTATAATACTTAAGATCAATATTTTAATATTTTTAAATATTAAGATTTAAAAAATAGAATAATATTTAGTTTTATTCAAGTTAATTCTTATATTAAAAATCAAGAAAAGTTTTTTCTTCAAAGAATAACTTACACCATTAAAAAAAAAGTAAGTCAATTTAAAAAAAATGTATTTTCCATTATCTACGAGTCATTTTTTACTATAAAGAAAAACAGACAAAAAAAATGTAAAAAAGTAAATTTTAATAACTATAAACCAAACACAATCTTAAATTTAAAATATAATCAAAGTCAGAATTAGCATTTATTCTACAAAATACATCTACTTGTGAGTTACGCTTTGAATTCAAATGTGTTATCACTAACAATTCAGCGAGCTATGTCTCGTCATGACAATTTGTTTGTTGTTTAATTTCGATTAAATTTATTTAAATCTCGCCAGCTGGTGGTCAAAGTCCTTCCTCTTATGCCGATGAAAGCAAGTGGGTTCATCAAATGATGGTGACGTGGAAGATGGTAAAAGGTTATCTATAAATTACATTGATATTTTTATCCAAATTTGTAAAAATTTAAATTTAAATATGCAAAAAATTTTATATAAATAAAATTAAAATTTGTAATTTGTAATTAATTATTTGAAAATATAATTTAAATTTAAGTAATAGATACACAGGATATCCATCTTCATTTTTTCTAAATCAATAATGAATAATAATGTTAAAATTTAAATATAAGTATTCACAAAAATCTAATCATTTGATCCATAAAATGTAAAATAATCAATTTAAAAACTTAAATCTAAAATTTAATTTAATGAATTCTATGGCTTGATGCTAATTAATTATAATAACACATGAAATAAATATGTATGTATATTTAAAAATATATAAAAACACATCAAAATAAAGCTTTGAGGGGTGAAAAGGTTTTATTAATTCAACAAGTATAGGTTTTGATACAATATCTAGAACTATCTATAACACCTTCCCAAACATTTAATAGGAAAATAGACGCGTTTTAAAACACTTGAAGCCACATCATTTTGTACTGACAACAATGTTGACGCCAATTAGAGGTGTGCATGGGCTGGGCGGCCCAGCCCGGCCCGAAGGCCCGCCCGAAAAATGGGAGGGTTTGGGTAAAAATATAGGCCCGAAAAATGGGCTTGGACAAAAAACGAGGCCCGTTTAGAAAACGGGCCGGGCCTCGGGTAAGATTTTTTTGGCCCGGGTATTAAATTTTTTTTTAATTTTTAATTTTAAATAACTTTAGTACTTTTACTTTACTTTTTTTGTTGTTTTGATGTTATTTTGATATTGTAAAACTTTTGTTATTAATATAATTTAATTCTTAATTTAGTTTTAATTTGTTTCAATTTTTCAATTTTAATATAATTACTTTTTAGTATATTTTTAATTTATGTATTATTTTAATAATTATTTTAGTCCCATTATTTATTTATTTTTTGTTTTAATATTTGTTTTTATGTTTTAAATGTATTTGATTTATTATATTTTAAAGTTTTTTATTTAATAAAAAAAGCAAAAAAAATTTTAATATGACCGGGCCGGGCCGGGCTGGGCTCGGGTTTACCATTTTTTTCTCGGGCCGGGCTTGGACAAATTTTCAGGCCTATATTTCGAGCCGGGCCGGGCCCAGGCCTTGAAAACGGGCCAAAATTTTTTATGGGCTCGGCCTGAACCCGGCCCGGCCCGGCCCATGCACACCTCTAACGCCAATTAGACTAAGATTGTGTTTGTTATATGTCAATCTGTTTATAGTTTGCATACTTTATTATCATCCTCGTATTTGGTGAAAAAATGTTTTCTTAAAGGGATAAATAAAAATATAACTACATGAACTTTGTCCAATATATAATTTGATACATGAATTTTAATTTTGTGCAATTATATATATGAAACTTGAATTCTATTTCATACGTATACATGAAACTTTGATTTTAATTTCAATCATATTCATCTAAAGAAATAAATACATATATATTTATTTTTTATATTGGATTAATATAATTATTTATGTATGTAATATATCAACATAAAATTGTGCTAATTCGATAATGATATCAATGATTTGTGAAAATTAAACTAAATCAAAATTTCATATATAAAATTACACAAAATTAAAACTCATATATAATATTAACATTGCATAACATTTCATATATTTAAAATGTCAACTTTTATATAAATGTCGCGATAATTTATTTAAAATATTTGTGTTGTTTAACATCTTCGTGTTCATGATTTGTTTTTCTTTCACATTCAAAGTAATACAAATTTATATAGTTGTTTACACATTAGTTGTTTGTTTTATATAAAATTTTATTTGTTTGATTTCACTGTTTATGTCCTTTTTCGTGTTTTAATTATTTTGTTATTTTTCTTTTCATGTTTGTCATGTTTTAATTATTTTATTTTATTATTCTCTTCTTTGATTAAAAAAAGTATTATTCTATTATATTTCAACTCATCTCATATATTTATAGTTTATTATAATAATTTGATTTAAATTTCAATTTTATATACTTAAAATATAAAAAAAAATTAAGTAACAAAAATTATTAAATTTTTTTTATATAATATTGTTTAAAACTACTTATAATCCTTTCTCAGTTCATAAATAAAAGGATAATACGCTTCAAGACACTCAAACTCACATCCTCTTATACTGGCAACAATGTCAATACTAACTAAGTTAAGAATTAAATAATTTTTATAGTACTCTAATTCATAGACATGTATTTTATTAAAAAATTTAATTTTTTAAACTATCTATCTAAAGACAATGGGTATTATCCATATTTGACAGGCTAAAGGGGAAAAAAGTTATAATATATATATATATATATTTTTTTTTATATAATATTAGAGTGAGAGTTCGAGTACGAGGGTTTGAATTTATGTCAAATAAATGTCTTACAAAAATTTTAATCATTTCTCCATACAAGTGAAATCATTAAAATATAAATTCTTTGTTGTTGTTATTGTTGTTTTAAGTTGGTTTAAATTTGACCCCCGAATTTGGCACATTTTCACAAACTGGTACTTATAGATTTTTTTTCAAGTTGGTACTCGAATTTTCATTCTGTATAGGGTTTTAGTATTTTTTTTCTAATGGTATTAAGTCTGATACAAGTGATAATTTTAGATAATGGCACGTGGCAATATTGACATCATTAACATCATAATTCGATTTTTCAAAGAGAAATAAAAAAAATAAAAGTATATACAATTTTTTTAAATCATAAAAAACTAAAAATATATTAGAAGTTTTTAAAAACTACAAAAAAAAATATTTTTTTTAATAGAAGAGACAAAATACAATAAATGACTTTCCATGATACTTTAAACTATACCAGATATGGGTTTCAAATGTGTTTGTTATGTACACTTGAAAGAATGTTGCTTGTCTACATACAATCCAAAGGTTGAGGTTGATAAACTATAAAATGTTTTTTCACCAATACTAGATTGAAACCGACAATGGAAGAATTAGGATTTGAAAGAAGGCAAGTGAGAAAAGAAACCTGCTTCAGAGGCAATGGCAAATCCAAATTACTCACGTCTATCATGAAACTAATTGAGCAGTGGATCTCATGGCGAACATATTCATCGATAAAAAAAAAATTGTCTAGGACTGAACACAAGTTGAAAAAATTGATAGTTTTAGTAAACTTAAGTTTCACCTTATACATGTATAGTTGAAGAATTAAGTTTTAATTTAATAGAGACTCCACCCAAGGAGTTGGAAAATGTTGAATTTAGTGATGCATCAAGGATCACTTTTAGTAAATATTGTATTATAATACTGAGCAGTTAGAACTTGTTCTCTTTACCATACTAAAAAAATTAAAATCCTCGACGAAGGTGGGTCAATTTTAGTAATTTGTTAAAAGTTAAGAACATTAAGTACATTTCAAGTGAAGTAAAATATTTAACACATATTATGAAGTGATCAATATAAATGTAAATAATGTCTATTGAGAGGGAATCGACTCTATTAGGAGAAATCCGCGAAGAGTGATTCATCGAAAGTAAATGGACCCTTAAAATTTTAGTATTGTTCTTGGTGGGAACCTTTTTTCTTGACTCTATCAAGAGTTCAAAAGTCTGAAAAGGTGACTTGTAACGACCCGGTTTCTAGTGGTGTTGAAAAATGAGGTTTTAGGACCTTGTTTTCATAAATTGAATCCATAAATATTTATGGAGTTTGTATATAGATGAATTGAATTTTAGTTAAGTAGTTTAGTCGAAATTGTGGTCAGTTAAGGCTTAGGACTAAATTGTAAAAATCCATTTGCTAAAGATTTTTAATTAGGATATAGCTTTAGAATTTAAATTGCAATATTTAGCCAAGGGTCTAAAATGGTAACTAAACCCTTATTAAAAATGAGATAGTGGACGATAATGTTATATGTTGATTAATTAAGTAAAATGATTAATTAAAATAAAACATAACCAATTACGTTAATTAACAAATTAACCTTAATATAAAAGGGAAATTAGTGGAAGGAGCGATAAAATATCATCTTCTCCAATTGACCAAAACAAAAAACCAAGGAGGAGAACACCATTATTAGGTTTTTAGGTATTTGGCCCTTAATTCAAGTAAGCCCCTAGCCAATTTTTCTTTAATTTTTATGAAAATTGAATCATTGGAGCTTGATTTAGCTAGCTCATGTACTAATTTATAAAAATTTCAAAGTTTTAAAAAATTACCATTGATGAGAATTAGTTGAAATTAGTGTGAAATTATTAGAAATTAATCTTAGATTAAGAAAAAAGGACTAAATTGTAAAACTTAATTGTTGATTTTGTACATTAGGGACCAAATTGATTAAAATGTAAAAGTGTCATGAAATTTCGGTAGGAATAGAACATAGAAGGTCCCTAATGAATATATGTGAAATCGGATTTTAATTTGAAACACTAGATTGAAAGTTATGTTTGTTCTAGGTTTAGGGATTAAATTTAATAAATTATAAAATATGTTTGAATTTGTAATTTTATTTAGCTAATGTTGACTTAGAACCTTCAAGAGGGAAAACAAAATCGAAATTCGTCGACGAGTAGCTCGAAAATTTGGTTTGTATTTCTATTATTCAAGACCAATTTATTTATTACATATTCATAACATTTTGCATTATATGATATTGAGGTGATTTGGAAAAGGTTGTTTGAATTGAATTACTATGATTGAGATTAAATTTCGTTATATGGACTAAATTGAATAGAATAAAAAGTTGCATAACTTACTTGATATGTGATAATCGGTATGAAATTGGATTGAAGCATGTGATAAATGTAATGAAATTTTAAATTGTTGATGAATTGAGAATATTGGTATATGAATTGAATTATATAATGAATCAGAAATTTGGTTACCCTATTAGCTGTTTGGATCAAGTCAAATATAGTCAGCATGCTATAGGATCAGATTATTAATTGAAAACCATCATTGCCAAGCAACCTAGGGTGGTAGATTATGCATATAGATTCATCGTTGTCGGGCAACCCGAGGTGACAAATTAATCAAATTAAGAAAACCATCGTCACCAAGCAACCTGAAGTGATAATATGTACATGTATAGCGTCACTGTTGCTAGGTAGCCCTGGGTGACAGATCCACATATCTATTTTGAGTCTATGTCTGGTTATTAGGATTATAAACATATGTATTGATTAAATGATATAGGAATGAAATGATATTGAATTGTAAAATACGATAACATGTGAAAGATCGACCGAAACAATTTGAAAACAAGTCCTGGGGCCTGATTGAATATGAATGAGCTTATAGGCTCTGAAATGATTAAAATGGTAACAGGAATTGAGTATATACATTTATTTATAAATACGACTTAATTATTGTATGCTTGTGAATTATAATGTGAAATAAGTAAAAGGGTGATATAACAAATATATATTTAGATGGCATAGTTCAATTACATGAATTGGTTATTTTATTATGTTATTAATTAACTTGTTACAAATGAAAGAAATGATACTTAATGATGAATAACATGAATGGTATGTTTAGATACCCATATGATGAATTGAAGTGTAAAATGAATATGTGCAAGTTATGTAATAATGGTAGATTTGGCATGAACATGTTTATGAATTGATGTGTAAGATTGGTTATGTGCATAACCATAAGAAAATGAAGATGTATGACATGAAATGGCATGAGATTAAGTTATGAATTGAATGTGTGCATTTGTATAAGCTTGTTTAAAATTATCTTGAATAATGGAAATACCACTGAGTATTTTCGCTTAGCGTACAATTTGTTTCTTGGTGCGCAAAGTATAATAGATTTCCAAGAATTCGAGTAGTAGATCCAGCATCCAGGAAGTGATCTCCTAACTCAACAAAATTTATATAAATCCCATTTTATTTTAAGTATGACAGATACCTAGGTTGAGCTGATTTTTGGGTATAATATAAGTTTATGTGAATGACTGAAACTTGAATTGATATTTTGCAAGTAGTTAAATGTTGCAAATGTGAATTTACTATAGAGTTTGAAATGTAAGGAATGTTATTACATTGATAAAATGAAGTGTGAAACCATGCTACTTGTTTAATATAGTTAGAACCACGAATATTATTTATTTGTTGAATGGAATTGGTTAGATACTTAAACTACAAATGTGATTGTATAGGTATGGTATAAACGTTTGGAATTAAACTTGTTGATGTTGAGTATTTGGCTCAGAAATGTGGTTGAAAAATATAGGTTGGTTGTTTTAGTTAATTGCAGGTTGGTGTCATCTTGACCTTTTTGAACTGTTTGTTACATCACAATGTGAAGCATTTGTCGTCGACAAGGTTAAGTCAGTATGTGATGTCGCAACGAGGAACTTCTGAAGTCGCAACTTAAACCTCAAACTTTTAAACATTTACAAATTAGTCTTAACTTGATCTCGGGTTAACAATAAAGCTTTCGTAAACTCGTATAAGACCCAGAAATGAATACATATGTAACAGCCCAATTTCGGTGAAATTGGAATAATGGTCTCAAGACCACAAGTTCGAGCCGAAAATAAAAATTATTTTTATTTTATTACATGCTCTGTAATATGATAGAAATGTCATGTGAAAATTTTGATAATTTTTTTTTTACCAATTATGTGTTTAATTACGGGAATAACCAAATCGCATAAAATGTAAAAGTTGAATTCTAGTAGCTAGAAGGATTAAATAGTTATGAAATTCAAAACTTGATGTCCTTATATGGTAATTGGACCATTAATGAAAAGTTAATAGATATTTTTAGATAATTCATCCATGGAAAATTAGAAAAAGGCTAAAGACTAACTTAGAAATTAAAATTATTAAAAGATGATAAATTATTAAATAGAAATAAAAATCATTTTTATCTTCTTCCTCAAAATAATACATGGAAACCCTAAGAGAGAGAGAAAAAACTTTCATGGCCAAATTAGGTAAGTTTCCTTGGCTCGTTTTTTGTAATTTTGATATTTTTGAAACCATGATAGCTTAATCTATTTATTTGAGGGATCAATTTGAAAAGTTATCAAGGTATGAAAATTGGGTCATGGATGAATATGCTGTAAATTTGAAATTTATGGTAGAAAATGAAAGATTGTTGATAGATAAACAACTTTTACAAAGTAATTTTTGATGAAAACATGATTTAGAGACTAAAATGTAAAGTTGTGAAATTGAAGAAAAATGCTAAATTTTTATGAATACATGTGTTATAAATTTTGTAATGGGATTTTGGTTAGGCTTAGAATAGGGAGTAAATTGCACAAATTTTATTTTTCGAGCCTAGGGACAAAATGAGAATTTATGTAAAAGTTAAGGACAAAATGGTAATTTTGCCTAGGATGTAAATTGAGTCCATGAGTATGAAATATGATAAATTGATGTAAAATCTACTCGTATAGATCTGGATAGACCAAATTCGGAACTAGAACGAGGAAAGAGGAAAATGTCGAATTAGTAGATTTTACGTGCACAAATATTGTCGAGATAAGTTCGTATAACTAAATTGTGTTTATTTACATGCTTGCATTGATTGTGTTTATGTAAATTGTATAAATGTCATAAATATGTGAAATGATTACATATTCGATCAAGCCCGATAAATGAAAATGTTTAAATTAAATGATAATGCACGATAACTGATAAAGGATAAATGATGAGAATGTTATTTACATGCTTGAAATGAATGTGGAATGTGTTTATTTGAATTATATGAATGTTGTGGATGTATGAAATAATCACATGCCCGATAATGCTTGAGAAAAATGTTTACATCCCAGTTGAATAAAATGAAAATTCGATGGATATGTGATTTCCCGAAATGAATGAGGTCCTGCATTTGTTGCTGACGAGATTTAGCTCGGATGAGTAATCCTATTGACCCTATTACATAAAGGATTTAACCCGGACAGGTAATCTTGATATAAGTCCTCTCGAGCATATGTTATGTATTGGATTTAGCCCGGACGGGTAATCTAGATCAAGCTCCTTAGAGCATATGTCATAAAAATGATTTAGCTTAAATTGGTAATCCTATTGTATACATGTGTGGCTCGAGAGTGTACTCCCTGAAATAGTACCTTATGAGTACCATTGAATATGAATTGACAAATCCTGACTTGTACACCACGTGTGTACTTGTGTATCCATCGATATTTCAGATAAATTCAACAGGTAAAAGTTCTTAACATGAAAAGATATGAATAAGAAATGAGTTATTACACATATCGATCTGAAATAAGTGATAATTGATATATGGAAATATGAAATGATGATATTGTACATGAAATTTATTTGATGAGTATGTACATCTTTGATTAGACTTATACACCTTGAGTGTACTAATCATGACCTTGACATTTTGAGTAATATGAGTAAAGTTTTAATATGAAATGATTTGAACATTGAAATGAATTAGTATGAAATTATACTTGTACTAATGAGATGAATTATGCATGTTGAATGAATACATGTTGTAGAAAGTATATGTGCTTGGAATCTTGATTGTTGTTGAGCCTATATATGTTTTGATGTTATTATGGATTATATGACTAAGAAGGGCAATGAGGATGTGTGTGTAGGACTTGAGGTCAAATTGATTGAATATGCTTTATATAGTTACCTCATAATAGAATGAATGGTAAGTTAAGTACTGTGTTATACGAACTTATTAAGTATTTTAGGCTTACTTAGTTTTATTTTCCTGTTTTGTAGTAAATCGGAAACTCGTTAGATTGAAAGCTTGGCGGAGATCACTCACTATCCATAGGCCCATGTCGGTACAATATGGTAAATCAATTATGGCTGTAATGTCATATATAGGATATATTGGTCATATTGGGATGTAAATATAAATGATGCTTGTATTCTAGCCATTGGAATGGCTAGTAATGGTTTGTTTTAAAATACTTGTAATGTCAAACTATGGTAGCTACATATATGTTAAATAGTTGATCAAAGTATGCCTAACTTGAGGACTTAACTAAGGTAAAATTATAGACATGTATACATGAAATGATATGCCATGATGAATGATGGAATTTACTTGATTTGAATGCTTGAAATGGTTGGTATTAGGATGTATGATTCAAGTGCAGGACATGGGTGTGATTTTGGATAAGAAATGAATCTAGGATGACTTTATTTTGTCCACACGGGCGTGTGTCTAAACCGTGTGTGACACACGGCCGGATACATGAGCGTGTAGTTAGGCCGTGTGTCCCCTGCACCTTAAATTCGAAAAACAGAATGTTAAGAATTGAGCACACAGGCAAGTTTCTTAGGCCATGTGAAACTTGCACCTAATTTCGAATTGAATTAATTAACCATATAGCCTAGCAGACGGACGTGTGGCATGGTTGTGTGTACAAGTTAGAGAGTTACACGGGATCGAATACGGCCTACAGCACGGGTATGTCCCAGGGTCACACGGGCTTGTCCCTCGGACCACACGGGCGTGTGAGCCATGCACTTTGAAATTTTTTTAAAATTTCACGAAAAAGATAATTAGAGTTCCCGATTAAGTCCTGACTCGATTCTAATACTCATATTGGGCCTCGAGGGTCCAATTTAAGGACGTTTTGAATGATCTCGATAAATAAATAGTGAATAACATGAAATGTCTGTAAATGTTCCGAAAATCTTCGATAACGCTCCGTAACCCTATTTCGACAGCAGATACGGGTTAGGGGTGTTACAACATATCATTTCATACAACTTTTTTTTGCTTATAATTCAAATCGAGTGTAAAATGATCGTAATTGCTCCGACAACGAATGTGATACCTTATAACTTAGACTCGACGATCGAGTCTAGTATAGTGTTATATGATTGGTTGAACCAATCGCCTCTTCAGGCACTCGGATTCTCAATGGAGTTAGGAGACACAATTTTCACCTAGAACAATATGGAAGGATTTGCCAGCTCACAAATTTCTTTTGACGAAATTCGCTTCCCCTCAAGGTCCTACAATAGAATCAAACGATGCAGCTCCTAGAGGAGAAAGGGATATTCCTACTAGTGTGTCTCTGAGAGCTTTCGGCAAATCCATGACACTTTCTATCGACCCTACAAATAAAGATAACAAACGACATTTTATCTACCTCTGATATTTAAAATATTATTCTTCAGTTAGTAAAAACCCACCAACTACCACAAAAAAAAGATGCTGCTTCAGACTGGACGTATGAACAACTGCAATCCACATAATTCCAGCTTTGTAACCTTAACAGTATCTATCGAGTGCCTATGACCATATAATTCCAAGACCTTAGATAGTGCAGATCTTTCAATCAACAATGGGCTTTTTACCCCCTTCAGATAAGTAAATAGAAATGGTTATTGAACATTCATGAAGTAGTGGGTATGAGCAAAAGACACTCCATTACTATTTCATATACATTTGATGCCATTTCCGTGGGCTTTGGCTACCATGGTGGGTCCAGGTACCAATAATGGGAACAAGAAAGCTGGAGAACTGTAGCCAATACGCACATAAACAAGGAATCATGAAAGGACATTGGAATGAGAGTTGGGTTTAAACCAAAACAATTTTGGGTGTTGTGTATTCGTACTTGAGAACATGTGTTATATAATAAGGTTCCTCACATATGTTAGGGCTCTTGAAGATATTTTCTCTTGATATGATTCATTAGGTACTTGACACAGCAGAACATTTACTTTATGTGGCCTTGATCAAGAAAGTTTGGTAATTATACAAGCAGGTGTTAAGATTTCTTGTTTGCCAGCAAATATAGTTCCGAATTTTTTGAAAAACTACGAGAAAATAAAAAAACAATTTTTTTTTATTGTTGAGCAGATGACGAATTTTAGCGTACCTTGAAGGGACAAGTTTTGTCTTCCATTTTGTCAAAGGTAGAGCCAACGAACAAGTAGAGAAAAACAGAGCGACGAGACTCATCTAGCTAAGTAAAGAGACGAGGGCGCGCGAGTTTAGCAAGACGACCAAAATAAAATCTGGTCCCAAGCCCTAATTGCGTTTCTAAAGTTCAACTTAAGGGCCATTAGGCCCACCAATGCAGCTACTATATTAAACTAAACTTTGTTCTGACATTGAGGCCCAACCCCGTAACAAATAAGACTTTTTTTTTTTTTAAATACAAATTCAATCACATAATTATAACTAAAATAAAATCAGTACTAAGTATAGCGGAGCAAGTAAATTTGAAATCAACCCACAAATGGTAGACTTAAAACTAAGATAAATTTAAGAGAAAAATCATACAAAATATTCACGCCTCGTGAAACTTGAACTTAAGATATTAATATTCTCAATACTTTATGATTATTAAGTATTACTTTAATCATATATATTTTTACAATTTAAAATAAAATTTTCATGATGATTGGATATTAATTTAAGTGACATCATTATTATCGTAACAACTTAAAAAATATACTTAATCATATAATATTTTTTAAAATTAATTTAATTAGTTGAGATTTGAGACACTTATAATATATGAAAAAATAATTTCTTGTTGAGATACGAATAATTATTATTTAAAAGGTTTTATATCAAATACAAATTTGTATCTAGACTTATCGGCTCATAAAAATAATACACATCTATTTCTAATATAAACGAGGACAAAGACATTCATTAATGATTAATGGACGATATATATTCATTAAAAACAGGAACAACATAAGAGGGACATTTTTATGTACCAGTGCTATGAGATAATTAATTGGTACATATAAGGAAGCACAACTAGTGTAAACGAAGTATATAGAATGAAGATACAACTTTCAATTTAAGATACACTTTGAGACGAAATAATAGGCGACATATTTGCTGCTTGTTGCACCAGACAACTGGCTGCATTTGCTTTATTAAAGGCTAAGGCCTTTGTTTCTACCGGTTCCGGCTCATATTTCACTGAAGCCTCAGATTCCTCATCCTGCAGAACAACAGATCCAAGAAACATCAGTCTTCGCTGTGCATGGGTAACTTAAATGCCACAATTAATATTGCAATTTGCAAGTAGTGTATAACAGTGTTTAGTAAGCTGTTAGCCATGCATTACTCTATCAAGTACATTGATAAATGGTTCCTAATAAGTTTATGAAACTCTCCCATCTTAATAAACACTGGGAAGTGAAAAACATTGAAAATTAAAGAGGGGGGGGGTGTGAAAGGCATGGGTATACCTTTGTTCTCCATCCATGAAATTGTATCCTTTGTTCCCTCCAGCTTTCTTGTAAGGAGGTAAGGGCACTTGGCCAGACTCAATCTGTTGGATGTCTTCGACAAGGTTCTGGTAATGTAGCTTCACTTCCTCCACGGTTTTCCCTCCAACTGCCCTGGCTAGATTGTGCCAGCGGTCTGGGGTATCTTTGTCGTAGATAACTAAAGCATTCTCGAACAACTTGTTTTGCTTTGGTGTCCAGCTCGAACCTGAGGCCATTGCAGTTGCAGAAACTATGCAACGATAACCACAAGGGTCAACGAAGGCACAAGAAAGTGGAGAAAGAACTGTAGGAAGATTGTGTATGAGGAAACTGTCAATGGTGCTCTTTATATAGAAGAGGGAGCTCAAGTAATCGAAAGTGGGGGTTGGAAATGGTGGGCCGGTGGGCTTTTGTCTGGTACTTTGCCGTTGCTTTCCTTGCAAAACAGCGGGACCTTGTAAGAAAAATAGGTGGTTTTTTTAGGATCAAATAGGATTTGGTTTATTACAGTGGATGGAAAATTTTACTCGTGATGATTGCGGTGATGCACTGGATTCGAAAGTGTACTGTCCACCCTCATGATAAATGTGCTGGAACTGATTATTTTTTGTGGACAACATTTCATAGAAAGAATCAAAATTTCAAAATAAACGTATTTAAGGTGTCATATATGAATTTGATATCAAGGTGTTATATATTTAAACCTGCTATATTAAAACCCCTTTCCCAGATTGGTACTAAGTAATTCCTCATTTATTGTACTTCACACTAGAATTCAAAGCAGTGTTATTAGTTCATTTGTTATCCTCCTGTATCTGAGATTCCCAACTTTCCAATATCAGGTTTAAATGATACTTGCTTAAATATTCAAGTAATGGATACAGATAATAAATAAATATATACAAATCTCCCAAGTGAAGTTAACATAGCAACAGTTCAGTACTCTAATGGCAGTGTGTAAGATACAGCCTTGAGCAGGGTGGGCCAAGGATTATTCCAGTAGCTGTGGATAACATCAGGGTGCACCAACCAGTGTATGCAGAAGTAAGATACAGGCTTCATCTTCAGGGGTGGACCAACCAGTGGGTGTGCTGATAACCTTTTAACAATATTCACGGGTTCACCATAGCTAACCGGTAAAATATTCACGTCGAGATTGCTGTACCTCTTTTATTTTGTTTTCTTTCGAGGCGTTTTCTGTGTGGTGAATTGATCTTAAAACTGGCAGAAGCTGCCCTTATTATTAGTTGTTAATGTCTTCTGAGGAGCATCCAAAGACTGTTTTGTTTTAGATGGCTGCCTAGATCTTTCCGTACTATTTTTTTGTACTTGGTTCATGTCCCCTCTCCCCCTACTGAGAATGATTCATCAGGTCTTAGTCTTAGATGCTAGTAATGGTAAACGCACTGAAAATTTTGGTTATTAATTTAAAGTAGTCCACATTGTTGCACTGGAAATCTGGTCGTAGTTAATGAACATTACTATCAGTTACCTGACAGGTTGTCAAACACAGTATTGCAAAAATTCTTGAAAAATCAATCAATTATAAATGATATGATCTCACTTTATAGATGTAAAAGTTAGATTACGTCTCTAATAGGTCATGGGAAATTGGTTGCGGTTGCTCTTTGATTATATGAAATATAGTCTATTTTCATAAGTAAAAATTAAATCTTGATCACATTATTAAAAGATTACATCACTTTACAATTATTCAAAACAATTTGGATAGAAAAGAAGGTTGTTGAGGTAAACTAGTAAGTACATAATATATTAGAAAGCGTTAAGCTTAACTTTAGTTTGGACAAGGACAGGAGAAACGGCAAAGCCAATTATATATCTGTAGTTGGCTATGGCGTTTCCAACTTTGGGGGGGGGGGGGAATATCTACAAAGAAAGAAGATTATCTTGGTGATGATTAGAATCCTTATCATCCATGTCCACTGCAAGGAGAACTTCATTTTCCTATTGGATAAATTTCTTTTCTGTATATTTCAAGATCTTTTCTGTATGTTTCTTTTCCCTAACTTTTCTGCAAGTTGAGGATGGGGCTACGGAATCCAGGACTTTATTTCAGAAAGCTCATAAGTTTGAAGACCACCCCAACTTGTAAAAGCGGTCCTGTTTAACTCAGGTCGGAATTTTGCATTGAGGTGCTTGCCCAAACCTGGTAACTTTTTTTGTTTCTCAAAAAAGTAACACAGTTTGCTCACAAAAATAAGTATCAAATTGTGGTTGCCATCGCGGATATCATGGACGTTACATGTCACATAATGATTATTGTGGACGTCAATTTTTTTCAAAAAAATCATAATATTTTAAAACATTATACTTATATTTCTAATATTAATAATTCTATTTTTTTATGAGTTTTATTTAATTTGTAAAAAAAATTCTAATTTATTTTTATATTTTTTCTTTTGAAAAAAACAAACCTTTTACTCCTCATATACTCTTGATTTTATGTTGGTTTTTACTATGGTACTTGGTTATTAAAATTAACTATTGAATAATTCTAACTTATTATTTTAACTCGAAAATCCAAATCATATGCAAATCATTCATGGCTATATTTTTATTCATTGCATAATTCAATTATGTAATTTCCAACTTAACAAGCTATTTTAACTAATTCTTTATCTAATTTGTTCAATTCTCTATAATTATTTTAACATAGAAAACAAGATTTTTTAAGCAGTGAATTGTTGCGACGTTATGTTTGAATATTATTGCATTGTGGTGTTACGTAATGGATTTTATTCGCAACAATCGTGATACAGTACATCTATTACGTTGTGTTGATATTGCAGCACGGTAACTTGCAAAACCTTTACAACGTGACTATTACGTTACATTACAACCGCAATTTATTATAAGGAATTTAAACCTAATTAACCAATCCCTATATCAATTTCCATACAATTATTAATAATTTGCAATGTTAGTAATTCCACTTTACTAACAAATATATAAATTTTTTATAACTTGAATAATTGAGTTGGTGCCAAACCCATACCTATTGGGCTTTATATTTATATCATCAAAAGATAAAGGTTGAGGCTTAAATTTGGTGGAACAAATATTTTTTTATACATAAGTATTATTTTTTATTTTTGAAAATAATTATTTTTATTTGCATCTTACCTAAATTATTTGAAAATAATAATTTTTCCAGAAAATTTTGTAGAGAAAAAACATAAATTTTTTGGAAAGTTGTTATATTATAGAAAAATGTAAGCACCACTTTCTTTGATGAAAAGACTATAAATCTATTTTTGTTACTATATTTTCATGTTGTTTTATAACTACTTGTATTTTAAAAACAAACTTAGCTTCTTTTTTTATTAATTTTAACACAAGTTTTTTATCAACAACTTCCTAATAAATTTAAAAGCTGAGTAACAACATGCAATGCCATATAAGCTGTATATGATAGGGCTGCTTGTTCATAAACACGTGCTTATTTTATCTTGGAATATCAGGCTACCTTATTATCCATGTCATTTCCAAAAGTAAAAGTGTACCACTTTCCTGCTATCAACAACCTTTTAAGGACTTGAATAATTTAGATTCTGCTTTCTAGTTGGAGAGATTAGGATTAGCCATCTAGGGCTATCAAATTATGGTCTGAAATTGCAAGATGTGTCCGTCGGATTCACCAGACGAGGGGGCTGAATATTATTCCTGCTTAGGGTGAGTGATGAGGATCCATGAATCTGCTGTCTGCACTGCATAGCCTCTTTACATTGTGGGGGACCTAACCTAACTGCAACATGCAACAAGCAAAGAAGTCGTCGGGGAATAATCTATACGAGGACAAGCCAGCAACCTGTTTCAAATAAAAGTCAAAAGTTGTGGATCCCTAAGAACAATGATGAAATATTTTTCTGGACCAAAACCTAATCAGGAGAAAATATATATCAATCACATTTATAAGAGATAATGTTTAATTTTAATGTGATTGAGGCGATCTCTACACAATAATTTGTAGTTTTTACACAGATATAAAAGTTATGCATAAATTAGTTTGATTTTATGAATTTCACTCCTAAACACTATACTAATAATACAAATATGATTCAAAATAACAACTAATAAATTGAATTAACCATTAGAATTAAATAATTTGTCAAAAACAACTAATATCTCATTGGGTCGACCAATGTCTTAAAAAAGAGGGGAAAAAAAAATACATGAAAGCAAAGGAATCAGTAAAAAACTGATATGAATAAGTACAAATTAAGTTGATAGGTATATTCAACTTTGAGAATTCCTTCCCCACTTTGGGGCTAACAAAGCAAATGAGAAAGATATGCATGCATGGGTTGAGCTGAGAGATAAGAATGTCAAACTTTGCCAGGCTGTATAAGATGAGTGTCGAATCTTGAGATTCATAGAGTTGAATAAGCAGTGACAATGGCGTGAGATGAAGATTCTCCTGCCTTTTTCTGTTTTGTTGTTTCTTATGACAACTTTTTCACTGCTCAAATCAAACATTCATTAGCCAATTGACCCAATGCTGTAAAATTACAGCTCCCTTTGTTTCCCATGCAAAGAGCACCATAGAAATGGAGTATAATAATCATTTCAAAAACATATAATTCCCCTCTTCTTTGTATTCTGCCAGGAGAGAAATTCGACTTTGGATCCTTTAAAGATTAAATTTTGATTTATAATTATTATAAAATTATACAGTTTATTTCCTTACCTCGTCCATGAAATTAGCACATTGGAGATCACATTTTATGCCCAATCCAAATGCAAGTAAAATCTGTGGACCATTATTCTGAGCAACTCTAGTGCAATTTCATTTTCGAAAATTGATCCATATCTAGAAATTTATGCCTTGGGCTGGAATGCTTTCGAAAGACAAATGCCCTTGGCTAGATGTAACACAAACACCAAACAACTTTAGTTTTAAATAAATTGTTACTCACTCCGTTGACTAATTATGGAAATTTTTTTATAAAATAATAAATATTACTCTAGGATATTTTTATCATTTTGAATCACGTGAAATCTTAAAATTCGTGTTGGATAAAATTTAAACTAAAATATCATAAATTTAATTGTCTTTACCATTTTAACTAAAACTTCGTATTATCCTTCAATCAGATTTTTTATAAATATATTTCTACATAATCTTTTTTACACACGTAGTGTACCATAATCAAGTTATTATTAAGAATTTGGTTGAGTTAGTGTTACTCGTCAACCGATACCACCTCAATTTTGAAATATGATTAAAAGTATTTATGTATTTTATATTTTGATAAACCTAAAAAAAAGACTTGTAGGCTGTTGAAGCAGTTAAAATAGTTAGTTTTTTTTTGTTATGAATCAGTTGTACATGAGTTGTATAAATACATTAATAATTATAATTTTATGTATGAGGAATATACAGATGAATTTTTTAACATGGTATCAGAGCCATTTTTTTAGGTAGTTTGGGCCTCGTTCTTTCTCTCTTCTTGGGCTAGTACTCGTTTTGATTGATCGTGCTTCGTCTAGGGCACACATCTTTTTTTTCCCTAATTTTTTTTCCAAATTTCTTTCTGTTATCGTGCTTTTTGCTGGCATTTTCATGGACGATATTGATTTTCATCACCTTTTGTTCCTTCATCCTTCTGATACATCGGGAACGGTTCTTGTTTCTTATCGTTTAACAGGTGTTGAAAATTACGCTATTTGGAGTCGCTCGCTTCGAATTGCTTTGCTCGCGAAGAACAAGCTCGGCTTCATTGATGGTGTTTGCCTCCGTTCGGCTTATCCTGAACCTCTACGTGCTCAATGGGATCGATGTAATGCTTTTGTGCTTTCCTGGATTCTGAACACTGTCGGTCTAGATTTGTCTGCGGGACTCGTCTTTGCTTCTGATTCTGCTGCAGTTTGGAAAGATCTCAAGGATCGGTTTAGCAAAGTGGACGGTTCTCCCATTTTCTTTCTCCATCGATCCATTGCACATCTCACTCAAGGTGATGCTTCTATTTCTTCTTATTTCACGTAGTTAAAGTTGCTTTGGGATGAATACACTGCTCTTGTTTCTTTTTTCTGATTATGCATGCGAGGTTGCCCAACAAAATTTGAATCAATTCATCAGCAGTGATTATTCCAGTTTCTGATAGGTCTCAATAAGGCCTATGCTGCAGTTCAAAGTTAAATTCTCTTGATGCAGCCTTTGCCTTTAGTAAATCGGGCATACTCCATAATTGTCCAAGAAGAAGCTCATAGGAGTTTTTCCACTGTTCTGTCTCTTGTTCCTGATCCTGTGACTTTATCTTCTACTGCATTTGGAAGCCGTAAGAAGTTCACTGGTACCTGTGATTTTTGTAAATTGAAAGGCCATAAAAAGGAGTCCTGTTACCAGTTGATTGGATGCCCACCTGATTTTAAGTTCAATCGTAGGAAAGCTCCTCCGACTGCTCTTGCTGTTTTCTCTGATGACTCTTCACTTAATCCTTAGAGTGTCCCTACCTTCACTCCTCAACAATATTCACAGATCCTGGAATTGCTGAATAAGAGTCAAGCTACTGTTGCACCTGCTGTGAATTGTGCAGGTATACCTTCTATATCCTTTTCAGTTGGCCGTAATTTTTCTTGGATTTTGAACACTGGTGCAACTAATTATATATGTTTTGATTCTAAGAGTTTGAATTTGCCTATTGCTTACCCTCCTAACTCCCGTTTTGTTCAGCTTCCTAATGGTAAACATTCTCTTATCACTCATTCTGGTTCTTTTGCTTTATCTCCTCATATTACCCTTACTGATGTTCTTTGTGTTCCCACCTTTCACTATAATCTTATTTCTGTTCCAAATTGGCTTACGATTTGCATTGTACAGTCGTTTTTACCCTGATTTTTGCCTTTTACAATATCTCTCCAATGGCAGGATGAAGGAGATTAGTAGACACTTGAATGGCCTTTACTTGTTCGAATCTTCTTCTTCCCCAGTTAGGTCACCTGGCTTTCTTTCGTCTTTGTCCAACTCATTTTTTTTTACCTGCTTCTGTTTCTTGTATGACCTCTACTACACCTAAAGTTCCATTATGGCATGCAAGATTAGGGCATGTGCCCATGCACAAGTTAGATCGTTTGTCTTTCTTTAATACTTTGACACTTAATAAAGACTTCACTTGTTCTATATGTCCCATGGCTAGACTATCTAAATTGTCTTTTCCTATTAGTACTTCTAGGGCAGAGACTTCATTTAATTTGATACATCTTAATGTTTGGGGACCTTATAGGGTGTCCACTCATAGTGGTCATCGCTTTTTCTTAACCATTGTTGATGATTACACTAGAATGACCTGGGTGTACTTACTGAAGCTTAAATCTGATGTTGTTTTTGTAATACCCCTACCCGTATTCATTGCCGGAATAGGGTAAAAAGTATTACCAGAGTTTACAAATTAATTTTTTTTAACTCAATATATCCCCATTTTATAGATATCTAACCTTCCCTGTAAATTTTAAACCGAGACCAATCCACATCAACCAAACCAATTCAACATATTTTCAAAATAAATTCATGCATATTTATAAGATAACATCATCACATACCCAAAACCAGGTTTGTTAACCATACCAATGGCTAACTCTACATTCATTTCACAAAATCATTTACTTTATTAGCTTATACATGCCATTGATTTCCAAAATAAAGTTTCTTTATATACCGAAATCCTGAGGTTGATAGTGTGATGTATCTCCGACCAAATTCGATCTCCGAGCTCTTAACACTACAAAACAGGGGAAAATGAAACAGGGTAAGCACTTTGTGCTTAGTAAGCTCATGTAACAAGAATTATACTTACCTAATATTTTCAATACAATACAATAAACATTTATATATCCATTCAATGCATTATTAATTACCCTAATATGCACAAACTCAACATTCAAGTTAGTACAATAATTTGCATGTACCAATAATATATATCATGATTTCTATTTCCTTGTTATTTTTCCATATTTATCCCATTGAATTTCTCGAATTTCGATGGATTTTCAGAGGTACACTTTTAGTGTACAATTTAGTCCGTCAATTTATATTCATGTGCACACATTTCCATTTCAGAGAGAGCACACTCATGAACCTCATCCTTACAAATGGTTTTACGATCCAGCTAAATCCTCAGTAATATAAACTCATAGAGTATTGTCGGGATTACCACCAGCTAAATCCCTAACGACGACAATTACTCTAATGAGCTTGGATCTGAATTACCAGTCCAGGCTAAATTCAGACCCTAATTCGGATTACCCGTCCGGGCTAAATCCATTTTCCACATATTCTTCGGGAGGGCTATATCAGGATAGGATCACCCGTCCGGGCTTGATCCTTTTTACCGTCAATTTCTTTTTCAGAGATCCATCGAATTTTCCTTTCATTCAACTGGGATTTATTTTTATTATTATTTTTATTATTATCAAATATATCAATGTTTTATCAATTTTCATACAATGAACATTCAAATCATATTCATATCAAAAACATACATTTCAAGCATTTAAGAATATAACTCAAGTTACATGAACTTACCTTGATACTTGTTTGTGCACAAAAATCTACTAATCCTGAACTTTTTCCTTTCCTCGATCTAGCTTCGTATTTGAATCTTCTGGATCTAAATAAATAAATTTAATTATCAATTTAATACATTTCATGTTCATATGCAACATTCTCTATAATTCCACTATTATTTATAGTTCATTCAAAGCTGTCTACTTAAGTTATAGCCACTAAATTATTTATAACTCGAGTTACGGAACTTAAAATTAAGTTCCGTTAATTTTTCCTGAAACTAGACTCATATATCTTCTTAACATAAAATTTTCAGAATTTTTGGTTTAGCCAATCAGTACAGTTTATTCTTTAAAGTCACCCCTGTTCTGCTGTCTAACAGTTCTGACCCTTCTTCACTAAAAATTAATTATCTCTTCATACAGGATTCAAATGATATTCTAGTTTATTTCTATTAAAAATAGACTCATTAAGGATTCTAGACATATAAATTTAAGCTCCTAATTATTTTTATTTAATTTTTTATGATTTTTAAAAGTCATAACAGGGGAACCCGAATTCATTCTGACCTTGTCTCACAAAATTCATTATATCTAAAAATTTACAAATTCATTGCTTACACTATTTCTTCTATGAGAAACTAGACTCAATAAGCTTTAATTCCATATATTTTTAATCTTCTAATTCGATTTATACAATTTATGGTGATTTTTCAAAGTTAGTGTACTGCTGCTGTCCAAATTGTTTTAATGCAAACTGTTTATTACCATTTTTCCCCTAAGCTTTTAATAAATGAGAATTTCGTCCCTACTCAATTAGTCTCTCAATTGAGCTTATTTTTCTCAATTAACACTTTATTATATCACCTTAAACTAGTTTACAACCTTTAGGAATCATAGTTTCAGAAATAGACTTTAATTCCAAACATTTTCACAATTAGGTCCTAAAAATCAATTTTCCATTGAAATTACCTAATAAAATCATCTCATAAATAAATTAAAACTTTAATTTCATTCTATTTCATCATAAACTTACAGAACTCAATCATGGTGACTTTCAATTTCATCCATGAAATCAAAAACTAATGAATTTAATAGTAGGACCTAGTTGTAAAAGCCTTAGAAACACAAAAATTACAAGAAAAAGGCAAGGATTAACTCACTTGGTGCAAAAATTATGAAATACCAGCTTAGAGAACCCTCCTATGGCGTTTTTAGCTGCTGGAATTGAAGAGAAATGAAGAGAAATCTAAATATTTCCTATTTAGTCCTAGCTTTATTTAGTTAATTTTGCAATATTCCAATTTTACCCTTAATTTATCAAATTCCCTGCTGATTTCATGCCCTTGCCGTCCATCCCAAATAAATTTTGGGTCTAATTGCCTTTTAAATCCTTTCTCATTAGACTCTTAAGCTATTTAATCATTCTAGCAACTTTTACACCTATTACAATTTAGTCCTTTTCATTTAATTGACTACCCAAACATTAAAATTTCCTAACGAAATTTTAATACCACATTACTAACATTTCATAAATATTTATAAAATTATTTTCGACTCGGTTTTACGAGATAAAGGTCTCGATACCTTATTTTTACCCAATTTCTTCAATAATTTTTTTTTCTAACTAACCACTAAATCGGTAAAATTTTTCTATCAATATTTTCATACGATTTTCCTATCATATCAATTTTCATGCAAAAATATTGAAATAAATTTCTCTTTAAATCGGATTTGTGGTTACGAAACCACTGTTCTGATAATTTTGAATTTAGGCCATTACGGTTTTAGCTCTTAAACAATTTTTTTATGGTCAAAACACAATTTTCTGCTGTTATTAAAACCATCAGGAGTGATAATGGTTCTGAGTTTTTTAACTCCGCTTGTTCGTCTTATTTTAAGTCCTTAAGGATAATCCATCAAAGTTCTTGTGTTGATACCCCTCAGCAAAATGGCATTGCTGAGCGTAAGCATAAGCATCTCTTAGAAATTGCACGCGCTTTGTGTTTTCAGTCGAATGTTCCAACCAAATTTTGGGGTGACTGTATTTTGGCAGCTTGTTACATCATTAATCGGCTTCCTTCCTCTGTTTTAGCTTGGCAAAAAAACTCCAGATTTTTCTCACTTTCGTGTTTTTGGATGTCTATGTTTTGCAGTAAAACCCCATTATTCTGATAAGTTTTCTTCCAAATCACTTCCTTCAGTTTTTATGGGCAATTCTTCTTCTCAAAAGGGTTATATTTTGTTTTGTTTGGAGTCTAAAAAGTTTTTTGTCAACCAAAATGTCAAATTTATTGAAGATGTCTTTCCTTTTCGTTCCACTTTTGATGAATTTCCTGTTTTGTTTCCCCCTACTCTTGCAATATTAGATTCTGATTTTCTAGTTATTCCTCCTCCCACTTCTGTTCGTTCCTCTCCAATCAATCCTTCTCTAAGTACCCCCTCCGCTATACCAACTTCGGTTCCAGCTTCGGTAAGTACATCTCAACCTCCAAATTCTCCTTTTCTGCCTATTGTTGAACCAAAGCGATCTAGTCGAACTATTAGGCCTCCTTCTTGGTTAAGAGGTTTCGTTCATCCCTACCAATCTTCTTCATCCGTAGGTGTTTTTTCTTCCACTTATACTTCTTCTTCGTGTTTCCCTTTACATACTCATGTTTTTATTTCTTCTCTTGCAAATATTACTGAGCCTCTTTCCTATTCTGAGGCTCAAAAGTCTCCCCACTGGATTCAAGCCATGCAAGAGGAAATCCAGGCCTTAGAATCTAATATTCATACATAGACTGTTGTCCCTTTGCCTCCGGGAAAAGTTCCTATAGGCTGTAAATGGGTGTTCAAGGTTAAACTTCAAGCTTCTGGTGAAATTGAGAGATATAAAGCTCGTTTGGTTGTAAAAGGGTACAATAAAAAAGTGGGGATTGATTACTTGAAAACTTTTTCTCCTGTTTCTAAAATGGTCACTGTTCGAACCATTTTAGCTCTTGTTGCTTCTTTCCGCTAGCCACTTTATCAAATGGATGTCTCTAATGCCTTTTTTCAAGGAGATCTTTATGAAGAAGTCTATATGACTTTACCTGAGGGTTTCCGCAGCCAGGGGGAGCATATGGTGTGTCGGCTGCAGAAATCATTGTATAGATTAAAGCAGGCATCCAGGCAGTGGAATGCCAAGCTTACTGAAGCTCTTATTTTGGTTGGTTTTGAGCAAAGTAAGCATGACTATTCTCTTTTCATTAAGAGGAAAGAGGGCAAGATGGTTATTATACTGGTGTACGTTGATGATCTTCTTATCACTGGAAATAACATGGATATGATTACTGACTTGAAAGGGATTCTGAACCGGAATTTTAAGATGAAAGATTTAGGAGAATTAAGATACTTTCTTGGGATCGAAATTTTAAGGTCTCAAGAAGGCATTTTGCTAAATCAGCTGAAGTATGCACAAGAACTCATCCAAGATACTGGTTTAAGTGACGCAAAGGTTGCTCTTACACCACTTGAGCAGAATCAAAAACTAACAACAGTAGAATTTGATGAAGTAACTCAACAGCATTAAGAAGATAAGTTGTTAGAAGATAAAATAGTTTATCAGAGACTCATTAGAAGATTGATCTATTTAACCCATACAAGACCAGACATCACCTTTGTTGTTACTCATCTTAGTCAATTCATGCAAAGTCCAAAACAGTCACATACAAAAGCAGCATTGGGAGTAGTAAGATATATAAAGAGGGATCCAGGACTTGGAATTTTTTTGAAGGCTGTCAATAAACACCAGTTGGTGGCATATTATGATTCAGATTGGGCCTCTTGTCCAATGTCAAGACGATCAGTTTTAGGTTTTTGTGTGCAATTAGGAGACTCATTTATCTCCTGGAAATCGAAGAAACAATATACTGTATCTAAACCTTCTGCTGAAGCAGAATACCGAAGTATGGCAGCTGTAACATCAGAACTGGTTTAGATTTCAGGTTTATTTAGGGAACTGGATATAGTAGTAACTGAACCAGTGAGACTGTTTTGTGACAACAAAGCAGCCCTTCAAATAGCAGCAAACCCTGTGTATCATGAGAGGACTAAGCACATAGAGATTGATTGTCATTTTGTAAGAGAAAAAATACAATAAGGGCTTATAGCTACTAAATGTGTGTCAATAGCAGAACAATTGGCAGATGTTATAATGAAAGCCTTGGGGTCACAACAGCATAGTCATCTGATTTCCAAGTTGGGGTTAAAAAGTATTTTTACACCTCCAACTTGAGGGAGAGTGTAGAAAGACTTGTAGGCTGTTGAACCAGTTAGAATAGTTGTTTTTTTTGTTATGAATCAGTTGTACATGAGTTGTATAAATATATTAATAATTGTAATTTTATGTATAAGGAATATACAGATGAATTTTTTAACACATAGAACTTTAAAATTTTACCCTAAAACATCATATTCTTCATCATTTTAACTCTGCTTTTTTAACCAAATTTGTTTAATTTTATCACATATTGTGCCTTAATTTAGTTATTTATTAAGAATTTTTTTAAAGAAAGTTATTTATTAAGAAGTTGAATGTAACAGGAAATATATTTAGAAAACAAAAATCGGAGTCACTCAGCGTTATTTGCGTAACACAAAATAATTGGAGGAAAGCATAATTATTAGAGCAGTAATTATATTTTTTATAATTATAAAGAATTATAATTCTTTTGATGTATTTGATTGACTATGTGTAATTACATCATAATTTATTGTGTCATATTTGGCAGTACAAATTATAGTTATAAATGGTAATCACACAATTACATAATTTATATATATATTTAAAAATATCAATTACTGTAAAAATATCAGTACAATAAAATTTTTCTAAATGAATAACAAAAATTGAAATAAAATAATATGTAATATGTTAGTTCAAGAAAGTAGTTGCTAATATAGTTATTAATAAAAATAAACATCATATGCATTTTTTTTTCTAATTGCTCTAACATTCTATATTTGTTTGGTTATTTCCCTCTTTAACATTTAACATATATATATTTTTTCATCATCTGAATATAAATTTGTATCAATATATCTTTTTTCCGTGTATTTTTCAAAATATGAATCACCTTAATTCTACTTACGAATAAAGTTGTTAAGTATACAACATACTAGTATGATCCAATTTTTTTATGCTATATTGAGGTGATGTTGTTAATACTAGAAATCTTTTATTTTTTAGAATAAAAAATGTCCTCAACGACATTTTGAAGCTTTGAATGTATTAAATTAAAGATTTCATAAGTTATCTGTGGTGTTTGTATTTGACTATATTCTCTCAAATGGTATTGTGCCTCATAATATGGTGTAAGAAAATATTTTGTATTTACATAAATAACATCTACTACATTATATTTAGGTTCATAGTGCAAACAGTTTGTAGCTTTTATTATAAAAAATTAAATATTATGTTAGGTTATAACATTTTTTATAATAAATAAATTAAGTTAAAAATAATATAAAATTTATAAAATATAACCTTTATAGAAAATGTTTTATAAATCATATATAAATAATATAATTTTTTGTCAAAATTTTATAAAGGTATTTTTTTTATAAATAAATTATGGCTCAAAATTATAACACTTTTTTTTATTATAAATAAGTATAAGTATATTATTTTTTATAATATATAGCATGGACACAAAAATAAATTATGACAATATTTTTTAGTCATAACTTTTTATAATTAAGTATGTTATAATACCTTTATAACACATAAATTAATTTTATAATATACTTGTTTAGCATAATTTCAGTTTTTTTTGAGGATTTAAATAATATAAATTTTTATTATAAATTTAAAATAAAAATAAATTATTTTTATAATAGAATTTTAGAAATTTTTTTGTCATAACCATCCCAAACACTCATACTTATTTGTGTTATATTTATAATATATATTATAACTTAAACTTGTATAAAAAGTATTTTTTTAAAGTTAAATCATATAAAAGTGTTTTGAAAGCCACAAATTAATTGGATTTGGATGTAATTACCAATATAATTACTTCAATTCTCACCCTCCCCATTAAGAACTGGAAAGAACAATTGTGGTGCTCCAATTACATCTAATTTAATAGAATCTACAAACTACAATGATTACTAAAACATATTATTAAGTGACTTTCCAAACACTACCTAAAACATATTATTGCAATTTTTTTATAGTAAGCATATTAATTCTAAAGTGTGGAAATTTAGTTTTTTTTTTTCATCTACGGAAATGTTAAAAGAGATGAGTGAATGCAATTAGTAGGTATCTGTATTATACATATTAGGTCAAATTAGTCTTTATATTATTAAATAAATCAATTTAGTTTTTGTACTATTAAAAAAATCAAATAAATTTTAATTTTAATAGAGTTAACATTTACCGTTTAAAAATGTCATTTATTGTTTAACATAGTTATATTTTGTAGGCTTTTTATGGTTTTGTAAATAAAATATTTTGTTTAAAATTGCATAGTAAATAATAATAATTTTTATATTATTTTTTAAACAGTAATTATTAAATTTATTTGACTTTTTTGACAGGACAAAAATTAAATTAATCTATCTAATAAAAGGGACTAAATTAATTCAATACCTATAATAGAGAGTATTAACAAGTACTTTCACCTAGATTGGAATTAGACGATTTCTTGATCTTTTTCTGGGGGTTTTACACTTATATTTCCCAATATAGGGTGATAGGCTGATATAGCTATCGAGGGATTTTTTCGTTCAATGATAGACCATCAAATTTGACTTAACAAATTAGGACCACTGTATAAAAGCCAATGTTGAGCCATGGATAAAGGATCATATGAATGTGGTCCTAATCTAAAGGGTTTTTTTAGAAAAAGAATAAAACAAAAAAGTAATATGGGGGGACCATAATCACAGTTATGTTAAACCATCCAGTCCAGTATGTAGACTTGGGCGAGTCGACATCTTAGTCCTAAGACTCCAATGTCATCTATACGTATAATTTGTCTATGGGCTAAGTTGGTACAAGTACATCAATTTGAGTCCATTTACAAATATGGCCACTATTAATACCGAGAACATGAAGCGTAAAATGCCATTGAAAAAAAAAATGTACTCTCCATCAACGATCAAAATACAACAATTTAAACTAACAAGGTTATATTGATAAGATACATTAAAGTTTTAAAAATGACCTCGTTAAAAATAATCACAAATCTTAAATATAAACATAAAGACTAAAACTAACATGAAAAATATTAAATAAAAAAAAGAAGATAAAATTTTATAATCAATCCGAGGTCTTGTGTAATTTGTCATTTTCATTCGTCAATGATGAGTATCATATATATATTTATACATGTGTCCCGAAACACCATTTTTTAATTTCCTTTTCAGATATTTAGAGAATAGTGTTTAATACTTATGTCAAACTTTATTTTTAAGAAGAAGAAAAAAAAGAACACAACATGTACTAAACGAGTATCGATGGCTAGAAGCATTTTTTTGAGTAAGAATGTAAATGGGGAAATTTAAGTGCAATGAATCTCGTTGATTAAGGGGTTAAGATGAATACGAGGATCCGGCTTTACTACTTCTGCGGCACCAGAACAGAACAAAAATTATTTGCTTCCACGTTCAGCTGTCGGTCAGGGAACAGTGTTCACTTTTCAAGAGGGAAGAATATGAAATTCGTGAGGCATGAAATCTTCACTTGGCCTATAGCATTTGTCTGGGGAATACAAGCTTAAGTTAGAGACCTGGCTAGTGTAAAGACATGCAAATCTCTCAACCTGCGTCGTGCCAAGCGTAAAGCAAATTATCAGTGATAATAACCAGTACTAACGATACAGTAATCTCGGCAGTTTTCTCAGATCCTTCAGAAACTCCATCCAAAGCTAATGGTACCTGATGAGCAAAGTGAGAGTTCTGATAGCCAGTCTTCATGAGTTGCCCCCAGATCTTATGGAACTGTTTCGTAATAAAATAGTCATTGAAAGTATCTTTATTCAAAGGTTGCGTAAGCCTGATAGCCCCCTTAACGTCTCGAAATAATCTAAGGATGAAGAAAAGTTTCTTCTACCTTTTGGTGATAATCTCCTTGAGCCTGTTGATGAGCGAGACGCACTTGATCCCTTTGCGACTGTTAAAAAGAGAGAATTAAAAATAAAATCATTAGAAAGCTTCAAATCATCCATCTGGCACTACATAAAACAGATCAAGGTCAAATGGTCTAACCTCCAATTCACCTAGACTTGAAATCATATTCTGCTTTTCATCATCACCAAGACTTTCAAATCTAAATAACAAGAATGCAACTCTCTTTGCTCAAAAGAGAACCAATGGAACCAAACCAAATAATAATAACCAAAAATTACAAAAGCAAAGATGAAAATTCTCCCTTGTACTAAAGATTTGATGCGATCAAGTAGAAATTAATAAGAAATCAAATCCAGGGTTCCAATATTAATTTGTCATGTCCATTATGTGTGACACACGGAGAAGGGTAGTGATTCTTATGCATCATTCAAGGGTAGTGATACTGATGACATCAGTTTTAATGATAAAATAAGTACGTACTTGAGAGACCACTTCAAATGATGAACTCGGTCTTCAACAAGATCACGCTCATTCCTCAACAACCTTAGTTGCTGCATGGAAGTACATGTATTAGTTGCAAGGAATTAAAATACTATGATAAACAGGACCGTTAGTAAGAACTCTCATGCTTTAAAACTTCTACATGTTTTCTGCAGAATTCCCCTCAAAACTTATTAAACAGTTAGAAGGACCATGAGAAAATACAGATATAGATTAACAAATTACCATCAAGAAAAAAGCAACATGCAAACTGTTCTTCACTAATGTGTTATTACAACAAATTCTTCCTAATAAATTAGAATTTTACAATAAATTATCCAAACAGTATGATATGAAATTGAAATATCATGATCAATATCTCAGTTTAACATCATATTAAACATGTAAACCCACCTTTCGCGTATCTCTTAATTCCCAAAGCAATTCAACCTCCCTCTCAAGCTCTGGAACAACAAGCATCGTTCTCCATCCTAATCATTGACAAATTACAGAATTAAAAGCGCCCCATGCACCAAAAGAAACGAGGTTGTTAACATCTTGCGCAAAAATACATTATTAGCTCATTTTAAAGGCAATGATCATCGTGAAACTACTGATGAGAATTAATGAAGAAATATAGGAAATTCGATGACACAAGGAATATTAAGTTCCCAAAAGCACAATGAAATCATGAGAAAATATTGCATACTTATACAGCAAAAATAAGAACTAATATCGTCTAATTTTTTTCTGGCATAAACATTGCCTTTGATTCGGGATTTTATTGTTCCTATATTCTATTGCTTTTCAAGCGTTGAATATAATTCACTGAATACTTGCAGTCTAGGCAAAAGAAAAAGAAGAAGAAAAATTAGAGTCATAATTCCATCTAAGCGTGCTGCATTAATACTACAAACCACTTTATAATCCATAGACCAATATGTATTAGAATTGTCTCGTTCAGATAGGTTCAAAGGTTCAATCTAACAAGATTAAATTAAACAAAAACGAGAAATTTAACTTCCACATCAAAAAGGGGAAAGGAGAACAACGATATAAATTCATACCGAGAACCTTCTTGCTGCGCAAAATATCTCCATAGATATGATCCCCAACATAGAGAACCTAATAGAAGCATAAAACTAATTAGATTATAAAAGACAACAGAGTAATTATTATGGAATTCAACAACCCAAAGATACAATGATCAAAATAGAACAACTTAAGAAGTTAACAAGAATCACCTGTGTACTTGACTCGATAGAAAGCAACTTATGTAGATGACCAACACTGCCTCCCTGACAAGTTTGAAGAAACTTTAATTGAAATAAAACTCCACTATTTTAAATTCTAATAATAGATAATATTCAAAATACCTGGAAAACTCGGTATCTTTTGTTTAATCCCTTCGGCAGCATTTTTGGTGAAGTACTTCCCACCTAATATCAAAGTTATGTTTAAATCATCAACTGACAATTAGACAGAATGAGGAAAGTATATTTTACCCAACCTGAGGCATAGGAGTGCCATTGTCAGTATTGAGGAGCATTCCAGACTCGGGTTCAACCTCAAAAATATTGGCACGATTGTCTTCAAGGAAGAAGCCAGGTTTTGCGCTGCATGAATACTTTCATTTTCAGCACGAGAAATCAAAGGATAGAACAGATAACATGTACCATAGATATTAAATAAAACCAAAGAGTGACTCTAGGGTCATGTTAAACTAGGTTGAAATGAATTCACAACTCCAAATGATGAAAGGTCAAAAAGCACCAACATTTAGAATCAATAATACGAAATAAAAGAGCATGCCTGCCAGTGATGACAACATCAAAATATTGGAGCCAATCAAACTTGCATGTAATACCACCATCCAACGTATGCGATGCACAGAGAAAATTCATTACAATATTTGTGTAGTCCCATAAACTGCAAGAGATTCAATCAAGTATCAAATGATTGTTCTGCACAACCTTTTAGAAATGGAAGTCAGAGAGGCAAAAAAGAAAGCCTTGAGAATCATTAAGTATGAAAGCAAAACCATTGGTAGGATAGGTGTAAAATGTTACTTTTCCAACTTAGGGAAATTTTATTAGAAAAAAAATAAAAGAGGACAAGAAAAATTGCATTGAATCCCATATTACCTTTGCCTAAACAATTAGAATCTAAAATCACCAAGGAAATATACCTATTTGTCACCAAGAAAGTTAAACGGCCAGAATTCCTCAGCATTTTGAGCATAGGTACTATAGAAGTGTCCTCATTGATATACCTTGAAAAAAAGGGAAAAAAAAATACATGAAAACCACTTCAAGATGCACTATAAGAATACCTTCAAACAAAGACAAAATTTTCCCATGTGAATTTAAATGGAAATTCAGAACCGTTCTTAAACTTAGTGGTAATCTAAATAATAAAATAATGCCTCTTTTCAACTTACCTTTTAGGATCCTTTGCAACCACTTGCTTTAAGGTTCCATCCCGGTGGCACAAATCAACTGCAGCCCGTACATCTTTGTACATGCGAGGGTAACTGAAAGAATCGTTTATAGCTGGCACTGGTTAATATACAGAACCTGATAAAAGGAATTAAGATCTAAATACTTAGTAATTCCAAGTATATGTTAATAGTTGAGCATCAAAACAATAGAGTTTGTTCATTAAATTCAAGTTCAGAAACTACATAGGTAAACTTGGATCACATCTAAATTCCAACCACGATGTACTGTTTTCAAACTTGATATGATCTTAACTGCCTCTACCAGCATGGACTACTAATTGCACTGATGGGACTAAATGGCCTATTGATCATAACCAAAAAAAAAAAAAAAGAAAAGAAAAGAGGAAATTAATTTCTTACTCAGCACCCTCTGGAACTTTTCCAGGATTATTGTCCCTCAAATCAACAAGTTGAGCAAACAAGTACGCTTCAGCTAGTGAAAATAGTGTATCAATAAGGGCATAATCTGGCTCATCAAAGGAATCCCGTATGAATGTGTTTCCGTAGGTGCCAACTTTATCTTCCTTGGACAACTCTCTGAATCCATGGTATGCTACTTTCACATATTTATGTCGATCCATCTATAAAAGGCACAACCATGAATACAAATCATATTCAAGCAAAGTAGATGAGAGAGAGAGATAAATATTCCATTAACTTGGCTATGGAGAAACTACAGCAGAAATAAATGGATCGACCTTTAAAATGTTGCCTCTCTTTTTGTCAAGAACCAAACCTCTAACCATGTATTTCCAATCAAACGTCCACTCTAGTAACTGCATTAAAATTTGTCCTTATCAGCATGCTTGCACATACCACTCAAACTTAGGAAAATTTTTCTTGGCTGATGTAAAATATGTAGAAAGTTGACAAACCTCTTGAGGATAGCCCAAATCATACACCAATTTTCTTACTGTGCCTTCATATGCAAGGGACTCAAACGTCTCAGGCTTGTATTGTGCTAGGGTATAATCCATATCAAATCCAATAGCAACAATATTCCTCATATTCAATGATCTGTTGCAGAAAATTTGTTTTCCTATATCAATTCGAGATCCACCTTCAAGAGATGACCATATATGTGGTTTCTCACCACCATGAGATTGTAATGCTTTGTCACCTACCACAGTCCCGTCACTATGGTCCATTGAGTAGAAACAGTGTGGCTGTTTAGCCCCTGGATAGATTAGCAAGGAGAAAACCGGATTAGCATTAATGTTAATTATAGAGTCCAACCGGTAACATGAAGCAGTCCTCATGTCCCAGAGGAATAAATTTACTCCAGGTGCTGTGAGTAGAATGAGCATTGCTCTGCTTTATGTTGAAAATCATTTTAGATGACATCATACGGGATTGGTCAGGTTCATGTGAGACTGCAAGTTTTAGAACATAGAAACCAAATGGATGACATATATTAACTTGTTCCACACGACATCATGCATTGTTCCTAATAAATTAGTATAAATTCCAAGTATCAGGTACTTAAATTTTTTTTTTCTTTCTGAAAACTCAATTTCATTAAGTAGCTATAACAAATTTCAGAACATCTGCTATTTCCATCACATTAAAGAAGTTACTAATCAATAAAAATAAACAGTGAGGTTTCCTATAGACGACTAGACAGAAACTTGACAGCTTACTTCAGGAGCCAAATAAAAATTATCACGTAGTGAACCACGTTAATTTCTGAAACAAAGAATCTTTGAACATATGCTCCAAGTAACACCTAAATCTCCAATTTATCAATCAAAACTAACAAAAGTCACGAAACAAACAATTTCCCCAAACTCAACCACAACCAAAAAAGGAAAATTAGCTCCCAAATGCAACATGCAAATAGCAGGTGAGAGAAAACAAAAAAACAAATAAAGATTAAAACAGTAACTGGTAACCTGCAGCGCTGATAGCTTTTAACTTTGGCGGGAAACCCAGAGAAGAAGCGAAGAAACCGGGAAGAAGAAAGGAGGAGGAAAGTCACGGGAGCGGGAAAAGGCAATTGGTATTTTGGGAATTCGCAAGGTGGATTTAAACAGAAATCTCAAGAACGAGTGGAAGTGATAAAAACAGTGAAATTAATTTCGATGCTTTAAAAAGAAAAGGGGAATGTACAGTTACAAGTTGACAAAGGAAGTTGCAACTGAAACAAAACAACGAGCCAAACAATTGAATTGAGCTAATTCCTTTGTTTGCTTCAAGAAAAAGGAAAACAAAAGAAGGATTATTTATTCTAGTATGGAATTTGCCATCAGAACTGGATTCATTTTTATTCATCCATGATGGATGGTGAATGGAATATGGTAAAAAATAGCGAGGGAAGATGCGGGAGGGGAAATTAATATGCCTGATTTCAGTTCTTAGCCTTCACTCCACCCCGGGGAAATCGAAACACTGTAGGAAAACATTCAGGCAAACAAATTAGTTAGTGAAGATGGAGTGACACGTGGCATCACTAAAAAACAAAACTTGGATAATGTCTTTATGGTGGATTATAGATTACTGGCCCCGGTAGCTTAATTCTATACTTAATTAAAATAATAAATTACACTAAATTAATAGTAAGTTTAGGTTTTGATGATTCAATTTTAAAAAATTATAAAATGATTATTGTATTTTTAAAAGTTTTTATTTAAGACATGAACTATTCAAAAGTTTTCATTTATGTTATTGTGCCGTTAAGTTTTTATTAAAAAAAAATTTGGCTAGCAAGCTTTAAACGATGATTTGATAATTGATATATTGGATTAGTACCGATCAAAGAACATACTATAGGTTCAAATCAATCTGATGGTTAGTATTGAAGATATTAAAAAAAAATTGTTTGGGTTTTAGTTTGCAGATTTGTGCCGTTTGAACTATTTCATAAAAAATTAGGGTAAACTATACAAATAGTCACCCAACTATACTTGTGTTCCTGTTTTGTCACTCAACATTAAAAAATTTCAATTTAGACACTAAAGTTGAATTCGTTCCAGTTTTGATCACTCGCAGTTAAATCGATAACGAAAAGCCTTTTTTTAATTGGTATAATAACACATTTTGGTCCTCAACAATTACATATTCTATTAATTTTATCCTAATTCTAAATAATTTAATAAATTTAACCTTCATATTTATAAATTTTATTAATTTAATCCTTAAACTTCCTAACTAAAACTTTCAACTTTTAAAACAGAATATTCCACATCTATTAATTGTTTTATTTATGGTTGAAATTATCCAATTCAATACATAATCCTTTTTGTTTATATTTTTAAAAAAGTTATTGTTAGAAATTAACTAAATATCATTGAAAACAATAAAAAATAAAAATTTAAAAAATACAATATATAATAAAATTGTATAAATAATTTAATATCTATAAAAAAATAAAATTTCACTCTAACTAGTATAATTTTAGTTTTAATTAATTTGATAAATGATTTGACACTGAATCAAATCATTAGTAATATGTATTGTTTATTGTGGATTTAAAATTTAAAATAAATAAAACACGTAATAATCTCTTAATCAGTTTATAAAATTAAAAAAATCATTATCAATACAGCAAAAGGAAATTCAATTAATTCTTTTACATTTTTTTCTTATGAAAATTTATATGTTCATAATTTTTTTCTTTTATAATCATTTATTGAACATTTTGGATTTTTCAAAGCCATATTTTTTAACTCTGAACTTAATTTTCAATTTCAATGGTCAACTTTGAAGACTATTTTTATGTACCTTAAAAAGGAATATCATACAATTAACCACAAAAGTAAATTTAAAGTGTTTTTTAAAGGTTTTTCTATTTTCTTTAGCTAAAATTTTATCAATAAAATGTTATAAAACATTATATCTAGAAGAAAACTAATTAAAAAAATGAAATAAAATTTCAAGATAAACTCAGTGTATTAAGAATTGGATTGGAAAACGACTCATTAGGTGAGAAAATTTTTTTAAGATATAGTTTCAAGATGTGAAATGCCTATGATTTAAAAGTTGAAAGCTTTTGTTAGAACGTTTAAGGATCAATTTGATAGAATCCATAAATGTGAAAGGTTAAATTTATTGAATTATTTAGAATTAGGATCAAATTGATAGAACATGCAAGTATTAAGGACTAAATGTATTATAATACCAGTTAGAAAAAGGCTTTCCGTTATTAATTTAACGAGAAGTGACCAAAAAAGGAATGAAATCAAATGTTAGTGCCTAAATTAAAAAAAAATTTAAAGCTGAGTGACCAAAATAGAAGCATAAGCATAGTTGGGTGACCATTTATATAGTTTATCCAAAGAATAATTGTAGAAGAAAAGGAAACGAGAGCTTTTGGTTGTTGGCAAATAAAAAAGACCATAGAACAATAATTTTAACAGCACAATAATTTAAATGAAAAATTTTAAATAATATAGTAATGATTTTATAAACTTTTGAAATAAAAAGATGAAAGGGTAAATTTTCTAATAGTATAAATGTAGTTTACCTTAATTTATTTAATTAAATTGAAATTTGAATTTATAATACATCTAATTTGTTTATCCCCACGACTTCAATAAGTTGCTTTTTAAAAGAAAAATAACAGGATACCAAGGATATGCGAGATACGAAGGAGGCAAAAGAGTAAAATGAAACATTTGTTCATCCAATAGTTAAGATTTATAATTTCTTTTTTAAATTAAATTACCTGGTGAATCCTTATATTATAAAGGTTAAATTTAATTAATTTTTTATAATTAAATAAATTTAATTTAATGTTAAAAAAGAATCAAATTATGACAAATCTGAATCTGTTAATGTTCATGTTTATATTTTCACAGTGGAAGTGGGGCTTAAAATTTACTTGTATTGTTATATTATTACATATTAATCTTTATATTTTGGAAATAAATTGAAATCCGAAAAAACGCAATGCATTTTTAGAGAAAAAGTTAAAAAGTTGAAGCCCGAGTGACAATCAAGAACTTTCCGATTATGTTTTTCTTTTTATTTAAAGTTTTACAAACATCAAAATTAAGAAGTTTTAAAATCACACGCAAACTCAAGTTTCATCGCATGCCACGGCTTTACTTAAATTGTCTAATTTTCTTCATCTTCCCAAACACAGCCCCAAAACTAAATTTTGAAAAAAGTAATATTATACTTTGTACACCAACCAACTTATCAGTTAACACTTGTCTCTAACCTCTTAATTAATGTCATTATAATTAAAAATTAGGGCAGCTGATCGGGCATGCCAAATCAGCCAATTTTCCATCTATTATCCACGTAATTAAAAAGTTAAATTTCGCTAGATTTAAACAATGTAAAACGACAATTGGGTTATAGGAAAACGACATGCCCAAACAATTCCCTTTCTCCCTCAGACACTTATCGAGGCCTCGCCAGTGATAAAACTGATGAACTCCGATGCACATTCTTGCACTGTCTCTTTGGCTTCTTTGGATACTTTTGCATTGACGGGGAGGGATTTTTTTTTCATTATGCGATTCGCATTAGATATGGGGAGGAATCGATCTTGTTCTTTAGAAGAATTGTCAGAGATGTTTCCGGACAATGGGCTGCCGACGGGGCTGGTTTGCTTTCTTTTCCCAGTCATGGAAAATTAAAAAAAAGTCTTAAACAGTGAATATTCACCATCAAAGTTTTGTTATTCAATGTTCCATCCGAAACAAAAGTTAAAACTAAGACAAACAAATCATCCATCATTGTCTTCATACCCATTTTTTCCCAACAATCAAAAATATTTTTTTTAAAAAAGGAAGAAGAAAAAATAAAATTTTGAAACCATAACAGCAACAGCACTAGCCCAGAGATGTTTGGTGGTATTCAAAACACTTGATCCTTTATTCCCTTTCTCCTCTTCCACCATTTCCACCGCTTCTAAATTGTTATCCCCGTTTTGCCCCCAATCTTCTCCTGATTCCCCAACATACCCTTCCTCCCTCGACAAACTCGCCTATAAAACCCAGCCACCTTTGCCACCACCTCTCCTCGTCTTCACAGGACGCAGTGTCCGACCACTAGAAAAACAAGAAACCGAACACACATTTTCATTTTTATCAACAAAACATTTCTGGGTCTTTAATGAAATGAGGAAGGAACTATTTTGTTGCTAAGAAACAAGCCACCATGTCGTGAGGTCCTGATCAACCATTTGTGAGCTTTGAAATGAAGAAATGGAACTTGAGCTTAAATTCGAGCTTTCCAACTATGAAGGGTTCTGGTTGGGTGTTTATTTTTAACTGCGGTACTTTTAGTTGTACTCTGTTTTATTGGGTTTGTTACGATAAATAAGTTGGGAAATTAAAAAAAAATAATTAAAAAATTTAGAGAGATTAAAATATAAATGACTCTATTTTAGTGTAACTAATGAGATAGTTTACCTTTAAAAAAAAAAGTGAGCCCAGTGAGACTGCTGGTTAAAACTTAAGCAAATCGAAGCTGCAGAGATACGTAATAAAGTGGACAAAAGCCTAAGAATTCCCTATTTCAACAACACAAAGCAGTAGTAAACTAATCCTTACACTACACGTGAGCAAATTATTTATTTGGTCCGCTCAAATTTTCACTTTTTTTTTTCTCTCCGATCATTTGGAAGGACAAAGCAACAGACAAACTTCCCGGCTGTTCTACAGAATCCTGATTGCTATTTCAAGAGAGCTAATAAAACAACACTAAACAAACAGAGAGAAAAGGGAGAACAGAAAGGATGGCTTCAGACGTTCCTTGTTGCGGGTTTGAATTCTCGTTGTACCTGCTCATAATTGCGGGGTTGGTGTGTTTTGCTGGGTTGATGGCTGGGCTAACACTTGGACTTATGTCTCTGGGTCTCGTGGACCTTGAAGTCCTCATCAAGTCTGGCCGTCCTCAAGATCGTACCCATGCCGGTAACCTTTGCTCCTTTCTCATTTTTAATGAGTTATTGACTGGAATATTCTTGTACTTCGTTCACTTGATTTTGTCAATTCAGTTAATTCGGGTATAGCTGGTGATTGCGGGGTTTTAATACTGTTGTATCGAATAGCTTGTCGGTGCTTTGAATAGGGATGCTTTGGTTGGTCTACTAAGCTATCAATGTAAGGGCTTGATCATATATAGTTTATGTTTAGAATCTTTAGATAGTTAAAAGCCAAAAAAAAGGTTTAATTAGCTTTTGGAATTGAGTCCACTCACCGAGTCCTGTTACTCGGTTCCTACTTCCTACTACGATAGGTTTATTGCATGACGTTGATGCCGAAGTGAGGCGGCCGGTTACTGACTTCAGGGTTTCTTAAAGGCTTTGTCTTGTTTGTTATTTTGTTGTTTGCTTTTGACTGTATTCTAGATTCTGGAAGAAGAAAAAAAGAATAGTAAAAGTAAATTAGTCAATAAACAAAGCAACAATCAGTTCCATGTAGAATTGGGTTTTATTTAGCATGTTAGCTGATCTATTACAAGAAGGTGAGAACTTTATGGCGTTTTTTACAATAATAACTTTCGTTTTGTTTTGTTTTCTCTTTGGCAGCAAAGATATTTCCTGTGGTAAAAAATCAGCATCTTCTGCTATGTACTCTATTGATTGGAAACTCCTTGGCAATGGAGGTTAATGCTCTAAACTATCATTATCGGTTTCTCTCTTCAATGTTGTTGCTTGTTTCCTAACTTATTTTCCTGCTATGCAGGCTCTTCCCATTTTTTTGGACAAGCTTGTGCCTCCGTGGGCTGCAATTCTGATATCAGTGACTCTGATCCTCATGTTTGGAGAGGTTGGTTGTTAATGGATTGAGCTTGCTATCTTTAGGAGGAAGTTGCAGTAGTCTTGCTAAAATATGTTTTTATGTCTGACTGCAGATATTGCCCCAAGCCATTTGCACTCGTTATGGCTTGAAAGTCGGAGCGATAATGGCACCTCTTGTCCGTGTTCTTCTTTTTCTTTTCTTTCCAATTTCTTATCCAATTAGCAAGGTATAGTCATCTACAAATTTTTCTATTATGCTGTTAGGAATATCGGTATTTGCTGTATATTGTGCTCTTAATAAGTTGTTACTAGATGTAGTTGAATTTGGCAACTAAATTGCTAGTATTATACTAGAAACCGGGTTTATATTTTATAATCTCTCAATTAATATCATGTACTTTCCAGATTTTGGACTGGATGTTGGGTAAGGGACGCGCTGCCCTCCTTCGGAGAGCAGAGCTAAAGACTTTTGTGGATTTTCATGGCAATGAGGTACTGTATATATGTTTAAAACCGCTGGTTTATGTTTGAATGCTTTATGCAGTCCTTGGCTTTTCTTTATATGTCATTATATATATGCTCTTTTTTTAGGCTGGGAAAGGTGGTGACCTGACTCATGATGAGACAACTATCATTGCCGGGGCACTTGAAATGACCGAAAAGACTGCTAAAGTTGCCATGACGCCAATATCAAACGCATTTTCCCTTGATCTGGATACCATTCTTGATTCGTGGGTTTGTGGATCCCAGTGAATTGCTAACAGGATTTACCACTCTACCTATGCTCTAAGCTTTTCTCTCTCTCTCTCTCTCTCTTTGCAAATCAGGGAAACGCTGAATAAAGTAATGGCAGTGGGTCATAGCAGAGTTCCAGTGTATTATGGAAACCAAACAAATATAATTGGACTTGTTCTGGTAATTTCCTTTCTCTGCACAAGCTATCATTTTATGATAGTTTCTTGCTAGGATACTTTACACTTATTTGCCAGCTATTCACTTCTGTTCCATGGTCATATAAGACCTTGCCTCCCATTCCTGTCTTTGTTTCTGAAAAACTTTTGATGGAAATCTCTCCTTTATTTTTTTTGTTGCGATTCTTTTGTTAACAATGGCAGTTCGCATACCTTCTTGAGAGACAAAATGATGAATAAGGTAAGAACAATGGCAGGGAGTTGCAGTGACATGACTAATAGCCATTGGTAATCAAATGTGATTTTCTTGACCTAAAAGCTTATGACATAATGACCAAGCCCAATAAACGTATGCATTCGAAATTTAGAACTGAGCTACTATTTCTTGTTTATTTTGCTGGTAAAACCTTGGATTCTTTTTGGCCATGTAAAACCTTGGAGTTAGAGAATGCTAAGATGCACCTTTGGGGCGTTGATGAATGCTATGAGTATCATGTTAGCTGTGCTGTTATCTGTCCTAAAAATACCTTGTTCTTTGCTTGCCTTCTCTTATTCCTTTAAGACACTCTAATGGGTACAACTTGAAACCTTTGTTTAAACAGTTATCAGCTCACCCATTGTGTATTTATCCTATTCCTATCTTGGGTATTATTTTGGAAATAGTTTGTGTTTGTACCATTCATAATGCATGTTATTGATTTCTGTCACTTGAAAACTTTGTATCAAATTCCTACTAGCTCCTGCAAGGATGCACTTCACTTCCATTGCTGCCTTTTTGTCTAATAGTTCCCAAAGAGCAATTCCTTTCATTTTAAGATCATTTCTATAATATTATTTATATTGGTTATCTCCCGCATGGCTTTATTCGAATTTATTTTATGTTTTCCTCTCTTTAATTAGTGCATTCTTCTTCTGGGTTTGGCTTGAAATGTGCAGGTTAAAAATTTGTTAACAATTGATTCAGAAGGTCCAGTTCCTTTGAGAAAAATGATAATAAGAAAAATCCCACGGTACAGTATCTCGTCTTTCTGCTATAGCATAACTTTTTAGTATCTAAATAGGTGGAAAAGAGATGAGGACACGAAATTTAACAATGCATATTTATGTCCCTTTGGAATATTCATAATCAGCTTCAGTCGGTTTAGTTGTTGTTTTTGTTTCCTTACAACAAGAAAGAAGTAAAGTCTATTCTTGTATTATTCTTGTTCACTGTACAGGTTGCCAGAGGACATGCCACTATACGATATTCTTAATGAATTCCAAAAAGGTCACAGCCACATTGCTGTGGTATATAAGGATCTAAATGAGAGTGAAGAATCTGTGAAGAAAGGTAAGGATGGTGAACGACTTGAGTTTAAGGACAGCTGTAAGAAGCGAAGAGGTGAACCCGAGACATCAAGAAAAGGTGAGTATATACGTACTAGGACAGCAATTGCTCTAAACAAATTTTTTTTAGCATATTGTTACATACCACAAGTACCTTTCTTTCTTGGTTAAGTATACCTTCATTAGGTTGACTGATCTTGTTCTTTTGAAGTAAAATATCACCGAGCTTCATGCATTTCCAGATGATCGTGAGGTTGGCTTAAGTGCCCTAAAATCAGGGCTTAAGTCGGCCTTGCAAGATGTTCAGACACTTGTGACTAACAGTGATGGAGGTCAGCAGACAAAGAAGAGTCCACCAACTACTCCTGAATTTAAGAAACGACACAGAGGTTGCTCATACTGCATATTGGACATTGAAAACGCTCCTATTCCTGAGTTTCCATCAAATGAAGAGGTTGTTGGTGTTATCACCATGGAGGATGTTATTGAAGAACTGCTTCAGGTAAATCTCTTGCAGTCATGCATTCTGGGGGTAATGAAGAGACCAACCATCTTTGGGACCTTCATATTACTTCTCCCTTCCCCATGGTGTAATGATATTAATCTTTTTACGGTGGCTTGATAGCTTGGAACAACTATTTCCAGTATGCTAAAAAGGTTTATGGGAATTACGTGTTAATCTCTTTTGTCAATGCTTGCTTCTGACAGGAGGAGATATTAGATGAGACCGATGAGTACGTCAATATCCACAACAGGTAGATTTTCACCATTTCTCTATGTTCATCTGGTATGTATCTTGTTAAAGTCGATGTCATAGCATGTGGATCATGCTAACCAGTTAACTTCAGTCACCTTCATGTAGCAGAGTATGGTTCTGAATCAGCTCTAGCGCCATGAAAGATATTTTTGTTTTTTGAAAATGGAAAGATTAAAGAGATTTAGTTCCCAAGAGTTTTGACCATGTGTCCCATGCAGGATAAAGATCAATATGCACACATCTAAGGAAAATGCTCATCATTTGAATTCAACACAACCTCCTGCGACTGGCAGCGACATCCCTTCCTCCGGTATCACCAGTTCATGAGATAAATCTTTCTCAACTTTTCCTCACGCCAACCGTTTCACATTGAGCTCCAGGAGAAAGACTCGTTAAAGGATAGGTGAAACCTCAGCATTTTTTCTTCTTCTTTTTCTGTAGGACATGATAATTAACTATAGACTTAAGAAAAAAATATATGAGCTAAGGCTTAGCTACTTGATAAGAACCAATGACGGACTCTACTTTAGTTTTAGACGGAGAGCCTGCAGGGTACGTGAAATCGCATACAGAACAGATGCTTATTTTAGTTTAATGGATGAAAACACCATTTGAGATCATCCAATATAGATAGATGGTGATTGTTTTATGTAAAATCTGCTTGGAATTATATGCTACATTCATATCAAAGCAATTTACGCACGAAATCGATACTCTTTTCTTGAAGAGAATTGCATGAAGATTGCAATTTACGGAAGACAACGTGGAACTGATTTCAAGAAGATAATCAAGTCATATCCCTTATCTTAATCCTAAAGTCTCGGTCAAATACCAATGCTATTTGAGATTTTTCTTTTGGTTTTGGATATTTTGCTTTAGAGTTTGAACTTTGACCTAATAATCCAACATGGTTTAGAATATCAAAACTACAAGGCCTCATTAATATACTCTCTACGGGGTCTACATTTTCCCATTTATATTTCCTGAAAACAGATTGGTATTTTGACAAGATTGGCATGATTAATAATGGTCAGTTTTATTAAAATAATTTTAATAATAATATTGAGGGAACAGCTATAAATTTCGAAAATTTTGGAGACAATGTAAAATTGAGGGCCAACTGTCAGTAGTCTCTTGCAAGTGGACTGACAATCCAATTTGCGGGCCTTGCCTTGCTTGATGGCTCTTGAGCTTTTTATCATTTCCAAGTCCAAAACAATTGGACTGTCAAAGACGAGAAATTACATCTATGAAGGGTCATTCTGTTGAAAGCGCAATGACAATTCATTACTTTACACCGAAGCGACGAAGTTGGATGCCCTGCTTATCTTAACTGGACAACGTAATCTTAAAAGTTTCCAAACACTTTTTTTTTTTTTTGTTAATATATCATTTAATATTTAAATTTATTTTTTAATCTTTAATTTGATATCTAGTTTTTTTCCAAAATTAATATTTGAGGTTGATTTCAATATTTAAATTGAAATATGAATTTTTCAATTTTGTATTTTACTTTTTTTTTATTTCAATTAAGTTTTTAAATTTTTGTTCAATTAAATACGTTTACTTAAACACATGTATTAAATAAATATCAATCTACTTAAACACATGTATTAAATAAATATTAATCTACTTATATAAGTATTAAATTGAATTTTGAAACCAAATTCGAGTGTGAAATAATATATTAACCTTTTTTGTCCTTTCATTTTCTTGTTACTATCCTTAGCTTCAAACATTTTCCCTCTTTTTTCTTTGGAAATTTAGAACTTTAATAATAGTTGTAGTAAAAAAAGAAAAAGAAAAAAAAGCCATTACCCTCTTTTCTGGATAACTTTGTGTTCTTAAAGTAAAATAAATTTAGGGTAAATTACACCATCAATCACCTAACTTTGGAGTAACTGACAAAATAATCACTTAGGTTTTATTTCAATCATTCAACTTTCGAAAAGTTACAAAATAGTCCTTTTTGCCGTTTTCCGTCACAGACGTCATACAAAATGACATGGCAGAAGAAGAAGAAGAAGAAGAAGAAGAAGAAGAAGAAGAAGAAGAAGAAGAAGAAGAAGAAGAAGAAGAAGAAGAAGAAGAGGAAAAATGGAGATGCCTGAAGTGATTTCGGTGTGCTATTGTGGAAACCCAACCAAGTTAAACACGTCTTGGTCCAATGACAACCCGGGTAGGAGGTTTTTTGGGTGTAACAAATTTGGCTCTGAATTTTGAAAACCATGTCGGTTTTTCAGCTGGTTTGATCCTCTATTGACGCCCCGATCACGAATGTGTTGTTGGGTCTTCTGAAAAAAGTGAGGACATTGGAGGATGCAAGGAGGAGGGAGAGAAGAACCTGGTTTTTGGTGCTTCTATTTGTAACTTTGTTGTTGTTTTTTAAACCTAAAAATTAGCTTATATTGTTGTTGTTAGCATTGAAAACCAGCTTATGTTTTGTAATATTATTGCTAGTATATTGTTGGTTATGTTGGTATACATGGCTGCTGGTATATTGTTGCTTAACATATGTTATACATGGCTGTTGGTATACACAGCTAACCAGCTCATGTTGTTGTTTACAAACACTTGAAAGACTTGAAATGAGATATTTTTGTTGATTATAAATTTTTTTGTAATATTTTTGTTGCTTACAACCGTTAGAAGAAAAGATAACAGATGGAAAAACACATGTATTTCTCAATACTCAAAATGCAGAAAAAGATAACAGATGAAAAAACACATATGTATTTCTCAATTCTCACACACTTGTTTTTTCAATACTCATATGTTAGAAGATAAGAAATAACAAAAATAGCATAGATCAATGCTCATATATTAAGGCCGAAAAGCCAAACTATTTACAAAAGGAATGAGGGGAAAAATATTGCCAAATTTTCCTACAATTCAACACAAGTGAATAGATGTAAACTGTAAGGAAATATACAAAAAATTTCAATGACTATATGCCTAAGTTTATCAACAGTAGCAATCATAGGCAATTTTACCAAAAAATTATCTACCTAAGTTAGTAGATCAGTAGCAAGCAAATTTACACATTTTCAAAAAGTTAACAAAATAATGTTTGTTCACATCATCATCAATGGTCTGTCATAGATGACCCTTGAGTAGGAGGCATCCATCTAACAGTGGTTGGTCTTCTCTTGAATGGGAGCTTTTCTCTTAGGGAAGCTTGTTGATGAGTTGGGGCACTAGGTAATTGAGTTGGGGCAACTTGTTGATGAGTTGGGGCACCAGGTAACTGAGTTGGGGCAGCTTGTTAAGTTAGGGTACTCTCTTGCTGATTCGGGGTAGCTTGTTGTTGAGTTGGGACACCAGCTTTATGTCTTTTGACCTTTAGGAACAAGAGAAATGTGTCAAACAAATTCATAAACAGAAGTATACAAAAAATTAAGGCAAATGACTTACTAGAATGTTTTGGCTAACTTCCCTTTTGCAACTCCTCTTATTGTAGCATATTCTTTTACATTTACTGCACCTCATGTCCATCCCTCTCTTGCTCAACCTGTGAAAAAAAATAGAATAAAATAAATAAAATAAAGAACACACAAATTTAACGTGGAAACCCTTTCGGGAAAAAAACCACGGGCAGAGGAGAAGAAAATTCACTATGTCGAAAAATTTGAATCAATACAAGAGGAATAGACTATGTCTATTTATAGGCTTGTAAAGCCATATTCTAGTAGGATTGAAACACCCTATCCTAATCAATATAAAATAGATGAAGTTTAATAAGGTTTAATAAACCTTATTCTAAAATAAAATAAAAGAAGTCTAGTTCTATATGGATTTTACTTTTATTTTATTTTCCATCGTATTTTATTTAAATAAGAATTTGGGTCACTTAATTCTAACAATCTCCACCTTGACACAAATTCTCAATGAACAAGTTCTTCATCGCGAATTTTCAATAAACAAGTTCTCCACCTCTTCCATAAAACCCCTTAAGGGTTTAACTTCAACAATGAACACCAACTAAGTCTAAGCAATGCTCAAACTTGGTTATAGGAAGTGACTTAGTCATCATATCTGCAGGGATTTTCATGAGTACTAATTTTTTGCTCACAACAATATCACCACGAGCAATAATATCACGAACAAAATGATACCGAACATCAATGTGTTTTGTTCTCTCATGAAACATTTGATCTTTTGTAAGAAATATAGCACTGACATTGTCACAAAATCTCGTGGCTGATTTGAAGGTCTTCATTGAGTTCACTAAATAGTCCCTTCAACCAAATAGCTTCTTTACAAGCCTCGAATCGCCATGTACTCGGCTTGATGGTGGACACAAAGCGATCAGTAGTTTGCAAAGTGGCTTTCCAACTAATTGCACAACCTCCGATTGTAAAGACGTAACTTTGTGAGAGATCTTCTTCTATCAAGGTCTCCAAAGAAAATCAGCATCAACATACCCTATGACTCCATCTTTAGTTCTTCCAAACGTAAGCAAACATCGGTGAGTGCCTCGTAAGTATCTTAAAATCGATCAATCGCTTTCCAATGTTCTTTACCGGGATTTGCAATGTATCCGCTAATCTGCATTGACTTGTTGCATATGATAAATCTGGGCGTGAACAAACCATAGCATACATGAGAGATCCCATCGCACTAGAGTATGGAACATGTAACATGTACTCAATCTCATCATCCGATTGTAGAGACAAAACCGATGAAAGTCTGAAATGGTCTGCTAAAGGAGTACTAACAGGCTTAGCACTCTGCATATTGAACTGCAAAGAACTTTCTCAAGGTACCCTTACGACTTAAAGGTACAATTTACTTGATTTTCTATCTCTGAGAATCTCCATACCAAGTATCTTCTTTGCTGGTCCTAAATCTTTCATCTCAAATTCTTTACTTAGTTGGGCTTTGACCTTTCTTATCTCTTCTTTATCTTTTCTTTGCTATCAACATGTCATCAACATAAAGAAGTAGATACACAAAAGAACCATCACTTTGCTTTTCTTAAAGTAAACACAACTGTCAAAACTACTTCTTTTTTTGATCATGAGCAGTCATAAAGGAATCAAACCTCTTGTACCACTTGTCTTGGTGATCAAGTTTCAAACCGTAAAGGGACTTTTTCAGCAAGCAAACATAGTTCTCTTTTTCAAATCAGTAAACCTTACGGTTGTTGCATGTAAATATCCTCATCAAGTTCTCCATACAAAAATGCGCTTTTACATCTAATCGCTCAAGCTCCAAATCATGCATGGCCACAATACCAAGCAAAGCTCGAATCGAACTATGCTTAACAACCTGGGGAGAACACATCTCAGAAGTCCACTCTGGAATTTGATCAGAACCCTTTGCAACAAGCCTTGCTTTATATCTGGGTTCTTCAACTCCTGAGTCCCTTTTTCTTTTTAAACACCCATTTACAACGAATGACCTTTTTACCTTTAGGAAGTTTCACAAGGTCCCATGTTCTATTTTTGTGGAGTGATTCCATCTCTTCTTGCATAGCAAACATCCACTTTTACGAGAGCCTTCACATTAACCGCCTCGAGAATAATTAGATGGCTCTTGATTCGCATCTATATCTTCACCACATTTAAAGCATAAGCAACTAGATCACCTCGGCATACTTCTTTAGAGGTTTAATTTCTCTTCTAGTTCTGTTTTTGGCGATAGAGTATTGTGGTGAAGAAGCAACTCTATTCTCAATTTTTGTACTGGCTTGAGGAGTTGACTCTGTATTAATCGATGCTCTACCTGCTTTTGATTTTCTTTATTGGAAGAGTCTTTAAGAGATAAGTTAGGTAGCATAGCGCTTTCATCAAAAATAACATCTCTACTAATCACAACTTTTCTATTTTCAGGACACCATAACTTATACCCTTTTACACCAGCTTTTATAACCAAGAAAAACACATTTAATGGATCTCGGTTCCAATTTTCCATTATCAACATGAGCATATGCAGACACCCAAAGATCTTTAAATCGTAAAAATTAGCGGGGATTACGGACCATACCTCTTGTGGAGTCTTTTTCTCAATGGCAACGGATGGAGATCGGTTGATCAAAAACATGTAGTAGACGCCGCTTCGCCCCAAAATAACTTCGGTAAGTTGGCATTTGACAACATACATCGAACCTTCTCCATGATCATTCTGTTCATTCGCTTACGCAACGCCGTTTTGTTGTGGAGTATGACGAATCATCCAAGTGTCTCATGATTCCTTCGACTTGCACAATCTATTAAACTCATCGAATGTAACTCTAAGCCATTGTGCATGCGGAGGTATTTTATCTCGCTTTTTCCGTCTGTTTTCAATCATAATTTTCCAAGACTTAAATGCGGAAAACACATCACTTTTCTCGCTTGGGAAGAGAACGCCCAAACTTTTCTCGAAAAATCATCAATAAAGGTTAGCATATAATTAGCTCCACCTCTGGAAGGCACTCTAGATGGCCCCCACAGTCGAATGAATATACTCCAATGTTCCTTCAGATTATGGATTCCTCTAGTGAATCGAACTCTCTTTTGTTTCCCAAAACCACAAATGCTCACAGAAATTCGGTTTGCAAATTTCTTGCCCATTAAGAAGTCCTCTTTTGCTCAATTCGCCATGCCATTCTCACTCATATGCCCTAGGCGCATATGCCAAAGTTTAGTAATATCATCATCGACAAGGAAGAGGAAGCGGCAATTGCATCACGATATGATGATAGAACTCGCAAAACATATAACTTGGCAATCTTTCTCTCGTCCTTTCATCACAACAAGGGACCCTTTGGAAATCTTTAAAACCCCACTTTCACCGTGTATCTGTGCACTTTTGAATCAAGAGTACTCAACGAAATTAAATTTCTTTTCAATTACGGAACATGCCGTGCGTCACTAAGTGTTCGACAACTCCATCAAACATCTTAACTTTAATTGTTCCAACACTTGCGATTTTACACGAAGCATTATTTCCCATCAAAACAACACCTTGAGACAATCGTTTACGTAAGTTGTAAACCAATCCCGATTGGGACTCATATGACAAAACTGAATCAAGTATCCACTCTCGCTTTTACTTTAGAATCATTGATGAGCGACTAGAAGTTCACCATCGCCGTAGTCTTCTACAACATCGGCTTCACCGGAATTTTCTCGTTGTTTTCCTTTTGATTCGCGACCTCCCTTTTAATCTTATTTTGTAGCTTATAGCACTCAGATTTAATGTGCCCTTTCTTCTTGCGAAGTTACAAGTTTTACCTCTGTTTGAAGACTTGATCTACCCTTAGATTTACCACGAGGATTCCGTTCTGTGTCCTACCCACGATCATCATCATCGACATTCCGATCTTGTCTCCCACGAACAATGAGACCCTCTCCCGAGAGTCGGGTTTAACCACAAGATGCTTCACCTTATCATACGAGGTTAAAGAATCATAAACCTCATCAACTGTGAGAGACTCGCGGCTATATAAAATCGTGTCTCTAAAGGTTGAATAAGACGGAGGCAACGAACAAAGTAGAATCAACCCTAGATCTTCCTTATCATCTTTGAACCTCCATGGCCTCCAAGTTTGAGAGAATTTCTTTAAACAACATTTAAGTGTTAGGTATGCTGAATGCACCTTCCTCCAAACGATGAGCATAAAGACGCTGCTTCATATGCAACTTGCTTGTTAAAGTTTTCGACATACATATTTGTTCTAGCCTCTTCCATAATGCAGCGGCAGATTTCTCTTTCATCACATCCTGCAAAATTTCGTTGGACAAATGCGGATGTAATTGTGTTAATGCCTTTTCGATCCTTACGCTTCTTCTCTTCATCATCTTAATGTCGAAGGCATCTTATCTATCCTAGCGGGGCATCCTCCGAGATCCATCTGTGCAGAAGCGCTTGCATCTTAATTTGCCACAATGCAAATGCGGTGTTGCGATCCAACAAATGAATTTCATACTTCAAAGACGCCATTACCGTGATCGAGATGAATAACCGGAAGCTCGATACCAATTTGTGAAAAAAATAGAATAAAATAAATAAAATAAAGAACACACAAATTTTACGTGAAACCCTTTCGGAAAAAAAACCACGAGGCGAGAGGAGAAAAAATTCACTATGTCGAAAAATTTGAATCAATATAAGAGGAATAGACTATGTCTATTTATAGGCTTGTAAAGCCATATTCTAGTAGGATTGAAACACCCTATCCTAATCAATATAAAATAGATGAAGTTTAATAAGGTTTAAAAAACCTTATTCTAAAATAAAATAAAAGAAGTCTAGTTCTATATGGATTTTACTTTTATTTTATTTTCCATCGTATTTTATTTAAATAAGAATTTGGGTCACTTAATTCTAACACAACCTTTCTGTTGTTTGTGTTTCATCAGGTTCTTTCCTTCTCACTTTAGTAGGTCTGCTAGGTGGTCTTCTTAGAGTAGGAAGTAGTATTGGCAGCATGTTTTGTTAGAATTTATAAAATAAATCTACAATATAACTTAATAAACCAGGGTCTGTCATGTCAAATCATTAAGAATAAATCAAGAATAAAACAAGATGCGGAAGCGTACCTGAATCCATGGATTCCTTGAAACTTTCTGAAACTTGGGGATTTGATCTTCCAAATTAGCACACAAGAAACTCAGAGAATATCTGCTCTCTCTTTCCTAATGATGGGATATTAGAAAAAAATATCTTGTGTATAATTTGGGGACCATAACCCTAATATTTATAACCTTAGCATATTAGTTCTAATCAAATTCTAATTAGCCCATCATTAATTAGAATTTGATTAGAAGAGTATCTACACATATTTGACCCATACTTTATTTATTTAATAATTAAAAGCCTAATAAAATTCTAACCAAATTAGATCACTTTTAATTTGGGCTAACATATCATGATAGTAAATAATAACATGTAATTATCCTTATTATATATGTGATGTCCAAATTTTCCAACATGTTTGACAAAGAGGCCCATTGTTTAGGACCTCTTACTGGACTTATAAAGTTGGAGTAAATTTGAAGCTGGGTTTGCTTGGTGTACCAGGTTTGTACATAGGTCTTTAGGAACTCATCTTTTAGATGAATGACAGCCAATGCATGCATGCAAGGGATGCTAATGAGATCTCAATTCCTGCAGGAGCAGCAATTCTCAACTTTGTCCACCGCATGCTGGCTATCAGGACCACATTCAACCTGATACTTGTCCCTACTAGCATATGATGGAACACACCTAAAAAACAGTCAGTATGCTTGGTTAAAAAATAATCACTAAAACAACTTTTTGAGCAGTGTAACACCCCTATACCATGTTTGACTCAAGGAACCTGATATAAGGATATTACATTTGGTGCCAAAGTAATTCTTAGCTAATCACTAATATATTAGAACATAAAAACGGGTACTTGGAACATACTTAATATTTTTCCTAAGTACATGCCATTCTATTCAAAATTTTAAATCATACCCTGTTGTTGCTTGAAGATGTGATGAGATGAAAGCTTGCAATCTCAAAATTCAACTCTTCAAAAATTTTTGTAGAGTATAGACCCAGTGGTATTACTATAATTCAAATACTTAAGGCAAAACAATATATATATATATATACACATTAAATCTTACCACTATTTTACCTTAATAAATCTTTCATGCATTTAAACTTTAATTTTTAATTTAATAATACGTATTTTAAATAGCTTTTCTTCATTTTAATTTATATATCTTCTTACTACATCAATATCCATTTCATGCATTTCATCAATAACCATTTCATAAATCATTATTTCATAAATTTCATTTTTATATCTCAATCCAATAACTTATTCTCAATAAAATATTCATGTTTATTCATAATCAATCAATAACAATCAGTTGTTCAGTACTTTAATATAATCATTCAATAATCATCAGTTATTCAATAACATTAGTCTTTCAATAATTATTTAAACCAACAATTTTCAATAAAAATAATTATAATTAATTCATATGATTACATTCAATTAACTCATACACTATTTCATTATTTCCTATTCATTCTATTTTCACTTCTTATTTCGACATCTCAATTTCAATTCATATTTCAATTCATAATTTCACTTTCTCATACTTTCAATAGTTCAATCAATCAAATTCATTCGATTTTATAATTTTATTTATTCAACTGATTTCAATATCGATAATTCGATATTTATCAATTTCATGAACCTTCAGTTCATGCTTCAAATCTCATGTCTCAATTCAATTCACAATTCAACTCATAATTTCTTTCTCATACTTTTAATAGTACGATTAATCAAATTTATTTAATTTTCTCATTTAAGTTATTCACCCTATTAACAAACCCGGACCTTTGCGGATACACGGATCCAACCAAACACACCAGTTTGTCACCCAGTGCCTCATCGGATAGTTCAAAGCAAAGTTGACACCCAGTGTCTCATCGGCCTAGCCAAAGTAAAGTGGTACCCAGTACCTCATCGAATCTATCCGAAGTAAAATAGTGACACCCAGTGTCTCATCGACTCGAGGTCGAAGCATCCCTGAACACTTCCAATCCTATGGCATGCCAATTATATCCGACTCAGGCCGACTAGTTAATAGGGTTTCCGAATCACATATAAATCTCAATTCAATATGCATTTCAATTATTCACATATAATCACAATTCAATTTAATTTCATACAATTCAATACTAATACTTGCCATGCATATCAACTTAAAATTCAACAATTAATAATAATTAAATTCGAATTATAGTAATACTAACACATATTTCTCATTCAATTCAATCCATTTTTCAATCAATACACAATTCACATATTCACCATATTCATAATTTAATTTACTTTTATTCAATTCATATTTTCGATTCATTTTCTAATCAAGTTCAAATCACTAATCACTTTTCAATTAATATACATTTCAAATAATCACATATTTTCTTCATTCAGTTCATTTTGATTCAATTCAAATAACTTTTAATTTCCAATTTGTTCACATTTAATTTCAATAGCCATAAACACTTTTAAATCAATTTCATTCAAATCAATATCATTATTTCAATTACTTTCCTAAATTTATCTACTATGCATTTTAATTAAAATATAACAATTAATAATAAATAGATTTGAATTATAGTAATACAAACCAGGATTTACTCGATTATTCCTCGATAACCTTCTTCTTTACTTTGTGTGCCGATGCCTCGAGTTCCTTATTAGCTATGAAAATAATAATAATTTACACTATTAATTACAACACTAATTTATAATAATAATTGAATTTCTATCCAATTTATATTTTAGTTTCAATTTAGTCCTAACTAGATTTATCTACTTTTCTAATTTAATTTACATTCTATTTCTCTTCAAATTTCATCCAAACTTAAATTTAACTACTAAATTTTCAGTATATTTCACCAATTTTGAATTTTCCTCAATTTAGTACCAACAACATAAAACTTATAGCTTACTTTACAATTTAATCTCTTTATCAATTCTAATCAATAATTCTATCAAATAAATTCCTAATTCATCTTTTTGTTCAACATAAACTATGTTCAAAAACCTTAAAACTTCAAAAACCTCAATTTAATTTCATCAAAACTTTGTTTTAAGGCTTTTAAAACATCAAAATTAAGAGAAAAAGACTTAATTAACTTACCTTTTAAAATTTAAAGCTTCAAATCCCTAGTTTTTTCGTTTCTTTTCTTTTTCTCCTTTCTTTCTTCCTTTCCTGTTTTGCTCTCTGTAACTTTCTTTCTTTCTTTCTTTTATTTTTTATGTTTCATCTTTGTTTCTTTTATAATATATATATTAGTTTATATTAATAATTATTTTTATAAATATCTATTTAATAACAAATATAATTAATACAATTGTACAATCATAAAATTTACATTTGTCCTATTTAATTTGTTTACCTCATAAAAATCTTATAATTTAATTAATTATCAAATAAACATCTTTTATCTAATAATGATAAATAATAAATATCTATTTAATTACTAATATTTGTATTACAAATGTTTTTATTTTAATTAATACACATGGACTTTATCTCAACCATATATTTGTTATAAATCTAATTTATTTATCAACTAAAAATCTCATACTATAATTATTTAATTAATAATTATCTTTTACTTAATAAATATAAATACTAAATACCTATTTACTAATTAATTATTTGTATTACAATTATTTACATATATTTTCCTACATTTGTCTATTTTTATCACCTTACACTTGTGATATTCTAATTTATTTTTCTAATATAATAAGATTAAATAATAATAATAATAATAATAATAATAATAATAATAATAATAAATAAAACAACAAAATTTCTAGACATTTCCTTATATGCCGCCTCAACCTCCAAATGTGGCTTAATTGCCCATTTGGTCTCTACTATTTTCTTTTAATCTATAATTAAACTTTTACCCTTTACTCAATTTAGTCCTTTTTACTAATTACTCTAAATTAAGCTAAATTCATCCAATTTAAACCTAATTAAACACATCACTAGATTCATAAATATTTCTAATAATTACTTACGAACTCATTTCACTAAAACGGAGACTTGATATTGCACTTTTCCGATGCCCGTGAATTTTGAGTCATTACAAGCAGCCCCACCAACAATGATACACACACACACACCTTAAAAAAACAATCACTATATGTATATTATAAAAAAAAAATACTTACTACATGCATATTAAAAAATTGTCAACACACCAACAATCACTGCATGCATATTAAAAAACATTCACTAAAACAACATGTGACCAGCAACATGAAGTCAGAATAAAGGCAACATGAAGTCAGAATAAAAGCATCAGAAAGATTAAAAATGGTAACTTTACCTTAAGGAATCTTTTATATTTACATCCATCTTTTTCTTGATCTTTGAACACAACATTCCTTTCCATTTGTCAGCTTCTTCTTTCTTCTTGACAATAAGCAACATAATCTTGGTCATTATTGTTTCCATCATGGTCAGGATAGGTTTCCCTCTTGCTTCCAGTATCATCTGTCAGTAAACAACATAAATGATTAGTGAATTGCTAATGATTAGTAAGAAACATAAAACATAGGGGTTTACCTTGTTAAATGATTCAGAAAGATTATTCACCAACATGTCAGAATGACTCCTAATTGAGAAGTGAGACCTTGACCAGTGAGTAGGGTTCTTTTTCTTCAGCCAATCATAGGCATGCTGATTGGTTTTCCTCAGTTCATCCATGGCATCCTTAAAATCCCTTGTTGTGCTTGCTCTGACAGCTTTTCAAAGCAAATCTTTCAATTTTTTTGTTCGGAAACCAGCCTTCTTGAAATTGGCATGTAGGTGTCTAACACAGTGTCTTGTTTCTGCATTAGGAAACAAGATACATATTGCTTCTAAAAGTCCATGCAATTAGAAAAAAAATAGTTTAATTCATTGGCAATCCCTAAATAAAAACAACATAAAAAAATAAATAAATAGAGTTTTACCTTTTGTTTGTCAGACATGAAAGATATTTGGTACGAGCTCACAATTTCCAAGTCTATTGCAAGCAACTCTAAGAATAAAAGCCATGATGCTTGGTTTTCACTTTCGACAACAGCATATGCAAGAGGATAGATGTCGTTATTTGCATCTATCCTAATAGTTGTAAGCAAGTAGCGACCATAGTAGCCCTTCAAGAAACATCCATCTAAACCTACTATCCTCCTACAACCAGCCCTATAGCCATCTTTGCATGCATGCAGACAAACATACATCATTTGAAACAACCTATTATCCAGATAACAGATTGTTATTGTTCCCTCATTTTGTGTCCTAACCTCCAACAAATATTCATAAATCTTCTCATATTGAGCCTTATGAGCTACTTCAATTAATTCCAATGCCCTAGGTTTAGCCCTCCTGCATTTGGTTAGTGAGACTATGCAATACAAATCTCTTTCGACATCTTTTTGTAATGATTTTAGAGAATAATCAAGATCAGCAATGAATTTTTGTTCATAATGTTCACCTATCCAAGCTGAGGTTACATTCTTATTTTTATATACTTTAGAACAAGTATGTTTAGGGTTTGAACTCCTAATTTGCCAAGTTTAGTCAGTAGGGTCATTAGGGTTTAGTCTAGAAGCCCATATGACCAAGGACATTTTTCACTACAGACTGTCTTTAACCTTTTTAAATCATTTTTGGGAAACTTAATAAAATAATTTTTCAACCTACCATACTGCTTGGCAGCTTCTTTTAGACTGTCCTTAAACTTAAATAACATTCCAACCTTAAGTCTAGGATTATTCATGTCATTCTTTAGGTTGAACTTAGGCCAATTTTGGCCATCTGAGTCAAATTCATATGCACTATCTAACCTTCCAAAATCATCACTATCACACAGTTCATCTACTCCTATACCATCCATGTTTAAACCATCTAAATTCACACCTATCCTATTAGACACATCACTTTCAGATGCATCACTACCAGACACATCACTACCAGACATGTCTTCTTCATTCTTATTAAAATTGTCATCAACTAAACCTGCCAAACAAAGTACTCGTCAATAAAGGTAGACAACAAAGGCAAACACTTTAACCATTTCTGTTAGAATAACCAATACAAAATACCTAATAATTTAATACAAACACAACCATTTCTGTCATGCACATGATAGACAACAACCAATACAAAAATGATTTAATACAAACACAACCATTTTTGTCACATATAATATAGCAGCTTGGATACAAACAATGGCAGATATACACAACAAACATCGGTTTCATAATGGCATTCAAATTTTGATTTTGCCACATACAATATAGCAGCTTGGATACAAACAATGGCAGATATACACAATAAACAACAGTTTGATAATGGCATCCATGCAATGGCAGATACAAACAATAAACATCAGTTTGATAATGACATCCATACAATGGCAGATACAAACAATAAACATCATGCACATGGCATACAATACACATTATGTGTCATACAAATTGAAATAACCCTAAATCGAAATCGAAATCAAAATCAAAATCTAAAGCTAAATCGAGATCGAAATTGAAATCAAAATCGAAATAGAAATCGAAATGAAAATCAGAATTGAAATTAAAATTGAAATCGAAATAACCCTAAATCAAAATAACAACATTGAAATCCAAAAATTTTAAAACTAAATGCAACAACTTACCCGTTAAAGTAGATGTAACAACACTGGTAGCTTCTCTTCTATCGCTGAGAATAAAAAACACTGAATGATTTCTGGTTTCGTCTTCTTTTCTCCCCAAACAAAATAAACCAACCGTACCCTAAACCCTTATACCCTGTTAATCGATTATTGAATCGACTTCTAACCCTAAAGCCTTCTTAATCAATTTCTAAATTAGTTTTAACCCTAAAAAAACCTGAAATCATACTCAAAATTTCCAGAAATCAGTTTTCTTTCCCTCCCTAAATCCCCTTAATCCTAATCTGTTTCTAACCTTAAAACATTTAGTCCAAAACCCTTCAAAATTTTCCCTAAACCCGCCCCAAACAAAACCCCTCAGCCGCTTCACCAACGTGGCAAGTTAACTTGCCACATCAATTGGTTAACTTGCCACGTCAATGGTCCGATTAACCCCCTAACGGAATCTGTTAATCAATGACTATTTTGTCACTTTTTCATAACGATAGTGATTATTTTGTAACTTTTCAAAAGTTGAGTGATTGAAATGAAACATAAGTGACTATTTTATCAGCTACCCCAAAGTTAAGTGACTGAAGGTGTAATTTGCCCATAAATTTTTTTATAAATTTGGTGGGTGGAATTTCAGTCTTCACCTTTAATTATTTTTCAATAGAACAAAAGCTAAAAATATAAACGTCAGCTTTGCTTCTACCCGTTTTCTAAATCTGGGTACGCCAAAATTTCAGTTCTTTGAAAGCTAATGCCTAATCTTTAAAAAAAAAAAAAAAAAAAACTTGATTAAAACCTTTTTTTTTTTCTTTCTTTCTCTTTCGTTATAATGCTTGCTTGAGGGTCCGAGGCTTTTAGTTTCTTAAAGCTCCACTTCAGATCTCGACAGATCTTATTTACTTCTTTCCTGAAGTTCTTTTTTTGTTTGTTACAAATATATACTTTTTGGTGGGCTTATTCTTTGTTTTTCTCCCATCTGAGTACTAGATTTCATTGTTTGGTGTGCTGTTTTGTTTCAAATTTGCTTACTTCAAGGAGCATTTATTGAGAGCTTTGAAAAACAGAAGGACATGGCTTTGGCTCGGTTTGGTCGACAAGTTAAGCGCCAGCATGGGGTTTGTGTGAAGATGACGGCAGTGGCAATCTTGGGTCTTTGTTTTATTTTTGTTTGGTCTATGTTTTCTTCTCCTTCTAATTCTGTTACTGTTCAAAGGGAGAGCTTTGATGACATCGCTGAACCTGTAGCTTCAAGCACAATAGTAAGCAAATCTAAAGGAAAAGATATAGAAAAGCATTATGCAAATGACAACAAAAAGAAGGTTGAATCTAGTTTAAAGAAAAAAGATGAGAAAAAGGTTAATGGATCTTTGCCTTTACCTGCTCATGAACATAAATCTGGGAAAAAGAATGAGAAACATGTTTCAAAGAGGAAAAAAGACAAGGATAAGTCAAAGTTATCCAACCAAGTATCAAAAGAAAATCAAGAGAATCAGGAGCAAGAAGAATCTCAGGGTGAAGAAGCCGAGAAGGAGAATGAAGATGAGGAAGAAGTGGTAGTGGATGACAAGGAAGAAGGATTAGATGGTGAAAGTGAAGAAAAGGGGGAGATGGAAGGTGATGCTGACGTGGATGAATCAGTAGAACAAGAGACACTGGAGATGGTGGAAAATGAGAATGAAGGGAAGAAGAGAAAGATCAAAGGTCCGGTTTTCGACCCGAAAGCACATTATAGTTGGAAGCAATGTAGCACAAGGAGCAAGCATAATTATATCCCATGTATTGATGTTGAAAGTGGCTTCACAAGGCTGCACGGCTATAGGCATAGAGAGAGGACTTGTCCGAAAGCTCCTCCAACGTGTCTTGTTCCCCTTTCCCATGATGGTTATGATTCTCCCGTGCACTGGCCTGAGAGCAAATTGAAGGTAAATATATAGAGTGTGGTTAATTTGACTTTATGCTGATGCATTTTGAGTTCTGATGTTGTAATAATCTAATTGTTTTGCAGGTATTGTACAAGAATGTGGCTCATCCAAAGCTAGCAGCGTACATGAAGAACCATAATTGGTTGATTAAATCTGGGGAATATTTAATGTTCCCTCAGAACCAATCTGAATTCAAGGGTGGAGTTGTTCACTACCTTGAATCCATTGAAGAGGTGAGCCTTTATTGTAGCATGTTTTAATGAAATTTTATGGATTATCTGCACTTCCTTAAGTACCATCCTTCGATAGATATTAAGAACCATTCATTAGTAGAGCATAAATTTACTGGATAAGAGATCATTCTGTTGTTGTCACTATATAATAACTTTGTTATCATATTCGAAGTGGACTTACTCTACCTCTTGTTTGTGTTTAACATCTACTGTCACGGCCAATATAGGAAACGGCAAAGCTACGTGAAAATTATCTCAGGGAAAACTTTTCTTGGATTCCATCTCCTACCTATGATTGCCTTGAAGGATAAGAAATCTGTGTAGAAAATATTTTTGGGCTTAAATATTGTAATAGAGCAAAGTATGGTATATACAATGCTTTTGCATTGCTCATTTATTTACTGCACATGCATAATGGAAATTGAACTAGTACTCTTGTGTTCAATGAATATCGTGAACACCTTTTTCTTCCTGATTTTGTTTGGCCCTCTGAAAAACATGCCTGTTAACTTTGCACTTACCTAACCAAAATGATATTTCTCAAGTTTCTTCTGCCTAAATTATTCTCATTGATTTCTTGGTATAGAAAGTGAGCTTCACTGTTTAGCCAGAGAACCCTTATGTTGCAATTGTCTCCTCATTTAGCATTTTAAAAGTTTTGGGTGGATTTTCTTAGATGGTACCAGATATTGAATGGGGAAAGAATATACGTGTAGTGCTGGACGTTGGATGCTCAGATTCAAGCTTTGTGGCCTCTCTTCTTGATAAGGATGTATTAACATTGTCACTGGGCTTGAAGGATGATCTTGTCGACCTAGCACAGGTTTCCCTTGAACGCGGTTTTGCTACGTTTGTTAGCCCCTTTGCAAGAAGAAGACTTCCTTTTCCCAGTGGAGTTTTTGATGCTATTCATTGTGGTCGATGTACAATTCCCTGGCATGGCCATGGTACTTGTTCCCTTCTTTTTTTGTCCTGTAAATTTTATTTCATATTTTAAGTCTCATCGTTATTTGATAATATGAAACCTGCTTTTTATTTATTTATTTCAGAGGGTAAGCTTCTTCTAGAGATAAATAGGATTTTGAGGCCTGGTGGCTACTTTATTTTGTCAACTAAACACGACAGCATCGAGGAGGAAAATGGTTAGGCCTTGTCTTTCTTTTTTACTGTTTATTATGTTTTGAATACAGGAATAATGTTGCCATATGCCTTCCCTTGAAAATTATTGTCTGTCAATGCATACCAAATATGAACATAGGATTTGTACCACGTTGACTTCTTTGTAATATTCATGGAATTTATTGAGTGTCTTCTGTTGGATTTCACTTTCTGTGTGGTAGAAAGATTTTGTTAACTACATAGAACATCGGTGAATCCTGCTGCTATATTATGTTTGGTCTATCTGCCACTCTCAAAGTTTTTACCCCTGGCCATGTGTTTTATGTGCTTTCGGTTTTCATATTTAGTGCTTGATTATTAATCTACAAAAAGGAATTTCTCTTTTGCTTTATACTATGATATTCTGATTTTAATGATATTTTTTTTCCAGCAATGAACACATTGACTTCTTCAATCTGTTGGAATATTCTGGCACATAAAGCCGATGATGTCAGTGAAGTGGGTGTTAAAATATATCAGAAGCCTGAATCCAATGATATATATGTGTTAAGGAGGAGGAGAAATCCGCCTTTATGCAAGGAGAATGAAAATCCTGATGCTTCCTGGTAAGCTCAGATGTGATTGCTACACAAAGTGTATCTTTCAGTTTTAATGCTATGCAATTTCCTCCACTTGATTATATACTCATTTAACAGACCAATCCAAAATTGAGTTTCGGTGAGACATAACCATGTTTAACCTTCACATATTTGATAATTTAAACCTAATTTACTTGGTGGCTGTAAATGTTTTCCTGATAGGTATGTTCCAATGAAAACTTGCTTGCATACTGTTCCATCTGCAATTGAACAACATGGGACAGAGTGGCCCGAGGAATGGCCTAAGAGGCTTGAAACATATCCGGATTGGTTAAACAACAAAGAAAAAGCGATTGATGATACCAGGCACTGGAAAGATATTGTTGACAAGTCCTATCTTACTGGACTGGGCATTGTCTGGTCCACTATCAGGAATGTGATGGACATGAAAGCCACCTATGGAGGGTATATTTATGGCACAACAAAATTCTTGGAATATTAAGGGCCCTCTCAGTTTTGCAAATATATTATGTATCATGGAATGATGTTCAAATGTTTATGTTCTGAAACAGATTTGCTGCTGCACTTTTACAACAGAAAATTTGGGTGATGAACGTGGTCCCTGTCCATGCACCGGATACACTTCCCTTCATTTTTGAACGCGGACTCGTTGGCATCTACCACGATTGGTGCGAGCCTTTCGGGACTTACCCCAGATCGTATGACCTGTTGCACGCTGATCATTTTTTCTCCAGGCTAAAAAACAGGTTAGTTACCATTGAACTTTACTGTCATCTGTATAAAGATGTTTTGTCTGCACTCTTATCACTCTCATTTGTGGATTCATCGAGTCATTGTGCCACACCAAAAATATCATATTTTGCAGGTGTAAGCACCCTGTTTCGATTGTTGTTGAGATGGATCGTATTCTACGTCCTGGTGGTTGGGTGGTTGTGCGTGATAAGGTCGAGATACTTGATCCCCTAGAGGCAATTCTGAGAAGTTTACGTTGGGAGATCAGAATGACTTATTCTCAGAACAAGGAGGGTATCATATGTGCACAAAAGACCATATGGCGACCTTGACAATGACATCTCTCCATATTTGTACATTCACGAATTTCACAAAACACAATGCATTTTCTCTTCTTTTGCAGAAACATGACTTAGAATCCTCCTTTGTGTTGTTCTTTACGTCCAGGCTCAATTTACGAACCATGAAGGGTCGCTGAGTATTCAAATTTGGCGAGATATTTGTAAATTAATTATCACATTTAACACGGCTGATTCAATTTAATCTTCCCAAAGCTGATTTGTAAGAATAACTTATGGGGTTATTTGACACACTCTTTGATTACCTTTCTATGTGAAAATACATAATGATTTTTGCTGGTAAAACTGAGCTGCACAGGATTATTATCAGTTTGATCAAATAGAATGCTATATAGATGTTGCAACCAGTATGATCAAACAGGGAATGCTGGTTAGCAAGGCTAGGCCTAGATATTGTAATTCTAACAAGCCCTATTGGAGGGGAAAAAATCATGATCTCTAAGTCCAATATGGCCCAATGATGCTTGTTCTTTAAGCCCAGAATCTTAACCGCAAATTGTGGTCTATTGAACCTAAACGTATATTCTGGTTTCAGCCCACGATCTCTTCGCTCGCAGCCGTCTTCCGCCAATTCACCACCGAGTTCATCCACAACCGCGACGAGCGCCGCGGCGTCTACGTGCTCATTTCCCCTAAAACCTTCCAAAAACTCGAACCAAAAAAGGAAATCAGTAAATCCCAAGTCCCAACATGTCCCCATCCTCGCTCTCTACCTCTCACCCCCTTGGCTGTTCTCTCTGCCGCCACTTTTTACTTCCTATGCAAATATAGCCGCCGTCTGAAACCCCTTAAGCAACCACCTCTAAACCATAACCATAGAAAAGGCGAACTCTTCCTCATCAGCCAAACAGGAACATCCAAAGCCTTAGCCAAACGCTTCCTCAACCTCCTCTCTTCCAACATCTCCTTCGACCTCGTCCATCCCGAAAACTACTTCCCTATGGAATCCCTAATCGTTATCATTGCTTCCACGTGGGAAGATGGAAACCCTCCTCAAAGTTCAAAATTCTTCTTCAATTGGCTTTACCGAAACCAGCACAGACTTCGCGCCAGGAATCTGTTACTCCCGTATTGTAAATTTGCCATCCTTTGATGCTCATTATTGCTATTTTCCTTTCGCACCTCAATTGGGAAGTAGTATTGACGAGGGCACAAGGCTCACTCTAGGCACTAAAACTCTTGTATTACGTTAGGCAGTGCAAAAAAAGGAGCATTGATCTGTGCGAATTAAGGTGCCATACTATATGTGTGTCTTAGTGTTGTAAGAGCCAGACAGCAAAAGTGTCTCTGGACCCTTTCGGGTGAGTCACATTTAAGTAGGTGCACACTGTACTTCGTGTTTGCAGGGCAGCTGTAGACTGCAATTCATTTTTGTTAAACTTTTGAATTGAACAGATGCATGGAGGCTACCCCTGGAGTGGCATCTGCTGATAATATGTTTTCTGCTGGAGGCACCATTCGAATCCTGTAGGAAAAAGTTGGCAACGGAAGATGGATGATCCCTTAGAGATTTTCAATACTGCCGCTGACATTCATACCGAGATGATTAACCAAATGAAAGGAGTTCCTGGCAAATGTCATATATTTCTTCTGATTATACCATCCCGTTCGGAATATGGGATTTATTGCAATTAACATTTTCTTTTACCAAGTTTCTGACACTGACAGTTTAGTCAATGCCCTTCTTACGTATCTCATAATCATTTAGTAATAATTGATAGGATTAGAATGTCCTAAAAATTATTTTTGACAACTTAGATTCATGGACAGAGATTGCAGCATAGATCTTTCTATTTCATGCAGAGAATTTTACTCATTCTACCGTTGCAGGTGTTACAAAAGAGCGACTGGTGGAAGGTCTATCCGCTAGGTACTGTGCCTTATCACTTGTTGGTGAACCAATTATGTATCTAGAGATTAGTATATTTTTGGATGAGCTGCAGAAAAGGCGAATCTCTACACTTCTAGTCACTAATGTACAGTTCCCTGAAAGAAATTAAAATGGTGAAGCCTTTAACCAGGTTTGTTGCTTGTGAATTTATGTTAAGAAATTTATTTGATTAAATTGCTCTAGCCTAAATTTTAAAAGGGTGACTGCTCAAATTAGAGCTCAACGTTTTAGAGCTGCTCACATAAGCGCCAAACTTTTGAAAATGCTCATATAAGGGCCTAACCTGCATAAAAATGTTCAAATAAGGACTTTTCACGCACTTCAGCCCAATTTGAATAAAAATTAGGTGAATTCAAACGTATTTAGAATAAAATATATGACAGTTTAATCAGATGTTGCTTGAAAATAAAAGAAAACAATAAAAACATAATTTGGGACCTGATATAAGGCATTTAGGAAGTCCTTATTTGAGCACTTTCAAAAAGGTCTGGCTCTTATTTGAGCACTTCCCAAATGTTTTGGCCGTTATTTGAGCACTTTGAAAGGTTTGGCTTTCATTTGAGCACTTCTGTAAAGGTTAAGCCCTTATATAAGTATTTTGAAAGGTTTGGCCCTTATACAAGCAACCCCTAAAAGTCGGGCTCCAATTTAAGCATTTAGCCAATTTAAAATGCTGTGCTCTTGATTAACCTAGTCAACTTATTTGCCTTGTGCAGTTATATGTGAGTGTAGATGCTGCAACAAAAGATAGCTTCGAAGGCAATTGATAGGCCACTCTTTGGGGACTTCTGGGAAAGATTCATTGTTAGTATTTCATTCTTGAAAGCTTAGAAACTTGAGCTCAAACATTTACATGGGGACTGTGGAACGAACTTCCTCTTCAAACTTGAATTCATATTGATTCGATCTGGAACTTACCATGCTATGGAGGAAATATTGGCAGTTGCTTAAATCTCAATTTGAAACATCTTTCTAACAGCCATTTTTGATGATTTTTCTTTGGCTGGCATGGCGTTACTGTTTTCTTATTGCGAACATCTGTTTTTTTAGGATTCCTTGACAGCTCTCAAAGAAAAGCAACAACAAACTGTATATCGCTTGACTGTCGTGAAAGGGTGGAATAGAGAAGATGTAGATGTAAAAAGAATTGGGAAGCCTAGTTTTGTTGAAATCAAGACATACTGTGGATCGGAAGTCTTTTGCTCACTCATGATGATCTTTTTTACAGTTCTGCCACATCAAAGTTAACGGTGTAGAATGTGTCATGGCATTCTAATGTGAAGGTTTTCTCAGAGGCATTGACTCTTAAAAGTGAAGGGGAGTATGAGGGTTTATGTGAACATGCACACTCATGTAGTGTCCTGTCAAAAACCAGAAAGTTCAAGGTCAATGTCCTATTGTATACATGGTTAGTAACGGCATCATTATTGTCTTTTGGAGTGTATCTGGAGTCATCCTTTTTTCTTGGTTTTAAACATCATTTCTCACTGATGGTTCAGGTGGCTTCAGGAAGACCTTTCAACAGCGAGGATTATATGGCTCTCACTCCATCCAGGACCATCTATGGAGCCGAGGAAAGTAGATATTATCCCAAATTCCCAATCAATCCTGGTACAGGAAAAAGTGACATCAAAAGTGAAAAAGTTAAGTAATTCAGAATCAAAAGTGAAAAAGTTAAGTAATTCAGAATTATATCAGTATCAGGCAGCATAATCCATTTCGGGTTATCATTTTCTTTGCATTTTTACAGTTTTGCTTTATGTGGCTATGCTTACGGATAAAAAGTCTGATTCAAATGACAGTTTTCTGCCTGTAGTTTTATTGTAGTCATATTCTCTGAAAACATTCAGCCATTTTAGTTGTAGAGCTCATGATGTAAGTGGCTCAATTATGTGTTTTTAGTACAAATGAGGTTAGAGTTTCAAATCTCAAGTAGTTAGATTTTACATTTATAGTTATATGAATTAAATTTAACTTTGGAGCGCAAAATCCATTTCTTAAATTTGATTCCAAGAATAGGGAATGCATTAATTGAATAATTGTCTGGTTTCTGCGGATGTTTTGGGCTCAAACATTTTTAGAACCGACCTTTGAAAATGGCAACATGATAACCAGTTGCCAACGGAAAAAAAAAAAACATCATTTTCAGGAGAAATTGAGGCCTTGTATGATAGACAATTTGACTGGACAGTACTAAGCAGCAGACTAATTAACCTACAAATTTATCTTACATTTATGAGGTGGGGACATTTTCCTACTCAGAAATGTCCCCATCAGTTCTTATTTAAACCTAATGTTTTGTACCTTTTGTCGGACTTCGTCTTATGTTTTTTAAATTTAACTTCCCTAAGCATAAAAATGGCTAAATGGTCATTTTCCAGTCACATTATTTGGTAAAAGACGAATACAGATTACAGTGTATTAAAAGCCACTTCTTTGTTTATCAAGGTTGAATCAGGGAATGTTTTCTTTCTAAAAGCACTCCTTGCGCTCAAAGAGTCGGACTTTCACAATGCATGTGTATAAATCTTTGATTGAGATGTATATACAAGAAACCAGATTGGCAAATGTGGCCCTGAAAATGTTAAATCAAATCATTGAAACGTGTAGTTGGATGACAGCAAGATTGGTGTTGGATGACAAGCTCAGTCCTCTGCGCTGTGCAACATCTACCGCACTATAATATACTACTTGCTAGTTAACTTCTAATATATATGTTTCCGTTGTAAAAACAGTGACATCTCAGTTTCTCAACTCAGGCTTTGGGTTTTTGCATTTACAGACAATAATAAAGATAGAGATAAAAGAAAATTGCTGATAAAAAATTGGGCAACTTCAATCAAACAGTAGTGTTGCTTGAGATTTTCGGGTGGGGATTATTTATTTACTCAAACAACTTGTCAAAAGCTATGCAGAGGGTACAGATAAGGAGGGTCCTACTGGCAAGAGCGCGTCTGGGTGTGGCAAATGGCAAAACCTCTTCACTTCTTGCTGCGGCTACTTAGAAAAACTGTTTCTTGCAATAACTAGCCAACTGTTTTGACTTTTGTCAATCACTAGTGTCTCAAATTAAAATAAAACTCTCACGCGCCTTTATATCATTCGGGAATCACTTGCCACTCAAGTTTTCGTGGTAAAGAAAGAACACAGCAATAAAAGAGATTTGCCTCCATTGCTGCGCATTGAGTTACTGTGGCTGTGTTGTTGATATCAGGTGCTAATGTGTCTCTAGTTACTTTCTTGTTCACTGCAATTATGATTTATAAGGCAGAGCTGGCACTGGCACCAGCAAAGTGCCTCATATCTTCCCCACCTTCAGAATTTAATTCTGCTTTCAGCTTTCAACTTTACCCCCTCATTCAATGTCACCAAACATTAAAATTCCTACATTATGGAGTTAACTAAGCAAATCCCTTTCTTTTCTTGGCTCCATGTTTCTTCTACTTCCAATATGATTAATACAGTAGCTACTAGCTAGGCTTTCTTTTCTTTTGTTTAAGTAATTAAGTCCAATAGCAAAGGAAAAGAATACAGTCAATTAAAATAATAATAATCAGAATGAAAAGAAACAGTTCAACAAGAAAAATACATAATAGTAATAGTTGTAACAACCCTAATCTGCTATAAAGTTCATGCAATGGTATAAAAATAAAAACCATCTCTGGTTTAAGCTATGTTTTTTTTGTACAGAAAATTTATGGGAAAAAGATGGTTAAGAGAGCCCAAATACTGCAATTAAGAAAGGAAAAGAAAAAGCAAGGCCATTTGTATTATGCTTTTCTGTGTTTACATTTGAAACGGATAAACTGATAAAGCAACAAATTTGATGAAACCAAGAAGTTTTCATCATAAAAGCTGGAAGCTTTATCTTCATCCTACTCAAGCATGACAAGCTAAATTCATTTTAAAATCTTCCTTTCTTGGAGCTACCATATATGTAGTAAAGAAGAAGAAGAAGAAGAAGAAGAAGAAGAAGAAAAATGGATTTTACCAGACTTTATAAAGGCAAATTGAAGCAATTTTAGCTGCTCTTTCTTGGTTTACTTTTTCTTCTCGTTCTCCTTGTTGGAGGCTGCTTAGGTGCCACTGATTGCTCCTCTCCTTTCTTCATGCCTCCCATCGAAGCTGATGAAGCCTCTGCCTCTGTTTTTGGTTGTGGCTTTTGCTCTTGTTGCTCTTCATCTTCTTCTTCAACTTTTTTATGATGTTCCTCAGTAATTCTTAGTTGCTTTGATTGGGTCTCAGTAACTTCAGCTGCTTCCTCTTCTTTTATTTCTTCAGTTTCAGTTTTCTCAACAGTCTTTCGTGGTCTACCTCTCTTTCTTGGAGTGAGAGGCTGCTGAGAGTGTTGTTGAGGGACCTCTTCACCAGCTGATGAAGCCTCAGCTATTGCTACTGAAAGTTCCTTTGTCTTTTGAGGCTTCTTCTTCTTACCCATCAATCTTTCCTTATCAATTAGCTTTCATTCAACGACCCAGAAATAAACCATCAATATCAAATCTTCTATGACTTGTTTTTATTTTACTATATTTTTTTAATGTTTGAAGCTTTCTGTTTATTGAATCCAAAATTAATTCATTCAAATATGCCCCCAAGCTGTATGATTTTTTATACAACACCTTAAAGCAACTGGACCAATATCTTTGACCAATATCAAGATTCTGGAAACCCCATTAATACAAATCTCTTCTTCTTTTTTCTTTTTTTTGGTTTCTTTTCCTCTAATTCCCTTTTATTCTATTTTATATACTATACAATCTACTACCAAATACCAATATCAATAGTAGCTGCTTCTATTTGCAAAGAATAAACAAAGCTAAAAAAGCCATTAAATTTACTTTCCTTTTCTTTATCTACCAACCCTATCCATCCATCCTAATATATGCGTGTGTGCATATATATATATATATGCTTTTCTTTTGCAGCAAAAGAAAAGACAAGCAGGAGAAAATATGGTCGAAAGCTAACCCTTTTCCATGCACCCTCATAAATTTTCTTTTTATTTTGTTTAACATGGATAGTTCAAAAACTAAGAAAATGAAGCAAAATGAAGTGGCTATACTAACCATGGTTAAAACGACTAGAATTGTTTGTGTATATCTTTTTATTTTCTTTTTTTGGCAAGAAGAATTGTTTCTCTTATATAACCGAGCATTGGTGGAATTAAAATTTTGTACCTATAAAATGAATAAATTGTTGTTTGAATCGAATAAAATTAATCGATCAAATTAGCTGAACTAACAATTAATTTAAAAAATGATTTTAAATAAATTAGATTAAAAATTGATACAAATCGATTAAACCAACAATTAAACTGGATAAATCAATGGTTAAAATAAGATTTTTGAATTTTTTAAATTTTTTTGAAATTTTAAAAAGTTTTTAACCGAGCCGATTACACCAACCAAACTGATTGGAACAATTCAATATAGCAAAACAGTAGAATACTGGTACCAATACATTATGACTTTAGAGGAATCGCCAAGATAACCATGGTTAAATAATGACTAGGGGTTTGAAACCAGTGTGTTGTGACTTGTGATCCTCAATTCTCGTTTATAAAATAAGGGTGGTTTGGGTTTTGCCTATAACGTGGTTAAAGGGTCGGAATGTACTGTACAATGACTCAGAAGTCAGATCCAGTGTCCCAGTCTGACAACTTGTGTCGCTATACGGCCATGGAGCCCTCCAGCAATATACCCCTGCTGAGATTCATAAACATTTAACCCTCCCACTGGACTTAATCATTGTGGTTCAGGGCCAGCTAAAGATATTAATTATGGCAAATTGAAGGCACAAACAATAGTTAATCTACTACAATTCTGCCGACTCTCATCAGTATCATCAGCTTACAGGATCAAATTTTCAGCAGTATTCAAAGACCATTCCTCATGATATGCAAAGTTAAGCAAACTCGGAAATGCAACTATAAATGTACAATAAGCTTGTTAGACAGCTAATAGACATACACCCAACCTAGAGTCAACTGGGCTACCATACAACTAATATAGTATTTGTAATTCATGGCGAATAAATAGATTCTTCAGTCACTTGGTTGAGGTCGTGACTCCAAGAATAATCTTACAGTCGAGTGGATTAGAGAAGGTTCTGCCATAGCGCCGTTCCCATAGTCCCCACAAGCTAGTCTTTTGGAGACAGGGGGGATGAGAGAAATACCAAGCTCATCAATTGTCATGAGATGCTTTTCTGTGAAAGGGTTGCTCCACATGAAAGTGTTCATAGCAGGTGCAACAAACATTGGCTTGCTGTAGTCCCATGCTCGTACGACACAAGTTAACAAATTGTCACATAATCCTCCAGCAATCTGCATCAGCATATATTAGGAAAATAATAAAAAGGCTATCGTGCAATAAGATCATTTAAGCAACAAACCAGCTCACGAAAAGGGTAATATCAAAAGCATATGACAGGAGGAAAAAAAATCTTCAGGTACATGAATGCTTAGCATAAATTATAAACTAATGGTCAACCAAAATTATAATTGACATAAAGCATAAAATAAGTACTTGGATCTTTTTTACAGCTACATAAAACACACCTTAATCACTCAAAATTAGGTGACTTTTAGGGATACTAGTCCCAAGTCTCAACGCATTTTCAATTCTCTTTACATTGACATGCGCATATAATGAATGTTGAGCGTCCCTTCAACAATTAATACAATGTACAAGAAAAGAGGAACAAATATATACCAAAATACGGGCAAATAAGATTACCTTGCCAAGTGTGTTTGCTGACAATGGGGCAATGACCATAATATCAGCCCAACGACGAAGCTCAATGTGAAGCACAGTGTCACCTATTTTCCCCCAACTAGACCATTCCTCCTCATCAGTGTAAAGCTTTAGATCCTTAGGAAGTGATGCTCTGTCAATGAAATGCAAAGAAGCTTTCGTGGCAACTGCTTTTACTTCTGCCCATTCAGAGAAACAATGGCAGAGATTCCCAAACTTTATGGCAGCTACACTTCCACTGGCAGCGAGTAAAACCCGGGGTTTTCTTGGGGTAGGATTGACCTTAACCATCCCCCTATCTGCACCTTGAGGCTCAGGATACGCCATAACCTATGCAAATCTAAGCAAGAATAACCTTGATTACACCTTTCAAAACTGTCAGTCTTCTTTCTACTTTCAACTATCAGTTAATTAATCCCAGAAAAAAGGAAGTAGAGCCACCAAAATAAATCGAAAGTAAAACCCCAAATCCATCCCCAAGAGAAAGGAACTTTCCCCCACTAAGAATTTGCAACCCAAAGCCCACTTCAAAATTTCATGATACAGATCAATTACGCTAGAGAAAAATTCGAGATTAAATATGAAGTAAGCAGGACCGTGGGAGTTGCAGAGCTTTCGCATTGCGTAGAAAAACGAGATGCTTACCTGGAATCTAAGATTAGAGAGGAATCTGGGCTTTCTGCTTCAGATGTTCTTGCGACTTGCAGAGAGATTTGAAACGCAAAGAAGCGCGAGAGTTGAGCTTTCGAAAGGGCCCCTGGTACAAAAAGAAATGCTGCCTTTTGATGATCTGCTGCTACTTGCTATACCAAAATGCCTTTACGGAGCGCTGCAATACTTTACCAATCCTTCTCCTTTTTTTATGGTAGGTAATTTTTACTTCCACTGCACAAAAAAGGGGATTTCCTCGTTGCTCTACCCACTCTTTTTTTCTCACCAGCACTAAAGGTGACAATGGGTATTTGGTTTTTGGTCTCTTGGTTTCAAGAATTGGGCTTCTCTTACTAAACCGAAGCTTCTCCTTTGGGGTTTTTAATACGTTAAAAGGCTTCTTTGTACAAGTTTAAAGTAGGAAGGCCCAATAAGTCCGAGGAGACTAACATCTAAATGCTAATGATTTCATGGCGCAACAGGCGACGGCCACGTTGACATAGCTGCTGATTGCCCCTCAGTCAATCATCAAAGCGGGGCAAGGCAGGGACAAGGCAGAACATCCCTTTCAAACGGCACCGGCCTCGTAAAATGTAATAATCTGGGGGTGCTAATCGGATAAGGTAATCGATATACATATTATAATACATAGGTAGCGTAAGTCGCAGAGGTAACCTATCTCTCTCAGTATATTCAACCATTTGACAAATTTACTCGTAGAGAAAAATCGTAAATAAGATTAGTCATCTAAAAGTCCCATCACCCATTCAATTTTAAGATTATTGGGACAAGTCATTTCAATTAACACTGTAGCAGTATATATAATGTAAGGCTAGAAGTTTCTCGTATATTTGCAGACTTTGGGCCTTCGTAGTCTTTGTATATGTGCTTATCCACAATTTTTATTTAGGAAATCAAAAGCGGTAATCTTAGAGGTTGAAAGCGATTTGAGAGGTCAATACTTAGTGACTAGCAAAGTAGATTTTTTCTTTTCGATTAATAGAAGACAATTTATACATTTCCCCAATTTAGAATTTTTGTGGATGGAAGATTTTCCTGGTAAAGATTATTTCCTTGGTAAGGAAATTCCTTTTCACATTTTGTGGTGCTCTATATTTCTAGAGAAACTGATATTTTCATAATTTGGCTGGTTGTGTGACGTGTGTGTTTAATATTTGTTAATTGTCATGTGCCTGGTTATTTTTGCTTCTTAAAAGGTTTTTTTTTTAATTAATTTTCTCTTGGACGGAGAGGAAGATAGTTAAAAACTCAAAGAAGGGCTTCAACTAGATCCTCTTGCTTGCTATCATTCCAAACTTGGAGATAAGAGAAAGCTGACCCCTGGTTTGCTTATCTGTAGGATCCCCTGGGGAAGCTGTTGGTGGTGGTGGGTACTTTTATTTCAATTTCCAATTGATGAATATTATTATTTTTAAGTTGATCTTTATTTTAAATTCCCACTTGGTTGTCTTAATTCTTTTGTTGTTCTATGGAAATTTCAAGTAAGCCAATAGAAGGTTGATTTTTTTTTTCTTTTTTGTGCAATCTGAAACTTTTTTTATCACTTTGGGATTACTTAACAACTAATTGTGTATATTTTCAAAGGAAAAAAAAAATCTAGACTTTTCCCTGATCTGTATTAGCGATGATCATATCATATTGTAAAGTTGGAAACTCATCTTCTTTTTATGGCAAGGAGTTAAGTACTTGTTTGACTGCTTGTGCTTTTTTTTTTTCTGTTATTGTTTTTCCTCCATATTTCAAGGGTCTATGTTCCTAAATTTTTTGTGGTTTAGGCATTTATTTAGATTTTGACTTGGAAACCTCTTATCAAGATCTCCCTTGGATTTTTCTCATATATGCTTTGTTCCTATACCCTTCTCTCTCCCGTAATTTCGACCTAGCTGATTCGGATGGCTTATTCCTTGTGATTATCTGACTGGCATTAATCTCAATTTGTTATAACAGGTTTTTACAGGCATTTCAAATACCATTTTCTATGGTTCTTTGGCTGTTCTGATTCTAATTGATGTTGGAGGGGTTCACTGAGGATTAAGCTCCTCAATCATGGAAGGTCTTTGTGAAACACCAGAAAATGGTAAAGTAGCAGATCCCGACCTTCGGAATATTCGGTACTTGCCATTCCAATCCTGTACCGGATTATCATTACTTTGGTTTGATGTGAGAGTCTTCTATGTTAGAGTCAGCAAATTTCAGGTTGATGATTCAACCCCCGAGTTTCTGACTCTCAATCATATCCCCTTAGACCCTGACACCCTTTTGGAAGTTAATGGCATTAGAAGCAGCATATACTCTGATGGGGTCTCTATACTCCTTAGAAGGGATCGTGTAGATAAGATATCGGAAGAAGTCACCTTTGTGAGCACAGATAATGTTAGGCTGACAGGAAGTGTGAAATTTGAGGTGTTTGATAAAAAGGATCTCATTCTCTCTGGTATTTTGGAAATGTCTAGTAGTAATGGCTTCATTGGGGAATCGAAAAATAACGCGAAACAATGGAGTATGAATTGTGAATCAAATATCACATCTGGCAGCGGTTTCCTGAAGGGAAAGCTCATTTCTTCTCCCAAATTATCACCACCAACCATTGAGGTTTATGTTGCGGGTTGTTTTTCTGGGAAACCAATCATCTTGACCAAAACATTGCAACTTAATTACCGGAAGAAGCATAATCGGAAGGGAACGTTAGATGCAATCCCGGAATACGAGAGCACTGAATGCCAGAAAGATATGTCACCTGAACTTGATATGCAGGTAACATACCTGATATTTCACTATTAAAATTCCAGTTCTTATCTTTTCTGTTCTCTTTAGCAGACTAATTTTAAGGTATACTGTCTTTGAGCCATGCTTTGGTGCTGCATTGTTAATCTTGCCATTTTAGCCGCTCATATTCTGTATATTTAAGGATGGCTAATCCTGACAAATTACTGTGATTTAAAAGTCATTAAGTTTTCTTTTATTTTCTGTTAGTTTCCTTCCTCATTGTTGTGGCTGCCAATGTGCTTCCTGTTCCGAAACATGTTTCTTTTTGCAATATGGTTCATACTTGCAAGATTTGAAATGGATTGGAAACAGAATCTTTATCCTATATGTGTCATCAGTGATGGACAAGTATGGGATTAGGATATACCCCCTTTCCTTTTCTCTTGTGTACTTTCCAATATAATTGGTCTGCCAATCGTGACAGCTATAGGCCCACTAGAGCCATACTGGTTTGGTTTCATGTAGAGGCCAGTTTTCCTGGCCGTTTCTTGCCATTCTGTTTTTTGGGGGGTACCCCATTCTCTTCTCTCAAAGCAAATGCTGTGTTATAGAGTGCATTGCAATCCAAGTATTTGATTAAGTAGCAACTTGCTAGCCAATCGAGGGTCAATGTTGTTTACTTTATCTTGCTTATAAGCTGAATGCTGTCTTTGAATCAACACATTTAATTTGGAATTGTTTTGCGAACCTGTATCAGACCAGCCTCAAAAAAGTTGCTGTTGATCTTTAGGCTTGGTACTTTGCACAAAACTTCCTATTACATGAATGGATATACTGAACTCTTGCTCCCAAAAAACTGGTTGGAGCATCTAAACATACTACCATATTTTCTCAAATATTTTGTTTGAGCATGACCTAATATTTTGTAGACCTCCGTTATTGCTTGCTGTTTTAACTCACCTTATACATTGAAAGTAGAGATCTCTTCCTCTTTGAAGGCAAATCATATCGCAGGGAAACTAATGTGTTGAACCCTCTTTTATGTAAAACTTTATGTACTTATATTAGTTGTTTTCTTCTTTGGCATCTCTTCGATTGGTTATCGTTATCTTTATGTCATTCGATTCCTTGGTATAGTGCCACTCTTAGTTTCGGTGGTATAAGGTTTGGTCTTCGGCAAACTAGAATATTCTCACACCGTCAGGATTGGATATCTGCTGAATCAGTTCTGATTCTTAGCGAGGATCATAAAGCTTTGCCTTTTTAACTGTGTTTAGTATATGTTTGAGATGGAGAGACAAGAAAGCCACGGGACAAATCCTTAAAATAACATTCCTGTTAAATTCAAGTTTTTTATTTCGATAGTTTGTTTTCTTTCATGCGACAAATTTCACTCATCTCTAACTTTTCATATTACTTTCCATTTTTATAGTTTTCAGAATACAGAAACTACAAACCACCAAACGAAGAAGACTACAGTAATATTTTCTGGAGGAGGACAGAGTACATGGATGGCGAAGATGGTGAGCTCTCATGGTTCAATGCAGGTGTAAGGGTTGGTGTAGGGATCGGTCTTGGTGTTTGTCTTGGCGTCGGTATAGGAGTTGGATTGTTGGTTCGTACTTACCAAGCTACCACTCGAAGCTTCAAAAGGCGGCTTATCTGAGCCCTTGCATCTAAATCGGTATTACAGCCCGCTCTGTTGAGATCCAAAAGCATTAACGCTATCTTGTATACAAGGATGCATCATTCAGTACAGATTTTGACTGAGTAGTTCCCCGCGCTGCTTTGCAATTAGTTTGTTAGATAGTTTTGTTACTGCTATTGGGAAGTAAATGATTGTTTAGGTATTACATGTTAAAGCCTGTATGACTTGTATTTCCCTGTATATAACTCTGCTTTTGAGGCAACTGGTGTGTGTTCTGTTTTCATGGTTAAAAAAAAAAAAAAAAAAGAAAAAAAAAAAAGTACACTTAGTTTTTGTACAAGGGTTGGTTTGTTTGTCACAATTTTGGAGTGATTGTTATACATTTATTTCATTGTTATTATTTGATATTTTTACTTGAAAATAAAATAATATTTAAGATATTAAATGAAATTATATATAAATAAATTCATAAGTCGTGGTTGTATATCAGATAATTAGGGTGATAGGTATGACCTGGATGTGGAAATTTAATTGGAATGCTGAAATCTTCTCGTTAGATAAGCTTTAGCCCTACTTACGTGCACTGATGGAAAAACCCGTATGTTACTTAAAAGTATGTAATTCCATTATGTCAACATTTGTATAGATAATTAGATATAAAAGATATCCTCGCCAAGACTCTAAATATATAAAATAATTTCCGGAAAATATATATGTGAAAGAAATTTTAGAAATTGAAATACCTATGTTTTATATATAGACACTCGGAATGAATATTTGGATAAACTAGAAAATTTTAGTTATGAATTTTTGTAGGTTAAATGCTCAAATTGTGACCCAATTTCTTACGGGTTGAACTGCTTAAATAAGGGTTAATTTTTTTTTGAAAATACTTAAAATAACAGCCAAACTTTGTTTAAATAAAAGCTTTTTAAATATCGTATATTAGGTCTCAAATTATGTTTTTATTATTTTTAAACTATATTTGATTCAACTTTTCTATAAATACATTAGAATTCACCTATTTTTATTCAAATTGAGTTGAAGTGTGTAAAAAATTATTTTTTTATTATAAAAGTTAGCTCTTATATAAACATTTTAAAAAGTTTGACCTTTATGTGAGTAACTCTTAAAAGATTAAGTCCTAATTTGAGCATTTAGCATTTTTCTTTAGAAGAGATGCAAATTCGAATATTGAAAACGATATTATTGAGAAGGGCAACCACGAACCTCAAACATAAGCCATTAAATAGACATGAAAATACCAAAAAATTTGTATATGTTCAAAGTGTGTGCAAACATAAACTCTTAGATATAAATCATTCAAATCTATTATTTTATACAAATATCTAGAATTACTAATAACTCTTTTCTAACCCCTAAACTAGAAGTATAAATGCACTTTAATACTCTCAAGCCTACGAATTCCTATACTGAAAATAATACCAATTAAATTAAAATTCAATCAAATTCATAATATTATTATTTAAATATTTTAATAACATATTTGGATTCATTTTGTTTTTTACTTCGTCAGTTTCTAAACTAAAAAAAATTCCCTGAGTTCCCCCAACCCGTATTAGCCATAGGCTTAAGGTTGTTTAGAAAAGCATAAGGTTTTAAATCTGTACTTGCACGTATCAGAACAAATTTCAAAATGCTTGCCCACCAAAAATATTTCTTTAACAACCCTGCAATTGGTTTATTGAATATGGGTGTTTATCTTATATTAAAATTGTAAAAATTATTTACTAGTGGTTTGTGTGACAGTCAGATTTTAAAATTGAATTGATGATTGAATGAGTTAGACTATTATTTTTTAATTTTATTAAAAAATTTATTAAAAATTCATAAAAATTAAAAATAATTAAATTGATTCAACCGTTAATTCAATCACTAATTCAACTAATATTTTAGTTCAGGTCAACTAATTCAATCTCTCTCTCTACATTGATCCCTAATTAATTTTTGATCCGATTGATCGATGCAGTCGAATTCTAAAAATAGCATCATATTGTGAGTTTGTTAAAAAAAAAATTGTTTTCAAGATATTCGTAGATTCATTGGCTAAAACGGAGGCTCAAAACAATATATTTTTCTTAGCTTGGTTTTAATTTTGCCTGCATTTTGGTATTTGATGTGGGTTAAATATTTAAATTAGGTCCTAAATCTTTAGAAGTGGTTTATATAATGGTTAAACTTTTCAAAATGATTATATAAATGTTAAATATTTCAAAATAGTCAAATAATGATTAAATATTTTTGAAAGTGTTCAAATAATGGGTCTTTCAAATGTCGTATATCAATTTTTAAATTATGTTTTTATGTTTTTATTTTTTTTTATTATGTAATATTTGATTTTGCTATCATGCATTCCATTTTAATTAAGTCAACATATACATATGACTATTTTAAAATGTTTGATCTTTATGTAAATAAACTTTAAAAGGTTAAGTCTTGATTTAAACATTTGGCCATTCAACGTGTTGGTTATTTTTATTATTAACATACAAACACCAATTAACCAGGGACCCGGGGGGGGGGGGGGAAGAATCTATAACAATCCAATTTGTCTATCAAGATTTTGACTAAAAGTAATAATCAAATTAGGAAAATTAAAAGACGTATTACAAGTGCATGCATTATTGCTTTATGCATATTTTATTTTACATTCTTTCACATGATTAATTATGAAGTTCATAAATCTAGCAAGATCAATTAATCAGTATGAGTTATCAAATTAAAGTAATCAATTTATAAATTTATAATGCTTCAAATTCATAGTAGAATATTTAATTAGGAAACTTAATAATTTATTGAACTGATATATTTAATTCCACTAATTGAATATTATTTTTATTTAATAAAATATGATTAATTGATTTTTTATATAAAATTTAAATATTTTATTGAAATAATATTTTAATTAATATCATTTTTATTTAATAAATTATAATTAATAGGCTTATCAATATGAAATAGATATAATTTTACTTAAAATTTTAGACAATATGTTTTTGTAGAGAACTAATTTAATAAAGAATGTACTTTAAAAACTATGAATGTTGCTATTATAAGTGAAAAATTGTTATAGAAAGTTAAAATAAAATGTAAAAAATCGATTTTACTATAAACTTGATTGTTATAATTAAATGTAGTTATAGTGGGTAGCTAATATAGATAGGATTAACTGTATATATTTTGCCTCCTAAACTTGGTTTCTTGTATTTAATCAATATATTTTTTTATATGATTGATACCTAAATTTCAATTTAGTCACACTATAGTACTATTGTAGTAATATCATTAAAATGTGCTAACATGGCATTGTTAATTAATAATATGATAACACACGACAACTCTCGTTATGACATGTGACATTAAAAAAAAAATCTAAAAATATTTAAATTTTATAAAAGTAATTATAATTTTTTTTACACTGGGAATCAACTAAGACAAATTATAAATTTTGTTCAAGTTCATTTTTTAATTAGTAATTTCATATATATATTTTTATTTTTTATAAGGCTTAAGGCATAATTTAGTATTTGATTTGACACTTTTTTTTAATGTAGTACTTATGTATTTTTTGTCAAATGTGATACTTGTATTTGAAAATAGTTATATATTTTGGTACCTAAAGACAATACTGTTAACTTTTTAGTATTTAACCTGAGTTTTAGAGAAGATTTGATAAAAAAATATAATTAGATAATAATATTAGTAATTAACTTTCATCTAATCAATCCTAAAACTCGAATTAAATTACATTCATCGGACTGTATTTGACAAATTAAACAAATTCACACTTAAAACACTAAATTTATTCTATTAAAAAATCATGAAAATTTTAAACCTAATAATATTAGCAACTAACTTTTATCAAATCAACTTTTAAACCTGAATTAAATATTATAAAGTTAACATCGTTGCATTTAGCTGTCAAAATATATAACTTTTGTTAAATATAGATATAAGATTAAACCAAAAAAAATAACATAGATAGTTCACTAGAAAAAATTTTGTCAAATTTGAGTACCAAATACTGTTTTTATATTATTATTTTGAAATTAAAAATATATAAAAAATAAAATAAATATTTTTTAAAAATTATAAATATTTGGAATGAATATAAACAAATAGTAAATAAGAAAAAAAACCTTTGAAATTTTGATTTAGTTGTCTTGTTCTGTCCCCAGTTTGAAATTGTAGGATTTTTTTTCTTGAAAAACTCAAATGAGTGAGACCTGTAACTTTTAACCCTCTATTTAGGGAAAATACCATAACATGAAAAGATCACCCTTATATGGAATCCAATTAAATCAAAGTGTCTTCTTTCAAAAATAAAGTTTAAATATATCCAATTCTAAAAATTAAAATTATAAACTGCCTTATGCAAGGAAAAAAAAGAGTCTCCAGTAATATTGTTTATTTTACAATTTAACAAAGACTTCATAATTATCTTTTTAATGATATTATTTTTAAAGTTGAGTTCGAACATAAATTTTTTTTTATAAATATAATATATTTTATCGTTACACTTAATATTTATTATTATAATTTTTAAATTTTAAATAAGTTAATGAATTACCAAAGAAATTAAATACCAACTTTAAGTCCCCTCTTTTTAATCCAAAAATTATTCATGAAAGACCATGTTAGGATCCGTTTGCTCGGGTCGTAACGCGTACAACGCGGCACACAAAAACAATCGATGAGCGTTTTGAAATTTCGGCGCAATGAAATGCAAGAAGTAACGGCAAAGTGCTTAGCCTGTGGCAGCGGCGTTGTTGACTCGAACCCAACTAAGAAATACTGGACGATTCCAAAACACTAATGACTTTTTGGATCCAGGCGTGGCCCAAGTCATCCCTCAACTCCATTGTATTTACGCACGTGTATTTCTTTACCTTACTTTAAAATTTGTTTTTCTTCTTTTTTTTGTTCAATCTTTTCTCAGACGTTGCCACTTGTGTACATTCACACGTACAATTGCATGCATTCCGTGTATTTGGTCGGATAGTGTTTATGTCTAAATGAGTTTGGGCGAAATGGAAAACTTTGAATTATGATCAAATTAAAATCTAAACTTTGATATTATCGTGTTAGATTAATTTTATTTTTTATATTAAATTATAGAGTACAATTTTGAAAATTAAAATATGTTTTAAGTCTTTATATTTTTTATAAATTTAAATATTTATTTTTACATTTTTAAAATTTAAAAATTTAAATCTAATTATTAAAATTTTAAATTTATTAATGTAATATTTTGAATTAAAAAATACTTACTTATATAAAAAATATTACATTAGACTTAAATTAAAAAAAAAAAAACTATAATTTGTATGGCACAAGAAATGCTAATGTTTTGCTCGTGAATTCGCATGCCTTCAATTTATCTATATAATTTCAATCATGTTATAATTATTTATTAAATCAACTCTAGTGCGTTGAATTATTAATTCATGCTCAACTTGTTGGATAATTTCATGTTATTTATTCATGTTATAATTTCAAATACATTTTAATATATATATATATAAATGCACACATAATGGTAAAATTATTTATTCATGCTCAACTTGTTGGATATTCAGATAATGATTAGAGAAATAATATTAAGATAAGAAAAAAACGGTTTGAAATATTCCTTTCATCTTGATTTGAATTTTTTTTTATGTCATGTCCAAACAGGTAACTGTATTTTATAAAGAATACGTGTACATAATATTCTTACTAAACCAGTTAAATTTAATGTATTCTTCAACATTATTGATGTGAATCAAAATAAAATGTTTATTTGTTTTTATGTTTTTATAAAAGTTATACTCTAAATAAGATAACTTTATATTAAAAGGTGTTGTTTTCATATCTTGAAATTTAAGGTGAGGAATTTCAAAATTTAAAATTTAAAAATGCATCTATTTTGTTTGGATAAATATTTTTAATAAAAAATACTCGTTGAAATTTCATAAATTTAAAATATAATTATAAAATAATATTATTAAAAATAAATATATGTAAAAATAAACACTATGAATACAGTTATATTGATAAAAATATATAAATATTTTAATAATATTAAATCTAAAAACATATTTTGTAATTAAATAAAAATATAATTGCATTTTGAAGTTTATGTTTTTATTTTATAGTGGGATCATTTCTATTAAAATAAAAGAATTTTGAAAACTAATTTTTTAAGTGGAATTTTTTTACTTATTAAGTGGAATTTACATAGATAAATTGAGCTACTCAAAATTACATTTTTAAGATCTTTTAAAAATTTTGAAATTTTTTATCATTTTTATTCAAATAAGGAAGTTTAGTTCTAGCATTTCGAAAATTTTGATAGAAATAAATGTTCTCCTTCAAATCTCTTACCTAAACACATTCTTAGGCTTTATTTGATCGAGAGGAAAGAAAATTGGAAGGATAGAAAATATAATTTTTATTCTATAGGTGTGTTTGGCTGGAGAGATGAAAAAATGAAAAGAAATTTATTTTTCTATTTCCATTAATCATTACTTGGTAAAGGTGAAAAATAGAAGGAAATAAAATAAAACAAATGAAAAATGCATAATTTTGAATTAACACGTACATCTCTCTCTCATTTTCTCTTCTCTAATCATTTCAATTTAGAATGATTGGTTTTTATAAGCATTAAGATAGAAAATAGTCTCTTCTCTTATTTTCTTTCTTACCAACTACACTCAAAATTCATTTCCTTTCTACTTTTCTTTCATTTCTCTCGTCCCTTCACTTTTCCACCCAGCCAAACATTGAATAAACACTTTTACGATTATTTTATTTTATTTTTGTAATATTTAAACTTGGGAATAAAGATATTAAGAATTAAATCCAAAATCCGATGCCAACAATACAACTGCCTGCCATTAGGTTAAAGAAGTTATTAACTAGTTAAATTTTAGTTTATCTTTATTTATTAAAATAGTAAGGTTTTTCTTAGGAAGGCAATAAATAAACTAACCATATAATTTAGAAACACTTGCATGCTAACTCCAATAATTAAATGTTCTTGAAACATCAATGCAATTACCCCCTAAAAAACCAACAACAATGCAGTAGTTGCTCAAATTAATTAATAGACCTCAAATTATATGTCAATATATGTGGTTGTATTTATAAAGAAATGTTGACTTTTTAATTTTAATAAATAAATAAAATTAACAAATTCATCTGTCAAAGCATTTTAATATACTTTGGTACCCATTAAGAACTTAGGGTAAAACAAAATGTCCACATTTTCATACAGAAACTTGTTTATATATTAATTTTTGGTGGCTGTCCATGGAATACTTTGCTTGCACCATTAGTCGTTAATCAGTCTTTTATTATTAATAATTATTATTTTTCACTTTTAACATAATCTTGAATGTTTAACGAAATTGACATGATATATGTAATATTTTAGGTAACCTTTAATGCTTATTTTTTCTGTCAATTTGGTTATTATTATTTTTAGTTAAATTTAATTTTTAACTTTTCAAAAAGGGTCAAATCGCTTTTTTTAATGGCCGAATGATAATTGAAATATTAATTTTTAACGTCGTTGGCATGATAATCCATATGCATATCATGCGAACATAACATCATTTGTCTGTTATGTCACACATCAACAAATTATTCAAAACATTATAACAATAAAAAAAAATTAAAATTTAAAAATATAAAAAATTCATAAATAAAAAAACTAGCATGGAGTACACGTAGAGTATCATGCAAACCGTTGTGTTTAAAATTTAACATTTTATTTAGTATTTTCATTAAAATAACATTAGTTCGACTCTTTTTTAATAGGTTGATGGTTAAATTTATTTATTTTTAAAATGTTGATAGTCAAATTTAGCTCAAAAAAATAATAAAGATAAAATTGACAAAAACAAAAACGTTAAGAGCTAAATTTAATATTATGCCAATATTTTATTATTTTGCATTTACAATTTTATATATGATTAATATAAAAACCAAGAAATATATCCAAATATATTAATTTGAATTAAAACAACTTAAAAATTATTCATGCATGCATGTATACATACACATACATATATATTTACATTTGTATTTAAGTCATTAAATGAGTTGGTCTCATAAATTAATCAAAAATCAAATTAGTTAAAAAAAATATTAAAATTTATTTTTTATATATAAAATCTATATAAACTTTACTATTTCAATCAAATTAACATTTAATTCTATTATTTTAATAAAAAATTATTTAATTTTCATATAATATTTTAATAAATATATTTATTACACCACTCAACTTAGCATGATAATATATATAAATTAAAAAATATACATATTTCTTTGTTATATAAGCTGAATGGTTTGTCTAATTTTAACCAATTTATTATATAAGCTAAATAGTTTGTTTAATTTTGTTAGGACTGTTTCTAGTTCATCCTTAAACCAGTCTTAAATTCAGTTGTAATTACATCTATAGTCAATAGTCTTTATTCTATAAGAAAGAAGAGGAAAATTTGAAAATATGTTGTTTTCAAAACACCTAACAATGTAATTTACTTTTTATGTTTTTTCTTTCCATTTCTCACTAAGAAATTTTTATTTATTTTTGTTTTTTTGTAAGGATATGGTAAAGTGGTTTAATGGTCGAATAGATGAATGTCAATTTTAAATATAAATATAAATCATGTTATACCAAAATATAAATGTTGCTTGTGAAAGATAGCAACCATTTAGTTTAAATCAATCATTGTGTCACTTTTAAAGTAAATGTCCCTAAACATAAATTCATATACCTTAAAATTCAATCCATAACTATGTACCAGTGATTTAGCATAAAGAGAAAATCAAAAATCTTCAAACTTTTCGTTTTTTGATAAATATTTTTGAAAAAAAATAAAATATCTATTTTAGACATGATAGACGTGATATTATAAAGTAATAAATATACATTTAAATAATGTTCAAATTAATTAATATTATGATATTTTAACAAACATATAAAAAATAAATTATTATAACTTTGTTGTTAATATTTTAATATATAAAATATAAATTTTAAATATTTTTAAGCAATTAATATTTATAAATTTTATATTATATAAATTAAAAGATATTATATATTACTATATTACATTATACAAATTACATTACATTAAAAAAAACCAGAGAATTTTAGAAGAAAATGGAAGTACAGTGTGTTTTGGGAGAAAAAAATTAGAGAGATGAAAAAGTAAATTAATTTTCAGAAGCGTTTTGGGCTAAAAAAAAGTTAAAAATTTTAACTTTATCAGCTGATCAAAAGTATTTTTTAAAAATAAAAATTTTTAAATAAAAATAACTTATTTAACACAGCTTTAAAATTAAAAATGTTTTTAAAATCATAACTAAATAAAACCTTTTAAGTGTGTGATAAGGAGGGCAAACCCTGAAAGAAAATTTGACATTTTTTTTCAAATTATTTGGGGGTGAATAAAAGAAAAATTGGTTCTAATAATTACCTACAACCAAACCTACTCTTATTTTCGGGCTTTTCTTTCTTCGTGGTAGGTTGATATAAGGATGATTATTTGGAATCTTGTTTTCATGTTTTTTTTTTTTATTGATTTAAACAACTTCATATTAAAATAATCATCAAGCCTAAGCCAAAGCCAAATAATAAAGGAAGATGTATATAAATAATCGTATTAAACCAAATAGAAACTTCTTAATGTTTTTATTTTTTATTATCGTACTTTTAACTTTATGAGATATGCAGAATTCATAGGTTTCCATTGCTTTTTGCTTTTGTTTAGAAACAAAAAGGAAAAGAAAAATCAAACAGACCAAAATGTTATTATAAAGTAAAAACTAAAAACATGAAGTAGAGGAAACCAAAACATTATTATAATTACTTTTTTTTAATAAAATTATAATCATTATTACTTTTACAATTGAATTAAGTGAATTTAATTACTGAAAACATATCAGACTTTCGCTAACCTGCTGATTTTAATCAAACAAATGAAAAAGTGTACTTAAAGTGAAAATCAAGATATGGGATTCTAAGTTATCCAAAAAGGAATTTGAGTTGTATATTCTAAATAATCCAAATAATACTTTCTTTTTTTTCATTTTAATCGATTTTGGATTTAATGGATCGCCTTATTCTAATTCTAATTCTAATAATAATAAATAAAATAAATAAATATGGGGTGTGAAACGGCGTTTGACTTTGACCGGCGCCAAGAAGATGACTTCCTGTTGAGTTTCTCATTGCATTTGCGTATAAGAGTGTGTTTTTTTCCCTTGAGAGACTGTGTCTACTATTTATAAGGAACGAAGCTCTTTGCTCTCTTTCAAAAACCAACACAAACTTTAGAAAAATCTTCCTTTTCATTTCATTTCTTTTCGGAATCTCCAAATCTTTTGATCGGTCAATTTAGTGCAAAAGGAACCAACTTTGAACCCTTTGTCTGTAAATCTGAAGTTGACAAAAATGAAGAACGAAGATTGGAGAGGAGGGTACTCGGAGACCAATTCCGATACAGAAAGCATAGCCAGCGAAAGGGCGACGTTTAGTGGACCATTAGGGGTAGGTGGTGGCATTGTTTCCAACAAAAGAGCTTCCAAAAAGAGTGCAACGTTCAATCTTCCACCCGAAATCACCATGTCCAAGGCTAACTCCGCGCGCAGCGTCGCTAGTTTCGATTCTTCGGCCGTTGCTGCTGCTGGCGATGATGACTACGTCGAAATCACCCTTGATATCCTCGACGACTCCGTTGCGGTTCACAGAGTTCAAGGTGCCGATGGAGGCCACGAAGACCCTGAGTTATCGTTGTTAGCTAAGCGAACTCTAGAGAACAAGTCGGCTTCTTTTCGTTCCTATCTGTTGAGGAACACGTCGGCTCGAATCAAGCAGTTTTCTCAGGAACTGAAACGTGCAGTTTCGAGACGATCTTCTAATGCAGGCAGGAGATTCGATAGAAACAAATCTGCTGCAGCTCATGCCTTGAAAGGACTCAAGTTCATCACTACAAAAACAGGGGCCTCTGGAAATGGATGGTCCTCGGTCGAGAAACGATTCGATGATTTAACTGCCTCTACTAATGGCCTCCTTCACCGCTCCCAATTCGCCGAATGCATTGGTACGTATTTTCATGACCCAAATATCACATAAGGACCATCAATTCTAAAGCTTTACAAAACTTTCTTCGTCTTTCAAACACAGGGATGAACCAGTCTAAAGAATTTGCCGGTGAGCTGTTTCAAGCACTAGCTCGGAGGCACAATGTAACTAGAGACTCCATCAATAAAATACAACTCAAACAGTTCTGGGACCAGATTTCTGACGAAAGCTTTGATTCTAGACTCCAAACTTTCTTTGACATGTAAAGCTAATTTTCTCCATTTTTTTCAAAAATGAATTGAATTTTTGCCACGTGAATTTGTTCTTAAATCTAATTTGTAATTATGCAGGGTGGACAAAGATGCTGACGGAAGGATCACCGAAGAGGAAGTCAAGGAGGTAGGAGTCTACGTACTTGGTCATGCCGACCTCATTCAACTAACTAGAAATGACAATTTTTGTTCACATTAAGTAACTTTTTGAATATTTTGTCATTTTAAAAAGACAAATTCAAACTGTATGCACTTCATATTGTAGATTATCAGTCTCAGTGCTTCTGCAAACAGACTTTCAAACATTCGGAAACAGGCTGAAGAATATGCAGCTTTGATAATGGAAGAATTGGATCCAGATAATGCTGGATACATCATGGTAAAAATACCCTAAAGACAAATCTATCTTGCTTGCTTTTATCTTCTGCTATTTTTATTTCCTAATGGTTATTGGTTTTTGGCACTGAACAGATTCACAACCTGGAAACTCTCCTATTGCAAGCTCCGAACCAATCCGTAAGGGTAGGCGATAGCCGTATTCTGAGTCAAATGTTAAGCCAGAAACTGAAACCTACTCAAGAGAACAACCCATTAAAAAGGTGGCATCACAAGACTATGTACTTTATAATTGATAACTGGCAAAGGATCTGGGTTATGATGCTGTGGCTTGGCATTATGGGAGGCTTGTTCACTTATAAGTTCGTACAGTACCGGAACAAGGCCGTTTTTGATGTGATGGGCTACTGTGTTTGTGTTGCTAAAGGAGGTGCGGAGACTCTTAAATTCAACATGGCTTTGATTTTATTACCGGTGTGCCGAAACACCATCACTTGGCTTAGAAACAAGACTAAATTGGGCGCTGTTGTTCCTTTTGATGACAACTTGAATTTCCACAAGGTCAGTGATACTATTAATGCAAGTCTTTTAACTTTTTTGCCTTTTGGAATTGTGACAGTTCTATTTTAACTTTGAAATCTGAAATCAAATCGTTCTTTTCTAATGTAATATAATATTCAGGTTATTGCTGTTGGAATCAGCATTGGGGTAGCCCTGCACGGAATTGCTCATTTAGCTTGTGATTTTCCAAGGCTTCTTCATGCAACTGAAGAAGAATATGAACCCATGGAACCTTTCTTTGGGGAAGAGCAACCTCCAAACTATTGGTGGTTTTTGAAGGGAGTTGAAGGTATAACAGGTATTATAATGGTGGTGCTAATGGCCATAGCTTTCACACTTGCCACTCCATGGTTCAGGCGCAACAAGCTCAACCTTCCCAAGTTCCTTAAGAAGCTCACTGGGTTCAATGCATTTTGGTATTCCCATCACCTTTTTGTTATTGTCTACTCTCTCCTCATTGTTCATGGTATTTACCTGTACCTCACCAAGAAATGGTATCAGAAAACGGTATGCTTTTTCTTCTTTGTTCTTCTTCTCATTTCGATTCCCTTCATTAGTACATTCATTGACAGTAGTCAATCTTTGTACCTTAATTACAGACATGGATGTATCTAGCAGTGCCAATCACACTTTATGCTTGCGAAAGGTTGATTCGAGCTTTCAGATCCAGTATCAAGGCGGTTAAAATTCTCAAGGTATAAAAGCCTATTCTGTATGCTTCAAGTATCCAACATTTGCAGCCAATTGCACTGAAAGTGTCCACATTTCTTTTGAAACATACTGATATGCTGTTTTGTTTTCTTGACAAATATGGAAGGTTGCTGTATATCCTGGAAACGTATTGTCACTGCACATGTCAAAGCCCCAAGGATTCAAATACAAAAGCGGGCAATACATGTTTGTCAACTGCTCTGCAGTCTCCTCATTTGAGTGGTATGTACATTTCGATCATTGTTCCATTCCTCACTTTGCTGCAAGTCTACCATTTAGTTTAACTGAGCGAACCATCGGCAAGTCCAGGCATCCATTCTCCATCACTTCAGCACCAGGAGATGACTACCTTAGCGTTCATATTCGAACTCTAGGTGATTGGACAAGGCAGCTCAAAACTGTTTTCTCTGAGGTTGGTTAATGTTCCTACCCTCCCATGACGTTAAAACTTGAATCTGAAATCAAATTCCTTATCGGTTTTTGCTCGTATTGGATTTGGATATTAAACAGGTCTGTCAGCCTCCACCTGCTGGGAAAAGTGGATTGCTTAGGGCAGAAGGAACCAATACAAGGTAAGATTTCCTCATCCTCGTATTCAAGTCATTGAAGGAACCAACATTAATAACGTCTAACGTGTTAATACTGAATTGCTTTATGTTGCATTCACTGATCTACAGCTTCCCTAAGATTTTGATCGACGGTCCATACGGTGCTCCAGCGCAAGACTACAAGAAATATGACGTGGTCCTCCTAGTGGGGCTCGGAATCGGTGCCACCCCAATGATCAGCATCGTGAAGGACATCATCAACAACATGAAAATGGAAGGAATGGAAGAGGATTCGTTTCCAGGGTCAGGCTTGGAGAACGGGAACTACAACAAGAACAAGAACAACAAAGGGTTCAAAACAAGGAAAGCCTACTTCTATTGGGTAACAAGGGAACAAGGGTCGTTCGAGTGGTTCAAAGGGATAATGAACGAAGTGGCGGAGATGGACGAGCAGCGGGTGATCGAGCTCCACAACTACTGCACCAGCGTGTATGAGGAAGGAGACGCCAGGTCGGCTCTCATAACCATGCTTCAATCATTGCACCATGCCAAGAACGGTGTGGACGTGGTGTCGGGAACAAGGGTCAAATCCCACTTTGCCAAGCCAAATTGGCGTCAAGTCTACAAGAACATTGCTCTACATCATCAAGGCGCAAGAATTGGTCAGTTTTCGCTTTTCACCTAACCGTCCTTTTTTTCTAATCTATGCCCATCTTTATTAAAACATTGTTTTCCCGTGGATGAATTCAATGATGCAGGTGTTTTCTACTGTGGGGCACCCGCACTAACCAAAGAGCTAAGACAATTAGCTTTGGATTTCTCTCACAAGACAGGCACAAAGTTTGATTTTCACAAAGAGAACTTTTAACAAAATCCAGACTCGTGTTTTCTTTTATTTTTTCTAAGTTAAATGGTTTTTAAAGTTTTGTATATGATTTAATAAATTTAAGTGGATATAGCTTTCAGAAATATATATATATATATATGAATATGGTATTTAGCTTTTCTTTTTTTTTTCTTTTTTTTTTTTTGTATTTGAAATTCACCCATTCATAAAAATGGCCTTATTCTTGTTGAATATAGAAATTTTGGTTACATTTACATTTCTCTAGCACACTGAGAATTACTGTAACAATTGAACCGCCTCTATATATGTAATCAAAGTCATGTTTTTGGAGTGGGAAAGTACTTTATTGTTTGTCAACAGCTTCGTTGTTAGAATTTTGATCATTACTACTACCTTTTCTCAATGGCTGCCACTTAAATCATACTATCAACTATTATTACGCAGTTTTCAAGTATCCATCGAATCTCCAAACTTTAGAAAATATAAAAACCAGATCGAAATGCAAAGTCGCAGAGTCCCGTAACGTAAACGGCTAAAGTAAAAAAGTGGCTATTATGAGGATGTAATGATGTATATGGCAATTGGCAATTGTTTTCGGCCACCTTTTGTGGTGCACAAATTTACTACAAATTGGATGTTGAGCCGTTATATCAAGGTCAAGTTAATTAGTTGCGTGACTCACTTTTGATTTTGTTTTTTTGACTAAAATGCCACCATATTATATTTTTAGATTTAAAAAAAAAAAAAGATGTTTATCTGATATACTAAAATTATATCATTTACATCATCTCATTTATTTTTATAATAATTAAAGTTATATAAAAATATGGGTAAATTATGAAAAGAGTCACTTTTGTTTATTTCAAGTTACATTTTAGTCACTTATGTTTGAAATATTACGTTTTACTCACTTACATTAACGTGTTGTAACATTTTAGTCACTGAGTCGTTAATTAACATTAGCTGGCGTAACACGTTAAATTATCATTTCAAACAAAAAATTTAGGTTAAATTATATAATTGGTCACCATATTTTTTCGTTTTGAGAAATTTAATTTTTTCTTTTATGTTCTTTTAACTTCCTTTTTTTTTCCTATATTTTTCATTCTCTTATGCTTCTCCCTTCTCCGTCTTTATTTTCCACATAATTAATTCAAAGAAATGAGATTTCAAACATGAGGCATCTTCAGATTATGTCAAACAGTCAACTAAAGTTTACTTGTAAATGTGTAGTATTTAACTATATGATGGATATAAAGGCTCGGTTGGACAAAAATCATTTGAGACAACTTTTAAAACCACCATTGGAATATAGGGAAGGGAAAAGAGAACATAAAAGAAAAAGAAAAAAAAGGAAAGTTAAAATAACATAAAAGAGATGGAGAAGGGAGGAAACAGAGGGAGAAGCAGAAGAGAATGAAAAATAAAGAAAAGAAAAAGAAAAAAATTAAATTGCTCAAAATGAAAAAATATGGGGACCAATTGTATAATTTAACCTAAAATTTTTGTTTGAAATGATGATTTAACGTGTCACATGAGCTTATCGTTACACCGTTAATGACAATTAACGGCTCAATGACTAAAATGTTACAACACGATAACGTAAGTGACTAAAACGTAACATTTCAAACTTAAATGATTAAAATGTAACCAGAGACAAACAAAAATAACTATTTTAATAGTTTACCTTAAAAATATGAAAGAAAAACCATAATAATAATTTATTTTATAAAAAAATAAAATAATTTAAATCATACCTTTTTTTTAAGTTAGGATCTAAATAAATTATCTCAACTGTTAGTTTAATTAATTTAATTTAATTTTAATTTAAAACTGTGGTATGGTTTGTTAAAAGATTTTAAAAAATAAAAGCCAATTTAAATAGTGTTTTATAATATAAGCCTATAAAAAATATGCTTTTCCTAATAAGATCTTAAAAACTCAAAAGAGATTTCCCGATCGGTTATACATTGGAACTGAAATTGAAGGGTGAAGACAAACCTATATTGTATTTGGGTAGAGCATGCCTTGGATTTACTTTCTAAGATATTTTCACATGTATTATTAATTTTAAATAAAATTTAAAAACTTACAACTAATGAAATAATTTTATTTTCAATCTTTTCTTTAACGGAATTTCCATCTAAAAGTTATTTCAATTTAATTTTATTTAAGAGTCATCGAGACTTAAGATTAGAGAGATACTTGTTTGAGAATTTGATTTAATTTACATTAAAATGTCTTTTAGACTTAATCTTGAATTAAAAAAGTCTACTTAAAAGGTTGTCAAGGTTTGATCTTAAATACAACAATGGAGAGAGTTTGAATCCAAGCCTTTTTAAGACTTGATATTGCATAGATGACTTTGCTTCAACGACCTTTAAGACTTGATCTTGAAGAATAAGTTTTATATTCTTTTGTTTCAATGTGATATTTCAAAGGCCTTCTAAACATGATTTTAAAATCGAGTTTAATCTCTTTTTTGTCGATTAAATAGGATTGAGGTTTAGTCCTTTTTCTTTTTTTCAATTAAACAAAAGCTTTTTTTTTTTATTGAAGAGTTTTCTTCGTAACTGATTATGCGACGTTCTTCAAAAATCTTCTAAGCTTCTTGTGCAAAATGTTCTAAGGTGACTCTTTTTATAAATCCAGTCAATTAAGTAAAAAAAAACTTCTTTTATAATATTTCTCACTTTAAATGATATAAAAAATTAGACTCTTTTATTTATTATTTAGATCATTAATTTAAATTAACTAAAAAATAATATTTTTATAAAAGAGCTCTAAAATATTTATTTTGGAAAAGAATTTGGATTAGGTTCAAATCTTTAAATTTGACATTGTTTGAAGGGTTTACCTCCGACCCAAATAAGACTAAACTGAATCCGTAAAATGAATAAAATCACTTTTAATTATAAAAAATATATATGTATTTGTTTATTTTTCTACTTATTATTAAATTAATTAAAGATGGGTGAAATGAAAATTGTCCTACTACATATGCAATTATGAGCTCGCCCATTGAAAACGTTGCACCAACGAGTTATTTTTCAATACATCATTATCAAATTCAAGTACTATCATAAATCACACTGAACTGAATTTCATGGATGAGCCTCAAGGCTCAAACCTTATTCCTTTTAGACCCTTAACTTTAGCCATCAAAGCTTATTTGCATCTCCAACCTGCTGTGGGCCTACTTTGTAGTGGCTCGTTTTTCTTGTTGTAGCAGAATTTCATGCCTTTTTTGGACAGAATCAAATTCACAAAATCTTACTATGTTTTACGTGTTAGGTTTAGATTTGGCAACTTCCTTGTAGGCATCTCACATGCATGTTTCTCTTTACTAGATATAGGAGGGTAAAGGCGGTGGCAGGTACCGTACATCATCGGGGGAATGACAGAAAATAATCCCCATGCATCACTTGCAGGGGTAGCCCCTGTTAGTCAAAAAGGACATTTCACTGCTTCCTACCTGCTGCTCACTTTTCAGTTGCATAGACAATATACATATGTATATATGAAATTTATTCCTACATAACTGGCACAAGGCAGGTAGATCAACTGGCCGATGGTGCAAGGCAGACTGGCTCTGGTGCAACGTCGGATCCAGAGTGCCCGTTGCCGATACATTGGAGTTTATCATCAAATCCCCACAAATTGGCAGACTTGATATCATCCTGGCTCATCTGTTTCGAGAATTCTTCATGGTTGTACTCCAATACAGCCTTTCCTCCGAATTCAGTTGGTAGATTTTCCTCGTCAAAATACGATCTCATCAGCTCCACGCTCTCTGTATTCTTAGGGTACACAAACTTCACCTTTTGGAAGGTTTTTGCATCCATGAAGTACTTAACAATCTGCAAAAAACGAAAGCAAAGCAAGTTGATTACTATTTGTGAATAGATCAATCAGTATGAGCTGCAATTTATAGTGCAATGCATCAATATCATCTCATTTAGCTTCACAAACCTTGGTTTAAGCATTATTAAACATGACTAAGCATAAATAGTAATGTCCAAAGACATTAATGGGAGAACGCTGGAGTTTTAGTTTTCAAAAAATAGGGTTCAACCTTGGCATCCTCTAACATACACAAAAATACGAAAGGGAAAGTTGTTAAGTGGACAAAACTCAAACCTTCCAGAATGCTTCAAAAATTCTCGGGGGATTGTAGAGAAATGCTACAGCCAACCTCTCGGGGTAGTGGTTTTGTAATAGATTAATAGTGTCGCGAGCCGACTTGATGGGTACGCTTGTGCTCAATGTCCACCCAGTAAAGTCTATCAACCATGCCATCTGTTCTTGGGTCTCTGGAAGGTTTAGGATTGCATTCTCTATCAGATACACCAAATGGCGAAGCTGATTGTCCAACGATGTGGTGTTCTGCAACATTTCTGTCCATGTTAGTAACTAAAAAAGTTTTTGGTTTTCGTTCAAGTTTAAACCTATTACCTGCTTTCCTGGTCGCAGTATAAGAACTGTTCTACCATGTCGGTCATGAAAGCTTGCCCTGTATACTTTTCCAGTCTCGCCTTCCACTGCAACTTCGTGCTGCAACCAAACATCAAATTCAGTTAGGCAAAATATATTCTTAAACACGAGCTATTTATTACTATTATATCAGTCAATCACCATTCACCAATATTTAACTCTCTTTATGAACATTGAACGTAATAGCTTACCCAACGTATTTCCTCAGGCTTATAGGTGGATCTCCATTTTAGGGTCTCTTCCAGCATTTTCTTCGATTTATCAGCATTCCAGTTTCTTGCCTCCAAGTATCTCCTCAAGCAGGCATCAGTACAATATTTCAAACTTCGACCAGACAGTGGTCCGATTGCAGCTCGAAGCTCCTTGATCTGATTGTATTTCCGCATTACAGCAACTATTAACCAACTAGTAAGCACAATCTAAAGACTTGAGTAAAAAAAAATTTTGAGTAGACAGCACAAAGGTTTTCCCATAAATTAAATAACTCACTAATTGGTCCAACTTTATTACCTTGGATTCTTGCTGCAAAGAATCATTCTCCTTGTTGTGATGTGAATTGCTCCATCTACTAAACATTGTGACTAATACTACAATCTAACAACCTAGGTCAACCAGCATTACGTTGCGTAAGATTTGGGACCTATTATTTGGAATTAATCAACTGAAATGGCTGGTAATCTGCTTTCCAAAGTAAAAAAAAAAATAAAAAAAAAATGAAGATTTGAGAAAGGAGAAATTAACCTATTCAACTTAGCAGTGAAAGAAATTGCAGAGAAAATATGCTTCCACTTCCTCCCCACCCAAAAATAACCAGACAGTTACAGTCTAAGAGGAACACATAAAAAAAAAAAAACCAAAATAGAGCAAGAAATCAATAACTTCATAGTAATATTCACCCACAATAAAGTATAAAGAAAGCAAACTTTACCAAAGATACCACCTTCAAGACTGCAAGTCAAGCCGCTAACAGAGCATGCATGCCTGGATCACAAGAATCTGCAGTGAATTACAGCTGCAACTATGTCATTGAAATGAGATGAACATTGCGAAGTGCCTGGACCTGGTATTAGATGCTACAATGGAAAAAAAAAATTAGGGGAACAGAAGATAGTGCTGCAAAATCACATACACGGATGAGGCCTGGGACACCACGCCTGAGAAGACCCACCCACCAGGTTTCATTTTATTCCATCAGATCTGTTGACATCAAAATCGCCATTAACTAGCCTTTTCCTTATGGATCGATTCCGCGAGAGTTAACTTGCATTCGTATAAAAAGCAGTAAAGGTTTAGTCTTGTTCACGCAATTTTCAAAGTTAAATCAACGGAAGAAGCATGATTCAACAAACTGCTACAAACTTACAGAAGAAGAGAGAATAACATCTGATGAATTCTGATCTCATAAAACAGAATAGCAACAGAGTTTTAATTTAAATGGAAGAAAATAAGTATAAGATTCTTTATTCCATAACGCCCACACGTCATAAAGGAGGGAGCAAAAGATGATGCCTTTTACACCGTCCTAACTAGTAACAATAAACGCTTGGCTTGTCCTAGTCTTTACTCACTCCCCAGTAGTAGTTCAACTAGTTTGGCCAAAGCCTAGTGCTTGTTCCATCAACATAATAAAAGCTTTATTTTTGTAATAGAAAACATGTAAGAGTTAACTCCAAAAAATAATAACCCAAAAAAGCTTCTGCATTATTAAAAAAATGTCAAAATCGAAAGAGAAAGGAAATGAAATATAGATCAATGAATACAAAGAAAAAAAAGGCAGCCAAATATGCGGGGGAGAAAACCTAACAAAAAAGAAAACCCAATAGCTGTGCTTCAGTAGTGGGCAGTGGCCTGTGAAAAGAAACAGGGCAAAGACTCTGTTCTGCTATAGAGAGAAAGGGAAAAGAAAAAAAGACGGGTGGATGTTTGATCAGGAAAGTGGCATGGGCTTCTAAAACATGAGCAGGTAGCTAATCCAACAGGAAGATTGAAAGTTAGAAGTTTAAATGATCGGATCTTGATTAGCCAACTTTTATGGCTTTAGCTTCTTACTTTTCGGGTGTTGAGAAAGTGCTACGGCCACATTTTGTCGTCGTTTTGTGGGAAATAGCATAACTGATGCATTAAGCTTTTCAGCAAACAAGGAAATGATTCAGACATAAAGCGAAACAATGTCAACATTATTACATAGTGGACAGAATGGAAAGCAAGAGTGGAAAATAAATACTATGGAAACAGCAAATCGGGATTGAAAATGGATGGTCGGCCGCCACAGACTAGACTAATGGCTTTCCAAAAGGAAAAGTCTCCATAGACACGTGGCCTGTCAATTCATCCGTGCAAGCTTCTCTTTTTCTTCTTTATAGCTTTTTTCATCTTGTCCTTGGCCTTAGATTTTCCACGCCATTCCAGAAGTACCAATGTCGCTTTGCAATCGTATTACTTCTCTCAGAGCTCAAATGATAAACGTGAAGCATTAAAATTAGAGATAACGTTTTAAATTTTACCATAACCTATTGTTCTTATAATAGATTTCGATTTGAAAAAATAATAATAAGTTTAGAGTTTGAGTGGAATTTAATTTTATAATTTAAACCCCTCGAATTATTTAAATAATATATTAGTGTAAATATATGTTTAAATATTATTAAATTAGTCTTTATTAACCAAAATTATAAAAAAAAAATTCAACTCAAATTTTATTTCACCTATTGAACATAGATTTAATCATATTATAATAAAATTTTAATTAAACATTTTTATATTTTCTAAATTAACCCGAACAATTTCACTTAATTCAACTTTAATTTTATTTAACTCGACTTAATTCAAAAAATAACAAATTAAATTAAAATTCTCGTCAACTCAATTAATTCAAAATTTCTTCACATTCACGCTTACATTTTCATTTTTGTTTGTTGGAAACAATTTATTAAAACAGCATGTTATTGTGTTGAAACAAAAAACATTTATTTAAAAATTATGCGGTTTGACGAAAAGATAAACCTGATTTCGTCTGTTTTGGTATTTTTAGATCTATCAATTATTTTTGCATGTATATTTCTCATCAAAAGTAGGAATTAAAACCATAAGAAATTAAGGATCCAGGTGGATTCGAACCACCAGCCTCCCAAACAACAATGTTTGAGCGCTCTGCCGCTTTTGAGCTTATGGATCCATATTAAGGACGACAGATGTACGGCCAAAATCCTACAACACCTAATAGCCCATAAGACATGTAAGTTAGTTAAATATAAGACCCCAAAAATTGAGCTTTTCAGCCTACACCGAACTTAAACCAATACAAAAAAGTGACTCGCATAAAATAAGCCACTGGACAACCTACCAACAAACAAGTTGAAACTTAAGCCATTCCACAAATTGTAACATTCCACAAATTGTAAGTAATATGGTCCTTTATTATTAAGTTTTTTTGGCCCTTACCACTATTTTATCATAACAAACAAAAAATAACAAATGGGATAAAAAAAATACAGTTATGTCGATGACTTCAATGCCAACTTTAATAAGGACACCATTAAAGAATATCAGTCAATAACAAAAAGAACAAAACAAAATAGTACTTATAAGTTGAAATTGGAGTAAAAGATGGAGAAGTTCCAGATAACTCAAAAGAACATTATTACAAACTTGTCGATTTCCATGTCTGACTGCAGTGTAGGATGAACTTTGGTAACATATAGCATTGGTGTTAACACTGCCGAAGTTTTTCGCCGTCAGCAATCCTAAAGTTATATTGTCCGAAAATGTCATGCTAAGTCCCCAAAATGATCAGACAAATCGTGAAACTTAAAACATAAAAAACACAAGAGGAAACAGACTTGTACAAATTATCAGTGTCTTTGAAGTTCGAAAGTGAACCAAGATATCAACAGAACCTTTATAGAAAAGGTTCATTCAAGTCGTATGGTTTGATGCTTCTAATGATGTAGAGTTTGTGGACTAGATATCATAAAAGGATTCACCAAATTGACAATATTTGGAGCAAGCTTCTTTTCCTCTGCAAATGAGCTTGCATAAGGTGCTTAAGCTTTCTGAAGAAGTGAGTCTATCTCATAGTCAACTCAACAAGTTAATACATATGCCATCAACAGATAGCTAATGTAAAACAAAAATAAAGATCCAAGAAATTGCTCACCTTCCAAAGGGGATTAGGAAGCAGGAGAATCTAAAAACCTCTAAACTGCTTCACCATCAATATAAAGTTGCCACAGCCTCGATTGCAAAGGAAGCCATTAGTTGGATCAATGAAGCATACAACTTATGAAATAATATATTGATCCATAACCAGCAATGCTAAAATAAGAAGACCCAGTCTTCCTCACAATTTAAAATGGGCCAATACCACTTCTCTTACAACAAAATACTGAGAATTCTAGACAGTAGAGGACTAACACCCATGGGTCATAATAAAAAAATTCACTTAAGTTCATGTTCAATCAAAAGGTAGAAACTAGATGCTGAAGTAGCATCTATACTGATTACATCACCACAATTCACAGGGGCATTTATTTAACTTCAATTTACAATCATATATAAATAAGAACATTTGAAAGTATGAAAAGCATAGCACTGATATAAACACAACTATCGCATAGAGATATTAATAAAACGAGAACCAGGAAGGACATGCAGTATAATTTTGGTGAAAAGAGTAGCAGTGAGATAAACACAACTATCGTCTATATAGAGATGTAAAAGGGTAATAATTAAACGTCGGTATCAACTCAAAACCAGGAATGACATGGGGGATGATGTTAGTAAAATAGTGCTAACGATTGTATAAATAGCATTGAGCATTTTGGGTTAAAATTGAAATGAAGGAATGTACCTTGTTCGTTGCAGTTGCAATTGCAGTCTATCAAATGGGCATGCTTCAATTGCGAGCAGTAATGCATGGATTTACATAAAAGAACGGATCACAAATAGGCAACCGGAGATGCAGGAGAAAATTAGAAGAGACAATAATGCCAAGACACAAAGGGGGGAGAGCCGGGGAAAAATAAAATTATATATATCCTGTGCCATCTCCCCCCCTTAAAAACAAAGAAAATTCAAATTTTATTAGGGTTTATGAGCTGCCATGCAAGCGCACCTGTCATGGCAAAGGTCTGATAACACCAAAATCAGTCACTGTTTCTTTTCCCTCAAAATTTTCACCTCTTATGTTAATTTCACACTCTCGATCCTTCGACTCTAATAGCAACTACAGCCTAATAAGACTACAAAAGGAGTTCCATATAACAAAACAAAGACTACCTCATCAATCTACAATACTGAGATTGGTAAAACAGACCAAAGTTAAATCAAGGAATAATTCAAAGCCTAACAAACATCCGCAAACCCTTTTGCAAAATGTTCTTGCTCCAAATGCATTCGCCACACATACGTCGTCGATCACCAAAGCAGCAACAAACAGATCGCATCAAGCACCAAAATCAGCAAATCAATTCCCCATCCTTAAAACCGAATCTGGACGATGTATCCAGATCTGAAAACACCAAAGAACCAGAGTAAGCAATTAAGAAATCAAAACATAGGCAAAGAAAATAAGGATTCAAGCTTAACACCTCACGCTTAGACAAAGATCCAAAGGCAGATATCCAAGTTCGATAACACGATATATAGGCCTCTTTAGATAAGAATAGACTTAAACCCAGACACATCAGCTATTGAAACCTTCAAAAGAAAGATTAGCACGAAATTCTAGCTTAGAACATCTATGAAAACTAAACAAGCGAGCAAGTAATCAATTACAGAAAATTATTAATCGACGTACCTCAATAGATATCTGAGAAGAAACCGATTCTTGTAATCGTGTGAGAAAAAAACAAGTAGGAATCGTGGATTCCAACCAAACAGTGAAAAGCCATGATATAATAAAACAAAGCGCTCGTCAAACGACCTGAAGATTTCGATTGAGTTGAAAGAAACGACAATGAGAGAAAAGGCGGATATGTAGAACGAGGCGCGTCAGAAAAGTTATAAATAGAGAGGGGCAGATATTTTTGGAACGAAAATAGGATTATCCGACGGCTTTGATTGTTTTGTGGTTGACAAGATCAACGGTTGGATTTGAGTGAAACATTTTCCCTAGGGAATTATGGTTAGTAGAGGAGAAAGGGAAAAGAAGGCGCGAACAGCGCTTGTTTGTTAGTGAAAGAAGGTTCTAGATGCTGGGCCTTCATGGGGGGGAAGCGATTTCTTGTTTCAGGGTCAGGCTCAAAAGAAAAAGAAATTAGGGGTTGGGGAAATATAATTTGAGTGGTCTTTTTTTATTGTCAGCTTTTCCATTTCATAATTTTATAGATCAACGGCAAGAGTCTCTTTTCCTTTCTCTAGCATTGAATAGGAAACCGCCTTAAATGTACTCACTTAAATTTATACTAATTATTCTTCAATCAAAAACGCTAAAAAAAAAAAATGGGTCTTGGTTTATTTTTAGGTATATTTTAACAAATTTATATATTATTTTTTTTGAAACTTTATATATATTATTTTTTTTATGATATTGTTTTTTACGTTACTTATTTTATATAAATTCTTGTAATGTGTTGGTTTATTAATTAAATATATTAAAAAATAAAATTATTTTATAGCAGCAAGTATTGACATAGTGTTATAATATATTATATTTCTAACGAAACAATTCAATTCGACTTTTAGAAGTAACATTATTTAAAAAGATAATTATAAACATAAAACGAATGTAAAAGATATTAAAATTAATTTATTTAATGTTTAAATGATATATTTGAAGGCATTGCTCCCACGTTCATTAGGAAATTAATTTTGGATGAAAATTCGATTTGTTTAAAAATAGAAATTTAATTTTTGTTTTGTTTTTAAATGATAACGAGTATTTATATAAAAGATTGAATTGTGTATTTACACTAATTTAGTAGTCATATTCGACCTACCCTGAATAACTATTACATATTGTTTTACCTATTTTTTTTTTCAATTTAACATTATAATTTACTCTCTTTTTTTACTCATATAATTCCAAATTTATAAGAAAAATTATCATTAAACAATACTTAAAAATTAAAGGCCTAAATTTACATACAACACAACATTAGAAAATTTAAAAAACCAATCAATTTGTAGCCTGAGAAGACTGTTCTCTTTAACTGAAACTTATCATTCAATACTTGATGCCCCTTCACCCATTTCTTGCTTCTTTGATAATGGTGGGGTCAGTTTAAAGCTCCAAAAGACTGCTCCTATTAGCACACCCGCTCACTCTCATTCTCAACATCACCTTTTCAAAAGCCTGCCATTCTTATCTTACTACAAAATAATAACCAAATCGACTGCTTCATTGTAGAGTGCACAACTTTTATGATTTCGGATACCAAAGAAACAATAAAGATAGTGTGAAAGAGTGGCAAGATAGATACCTTTCTCTTCCCTTCAAAATTCCGAAGTTCCATTTTAGCGTTCCCGTAATGACATGTGCCCATGGCTATGGGCGATGCTGCTTATTGAGCATCAGTTTGATGCAAAGGCGTTTCACGTGGCTAAAGGGAATGAAGATGGACTGGGAATATTAAAAAGAAAAGATGACAATAAAGAAGTCCTTGGGATGGAAGCCCTTTGAGTGAAACTTTCTGTCATTTGCTTGTATTATAATCATAACCATAATCATAATCAGAGTCGGGGATACTCGTGATAGTTATAGAGAACATCCAGAAAGAAAAACGGGAGCTAACATTCACGTTTACCCATCTAAGATACATTTTCAACCTCCATTTTGATTGACTACGAGGCTAGACCTTCCTAACTCACCCAACTTTGAAACAAACTTTCCAACTAGAAAAAGAAACAAAACAAAAAAAGCATTCCTGTTCCTAGTTCCCACCACTTATCTGTAGTGGGAAAAACACAAAATAAAGAAATCCTATGTTGAGAGTTGAAGGTACCTTGTTGAGAGTACCAACATGGCTAAGAGATCGGATTTTGCACAGAAGCTGTTAGATGACCTTCGGTTGCGGAAGGAACGGATGGCTGCCTCTCAGAGCTCAAAGGGTACAAATCCAACGGTTGCAGGTGAGCATTTTCCTGAAACCTACGCAATAAGCACCCGTAGTGGAACATGTATTAAATAACAAGTTTACAACATCCTTCAACAAATCAGTTAAAACCCTGCAATAAAAAATCTTGTGGATCATGATTCTTTTTCAATTTCTTCTAGACATTAGAAAAACTGGAGGCATTACTTATGCACATTTCAAAGCTAATTAATGCTAATGAGAAAACGATCATTCAAATATGCAAATCAAGCACATGCGATTGATGAAATGCATAATTTGAGCATTAACCACTATTCTTTGTTTTCTTTCCCATATGGAAATACATATTGTTAATTGTATTCCCTTACCTAACAAAACCAGCCTCGTGATTAAGCAATAATTCTTTTCTCTTGGAGACATTGATTGAAGAAGCTAAGACAGTGAGGAATCTTTTGCACTTTTGCTTTAAACGGTATCAAGTTTTGTCTGGTATAGGTTGTATTCAGCATAACTGCTCCTCTCCTACCCTCTTCCAGAATCCAGACTAATATCTAGAAGACCATGTTTGAAAAGCATTGCATGTAAATAAAACTTAAGAGATGAGAAAACAGTTTATTTCACATGAGGCTAGCAAAACCAATCAATAAGCAACAGAAATGCATAATTTGCTTTGTTCCTTTTATTGCACTTGAGCAGATGCATATGCTTACTCCAAGACAGCCTATAAATCATCCAGGGAATCAAAGACACTCAAAACAGTAAGTTTCCAAAGATCAAGAGTAGTGATCGGTTCCTGCATCATATTAATTATTTCATTTAGTTAAAATGTTTGGCTTCATGCAGACTGGTTTTAGAGTTGGAAGCACACAAAAGATGGCTAGTGGAGGCAGGAAATCAGACACCACTGAGAAGGTATCGAATCAAATTGTTCCTTTTGGTAGAGGCCAGAAGTCAGAACAAATAGGAAATCTGTCACTGGCCCTGGCTTTTTCAATTGAAAATGGAGGAAAGCTAAGAGCAGAGTCTTCGGGCAAAAGTTCAATTTTCAGTTTTCTGCATAGCATGGGTAGGAAACAGATGGGTCACAGGAAGATGGAAAGAAGAAACAGTAGTGTAAATACTCATCAACCTTCAAGTAGCCAACTACCTACTCTCTCACATCTCCATATTGAAGAAATATCAAGGGGTGTACAAAAGTTGAATCAGATCCTCAAAGCCTGCTCTAATGGACTCAACTTTGACAGATATTCGATAGAAATTGGAAGGGAACTATTAAAAGGAGCAAGGGATTTAGAGGAATCTCTAGGGATGCTTGTAAAACTGCAGGAGGATTCAGAGTACATGATAAGGCCACAGAGAAAAAGTCAGATAACATTGCTAGAGGAGGATGAAGATGATGATGAGAACCCTGTTAAAATAGTTGATCAAATGCAATTGGGAAGACCAAGATTTTCGAATTATAATGACATTCAAGAAGTTGCAAGGACTGATCTCAGGCTGAGGCTGGCAGTTCTTACCTACTCTTCAGATGTTAGTGACTCCAAGCATAAGAATGATGTTCTAGCTTCCTCAAATTCACATTCTCACAAGCGATCAGCTAGCTATGTTCCAGACACCAAATCTAAGACTGCGTTCTCAGAACAAAGCCACTCCAGTTCAGTGCACTTCAAACAAGGAAAGTCAAGAATCTCAAATGTAATCACGAAACTGATGGGGCTTGATGAACATCCCAGAAACATAGATTCAAAGGTCACCACAAAGGTGGCGGGAAATCAAAAGGTAGTAGGAGTGGTTACAAAGACACCAGCAAAGGATACCAAGAAGGCTGAACAAGGAACAAAAGATTCTGCAGCGCTGGCTCACCATCTCCCACCAGTAAAAGAAAAGGCAACAACAGCCAGCAAGACTCCATTGACTCAAGACAAATTTACGGCACAAGCTGGAAAAACTTTGACAACTAGAAATGGCAGAACAAAGGTTGCAACTCATGACAAATTACCACCACAAAAGAACTTCAAAGACAACAAACCAGTGACGAGCTTGAGAAAAGCCTTGATCAAGGTAGACAAACAACAAGGTGACATTGCCCACTTGAATCTTAACTCTGGAAATAGAAAGGAAATCCAGGAAAAGGAGAGCGAACAGAATAGTATAAAGTACAGGGAAAAGAAGGGCATTGAAAGAATTGACATAAAGAAACCAGTTCTCATTCTCAACGATGGGATGCAGCACATGATACCACATGTGCATAAAACATCAGAATTTGCACTTACATTGCAAGAGAAGCCAGAGTATAGCGAATGCATACCTCAAAGGGAAAGCAGACATGCTAACAAGCTTCTCCTAGGCAATCAACAAAAGCTGCATAGTAATAATGGATTTCAAGAGGTGCAAATGCTCCAAAAATCAGAGCTTCGTGGAAAAAAGCAAAAGTCAGAACTGAAGGAAGAACAAAGTACTGAACAGAAATTGCAGAGGAAGAAACAAAAGGGAAATGAACTATTCTCCAAACCAATGTCAGGTGCCACCAATTTGCAAAAGAAGCAGCCACAAATGAAACAAGCAGAAACTAGTAGGAAAGGCCCCAGCAAACATATTGATGTAACAAAATTAAATGGATTCCCAGATGGCAGGCACCACCAAAACCTAGCCAGGACTGGGAGTTCAAAAATTAAAGGTTCATTAGACAGAAACTCTGGTCAGCATTACACTCAAGGAGTTATGGAATCTGAATCTGCAAAAGATCAAAACCTGTTTGCCGTGGATGAGAAACCTGTTCAAGGGCAAACAACAATGAAGGCAAGAACCATAAATGTGTATAAACATGGGAGTTCCATTTCACAAGATACGGAAAAGACAAGGCAGGAGAAACTTGCTATCTCAAGCGAAGCAGATCAAATGAAAACCAGCAGGTTTGAAGAAGTGGAACCACAGATCATTAGATCCAATAAGTCAGTAGCAAGCAAACAAATATTAAGTGTAGAAGCACAGAAAAATTCTATTTTGTGCAGTTCTCTAGAAGATGGATGCGAAAGCCTAAATGAACTACAAGCTTTGGCTTGGAGAGAGAGTGTAAGATCCCTTAACCAATTATCAGATAGCCACTTTTGTACTTAATAGTGGATCCAAAATAACTCTCTTCGTCTCATGCAGTGTCAAAATTCAGTGCCATTGGTTACAAAAGAACAGCAAGATCAAGAACCAGATTTTGGCAAAGCCGAAGAGCTCAAGTTTAAGAACAACATATCTGAACCACTACATGGTAATTACAATTTTGAACCCAATGCCTATTTTCACATTTTCAAAAGATGACCTTTATCCATTAATATTTTATGAAATGCTTTTAACTAAAAAGGACTATGAACATTAGCTTAGACCAATTTCTATGATTTTGAGATAAATGTTCATTAGCACGCCCAATGAGACAAGCACGTATAGATGACAATGCATAAGGTGCCCTGTTTTATTATATATGGAGACTGAATCATAAAAGGTTGACTATATCTATATTATCCAGCTCTCTTGAGAAAACCTTAATTTATTTCCAATCTTTCTAACAATTAAGTCCATAGCAGTGGCAGCATCAGATGCTTCTTTTAATGTTCCGGGCTGGGTGGGTGGTTTGGGAAGGGAGGAAGGAAGAAGATTATCTGCTAAAGTTCATTGCATTTCAGGAACTCGTGAAGAGAGTAGAGAAATCCCTTGCACCCCCCAGTCGCAGCATCAAAGAACTTGTGATTCAGAGATGCCAGAACCACTGACAGAGAGTGAAAATCACCCCAAGGAGATACTTACGAAAAGTGGACTATTTATGAACACAGCAGAAGCACTTTTCAAACTCAACATTCTTCATAGAAACAGTCACAACCATCAGGACCAAGAGAGCAAGCTCGTTTTAGACTGTGGCTACGAAGTAATGAAGAGTAAAGGAATAAGGCAGGAGCTAAGTGTTCACCCATTTCTAAAGGTAACTATCATTCCAAACAAGGAGAAAACTTTGGATGAATTGGTCAAGCAAATGTGTGAAGACATCGATAAGTTGAAATTATACAGAAGGGGCCGAAGAGAAAATTCCCCCTTCGAAGACTATCTACCAGAAATGCTTGAAGCCGATGTGAACAACAAGGAACCTCATCTGAATTGTATGTGGGACATGGGTTGGAACAGCATGATGTTTGCATTTCTTGAGAAAGATGATGTTGTAAGGGATGCGGAGAAGTATGTGCTTAATGGACTCCTAGATGAGATGACCAGAGATCTTTTCACAGGCGCAAGTGTTTCAGTTTAACTGTAATATTCTCTCAGAAAATCCAAATTATTTAAGCAAATTGATTTAACATTTCTGTTTGTATCTGCGATAAACCTTCTACGTCTCCATAGCTTCTTTTTTCCACTTAGGTACCTAAATATTGTGATTATTATTTGCAGAATTCCAAATTTTCAATTGTTTGCGTGTAAATTAATGATTAATTGCAGTTTTATCCATTTCTCTATGGATTCTAAGGCAGATTTTATTACTGAACGCGCATTATTAAGTATAAACCAGAAAAAAGAAAAAGATAGTAAAAAAGTTAAAGATAATAAATAGGGAGCAAAATCAAAGGGAAAAACGGCGTAGATGAATAAAAAAGGGTGAATTTTACATGATCTTGAACTAGTTTTTTGAAGGACGAAAATGGAAGATCAATCTTCTGCTCCAAACTTCAACTTTAATGTAATTTTTTAAGAATCAACGAAAGTTGGACTCGGAGCGGTAAATTCAAACCTTTCATTTATTTTGCTTGTTTATATTCTCGGCGCGGCAAAAACCAGATAGTTCAAAGCTAACCCGAAAGCAGTACACATTGATCTAGAATGGGCCTCTGATTTGGGCTCAATGTCGAGTTTAATATCACTTTTTTGGTTAATACATATAATTTGATATCTGAATTTAGTTTTAACATTCAATTTGGTATTTCACATTTTTATCCCTTATCTCATTTAGTACTTAAGTTTGGTTTCAATATTCAATTTGGTACTTAAACCAAATGGCATCACATTGCTTAATGGATATTTGACACGTGTGCTCTAATAAAAACAACATGATACTTAATTGGAACAAAAAAAATTAGGTACCAAATTGAACATTGAAGCTAAATTTAATTACTTAATTTGGACAAAAAAACTCAAATATCAAATTAGAAAAATTTAGATACCAAATTAAATATTGAAGTCAACTTAAGTATTAAATTAAGACAAAAAAAACTTAAATACTAAATTAAACATTAAAATTAATCTAATATTCCAAATATTATATTAATCAAATTTTTTAATCTAATTAAGAAGAAAAAAAGATTTATCATCAATGATTTATAACGGATTATAGGTGGCGACCGCAGCAGGTCTTGTAACTTTTATATATATTTGCAAACTTGTTTTAAATTTTGAATTTGATTATTTATATTTAAATAAAATAAAGGAAAAAGTGAAGTGGATAATGACTTACATATTTAAGACTGTTATGTACAAAAAAATATAGAGCGGATTCAAATAATGGATAATTAAGGATTAATACTCGTTTTCGTTTTGAATTCATTGTAGATAGCAAGAGAATGTACAAATCTAAATATTATATTCATCCACATTATCTAAATAAGCATGCGTATAAGGAGTCCTTAAATTTTCACAATGTTAAACTGAAGATACGTATCATATAATAAAAAATACTACATATGGTAAATTTCTATCTTCAAATATAAAGTTAAAAGATTTCATTAATAATATACCAAATAAATTTTCCTATAATTTAATTGTTAACATGATTTTTTTTTTTTTTTTTGCTAAATTTGTTAGCTTGTTGTTTAAAAATATATGAAAAAAAATTTATTTGGTAATCATATAATTAAAAAGAACATTGTAATGAATTTAAATTTAACAAAATAATTTTAACAATATTAACAAATTAAACTAAATTTTAAAATTTTAAAAATAAAAAATAAAATTCTTGAAAATAAAATTACAAGAATTAAATTCTAATTTTATGAAAAAGATAAAAACTTGTGACATATTTTAACCACAACAACATCAATCAATAAAAATATGACACATAACATATTTTTATTGAATGCCTTGCATTTTGAGTAAAATGGGATTAAAATAATATTTTATGACCACTTCTACAAAAGAAAACACACGACGTGGAGTCAGAGGCAAATACCAGTAGGGGGAGGCACCCCCAAATTTTGTAAACTCTTTTAGGCGGTTTGAGTTTTGAATTTTTTTATTTACTTTAATATTATAATTAATGTTAAAAAAAGAAGAAGATAAATTTGTATTTAGTTGCCAATGTTTTTTAAAGTTTTATTTAAATTTGATTTTTATATAAAATTTTATAATTTTTAATGATAAATTTAGTAATATTTTTTTAATTTAATCTGATTAAAGTAATATAAAGTAGTATTTAAATATTAAGTTGATAAAAATAAAATTTAATAATTGCAATATTTGAGTTTAAATAGTATTTAAATATTAATTAGATAAAAATAAACTTAAATAATTATAATATCTAATAAAAATCGAGAATTTCACTTATTTTATTTTTCTAAATTTTAATGATCAAGATTATCCTAAATTTAAAAATACATTGTTCATAATAAATCTGGCCCTCAACATGTATATTTTATATAAAATTCGACCTCCTTATCAATAATTTTGACTTCACCCCTATTTTGAGTGTATATATATATTTCGTGCAAGACAAGTTTAAAACGTATTTATTGTGGATTAATAATATAGTTTAAAATAATAATTTTAACATTAAAGTAGATATTTGTTAAGAATAAACATCATTGTAATATATTAAAAACACATTAATATTATTTATTATCTAATCAAGATAAACTTATGAATTACCATTATATCTTCAAGTTATTTGGGAACCAACCGTTTTAGTTTATTTTTTATTTTAAATTCAATCAATATTTTTTAATATATATCAAACAGAAAATATTTGATTAGTTAATAATAAAATGACATATCGTCATTTGTATAAAACAAAAAATATTAAAGGGTTTAAAATACAAACAATTCTTATATTTTTTAAAAATAAATATTAATTATAATCGTTAAACATAAATAAATACAAAAAAATTTAAATACGAAATTCAAAATCTAAAACCTCAAATCCCAAAATCATAATCCAAAACTTAAAAATTTAAACCTAAAATCTAAAACCCGAAAGAAAAAAATAATTATACATTAATATTTAATTATGTTTAATAAAATTAATATCCTTTATTTTAACATCATTCAATTTTTTAAAATTACACAGATGATAATATACCATTTTATTATTAACTAATGGTATGTAAAACTATACATATACATTAAATATTAATCTTATATTAAATATAGTGAGAAAATAAACATTCCAAAAATCATATTACCAATAAATCACATTTCGGCGATAGGAAAGTATAAAAAAATCGTCTTAAAATATTTAAATATATAAAAAAATTAATTTGGAATTCGAAAACAAAATGATAAAATAATAAATCAAATTTGAATCGGTTTACTTATGGTTGAAAAATATTGGGCGTTGGTAGATTAATGTATTTGGTACCTAAAATCACTTTAATCGACGTAGGGTCATCTTTCTTCTTTACATGCTCAAATTATTTGGAAGTAGAAAACTTAATTTCGAAGGTTTAAATCACTTTAATATATGTGACCCAATTAGCAATCATGCTACTCCTTCTTTCTTAAAGTTGCTTCACCTTTATTGCTTTTTGTCCATGACCATATTCTATAACTACGTGAGAAGCTCTTCCTTTCTTGGGTTTTGTTTGAATATGCTTTTACTTTCTTAGTTATTTTCAAAGCTCCTCTTTTCTTTAGTGTGTTTGAATTGTCTTGTTGTTTCTTAATGGGTAAGGAAAAAAGAAACATGAAAATGCTCAAAACCACATATCCCTTGTGCGCCCTTTATTTTACTTCCCACTCATCTTTCCTTTGCCCTTTTCAACTGATTTCACTATAAGTATTTTACAATATACCAAAATATGTTCCTCGTTCTGAGTTTCAACATTTGAATCTTTGATCCAAATCCGTAATATTTTGTCCAAATTATGGATCATTTCTTTTTTAAAACAAAGAACGGAAAGTCAACATCCATGCAGTTCCCGTATTTATGTTTGTCTGTTCCACTTTTTTTTCTTCCTTTGAATGTCCTGTTTTAATAATTGACAACTTTTTTCAGTTTGACATTTGAAAGACAATATGATATTAAAATGGATCAAAAATCCCATTAATTCAGAATTCAAACTTCAAATTATGCTTTAATCTGAGGTGGTGTTTAACCTTTAGGTATCTTCTAATACCGCGTTATATTTTAGATTCATATATTATATTCGTGATTTACTTGTAAGAATTTGATAGTAAATTTATTCACTTTAATTTCGGTCTTTTGAACTGTAATCCCTATTTACCAGGGAAAAAAATATATCATAGAAAACTTGTATTATATAATTAAATCATGTAGCTTTTATATTACATGTAGATGATTCATTTGGTTTAATAATTTTGATTTGTTTTTTATTAGGTTTAATTCAATTTAATTTATTTCAAATTAAATAATATTAAAATGATTTTAATATTTTATTATTTTTAATAAAGTAAAACAAATCATTTAAATACATCAAATAGACCAAACCCAAGTCTAAAAGTTTTTTTTGTACTTGTTAAATTGTTTTTTTTTAATTACAATAACAAGGCAAAGCCCAAACAATAAATGCGACTAGCGCAACTTAAACCCAAGCCACACCTGGGGCGGTGAACTTCTTTGATCATCAAACCACTACATGGAGTTCGTTAAAGTGTATTTTTTGTAACGACCCGATAGTTACGGGTATCGAAAAGTGTACTTTTGGGTCTCTGTTTTCGTAAAATGGATTCGTAAATATTTATTAAAAATATTTATGAAGTTAGTTGTGTGGTTAATTAAGTTTTGATTAGGTGAATTTATTTAAATTTAGAGTAATTAGGTGTAAGGACTAAATTGAATGGAGGAAGAAAGTTGAATTATAGACTAAAAAAAGTGAAGGGAGTAAATAAGAATTAAACCATAAATTGACAAGTGTTTGGTATTCGACTTGAAATGTGTAATAATTATATGAATATACTTGTAATAATTATATATACTTACTTATTATTATTTAAGAAAATATTATTATATTATATTATATTATTATATTAATTAAAACAAAGTAAATAAAAGAAAAGAAAAAGAATAGAAAAAAACAGAGAGTAGAACGAAATAGTGGGGAAAAAGGGAGAAAGAAAAAGAAGTAGAAAATTAGGGTTTCTTCAAAGTTTAATTGGTAAGTTAATTTAGTTCATTTTCTTGTAATTTTTATGTTTTTAGAATTCTAATATTAAATACTACTTAATCTATGTTGAAATTTTAGAAAATATTGAATTTTTAGATGTTGTTCATGTTGAATAATTTAAGCATTTGGGACTAAATTGATAGAATTTTAAGTTAGAAATGAAAAAGGGATTAAATTGTAAGATAAATTATAAGTGAAAATTTAGGGACTAGATTGAGAAAATTTTGAAATTTAGGGATTTAAGTGAAATTAGAGAGTTAAATTTAGTTTAAAGTGAAATTGGAATTAAAATATCGAATTAGTTTTAAAAAAACAAGTTAGTCTCGATTTAGGGACTAAATTAGAATTTAGGCAAAAGTTGAATATAAATTGAAATATTCAATGTGAAATTGTATTGTATTGATAAATTTCAATTGTTTCAATTCCATAGCTCGAAAATTTTGGTTTGTATTTCTATAATTTGAATCTAATAATTATTATTTGTTGTGATTTGATTAAATGTTATGATAAGTATATGAGGTGAGTGTTATCATCTTGATATTGAATTGAGATTATGTGAATTTATGATTGGTGTGGATTTTGATTTTAATTGAATTGAAAGATTGAAAATCTTATTAACTGTATCAGGCTGAGTCGGATAAAGATGGCATGTCATAGGATTGGAAGAGTTCAGGGATATTTCGACTTCGAGTCAATGAGACACTGGGTGTCAATCTATTACTTCAGATTAATTTGATAAGGTACTGAGTACCAATTTACTTTGGTTTAATCGATGAGACACTAGGTGTCAAATTATTACTTCGAATTATCTGATGAGGCACTGAGTGCCAAACTGGTGTGTTTTGGTTGGATCCGTGTATCTGTTCGAGTCCGAGTTGTGTTAATAGGGATAATTAAAAGAAGTGATATTATGAAAGGTATTTGATAGACATATCAATTGTGTGACATAGTGTGAAAAGCTATTTGAGATAGCAAATGATGAGAATTGAATGTATTATGAATAAATTGATAAATTGAATTACTAATATTAATGTATGATTTGATGGAAATTTTATATTATTTTACTTAAAGTATTCGGATTATAGAAATACCACGAGTTATACTCAGCGTACGGTTTGTTTTCCGTGCGCAAGTTAGGTTAAAGTCAGATTGCCGATTTAGCATCCATAAGGAATCCCTAACTCAAAACGTGGTGATGTATATTTCTTTTTGGTAATGTCATGTACCTAAGATGTCTTATGCTTGTCATTTGGAAAATGATTGTAAATGATGTTGTAAGATGATATTGGTTACTTATATACATGAATATATATGTACTATATTGAGGCTATGATATGGTGTGCTTAAGTTAGTTTATAAAATGATCATGATTTAGGTAAGTATGAATGAAATTGGTATGAATTTAGAATTTTGTTTGAATGGTGATTTATTGGACCATTTTTGTAACATGAGTAAGGTACCTAAGAGGGTACATTGGTTAGGCATTTAGAATATCTGTTTTGAATAGTTTTAAAGGTGTTTGATCGTGTTTTGAAGTGATTGAACAATTTTTTTTTGAGGTTCTTGTTGTTTAAGATTGCAGGGTATGGTAAACTTGACGCTTAAGGCTCATTTTGAGTCTATATGACCAGACACACGGGCGTGTGACTGGACCGAGTGAGATACACGGCTAACACATGGGTGTGTGATTTGGCCGTGTGTCCCCTGCAACCTTAGAATTTCAAAACAGAATGCTCAGGTAATTTCACATAGGCAGAGACACGAGCATATGTCTCAGCCATGTGTGTCACACAGCCTAGCACACGGGCGTGTGACTGGCCATGTGATCTAAGTCAGAGAGTTACATAGGGTTGGACATGGCTTGCGGCATGGGTGTGTCCCTTAGCCACACGGGCGTGTGTGCCCTGCAACTAGGAAATTTTTTGAAATATCGCGAAAATTTTCTATAGTACCCGATTTTGTCCCGATTTGTTTCTATCACGTATATTGGGCCTCGAAGGCTCAATAGAGGGACAATATGATTAATTCATGATATGAATGCTAATTAATTATGTAAATTTTCGAAATTGATCTGAAAAGTCCGATAATGCTTCGTAACCTGATTCTGACGACAGATAAGGGCTAGGAGTGTTACATTTTTAATCTTCCGGTATGCTTACATTTAGAATCTAAATAGTATATTTCATTTTTAGTTAATTCAACGCGAGTAAGTATTGATATGATTTTTTATTTTAATCTTCCATCTATTTAGGCATGATAAATTGTAATAGATGAAAAACTTCCATCACACCATTTTAACTGGAGTAGTTACAAGCATCAATGATTTGGATTAATTAATTATAATATAAAAATAGAGAGGTTAATATATGTGTAAGTGCAAATATTTAATCCTACATTTAAACAATATAAAGTAATCATAATTTGAGTTAAAATAATATATACCTAGCACAATCATTTTTATTTTATTTTTGAAAATTATAATAAATTTAAATATTTTTAAGAATCTATAAAGTATTCTATTTTTAATTGTAAATATAGAGAAATAAATAAAAATCTAAATTTTATTATTATTTTGAAAATAAAATTTATTAATTCACTCTATCAATGGAGCCATACAATTCAAGGAAAAAAAACAATAAACATCCGTAGTAGGCGTTGACGGACAAGCTCCATCATTGACTTCAGCCTCAATATCAATAAAGCATTTATGACATGTTGACAATTGACTCTATCACAAGTCATGCACAGCATGTTTGGAATAATTGCAAACATTTAATACAATAAGGAAATTAGCTTCAGATAGTTCAAAGCAGTGAGCAAAAATTGATAAAAGAATCGAGCATCCACTAAATTGGAGAGGACAATGGCATATCATCCCCAAAATCACTTACAAAAACAACACTACATGCGTAAACAAAACTAAAAAATGTACTAAAATAGCGTACAAAAACTTTTAAAAGTGAAGACTTATTGAACAAAAAAAACATATAGAACTTAATATAACATGGGTCCAAACCGACTCGTGAAATAATTTATCATTTCAAAGTACTCTCAAAACAGAAATATATTAAGAAGTTGATAAAGAGCCACCCACTTTTCAAGAGAATTACTTGTGGCTGTTGGAGTTTCAGTGACGACAGACATCGCTATTTGCAAACTAGAGAGAAAGCACATGGAGTAAATGAGAAAAAGAAAAAAAGAAGAAGAGAGAGTTTATAGAATGGAGAAAAAGACTAGCACCGCCATTAAAAAAAAAAACAATTGGCTTGGAAGAAAAAAAATTACATTTCAAATAAAATTTGTTGTTGCCTCCTTACCTTCACAAACTACAAAATCGAACAAATAATAAATATTACAAAACTTTAAATATATAAATTATAATACGAAAAAAAGTGTCACTTGACAGACTCCCTTCACCTAGGTGTCGCTTAACAAGTCTTCTCTATCCCTCCAATCTGTATTTTATCCGTATTTTGTCAAGTAATATTAATGCTACAGTATAAATTGACACCATCAATAAAAAAAAATTAAACTCTAATGTACATACTATTCATGATAAATTTTTTTTGTATTAATGGAATAAAAAAACTTTTTTTTTTTTTTTGGTATTAATGGAGTAAAAAAACCTAAAATCTAAACATTGGGCATTATTGGTCACAATGATGGAGGGCATTTATGGAGAACCAAAAAGTTACCGAACTAAAGCAACTTTCGGTTCGGCCATTGAACAAGAGACACAAATACAAATCAATGCCCAAATCCAAACCAAATGAACTTTGGGCTAGTTAAAGTTGAACAATATTTTAATAATTTCGAATTATATGATCTTCATATAAATATTTTTTATGGGATAATTAAATAGTTTTAATTGATGTCTAATTTTCTACGGACCTACCTCCAATTGAATTAAAAATTTCACTTAGAGTGAGTTTGGATAGACAATTGGATGCAGTGCGGTCTATTTAGTTTTTTTTTTGTCTCACGTTACAGTATCGTTACAGTATTTAATCTCATCGTCACTGTTATTTTTACACTAACCACAAGAAAACGTATCATCCATCCAAACTCATCTTCAATCGCTTTAAATAAAATGTTATATATATATATATATATATAGGTAATTTCCTTATCGTACAAATATATAAGATAGAAAATATGTATAATCTTTTTTGTTGATTAATAAATTTAATATTTACTAATTCAGTTGATTTGCATTTGAATTTAATAATGTGCAAATCTTTTTATAAAAAATTAAAATATTTTTAAAATTTATTTTAAATATAAAAGATATTAAAATAATTTTTCTAATCAAGTTGATGCGTAGTTGACTCGTGACACTAATTCAGTTAGGACTTAAATAATAGTACAAATATATAATTGATGGATGTAATAAAATATAAATATTAAAATTTATTAAAAGCAATAAAAACAGACTTGGTTAAGTAGTTGATCTAATATTTTATTAATGCAATCGACATGAGTTGAAAATTTATCATGTGTATATATATATTTTGTTTTTAAAGAATAAGACTAGAATATTCTCAAATAATATAATTTATTTTAAATATGAAAAGACATTAAAGTAAATTTCCTAATCAAATTGATACTCAATTAACTCGTAACACCAACTCAATTAATGACTTAAATATTGATATAGAGATATAAAAATATAAATATACAATTAATAAATACAATAAAATATAAATATTAAAATATAATATAATATTTTACTTATATATTCAAAATTCATCAAAACATCGTTCAAAAATGTATAATTATTTTTAATTTCTTTTTAAAAACTAAAACATCCTCGTATAAATATTTTAAAATAATTGGAATCCAAAATATTCTAATATATGTAATATAAACATAGATTTCACCTTCAAAATTTTGTTACAAATTTAAAATTATGTAATTATAATATAAAATTATATTAAAATTTAGCACTTAACAAAAATTATAATCAATGAATTTACTCATACGTGATACGTTTCCAACGTGATGTCCGCCACGTCTACCAATTCAGAACTCATTTGATTGTAAAGAATTACACGTGGGCCCTTAAACACGTGATACTAATTTCGAAGTTTTTATCCTTTTCTTTCTCAAATCCTTTTCCCACCGAAAGTTCTCTTTTACGATTATACCCTTCTTCCCTTCCCGTTGCTTGTTTATTTATCGCTGCGACACTTTCACGAATGAATGATATCAGACTTTGTAACGTGCAAAACTGAGAGATCATCCCTTCAGTTATGTCTGCGCTTCATTTTACTGTAACTTTCCTCCTTCTGACTCTGTTACTGGAAGCAAATAAAGCAAGTAAGTTTCTTCATTCCTTTCTTCCAGGGTTTAATCCAAGTATCTGAGATTAATTGTATGGTAAAATGTAGAATTAAACTTCTTTTTTCCTTTGGTTTTTTTTTCAATATTTTAAAATATAACTTTTTTATCTTGTTTATGCAAGCTTTTCTTTGAACATCGTATATGTAAAAAACCAGTTCATTCCTTTGTTTTCGCATCTAAGACATCGTTGAACAGTGGAAACAGTTCACTTTACTACATGTAAGGTGGAAATTTGTATTCCCGAGAGAAGTTTAACAGGATATGCCTTTATTTGCAGAATCCCAATCATTTATTGGCGTAAATTATGGACAACAGGCCGACAATCTACCATCACCGGCAGCCACGGCAAAGCTTCTCCAATCCACTTCAATCCAAAAGGTCCGACTGTACGGGTCCGACGCCGCAATGATCAAGGCGCTAGCCAACACCGGAATTGGCATCGTCATCGGCACGGCCAACGGTGACATCCCTGCCTTGGCCTCCGACCCGAATTTTGCCAAAAACTGGGTGGATACAAACGTAGTTGCTTATTATCCAGCCAGTAAAATCATCCTGATTAACGTTGGCAACGAGGTCATCATGTCGGGTGATAACAATTTGATATCTCAGTTGTTGCCCGCCATGCAAAATGTCAAGAATGCCCTCGATGCGGCTTCGTTGGGGGATAAGGTGAAGGTCTCGACGGTGCATTCAATGACTCTGTTGAAACAGTCTGAGCCGCCATCTTCTGGGAGCTTCGACCCGGCTTATGGAGACATGTTGAAGGGAGTCTTAGCATTTAACAATGCTACCGCTTCACCTTTTGCCATTAATCCGTACCCTTTCTTCGCTTACCGAAGCGATCCAAGGCCTGAAACGCTGGCGTTCTGCTTGTTCCAACCCAATTCGGGGCGTTTGGATGGCAACACGAAAATCAATTACATGAACATGTTCGACGCTCAGGTAGTCCCATACTCCCATGCATGTAACATGAACATGTTTTATAATTCCCACTTAAAATGATTCTTTTCGTTTAATTTAATGGATTTTTTACTTATACACAGGTGGACGCTGTTCGTTCTGCATTGGATGCCATGGGGTTTAAGAACGTCGAAATCGTGGTTGCTGAGACAGGTTGGCCGTACAAAGGAGACAGCGATGAAGTAGGAGCAAGCATTGAGAACGCCAAGGCTTACAATGGAAACTTGATTGCGCACCTTCGGTCAATGGTGGGGACTCCATTGATGCCGGGGAAATCGGTCGACACATATTTTTTTGCTCTCTACGATGAGAACTTGAAATCCGGACCAACTTCCGAAAGATCCTTCGGGCTTTACCAATCCGCCGATCTCACCATGACTTATGATGTTGGCCTCTCAAAGAGTAGCAGCCAGGCCCAGGTGAGAAAACCGCGACGACTATTACACAACAGCTCTCATCTTCATAGAGTTAATAATTGGCAGTGAATCTTATCTTTGTTTATTTTTCTCCCCAAGACTCCGGCCAGTCCCGCAACAGAGAAGACACCAGCGACGCCGTCAGCAGTGGCACCATCGCCGGAGCCAAAGAAAGCATCTTGGTGTGTTCCAAAGAAAGATGTTACAGATGCCGAATTGCAGGCAAGTTTGGATTATGCTTGTGCACATGGCATAGATTGTAGTCCAATCAAACCGGGAGGGTCTTGTTTCGAGCCAAATACACTATCAGCACATGCAGCATATGCGATGAATCTCTATTATCAAAGTTCTGGCCGGGATCCATCGAGCTGTGATTTCTCACAAGCAGCCATGCTTTCTTCTAGCAACCCAAGTACAAATTTCTTAAAGTGGACCTCTGCTTTTTACTGTATGAATACAATTGTTAATCTCATTTTATATGAATATTTGGCACTTTACAGGCTATAATGGTTGCACTTTCCCTGGTGGGAGTACATGAAAAAGGAGAGTAGTAATTCGGGCAGATGAATGAAGGGCAGTGGGGGGCAACTTTTGTTGTTCTTTATTTTCATCAACTTTCAGTAATGGTATTGAGTGATTGGCACTTCTTCAAGTGCGAAAAAGATGAAAGAAATGCTTACCTTTTTTAATTTAGAAATTAGGAGCTCATGTCTTGTTGCATTATATATATATGGATGTATGTATGCCTGTATTTGCAAAGGATTTAAGAATTGATGCAAATTATTGTTGTACTTCAAAGTAGCAAGTGCTGTCTTTTTATAAAGGCACATTGAAGATGACTTTTAAGTAATTCAACCGTCGGTTTTCTCAGAAACTGGAGCAAGCAATGGTAACTTTTAACGTTGTCATTGAAATCTTCGAAAAAGAAAACGTAATTGCAGAAGAGTAGATAATCGTGATAAATTGCATTCTTGAAGAGTATATATCGTGAATACTTTTGTCACTACTACAACTACGTACATCGTTAAGTGAAATTAAAATATTGGAAGTATTTGGAACAACTGAACAAGCTTAGTCAAACCCACCATTTCTTTTAAAGAAAAAAAAAAAAAAAAAAAGCAAACCACAAGGTAATTTAAATATTAGGACCTAATACGGATTATTTAGAAATTTTGTGAAAAATTTATTTAGTAAATAAACATTTAAATTTTATCATTATATTTTAATTATTTTTAATTATTATTTAATTTATACATAAATATATAATTGTTTTTCTTTGTAGTTCATTTTATATAGGTAATCTAGGCAAGCAAAAAAAAAAAAAGTTTATTTATAAATTTTAATTTTAATTTATTTATTTATAAATAAGTCTATTTGTATATAATTAAGTAGTTTTCTAATTAATTTTGTAAAAATGAAGGGAAAAAAAATATCTTATGAGTTTAAACTTCATAGCGATTACAATCCATTTATATGATACATTTTAATTTAATATTATGCTTTTTTTTATGGTTTGGATTTTTTTAACTTTTAATTTCGTATAATTTATAAAAAAATCAATTTTATATAAACATAAGCACAATAAGTCTTTGAGTTTTTTTTTAATGATAATTTTATTTTACTTTTGATGATTTATTTTTCTCCCATTTTCAACTTTTTCTTTATATAAACATCGAAATTCATTCCTTATTATAACTATGATTTCCTAAAAAAAAGGAAAGACAAATCGATGTTTAAAATTTTGACAAATTTTTTGATGAGATTTTCACCACAAAAAATGTTCACTCGAAGGTTTATTGTCAATCTTAATTTAAAGTTTAATTTTTAAACATTTCAACAATATCGATATAATATGAATTATACTTCTACCATGATTGTTTTTCAATATTTTATGATTTGTTTACAATTTTAAAAGCCTCAACATATAACATGTTAGCTTATATCAAATCATTAATGCTTGGTTGTTCCTTCACTCATATATAAATATATATATATATATATATATTTCATACTTTTATTTTATTTACTTCAAAATAAAAAAATTTTACTCTTTAGATTTCTATTTAACTCTTTTATATTATTTTAAAGGTTACTACAAGTACGCAGTTTAAAAAACTTAACTTCTCAACAAACTTCTAATTTTTTATCCTTTTCTTTATATGGTTAATAGTGAATTTACATGTGTGGTTTTATATCGGAGTGTGACATATAAACTTTTAATTGTTTTAAGTTTAAATATAAAACATTAATATATCCGCATAGGAATATGTTCTTCAATTAGTGTTATCTATTTAATGTATATTTATATATATTTTAAGGAAAATGTATACTCAAATCTCCTCTCATTATAATAATTTATTTATTTATATGTTAAATAGTTTAATATAAAAAGCAATGAATTTAGTTTTTTTTAATATATTTATTGCTTTTGCTTCTATTGGATGATTATTATATTTTAAGTATTTTTTTTTTTTGGAAGACGAATTACTTTTTGGGTAACTTACATACATATTATTATCAATCATATTATAATTGTTTTAGATAAAAATGTCATATATATATATAACATCTATTTGCATATTTTCATGACATTTTCAGAAACTTGAAATCTAACCTTTTGAATTATCAAATTTCATATAATTAGATAATAATTTCTATAAAAATATAATAACTTACTCTATACAAAACTTATGTTTAAAACTTGAGTATTTTATAATTAAAAAATTAAATTTATTTTTAAAAAAATCATTTTTATTTTGATTTCGACTTGATTTATTTTTAAAAATAATTTTGTGGTGAATATATTAATTAAATATTAAATAGATGGAGATATAATGACAAATTCCGCTTTGAAACATATTTTTTTATTATTGTAAATTTAATTTTATTATAAATTATATTTTAAAATTATTATATAATAATTATTTTTATTAATCTATTTAGAGATTACAATTATCAAAAGTATTTAAATTACCATTTTATTATTTACTTAAGTATATTTAAAACCCTTCCTGTTTGAGTTTTAGTTCATTGTTACAATTTATTTATTATTTACTGCATCAAAATTTTCTAAAATACTTAAATGTTTTGTAATTTTTCTAAGTGCTTTGAAACCGATAGAAAAATAAATAATTTTTAAAAGCTTTTTAATTACTTTTAAACTTTTTTAATGTGCTTTTTCTATGCAATTTCTTTTTTTTTCTCAGCTAATTATTGAATGGAAGACAACAAGAAGACAATTTGTTAAAATAGACTATCAAATCCATCAAGCCACGACAAAGAAAAAGGGTAAAAAACAATTTAGTAGCAGTATCCATACTAAAATAAAACCAACTAAAAAATAAATAAATCCAACAATAATAGAACCTCGAACTAATATTATCTCAGCTTAAATTATCGAGCCATTAACAATGAGTCATTATCTAATATAAAAATTAAAAATAAATATAATATTAATAAAATATTAACCTAAAATTTTAAACACCTAAAATAAAACATTGATATATGTAACATATTCCATATTAAGAATAGTTTCTGTTATTGCATAATCTCTTGTAAATACATTCAGTTTTCGGTACTCTCAAATTATCGTGCTGAAAAGGTAAAGTTTGGGGTTGGGATGTTGTTCATCTTTCGGTATTATCAAGGACATGTAATACCATGTGATTTCATTGGTCTTGCAAAGGTATAATCCGGTCTGTTTCTGTACTGATTACTAACCTGAAGATCATATATTTCGTTGTTTGTATTGCATCTTTAACTCAACATTGTCATCATCATGATCATTATGTTGGCAGATGAAGTACCCATTATTATATCACCAGGTTTTCATGAATTGTTGCCTAAGTCATCCTTAAAAACATTGATTTACTGCAGACAGCAGAGCAGTTGCTGAAGGAGATCAATGTTCCACAGCATCTTATCTGCATAAGGTGACTTTCAGCTTTTGTACCAAGCTCTAGTTCATGATAGGATTAATGGCCTAGCTGTTATTATCTTCCTTAGACATTCGCTGGAAATCGGCCTTCTCCAAGTCTTTTGCTACGATCTCTTAGTGCGTATGATATTGGGCAGGTGAGCAGCTGCTTTGCTTTAAATTTGATTTAACGAAGCATTTTGCATATAGCGACCGGGTATAACCGTTGAGGGATTCATTATTATTCATTTAGCTTTAGTCACTACTACGGTATGCCTTCTGGCTTTACTCTTCAAGTACAAGCACTTGATGCTAAAATGTGTTTCACATGTATGGTCTAACACAACAATTTCTCGGCTGCCCCAACTGTTGGCGAGCTATGAACATAGAACTGCCATGGAAGGTTCTATTTGGGGAGTTGAGTTGGGGAAGGTATGTGCCCACGGAGAACATTCCGTCATGTTCTTTACGTACAATCATACGATTCTAACTACCAAGATGCAAATTTTTGCTGAATGTTTCCGTATGATTATTTTCCATCTTAATCTAAAATATCTGTTTAATATCTAAAAATGCAGTCACTAGCTTCTCAAGTCCGAAAGCAGCTTCATGCATCACAAAACAAAAGATGAACTTGTCTAGGGCTTTAATGCCAGTACTACCACATTGTTAAGCAGATATCTAGAGGTAAGAAAATTATTACCACCTTGAACTGATTTTTTTTCCTTCTAAGATTGCTAAAAACTTCTGTGAAGGACCAGAATCTATACATATCACTCCTTTTAGAAACAAAATGTTGACATAAATCACGTCACGACATCGGGATAATAGATTAAAAACAAGGTTGATTATCACATGAAATAGTGAAATATACTGTAAGAAAAGAAAATTTCTTAGTATCAGATACAAGTTGTAAAAAAACTTGTGGGATAAGGATTAGTTATAAATTTTCTTCACAGACAAGTACTTCAGATAGTCTAGCTGACCCACTATGGCAAGAAGATTACCAAGTTGGTCCTTATGCAAATGTCATGGGTTGCTAATCAAAACTCAGCGACCAAACACACCTATTTGAAGAAACCTAATTCCATGATTAAATGATTCACCTATTGAAAGATTGACTTTATCTTAAAATAAAATGTTTATAAGTAATTTAAAAATAATTTGGTGCTATCCGTTCACATTCCGTTGTCGTCCAGCGGTTAGGATGTCTGGCTTTCACCCAGGAGACCCGGGTTCGATTCCCGGCAACGGAATTAGGTTTTTTTTAATCTTTTTCCAGGCATGCACGGGTGTCGTTTTGCCTAACTCTTTTTGTAATTCAGCAAACTGGTCGGGCTTGGGGCTTTGGTAAATGACAATGAGTCCTTTCCAGCAGACGGTGTCGTTTGTGCCTAACTAACCACTCTAATTTACCATACTCAGTCATTGAAGGACTTGAATTTAACTTCTTCAGTCACTTTCTAGGCTCTAGCCAAACTTACAGCTCAAATAGCAACAAAAAAATTATTTCTTTCTTTTGGAGTTTTACAGACTCATATCGAGAATATTGATAGTACCCATCTCCGTGATTTGATGAACGACAAAGAATGATGCCAATCGATGAACGCTCATTATTTCCTCTGATTCAATATCTGCACAAAAGCCTTACAGGTTCAAAAAAGAAATGATGAAATATTTCACTATTAATATGCATGTTCCTATAGTGAGTTCGATGGAATGCTTTTGGACTATTCAAGACAATGTGCCACTCTTGACACCATGGATAAACTCTATAAATAGTTGAGGTGAATTAGGATTAATTATTGTTTCTGGGATTATGGATTTAAATTCGGATAGCTTTCGATTTTTGTTTAAATCTTTCCACCTTTTTAGGATGCTTCTCTGAAAACAACAAATTAAGTGAATGTTCAGCGGCGAGCATGTAAGTTTCAACTTTCTCTTTATACACCAGTTCTTGTAAAAGAAAAAAGAAAGATTAGTTTTGATGCTTTGTTGTGAAAGTTAGTGATGTTGAAATAATTGTTGAATATAATTTAATGGCTATTCATTTTTAGTGTATTAGACTTTGCATCGTGTTTTGCTGGTACCTTTCAGATAAATAGAACAGAGAATAGGTCAGTTCTTCATGTTGCTGTCCCGGCACCGTGGGATGCTGTTATGTTCGCGATGGAAAGAATGTGGTGCCAGATGTTTGTAATGTTCTGGATAAGATCATGGATTTTTCAGAGAAAGTTCTCATTAGCTCCTCCTGAGGAGCTTCCTGTTTTCTTAAACATCTAGTCGAATATGTTGTTCCTCAATTGCTGATATGCAGGTAAATGTTGGCAGGTTGGAGCTACCGAAAACCACCGAAGGATATGTTTGCAATTGGTATTGGTGCCAGTTTCTTAGGTCCTTTATTTGTTCATTTGGCTCTCCAAACAGGTGCGGATGCACTTTGTTATTAATTGTGTACTGTTGTTGGTCTTTTTACTTGTAACCCATGAAGAAGGAAGCATAGCTGATGCATTTGGTTTTCTCTGAGTCTTGACGACTCACAGACCCTCAGGCTGTTGAATTTGCTAAAGGACGCGATCTATGTTTGTAAGTAGTTGTTTATTACTGCAACTGGTATGTTTTTTGTGTATTCTTTCTTTCTTCCATTGGGTAATTAGTGTCAAAAAAGAAGAGATGGACCAACTTGATAAAGTGAAAATGTATTTTCTCCTTTTGCTTGAATCAGATAGCCTATCGTTCATAGCTTGTTTTCTTCACTTCTCATTAACTGCTAAAGCTCTTATAAATATTGCTTCATATAACATATGATATGGTACACTGGTATCTATACTATTCAGCTTATAAATGTTTCCTATGCAGCTTGTTAAAAAATTTGGCATTGATCATAACAATGCTTTTGCATTCTGGGACTGGGTTGGTGGTCATTACAGTGGTAAGTTTTTATCAATATCTTTGGTTCCTGTTAAGGATTAAGACCTTTTGTAGTAGAGCTGTGGAAGATAATTAACCATGAAGTAAATTCTATTCCCAAGCCGTGCACAATCTCAAGTTTACAGTATCAATATGCCTTGTATTTGTGCCAGTTAAAAACATTCTAACTACCTATTTCATCCTACTTAACCAATCCGGCTCAGTCAACTAAGTCTTATTGAATTGTCTGTTATTACATTCTCTCCAAATCAAACAAATGTATGCATTCCATCCTATTCTCGGCAAGATGGATATAAAAGCCTTTCCTCTTAGTTTAACTGTCACCCATTGCAACTCCTGCTGCAAACTCTCAACTGATTTTTGAATCTGGCCCCCTCCCGTACTGCTCCCAAGTATCTACACTCAAAAAACAGATGATCCTTTGTCTCCAGCTCCAAGCCAAAAAAATTGCACCTGCCATCAATATTTTGCCCTCTCCTTATAATTCTATCCTTAGTAGGCAATCTGTTTTGAACAGCCAACCAAGACACCAAAGAAAGCTTTGGTATATGAAATGGGTACCAAAGCTGCCGAATACTGATTTTTATCAGCCTTGCCACTTATCACATTCCATATGTTGCCAACTATAAACTTTTGGCCGTGAAATATCTATGCACCTGTCTGTGTAGGTTAATGAACTGAGCTGCTAAGCTTCTCAACTTGAGCAGCGTCTTCCAACACCAACAGCTACTGGTGGATCTCTGCAACCACATAAAAGGACTACCCTTATTGTGGTTGTGCTGCATTCACTTTTCGAATTTCTATAACTTGTAAATTATGGCTTATCGTGTCCATTAGGAGTCCGTATCTGATAGGTGATGTTGATCTGTGCAATTTAAAGAGTACCTCATTGTTCTAAGGAAATAAATCACTTCAAATATAACAAACAGAACTTAAGGATGAAAATGTTCTTCAATTTTCATTTATGGAGTTCATTTATTATTGCAAAATTCAGTTTTACACGCTGTACTAAGAACTTGTTTATTTTACAGTTGTAAATACCATGACAACTAAGAGTGTGTGATTAGTTTTAAGTTTCAACTGAGCTCTTAAATCTCCAACTGCAGTAGTTCTTTTGGCAATTATTTCTTCATCTTTTTTACTTTGCCCCCTCCTAGAAAAGTAATAATAATAATTTGCATGATTTTGATATATACTTGAATATCTTGAATATATTTTGTGTTTTCTACTTCAAGGTTTTTAATGGGGACTTCAAGCATTGATCAACATTTCCATTCAGCTCCTTTCAAGAATAATATATTATATATACCTGTAAGTGCCTTAATATATATCAACTCCCACTGCAGTTGTGCGTCTTTGTTGCTCATAATATTAGCATAGAGCCATCTACCAAAGCTATTATGGGTTTACGGATTTGGCTGTAATCTAATACAGGAATTTAGATTGTGCGCCAATTGATGGTGTGCTGCTTCCTTACGAGGCTGGTGAAAGGCAAATCTGGAACAAATGGCTAACACAAGTTTTATCAACTAGTCAACCAGGTGAATAGTCTGTTGCATCTTGCATATGCTAGAAGAATATTAGGAGATTTGTGTTGCATATATAACATCTTAGACCACCTTGAAGGTGCTAAATTCTATATTTGACCCTGGACCTGCAAAGCTATGGATCTCTGCCCATAGGAAAAATAAGATGCTTGTGCAAAAAATAAAGACCAGAAAGCTTTGTTGGAGACTGGCCAGATATGGCACATTATTCTTGTTAGTTAACATGACAAATTTAAAAAAGTACTAAATGTACTTGGAGAAATTGAATTGGTTTATTAAAAACTGCTTTTGAATGTTGTTCACCATAATATGGGTTCCAACTCTTGAGAGTTCATTGTCTTAAGTGCTCAAATCTTTACCTTTAGCTATGATGGAAGAAACGATTCTGCCACTGCATAACCTCATATTATAAATAGATTCAGCTTTTGGTACTCTCTAGTTATCATGCTGAAGTGGTAAAGTGCATGGGGTAGGGATGGTTGTTCAAATTTTGGTATTTGTAGAATCAAGCTGTCCTAAACTGCAAGTTCAAGCTATAAGCATTTTAAGTTCTCGTTTGACATTGCCAGGGACGTGTAATTCTATGTGATTTCATTGGTATTTCAAGAGCAGTTAACCTGGGTACCTTAATGGTATAATCCAATCTATTACTGTACCAATTACTAACTGGACCATGTACTTAATTGTTTTATATTGCATCTTTTAACTCAAAGTAGTCATCATTATCATTATATTGGCAGGTCAAGTGGTGACTGGTGAGTAATCATTGATGCCTCCCTTATGGGAAGGTATGTTTTATGCTTTTGTAGGTAACAATTATCTGTCTTAACTATAGGGGCAATTTCAGGTTTCAAGCAACTAAATCATTTTCTTTTCACAAACAGTTGCCTGAATTCTGTATGATTCTTAAAAACATTGATTTTACTGCAGACAGCAGAGAAATTGAGGAAGGGGAATGTTCCACAGCATCTTATTCCGCATAAGGTGACTCTTAGCTTTTGTCCCAAGCCTTTTAGTTCATAACAAGATTAATGCCCTAACCATTATTATATTCCTTAGACATTCTCTAGATATGGACCTTCTCTGTCTTTTGCTTCCATCTCGTATGCTTACAACATTGGGCAGGTGAGTAGCTTATTCTCTTAAATTTGACTTAACGAAGCATTCACTGAAAAGAGTAACACTGCACGTTTACTTAAAATGTTATAAAATTACCCATTGGATTTAATAAAAATAATGACATCAGACGTCCAATAGCAGTTTCGAGTAAATGCACAACACTGTTAACCTGTTTTTTCCACTGTTTGACATGTTGAAGCTCATTTTTTAATGTTTTATGATTTTCTCAGCCACGCACGTTCTTATTGCAAAATGTGAAAAATAAGGGGGGAAAGATGAACTTGAAGCTCATGATCAACGGCACAGCAAATATATTATAGGCAATAAACCATATAAATCCACAAAATAGCACAGGTTGAACAGTAATGCAAATATCCATGATAGACCTCAGTTACTGCCGATTGCTGCTTAATATGCTACCATTGACTCATTCAGGGTTTCTTACAAGACAAAATAACCGATAAGCAAAACAAAGAAAAGCTTTGTTTCACCAGTAGGCAGTAGTCCCCCAAACTTAACCTTCTAAAACAACCCCTAATCCTAAACCTAACGCTAATCCATTATTACATTAGGGAAAAGAACCCAGAGATTTAAACGCCAGTGGATCCAAATCCCCCAGCACCTCTAGTAGTAGAATCCAAATCATCAACTTCCAAAACATCAGGTGTCATGATCTTCTCAATGATCAACTGGGCAATTCTGTCACCCACTTTCACTTCAAAATCAACATCAGAATGGTTGAACAAAATCACCCCCAGGGGTCCCCTGTAATCAGCATCTATCACTCCAGCACCTACGTCGATGGAATGCTTCCAAGCCAAACCAGACCTTGGCGCTACAAATAAAATTAAAAAAAAAACAAACAAAGAAAGTACCCACATTTTCAATCAGCCAACGAAATCAAATCATAATGAATTAATGAAGGAAATAACATAATAGAGCAATATATTCTTACCAACGCGGCCATATGTTCCTTCAGGGATAGCAATGCTTAGATCAGTGGTAATCAACGCTTTTCCTCTGGCTGGCACCTTGGTATCCGTTGCACTGTACCATAATTTTTTTTTTAAAAAAGCCCATCAAATTTGTTGCATATCGACTGCGATTTCCATTATAGAGAATGGTTTGAGGAGTTACCTTGACAGATCGTAGCCAGCGGCGAGAGGAGAGCCTCTTGACGGCAACACAGCTTTTTCAGAAAGCTTTTTGACTTTCAAGAGGGAGGCTGGACCTTGGGTAACTTCATGTACTCCATTTTGACCAAGTTTTGGGACTTTCGGGGATGGCTCTTTGATTTCAGGGCTTTTGTTAATCTGATCTGCTTGAGCCATCGTGAGAAGAGATCTTGGACAGGTAGAGAAAACAGAGGGACGATTCCAACAGACTGGTTTGAAGACTAAGGATCGTGTAGCACAGCGATTATTGTTATATAAGAATAAAGCCGGGATTATAGGTATCCACGAACGGATGGCGCCAAGTGTTCCCGCCATTTCCAAGAGCTCCCACTCCTATATGCCGCCCTGCTTAAATGCTCTCGGCTGGCAATGGCCTGCAGGCCATTCACTAAGCCCAAAACTGTGTGTGGGGGTAAAATCTTGGAAACCCAATGGCCCAACCCATTATTTAACGTTACCTTACTTTTTGAGGTTTGGAGGTCCTATTTAATCTTTTGCATATTTGCATTTCTTGGAAACGTGTGCCACTCGGATCTAAAGCTTCGATTTCTGTGTGGTTAACCTTTTCTAGGGGTTCATCGGAATACAAGTTGAAGGCGTTTTCATTATTGTTAGGGTTAAATATCAATTTGGCCCTACAACTGTAGTTCGGCTTATTTTAACATTATTGTTCAAAAGTATTGTTGAGATAAAAAAGCGCTTTTGGAACTATAATATTAAATAGGTAATTTTTAATGTTAGAAGTACTTTTAAAAAATATTTTTGTACCTTCTAACTTTTTTTTGGCAAAAATATTTTTAACAACAAACCATATTTTGGCTTTTATAAAATATTTTATATAATATTTATATTGAATATATAATTACTTTTCCATTGAAATTTATTTCAAATATATAATATTATATTTAAATTTTTATTTTGTTATATTTTAATATTTAAAATATAATTTATATATTCTAATTAATTTTTTATAAATAACTAATATTAATTATTTAAAAAGGTTTAAATTTTATATTTTATATATTAAAATATTAACAGGAAATTATAATAAATTATTTTTTATATTCTTACTAAAATATGATAATATTAATTAATTTAAATATTATTTAAATATATATTTGTTACTTTATAACACCATATTTAAAATACATATTTTATTTCTCAAAAGTAATTTTTGACAATAATACTAAATATTTAAATATTAAACTAAACTTTTCAAAAATATTTCTCAAAAACAATTTTCACAACATTTTTTATAAACAATTATCAAAAAGTAATGCTAAACTAACTATCTCAATTTCTTTTTATCAATTTGGGGCCTCTACTTTTTTGTATACAATTATCTAAATCCTAACTATGTATATTCCACGTCATTAATAGTATAAAAATTGATTAATTTTTTTAAAATATATATATATATAGTCTAGATATTTAATAAAATTTCCAAAAAAATATTAGAAAACTACAAAAATTATAAAAAAATAATAATCCAATTTTTGAAATAAATTATTTTTATAAATTCTAAAATTTTCTATAAATTAAAAACATATAAAATCACGTAAAAAATTTCCATTTATGTCAAAGATTAAATTATATACAATTGAAGCTAAGAAAATAAATAATGAGATTTAAAAAATTACACTCAAATATCATTTGGGATTCTAGCTAACAGATGTTTAGTAACACAGTGAATCCGCTTTATTTCTACAACCTTACTCTTTGTTCAAAAGCACACTCCATGGTCAGGAATGGCCAATTAACTTGAAATTTAATGTCAATTTAGATTTTTGTAGAGTGCAATTAGTCGAGTAACTCAATAAGAAGATGGAGCTTTAATTCCGCTCTTCCAAGCAAAACTATAATATATTACATGCCACTGTTTTATTTCTTCGCAATAACAAAGAGAAAAGCTGACGACTCAAGAAAGAGAAAAATGGGGAGCCAATTATGAAAAAAGTCGAGAAATGAAAGGGAGTAGAGAAGCCAAGCAATGCGAAGGGAAAGTCCAAAACCCACCTCGGGTTCCTTTGATTTTTGAGGCTCAGAGCACCGTTCTCTAAATTCGAACAGTCAAAAGCTCCCTTGAGCCAAGGAGAGGCCAAATATGATTTTATACTCCGATCCGACGTTGGAGGTGGCAGATCGAAGGCTTCTCTTGTGTTCAAGCTATTGGAGTTATATTGACTTTGGAAGTGCTCTCTTCAAAAACTAAACTAAAACAAACAGAAAAAGGAGGACAGCTCTCATTTGATGGTGGCATTGGCCAAAGAAAGGTCGCTGGCAACGAGGAAGAAGCGGCGGCAACTATGTCTCTTGGAGGGATTGCTCTTTTGTTTAAAAGAAGATTTTGGCCTTTTATCGACCTTGAAAAAATACTTTATTACTAAAAAATGTCCTTTTTTTTAATCTTTGCATAATTATGAGAAACGAACTAGAATCGTTTTCTGCTACATCAACATAAAAACAACAGCACCAATAATTTTCTTTTATTTTTTGGTGCCACTTGTAACGATTTGAATTTTATAATTATCAAAAAAGTATATTTTCGAGTCTCTTTTTTTAAAATATGAATTCATAAATATTTATTAGAAATATTTGTGAAGTTAATTGTGAGGTTTAATTAGATTGTGGATAGGTGAATAAAGGTTAATTAAGTATAAAGATTAAATTGAATAAAGTGTAAAAGTTTAATTATAAAATAAAAGAAATTCAAGAGACTAAATGAGAAATTAAGCCATGAGTGATAAATGTGTGATAATAGTAAAATACATGTGGAATATTTATATACATATATTAGTAATTATTATTGTTTACTTATTATTTAAGTAAATATTATTATATTAATATTATTTTATATTAATTAATTAAAGTAAATAAATAAATTAAATTGTGACAATTGCATGGTAATAATAATTTATATGTGTACAAATATTATACATACATTTGTAATATACATATATACTTATTTATTATTTAAGAATAATATTATATGTTATTATTATATTTTAATAATAAAACAAATAAAAAGAAACAAAAGAATAAGAAAGAACAGAATATGAAACGAAACAGAGAAGAAAGAAAAAGAGAAAGGAAAAGAAAAGAAAATTAGGGATTTCAAGGTTCCAAGCTTAAGTGGTAAGTCAATTTAGTTTCTTTTCTTGTAATTTTGATATTTTTGGAATTCTAGAGATAAATACTACTTGTTTTAAGTAGAAAATTTGAAAGTTATTAGATTTCTAGATATTGTTCATGTTGAATAAATTGAAGAATTAGGGGTTAAATTGATAGAATTTCAAGTTAGAAGTGAAATAAGGATTGAATTGTAAAATAAATCATAAATTTTAAATAGTAGGGACTAAATTGAAAGAATTTTGAAATTATGGTTTTATGGTGAAATTAGAGAGTTAGAATTAGTTTAAAGTGAAAATTGAATAAAAATATTGAGCTAAATGTGAAGAATAAAAGTTAATCTCGATTTAGAGACTAAATTGGAATTTAGACAAAAGTTGAATAAAAATTGAAATATTCAATGTAAAATTGAATGGTAGTGTATTAATAATTTTTAATTGTTTTAATTTCCATAGCTAATGTTGTTTTGGAAAACTTTGGCTAAGGAAGGAAAAAGGCAAAGTCAACGAGGGTTAGCTCAGAAATTACGGTTTGTATTTCTATAACCCGAATTTAATTATTAATTGTTATATTTTAATTTAAATGTTTATGGTAAGAAAATTAAGGTAAGTGTAGTATATTTGATATTGAATTGAGTGTTTGTGAAATTATGATTTATGTGATATTTGAGCATTGGTATTGAATTTAAATTGAATTGGTATTTAATCCGAATTTTAATTATTAATTGTTATATTCTGGTTTATATGTTATTGTAAGTAATTAAGGTAAGTATTAGCAATTGTTATTGAATTGAATTTATATGAATATACGTGATTGATGTGAAAATTGAATATTGGATGTATGTTATATTTGAAAAGTATATTGATTGAGAATGTGATGAAATTAATATGAAAATGTGATTATTGTGAAATTTGAATATTTGTTATTGAAAAGTAAAGTGAATTGTATTGAATTGATAATATATGTGATTAATTGAAACGTGTATTAGTTGAAAAATTAAAAGTGAATTGAATACCCTATTAACAGTGTCGGGCTAAGTCGGATATAGTTGGCATGCCATAGGATTGGCAGTGTTTAGGGATACTTCGACCTTGAGCCGATGAGGCACTATAAGTGTCGTATTGTTACTTCAACTTTGAGTCGATGAGGCACCATGTGTGTCGTACTGCTACTGTTACATCTGTTTAATCTGATGAGGTACTAAGTACCCTACTGTTACTGTTTACTTTGGTAAAGCCGATGAGGCACTGAGTGTCGTACTAGTGTGTTGGTTGGATTCGTGTATCTGTCAATGTCCGAGTCATGTTAATAGAGGTAAATAAAGGTACTGAATGACTGGCTGTTACTGAATGATATTGATAAATTGATTGATATTGAAAAATATTGACTGATATTGAGCTTGGAATAAAATGGATTATTGATTGAAATGTGAATTGTTGAATATTATTTATTGATATTGAATGGTGAACTGAAACATGATTGAAACACATGAATTATGTAACTCTAAATGGGATATAAGTGAATAATATTATTGTTCAAGTGAATTGTGAACATATTGTGGAAAATTATACGGGTTAGTAGATGAAAGAATTGATTGAGTTATAAAGGATTTATCTATGAATTGAACAATTATATAATTGTGATTGTTATATGATTTTTAAGTGAATGTTATATTTTCATATTATTAAGTGTTCGAATTATAGAAATACCACTGAGTTCATACTCAACGTACGGTTTGTTTCCATGCGCAGGATAAGTTAAAGTCATACCGTTGAATCAAAATCCTAGACCGATCCCGAACTCAACGTGATGAGGTATATTAATTATTGGTAATGGCATGTACCTAAAATGTCTATGTGGGTCATTTTGGATTGTCAATGTAAGGATGAAATAAGTAAATTTAGTTTCAGTAATAGTATATGGTAGGGATTGGCTTATTTGGTAAGAATTTGAACTATTTGATAATGTATGTGAAATACTTAAAAGATTCATCATATAGGCACATAAAAATCTAAATTGACATGTTTTGAATAGGTTTGAATGTGATTTAAAGTAATTGAATGAATGGTTATTGGAATGTTTGGTATCTTAAATTGCAGGGCTGGTAAATTTGTTGTTTAAGGCTCATTTTGAGTCCACACAGCCTAGCACACGAGCGTGTGGACTGGTCGTGTGAAAATTGCACCTTAATACTTTCAAGTCAGAGAGTTACACGAGCTCTCAACACGGCCGTGTGACCTAGCGACATGGCCGTGTGATCTAGTGACACGGTCGTGTGAGTTACATGGGCAATCCACACGGGTGTATGGGTACCATTCATAAGGAAAATTTAAAAAAAATGAGAAAAATTCGTAGTGATTTTTAAATTAGTCTCTGATTGATTTTACTGTTTATATTGGACTTCGAGGGCCCATTAAAGGGACGATATGTTAAGTTTATGATAAGTGTAAACAATTATTTTAATTAATGACCGTAATTGAACTGTATTAACTGGTAATGTCCTGTAATTCTGTTCCGAAGACGGATAAGGGTTAGGGAGTATTACACCACTTATTAATGTGAAAATAAAACTTACAAAACAAATCTTTATATAAACCTCAAGTCTCATTTCCTTTGTTTTATTAAGCGATGTAATATGTAGGATACAAGTATATATCGACTTATAATTTATTTGCAGTTTCTTCCTAAACAATGTAAGATTGCTTACTATTTCAACTAACAACATAATATTAAATGTTACACTTTCTAATATGATCTTTACCACAAATCACCATTCACATTTTTAGTGTTATGTGGAAGAAATCACTTCCACTTGGAAGCGTTTATTTTGCAAATAACTTTAAAACCCTTTCATTTAAAAAATTGGCCTATTCCCATAATTTTTTTATATAAAAAAACGGTATGATAAATTAAAACAAATTTCGGTATTTTTTGAGTAGTAAAGTCTCGAAAAAGAAAATAAACAAATTTTAACAATGCCAGAGAAATTTCTTTCTAAATGTGAAACTTGCCGCATCATTTTTTTGAAATGGCATGGACTGCTTTGTTTAACGAAAAAAAAAAAAGTAGAGGTACCAAATCAATAAAAAAATTATTATGGTACCACATTGTTCAATGAAATAATTAAAGGGTCAATTTGTTATTTAACCAATATTATTATTATATTTGATCAAATCCACTAAGTGAAATTAAAAATGTTGAGTATTTTGTGTAGTGTAGAAGCGATTTAAAAAAATTGATGAGAGTTTGTTTTTAATATTTTATTATATTTTTATTCACCCCTAAATTTTAAGATTTTATTGATAGTGTATCAAATATTTTTTTTTATAAATAGAGTAGTGAAATATTCATATAAATAAAACTTTTATTGGTCTTAACTTAACTTTAATCCTTAATTATTTTAATTAAATATTTTATATAAAAATAATAAAAATACATTTATATTAATATACATTACTTTATTAAGATTAGTTTTAAGTAATTTCACTAATCGAATTGATATTAAGTTAATTAATGACACCAACTCAATTAATTACATTATGTATAGTATAAATAATTATTACTGTCATCATTATCATCATCATCATCATCATTGTTGTTGTTGCTATTGGGTGGGAATTTACCCAAGTTACTTGATATTGAATTCTTATGCCACGATTAGATTGGTACGAGTATTATATTTTACACATGTTTTAATATTAGTTAGTAATAAATTAATTTAATTGGTAATATTTAACTACTCCATACCGTACTTTTAATAAATAGAATGATAAAGTTTCGCTTGAAGAGATCTTAATTTTTATAAGAGTTTTTACTTAACTTTCTAATTTTAATTTTAATTTGTACTAACTTTTTTTTGTCGAGGTGAATATTCTGTACATTGTACTTTTTTATTCTACAAAAATTTAACATATATATATATATCTTTTTTTTTTAAATATTTTACTATACCACTATATGACGCTTGCAACCCCTTAATCTTACTTGTGAAATAAATTTTTTTTATTGATAAATTTTTTTTATTTAATGTCTAACTATCATTTGTGCTAAATATGTATCACGCTAATAACCAAACGGGACATTAAAACATAAATACAACATTTAAGCTCCTATTAAACTTATTCTATACTATTATTTAAAATTTTGGTAGAATTTTTTAAACTAATAAACATTACTTTTAAAGTATTTTTATTTGTGATAATTTTAAATAAAACTAAAAGATCCAAAATATGAAAAATTTAACCCAAGTGATTATAATTTTAAATCTTTAAATTTATTATTTTAAGTAAAGATTTATTTTATTGTAATCGCAAAGCCTTGACACTGAACCAAAATACACCAAGCAGAAATGTGAAAAGAATATTTGTTTTTATATATATAAACTGAAATGCGGTATAAGTCATTTATATAACCAAAATACGCATTTTTATATTTTAGGATTTGGATTATTTCCTTCAATTGTCAGATCATGCATCAAGACATTATTTCAGATGTGAAGGACAGTATTAAGCACCGACACTTTTTTTTTGGAAGACAATAAATTCGGTAAATGTTCAGTTCATAAACATATTTAATGAGTAGCATCCTCCTCGGTAGGTTGAAACAGCATCCATTTTTTTTACAGCTACAATTCATACTTTAATGGTGGAAAACTTCATCCCAAAGACTTAAAAGATAATGCTATGTCCTCCGAACATGAAGTGGTATGAGAGGTTGAAACAGCATCCATTTTTTTTACAGCAACAGGGACTGTAAGCTCCACTTATAAGCTCCTCCTGCTTGCAGATATCTCCTTTCTGTTAGAATTCTCTTCTCCTACACTGATGCTCTGCACATTTCAACACCATGACATCTATGAGAAAACCTGTTTCTGTGATTCTTTGTGTATATATATATATTTTTCAACATGGCAAGCTTAGAACTTTTGGGGTTAAAATGATGGGTTTAGCATTTAGTAACTCTGCAAAAGTAGTGTGGTAAGATTTTAGAAGTAAATTTTGTAGAATTTTTCAAGCTTCATTTGAGAAAAAGGAATTAATGGTTTAGAAGGTAAAGGAAATATGAGTTTAATTCTATATATGAATCTAATTTCTATAGCATTTGGACGAATCTTGTGTTTATGTAAATTACCAACTACCACAAAAACGCAGAAAAAATAAACCCAAGTAGCCAAGCTCTAACCTTAATTTCAGCGCAATTGGGGAGGATCAAAATCATATAAGAAAAAATGAGAAAGGAAAGAAGAAGAGAGTGACCTTTGAACGAAGAGAGGGCAAATCAAGATTTAGGGAGCGCATAGATAATTTAGCAATCTCAGACATAGCTGTATCTCGAACTCCAGGAACATCACTCGATAGATATTCATAAGCAGCCTCGAATGCTTCAAGCCAAAACCTCGGCAATCGAACGCTTGCGCTGTGCGTATAAATATCCCACATCTTCCTCACCACCTTCTCTCTTTCTTCCAATTCCTATTTTCCAAAACCAATTTGTTCAATCCAAAACCAAAGGAAATTAAACCAAATTACAGGGAGGAAAGATTGGGTGCTTACGAGAACGTCAAGATCATCATAGACAGAGAAATCCATGTCATCGGAAAATGCAGTAAGGTGACCAGAAGACCATTTGAGAGAAACAGAGCCAGTAAACATGGACCAGAAAGCAAGCAGGAGAATTGCAGCCAAGACCCAGAATTTGTACCCACTTTTACCCAAGAATCCAGCAGTTACGGAGCTATCTTTCTTCACAACACTCGGCGTTGCTAGTTGCTGTGAAGTGATTGGTATTGGCGGTGTTGTGGGTGAATCTTGCTCCTTCATTTTCAGTTCTCAAACACAGCTTTCAAGGGCGTCCCCTGTTTTGGCTAAAATGTAAAAGGCAGTGAAGTAGAAGAGAGTAAAGAGAAGCAGTCGCTTTTTATTTATTTATTTTTTGGTGGTGTTTTGGGGGGAGAGAGAAGCAGTCGCTACTATTAGGTCGGTGAAGTGTCGAAGTAGTGGGTCAAAGTAGGCCTTTAGTCCCTTTATCTTTACAGAAAATGAAATTTAGTTTGAAGTTAAATAATAAATTCTAATGTTATTAAATTTAAAAATTATAATTAATATGGTTAATATTTTAGCTTAATAATAATTTGAGTTATCATTAAAATAGTATCCAATTGAACAATTAATTGAATATAAATAATTAAATTATCTAAAAATTAACTTCTTTATAAGTTTCCAATTATTATTACGTTACAAGTTAAGATTGTGCCATATATTGAAAGATGGTAAACTCTCTTTAAAATGTTTTAAAAAATTAAAAAATCATAAAAATTGCAAAATATATATATATAGATTTTTTTTTTGAAAAAAATAAGATTAAAGGTCCAATTTATTTTTTAAAATTTTTCTATAATATTTTCAAACATTTTTAATATTTTAATAGTTTTAAAATAATTTTCATAATTATATATAAATTATAAATTTCTATTATTTTTAATAAATTTTATATATTTTTTGTAATTTATATTTTTATAATTTTGTATGATTTTCCATATTATATGCAACATAGCAACCATAACCATATTTCAGGGCTTACATGGAAATTGATTTTTCAATGACATAATTGATTGTTTATATTCAATTAAAGGTTCAATTGATTATTAGATCTTTTCATTATATTAAACGTAATATTTTTTATTAAAAATTTTCATCGATCATATGTCATATAATATGAAAGTAATTTTGTTAATACACTTAATTAGTACACAAAGTTAACAAATTCGAAAAATAACAATAATATTAATAAAAATAAAAATGAAAAGCTTCATTTTTACTTTTTAAATAAAAAAATTAAATCCCAAATTTTATACAATTACAGGGACTGATGATTGTAGCAATTAACATAAAATTTGATGAGGCAACGCAAGCCTTTTGAAAATTTGTTTTTATTAGGGTAATGGGATTATACGTTTTCTACCCTAATTCAGAAACTGATGAAAATATCCTTCAAAACTATCACAACGTAAATTTGGGTTATAAATTGATCAGTAGCCATTTTGATTTTGGCGATCTAAAACCATGCTTTGTTATGTTATTATGTGAGAGGCAAAGGCGGCAGGGGTAATGTTGAAGAACATTACATCGTGCTTTTTGTTTCTCCTACACGAACCAACCTCGTGAATCATGTCTGGGTTTTCTAAACTGATCTTTAGACAACGTTAAAAAAAGTAGCGTAAAAGGTATCTTTTTTTAAAGTTGAAAAGTAATGATTTTTTTAATATAAAAAAGTAATGATTATTAGATTTTGTAAATGGGGTTTATTTGTCTTATTAAAGCACAGCAACCAACAAATACAAAGCAGTTGGGTAGTAAACTCCCTTGTCCGGTTGTCCCAACTCCGCCGCCATGCATATTAATACGACACGGCAAGAACAAAGGGAAGAAAGGACGGAACTTCCATCTTCAACCCTAACTAGACTTTTGTCGGTTTACAAAGGCAACCAATCAAAGAAATGTAAAAGAAAGGCTAAAATAAGGGCAATGAAATAAACCCAAGATGAGTCCTTCATTTATCATATCTCTAGTTCATAAACTCTTCAATAAAACACAATGGCAAAACTAAAAAAAAGAAGCAACTAAATTAATCCATAATTGGTCAGAGGCAGAAGGCTGAAAGTTCGTCATTGACAATCCATGGACCATCAATATCAAAGATCAACTTCCACCTCCCATGCCTAAGTTTAGCTGCAGTTTTTTCTGTAACCTTCTCTTTCTGACTCCATGATTCCATGCATATTTATTAATTTCCCAGAAAACCGTCATCATTGAGCTGAACGAGTCAGCTGTTTGATGAACTGCAATTGAAAGCAATTTGGTTGTGTACCTATATCCAAACAACAACGTGTCTCTCTTTCAAAGTTTAACAAATTAGCTTTGAAAGAATGAAGTGATCCTCAAAAAAAGAATAATTTCCTATGTACATTAGTTGTTGTTCTTTCATCTTTTAACATCGTCAATGTTATTCTTGCTCCCTCTTGAGATCAGCCGGAGGCAGAAAAGTCTCAGTGCATAACCCACAAATGTTGAAATCAACCTCGTCGATCGTCCAAGTTTCTTCGATCTTCCGCTTGTGCTTGTGGGACTTCCCGTACCGGTAAAGCGTCGTAATGGTGTTTCCGCCATGCGCTATGTTGATCCCATCGACGTATTTGTAATCTTGGATCAGGGATTCCACGCTGGTCTCCCAAAACACGTCGTTTCCAACGGTGGTCTTCATCCTTACCAGCTTCTTGTCCTCGAATTTGGTGAGAAGCCCCGTTCTTTGGCTGAAATATCCCCGGACGGTGTGATGGATTATTTCTGCTTGGGATGAACTTTGAGCCTTGAGGGCCTCTAAATCCGTTTCGAGCATGAGAATGAAACAGTCTTCGTTGTCGATAACCTGCTCTCCTATGCAAACCGCATTTATGAATAAGCTTGCCGTGCATCTAGGGTCCAATCCCTATACAATCCACAAAGTCAACAAATATCTTTCAATTACTTTGCAATTCGTTAAAAAAACAAAGAAACAATCTAAAAAAAATTACCTGGGAGAATCGACGTAGGGGTCGAGGGGGCCCTCTATGTGCATGACCAGGTTGTGAAGATGACTGGCTCCAAGCAACCTTACCATCACACCCAGAACTAACTTTGAAACCCGACACAACAAGTTCTAAATACCACAAATCTGGGTTCTTCTGCAATAATACGAACCCCCCAAACTCACAATTGACTCTTGTTTGCACGCTACTATTACCCTGCAGCATCTCTGAACCCTGCATTTGCACTTGCCCCACTGCATACATGTTTCTAATGGATCTCAATGCCAGATGTCCCCCCGTAGCGGCTACGAACTGCTGTATTATGTATTTCGCTGTGGAAGCTTCCTGTTCGTACATCAACAAACAATGAAAATTTTCGTTATTCATGTTCATATATACGAGTATTTCAATTTGTGAACATATAAATAAAGAGAAGACATGGAAGAGTTGTTACGATGGAAGAATCTTGGACGGGATTTGAATGCATGTAATTCTCTAAATCGACACGGAAAGGGACGAGGGGAGTTCCGACAATCTTAAGCAATGTCAAGAACTCGTTGTCGGAACTGGCTTGGAGATAGGAGGAGTTACAGAAAGCTGATTGAGCTTTCATGAAATTACACAAGTTTTGCCATCGCAAAATCGCGTTGCTGCCCATTTTGGTGTACATTTCTTCGGGTATAGGCACTTCCAAGACGGTTTCCAGGCCATCTTGGTTATCAAGGTTAGGGCAAAGCTTCATTAATATCATTCTTAAAATCAACTCGCATAGGCTCCAAGAAGAGAGAGAGAGAGAGAGAGAGAGGAAAGATGTGAAGCAACCTTTGCAAGAGAAATGAGATAGGTTACGAGATTCTATGATTCTGGGAAGATTTTTAAACGTGAATTTCGGTTTACTTAGGACATTGGCATGACTTAATATATTAAGTTTAAGGGTTTTTAGTTTATTATTTTTTGGTATTTGTTAAAATTTTGTTTTAGTTTAGTTATTGTTTTTTACTTTTAATTAAAATAAATAAAAAAATGAAAAGAACTGGAGCCTTGTATTTATCCATAATTAACAAATCATGGATTACCGAATGGTTTTGACAGGTTTAAGAGACACAGAAACGGATGCTAAATGCTAACCTGTGAATCATAACTAATGATTACTTTGAGCTTAGCTTATAACTTACATAACAGAACTACAAAAGTAGAAATCAAATCACCCAATTAAGTTAATTATTTTCCATAGATAGGAAGAACAAATTTCATTATATTAAGACGATTTTTTTCTTCTTTTCCTTTTTAGTTCTTGGGCATGGATTGTGCATCATTTGCCACTAAAATTCACTTAGCTCTCAATCATTTTATGGAATTTTAAACTGAAAAATGATTGACGACCCAATTGACAATTAATCAAAAGATTTAATGGTTATTTAACCATTAGTTTTTATGAGATAGTAAAAAAATATGATGATACTCACTTACTTTTCGTAATTGTAATTAATAAACAAATATGTCTTCATTTAGTAAATTAATCTTGATTAATTAAGTTAATTAATCTTAGTATAAATATCAAGAAGTGGGGAGAGAAAGATGAAGTCTTCATCTTCTCCAAGCTTGTGTTGTACAAGTAGGAAGAAAAAGAAAGAAAATTTCCTTTTTGCTTCCTTTACAAATTGATCCAAAATCTCCAAGGTATTTAAGTGCTTTCTTTGAAATTTTTATAGTTTTGTGATCTAATAAATTTGATTAAGTTAGCCCATGTATTTTATTTTTAAATTATTAAGTTAAATGCAAGTTGTCATTAATGGATACTTGAAGAAATTGAGCTTGATTTGATAAGAAGTATGAATTTTGATAATGTTAGGACTAAGTTAGAAGGTAGTGAAATGTAACACCCCTAACCCCGAACCGTCGCCGGAACAGAGTTACGAGGCATTACTTGACATATCAGACAACTTACGAATAATTCACAAATAAAATAGCATTCATAGTATAATTTAATAACTAAATCCTTTTAATGAACTTTCGAAGTCTAAACATGTATTAAAAGTGAAACGAGACTCATTCAAGTACTCCGAAATTTTTTTTATAAATTTCGACAGTATTTCTGCTTATTTTTACATAAAACCCCCTGTAATTAAAACCGTATCCATTTCAAACATAACCAATTCAACCAACTCATTTCACATACTCATTTTCTATTCAAAATACTTTCTAATCAAACTCAATTAATATAATATCAATTTAAATTTATCAATATACTAATTAAATTAAAATGGATAAACTTCTTTCATTATAATTCTTAGACTTGTATTGCTAACATTTTTAACCATTTACATTTAAAACATAATAACCTTTATACACATCCTATGTACATGCCACATTACCAAAAGAAATTATGCATCACCAAAAGTTTGCTGAAGTCGGGTCTGGCTTGGATGCTGATTCAGTACTTGACTTCTACAACCTGTGCACGGAAACAATCGTACGCTGAGTATGCATATACTCAGTGGTACCACTATAATTCAATTTATAAATAAATACATTAAATCTCAGATGTTCTTTTACATTACAATTATCAACACTTAATGAACAGTTTAATCTTTTTATGTTATCATTTGATTATATATTTATACCATTCTTATTTCTTTATTTCAATTATCACCTTTCACATATGTATATCATCCAAATCTAGTTTTATCAGTAAATTTATTTCATTTGTCCCTATTAACTTGACTCAGACTCGGCGGATACACGGATTTCAACCAACACACCGGTACGGTACATTGTGCCTTAACGGTACACACGATTACCAAACAAGAATGTCGATACGGTAATAAAGATAGTAATAAAGAATAAAGATTTCAACATATAAAGTGTTGAATCAGAATAATAATGAATAAAAGATTTTGACACACAAAGTGTCGATTCGCAATGATAACGGTAATAAAGAATGCGATGATGAGTCGACACATAAGTGTTTGATCGATGAAGTTTCCAAAAAAACCCGTACTCTTTCATATCCTATGGCATGCCAACTATATCTGACTAGCCCGACTAATTAATAGGGTATTTAATTCACTTTTCAGTACAATTTCCATTTCGATTAAATATTAATTATAATTTATTATTTCGATCAATTTTTCACAGTAATACAGTAGTTCATTTCATCAGAAATTTTACAGTTCAATGCAATATACGTAACAATATTCAGTAATTTCACAGTTCAATTCAATATTCAAAACAATATTCAGTATCCCATATTTTAGTTTAGTATCAATCTCATTTTTAATACCCAATCACGAATTTTATCAGTTCATTAAATACTTACCTTAAAATACTTAGCACACATGCATATTAAATTAAACACATAATAATTATAAAGCTTGAGTTATAGTGATACAAACCGAAATTTTCTTCGAATTTAATCCTCGATGATCTTTCCTTTTCCTTTTTGGGTTGATGCTTCAGGCTCGATATTGGCTACAAACAATTAAAATAATTCCACAATTATTAGCATAACACAATTTAAATGCTGAAATTTTTATTTAACTTTTACTTTAATTCTAATTTAATCCTAACTAAACCTATATATTTTTCTTTCTCAATTCATACCTTTTTACTACTCAATTTCTTGCCAAACTCACATTTAACTATTTAATTTTTATCATATTTTCATAATTTCGAATTTATTTTAATTTAATCCCTAAAACTCAAAACTTACAGCTTAGTTTACAATTCAATCATTTATTCAATTCCAATTAAAATTTCTATCAAATAAACCCCCAATTCCATCATTTGTTCAACATAACTCATGTTTAGAAATCTACTATCTTTCAAATTTTCAATATAAATCATGACATATTTTGTTCTAGAACTCAAAAAACTTAAAAATTACAAGAAAAAGGATTAAATTGACTTACCGATTTAATTTTAAACCTTGAAACCTAAATTTTCCTTTTTCTTCTTTCTCCCCTATTTCTTCTCTGTTTTCGTTTTCATTTCTGTTTCTTTTAACTCTTTTGTTTCTTTTATATATAATATAATATAAGAATATAATATAATATACTTAATTATTAAACAAATATATATATATTAATAAATAAAATCTTTGATATTTTTCTACGTTAAATCGCCTCAGCTATAGGAAATGGTTTAATTTCCTCTTTAGTCCTTCTAGTTTTTCTTTAATCTATAATTAAACTTTTACCCTTATTCAATTTAATCCTTTTTACTAATTACTTTAAATTAAACTAAATTCACTTAATCAAATTTTAATTACACAAACCACTAAACTCATTATTACTCCTAATAATTATTTTTAAACCTAGTTCACTAAGTCGAAGGCCCAATAATATACTTTTTCGTTGCCCACGGATTTTGGGTTGTTACAGTGAAAAGTGACAGAATTGAGTAAGAATTTAACTAAGTTTGATAGTTAATTTTGTGACATTGAGTGATGCGAATGCATAGTTAGTGGTGTCCTGATCATGGCAGCAATTTGTTTGAATAGCCTAGTAGGGGTCTCGGCCAACCCTATCGGCAGCACCGGGCTAGGCGTGCAAACACCTAGCCGAGGGATGTTGTACCCTGTGTAGCTGGTCATTTGAACGATTGGCTTAGGCAGGCACCTGTCGATTAGAAAAAAAAGGGAGGTTAGGCATAGGACCAATTGTTCAAATGGCCAACCCTACCCTAGCCACAAGTGGCCTCGCGAGGAGGCGCCATTTGACCAGGCCCATTCAACAAAAAACGGTGATGGTTCGGGGTGCCAAAGGGAAGTTGCGCCAGCAATAACACCACCGGGCATGGCAACTGCGACTGTGGCCAGGGGCGAAGCCAGAAAATTTTTTTAGGGGGGGCCAAATGAAATTTTAATTTTTTATAGTTTATATTTTTATAATTTGTAAAGGATTAAATCAAATTTTTATAATTTTAGGGGGGCCAAAGTGCAATTTTACCTTTACTTATTTAAAATTTTTAAAAAAATTTAATGGCCTAAAATGCAAATTTACATTTTAGGGGGGGCCGGGGCCCATGCCAGCCCCCCTAGCTTCGCCCCTGACTGTGGCCATCCGACAGTCAGCAGATGGTTGAGGACGGTGGTTCTTTGGTGGTAATGCAGTAGAAAAATTATACTCTTGGTGGGACTCTTTCAATCTTAGTTGAACTTTCTCTAAACTCTTCTTTTACAAAGAGAGCCTAGGTCATTATTTTCACACACTTGAATTCAGAAAAAGTTGTAAAGAGTAAAATCTCTTAATAAATTATTCTAGAATATTTCTAGAGATATTTTTTGTTATTTACAACTTGATCCTAGAAGTTTAAAGAAACTGTGAAATAACCTTACTAGTAATTTTGTGAAAAATTTTTCTGATTCAAAGTAAACTCACACTCAGCAGACATGATCTTGAGAATAGCAGAGAATATTCCACGGTCGAAGTGTTCATCCTAGACGAATAAAAAATGTACGTATTTTGATTAAGTGTTTATTACTGATAACACAATCAAATTATTATTTTGGAAAAAAAATTAAAACTCTGATTTTCCCTTAAACCTATTTTTCATTACGTTTTTCAAATCCTATCTTTCAACATAAATGCTTAAATGTATCGAGAATGTAATTTGGCATTTTAATTAATGTTTAAAAAGGAGATGTGCCGAGTTTTGAGTCATTTAGACCAATAGGGAAGGTACATGATAGGCTTGTGATGAAGAATGCAAAATTAATGGGAGATTGTCCTTTTGGTCGTGACACTCCCCTATCAGTGTTGCAACATCGAGCTTCTATTTCAATAGTCGTAACTTTTCCCTATTTAGATTTTGACATTGAATATCCCATGTCCTTAACATCGAGACATTCTTCTGTTGAAGTTGTGACGCTAAGTTCCTGTTTTCAAAGCTGCGACTTACCTCAGTTGAAGTCGTGACATCATGCTTATGTCCCCAGTGTCGCGATATACCTCATTTGATGTCGCGACATTACCCTTATATTTTTAATTTTTAATTTTTAATTTTTATTTTCATTTGATGTCGCGACATTACCCCTATATTTTTAATTTTTATTTTTACATTTTAGTCTCTCATTCGTTACCAAAGTGTAATAAAAGCTTTTTTAAGCTCGATTATAACCCAGATTTGAATAAGTAATGTTGTTAACATTTTTTGAAACTAAATTGTTAGTATAATGTCTTTTAGATATGGAAACAAAATCATAGTTACTTTGGCAACGAATGTGGCATCTCACATTTCAAATCTAGTGATTGGATCGGGTATGAGGTGTTACATTAATTTTAATTTTATTTTAAGTAATATCAAAGTGAAATTCAATTTACATTATAATTTGAATGTATATTAAATATTTAAAATTAGTATTCTATTTTATCATGTATTAATTCTGATTTAAAATAAATGAATAATATTTTAGAAAATAGATATATAAAATGAAGCATTTTGATAAGTACAAAACAAATTTTTATTAGTATTAAACATTATTGATAATATTAGAACTAATAATTTGTATTTTATCTAACGAACATAATTTTAAAATTTTCCATCATATTCTTTGTAAAATGTTTAGTCAATCAATTATAATTTTTCAAGATTTTAATAAATGCTTTTCATCTGTACCAAACATTTTTTTTTTATCATTTATTTCATAACTGAAAGAAATTACAACAAGTCTGGGCCTAAATCTCATACAAAATAAAGAACTAAATAAGGCCCGAAACCTATATGAGTCATAGCCTTGGAGGCCAATGATTTTAAACTCAAATGCAGATAAAAAAGAAAAGAAAAAAGGAATAAACATTGTTGGTTCAAACATCCATTGCCCTTACCCTTTTATTTCGTGCGAGACGAGACGCTCTCATGTAATTTCGGTCGTTTACCCATGGCATTTGAGAATGCCAAATGATATGATTTATAGGAATGATGTCCAGGATGATGAGAAATTGGAGATCTCCTATCTCTCAAATCCCAAATGATAATTCATTTAATCATCAATCATATTACAAGAAATACGTAAATAAAACAGAGTTAAAATTAGAAGGATTAGAAAGAGCTTAGTCAGAAGTTCAAAACGCATGCGCATTGTCATCAAGTTTCAAACTTCGTTTTTTAATGTTTAATATTTTATCTAACTATCATATTTCTGCCAATATCGTACATTAAACATAAAACCTAACTGAACCCATACCGTCCGGTAGAATACTTCAAAGTTGTTAGGATTTTCCCTTAATTTCTTTAAGTTGGTGTCTTCTTTGAGATTTTCCCGAGTCTAATTCCAATAGATCGTCAGCTTCTGATTTAATGCTATGCTGTCAAATTTATGAATCAAATTGCTGTCAGCATTTAAAATCAAAGTTCCGTTTTTCAGCAAAGCCTTTAATATTCTTTGTTTATCAATATTTATTACAAATTATGTGTCTATTCCGTTGAAACATACACACAAAACAAAACATATGGTACAAAGTGCGGTGTTTGGGCTTTTGTCTCTCACCATTAAAACAAGAGCATCGATACAAATATGAACTCATTTGAAAGTTTTAGTGTATGTGTCAATGTTGACTAGCCACCTAATATACAGACGTTTATGAACCCAACGTTTCACTTTTTAAGGAATTTTATGTAGCTTTCAGTGTATAAAACCTGAGATCATCACTTGGATTGGGTCAGCTAATTATAAGGGAAATTTGGGTAGAGAGATGTTGTTATTTTCTATATACAACTATATAGCCGGCCATTTCACTTTTATATAATTGTCTTCGGCCTGAAAGCTTCAGCACTTTGAAAGGAAAACAAAAACCAACTTCGGGGAGATGTCTAAACGTTTCAAGCTCAAATTCTCTCGTGTTATACCATCTTTCCAATTTTGTCGATCAAAAAAACCTTCCCATTTACCGGAGACTCCAGGTCCGGTGACCCACCGGCTATCTCCGGTGAATCCTAAAGCATTAGATATCTTCTATCCCAACCTCCCTGCACCGCCGCCGTCGACACCGGACTACTCTTTTTTCAAATGCCATTTGTCACCAAAGATAGCGACAGTTGGCTGCGGTTGCCGAGCAAGATCATCACACACTCAATACTTACCCTCAGTGGACGTTAGTTTTGAGTCACCTGATTACTCGTCGAAGAATGTAACAACTCGGTTGCATGCAGTGGTAAATTCCCACAATCACAAGCTTCAAAGGAAAACCTGTAAAGCATCGGTTAGTGATGAGAGCAAAAACGAGGTCGATAAGAAGGATAAGAAGATGGAGAAAGAGAGGGCAACCGCAGGTGTTTCATCGCGTGACAGTGGGTGTTTCAGCAGCGAAGGAACCGAAGACAAGGAGACCAAAACTCTAATCTCCACTTCACTAAGCTTCTCGGACGATTCATTCCTCGAGTTGGATGAATCACTGGCTGGCGAATCCCATAACGAAACCAAAAAGAGCAAGAAAAAGATAAATAATGGGAAGAAAATGAAGAGACTGAGAAGCTTTGGTTCAAAGAAATTATACAGAGGACCTTCGAAACCTAACTGTTCAAAGACAAAGACAAAGACGGGAGCTCTATCATCGGAGAGCACTGAAACTGATCCAGCGAGACGGATGATGGTACCTTCGCGCACGGCTGAAGAGAAGGTAAGGGAGAGCGTTGCGGTGGTACAGAAATCGGAGGATCCTTATGAGGACTTCAAGAGGTCAATGCTGGAAATGATATTGGAGAAACAGATGTTTGAGGCCAATGATTTGGAGCAGCTGTTGCAGTGCTTTCTTTCTCTAAATTCAAGGCAATATCATGGAACCATCGTGGAGGCTTTTACCGAGATTTGGGAGACCTTGTTCGGCGGTCACCCCAAGAATCTCCTCTGAGTTACAAATGGAACTTCAAAACTTATTAATGGTAAGCAGTTGACTTTCCTGTAATAATTATTACTAAATTCGCCATTTCCGTTTCTGATAATTTTGCGGTCAGTTGAATCTTCAAGTTGGGCGATAAAATGAAATAGGCATCGTGCAAAAGTATATTATATTCTTTCTTTTTCAGTTATCAAAGGGGGGGGGGGGAGGGGGGTGGGGTGGGTTTGCAAGCAATCAATTACTATAAATATATGATGTAATTCTTTTATTCATAATTTTTTCAGAAAATTGAAATAAAAGCAAAGATTTTTCTTTTCTAATTAGATGTGTATTTTTCATGAAGGTGTTTCATGCCTTTGCGAAATTATTGTCATGAGTAATTGTGATTAATGAAAAAAAATTAAGTTGCCCTGAGGATCAAGAAAAACAACAAATCACCGCTATCGAAAATGAAATGCTTTTAAGTTATAGAGTCCAGACTGACCAAGCTTAAAATAATCATTTTTATAGTATAGAATTGGTTTTGTTTATAATAACTATATTAAGTAATTAGTACCGTTCAAAAAATCATTTTTGAGATTTGATTTTTTTAAAAATAATCTTTAAATTTAATAATTATTTTTATATTAAAATTTTAAAAAATTTTCAATTTAATCTTTAAATTTAATAATTATTTCTATATTAGAATTAATTTTTTTTGTCCAAATTAGTTCATAATATTTTTTTTTAAAACTTTAAAGTTCAAACCTTAATGTAAAAATATTTCTCAAATTCAAATCCCAATTAAAATCCATTATTCAGGAATTAGTTTAGACAAAAATAATTCAAATTTATCAAATTCTAACTTTAAATAATAATTTAAACTTTGTTTTTAATTACAAGTTTGCTCTACACCTCATCCATTTCCACTGTTGGAAGGCTAATGTTGACACCAACAATATAAATTTAAAAGCTTAAACACAATTACTGCAAAAAAAACCAATCGCAATCTATTTTTTAATGAAATTTGAAAAAAAATTCTTTACCATATAAATGAATAAATATTACTTTTTTATATCAGATTTTTAGTTATGGGCTTTGGCCCATTAGTTTGTTCTCCGGACAAAAGATTCTGCAATGAAAAGCCCGAGGATCAATTAAAGATTCGAGCCGTCTAGCCGGAAATTGTGCGCCAAAGAAAATATAAATCCAAATTTTTTTACAAAAGACATGAAAAAAAACCCAAACTCTCGACAGTTCCACCAACCTCTCCCTCTTGTCTCGGTTCATTGTCTCTTCCCAAAGAAAAATGAAGGCGTCATTGAAAGGCAGATACACCAATGACAAGAGCACCGCCGTCATTTCCCTTTCCGCCAACGCTGGCGATATCAAGCTACGCGCTTCCATGACTGACGCGACATTCATCAAGGGTCCCAGCCTGAACGGTTTGATTCTTGCTGTTGAAAAACCCGGCTTCTTCATCATCGACTACGATGTCCCCAAAAAGGCACGCTTAACTTGAAAGACCCAAAATTTTCCCCTTTAACTATGCCTTTAATTAATCGTTGACTTGTTTATCTGAATTTTGCGTATTTGGGATAGGATTTTCGGTTTCAGTTCATGAACTCAGTTAGGGTTGCGGAGAAGCCGTTGAAGCTTACTTACATTCACGGCAGAGGGGACAACCGGACCGTGTTGGACGGGACACTCACCTTAGACTCTGCCAACAAGGTGTCGGCTAATTACATGTTTGGTACGAGGAACTGTAAGGTCAAGTACAGTTACTCGCACGGAGGGGCAACGACTTTTGAGCCATGCTATGATTTCGGGAAGAATGCGTGGGATTTTGCAATTTCGAGGAGAGTGTATGACGATGTTTTTAAGGCAACGTATCAGACTTGGAGCAGGGATTTGGCTTTGGAGTGGTCGAGAAACTCTAAGTTTAATGGGACTTTTAAGGTAACTGAAACTAACCAGTTTTTTTTCTTTGATTTTTTTTTAATTGAATTTTGAGTGTTTATGTTGCATAGTATAGTCTTAAAGTCTGCCATTTCTATTCTGAAATTGGATTTGCAATCTGATTTAACTGAAAATTTAATTAGGGAACTCTAAAAAGAAATTGACTGATGGTTTCCAAATATAATTTAATAGTGACAAAGGTAAATTAAGGTTCATAGAAGATAGCTACAGGTTTTCAATCTCAAATGCAGTGCAAAATACTGCATTTTCCCATTTTGCTTTGAAGTTTATTTTCAACAAAGAATTTGGTATGAATGAACTATTTGTCCAGGAAATTGTGTGCAAGAATGAAAACTGAAGTAATATGATGCCTGGGAAGTTCGAATCTGAGAAGACATTTTCTGCAAGATATTTTTCTAAAACACAGTCTTGTGTGGTTATCTGAGCAAGTCAGATAAGTAGATAGCTGCTGTTTCCTTACATCCGCAACCACCAGAAGCTTTGTTGTTTTCTTGATAAAAGACTTCTGGAATCGTTGAGAAGAGCTTGAAGCAAGCATGACCTTGGATTGATTGAATCGTTTTTCTTGAATGTACATGTTATTTGTATTTGCTTAAGGCGAGGATTTTATTGAATGGCGCAGGTGTTTATATAATGAAATAAAATGCCACCGTTTCTCATTACTTCTAACTAATTAAATGATATAAAGGAGGCAGTTAGGAATGTTTCTGAAGCAATATGCTGGTGTTTTATTGGGGGGTTGCTCATACTGATGCAACCTTTGTACTGAATCAAGTGAAGGGTTACTTTTCTTGCTTGGGAGATTCTAGACACTCACACTGTGGTAAGGAGTGGATTTATCGAAGAGGAAACTATCTTGTATGGATATTTTGAGGAGGCTTTCCTTTGATGGGATACAAAATTCCAGCTAAGGTTGCTTTCTTCGATTGGGATGCATAGAAGCAAACTTTTACCATTGGTAATGACCCAACAAGGCAAAGCTCTGTGTAACATCGGATAAGACAGCTTTGGAATCAAATTGTAGGCATCTTACCGGCCTTGTCATATAGCCTTGGCCATGCAATGTTAGTAAAACAGATTTCATCCCTACATTTGGTTGTTAAGAGAAGGAAACAGAGGAGCGATTAAGAGGATGAATAGCCCGTGTTGAAAGCTTTTAGATAATTGAGTTTTTGGGTAACATGGCATGTTGAGTTATGATGTGTTGGTTAGAAATTAAGTTTTGAAGACTTAAATACTATTTGTTGACACCGTGACTTGTTGCTTAGTGATCTAACTATTTTTTTTTTTTTTTTTGTGTTTCCCAGATTTCAGCATCCATCAATCTGGCTGAAGAAACTAAGATCCCGAAGCTTATTGCGGAGAGTTCTTGGGATTTGGAAATGTGATGTTGTTGCTTATCAATATTATCAATTTGCTTTGTTTGAATCACACCCATTTGAACTAACAGCTCATTGTGAGCTCAAAAACATAATTGTGTTGCTTGCAACAAAACTTGTACCAGTCATTTGATCAAATTGAATATCACAAATCACCATTCTTGCAAGGCCTTGATATTTTTGTGACTTTGTTTTCATCTTCTATGATGAGATTATGCAGGTCATATCATATAAATCCGACCCAGTGATACACAAAGATACATTTTTTTTTTCATTTTATATTTTCAAGAGAAAGGGAAGCCTTATGGTTTTCTTGATAATTATGTTTGTTAACTCTTCTAAACATATAAAATATATTACCTGATGTTATCTTCCCTACTATTGCGAAAAGTGGGCTGCCAATACTTTTGCTGCCTTTTTCATTTTCTGACATTAAGCTGCAGTTCCAAAGGAAAATCAATCAACACGGTTGCATCATCCAAGCTTAGCAACTCGGGAATCTAATTGCGTACTAAATTCAAAATTTAATATATGCAATATGAATCACTTCATAAAATTATTTGAAGAAGTTATTAGTCTGTAACTAAACTTAACAGGATATTACTGCAATTGGTCTTGGATGGATGGTTTCCCGGCAAAAAGGAACAGTAACTGAACGCTGCGTTTTACAAGGGCCCAAACCCAGTCCCAGCAAATGCAGGGCATGAATGTAATACATTTCAAGGCGGCTTAAAACCGTATGCGATTAAAATGGGGGCAAAGTCAAATGTAGTACTAAGAATTTTCTCTCAAAAATGAACGTGTCGTGCTGCAATTGGGTCTCAATAAAACTACAAATAAGCTAACCTGACTGAATTGTTTTCTTCAGATTAGATTATGTTTTTACCTTTTACCCTTTATATTATTATTTTCATGGAAAATCCGCATTTCTTGCCCTAACTCGTACTACAGCGTACAAAACCCAAGTCAAAAACGTTTACAACAGTTGTTCCTTTGCTCACCATCTCGCCAATCTTCTCACATCAGATTCATCGAATCTAACATAGATTCCACCCGAAATTCTCCGAAACTGAGATCTGTACTTGAGACAGGCTTTGATTTGTAATGTCAAAACATTGAATCAACGAAGTCTTCAAGCTTTCTCCCTTTCAGAAATGGCAAATCCCATCAAAGGCAAGTCTTATCTCTTCCTTTTTCTTTTCATCTTCACTTCTCCACCTTTTCCCGTAGTCTTCGCTGGCTCTAACTCCGTCCCAATCGAAAACGAGCACCGACATGATCGGATTCCTCACCATGAACCTGACCCTAATAGTCCACATGATTTTATCCCTCAAGAAGTTTTGTTACATAAACTCGAAGAACTAGTTAGAAATCTTAGTGAAATAGTTTCTAGATTAGAGTCGAAAATATCGGAGTCTTCGGATTTTGGAAAGAAAGATCAAATTACTGAACAAAAATATGGTGTTAGAAGAGAAGTTGGTGTTGCAGATGGGGAAAAAGGCAGGGCTGTTTCGGTTACTAAATACAGTCCCTTTTGGTCGGAGAGGTTTCAGTTCATGTCAGCTGTGAAATTAGATTCTGATCCAACATGTATAAATGTTTTGCCATTTCGTGATTACGAGGGACTTAGCAAGTATGTTGCTGTCGGAGATGAAAAAGGAAGGGTTTATGTGTTTTTAAGGAATGGGGATGTTGTGGTTGAGTTTTACACCAAGTACGAGTCGCCAATTACGGCAATGGTTTCATACATGTCTATTTATAAGAATGAGAGTGTTGTCATTACCGGACATCAAAATGGCGTCATCTTGGTACATAGGATTTATGAAGGGTTGAATGGAGAAGAGTCGGGTTCGCCTGTAATGGAGACTGTTGGTAAATTTGTGGCTGCAGAAAGCGGGGAAGATGGGTTCCCGATAACTGCATTGGAAGTTCATCATGTTGGGAGGATGAGGTATATTTTGTCAGCAGATCTTAGTGGAAAGATCAGGGTTTTTAAAGAAAATGGATCACTTTATGGATCTGTGATGCCAACAAGTAGGCCGCTTGCGTTCTTGAAGCAAAGGCTTTTATTCTTGACGGAGACGGGTGCTGGTTCATTGGATTTGCGGAGTATGAAGATTAAGGAATCTGAATGCGAAGGGTTGAATCATTCTCTTGCTCGAAATTACGTCTTTGATGCAACGGAACGGTCTAAAGCATATGGTTTCACATCGGACGGGGATTTGATTCATGTTTTGCTGTTGGGTGATAGTATGAACTTCAAGTGCAGGGTTAGGTCCAAGAAGAAGTTGGAAATGAATGAGCCTCTTGCTTTTCTGGCTATTAAGGGATATTTGCTTATCGTTGATCTGGAAAAGATTTTTGTGTATAATGTTTCTACCCTGCATTATGTTAGGGCTGGTGCGCCAAGGTTTCTTTTCTCTGCCGGCTTGGATGAGATCAGGTCTTCGTTTTTAACTCACCAAGTGGTGGATACAAATAAAGAGAGAAGACACGTGACACCCTTAATAGCGAGTGACCGTGAAAAGCTCATTGTTCTTGGCCTTGGAGGTGATTACATTGGAATGTATCGCTCTAACCTTCCGGTTTTGAAAGGGGAATCTAATACGATGCTGTGGACCAGCCCCGTGCTATTTTTCATACTTTTCCTATTTGGGGCTTGGCAATTCTTTGCAAAGAAGAAAGAGGCACTTACATCATGGGGACCAGATGACCCTTTTAGCTCTACATCAGCTACAAATTCTGCTCCACTAGGATCCAACACTGGAGACAGGTCTTTTATAGATTCTTCTTCAAGAGGGGCTGATATGGCGGACTTGAGAAGCTCCGGTCTTCGAAGTAGAAGGTATGGATCCCCTTCTCGGTATCAAGGCGGAGCAACTGGTTCTTTCAGGCCAAGTTCTACGGATCCAAGCTCTAGACCTGCTTCCATCGATCCTAATTATAGAGCGGATCCAAGCTCCAGATCTGCTTCCATTGATCCCAGACCCGCTTCCATTGATCCCAACTATAGAGCGGATCCGGGCTCTAGAGCTGCTCCCATTGATCCCAATTATAGAGTGGATCCGAGCTCTAGAGTTGCTTCCATTGATCCCAATTATAGAGCGGATCCAAGCGCTAGAACTGCTTCGATTGAGCCCAATTATAGAGCGGATCCGAGCGCTAGAGGTGCTTCCATTGAGCCCAATTATAGAGCGGATCCGAGTGCTAGAGGTGCTCCGATTGATCCCAATTATAGAGCTGCTCCAGAGCTGAAGTATAGGGGTCCAACCCTGGAATCTGCTGGGTTTTCTAAACGAAGAGAAAGTTTATTTGTGAACAGCCAGGTTGTGGATGACAACAGTTAACTGTTAAAAACCAGTTTCCATTAACTTACATTTCAAGGTGGGTTGCTTTTAAGTTGTCCTTTGGCCTTCCATAAGATATTATGAAAGCCATTTGAGCTTGCCATGTTGTATTTTTAATTTTTAGCAACATAAACAAAGAATAATTGCAGAAGTTTTTAGCATTAGTTCTGGTTTGAAAAATCTGTCGGTTCTTATAGCTAATGGTGTGCTACCCTGATTTTTCATTTTTTCTTCAAATATTTATGTCCGATATTTACGTTTTACATATATATCCAAACATATGTTTGACGATATGACTTTTAAATGCGGGAAAAATATATATATTTTTTTAAAACATACGACCGATAATTATTTCTAGCATTGTTGATGCTAAATGGTATCATTACACTAAATTTTTTAAATAAGAATCCTCTAATAAATTTATTTCTTGTCATAATTTTCCATTTATTACTGAAATGTCAAAACTTATATGGTCAAGTAAAAACTTGGAGAATATGTCAAAAAAAGTATAGTCATTAAAAATTAAGCAAGCATAATTTTTAATTTACTAGCATTTTCTTAAATTTCAAATAAAAATAATTGAGGATATGAAGAATCATAATTTTATATCTTTTACTTGAATATGACTAATTAATCAAAGTAAAGTTTAAAAAGTTTTCAAAGTTACTATCATTTCCACCAATAATAATAATAAAATATAAAAAGAATAACCCATTTTTTTTGGATAGACATCAAAATAGAAATAATAAAAAATATAATGATATAAAGCGCCGCAAGTACCCTTTTTTGCTCATATTTTTTCCCGGTTTGCAAGTGCTACTACGCCGGCTACAACGACTCCTTTGTTTCGCCAACTACACACTCTGAGGACTCCCCATATATATATTTTTTCTTACTTTTCCTTTTCCCTTTTTTATTTCTAATTTTCAAATTCCCTCTCTGCTATTATTTTAAGTTTATTGTATTTCGAATTGTTTCTTTTTAGTTACAAACTGCTCCGGCAACTTGAAAGAAGCTCGCGTGCAAGGGTTTTAGTTTTGGATGTTTGTTATTGATGGCTGATGCGAGAAGAAACGACCACGTTTTCTCCTCGGAAGTCGGGATACCTTCCGGACTGAATCGGATCAAGACCCCACGAGTTCTTTTGAAAGAACAACCGAGTTCGAAACCGGGCGAGTTGAACGAGTCAAGGACTTCGAAGAACAAACAGAAGTCAGTCGCCCGTGGACATGGCCCAAAATCAGGTTTGTCTAGAGAAAGTTCAAATTTATTATGATTATTATTATTACTATTGCTTCCTCAAAGTTAGCTCGCATGTCCATTTTAAGGCTCTGTTTGCTTCCTGAGAAAGCACGTTTGTGTTATGGATCGCTTTCACTGTTTGTTTTCTGAGAAAACGTGGAGGACAAAAATTAAACTCAACTTCTTCAATGTTAACAAAATTTACTGATGTTATATCAAACTTGTTCAAATCATTCTAGAGCTTAAGGATGATTTTCTTTTGGGTGCCATTATAAACTTACAAATTGGGAAAGAGCATGTAATAGCCAGTCGAACTCCGGACCTTGAGGTACCCACTCAGAGCTTTAACCATGTTGTTGACAGAACTTAAGGATGATTAAGCATAAAAGAGTATGATTCTCATTTTTTATACCTTTTGAATCAATACGTATTACCCCGTCATAGTCAGAATGTACTCGACATGCTCATGCTGAAAAGTTACCATTTGATCAAAAAGAAGATTGTCAATTAGACAACGAATGCCCACACGAAACTGTGAACGCAGGTTAAAGTGATTATAATATTGTTGTTTTCTAGGACTGTGTCATTTAAATTATGCCACATGAAAAATAGTTATCCATTGATTTCATCATTTTTGCCCCTTTTCTTATGCAAAGTAACACTTTTTCATCTATTAAAGGGCGAGTCTGCTTCAGATTCTTGCAACTTTAATAGTTCACCATGCCATTAGTTCTTAGGCTTAATTTTCTGGTTACTGATGGAGAATACTTCTGCTAAAGCTGCTATCTTAGGATAGGGTCTGGGTGATTTATCCAAGTTTGTTTCCTTTTTCCTTATTTTGCTTTACATTCTTGCTTCATTTTTTCCGGATTCAATTTTTCTTATCCTATCCTTTTCTTGAGTCTCTGATTACCTTTCCTTTTTTTCTAATGAAGAATTGATTGTTGAGAAGAAAAATTAATGTGTATTTGTTACGTTTTTTTGTTTCGAATCTGTATTGGAACAAAAAGGAAAGAAGATGGCACGGTGGCTTTTGTCTTATATTTCAAGGAATTCCACTCAAGCCTTCAATAATGTTACAAATATTGAGGTGAAATTAAATGTACTTACTTTTCTCAAACATTGGCTTACAAATTAGTTCCATGATATACTTGTCTTGCATTGAAACCATGATTGACAGGATGGTATCTCAGAAGTTAAGACACGTGACAAAGAACTTGTGAGAACTAAACTTGGCTACATGGAAAATAAGAATGGAAAGCAATCTTCAGCTGAGAATGCATGCTATAGAATAGTGTCAAAAGGTCTAAAGAGTTTTTCACATGAATTAGGACCTAAGGGTGGTATTCCATCTGCGTATCCTCGAGCCCACAGTTACAATGATTTAAAGGTACCGTGCTGATATTGTTCAAGAAAGAACTTGGTTCATAACATGCTTTGTCAATTCCTTCTCAAGATAAAATAAAAACAAAAGGATTTTGAAATTTATTTTCAAAATTATTAGTCCAGATATTACATGAAGCATTCATGGTATTATATAGTACAATGTAGTTTTCTTTTTCCTTGAGAGGGTTCATCTATATTGCATGTTGAAGTAACAGCTTTATTCTCATATATGTTCTTTTAATGTCATTAATCAGATTTTGGCTAGTTTACCAGTTTGCTGCAGAAAAATCTAATCACTTTATGTGGATCGTTATTACTGTAACTCTGCATGAAAAATAGTAGTAACATTATGAAACCTTAATGGAGAAGCTGGTGCTTATGTTTCTGATACTTTGCCACTATAGCAGTTCAATTGGACTCTTTCATTTCTGGTTAATCAGTTACTTGTTTCTTTTCTTTTCCTTTGCCTTTCTCTTTCTATGAATTGATCATCAGGAACTATTTGGTTCATTACATTCGAGATTTGATGCTGCTAAAGAGGTGGTAGACACGGAGCTGGCTACTTTTGCTGGGGATGTGATGGATGTTCTTCAGACCATAGACTCCTCATCTCCAGAGGGTCGCAAAATGGCAGAAGATCTTCTGCTTCTTGCCCAGCAATGTGTTGAAATGACTTGTACTGAATTTCGTCTTAAGTGTGAAACAATAGTTCAAGATTTGACAGAAAAAAGACAACAATGTCAGACAGTATTGGTGAAGTGGCTGTGCACGCGTATGCTCTTTATTTTGACACGCTGTACAAGGCTTTTGCAGTTTCAGAAAGAGAAAGAACCAATTGATGAAAATTCTCTTAACAAATTTAAGAAATGTTTAGAAAGCATTCCTGCTGTTGAAATGAGCTGGTCTCTCACTTCCGAAGTTGCTGATTCTCATTCAGCTAATGCTGTGCATCAGAAGGCTGGTGGTGAACACAATTTGCAGGGACAGAATAAGGTGCCTCTTTTCCCTGAGCCAGCTGGACGGAATGGTATAGCTTCTGGAAAAGGTTCCACTAATGCTGAGAAAATTTCAGTTGCACAGGGATCTCAGTCTGATTTTACTTCACAGGAGCAACAATTTTGTCACCCTTGTGGTCATTTTGTAGGGGATTCAATGACAAATTTCTGTTATAGTTCACTTCATGAGCACAACCATAATTTTCATGGTTCACTTAGTGAGCCTGAACAAACACTAGATGGATCTGACTCAGTGATCTGTAGAATATGTGAGGAAGCTGTACCTATTTCTCATTTAGAATCTCATTCTTATATATGTGCATATGCAGATAAATGTGCACTGAATTGTATAGATGTAGACGAATGCCTAGTAAAGCTGGCAGAAATATTGGAACTGATTATAGAGTCACGGAATTTGAATTCCATTGGGAGCCCCGAGAATTCAAGAATGCAAAATTTGAGCTCTGCAGTTACATCTGAAGGTTATTCTCCCAAGATAAGTGAGTGGCGAAACAAGGGTGTTGAAGGAATGTTTGAGGACATACATGAGATGGACACTGCCAGTATTGAAGATTCTCATCTAGCCTCTATTGACTTTAAGGGCCATTTGGGCATGAGGCTTGGCAACCATGGAGCGTCATCCTCAACTGGGAGCATGACATCACTATCCTCTACGAATACTCCAAGAGGAAGTCACTTTGATTCTTTCTGGTTGGAGCGTAACAATCCTTCTGAGCTAGAGGATGTGCAACAGGTTTGTTGATCCTGAGGATCTCTCATTTTGTAATTTGACATTGTCATCCTGTCTTCTTGTTGTGAAGAATATTTATAATGTTTTGCCAAAATGTGAAGATGCTGAATGATTTCCTAAGGAATCTTATAGAACTAATGTGTTTCTCATGCAGGTCTGTCAAGTAGAAACCCTTAAGTTGTATATTCACCCAATTCAAGGCCTAATTAAATGGATAACAATAATCTGGCTGTATTTTTTTGACAAATCTATATACGCGCATGCATGTGCCTAAATATATACTTTCTTTCAATCATTTTTCTGATATTATGTTCGCAATGAGCTTCTGTCATGCATCTAATGTTGTAATGTTAAAGTGCGATGCTCTTTATAGGTTAATCAGCACTTTTATTGTTGTATCTCTAGATGGTTGACCTTGCAGATATAGCTCGTTGTGTAGCAGACACAGACTTGTTGAAAGAAGGGTCTCATGAGTTCTTGCTTGCATGCATGCAAGACTTGCAGGATGTTTTACGGCATAGTAAGCTTAAAGCTCTTGTAATAGATACTTTTGGAGGCCGAATAGAAACTCTTCTGAGGTAGTGCAATGTTAAAGATATATTTGTGAGACCGAACACATATCTCAACTTGTTCAATCAGTCATTGTGTTTCTTAACTAATCATGCAGGGAGAAATGTATACTTGCGTGTGAAGCAACAGATATAAAAAGTCCAACGAGTTGCATTGAACAAAGAGAAAACTCTAGACATCTCTCAGATAATGCATCTCAAAGTAGCACGGTGTCAACTCCTTTACATATGTCCCACAAAGAGAGAACAACAATAGATGATTTTGAGATCATCAAACCAATTAGCAGAGGTGCCTTTGGTAAAGTCTTTCTTGCACGCAAACGGACGACAGGTGACCTATTTGCAATAAAGGTAAAATTCCTTTTTCTGTTATTTTCCACCAACAAAAAATAAAGGACATTCAAGAATCTATAATGTCTATTACAATACGCATATACATGACAAGGAAAATGCTAAAGAATCTATTATGATACATGTTTCTGTTTCTAAAAACTGAAGTTTGACAGCATCACCTGGTTGCTTAATTGACTTCTAAGAATAATTTGGAGCTTTGTGCAGCCAACACATCTCTTGAGTTAGTTGATTGGAATTTGAATTCAACATTATGACTTCTTCTGCCAGAACATACTAAAAATAAGTCTAATTATAAGTTTCAAGATTTTAATTTTCTTGTAAAGCATTAGATTGATGAACAGTAATCTTCAGCACTTTTGTTTTTGTGGTGGTGGTGGTGGTTGGTGATTTGGGGGGGGGGAAGTGTCTGGTTTTACTCTATAACTCAATGCAATTTCTCTGCTTATGCAGGTTCTCAAGAAATTGGATATGATACGTAAAAATGATATTGAGCGTATATTAGCTGAACGGAATATTCTAATAGCAGTTCGGAATCCTTTTGTGGTAAATTCCAATTCTAGCATGCTTTGAGCTCTAAAATTCTCCACTTTAATTTAAATAAAATGCATTAACCACATTTTCCAAGTTTATCTTGTTGCTCTGCTTTAAATTTTCTTATTTACAATGATGCTAGTTGAATAAAAAGATGTGAGTTCATCATTTCAGGTTCGATTTTTTTATTCATTCACCTGTAGAGATAACCTCTATTTGGTTATGGAATATCTCAATGGTGGTGACCTATACTCATTACTCAGAAAGGTTGGATGCCTTGACGAAGAAGTAGCTCGTACATATATTGCGGAGCTGGTTTGTTCCAATCGTTGTATATGATGCATACCAATCTAATTCTTGTCTGGACTTTTCTTAGATTACATCCATATTTCAGGTTCTTGCTTTAGAGTATCTCCATTCTGTTGGAATTGTGCATCGTGACTTGAAACCAGACAACATACTAATTGCACATGATGGTCACATTAAGGTCTGGCGTATGAACAGTGGATTTGTTTTTTTCAATGTATTAAGTACATTATGTAGCTGATCAAGAAGCATCGAGTTCTAGTTTAACTTGCTCTTTCTGCGTATATTCATTAACTTCATGTTATTGTAATGCTAACGAGCTAATTATTGCTTATGTTACCAGCTTACAGACTTTGGACTATCAAAAATTGGCCTCATAAACAACACAATTGATTTATCTGGACCTGAAACAACTGGAACAACTTCATTAGACACTTGTAATCTACATAAGCAACAAATGGAGGATAGAAGTCGGCACTCAGCAGTTGGGACGCCTGATTACCTGGCCCCTGAAATTCTTCTTGGCACTGAGCATGGTTTGGATTCAAGCTGATGTAAGGTTTATTCCAAGTCTTTAGTAGAATTGACATTTGATATTTCTACATTGAGATTCATGCAGGTTATGCTGCGGACTGGTGGTCAGCGGGTATAATCTTGTTTGAGTTCATAACAGGAATTCCACCTTTCGCTGCTGAATGCCCTGAGGTATATATCTTCAAGTATTCTCTTCTTTCGTTCATATCCTCATCCTTAATTCAGTATGTAACTTTGATCAAGGTGTTCAATTCTTATTTCCATTTTGTGGTCAAGCAGAATCCTGCTTCATTGAATCTTTATGTTGATGTGGATTCTCTTTTAATTCATTGTGCTGCCTCTCAAGTTTCAACGACATGATTCTACTGCCCAAAACAAGAAATTTTATGATCTTTAGCTTAAGTCTTGAAAAGGGAACACATACAACAACCTTTATTTTTGTAGTGAAGTCACGGCTAAGGTTTTGTTTTATAACTGCAAATGGCTGTCTCTATACCATATATGATTGATGTAAACAATATCTTGCCTTTAAGTTTCATAATAAGTGCAACATTTATAGATTCCTTCACTTGAATTTGTGTTTTTGTTGTTCTCATTGAACTGGATAGTAACTCTGTTTATCAAATTAGTCTCTTGGATACATGTTTAAGTGATGAAACTTTTGCATTAAACTTTAGTTGTTTGGATATTATTTCATCTTGCAATTATTAGTGACCATAATGTATGATCTCTAGCCGCCATGCATCTTTTAAGCATTTTATGTTCTTTGAATTTGTTTGAAAAGTGGCATGGATTCCTCTTTCATCTCTTGAACTCACTCCTTACCAGATTCCTTCTTATTAGCATAATGCTTTGTAGAAGTATGTTGGCAACTAGGAACTGCTCTGTTTCATGCCTCAGTCTTGTCATCGCTTTGCAGATAATTTTTGACAACATTCTGAACAGAAAGATTCCATGGCCATCTGTGCCTAGTGAGATGTCCTATGAGGCTCAAGATCTAATTAACAGGTTGTTTTTTTTTTTTTTTTAATCTTTAAGATATGATGATAGCTTGTATTCCATTGCCTTCTCTTGTTGAGGGAAAATTTCATTCAGAGCAACTTATTCAGTTCTGGTACATTTTCTTACAGGTTGCTTACACATGATCCCAAACAGCGGTTAGGAGCAAATGGAGCAACTGAGGTTTTTCATCACTTTCTAACTTTTTTTATTTCATGGAAAAGCTAAATATACTGTCCATCCACTAGTAAAACTTGAAAAATAGGTTATATTATGCTACTGTGATTCCTGTGACATTTTTAATTAAGAAGGACCATCTTACAGGTAAAAGCACATGCTTTTTTCAATGGAGTTAACTGGGATAGTCTTGCATTGCAAAAGGTATGAATCCACATATGCCATTCTTTCTTGCTTCTAGCAGAATGTCTGACAGTTATGTTCTCTGGGGTAGTCTTTCAATACCTATTTGAAGATGGCTTGGTGTTACTCATTACAATCATTTAGGGTTTTTATTGTCTTTTTCTATTGGGCTTGTAACCATTACCCATTTGTATTGCTGTGTATGCTTAAGCACTTCTAGTATTGATACAGTAATTTTGGTAATTTGTTCTCAAGTTGTGAAAGTTTTAACATTTTATAGATGTTTTCTTACTTTTTGATGCATGTATATATCCTGCATATAACAGCAAGAATATTCAATTTTTGGGAGAAGAAAAGGGGCATGGTTAGGAGAATAGTAGAAACTGTTGATTTGTCTTTGATGGAGATCTAATATTAGCATGTTAACATTTAACTTGTTGTAGGCTGCCTTTGTACCACACACTGATAGTGCAGATGACACCAGCTATTTTTTATCACGTTTTAGTCAAATTTCCGGCGGAATCCCTGAGAATGAATGTAGCAGTTCTGATAATGAGACTTATGACTCAGGATCAAATACTGGACCGGAGGTAATCTTCTAACTCATTGACCATACTATCCGCTAGTGAATCTGATCAAAAAGTGATACTTTTTTACTTAACCTAGAGGGACGGACATGTCGGAAATCATGCTCAGATTCAGTCTTAATCCAGAATTTTCATTTTGAACGATGCCACTGAGGATCTTAATTTATATCCATAGCCAAACTCAATTAGCGGCTAAAGCTTTTGTGGTTTTATTATGCTTGGTTTTGAGTAGTATATATTCTATCAAGAAAATGGCTGCAATACCGACAAATGTTGGTGCAATGACAAGGCACATTGCATTCCAAATGGGAGAACATAGGTTCAAACCTTTGAGACAACATTTTTGAGAAGAACAGCCATAAACCTCAAATATGAAGCATAAAAAGGGACATGAAAAATACCAAAAAAAAAAAAAAGAAAAAGAACATGGATGCAATATTCATCCTTTACGATAGGAGATTTTGTAGAGGAAAAAAATGTTTTCAATTTGGATGAAATCTGTTTTCTGTTGCTACATGCATGCGGCAACTCTATCATGATTATCTCTTGTTACTTCTTTATTCAGATGGATGAATGCGGCGACTTAGCAGAGTTTGATTCCTCTCCTCTTAATCTCTCATTAATAAATTTTTCCTTTAAGGTATGGCACTTGATCATGTTGAGACATACAGAGGTATATTTACTCGTACACTTGTAGCGATCAATTTTTCAAATATACTATTTGTTTTGCAGAACTTGTCACAATTGGCATCAATAAATCATGATGTTCTCGTACAATCTGGGAAGGATTCAGCCAAGTCCTCTCCATCCAGAGGTTTAGGGATATAGCTTCAAATTCATTGTTGAATCTAGTACCAAAGGTATCTTTTCATAAATCCATGTCTTTGGATCATTTATTTTAATCAAAATGATCGATGAAAGGAAAGAGAAAATGGTTCAAGCGACCCTAAATAATTAGAGAGTTTCATACCTACTTTTAGGTAGCGTTTGTGCTTTCTCAAGTTATGTGATTTATGGGAAGATTACTTCACAACTTTTGGTATAAATCGAAAGATATTGATTAAAGTTCCATAAAAGTTACATTATCATGTTTGGTTCATTAAGCACTTTTATAGGAATGTAATTATAATTTATGAATTTATCCTTATTAAATAAAAGATCATTTTCATGTATTTAATTTTTATAATAAATTTTATTCTTAATAAATATTTGGATTACCTGTTGAATAATAAATTTTAATTAATATTTTAATTTTTTAAATTTATAATATTAATTGAAAATAAAATTGTTTCAAATTTGTCTTATATGTATTTTTTTGAGTATATTAACGCACATATAAAATCATGTATATATAAAATTTGTTTTAGAATAACTTGAAAATATTATTATAAACACTAAATAGGTGCTTAATATAAAGTGAAAGGAGATAAATTTAAAGAAAAAAAAAAAAGCTAAGATGAATGAGACGCTGGCGGTGGCAGACTTTACGTTTGGTGTAAGCTCTAATGTTTCGAATTCCGGTGTTGGTCGGGCTACTAAAAAAGTTCATCGACGCCTGAACTTACCAGTAGACACAGAAGACGCAACTGTGGATGGGAATGGGAGGAAGATTCAGGAGACTGATACGCCAAAGTTATCCTACAAAAGATTTTGTAGCTTTATAATGTATAGCTTAATGTTGTGCAATAATCAAAACGGTAGCTTTATATCATTTGAAATCACTAACCTGTTTACAAAACCTGAAAACTTGAATCATATTGGTATATTTATAAATGGCTGAAGCTTTCTCCAATGCTGAAGGTGTTACTAATTTTGATCACAGTTGGGCTAGGCCTGCATGGGCCTTCCATTTAAGGTCCAGACGAATTTGCCACCAAAGTTAAATATTTCCTTTTCCCTTTCAATTAATATTTAACGTAAATACTAAACATTTGTTCATTTGAAATGGCAAAATTGAGAAAATATTATTTTATAAAAATAAGGATTTTTTTTAGTAAACTCACAACTCAATTGAAGTCCGATTGAGGTAGTGTAAAAATATTTTTCAAGTGATTTCTCTCTCCTAGTAACTAATTAAAGACAATTAATCATGAGATTAATATTTTCCATCAATTGTGCTTGATCTTAATTGTTATAATAATAATTTTAGCCCTCAAAAGTTACACATCCTATTATTTGGTCTTAATTTAATAAAATTATCCTACAATATCTATGTAAATGTGGAGATTAAATTGTTGAATTTATTAAAATTAAGGTCAAAATGATAAAATATGTAAACATCGAAGACTAAAATTGTTACTATACCAATTAAAATTATGTACAATTGATGAGAGACATTAAGACCGTGATTAATTACCTTTAGTTGCTCACTTTTGAAATTAACAATCATTAATTTATTCAATTTTAAAATTAAAAAAAAAAAAGGAGAAATGTTTTAACCTATAAATAGATATTATTAGTCGACTAATATGATAAGACATCATCATTTGATTCATAAATAAATTCATATATTAATCATGTTGGAAAGTATAAAGAAAGGGTGGGAAAGTTTACTTATTACATTGAAATAAATTAAAATTTCTTCTTCCCGGTTGGAATATTCAATTAATATTAAATCACAGTCACAAATTCTACAACATTACGTAAAGAGGAAACTCATGCTTTTCAACTGACATGGATCTCACAATATTCAATTTTGGTGGTCGCCAAATTTACATATACAAAAAGGGTCCCAAGCCTAACTTTATAATAATAATAATAATAATTTGAATCGGAATCCAAAAATTGAAGGGAGGTCTTGGATGCACCTTGCCCTACTTGTGAATTCCAACTGTAAGAATTTTGGCCAAAAAAGATTCACATCTTTTCCTTGCACCTAATACAAATGAAACAACCTTTGGAGCTTAGTAAAAGCCAGTCTTTCAGTCCTTCCAAGGAGTGTCATTTTCACACCGGCCGTTGCCTACTTTGCGTTATCATTTTAATTGAAAAGGTTAAATTCAGTATAACCCTGGTGCTGCTATTGGTAGAGTGGTGGCAAACTGGTAAGCAATAGGATGATGGCCAAAACCCACTAATGCTTGAAGCTAAGCTAGTATCTGAAACCGACCCCCACCTTTTCTCTTCGCAATATCAAACTTGGCTTGTATGTATAAAGTTGAAAAAAGTAAATAAATAAATAAATAAAAAGAAAAAAAAAGCGTGAGATGAATGGGGCTATCTGTCTGGATTAAAGTTGGACCTTTTGTGACTTATTGCCATTGGAATCAGAAAAACAAATAAAAATAAAGGAACCAAAAAGTTGATCAAAATGGTGATGATTACTCCAGGCCCTGTCTTTCAATTCATTACCTTTTTTTCCTCTCCTTTTTGACAATTGCTCGTCACCTTACATTTCTACCTTTGCAGCATGTAAATAATAATAGAATTGTTGTTTGTATCTAATACACTGATGGTGGAGTTTTATTTATTTATCCTCATCTACTAAATCATTGTCAATGCATTCAATAATAATGAAAATAGATCATCACTTCTCGTTGAAGATGAATCATAATCATGATAAAATCCAATGCTCAGGTTTTCTTCCACCTGAAACCTGTTAAAAGTAGATTGCTTCATTATTTAACTTGTTGGATACCATATGTTGTTTTGTTTTTACAACCAAACCCCCCTTTTTTATTACTCAATCCATTTTCCCTACAATGACGAGGAAAACAACAAATGTATTGATCAGCTAAAACAGGATGGGGTTTTCTCTTCTTCTTCTTTTTTCTTTTTCATTCAATTATGAATACTAATACTAGGATTTAGGTTAAAATATGCCACAAATATCTATATTTTTTAAAATTTTAAAATTTAAGGTCTTTTTTTTTTTTTTTTTCAAATTTAGTTGAAATTTTTTTATGAAAATTTGTGAAATCTGAAAAATATACAAAACCTAAGATTTAATTTTCAGACCTATATGGGTGTTGAATGTTAACACATAACATCAATCACATCCACCTTGTTAGACAAGTTGAGCGCAAAAGTCGTACCTATGAACTTACTGAGATTCCTTTTTCAGTGTTCTTGTATATATATGATTACATGAGATGTTTTAGAAAGGTTAATCTTTAATTAAAACACATTTATAGCTTATAATTTGGTTTAAGGTGAAATAACAGTGATTAAGTTAGTAAAGACGTTGGTGTAAATGAACGAAAAAAAGGGCATCTTCATAAACGTACGACACCTTACCAATGATTTATACGATAAGGTGTACGGTGTGCCTTCTTTGTTGAAATGTAATTACATATATTTGGTTTTTCTTTCTTAATTAAGCTCTCTCTCGTGTTTCGATGGCAATGGCATGACTCATTATTCACGTCTTATTTTTTCTTTTTAAAAACCTAACTAAGGGTGAAATATTTTCACAATTTTCATTCATCGATTCTAATAATATATATATATATATATATATAAAAGAAATTGAAGGATATAAAAACAATATTATGGGTGCTGTGTAGAGGCCTAATCAAGAATTCCACGCTGAGGACTGAAATAAAATTGTAAAATTTCTAATGTTAAAATTAATAATTTTGTTTGAAAGAAAGTAAATTAAATTATTGGTAATTAATAGAGACACTAATGTCGTTGTAACACTCTTAACCCTTATCCGTCGTCGGAACAAAGTTATAGAGCATTACTAAACTTTTCAGATTCGAATACAAACATTTTATAACATTTAATATACATATCATTAATCACTCATATTATCCCTTGTATGAGACATCGAGGCCCAAAATACGTATCAGAAATAAATCGGGACTAAACTGAAAACTCAGATAATTTTTCCCAAAATTTTAAAATTTTTCTTAAGTGCAGGGGACACACACTCATGTGATCAGGCTATGTGGTTCACACGGCCAAGAGACACGCTCATGTCTTAGGCCGTGTGGGCATTCGATGTGAGGCACACGGCCGTGTCCCAGCCGATGTCCATGCCCGTGTAACTCTCTGACTTGGGTCACACGGCCAAGTCACACGCATGTGTGCTACACCGTGTGTTATGAAATTAAGGTGCAGGGGTCACACAGCCAAGCCACACACCCGTGTGCTAGGCCGTGTGCAAAAACCTAAGCATTCTATTTCTAAATTTTAAGGATGCAGGCCAAACCACATGCCTATATGCTTGGCCGTGTGTCACACACAGTTGAGACACACGCCCGTGTCTCTGCTCGTGTGGATGAAAATTGGCCATTTCAAGGCCACTTTTCTCGCCCATTTTTAAATTCCAACCTAAACACTTCAAATTACACTATCATAAGCCATAACAAATCCCTCAATACAACTAAATCAAGCTTTAAACATATGTTATTACCACCTACATCCTAGCATTTTTAATTTACCATAATGATCAAACCACATGTTTGGTTTATTATATCAATTAAAATATATTACACATTCAGCTATATGCCTATAAGCTATCCATCATTTAACCACTCTAAACATATATCAAGTATGATTAAACCATGCATATATAAGTTGATGGGAAATATATAACAAAATGTGATTTTTAAACATTTGCACAAACTAACTTTACTTAAAATCATTCCAACCCTATACATGCCATATAAACCATAGAATACGTTTCAAAGACTATTGGGATAAGCTGGATAGTGTGACTTGATGTGTTGATCCGATCTCCCGACCTCACGTTTATCTACAAGGACATTAAACAACACAACTAAGTTTAATGAGGCTAGTAAGTTCAATAGGTTAAACATAAATCTTACCAAACCGAATATAACAAATCAAATTTACAAAATTATTCATGCAATCTTCCTGTCAATCACAACCTTAATTGATGAACTCACTCATTTCAAATCAATATCAATAATAAACAATAAATCTTTCAATTTCAATTACATAAGTCACTTATCAAGTCTTATCAAATCAGAGAATGGCTTATGAATATGAGTACATCATTTTTAGAAGCCCAAAGGCTGAACAGAAGCACATAAGTGCTAAACAGAAACCCATAAGGGTTGAACGGAAGCTCATAAAAGTTGAACGGAAGCTCATAAGAGTTGAATGGAAACTCATAAGGGTTAAATAGAAGCTCGTGAGAACTAAACAGAAAGTAAACACGAAAGTTTGCAACAAATGCTGAACCTCAGTTTACTTGGGTAATTTTTCGTCAATTCTTCCTTTGTTATCTTTCGCCATACACCGATTGTACTCAATCTCGCATTCCATTTAAACCAGATATTAACTTCAAGTTTATAATTTAACAATATTCCATTTTTCAACAATATGCTAAAATACATAATATCATTCACCAATTCAATATAATTAATAAAATTTAACCATATGAACTTACCTGGGTTAAATTGTAAAATTTGTAGAAGTTCAGGGGCTATTTTTCTAATTTCCCTTTTTCTCGAGTATCTATGGGCTCTTAATATAAAATATAAAATTACTCATTCATTAACATATATTTCAGTTCCAATTCACTTCATAATTAATACCCCTCAATTTTCAAAATTACACAATTACCCCAATTTTTACAACTTTTGCAATTTAGTCCCATTACTAATTAGTCTATCAAATGAACTAATTTTTCTCAATTGATAATTTATCTAAATATTATAGCCTATCTTACAGCCCTTTTATACATAGAAATTTAATACTAAACCCTAATTCTTTAATTCTTCACAATTTAGTCCTAAAATCAATATCTAACAAAATCACTTATTAAAATCATCATACAACAAAATTGAAGCTCTAAATCAATGTTATTTCATTAAAAATATCCAGTATTCATCAATGGTAACTTTTAAAATTCTCAATAAAATAAAAACTAATGAAATAGCTAGTTGGACATAATTGTAAAAGTCTTGAAAACACAAAAAATTATAAGAAAAAGACAAGAACTAAGCTCAAATGAAGCTAAAATATGAAAACCAGATTTTAGAGCTCTTCAATGGTGTTTTTGGACAGAAAATTGATGAAGAAAATGTATAAAAACTTTTAGGTTTTTCAATTTGATATTTAAATTTCATTTATTTCCCATTTTGCCCTTAAATCGCATGATTTTATTGTTTTTTTCACACTTATGCTGCCTCAGCCATTTCACTTGGCATATTTGTCCTTTTAGTCTTCCCTTATTTACCATTTATGCTATTTAATCACTTTAGCAAGTTTTACATCTTTTTTTCAATTTAGTCCTTTTTAATTAATTAGCTATCAAAACGTTAAAATTTTCTAACGAAACTTTAATATACCTTAATAACACTCCGTAAATATTTATAAAAATGTTTACGGTTATGTTTATAGAATCGAGGTCTCGATACCTCGTTTTCTAAACCATTTAACCTAATAAACCCTTATAAAACACAAATTACAAATTAATTTTTTTTCCTAAAACCACATTTGACTTGTAAATACTAAATAATAAAATTTACGAGTTTACTCATCGGAATTGGTGACCTTGAATCACCGTTTTTGTTACCTCTGAAAATTAGGTTGTTACAGTCGTTATTATTTAAACCTTTGATTGAGTCGGTGTCATGAGTAAATTGGAAATCAACTCAGTTAAAGAAATTATGAAAATGTTTTTTTTTTTTTGTATTTAAAATTATATAGAGTAGAATTTGAACCCATAAAATTTGAATCAATAAAACTTTAACTTTGCCACTCAACTAATACATGGTCATGAAATTTTTCTATATATTGATAATGTTATTGATTAAGTTGGTGTCACAAGTTAACTGAACATTAATTCAAGATTAATGACAACACTATAATTAGCAATTGTAGTGTATTTAATGCTACTTTAGATAGAAGTATTATTTTTTACGCATGTATTAGTATATGAGTTAGCAATAAACTAATTCAATTAGTAATATTTAGCTACTTCGATGACTTATTTTTAGTAAAGAAGAAAATTTTTCACTTATTTTGAAAAAAAAAATCTTATTTTTACAAGAGTTTATTTTATTCATTTTACTAATTTCAAGTTTAAAATTATACTAATTATTCTCTATTTTATTTCTAACTATTGTAAAATATATGTAATAAATAAGTTTTTTTCCTCATATTATTACACTGGTAACCAAATGAGAATATTCTTAATCTAATGTATTTCATGTTTAAATTTTGTTCTACTAAGTTTTATTATTTATTATATATTATTTTTAAATATATTTTTATTAAAGTACTTAAATTATTACTGGTTACACCATACTATTAAGATCCAAAAATTAAGCTTGTTTCTGTAAAAAAAAAAAAAAAAAAAAAAAAAAGAGCTTGTTAAATGTAACCTTATTTTAATTTTTTGATGTGACGGATGATTTTAATCAAATTTACTCAAGTCTTAAATTAGGTACTCTAAAATATGAGATCCCAAACTCTAAAATTAATTAAAGGTAAAGAAAAGGAAAAAAAAGGGAAAAAAAATATTATCCATTAATGCAAAGCATGGCTCCACCTTTGAAACACTTGATTGGCTCAACTCTTACGAAATCTCTAGCAGCCTATCCAAACTAATAGCATATAATGTACTATTTGCCAAACTACGTAAAACAAGTGCCTTTGCTAATTTTAGCCTTATTTAATCTTTGGGTTAGATTTCTTATAATTTTTCTTTTCCGGTGGAGCCCAGTTAATTAAAGATTTATTTTTGACCAAAAACTATTGTTGAAAAACATAAAACCTATATTCGTTTTTAATGACTTCTAATATTATTTATTAATTTATTGATGATTTATAATTCTTTATATATAAACTTATGCATACTAATTTAATTCATTATTTACTTTAAACATAATCAAGCCAATGTCCCTTTTTCTTTTTCAATCCGACTCTTGACCATGTTTAAAAACCATTATTAAAACTTCTGCTACACCTTGCTTTGCTTTATATTTTCCTATTTTCATCATGCTAAAACCATGTATGAAATAGAGACCTCAGATTCTTTTATATTTCTTATTAATTATTTAATATCATTTTAAATTTTTTTATGAGATTGACATATTATTTTGATAATTTTTCTAACATGAACTCTAAACCTTAAATCTTAGTCTGGGGTCTAGGATTTCAAAGTTTAAAGTTTAGGGTCTTAGATCAAATATCATTTAAGATATTGAATGAAAGATCAAGAGTCTAAAATTCAGGTTAAAAGAATTATCAAAATAATAAGTTAATAACATAAAAAAAAATACTAAAATGACATTAAATAATTTATAAATGATACAAAATGATGTGAAGTCTGCATAAATTTTTTACCCATAATACCTTCAAAAAGAAAGAAAATAAAATGGGATATCAAACCAAAATTGACTTTGTAATTAAACACTATATTTTCTTATAAATTACAAATAAAAATCTAGTAATGTTTTGAAAGAGAAATTAATAATTGGGTGGCATTTGCAACTTAAAAGAAAGCCAAATGAAATGATGGATTATGAATAATTAAAACATGGTCCTACTACATTAAAAACAATGCAAGTTAAATAATTAAACTTTAATGAAAATCCATCTGGGCCGTCCATGACTTAAACACACGTTGACGTCGCCAATCATACCCAAATTGAGTCAACTTTTTAAGCAAAGGCCGGTGCCTTTTTCTCACTACAAAACAACTTTTACTTTGCCTTTTATACGTATCTTAACTTCCGATTTGAACAAAGTTCCTGCATTTGGCACCACACTCCAAATTTCACTTTGGGGCCAGAACCATTTTTTAACCTCAAGAATAATGTTACACATTTTCTTTTTTTAAAAAAAATCTAAAGTAGTGTTAAAAGAACTTTTTTTTTCATTCAAATGCAAAAAATTGAATTTTAAATGTTTTCTACTTTACACTTTTGTGTTTTTGAAAGTGAAATATTTATATTAATTATTTAAAATTATAAATTAATTTTTATTTTATGTATTATTATATTTATATTTTTTTAAAAATATTTAAACCATAATTAGTAATTAGGCCGGAAAGCTTCTTTTTTTTCTTTGGGTGTAAGTCCGGCTAGGTTGTGAGGATATTTTTGAAAAAATAAAATAAAAATAAGAGTAAATTATAAAAATAGTCACTTTTATTTGTTTTACATTACATTTTAATTATTTATGTTTGACATGTTATATTTTAGTCACTTATGTTATTGTTTTATTACGAAGTGATCATTCTACCGTTAAACTCTGTTATCTCTATAACGACTGTCGTACGTGGCAGTCGAAATGGGTTTTAAATGCTAATTTGGATGTCCTATGTGGCGATTCAAATTAAATTTATTTAATTAAAAACTTATTTTCATCTCAGCAACTTGACACCTAAGTTGGCATTTAAAACTCATTTGAACTATCACATAGGACTACCGTTAGGGAGATAACGTAGTTTAACGATAGAGTAACTATTTCGTAACAAAACAATAATATAAATGATTAAAACGTAATATTTTAAATATAAATAATTAAAATATAATTTAAGATAAACTAAATTAACTATTTTTATCATTTATCCTAAAAATAAATGAATACTGTACGTAGAAGAAAAACGTGTTTGCACAATAGATTCAACGTGGGATTCAACTTTCCGATCATTTCCTAAATAGATTTCATTTTCCCCTCTTTTTTTTTTGTCCGTCACTTTATAAAAAAGATATTAAATATCAATTTAAACATTTTTTATTTGATCGCAACAAGCAAACTCCACACATTTGGCGGTTCTCTTGGCCGTCGTTATTATGGGTTGGGTGGTCTTTCAATCTTTGATCTTATTATAAAACAGCATAAAAGGCCATGATAATTCATGAAACAGATCATCAATGCCCTTTAAACAAAATTGCAGAAGAATCAATCAATGTTGAAGCAGATATTAGGGCTTCATAGACATTTGTCGTCCTCAATATACGGTAACGTACGGACTACACCATTATAACAAAACTTAAATGAAATAAAAATAATTTACGAAATTCCTTCAAAAACATCATATAAATGTTAAAATATTTGAATTACTATTTTTTCTAAGATATTCCACTATACGATACGATACGATACCATACCCATTTCCGTGGACACAAGAAAAATACATTCATATTTTACCAAAAGCTTCAGGAAAAGGAAAGCCATAAAAATCATAATGGTTATTTTGACGAAGAGACGTGAGTACTCTCACATGGTACTATACAAAAACGAAAAAGAAAAACACCTGTCTCCGCATTTTCAATATCGGACAAGAATTTTGAGAATAATCACAAGAAAGCCACTGACTTTCGGACCAAAATCTTTCAGGTTTGTCTCATTGTATTGTTCGTCCTTATCTGCACCTTCGCATGCCATTACTGTTAAATCAAATATAAATAAAACAATTACTTTAAAAAGCAGTTTATTTATTTATGTTATATTCTCTTTAACTATAATTATAATTATCATCACTCAGTTGTAGAAAACGCACGTTGAATTGGCATGAAAATCCCAAAATATCATCATTCGAGGACGGTGAATTTTAGTTTCTCCTTGGGGTATAATGGACTTTTCACTATGAGCCTAAAGCAAGGTTTGCAAAAATAATAGTAGTTCTCGAGGAGTGAGGAAGGAGTTAAAAAAATTTTAAAAGGAAAATTCATTTGGCTTTTCTAACAAAACGACAAGCACCGCCTAGTCCCGACTGCTCCCGACAAATGTCAGCAAGCTGGAAAAGTCGACACGTGGACGGTCAGATGAGGAAACGCAGCCAGAACTTGGAGTTGAAGGACAGCTGATATCTTAACTTAACCATGGTTAAATCTGGCGCCGCTTTAACTATTTTTTTAAAATTTTTATTTCACTTACATTCAAAATTTCTCTTTCTTTCTCTCTCTTCGTTCTGCTTTTCTCCTTACTGTTTTTTTCTCTCATTTTCTCTTTCTATTTATCTGTATGTATATATAATAGAAATGAAGCCGCCTTATGGGACCTCTCCCCGTGCTCTTCCGGTCTTGACTCAACGACGACTTAGTTGAATCTTGGTGGGTTGGGGGGGGGGGTTATTTAGTTTCGTTTTGTTTTTACTCAGATGAAAGCCATATACTTAAAAACTTTGTCTTTTTCTTTCGAAAAGTGAAAACAGTTTCTTAATCTTTGAAGCCCAAACCATCATTCCCGGTGAATTATTGTATCGAAGCCTGCTGTAAAACTGGGTTTTTCTATTCGTTTTTAGCTGAAAACAAAGGAATTAACAAGAAAAAAAGGTTTGTTTGGGGGGTTTTGGACTTAATTAAAGCATGGTAGAGCTAGAAAATTCGTCGGCGATGACTGTTTCTACAGCTTCTGGAGAAGCCACTGCATCTTCTCTAGGTAGTCAGATTCAAGACAATCAACTCACAGGCGGAGTACCACCGAAGAAGAAAAGAAATCTTCCAGGGATGCCAGGTGAATTTATAAGAACAGTCAAAAGTCCACCTTTTTCTTTCATCTCAATAATTTTAATTTTTAATTTTCCTGGTTTTATTTATTGTTGTCTGGCAATGTTGAAAATACGATCATCTCTTCTTCTTTTTTGATTCATTTTTCAGATCCAGATGCTGAGGTGATAGCTTTATCTCCCAAAACCCTACTGGCGACCAACCGATTCGTTTGTGAGATCTGCAACAAAGGCTTCCAACGTGATCAAAACCTGCAACTCCACCGACGGGGCCATAACTTACCATGGAAGCTACGCCAAAGGACAAGCAAAGAAATTCGAAAGCGAGTCTACGTGTGCCCCGAGCCGAGTTGCGTCCACCACAACCCTGCTCGAGCCCTCGGTGATCTCACCGGCATCAAGAAACACTTTTGCAGGAAACACGGGGAAAGGAAGTGGAAATGCGAGCGGTGTTCTAAAAAGTACGCCGTTCAGTCCGATTGGAAGGCCCACATGAAGACTTGCGGCACCCGAGAATATAAATGCGATTGTGGCACCATCTTTTCTAGGTACGTAATCCAAATTACAATTATTCATCCGTTTTCCGTTCATAATTCAACTCTGTACGTTTTCTTTTCTCTTTTCTGCTTCTGGGTTTTAACTTTGGATGATGCTTTTTTGCTTTTGAAGGAGGGATAGTTTTATAACGCATAGAGCTTTCTGCGATGCGTTAGCTGAGGAAAGTGCGAGGACCCAAACAATAGGTGTTGCTAATCCTGAAGGAAACATTAACGTGAACGGAAATGGAAGTGGTAACACCACTATGGTTGGAGGAGCTGCCGCAACATCGCCACCACCTCAGCCTTTAACACCGTCTACCACTAGTGTAGTTTCACCGGGTTTATCAATTCAGAGTTCAGGTAAAAAAAAAATTTAGCATGGGTCTTTCAATGTGTGTGTAAACTGTGTATATATACTTTTATATTGAGGATTCTCCGCTATTTTTGCATTTGTTTATTTAGATATATGTCAAAGTTAAGATAATCTGAAGGGTGTTTAGCTTTGAAATTGTTTTTTGTTATGTGAGAGTCCATTCAAATGAAAGTTGTGGTTTCTTTTGTCTGTTATTGTTGTCGTTCTCGTTTGGATATTTAGTCTTAGGGAACCTAACAAATGTGGTAGGTAAAGAGAGAGTGAGAGAGAGAGAGAGAAGAGGAATAATATTAATAAGAAGAAGAATAAGAGAGAGAGAGAGAAAGATGTTCACGAGCGAGATAGTTAACAGTGTCTCAATAAGTAAATCTCAATGATCAAAAAGCAAAAAGGGCTGCACTGATCAGTGAAAGAAAGGAAGCCATTATTGCCTTTTGCCTTTGCTTCTCAAAGCTTTTCATGTTTTATAGGGCATACAGAAAAGTCTTCACCCTTTTAATCACCATGTTTTCATTGTTTTTTTTTCTTGGGTTTCATCTTTTTGTTCTTTTTCTGCTACCTTAATCTCTTAATCATTGTTTCCTTTGTCAATGGCTTTTACAATCTTATTTTATGTGTATTTGTGGTTACAGAAGTACCAGAAAATCCAATGGGACTCTCACCAGCAGCAGCTACTACAGCAACCACCAATGTTTTCGCTAGCATATTTGCACCCAACTCTCAACCATCCAAAATCTCAGCACCCTCGTCGTTCCTTCAGGCGACGACACCATTGGAGCGCACATCCCTCTCGCTTTCCTCTCCACTCTACCTATCCAACAATGGCTCCTCCATCTTTACCGGACCTGAAAACGACCATTGCCACTATGCTCCATCTCCCCAGCCAGCCATGTCCGCTACTGCATTGCTACAAAAAGCTGCCCAAATGGGTGCCGCGGCTTCCAACCCTTCATTGCTTCGAGGTCTAGGCTTGGCAGTATCATCAGCTTCCCCTGCTGGTCAAGATCCTAACGTTAAGTCCGAAAGCAATACAGCAACAGCCAGTCTCGGCCTTGGCTTCCCCTCGAACGGAAGTTCTGGGTTAACCAATCCCATGATTGGCTCATCCTCGCTGTTCGGAAACAAGCCTACAACGCTCGATCTTCTTGGCCTCGGCATGGCCGACAGCGGAGCTTCCTCAAGTGGACTATCCGCGTTGCTCACTTCCTTTGGAGGTGGCTTCAATGTAGGAGCGGCAACCGCCGCATCGTACGGAGCAGGAGGGAGTAATATTTCGCCTAGAGAAACCTGGGAAGGTGGAGCTGAAATAAAACCCAATGGCCCAGCCAATGCCATGCTTTAGAGAAAATGAGATTAGGGTGCTTAGAACCCAAAGAAGGAGATTAAAGTTAGAGTTAGACATTAATTTTGGGTTTCCTTTTGTTAGTACTTGCTTTTAAAGTTAATTTCCTTTTGAGGTAAAACCTGGAAGATATGGGTGGGGGAAAAAGGTTGTACAGGAACTCCTCTAGTTAGCAGCTAGCAAATGTAGCACGAAATATGATGCTACTATATACAGCCTTTTCTTTTTATTTATTTCTTGATTGTTGGCTTCACCTACAAGTTCCAATTTGACTGTCGACTCAGGGTCCAGTTTCCCAAAAATGGACTCAACATAACACTCTTAAAACAATTTGCCAACTTTCGTCGAACCCCAATTTAAGTTCATATATATGACGATGAGATGAGGATGAAGTGAAAGCGTCGGTCAAACGAGGGGGGATGGGTAGTCAATTTCTAAACAGGAGACGGTGGACCCATTGGTGTTTGGAGTTCAGAGATTTCAGAACTGAGGAACCCAATTTAATGACGTGAGTTGGCAAGCCGTAAGTGCATGTGTATGCTGGCAGCTGGGCCCTTGTGGTTTTTATGGATGGTGGGGTTGCGTTTCAAACCATTACGCTTTCAGAAAATATATGCAGAGAGTGGGAAAATTCGACCTGGTCCACCGACTCTTGTATATGATAGATAAATGAGAAACAAATGGTTGTTTCCTCAGCTTCATTGGCTTTTGTTACATGCAGGGTTTCCTTAAATTGGAATTTTGGGGGATGGGAAAAAACCCTCTCTTTTATTTGCCTTTCCCCATGGAATTTTATGGAGTATTTTTTTTTATATTGGTAAGTTTTGATTAGTGAGAGTTTAACACTCCATTAACAAATTACGTACAAGTTCACATTATTGTTATAGTCGTACTTGAATGCTGAACAATCTAAATATAACAATGAACTTAACAGTTAATCTCAAGCTAAGATATTTCCGTTGATCAATAAACTCATGTTTGGAATAACTTGGCTAATTGGCTATACGATGGTCGTTTGTTTGGGATTTTAATTAATTTTTTACTGCATCACATCAATAATTTAATAATTAAATTTAAACACAGTTTTCATAGTTGTTTGGGAAGCCATGAAAGTGATATTGACACCACCACATTAATTATAATATTGAAATAATCTACATTCTACATTTTATGAAAGTTGACTAGAGAAATGAATAAATTAATCATAATTATCTTTTTATTTAAAGTCTGTTCAATCTTGGAAAACATAGATAAAATATAAAAAAAAAAAAAAAAAAAGAATGTGGTAAAAGCGAAGCAAACGGAGTCAAACTTCGAACCCATGCCCTATTCAATCTTGGAAAATGCAGTTGTATGCTGGAATAATATGGCATTATAAGTGTTGATTTGCCAAATAATCACTTTATAGTTTGGGGAGACTCAGGCGAGAATATGAAAGCTACATAAGTTCATATCTTAGCAGGTGAGGTGAGATTGTAATTGCCACTTTTTCCTACACAGCAGGATCATCATCCATGACACAATAAGACAAGAACCATTTGCAATTTAATAATCTCCATTGTCAGACTCTAAATATAATAATGAAGGCCAATCTACAATTTAACAGCCCCCGAGCTCCAAGATCTTTCCCAGCTCAGAGTTTGAAGTATGAATCCTATAACTCTCGTCTTCATATCATTAATTTGCATCTCGGTCCTGAAATTTATATACTCCATCATATGGATCCCACGGAGGATCCAAAACCATTTCAAAAGGCAAGGAGTAACAGGGCCTGGCTACCATCCACTCTTTGGGAATTCAGCTGAGATCCTGCGTTTGTTCGAAGAAGCAAAGTTGAAGCCAGCTTCAGTTGACCACCACGATATCCTCCACCGAGTGGCTCCCTTCTACCATAAGTGTTCCGGTATGTATGGGACGCCGTTTTTGTATTGGTTCGGGTCGAAACCCAGGCTGGGGATTTCGGATCCTGATATGATCAAGGAGGTAGCCATGAGCACGGACGGGTCGTTTGAGAAGATGCGGTTTAACCCCATGTCCAAGATGCTCTTCGGACAAGGACTTCTTGGATTGAAAGGTGAAGAATGGGCCATGCATAGGAGGATTGCAAACCAGGCCTTCAAAATGGATAGAGTCAAGGTAAAATAAAACTCTCTTTTTGTCCATACATAGTCCTTAATCCATTAGTGGTCCTCAAATTCAATGATTTATAAACAGGTAAGCCGATCTGAGTAAGTTTTTATCCATCTCAAAATGTTTTACAATAAGTTTTTATCCATCTCAAAATGTTTTACAATTTGTTTTTAATTTTTTTAATCATTTCAATTCAAAACAATTTCGTTTTAAATAATTTCTTATTAGATAATATAAGCAAAAATAAATCTGAACCTGAATTATATACTCAATATTAATGTATAAATCAATTTCAGTTGATACAATACATTAACACAGTGCTGGTACTGTCTTCCCAATAACTTAAATCTAATTATTTTTGCACAAAACTCCCTTTAAATGCAGGGTTGGGTACCTGAAATTGTAGCTGCAACTACGAAAATGCTCCAGAAATGGGAGGAAAAAAGAGGTGGGAGAAATGAATTCGAAGTGGAAGTGAATAAAGAACTTCATGACCTCTCAGCTGATGTTATATCCAGAACAGCATTCGGTAGCAGTTTTGAGGAAGGAAAACGCATCTTTATGTTACAAGAACAGCAGATGGAGTTGTTCGTAATGGCTGCGAGAAGTATCTACATCCCAGGGTTCAGGTAACCTTTTCTTATTTCAGTTTTCGTAAGAAATTAACTAGTTTCTTCGTGTAAATATTTATATCGTACTAAAAAGCCTAAGTAATTGTTGTGTAAGGTTTTTGCCTACTAAAAATAATAGAGCGAGGTGGAGACTAGAAAAGGAAACTCGTGAATCCGTAAGGGCACTGATCCGGTCTAACAGCAAGAGAGGAGAAAGCCCTTCAAGCCTGCTTAGTCTTTTGATGTCCTCGTATAAGAATCGGGATGACAAAGAAGAGAGGCTAGAAGAGGAAGAAATTATAAACGAGTGCAAGACCTTTTACTTTGCAGGAAAAGAAACAGCTGCTAATGCTTTATCATGGGCACTTCTCCTTTTGGCACTGAATCCGGAATGGCAAGACAAAGCAAGAGACGAAGTGGTTCGCATATGCGGAACCGATAAGCTTCCGGCTGCAGAGCAATTGAGTGACTTAAAGATTGTAAGTTTTATTATCCATTGATTTCTCAGGTTCCGATTGATTCATGTTTAAGATCAAAGAGATATGATTGCATGAATGATTCTATGAACAGGTGAGCATGGTAATAAATGAAACACTTCGACTATACTCGCCGGGAGTGTCGTTGATAAAGGAAGCACTCAAGGATGTTAAGGTAGGAAGGCTCAATGTTCCTGCAGGTACACAGCTTTATTTGTCACTGAGTGCTGTTCATCGTGACATTGGTATATGGGGAGAAGATGCTAACAAATTCAATCCCGCAAGATTTAAAGAACCTCGAAGTCATTTGGCCTCGTTTATTCCATTTGCCTTGGGGCCTAGAAATTGTGTTGGGCAGAATTTAGCGATGGTGGAGATGAAAATAATTCTAGCTATGATAATCAGGCAATACTCGTTGGAAGTGTCGTCAACATATGTTCATGCCCCTATGGTGTTCATCACCCTGCAACCTCAATATGGTGTTCAAATACTCCTAACAAGGATTATGAAATAAAGAATGGGTTTTAGATACTCACAAGGACACTTCTTTATCGATGCAAAATATGGTATGCTTTTAAGGCTCTTGTGATCGTTGACTCGTAGTTGTTACAAGAGATTGATGTAATACTTGTTAAAGTAGCAACACTAGCAATGTATCGTTTGTTGGTCTAGTTAATTGTTTTATGTTGATTTAATAATTGAGCCTTTATTAAATGTTTAATTTAATTGGTTGTTCCTATTTTTTAATATAATGGTTTGTCATGGGATGTATCTTTGCCATTGGATGCAAACTTATATAAGAAATTTTGTTGGTTTCAGAAATAATCGATCAGTTCAGTTCAGCTTCTTTTATTCTTATTGTTTTCTTCTGTTATCTCTTGCGTCTTCTATAACACTTTCTTCTAGTTAAGCATAAAAAAGCCAACGTTTTCTAGAGTTTGATTACTTCCTAATTAACAGATATTTTTAAAGAGTTTTTTATTTAGTAAAATAATTATCGAAATATAAAAATACTTAATAAATTATGAAATGTAAAATTTTGTTTTTCAGTTCATGCAATATAAAATTACTTAAAAAGTAAATTTTACTAATTTATCATTATTATAGAATTTGTCTTGTTTTACAAAGTTGATGCAAATGTAAGAAAATTTTACTAAATTATAAAATGAAGATTACCTTATAAATTTACTTATCTAATAAATAATCAGTGGTAAAATTATCTCTTATATTTCAAAGTTTTGACATTAATATTTTTGTTTCAAAATAATCTTTACACACTAAAAATAGAAATATTATACCGAATGTAGGATCCTCTTGCTCAATCCAAATTGTATTATCCCAACTCTTTAATATCTAGTTTTCTCAATTCATAAGCTAATAGATTTCCTCATCTTCATTTTGTGGTTGAAGGAGCAATTAAAAGAAAATTAGGGTTTCATGAATTGCATCTTATATTAGTCTTACAATATTAGATCTACACAATAATCCTTCTTTCAACCATTTGATAAAAGTAAGTGACGACACTCCTTCCACAATGACATTCCCAAATCTCAAGTCTTTTGCAAAGTGAAGTGAGAGCAGACAAACAAGTGCTTTGATGGGTTTGCAATATGTTCCACTTCCATAGGGCTTGCTCTCGCGGCCAACACTTCACCCCATTTTATTGTTGTTGTTTCGAGCTACTATTCTCGCCCTTCCTCTCTTTTTTCTCATCATTTAGGACGTTATGCATTTTTTATCAGAGGTGAGCAAAATTCGATTCGATTCGATTTAAAAAATTTGATAAAGAATTTAAATTTTAAATTAAATAGTTTGAGTTATTTGAGTTAATCAAGTTATTTGAATCAACTCGAATAAAAAATTAAGTTTTTTGGTTTAACTCGAATATGAATTATACAATTCGAGTTATCCGAAACTCCGAATAAGAAAAGGCAAAACTATATAGTTTTGATAAATATTTACTTTTTTAAAAGTTAAAAGTCAAAATCATTAAGCTAAAAGGAAAATTATGTCGTTTTGATAAATATTTACCCATTAAGCTAAAAGGCAAAATTATACTTCGTCTATTATTTAAATAATCTGTCCATGTAAACACAACATTGAGTATAAATAATAGGATTTGTTAACTCGACTCGACTTGACTCAAAATTTTTTAACTCGATTCGACTCGACTCGATCGGATATTCACCCCTACTTTTCACCATATGTCTTTTTCAACCTACACATGATTATGCATGGGATTTTGTTGGATATTTTGGCCTCAAATATTTCTTTAATTAGATTAGTTTTTCAGTCTAAATATATTTCTATTAAGTAACTGTTGGTCAGGATTGATGCCAGATATCCACCTATTGAATTATGTATATATTGATATATTGTTTCCATTCTCCTTTATTCTCAAATACTACACCAGTAAATGAAAGGTTGGTGCCGAGTTTTGAACTTAAAAAAAAAAAAAAAAAAACTATATTAGGATGAGTCATAGATGTTGGGACTTGATTTTGTGGGTGTAATTAAAATTTTCAAAAATTTTAATAGATTAATGAGAATATTTTTTTAAACAAAAATTGAGTTTAATTAAAATATTTTAAAAAATTATAAGATTAATGAGAATTTCTAAAAAATTTAAGAGAGTTGAATTAAAATTTTCAAAATAATTAAAGAAATATTAAAATTTATCAAAATTTAGAAAGGCCACCTTTTGCCACCGTTACCATCCGCCCCTAATTAGGATAGTATTTTGCCTTCAGCACTTTGCTTACAAAGATTGAATATTGGCTGAGCAATAAGTCTCCACCCCTTTTTACAAGATAGAGTTACCCCAGCTTGAAGACCTATCCGAAAAATGGGCTTGACAAAAAAAAAAAGACCCATTTAAAAAGCAGGTCAAGCCTTGAGTAAGGTTTTTTGGTCCGGTTCTAATCTGACCCGAATTTTTAATAAAAAATCATTTTTTGTTGTTTTCTCACTTTTTATCACTATTTTGCTACAATTTCACTATTATGTTGAGACTATTTTGTTGTTAATGTTTGAATATTATATAACATCTGTTTTATTGTTAATTTTACTACTATTTTAGAGACATTTGCTGGTTAAGTTGTATTTTTTAGTGTTATAAAGACTTTTTTAAAATTTATTTTTAATTTTTTGAAAAATATTTATGTTAATATTTTTAGTGTATTTAGTGTATTATATTTTAAAATTTTTCATATAAATTTAAAAAATTAATATAAGTTAAATTGGGCCTAAATTTTTAGTATTTTAATCCGGGCCTAACAATTAGGCCTAAAATTTTGTTAGAGGGTGGGCTAGAACAATTCTATTACAAGGTAAGGTTTGGTTAATTGTTAACCTTTGTTTGAACTGGTGTCCCTTTACCTTTAGATATACAAAAACAAATAGAATTTTATTTTTTATTTTATTTATAATAAGTTTAATTTTTTTATGATACAAAAAATATTTTATATTTTAAATAGTAAAAATACTTTAAAATTCTATATAAAAGATTTTTTAAAAATTACTATATAAAACTTTTTTACTTAAAAAATTATCTTTAATTAAAAAATCAAACCAAATTAAATTATTATTAACTGTTAAAGAAATTTAAAAAATTCAACCAACTTGAACATGCCGATAACAAATGCATCTAATTTTTATATATATTTTTATGTTTGGGGTTTGTAGTTGTTCCTCCCAATAATATTATCTCTAAGGTTCATCCTTTATTCTCCGTACATTACTTTTTGATAAAAGTTAATTATTGATACAAAATAATACAACAAACTCATAACCTAAAAGTCGAATTAAACCATATATACCCTTGATAAAAACAAATCATTTCAACTTACATACCACAAACAAATAATCCATATAGCTCGAATCCATTATAGAATGAACACCCATAACAAATATAACAATCACTATAAGCCACATATCAAATATAAAATAATGAAAGAAAAGAGCGGGAAACTAGGGATCGTGTGATCAATTTCCAAATGATCACTTGTATATGGGAAACTTGGGGCCGAATATGATGCTTACAAGCCAATAACCGTTTGCAATTTAATAATCTACAAGTAGACTATGTAAGTCCAACAGTTGTTGAAAAGCAAGCATTACTTTACAGAAATAAAAATTATAATTTAGATATTCAACGCTCCATGTGACTTATCACCATTAACAGTTCTCTCCCTCATCTTTCCCAACTTAGGCCACACTCTTTAGAGATACTAAGATTATTGAAGTATGAATCATTTAACTCTCCTTTTCATATCGTTTCTTTGCATCTGTGTCTTGAAATTTGTGTACTCCATCATATGGATCCCGTGGAGGATCCAAAACCATTTCCAGAAACAAGGAGTAAGGGGCCCTGGCTACCGTCCAATCTTTGGGAACTCAGCTGAGATCCAACGTCTGTATAAAGAAGCTAAGTTGAAGCCAGCTCCAGTTGACCACCACGATGTCCTCCACCGCGTAGCTCCGTTCTATCACAGGTGGTCCGGCATGTATGGGACGCCGTTTCTGTATTGGTTCGGGTCAAAACCCAGGCTGGGAATTTCGGATCCTGATATGATCAAGGAGGTTACCATGAACACGAGCGGGTCGTTTGATAAGCTCGGGTTTAACCCCATGTCCAGGATGCTCTTCGGACAGGGACTCGTTGGTTTGAAAGGTGAAGAATGGGCCCTCCATAGGAGGATTGCAAATCAAGCCTTCAACATGGAAAGAGTTAAGGTAAAATTCCTTTGTTCCTACTACTTGTGTTTTTTAATAAAAAAATTATGGGCTCAAATTCAATGATTTATCAGCTCAGTGAAAGTTTTCTATCTTGTTTTAATTAAAGGGCTATCTAAACTGTACTCTTTTTTATGGCGGAGACAGAGTATCTATGGTACAGTTTAGTCGTGGGCCCTGTATCTCACTTCACTTGATTGTATTTGTCTTCAAATCATAAACTGTACCCTCAAGTTGGGTTGGTGCTGATGGTAACAAGCCTAAGTCTTGCCCAAGGGCTTACGTAATGCATACAAGTTACAGACATTGACATGAAAAAAATTGTGAATGTAAAAACCAAGTGTAGTGGAATTCTCCAACATCCATAAAAAGGGGGTGAAAATCTTGATTATCAATGGATGTAACTCAAACTAACAGTATTTTTGAACAAAACTCCTTTTAACTGCAGGGTTGGGTACCCGAAATTGTAGCTGCTACTACGAAAATGCTTGAGAAATGGGAGGAAGAAAGAGGTGGGAGAGATGAATTCGAATTGGAAGTGAACAAAGAACTTCATAACCTCTCAGCTGATGTTATATCCAGAACAGCATTCGGTAGCAGTTTTGAAGAAGGAAAACGTATCTTTATGTTACAAGAACAGCAGATGGAGTTATTTTCAAAGGCCATAAGAAGTATCTATATCCGAGGGTTCAGGTAACCTTTGCTTATTTCAGTTTTCGTAAGAAATTAACTAGTTTCTTTATGTAAATATTTATATCGTACTAAAAAGCCTAAGTAATTGTTGTGTAAGGTTTTTGCCTACTAAAAATAATAGAGCGAGGTGGAGACTAGAAAATGAAACTCGTGAATCTGTAAGGGCACTGATCCGGTCTAACAGCAAGAGAGGAGAAAACTCTTCAAGCCTACTCAGTCTTTTGATGTCTTCATATAGGAATCAGGATGATAAAGAAGAGAGGTTAGAAGAGGAAGAAATTATAAACGAATGCAAGACCTTTTATTTTGCAGGGAAAGAAACAGCTGCTAATGCTTTATCATGGGCACTTCTGCTTTTGGCATTGAATCCGGAATGGCAAGATAAAGCAAGAGACGAAGTGGTTGGCATATGTGGAACCGATATGCTTCCAGCTGCAGAGCATTTGAGTGACTTAAAAATTGTAAGTTTTATCAATTGATTTCTCAGGCTCTGGTCGATTCATGTTTAAGAGATGTGATTGCATAAACGATTCAATGAACAGGTGAGCATGATAGTCAACGAAACACTTCGGCTATATTCTCCCGCAGTGATGTTGATGAGGGAATCAATCAAGGATTTTAAGCTAGGAAAGCTTGATGTTCCTGCAGGTACACAGCTTTATTTGGCACTGAGTGCTGTTCATCGTGACACAGATATATGGGGAGAAGATGCTAACAAATTCAAGCCCTCAAGATTCAAAGAACCCCGAAAGCATTTAGCCTCGTTCATTCCATTTGGCTTGGGGCCTAGAATTTGTGTTGGGCAGAATTTAGCCATGGCGGAGATGAAAATAGTTCTAGCCATGATTATCCGGCAATACTCATTGGCAGTGTCTTCAACGTATGTTCATGCTCCTATGTTGTTCATCACCTTGCAGCCTCAGTATGGTATTCAGATACGCTTGACAAGGATTATGAAATAAAGAACTCTTCTTTATCGATGTAAAATAGATGCAAAAGATGGTATATATGGTTTCAAGGCTTTTGTGAACACTGACTCGTTGTTGTTATGTGAGATTGATGTAGCGTTTCCTTAAATGGGAATTCCAGCAAAAAAAAAACCACTCCAATTTTGTCTCCCAAGTATGAAGCCACCATTGTTGCAGTTGAATGCTGAATAATCCAAAAACAACATCAAGAAAAGAAGAAATTTATAGAAAATTAAATGAAAACTTACGCCTAAAGAATTAGAATGAAACAACAAATTTTAATTGTTATTTTTCTCTAGTACTTTCTATCACATCAGTATTATGTTTGATACGTACAATACATGGACGATGGGATACCTAATTCATCCAAATTCATGTCTAATAATAGAAGTTCAAAAAACAAAAAAAAAAGTCCATTTATCCTCCTCCGACCCATTTGGCATTTGGATGATTCAAATAAACATGTCAAAAGACAATTCTATCCTCGTCGAGATCCCGAATATAATAGAAACCATCGAGTCAAATCCGTCAATACGTACGCATTTAGTTGGTCAACATTAAAAATCTACTCTTATCCTAAAAAGGAAAAAGGGAATTTGGCGGCTTTTGATTCCCACTTTACCTCCCTGAAAATATTTTTAGGGTTTCATTGACGTAGCTCCCCGCCAACTCAGAACACTCTCGACTTCTATTTTGGATTTCGTTAAGTGAACTCCACATCCACAACAGAACCGGTTTCCGGCCCTTCCCTTCAAACAACCGGTTCATTCTAGTTTCCCAGAACTTTTGGGGATTCGGGACTTTGATTTTATATGTTTGGCTTTGATGCCTTTTTAGAGGTGAGTTTCGCGCCCTGTTAATTTAACTTTCATTTTTAGAGCGTAGACTTCTGAAATTTTCGGTTTGACGGAATTTATGATTTTTTCTCCTTTTGTCTGTTAGATAGTTATGTTAACCAACTGATTTGGATTTATCATCTGGGTAGGTTTTGATTCCTTTCTTTGGCTGATTTAGGTTACGTATCAATTTTGAATTTAAATTAAGCTTTGGTAATCTTTGCTCTACGTACTTTCCTATGTTCTGTATAATTGATATTTGCAGTATTACCGTTCAACATCTTGTTTCTTGTCTATTTTTGTTTCTGTTTATCTAGTTTGATTGTTAACTTGTTATCGGCCAACACTTCTCTTTTCAGGTTTCGTAATTCCTGCTATTTTTCAAAAGGAGAGCAGGGATTATCTATGGTCTAGATGTGTCAAAAAAGTTTGGAGATTTTTTCTGCATATGGTATTGACTTTTGTGTTCTCTGTAAAATAGACGATTTCAAGCAAATTTGCTTTGCCTAAGAAGATAGGATGCCATCTGCTTTGTTTTTGAAGCTAAGGAGTACGGTTTGGAATGGAATCCAGAGAACAGAATGCGAGCTACAAGATTCACTTGAAATTCTGATTGGAAAAGGGAAGCTAGGGTTTAGAAATTACAGGTTTTTTCATTCTTCAAGACTCTCAGGACTTGCTGATTTGCAAGGATTTTTGCCAAGTGGGACAGTTTTGGCTGCATGCTCAGATTCTCTATCAGTTAATCGTGGAAGGAACATTTCTGCTGTGGGCGCATTTTCTCGAACTGTTTCTGTTCCATCTGTTTCAGGCCCTGCCTTCCAGGTTTGTAGGTATCATATTGATTGTGCACTTGTTGACTCCAGCCAAATACCACCACCTGTGAGCAAATGTCAGAGTAGTCCTATGGCTGTTTCTAGTTCTGGAGTTGTAATTGGTGGATTTGTTGATTCATTGAAGTTAAAGCATGGGCACCTTTCATCGTCTGCAAGTAGTGCTGATATATTTTATGGCAACAGAAGCATACATCCTAGAATAAGTTTGAAAAGTCTTGAGAAACCTAGCAATTATGCAATCTATGGACAGTTCTTGCATAGTATTGGAAAAAGATGGTGCAACTGTAATCTTTCCTCAGGGTCAGGTTCAAGGGCTTTCCACAGTTCATTGCCTTCTTGTTTATCAGCTGGGACAGCCCGTGATGTTTCCTTTGATAATTCTGGAGGTGAAGAACAGGTTCCCAGTTCAGAAGAGTATGATCTCTGTGCAGTTTTGAATTTCCTCTTACTAAATCTTACAATATTTTTTAAGCAATTTATATTTATACCGTGCTTGACAATCATGACAGGAAGATTTCTGCCGCCAAAACTCTGAAGCTGCTCTCAGGTTCTTGCTATCTTCCCCATCCTGATAAAGAAGATACTGGGGGAGAGGATGCTCATTTCATATGCGCGGATGAACAAGCAATAGGTGTAGCGGATGGAGTTGGTGGCTGGGCTGATCTGGGTATTGATGCAGGTCAGTTTTCTAGGGAGCTCATGTCTAAATCTGTATCTGCTATCCAAGAGGAGCCTAAGGGTTCAATCAACCCTGCAAGAGTCTTAGAGAAAGCTCACTCTAGCACAAAGGCAAAAGGCTCCTCAACAGCATGTCTCATAGCACTTGGAGACCAGGTAAGCCATTTCTATTCTGTGCTTGCCTATCATGTACTGTTTTCTTATTCCAACATGAGTAACTTTTGCATGAGATAGTTATTTTGAACACAAGCTCTCTCATCTAAACCAATATTCTGCTTTATGAACTAAAAATTAGTGACTACAATGGACATCTTTGTATGAATGTTTCTGTAAGGGATTCCATCCACATAATGGCAATTCATAGAAACTTTCCATAGCATATGACCTTAGTAGGGGGTAAAATCTTTGTTAATGAGGCAAAACTTGAAATGATGAAGAGGGGGGTCTGAGAATTGAGGCTTTGTTCTTACTCTACATTTCTCTTCGAGCAAAACTGCTTAAGTTACCCTTTTTTTTTTCATGGAATAAATGGATGAAGTTACTCGCTGGCTACGCTGGATAGTATATTCAATTTTTTGGGTTTTCCCTGCAGGGACTTCATGCTATAAACTTGGGGGACAGTGGTTTTATGGTGGTTCGGGATGGATGTACTATATTTAGATCCCCTGTTCAGCAGCATGATTTTAACTTCACATATCAACTTGAGAGTGGAAATAATGCTGATTTACCTAGCGCTGGTCAGGTAGTTATACAAGTTCCTCTTGTGCTTATATTCTGGGAAAAGATAACTTCTTGCAACTCTTGAAGTAATAAATGTTGATTGTGTAGTCTTATGAGAAAAACGTTTGATGGATGTTTGCTTTGGTGGACCTGACATGTTAGATGTTGTGTTTGCTGAATGTTTCCTGTGGTTAATAGCTTAAATATCTAAATGTTAGAGGATACTGTTTTATTCTCGAGAACTGATAGGTTATCTAAATTATTTATTAAGCATTGGTTTACAAATTTTGATTCGTGTTTCATCTTTTACACCTTATACTTTACCTTTTTCTGTCTTGAACAATAAATTTTCTGGCTTGGTTATTGCATGTGAGGCTTTCAATGATTTGATTGATTATGAAATATCTGAACAATCTAAATTGTCTGCTCAAATCAGATCTTTGCAGTTCCCGTTGCTCCAGGAGATGTTATCATTGCTGGCACGGATGGACTGTTTGATAACTTGTACAATAATGAAATTACTGCGGTGGTGGTTCATGCACTGAGAGCTGGTTTTGGGCCTGAAGTGACTGCTCAGAAGATAGCAGCATTGGCACGAGAACGAGCACAGGCTAGAGATAGACAAACTCCTTTCTCAACTGCTGCTCAAGATGCTGGGTTCCGTTACTATGGTGGAAAACTTGATGACATAACTGTTGTTGTGTCATATGTTACTAGCTCTGATGAAGTATGTTTCTTTCTCTCATGCATTTGATGTTAAATTATTTTATCCCATTTTAGGGGAGTCAAAATACAAAGAGAAATGAATATAAGGTTAAAATTTTTGTTGCGTTTGAGAGTTTCTGATAAAAACTCTTTTTTTTTTCTAGTAAAAACATGTTTGCATGCTCTTCTTTCCTAACACATGATTTTACTGTTCCTTTCAAATTTCTGGATTTCGTTTAATGTCTGTCATTAATAGAGTTTATTATTTTTGTTTACCTAATTACCCTTGCTTTTTAGGCTTCAAGCAAAAAGAGTTGAATTCTGAGCAGTTGCCTTCCGGTTGACCTACATGGAAATGAACATTGGGAGTGACACCATTTACTCAGGTATTCATAAAAAACTACTGCCAAGTTTTTTTCCCGGAGTACTGCCAAATATTTTGGTTTCGGAGCAAAAAGAGAATTCCTCTTGTTGTGCTAATAAGTATCATTGATAAATAAGCATTAAAATTAGATGTGATAAATAATCTGACATTTGTATTTGTTAATTATCATTTCGTTTACATTGTATCCATTGTAGTTACTTGAAAAATGCAAATAATACATGTTTTCTTTTCTTCTTGGGAGAACAAGGCTTGATGAGGATTTGGAGCTTTTGTAGCCAGGAAACTTGAGTTGGCTGGCTTGATTTGTGGCTATCCAGTTGTCTTTTGTTTGATTTGGTTTTTTGTCACTGATTCCTTTTATGTTCGTGGAGTGAAGTGAGATGATATGCTCTCCATGTTCAACACCTCTCATTATTGTAATTAATAATAAATAATACACTAATATCATTCCATTAGTATACGAAATCCTCAGTAAACAAAGGACTTTTCTGTTCATCTGAAAGATTGAATGACTTGCTATACAACGTTGGATAATTTCTTTCTATCGCCAAAGCAGTTTGAATATTTGATCCCATCTCTTCTCAATGATCAATAGAATGCTGGTGAAGCACTGAATCAAACAAACCTCCTCAATGTATGTTCTCCGCTGTATGAAAATCAAAACTGCTCATAGAAGGTAGATTGAGAAATTAATTGAATTTGGATGATAAATATTTGAGGTTTAATATCTTCAAATTCGCTCTAAATTTGTTGCAAATAGTACTTGAAATATTCAAATTTGAATATTATCAAACTCTAAAAAAGAAATTATGATATTTGTCAATTTTCGAATTTTGCATTATATATTATGATCAAAATTTATATAAGTGAGCTATGTGTCACAAGATAGGAGGTCGTTGTCTTTGATTATAAATTTTTGATGCGACCGCACACAACCTACTTACATTAATCTTTGCCAGTTGAATCTGAAATTTGGAGGCATTTTGCATTCAAGGTAGGCCCTGTATTGATGCAATGCAAACCCCTTAACCCCATACTAGTGCCAAATTTATTAGATCTTTTCTGGTCATTTTTCTCCATTTGAATTTGGGATTTCTCTTTACCATCCAAGCATCAATTACATGCCACATGGGTCCTTATAAGTTGGATGAACTTTTATACCAAAATACCATTACTTTGATTATTTTCCTTCATCCTGAAGATCTTAGGACTGAAAAAAGGAAAATCATGTGGATGGGTTTGCGGAAAACTAACTCAGACTCAACCTTGTAACGCCAAAAAATAACCTCCAACAATTTTGAAAATTGTTCATTGAATGACGCATGATTGACTTTAACACCCTACCCTTTGTTTCTTCTGTACCATTTTTCAACTCTAACCCACAGATGATTTGTGGCTTCAAATCCTTGATAAAAACTTCTCAAACATTTAAGCTTTTTTTTCTAAGCCCACTCTGTCTTTGTCTTTGTCTTTTCCCTCCTCCAACTTTCTCTACCAAAACATTTTATTTTCTTCTCAAGAAACCTCCTTTGCTTCATCAATGGGAAACATGTTAGTTTTGTATCACTTGATTCAACTAATTATGGAAGCATGTTGACAGTTTAAAGACCCAAAATGCAGAGATTTTCTCAGAGAGGAAGTGTTCTTTCAGGTTATAGTCCTCAAGCTACATTCAGGGCTTCAAGTTCTTCTCCGGAGATGCCACGTGGAAGCTCAGTCTCAGATATAGACTTCCATGATGTCTTCGGTGGCGCACCCAGGAGGCCACTAATTCAAGAAACAAAATATGGTTTTGGTGAAACTGAAAACAACACTGATCATTCATCACCCGCCTTCAAAAGAACTGATGAACCGGTTGTTGCTTCATCATCACGGAATCCATGGTCTTGTTTCAGCAAAAAGCCAGTGTTCGGTGAAGAAGGGATGGCCCGGATAAGACGCTCGAAAAGTGATTTCTTCCATGATATTTTTCAAGGGAACCATTCATCGAGTTCTTCAAGGAAGTATGAAATGAATGACCCTTTTGCACCAAGTTCACAGTTAATAAAACCGGCTAGATCTTTGTCCCCAAAGCCTGAACCTTTTGGCAGTTCATTCCCTGCTCAATCGAGGTACTGCTTGCCTTCATATTTTTGACATATTACCGGACAATACAAAAGACAAGATCATAATCAATATATATTGTCAGTTTTTGCAGATTTTTTTTTTTTTGTCTTGTTTCTTAGTTATGTTTTTAATCTTCTAGTTTCAGCTGCATTTGTATCTTTAATGTTTCGGTTGCATCTATATAAATTCCCACGTATTCTATGGTAAAAAAGAAGTAAACTTGGCATTTAACAGTTTAATTGACCCAGCTGATTTCATGTTTCCTCCAATGGCTTATTTTTTGCTGCCATTAACAGACTTCCAAGCCTTCCTTCTAAAGTGAACAAAGGAATGGACCTCCCCAATTTAACCACATCTAAAAGCAAGGATGGGGCTTCCAATGGCTTAAATCATTTGAGAGAGTCGACAAACCCAACTAAGCATGTGGAGACTGAGACAAAATGCAATTCGGATGGAGATTCGAGTAGTTTGGAGATTTCGAAAAACGGCAGCAGATTTCACTTCTCAATATACAAATGGGCAAACATAGGAGGCGTACCAGTAGCCATTCCTTTAAGGGGAAGTGATAGAATCAAAGGGAAGGATAAACTGCAGAGGTGCTCAAGTGCTAATGGATGGATAACAAGTGAAAGCAAAGCAAAGGAACCAAGAGATAAACTGCATAATTGTAAATCTTTTAGAGTAGAGCACGGCAAGAGTGAAAATGTAGGCTCGCTAATTGATTCGAGAAATGAAGATGGAGGACCCGGTCAAGTTATTGAGGAAGGCAACATTACCAAGTCCGAGTCAGAAATCATAAACAAGCATAAAAGCACTGATAAGAATGTTTCTAAGAGAAAAGTTTCTGCAGTTGAAAAAGCAACTCACAAGCCTCAACCGAAACCTCTGAACTTGATTTTCAATGATGACTACGATGACGAACAAGGTTAGTCTCATATTCCACTTCTACATTATGTGTTTTGGTGCTGATGTGTTGTTTCTTGTATTGTTTTCCTTCAATTATATATATAGGCAATGATGAGATAACTAGAAATTGTGTAAGCAAAGACATTTCTAAAATGAGTGCCAAGAAACAAGATGTAAAGAAAAGGGTTACTTCAAACAATGTAGAAGCCAGTACAACAAGAATAAAACATTCCCCTAGGAACTCTTGGGATGATACAAAAGCCAGAGTTAGAGGAAAGATTAAAGAATTCATCAAAATTTTCAACCAAGATGCTTCATTGAAACCTAGAACGGACACCGCACTACCAGAGAATCATGGCTCTAGTCGGAAGGAAATAGGTACAGTCCAGCCAGAGATTGAACCAAGTATTAGCATGAATAAAAGGATTGAGAAAATTCACTTGAACAATGTGCTAAAGAAGAAATCATATTCAGATATTCCTGCTGTGAATCACATGTGTAACGGTGCATCCGAGAAGAACATCAATAGCTCGGTGAATGATACCGGTTAGTTTATCTGTTCCCCTTTCACTCTCTATGGGATTTTATTTTTCATTATGTTCTTGGAATTCTGCATAATCTGCTTCTGGTGCTTTGGACCACAAATAGAGGCAAGTTCATTACTTACATGAACTGCTACAATCAAATAGTTTCTATTTCTACATAATTTGATCTTTCTTTCAATTACTACAACATTATTTTTCATATGTTCAATACTGATTATTCACTTACTCTGTTGGCACCAGTTTCTGATGGCTCCAAAACTATTGTTGAAGATCCAGCAGAGTCATTTGATAACTACATTTTGGTATGCGACTTATCCATTTCTATGAGTTCAAACATACACTTCCAATGACATTATGAATCCAGCATTTTAATCTGAAAACCAGGTTTAGGGTTAATAAGTAAATTGGCCCCGGAGCCCCAAACTATACACCTTTGAATGATTTGTTACTTGGTTACTTGTTAGGAGGAATGATATAATTTTGGCTGAACCTCTAATGAGCTGGTCCACTCTGGCTTTTGAACAGGTGGAAGAACTGAGGCCAGAAGAGAAAATTTTGTTACAATTTGGTATTGATCCTGAAGAAATCATGGTAATAGAGATTATACTAAATAGCTTTATAACCTATGCCCAATTGCACATACATCCATGTTGCTTCAGATCTTTCAGCTGGTACTCATTTAATGCAGGCCATAGATGATAAAATACAGCAATGGTCAGATGGAAAACAAGGCAATATTCGTTCGCTTTTGTCAACCTTACAATATGTAAGTAGTAACGGATCCATCTCATCTCAAGTAAAACTGTCTCTCATGTTTTCACTGAATTACTCTCAAGTCAAGCCTCTAATTTCAGTGGTTAAATCAATATTTTCATTAATGCCCTCAAATATTCAGAAGCTTTAGGCATAGCCACATTGGTCGAAAACCCAACAGTTCATTTCGAATTTATCAGTCCAGTATTTCATTGATGTAAATGTGAACCTGAGGCCAATATGAACTTTCTATTGCCTCTTAAAAGACTAACATCGGTTGTGTTCGTACACACAGGTTCTTTGGCCCGATAGCGGTTGGAAGCCAGTGCCTCTCGTGGACATAATTGAAGGACCATCTGTGAAAAGGTCATACCAAAAAGCTCTACTGTGTCTACATCCAGATAAGCTACAGCAGAAGGGTGCTGCCTCTGATAAAAAATACATTGCACAACGAGTCTTCGATATTCTGCAGGTAATATATAAATTTGCATAAATGTCTTGAAATGGCGTCGACTTGATTCAATAGATTCTTGATGAATGGTCTTTTATAAGTGTATTCTCAATGAACACTTCTATCATATGTAACAATCTCTCTGTGACAACCGAAGTAATTAGCCATTTGTCAATCCAGGCTGGCTTGCCAAATCTGTTTCATATGATCAATTATTGTACTTAAAATTGTCTCCAAGTTAAGACAAATGGGCGAACATTTCGGGGCAGATCCCTTATGGACTTCCACAAGTTTGAAAATTCTTACACATGGGATGACCGGTTGTTTGGCCACAGTTTGTTTAGTCGGCCAACTTTTCTTCTTATTAGGACAATAGCATTTAAATTTGTCAATCTTTAATTCCTTAATGCCTGCTTGTAATTTTCAGGACGCATGGACTCATTTCAACTCACTCGGTTCGGTGTGATTATCCCACGACTATATTCGATTAAGTTTTGACAGAAATCCGAGTTTTCCAAGTTTAATGTTACACTAGAAGGACAACCAAAATAAGTGAATTAACAGATAATTTAATATGTATATGTATATGTATATACATGCATATATCCTTTGAGCAATGGCATGTGATTCAAGAACAGAACTTTTTAACATTATCACCTTCTTTGTACCTATTAGTTTGCAGTTTCTGCAAAAAAAAAGAAAAATTAAAGTGAAGGGGGGTGGTTCACCTTGTTTGAACATTGTAATGGCCTAAAAAGAATATAAAGGTGATGTACGGGTGGTCAATTCTTCGTGTTCATTTACCCATCTTTCTGGCATCTACCATCTTATAGTGAAGAATATTTTCTGCAGCAAAGGCTCCTCTTTCGTTAACTTTGACTAATATTTTTGTACCGGCCATTGAATTTGGAAAATTTGGAAACAAGTCATCGGTTAATTTTAAGTATTGTGTGATTAATAAGAAAATGAAGCATGCAATTTTATTGATTAAAAACCTAAAAGCATTGGCTTCATTATCTGATGATCCATCAGAGTGAGAAGAAAAAGGGTCCACCAGATAAGGTGCAAATTGGCTTCATGTGTGCAGAGACACAGTCATGACTATGGGCAACATTGTTGCGTTTTGACTCTGACTCACTTGTCGTTTTCAAATCCATCCAAAAAGAAAAAAGATTGTCATCTTTGGGGCTACCACCACAGACACTGCGCCATAATTTGTGTTACCTTCACCATCTTCTTCCCTTGCCCGTTACATTGTCCTTATTATAGTAAGCAATATATAGTAATCAGCTGTTATTTGAATGGTAGCTGCCTCACTGTAAGGGTGACAAATCCAGAATGATATAAAAAATAAAATAAAATAAAAAGCATACGAAATTTTGGTTAAAATTTTCAAGATTTATTATGTATTAAATTTAAATTTCACCTTTTGTAATTTCTTTTTACTTTATAAAAATATCCCCTACTAATGTAAATCATTTTATAAAATTAATAATTTTTTAAGTGAACACTTGATAAAAAAATAAATATTTGTATTTGATGATTATAGTAAGTAGGAATTAATTTATTATGGTTGAAATTACTACCATTATCATTTCAGTACATGTATATATATATATATATAAGATTTTGACTATATCATTGAGCCAGTAATAATAAGATTAAAAGAAATTATTATTGGAAATGAGAAGTTGATGGATGGATTTTCCTTTGACAACTAAATTACACCAAACCCACTGCCTAAATTTGATGTTATTTTGACTTGACAGTGACATGTGTTGAGAAGGATAACTATAGGAACTATCAACCACTCCTTGAATTCAATTTCAAGAGCTCTTTCTATTTTAGTTACTTCTCTTTTTATTTATTGAAATAAAAGCTAAAAGGAAAAGATGATGTTACATTGATTGATATGCATCAAATCAAAGTCTATTAAAGCGGTAGAGAGACAATACCAAGGTAGGTCTCAGTAAGGGGTTAGCTGGCAATGCCAGTGCCAATCGGCACTCTTCCTTCCTATATATGGACCCTATGATGATTGATGATGGTACAACCATAATGTTCTTCTCATTGGATGTGAATCTCACGAGCCATCCCCCCAAAAAAGTAGATTGAAATTTAATTTTTTTACATAATTTTGTTGTGGATATTACGCGTTTCAAAAGACAACTAAGGAAGTTAATGGTGTTGGGTGGGAAAATGAAGTCAACCGAAACAGCCAAGCTAAAACGAGACTGTAACTGCAAACTGCAACATATCTCACGTGTTAAGTTATTACGGAATTAGAATGGCTAAGCAACGCCAGAGGGAGAGACAATTTGCTGGAACACACGTGCGTCAGCATCCTATGACAAACACGTTTGAAGTTTATCATCCCAAAAAAATTCAATTAAATTACAACTGTCGCTAAATTTTTAATTAAATAAATTATTAAAAAATAAAGCGAAAAAATAAATGAGTGATGTTGGAGCTTGAAGGAAATTGTGCTTGAAAGAATCTTTTGCTTAAGCATGAATGAGATGTAAATATGGGTTGATTTCTCTTATCATATGCGGCCTTTAATAGGTCAGTTGGTCACTCCTATGTTAATGTTGCAATATATAGATCAAACTAACTGTTATAAATAATAATTAGTTTGTATTTTTTTAGGGATAAATTTTAAAATTATATATAAGTTTGATTGTGTAATTATATATATAAATCTTAAAATTTTAACCGTGGTTCAAATATATATTTAAATTTTTAATTTTAATTTAATTATATACATTTTAAAAAAATAAATATATCAATTTATTTTTATAGTGAATAAATATAATTATTTATGTATGCAATATATAAACATAAATTAATTTTATATCAATAATTATGTTAATAGTTTATAAAAATTAAATCAAATTAAAATTTCATATATAAAATTATACAAAATTAAAATTCATATATATATAATTATATATTAAACCATGGTTGGTATATAACTTTGATATATATATTTATTTAAAAGAACAGCTCCCATGGCAAAGAAGATAGAGTCAAGTACTTACGATGCTTTCACGAGGATGTCTCCATGATAGAGGATATATGGAAAACAATTTTTAACCTAAATTTTAATATTTAAAAAAATAAATATAATAAATCAAATTTGAATATGGAAAAGTAAAAAGAATAATATTAAACGATAATGATGAAAATGATATTTATAAAATTAATAAAAATTAATTAATGAAATAATGAATAATTATTGATCAATAATTTAGAAACAAATCTTAAAATAATAATAATAATAAAGAATGAAGCGAGTTGAAGTGAAGTTAATGGTAACACGACCAGTTCCGCCTAAGTTTGCTGTCTTTCACAAATCTCTTCTCCAACTTGTCTTTTTCGTATACCAAAAACTGAACATGTCTAAATAATATTAGTTAATGTTTTTGTCCAGCCAAAGACAACTATAAGATACAGTACTTTTTATTAAGTCCCCTCACATGTCCAAGTAATACAAGCTTTGGTTTTATTTGGCAAATACTACATTCTTAATACTAGTAGAAGTTTTCTATAAAAATAATCATACCTTTTCCCTTTCAAAAACCATATAAAGATAGGTTATAAAACACTACGGTGTAATATGGTAAATCAAAATAACAATAATTACAAAATTAAATAAAATGATAAAGAATTTCTTTTATTTTAATCCGTGATTAAAGATTCAACCCTTATTTTAAATACAGAATAACTTTAAAATTTATAATAAGGATTAATCATAATAATAGAACATGAATGTAGGGACCAGTTGTTAATATATTTTTTTCCTTGATAAGATAAAAGGGTAGATAAAATAGTCTCCACGAGTCACTGACGAAAAAACGGAAAATGATATTTTATTTGATGTAATTAAGAAGTAAAAAAAACAGTAATATATCCGAAAGAAACTGAAAAAGCGTGGCAGTGATTGAGCTGCGAAGTGAGACAAAAAGAAATTTTGTGAGGAAGAAAAAGAAGAATATGCAAAGGCTTTGCTTATTCTTCTTCTTCTTCTTAAATGCTTTGAGGGATTAAGCTTATTCGAAAGGAAAAAGTATCGTCCTCTTCCTTCGCTGCCTCAGAAAAGCTAAACGGTTCGTTCTGTGCTATCTGCGTATTGATTTATTGTAATGGCGTTTGCTTTTTTTTCCGACGCTTGATGGCCTTCTTCTCTGAATCTGTACGTTCTCTCTCCTCCCCCCCCCCCCTTTTTCTTTTTTTTTTTTGTTTTTCCCTTTGTTTTCTTTTCAAACATTTCTTAAGGTTTTTAAATCTGCCTGATCTATTACATTGATGTTGTTTTGTTTGACTTATTGTATTTTCTTCTGGTTATGAACGGTTTCTAGTAGATCTGAAGCGATTCTCTTCTTATGGTTTTTTTTCTTCTTTTTCTTTTCCCTTTTCGTGAAGTACATATAAAGATTGCTCCTTTTTTTTCCCGTATAAAAAAAATGTTGTTGGAGTAATGTTGAAAATCTATTTCCATCTGGATTCTGGAGATGAATTTGGAAAATGTTAGACTTGATTGTTAAATTTAATTCTAAAAACTACTTTTTTGTTTATTTAAATTTAATTTTCTTTCCATTTTTAGTTCGGATCCTACTGTATTGGGGTTTCCATTTTTTCTTGTTGACATTTTCTCATTTTTTTCCCCTGGCTATATGACTTAATTCATTGATAAAAATCTCCAGAAAGATAAACTACTCATTATGATTTCTATACCCCACGCAGAGTAATAGTTTTGTATAGTTTCATGTGAAATGCTGGTTAATTAGCTGGCATTGGCCTACTAAAATGAAAAATCAATCACTTCTATACCATCATATTATTTGTCATTTGATAAATCTGTATGCTTCTCCATAACTATGTTACCCAGACTATGAAGTAAAATTTTTTAAAAATGTTTTTCATGTATTTGAACATCCTCTGATGCTTTGATACTTGTTGTTCTTGAAACTGCTCTTACGAGATTGTTACGTGTTGTAATACGAAAGTAACGGATTGTACCTTCATCGTCTTCTTTTTTCAGATTCCATTGTAACTTCTCTTGCTCTAACCTCTATGGTGATTGTGTACAGTTGTTTATTTCAAACAAATAGCTAATGTATACTAGTTTACCCCAGGTTGTCGTATAAGGCAATAATTGAAGTCCGGTCTTACTATTGCAAGAAATATGGATTTTGAGTCGAACAAGAGATGGAAATCTATGTCTGTGGTGCCACGTCTGTTGAAAAACAAATCAGCCTCTCGTTGTTTTCTACCGAAGGTGAAGCCAGCTAGTTCTGATCCAGGCTACACACCGGTCTATCTGAATGTATATGACCTAACGCCCATGAATGGCTATTTTTACTGGGCAGGCCTTGGTATCTATCATTCTGGTGTCGAAGGTAGCCATCTATACTTCTAATAGTATACTTTTGCCCCCTTGTTTTCGTCCTTCTATAGAACTCAGAATGCATTTAAATTGGATGTGCAGGATATGGTGTTGGCAACTTTATTGCCATTCTATTGCTCTGTTTTTGAGTCTTCTAAGTTTAGCTTTTTCATAACTTTATCCATATGCTGTACAGTTCATGGTGTGGAATATGCTTTTGGAGCTCATGATTATCCGACCAGTGGTGTTTTTGAGGTTGAACCGCGGCAGTGTCCGGGCTTCAAGTTCAGGAAATCAATATTCATCGGGACCACTTCATTGGACCCTCTCCAAGTAAGGGAGTTCATGGAGTGCAATTCGGCTAGGTTCAATGGGGATACATATCATTTGATCGTCAAGAACTGCAACCATTTCTGCAAGGATATTTGTTACAGGCTGACTGGGAAAAACATTCCTAAATGGGTAAATCGACTGGCAAGAATAGGTAAATCCGTATGACATCCCACCGCTCGCAAGATTGTACTGTTATCCCAACATTTTATATTTAAGAAAAACGGAAAGTTCGAGTAACATAGATGTTCACAACGATAAACAATAACCAACCACATCATTTCATTTGTGTTAGGTTCAATGTGCAACTGCATTCTTCCGGAAGCACTGAAGACATCGGTTGTGAAGCATGATCCAAATTATCAGCAATACGATAGCGAGAAGAGGAGGCTGAGGTGTGCCTTCAGTTGCCTATCTTCGGTGTCAATACGGCAGAAGTCTTCGGTACTTTTACAATCACCCTTAAGAGGCTGTCTACCGCTGTGGGAACCGAAAAAATCCAACAAACTTTTGTTGAAGGAAAGGTGAGATAAGGGACTTACTTTGTTGAAAAAATCAAACAACATTCAGCGTCAAGGCTCCGTGAGCTTGACGATTGCAGATATCTTATTTTAGCGTAGACATCTATAGTTTGTGGAGTATTTTGTAATGTCTGTAAGGATAAACGTGTTGTTAAGATCTGCTTTGAAGATGGCTGATCCACTTCTGTTCCAAAAGCCCTATGTATTAATGCAAGTTTTCGATGATGATGATGACATAGATCATCAACCATTGATTAGAGTTGGGCTTTCCAGTTTCCAGCATTTTGATAACCACATCTTGCTTTGCTCTGCTATGTTCTGTTCATGTTTTGTTTTTAATAATAAAACTTAGCAACCTTAATTGAAACATAGAACTTGAACAAGTATAGAGCCAAGCCAATTAGCCAACCAAGAGGTTCTTTTTTCTACGTACCCTCCAAAACCGTTTGTCTCGTTTCAGCTTTACTTAAACATCAGGGACATGTAATGATGGAGACGAGATAGGATGATTTCACTAAGTCCAAACCTGAACCCGATTCAACTTTTATGCGTATACATTCAAATTACGTTAGTAGTAAAACTTAACCAAGCTGAGGATGGTTTAATTACAAAAATTGTGTTACATGAACATTTAACAGATCACGATAAACAAAACCGGAGCATTCCTTTCTAGCATATCAAGAGCAGATATAGTAAGGCAGGGGAAGAAATGGATTTTGTAGTAACTCTTTATTATCCAACCAAGAGCTCTTTCTTGGAAGAGAGTCCATGTCCAATTCCAAGTAAAGAACAAATTTCAAAGGAGCTCCAGGACTCTTTACTCAAGAACTTGGGACCAAGATATTGTCTAAAGATGATTGCATGAAGTAAAGAAACTCCTCTCAACTGGAAGTGGAAGATGAGAGAAGGCAAAGCCCAGTAGTGGAAATAAATACTATTTGTTTGAGAACCTATGATGTTGTCTAAAGATTATGAGAGAAGCTGACATATGACAACCACAAAAAAAAGGAATTTGCTTCCCATTAACCAGTTGAATACATGTAAACTGAGTCAAACAAAACAAATATACTAATATTCATTATGAAACATCAAGTTTCAGTAACCAGGATTTGGGGTCAACAACACCTGTACTAATTCAACAATGAATTTATAGCACAAATCCATATGCAATCACTGTCTGTGTCTACGCTTATTAACAAAAGAAAATGTAAATCGAGAGAACCACAGTTTTTTCTTCTCAAGATTCAGTAAATGACTAAATGTAATAATAACAATAATAATAAAGATTGGTGAAGCAAGTTTCCTGTGATCATACCTAGCATGAAACCCAGTTTTTATGGGTACTAATAAGGGCGGATAAAAGCCCGGCGCAAGACAACAAAAGAGGATCCGTAAACCTTCCTTTGCCGTCTCGAATATCAGCCAATGCCATTAACCCATCAGCGATATCTTGAACAACTGAAAGTTGCTTCATCAGTTTCTTTTCTCTCAATTTCTCCCTCCTTTTTTCTTCTTCCGTACGCCCAACTCCTCTTGAAATCGCGATTTCGATACTCGAATTCAAGCACGCCTCGTCTTCCTTAATCCTCTTTAAATCCCTAAGCTTAAGGCTAATACTTCCGATGTACCCAATCAACTCAGCCCAAGCACTGATCTTTTGCAAATTGCGGGAATGTTTGGCGTCGATTAATCCTGATTTCGCCAACCAAATAAACTGTTCGACGAAATAGTATAAACCCTCGCCGCCGTAGGCGATAAACGAGAGGAGAATCTCTTCCTTGGAATCCAAATGGGAGTTCCTCAAAGCGTTGACGTCCTGAACGAATTTCCCGAGCCGAAATGCTTTCCGACTCAGCCCGACGCTCGACTCGAAACTCTTGAGTTGGCGAGTTAGTGGGACCGTTTCCGGGAGAACTGAGGAGGCTAATATGATCTTGGTAGCGTAACGAGAGATCTTGAGGAGCTTGTCGACGCCGTCTCGCTTCGCGAGGTAAACTTCGAGATGGTTGAGGAAGTCCTTTCCTTTGGGCTCCGATTGGGCGGTTGCGGTTTGGGAGGGAGCAACGGTTGAAGCTTTGGCATCCATGGGGGTTGAGAGAGAGAGAAGCCAATAAGCTGGAGGAGAAAATGGGAGGCGAGAGAGTGAATCAGAGGAACATTCTTGGTTCATAGTATGAAACGGCGACGTGCGTATGCATTTGGAATTTGGAAGTGTCAACTTCAGCAAAGCATGATAGATATGAATTGGTATGCGTGCCTAATCCGAAGTCCAAAAGATGGTTTGGGCCCATAAACCATGCGAGAGTCCATATATCAAAATGGATGTGGGTTGATTATGAGGACCAGGTCAATGGTGATAATATAGCCGTTGGCTTATCATTTCATTGCTGGATTCTTTATCTCAACGGTAAGGAAATGAAAACAACGTTCCCTGCAATGCAAAGCTACTACTTTCCCAACCATTTTACATATTACCAACTGAATACGACCCTTAGCCTAAGTCCCTTTGGTTCCTTTATCATCAATTTTTCTTATCTTTTGGACCAAAATGAAATACAACCCTTTATTTTTTCACCTTCGGATTTCATAATCATTACAACATAAATTTCATGATTAACCATAAAAGAAGGATTATTTACTTCTTCTTTTTATAATCATGTCCAACTGTGATCATAATTAATCTTTGTAGGATCTTTCTTTTCTTTTTCTTTTTTTCTTTTTTTTTAAGATTACAAAATCAGCAGTGATGATGATTACAAGATAATTTCCATGATTAATCATTGATAATTGACGATGATTTATCTTTGTTTAATTAGGGTTAAAGTAGCACACACAATCAAGTTAATTTTTTTTTATTAAGTGAATCAATTTAAATAAGTTTAAATTGTAATAGAGTTAATATTTGTTATATAAAAATGTGTTTAAAAATATTTTTTTCTTGAACTCCATGTGATGACTTGATAGTTAGGGTGTTCACCGCCTCAAGTATAGTCTGCGTTCGAGTTATTTGTTCTTCGACTTTTACCCAATTCTTGTATTTCACCAAAAAAAAATTTATTTTAATTTAACTTTATTTAATTATTTTTAATAATATAAAAATTAAATTGATTCTGGATTGTATTTCACCGTTTAATCAGCATGCTACGATGGCTTATTTCATTATCTCTTAGAAATAAATGTAACTAAGGCTTTGTTTAGGATAAAATTATAGGAGTAGGTTAAAGTTGAAGGTATAAAATTTTTGGGTGGTTATCCTTTATGAAAAAATTACTAGTGATAAAATTATAAAGGTTGGGCAACTAGCTCAAGCCACGCAAGGCAGGGGCCAATTTGGTACATGAAAACAAATAAATTCAGTCCCTTTCAAAATGGGTTTGAAACCGACACGCGGCCACATCACCGGTTAAAGCCGGTTACTTGCCCTTTACGGTTATTCCCTTTTAAAAACCTTCGGCGATTCCTCTGTTTCTTTTCGTCGTTTAGTATTTTTCCTCTGCTTTTCTCCGACTCCTCTCCTCCTTCGTCATCAAAAACCCAAAATTTGTCCACTATATCCTGACCGTTTTGCCCTCCCAAAATCCCTTTTATTTCTTCTCCTACCACTTCAAAAAGTGAAAAAGGAAAAAGGGAGTGGCTTCGAGTTAAATGTTTTTGAAGCTCAAATCAGGCTGAAAAACACTTCGCATTTGAAGGTTTCACTCACTTTTCGAAGCAATGTCGGTAGCCACGAGGCCCAGGTCGGCGAAACCGCTAACGGAACCGCGAGCGATTCTCGGTCCGGCCGGGAACAGAGTTAGGGTTTCGGACGAGTCGAAGAGAAGAACCGAAGCTCTAAAAAAGCCACAAAGACCGAAAGTTCCGGTCTCTCAGAGCCCAAAGTCCGTTGTACAAAGCAATGTCTCCGTCGACAGTTGCTGTTCCTCTGACTCTTCATCGAGCAATTCCTCCTTCAAAACGGCAAGCTCTAGGAAAACCGTTAAGCAAAACGGGGTGAAGCAAGCCAAACCCAAGGTTGCTTCGACGGCTGACGAGGTTGTCACTGAAATTTCTCCGGCAATGTCGGGACCGTTAAAACGATGTGATTGGATCACGCCGTTTTCTGGTAAGTTAGTTAAAAAGAAAACTATCTTAAATTACTGATTTTTTTAGGTAAAAATTTCAATTTTACTGAGGAAGTTAATCTCTTTTTAATGTGTATAGTTGCATTTTACTAGATATAGGAACTTAGCGGTGCCTAATAAATGTTGATAACGTTGAGGCTTTAACCATTTAATGTTTTACTCAAGTCTTCTCTGCTGGAGAGGTTGAAAGCTTTTATTACATGACATAGTGCTTCGAAAATGACACCAAGTTGAAGTAAATGTCTGGAAATTCAGTGATTTCCTCTCTTTTTTCATGCAATTATTTTTCTTTAATTTTGTTGTTGATGTTGCTGTCAGGATTACAATGTACTATCCCTTTTTATGATAGTTAGGTAGCATAGTTCTCTTTAGATCATAGGCAATTAATGTTATTGTTTCAAGCTGATGACCCCAACAAGCTTCTGATATTGAGAAATGTAAATTACATCTGCATTCTCTTTTTGGAAAGTTACCCTCACATTGAGATTTATTTGGTATTGAATTAGACCACTATTGAAAAGGCTACTCTCTTTTTACCAGTGAAATCTCGGACCTGTTTAGGAATGAAGTTTGGTTCGGCCAGAACCGGCATACCGGCCTTTTTCTATTAGATTTGAGGCTATTATAGAATAACTTGTTGTGTTATACAATATCACAGCTTGTGATTCCATTAACTTTTCTAATGTTTTTGAACTTTTTAACAATCAAAAACTAGGTGCATGCGTGTATCAATCTTGCTAATATTCACTAATGGCTTGTCCTCGACTATGTCCTGGGAATTGGGATAACTTGATGTTTAGAGTTTAATTATTTGTGCAGACCCTTTGTATACTTCTTTCCATGATGAAGAGTGGGGTGTTCCGGTTCATGATGACAGGAAGCTGTTTGAGCTACTAGTCTTTTCGCAAGCTTTAGCTGAACTCAGCTGGCCAACGATTCTCAAAAAGAGGGAGATATTCAGGTATCTTTGTCATTAGTCTCTCTACAAACTGAACTAGGACCTGACGAGATACTTCCTTGATTCTTTATTTTCCTCTCTTTAGGTTTTCTTCTATTTATTTGTTCCTTTATTTTCTAAGCTGTCAACATAAAAGGAGATAAGAGATGGTAGAAGAAGAATGCTTTTGATCAATGTTCTATTACTTGTTTGATTCTTTTTTCAGGAAGCTTTTTGACGATTTTGATCCATCATCAATGGCACAGTTTACCGAAAAGAAGATGCTATCATTGAAAGTTGATGGTTATCTATTGCTTTCGGAAACGAAGCTTCGTGCAATCGTGGAGAATGCTAAACTTATTCTTAAGGTATCATCTGGTTATCTTATTAGGGAAAAAGAGTGGAAAAAGGGGCGAGCCTTTAAGTCAAACCCGTAGCATCAAATCTTTCATATTTCCTTGTTTTGTTTCATGTCTAATGTAATAGCAAGCAAGCATTGACAACTTCTAAAACTGATAATTGTTGCTTCTGCAAACTCTCTTCCCCTCCCTACACGCATAAAACAAACTTAAAAAGGCATCAATTTGCCTATAGCAGCTGGATTAAGTTTGAAGGGAACAAAAGATACCTTTTATGCTACAGCCCCATGGTTTATTGAAATATTGCAGGTTCAGCAGGAATTTGGCTCTTTCAGCAGCTATTGCTGGGGATTTGTAAACCACAAGCCGTTAAGAAATGCATTCCGTTATGCGCGTCAAGTACCGGTTAAGACCCCAAAAGCTGAAGTCATGAGCAAGGACATGATGCGGAGAGGCTTCTGCTGCGTGGGACCTACTGTTGTTTATTCGTTCATGCAAGTGGCCGGTATTGTTAATGATCATCTTGTAACTTGCTTCAGATACCAAGAATGCAATGCAACCGTCAAAAAGGACATAAAACCAAAGATTGAGGAAATAGAGAGACTAACTAAAGATGCAGAGAACATTTGCTTATCTCGCTAGTGAATGCCTGAGCCACACGCCACCTTTACCTTTCTCTTAATCACGCAGATCTTAGTAATGAGAAGATTTTAGTAGCAAGAGACTGATGATGACTTAGATGTTCCGAAATATTTGGTTAGTATTACCCTCACTGTATTGTATCGTGTTTCTTCATCCTCTTCTGTGTCATCTACCCAACCTATGTGTTCCTTGTAATTGTGTTAGCCTCTGTAGAGCTTTATAACACTAGTTTTTAAGGCTTAAACCTGCTGTTCTCTTGTCATTTGGTGGTTGTAATAAAATTTCAATTTTTATAGATATTCATTGTTTGTTTCGAGTTACTACTTTCTTGCTACATATCTCGTGTCTGTATCATTTGGACAGTTGAATTGCATGATATATGGTTATGGGAAATGCTTATAATTAGATAAAATGATACGATGACGACATAAAGCTACATAGCAAATGGGCCAACCTTCGAATGGAAACAAAATGAAGACTCAAATCAACCGAAGAGATGTAAATAAGAACGGGCCAGACCACTCCGATCAGAGTCTGGTCATGCGCAATACCTAAAACATGTTCTCTCATTATTATAATTATTTGACGCCCATCGTTGTAGTGAACGTGGGATTTGTCGGGGGGCCAATCCCCACCATAGATGCAGCCAACTCTAGCGTAGAAAACAGTGTTGGCAGTGGGTGGGAGGTCATCAGCTAAGTTTAGTACGACTAGATTTGCTTCTTGGTTAGGTGATTGCCACGTAAATAGAATGGAATCTCAGCACTGAATATAGAAAATTTGCTTACCAACATGATCAAATAATTCAATACAACCATTTAACAGTACAAACCACTACAACAATATCATTCTCTGCGGTTTTACCCAAGACTACAAAGCCTAAGAGGAAAAGATTTAAGCAACTCTATCACAACCAGAAATATCCCACAGTATCTACAAGTAATGCTTATAAAAACAACCCCAATTCCCTAAGGATTCAACCAGGGAATGCGAGTATCAACCGACTGAAATAGAAACGAAACAATGCGGATGAAACTGTAACTCTTCTGCCACCTTTGTTCTATGATTTCCAGCTTTCACTGAGTGGATGAAACAACAATTAACGTTCTTTAGTATCTGACAGTGAGAACCGAGAATCAGGAAGGGCAAACCGGCTCTTTCTTCTGTTGTAACACGCTTTCACAACAATCACTCCGACTGTTAGCCTCTTTTCAACACCGAGCTTTCCCACTTCCGAGTGTGAGTTCCAGATCATCCAATCCTACCTCGTGAATCCTTTCACCTTCCCACGGCTTTACCTGTCCGCTCTCGAACTGAAACTCTGAGACTCGCCCTTGCTCTCCAATAAAACCGGTGGGCAAACTTTGTGGAGCCAAAGGTTTCACAAGATTGAATGTTGGCGAAGTCGGCACTTGAGATGTAGAAGGTGCAAACTTTTGAAAGCTTATCCATTGACCAGATTCAACTGTGGACGTGTCTGATTCATCACATTCGGGTATAGTAGCAGGGGCATGGAAATGACGATGGGTTGGACTAGCTGGTGCAGAGACAGCATAAAAAGGGTAGTTAAAAGAGGCCATGGACTCTTTGGCAATGGCCTCCCAGTTGGGAATGGGCTTAGGATTTCTGGAGGTTGGAGAAGAAAGTGGTGGTGTGACGGGGGCACTATTAGAGATTCTGAGAGGAGGCAGAGACGAAGGAATGGCGCTTCTGAGGAACGGAAGGAGACTAGACGGATTATTTGCATCAGTCCTAGTGGGACTGGGGAAGGAAGAGGAGGAAGGACTGACTTGACATGAAGGAATTGGACTTGGAAATGCAGAAGATAAGGGACTAGGATTTTGGGAAGAATATGGGGTAATTTTAGCTGAACTGCCTGCTATATCAATCGGAGGTGGCTTACATCCCTGGACAACAAATCCAATTAAAAACCAAAAATTATCAACAAATCAAAGCTCAAGAGGATTATCCAAGAAAAAATAGCAGCTAATCAAGAACATTTGTTCACAGTCCAGTCAATAAAGTTTCAGTTCCAACACAGATCAATAGATTATTGCCTTTAAGTAAGAACTACTGTTTTCATGTAGGACTGTCGTTTGATTTTTCCAATATTCCAAGCAAGCAAACAGAAGCCAAATCAAACTGAAATAAAGCAGATCAAGTAAAAAAACCCAGAAAGCATGACCAAACTAAAATCACTATGGGAACTAGATCCAACTAAATTACAACCAAAACAAAATGAGCAGAGAAGGAAAAGAGTTGCATCTTGTTTGAACAGATCTACCATTTTGTGAGTAGTGAAAAGAAGAGGAGAAGGGTAAATTAGGTACCTTTCGATAAGTGGTGCCATCATCTTCAACAACCCAACCAGCCTCGGCACAAAGAGCTTTGAGGACCTCGTTGTTATCACAGTGCTTGGGCAGATTATAATTTCCTTGAGCTCTCAGCCCAGTATATATCTTAGCAGCGATAGCTCTTCTCCTCCTCTCCCTCCTCCTGTTGTTCTCTCTCTCCCTCCAAGACGGTTTCCTCCTCGGCACTGGTGCCGGCGTCGACGTCGCCCCATCTGACGTCATTTCTCCGAATCTACAACAACGGTGAAGGTGCAGATGTAGGGAGGGGAGGGAACGTCGTGAGGTGCGTTGTAGAGGATCAAAATTATTAAAAAGAAAAAAGAAAAAGAAAAAATGAAGACGAGAAGGGAATTAGAAATAAGGAAGGAGAGGCTCGCGAGGAATACGCTTTTCCTTCGCTGGAAAATAAAATATAAAATAAAATAAAAATAAAGAAGAAACAATAAGAAAAGAAGAGAAAGGAAACACACACTCTGCTTTTTTTGTTTAATAGAAATTATACAACGCGAGTGAGTACATCAAGGCTCGCTTTAATTAAAAAAGAATAGAAGAGAGAGGTATTGAGAGCGTTGGATTAGGGGAGTGAACGGGGGAAGATTGGGACACGTGGAAACAAGGAGGAAACGTGGGGAAGCGGGACAAAGGATGGGGAAAGTACTGTTACGAGTAATGACCAAATAATAATAGCAGTAGCATAAAGAACTAAAAGAAGGGGAAAGGTGGGACCAAGTCGTTGGAGAGGATGGGACCCCACCGGATACGAGCGTATCAGACAGCTCATCTGATCAGTTTCTAACATCAGGGTTCTTGTCGGCTTCCTTTTATTTGTTTACATTAACAAATACCACTAAATGCACAAATTAAATATCTTTCTCAACTAAAATTTGATTATGATAATTAGTGAGCTACTTACGGCCCAATTAAAATTCTTATAGAGTCATCATCTCTAAAATCCAACAAAACAGTCGAGGAGCAATAAAAAAAAGCATGTCCATCGCCTACCATACCATCAATGTGTATCCAAGGCCAAGGCTATGATCACAGCTGATAATTTTCCAACATGACAAAAATGCCTCAACATTAGATTAGACCACACCGTGTATTTTAGTGTCAACCTAGAGTGAGTTAAAATGTGTGGGTAAATAATTACCAGGAGTATATAGTATTGGTAACAACATGTAATATTATAAAAATTAATTTATGTTTATGGAGTGAAAGAATAATATATTTATAAAAATATTGATGAAGTAATGCTTTACTAATTTCGTGTTTATCCTCTCATCTATTTTAATTGGTAATTTTTAATTAATTTATAAAATATTTTTTAAATAAATTTTAACTTAATTGATAAATAGTAAACTCATGATATTAATTGAGTGAAATATTTTATAGTAGCATTGATGAGCTTGAAACACTTTCACATACAATGATATAGAATTGGTTAAATCATAACATTATAAATTTATAAACACATTAGTTAATATTTAGTACATTGGGAGTTTTTTTTTTATTATTAACCTTTCATAAGTAAATTTAAAATTATTTTTTAAAAATATTATATTATATCCTTTTAAGACACTTAGTTAATCTCGTCTATTAATTCACCGCTTTAGAGTTTGAGTTTGTTTGGGTTTAAAAGGTTTGATATTTGGGGTTTTAGACTTTTTCATTATTGGTGCGAAGTTGTTTCATTTTTCCTAGCCAGCTTTAATAATTAGTCAAAATATTTTCAACTTTGTTTTATGCTGAAATGAATGGTCAAAAAGATAAGTACATTTTGATGGTGTGCCGAATGATAATATAAGAATTGTTAACGAAATAATTATTAGATAGGAATAATCAAAATAAGATCATACCATTTTTTATTCAACTAATAAATTTAAATTCGTTATTTGTTTAATTTTGATCATTAAAGTTTGAATTCTAGACATTAATGAAGTAGAAAATAATGAAAAATATTTATCCAAACTCAATGAGCAACAAACTGATAGGTCTAAATCCTATCCTCAACTTGCATCTGGAACACTACTTATTATTGACCTAACTCTCTTGTGTTATAGTGTCCTTCTACAATATACGTAACATTGACAAAACTCCCATTTTAAGTGACCCACATTATCTCCAATGTGGTCCATTCTTTGACTAACGATTTCACTGTATTTTTTTTTTTCAAATATGTTGAAGGGTATATCATCAAGTCGATGCCTGTTTCATATTTTGGAAAAGAAAGAGAAAACTGTAATCCATCACCATAATTCAAATTAATGAATCAACTAAAATGTAAGTAGGATAATAAATTGTTTGTATTTAAATCTTTTATTTATATATCGAAGATGATTCCATCCCTAAATAAATGCAAGGGGGAATGTACCGTTTGATTTAATTTTTAGTTTTATGGCGCGCGAGACTTAACGAACGGTGGATGGGAAGCTTCGTGGAAGCATACAACTCTATTTGCAATAGATTACGTGAGCTCGGCCAACGACCGATGTCCACCTCCTCCTCCTCCAACGAAATTTACCAGTTTTATAAATAAAAACACAAACTGCGGTCGGGTTTAGAATTTAACGCTGGTTAGTTCCTCTTTTTTAATTTGTATATATATTGAGTCAATTTTGTTGATAAGAACTATGGGTCCTGGTTCTTGTAGTTGGGGGTAACATTAAACAAAGATGAAGAATGGCTCCTTTTTCTGGACCTAAGAGTACAGAAAAGAATGTTCTAATCATTTAATCCTCATCTCATTTTAAAATTATTTAAAATAACTTATTTAAAACTATTTTTTCCATCACTTTTTTTTAAATAAATTTTGATCTCAGATTCATTAACACATTCATTTGTAATATAAAACAAAAACAAAAAATAAATCTGCAGTGATATTTAAAATTTATTTATAAAATTAAAATATTTTATATATAAAATTGTCTAGTATTTGATCTATTGAATTCCCTGAATGGCTCATTCACACCTATATATAAGTTACGATCCACTAATGTAACGTATAATGGATAACTATATGTCATGCACGGTGACACACTATCCACCTTAAGTGTTACATGTGTCTTAGCAGAATGAGATCATGTAAGTGACAGATACTCATAATGGGTGAGCTTTTGAGAAATTCTGTAACACCCCTAACCCTTATCTATCACCAGAACAGGGTTACGGAGCATTACTAGACTTTTCAGATCAAACACATTCAAAACACGTCAGAACAGTAAGCCTAGGTATCTAACCAATATACCCTTATAGGTACCACAATTATATCATCGAAACACATCAATAAGACATCATATAAATCCAATTTGTAAAGATACCAAATTCATTCTAATTTGCCTATATCATGTTCATTTATGCACTAATTTAAAACATGTCATATTATAGCCTTAACATAACATATACTCATCTGTATATAATCAACCAATATTAACTTATAATCGTATTTACATTCAACTCACAAAATAGTTAACATTTAGAAGCCCTAGGTACATGCCGACACAAAAAGAAAAACATCACCACGTTTTGAGTTCGAAATCGTTGATGGATACTGAATTGGAGATCAAACTTAAGTACCTAACCTGCGCATGGAAAACAAAACCATACGCTGAGTATAAACTCAATGGTAATTCTATGATCTGAACATTAAAGGCAAGATAATTTAATATATACATTTAATCACACAATAACATTAATCATTCAATTAATCAATTCATCAACACATCATTTATAACATATTCAATTCTCATCTCTTACTATTTCAAATCTCATACTTGATATTCAAATAGCTTTTCACATTCAATGTTTTCTAATACCAATCATAGTATCATTTCATTTAATCACCCCTATTAACACGACTAGAACTATGACGGATACACGGATCCAACCAAAATACACCAGTTTTGTATCCAGTACCTCATCGGATAATTCGAAGTAATAATTTGACACCTAGTGTCTCATCGGCTAAACCGAAGTAAATTGACACCCAGTGCCTCATCAAATTAATCTAAATTAATAGATTGACACCCAGTGTCTCATCGACTCGAAGTCGAAAAAATTCCTAGACTCTTCCAATCCTATGGCATGCCATCTATATCCGACTCAGCCCAATACAGTTAATAAGATTTAATTTCACTTTCCAATGATAATATCGAATATCATATTTGCCCAATATTACATTTACACATATATATTCATAATATATATTCCAATTAAATTCAATCAATATAAATTCAATAAATTTATCATATACCAAATCAATCTATTTCAATTGCAAAACACAAATAGTCTCAACTCAACACTTACCATACACATTACATAAAATTACAACAATTAATAACTAGCTTTGGATTATAAAAATACAAACCAGAAATTCCGAGCTATTCCTCGTCAACTTTATCTCTCCCCTTTTTAGTTGAGAGTTCTGGTACGACGTTAGCTACGGAATTAAAACAATTAAAATTTATCAATACAATACAATTTAAATTTCATATTGAATATTTCAACTTTTTACTCAACATTTGTCTAAATTTCAATTTAGTCCCTAAACCGAGACTAACTTTTATTCTTCAAATTTAATTCATTATTTTCATGCAAATTTCATTTTAGACTAAATTCAACTCCCTATTTTCTCATAAATTCCTAAATCTTGAATTTTTACAATTTAGTCCCTAATATTCGAAATTTACAATTTATTTTACAATTCAATTATTTTTCATTTCTAACTTAAAAATCTATCAATTTAATCTCTAATACTAAAGTATTCAACATAGACAACACTTAAAAACTCAATAATTTCTGAGATAGTATTTAACACCGAGATTCTAAAAGAATAAAAATTACAAGAAAATAAACTAAATTGACTAACCAATTAAACTTAGAACCTTTAAACCCTAGTTTCTCCTCTTTCTTTCCTTTCTTTTCTCCCTGTTTCGTTTTCTGCTTTGTTCTTTCTATTCTTTTTCTTTTCTTTATTCATTTCATTTACTTATTTATTTTATTATTTTTACTTTATTATTATATTATATATATTTACTTAAATATTAAGTAATACATATTTTATTAATATATACATGTGCATTTTATTTTTACACATGTAATTACTATTACCATCCACTTGTTGAAATAAAGCTTAATTGCTTATTTAGTCCCTTTACTTTTTCTTTAATCTATAATTTAACTTTTATCTTTTATGCAATTTAATCTTTATACCAAATTACTCTTAATTCATACAAATTCACCTAACCAAAACCTAATTAATTACACAACTAACTTCGTAAATATTTATTATTTACGAATCCGTTTTACGAAAATAAAATCTCGAAAATGCACTTTTCGACACCTGTGACTATCGAGTCGTTACAAGTTCACCAAATTAATTACAAATGAGCCTACGTGTAAAGCAAATAATCACATTTTATATTATTTGTATAACAAAAATATTAACCATTAACAAAATATTTGTGTCATTTTCTTCTCTAGCAAATGCAAAGTTTGATATTACAATCTTCCTTATTTTGTGGCGTGGCCCCGGTTATAAATGAATCAACTAATGGCAAAAACCATAAACTTTTTTTATTATTATTATTAAGTGAAGGAAGATAATAAATTTGCTCTTATCATAGAGTAAAAAATTATTAATTTTAGTCGATTGAGTCTTAAATCAGTTGATATTCATATTATTGCAAATACAAAAAAACGTAAGTTCTAATACGTTGAAACATATTATCTTTTTATTTAAGGTTAAGAAAAAACTATAATTAATTATAGACAAATTAAATATTAAGAATCCCCTAAAAATTCCGTAGAGAAATAGGGTAATAAAAACCCTGGTTGTTGGGAATTATTATTACAAAATTAAGATAGAATTTAACGACTATATTGTAAATATTTTGACTGCTTTTCTTTTTAATTCCGTTAATCATTTTTATTACAAAATAACAGTTGGTTTTTTTAAATATATATCTGATAAGTTATAGTAAATATTAATTGATATTTTTAAATAGTTGTTAGTATATAGTAAATTACCCTTTTAAGTTTTATACCAAAAGTATTTGGAATTACTATAAAAATAAAATGTATGTTAAAAAAGTTAAAAGCCATAAAATTAATTTTGATGAAAATATTTCAAATGATTAATACTGATAGAATCAATACACTTTTAATGAAACTGAGAATGTTTTGCTTAACTTTCCGCTATATTTCGGTAGAAATTAAAATTTTTTATGACGAAATTTATTACAAACGCAAACAAAGCAAAGCCACGTGACACTAGGAGGGAATCATACCATCACCGGAGTTGTATGATTGCAGCCAATACTAATACTCCGCGTGTTACCACTCCTTTAACTAATAAGGAACCGACGTTCCTAACCAGGGTTAATTACATCATTATTATAAATACGTAGTTTTGCTAACGTTGTGGATGCGAACCCTACCTAACTATTTCTCCGGTGGCTGCTTTGTATCTGGTTAGGATTTTTTTCTATTTCTAATATCTTTCCTTCCTTTTTTTTTTTTTTTTTTAAGTTCTTTGTTTTCTATTGTTTTTTTTTCTAAGTAATTCGCTCATGTAACCCAGCTGAGATGTTGTTCCATTCCATATGAATATATAATATAGATATAGATATATCTGTAAATGAACTGAGATGTCGCCTCTGTTTGGCTGATCAGAAAAGGAAAGAAAGATAAGGAAAGTGAAAGTGTTTTTCTCTTATGGTTTTTTTAGCATTAGAAGGCTAGAAGTTGGTATGAAACAAAGTCAATGACTCTGTCTGGGATCCCAAAGCTGAAAGATACCATTTTTTTCCTTTTCTTTGTTTACAATTACACTTTCTTTGTAAACTAAACAGAAAGTACACACACACAAAAAAAATAAAAAAATCGAAGTTTGTTGTCGATCGGTTCCTTTAAATTTTGATTTTTGATTTTTTTTTTGTGTGAACAGAGTGTACGATTGAATTTCGAGCAAATCGATTACACCGGAAGTGAGGTCTGTTTTTTTAGTTTTCTCCTTCTTCTCTTTCTTCTTCTTGTTTGACCGTGTCTACTCTGTTTTTATATATCTCCGAAAAATAGTATGCGAATCAAAGTTTAGATCAAACGGGACAAAAAAGAAATGAATTTGGTCGTCAGTTTGTTTTTATTTTTGTTGAATGTGATCAGATCACGATGGCCACGCCGGCAGCTGCTCCACCACCGGATATCAGTTTCAAGTGCACCAATATGGACGAACTCTTTACCTGTTTCGTTAAAATAACCAGTGGATCTCCTCTGCCAAACAATGTTATCGATCACGTAAATCCTTACGGAATTGACCCCAAAAATTTACCTGGTAAAGGGCTTAACTTCTCTGCAAATAACCCTGATTAAGGTTATTGTTATCATCAATTCTTCCAGGGTTTCTTTCACTAATGCCCTTGCCACTTGATTGCTGCTTGCAGGAGGCGTTTGGTTCTTGATTAACTCCAAGGAGGAAGTCGATACGAAAGGTGGCGAGTGGAAGACCAAAGAGGAGGGTCGTGAAGTTTTTTCCGACTCTGAGATGATTGGTTGGAGAACAAGTCTTGAATATTACGAGGGTCGAGAACCTCATCAACGTAAAACTGAGTGGGTGATGGAGATGTTCAACGTAACTGTGAAGAGGATGTGCGACGAGAAGGAGAAACAGGTACTTGATCGAAACTGGAAAGTCGTATACTTTGTTGACATGTTTGTCGTATTTGGATTCCAACTAAACCCGTTAACCGGTTTGATTGGATTATATGCAGGAAACCAGCTCCCTGTGCCGAGTTTCTCTTGTTCCCAGCCATGAGATGGTTGAGAATGGAACATGGAATCATTTGATTCCACATCTTGATCTCGATGCTCACAGCAGTTCAAGAAACCCTCAGGTATGTCGGTCTTTGCTTTTGTTTGATCGATTCGGGTTTTGATTTTTTTTTCTTTTCTTTTCCTTTTCCTTTTGGGAATACAAGATTCCATTGCACATTTATTGTGAAATTTTCAACTTGATGGCTTTTAGACCAGACTATGAATTTAGGCTTTTGCGCACCTTTAGGATTTACCTAAAATATCAGCCAAGATGCGCCTAAAACATTTGATTAGGGAAAATTTTCCCTTTCTATAGTTAGGATAAATAAGATACCAGTGGACAACCAGATTTAGAAAATAATTGAGCAATTCATTAACAAGTATACGTCGTTTTTGATGTTCTTTTTTTTGTGTCTGAGATTTTGTCATTACTTGTTGGTGAACAAGCATGAAGAGACGGAAGCATTGGCTGTTGCAGAGAGAAATGAAGGAGAGAACCTCCTTGGGATGGACTCGGGAGGTTATGATATCGGTTTCTTTGCGGGAGGTAATTTTTTGGAACTGAAGGACCTTGATAACCCAACATCACCTTCCTCGAGTTCTGATAATTCAAGTGCCATTAGCATTTCATCGGGCGAATGTTTCGACTCGTTGGCTATTTTGCAAGAACTCGACGAGCAAATTTTAGAACAAAAAGATTCAGGTAAAAAGCTCGATGTCTTGGCAGGCGACAAACCAAATGAGTTGGATAAGCTCGATGTCTTGGCAGGCGACAAACCAAATGAGTTGGATATGGTTCCAGCCACTTTAGGTACAAGTTTCTTTCTCTGCCCAGGCTCATCTCATTGTTCTTCTTTACTGGGAGCATTACTTTGATTGGTGAGATGAAGCTGTTCCCATGCCTAGGTTTTGATGTTTGATTTTATTATAAGCAGGGTGTTTAGTTAGTGTTGAAGGAGGCAACTCAAGCAGTGAGGGTGATGAATCCTTCAAAACTGGTGTGAGTGGAGACCCAGACAATCAGGTAGCAAAGCGTGCCAAAGTGGAGGAAGGTCCATCGTCATCTCGTAAACCATCGGAGAGCCATGGTGGAAGAAGAAAGGGAGGCAGTTTAGGGGGAATGCTTAGAAAGAAGTACTTATGCTTTATGCCATTTTAGATGGGATGGTAATTTCAGAGAAAGTAAATTAGCATGGTATTTAGATGATTAATGAACATGTTTTTTAGATAAAACTGTTATGTATAGCAGCACCTAAAACTGCAAAGTCACGGCATTAGTCAAGGTAATGAGATTCTTATTCAAAGATGATGAAAGAAAGAAACTTGATCATCCTATCCTCGATTAGGAAGTCCATGAATCATGGACTTCTTCTAACGTCTCAGTTAGCAAGCCCAAGAAGCAGTGGATCTTTCCTCTTTTTAGGAATGGTCGATCACTTCCGTTTTCCATGTAATACTTGGTTTTGAAACTTAGTTTTTTTTTTTTTTAATTTAAATTTAGTAATGTGAAAATTTGTTATTATGTCACCTTATTAAATTTTGATGTAATTTAAGTTTATGGAAGTATCAAAACAGATTTAATCTAAGAGTCAAAATTTATAAATTTATAAATTATAAAATGAAAATTTGATGCCAAATAATGCTCCGACTTAATAGCCATATTTGATTTTTAATTATATGTAAATCATAATTAATTTATTTTAATTTAAATTATCATTGTTCACATAAATTTATTATGTTATAAAATTAAAAATTTTATTTGTAATTTCACAACTGAATTAAGATTTACCTAACTCGATTAATGAATGACATAGATGAATAAAATACTTAAATATATACAAATGTAATCCTACTTGTAGTTATAACAACAAAAGTAAATCAAAACATAGATGGAATCAAATACGCTATTACCGCATATAGCAAACTTTGGATTAATCTTATTTTTCCAACATACCAAACCAAATGAGACCAGTTTAGGTTGTTAAGTACCCCAATAAAATGTAGAAATGCCTTTGATACCATTAGAGTTGGGGCTCCAGCTTTAATTTATTATAATTAATTCTGAGTTGTTCTTTTCAATCTTTCTTTGGGTCCATTGCTGGACTTGTTCTCAAATTTGAGATGAGTGCTTGGAAGAAGTGACAGGGAAGTGGTCACTTTTTTGGCCAAATTTGGAAATAAAAAACATAGAGAATACATAGGAATTGTTTAAGCTGTTTGATTTTCATACATTTGCGAAGCCTAGCTCAGTGAGAAATATTCACTCTCTTCAATAGCCACAACAAGTGATCCTAACCTATCACACAATCCGTGTTGATTCATCTCGCTTTTGAACCTTAAAGAACAATACTCTCACCACTATGAACTCAACAAGTAAAACCAAAAATACAATCGATTCTACTAACAATTTGCACTAGTTCCTTAACTTGAACAATATAAGTTGTAACACCCTGGATTTTTGGGTTAGAAGTTTTGTGATTTGTAAGTAAGGTCAGTGGCTAGGTCAAGCATTTGAAGTCGGTTCTGCGTTTTAGTGTCAGAATGGGTCTGTTGGTTTGGTGGTTGGTTGTGTGTTAGTTTAGCTTGGGGTTTTGGGTTTGAGTCATCATATGTGTAGTTTGGGGAAATAATTTTAGTCTAATTTTGTTTTTGGGTTTTAAAATACTTATGTATTTTATTTATTATTATTTACTTTCTTTTATCTTTCTTTCTCTTTTCTCATTCTACTTTACTCTTCTTTGGGATTTAAAATAAAATCTTGACATTTTCTCTGCCATTGAATTCTCTACTTTAATTTTCATTGTTGATGTTTGGGTAGTCCAAGGAATCAACCAGAGGTAAGTGGTGTTCTTGGTTTTGTAGAGCAATTTTTGGTTATTCATTTGTGTTAGACTGGTATGATGATAATATTGGTATTTTTGTGCAATCGAGTTTCAGAATTGTGTTGAGGAGGCGATTTGGTCGGGTTCTGGTGCTAAAGAATCTTTTTAAGGTGTGTTTCTAAACCTGTGGTAATTAGGGATCTCTTTGTGGCTACTAACTCATGATTTTTCGGTAATTCCGGTGTGATTTCATGATCACACGGGCGTGTATTTTAGGACACACAGCCATGTCTGGTGGGCACACGAGCGTGTGAGACCTTTATACGACCGTGACTATCCTGCACCCTAATTTAATACACACGGACAGAGAGTTACACGGCTTATTCACACGGCCATGTTCCTGGGTCACACAGGCATATGCCTTAGCCATACGGCCGTATGCCCCATTTCACACGAGCGTGTGTCTCATTCACATGGGCATGTGAACCCCTCACACAATTGTGTGGCTCTATTTCGTAAATTTGTTACTCTAAGTTGTAAACTAACTTGTTTTAAATATCTGTGCATCCCACTGTTGATCAAGACTCTGTATCTAGTTTAGATTTGTATGTGTATTTGCAATTACCGGGAATACGACTAGTACTGCCACTTTTGATAAAGGCGCGAGAGACATTTACTCGTTAACTTATTTTGTGGGAAGTGTACAAACACTAACGATTCTGAATCTGGTTGAATGATTATGTGCACATTTGATTCCATCAATCTGATGTATGATTGTTTGTATGTTGTTCCTGTGAGATTGTTTGCATACATGCATTTGCATAAACTAATGTTTGTGGTTGGTTGTGAAGAGAAGGAAGTTTTTATTCTGTTCTAATTTGGCGCTTTCAATCGCATTACATCGATATATGGCGGTTTCTGCTTGTGATCCTACATATATGTCGACTTTGTTTGCATATTGATATCTGAGTGGCCTCGCCCACATACTAGGTGTGTAGGGTTGGATGGGCCTTTCGAAGTCCTATGGGGTGTGCATGGTTGATTGAGCTTCATTAACTCTTATGGGGTGTGAACGAGAGACAGAGAGGTGTTTGACTGGATGGGTGGGATTGTTTTCTGACATATGACATATCATCTGAATCTGTGTACATATTGTTTGTCTAAGTGCTGAAGGTTTTAGTACTGTTGGGTATTAGCAATACTACTCTATTTCTGTGGTTAAGTATTATATGTGCTTGAAATTTTGTAAGTGCGATCTATATGATCTGAGGTATGATTCGTATATAGGTTGGATCTTTAGTTACTTGTTTTCACTTTTGTTTAGACTCACATTGAGCTCGTATAGCTTACCCCTTAGTTATTCTCCTTTTCAGGTACGCTTGTTTTGTGTAGTTGGACGTAGCTTGCGGAGGTCTCGAAAGTGTCACTTTTTTTAAAACAGGCTATTAAGGTATTTTCTGTAAATCTAAATTTTTATTAGACAGTTTTGGACTATAAGTTCTGTTTTAAACACTGTGGTATGAATTTTGTGTTTTATGCACTTAAGTGTTATTTGGATTGAATTTTTAGCTATAAAAGGAATTTGATAACTGAGAATTTTCACACAACTTAAATACTGTTTGATTTCTAGTTTGTTAAACTAAAATTTTCCTACGATCACTTCGGTGATCAATGTAACCTCTGAGATTCGGTCCAAACTTCTAGGTCAGGTTTTGGAGTGTTACATAAGTTATAAAAACTCTCAGTACAAAAACCTATACAAGTCACTCCCTTAAATAGATTTTCATTCGAAACTTGCTAACATAGAAGATTTATAACAATCGCATTAAAATTGTAATACAACAGACTAGTTACAATATAATAACAGAGAATAAAACAAATGTGGGCTCTTGGCAACTAATCCCATAAAATTTCAATCCAATCCAAATGTCCATATTGTAATGGATTGTCTTGGGTGAGTTAATTTGATCCAACCATCCATGTGAGTTTCCCAGGTAATATTACCTTCATTGTTGGGCTTAATATTCTCCAAATAATCAACACAATCCATTCAAACCATTCAATAAATATGAAGTAACCACTTCCTTGACACTTAAAAATTAATTTCAGATTTTTCGACAATCACAATAACAAATTGTTTAAAATTTGTAAAAGCATTCAAACAAAAAATAAATATGAAGTATATATGGATTGACACGTGGTTAACATGTTTAAAATATTAAAGTTTCGGTCTATATTTTTTTTAAGAAAAAAGTAATTCGACTAATTTTGAAAAATTAAATACTCAAATTTAACTCTTTTCAAAAAGTTAAAAATAAAAATTGATAAAAAAATAAACTTTTAAGGATTAAAATTGTGACTATTTCTTAAAGTACGTACATAAAAGTGTGGAATTGAGAAATTCAGATTAGATGGCAGTGAGCGAAGACGAAATAACGGTGGGCAAAACTTGAAAGAAGGAAGTTTAAAAATTAGGTGGAGCCCCCCCGTGTGTTGTCCGCTTTTGGCTCCCATGCCTTTATTTGTCTTTTCCTTTCCTAATTTCCTTATACAGTCTCATTTTCCAGGATTGGTTGTTTCCTTTGCCCGTACATGCATTGTATTTGACATACTACAAAATATCATTTTATAATCTATATGTTTTCTTTTGCTCATCGTATGAAGGAAAAAGCACGGCAAAGTCAGAAAATTTTTTTAAAGGATGTCAGATGAAATTTTAATTTTTTATAGTTTATATATTTATAATTTGTAAATGATTAAATCAAATTTTTATAATTTTAAGGGGAGCCAAAGTGTAATTTTACCTTTATTAATTTAAAATTTTAAAAAAAATTTAAAGGCCTAAAAATTAATTTTACATTTTAGGAGGGCGGGGCCTATGCCAGCCCCCCTAACTTCGCCACTGGGAAAAAGATTTGTATGAAGTATAGATATTATTGTTTTTTAATAGTTTAATGTTATATCAGTAATTTTATCCAGAATTTTAAAAATTTTATTTGAATTTCATTTTATTCAATATGAAAATATTAAAAATTAAGATGAAAATATTGATGTAGCATTAAACTATCACAAAAATGATATAAATAATGTGGCTTTCCTATTTCATATAATCATTTTATATATATGAATAAAGAAATTACATAATAAAAAAACAATATATTAATACACATCTTATTAATATTAAATATATGATTAACTTTTTACTCCTCTATCCATTTTAATATTTAAAATATATTCGCTAACTTTTTCATCTTTAAATTTTGATTCAAGTCTGAATATATTCTAGTTACAAACTGATAGTGCATTATGATTATTTGATTCTAATTTTAATTGTTCAATCTTGTATTTGTAATGTTTTAGAAAAGAGAAAGAAAAAAAAAACATATTACTTTGCCTTTCTTTTCATTTTTTTACTAATATATTTGAAAATTTAAGAAAAAAAAGACATCAAATCAATGGTAAATCTTGACATTATGTTTTTGGGGTTAATTAAGATTTTCAGAACTTTTGGAAGGCTTAACACATATTTTTAGAAGGCTTAACGAGAATTTTAAAATTTTTTGGGTGTCAAACTAACATTTTCAAGAAATTTAAGGAATTTAATGCACAAAATTTTGGGAGGCCAAGATCTGTTGTTCCAATAGCGCCATGCATCAAATTGAATCCTAATGTGTAACTCATATGTAAGTTCTTCCATAGAATTTATTGTGACAGAAGAAGTCTGCATTGAAGTTCGAGCCTTGTTAATCAAATTATATTTTTTGGATGCTAAAGGTGCTTAATTTATTTTGGTCTCCATGGGGCATCTTTTTCTAACAATTACACTAGGGCTCTGAAAAGGAAGGTATCATGAAGATAACCAAACCATACAGTACGTCCTATAAAGACAAACAAAGGGTTGTGATTACGTATCAAGTCACAAATTAGTTGTTTGATTTGGTTGCAGTCATTTGTTTTGTATTGTCCCTAATTGTTTTATTTTTTTATGCTGAGGTGTCCGCTTCTTTCAACTTTATCATCATTACACATGTGGCCTTTTTCCTCTAAAAAATATAAAATATAAAACATAACAATTATTTTTCTTTAATAAAGCTTTGAATGAGGGGGTGGGATCTGACCGCGGTGGAATAAAATCATTCTCAATCGACGGATGTGATGGATTTAATCTGGCGGGAAATTCAGGAAAGGGGGGTAGTGTTATCCCATACTGGATAAGACATCACCGACGGCCGGTACGCCTCTCCCGCCAAATGGGTCCCGCTTATGTTTTTCTTTCCGGGATCCGTTACGGCTATTCGTTTAGCCTGCGCTACGTTTTTATGACTTTTATCTGAAGTTGGGGTCAGGTTCCCTGCTTAAGTTTGAAGACACGTTCAAAGCATTCGGGAAAAAAAAAACTCCCTTAAAATATTAGCCAGTTTTAAGTTTTAAATTCAATGCTTAAATCGGATATAATCCGACCAATTTTTTAAGTTTATGGTATATTAATTTTCATTTTTTATATTATTATAATATAAATAATAAAAGAATATTAAATTATTAATGTGTAAAATTTTAGAAAAAAAACAATATAAAGGAGTAAATCAATTTAGATTAATAATTTAAAAATTTAAATAAATTTAAATATTTATATTTCAAATTGAGTTATGCTTAAACAACTATATATATATGTTATTATCATATTGATACCATATACATAGATCAAACGATCTAAACTTAATTCGATGGTTTATGAAGACTTATATCATGATGGTGTTGTATTATTTATTGTATATGATTTTTTTTCATAATACATTAGATTAAAATATGTTATGAATCAGTGTACTATTTGTAAATTTAGAATTTAGTTTATGTGCATTCAATTTTAAGATTTTATTTAATTTTTTTAAATTTTAAAATTTAAGTTAATTGTTAACATTGTTTTAGATTCATTATAACATTATTATTTTTAGTTTTATTGTTACTCTAGTGAATATTTTTTGTTTAAAAAAATACTAATAAATTTAACAAAAAAAATTAAGAGAACAAAATTTTAAAATAAAAAAAATAAAACAAAAAGTTTTAAACTTGTGAGATTATTATTTCATTGGTTTACATTACAGGTTCCCTTCCATTTGAATCTTTTCCCTTTTCCTAAATCACATGTAATAATGTTATTTAGTTTTAGTTAAAGGATACCTTTTAATCCACCGTAAATTTGTAATTATGTGCCTAAAGAAACAAGTAGAATTAGAAACATCGGTTACTTAAAACTAAAGTTGTACTTGTTTGACATTGTGTAAGAAACAATTATTTTAGAATCAAGAGTATGTTGTGCCTTCATTAACTTAAATTATTTTTCAAGACTTTTTATTTGGTAAGTCGTCTTCAAAATTAGTTAAATATTGATTAAAGTGTAATTAAATATAAGGATTTCAAATTGGACAAACCTGTCATGTCCGAATTCCAGACCCCAAAAAGACAAATATTAAATTGGCTCCAAAAACCCTTTTGCCTTTCTTTTTATTATTTTCAAATTTCAAATGTGAAACAAGGGTAAGACCGTCATTTCAGTTTTCCCGCAAACTCCATTTTGCCGCAAACCAAGCTGGCTTCTCTCTCCCTCTCTATGAAGCGCATGATTAAAGAGAAACCCCTCGGCCTTTTACGTGGCGTTTTATGATTGGTTCATTTCACGTCGTTGGGATTGACAACGTCACCAACCAATAAACAAACACCAGTCACTCTCAAATTTCTCTCACTAATGTAAACTGCTTCTTCATATGTGTTCTATCTTTTTCCTTTGGCTGTTTCTCTCTCTAAACTGTGTTTTTTATCTCACCGAAATTCCTATATTTCGCCTTATTTTCCCTCTGTTTTGCTTACGAAAATCCGACATACGTATCCAGCGATGCATGACCTTCCGATCCATTGCAATTTCGGTCCTTAATGCTTCGGTTTTCGACCTTAGTTTGACCCCTGTTTGATTCACTGAGTTGGGCAATCATTTTAGTTTAGAAAAAAGAGAGAAAGAAACATGCTGGAGGCAATGGAGAGTTCCGTCAATGGCGATGGTTTCTCCCAGTTACAGAGCTATGGAGACAGTAGCGAAGAAGAGCTGTCGGTATTACCCCGTCATACTAAGGTGGTCGTGACTGGCAATAACCGTACTAAATCGGTGCTCGTTGGTCTGCAAGGCGTGGTCAAGAAGGCTGTTGGACTTGGCGGGTGGCATTGGCTGGTAATTCCTTGGAATTTGTTTTCCGTTTTCCTAGAAATGGGAGGGGCCTGGAGTTTAGATTTTATCTGGGAATTGGAGGAACTTGAATTTCTTGCTTATAAAACTGGAGATTTTCATATAGTTATATACGTGAACTCAAATTTGGTTTTGTTTTTCAAGATAATGTGGATTCCATTTGAGGAATTTTGAAAGTTTAAAGGTTTTTATAATCAAATAAACCTTTTGCTTTTTGGCTAATTCAATGGTTATACATATTGTCTTGGTGGTTTTTGCGCATTGAATCCTTTTTGGCGTATTTAATAAATTTTATTTTCTAATGAAACTGGAAATTTAGCTGTCTCTTGTCTTAGTTTGGTTCAAGTTTGATGCTTATCCTTCCATCTAATAATAATAATTAAAATAAAAGGTTTCTTTATTGCTCAAAAATCGCAAGTTCGGGTTCTCGGATGGTAGGTTTCGATTGCATGTAAGTGTCCGTCAATGGATCTGGCATGTTGATTTGTTTTAGGAATTGTACGATGCTGTTCTGGTATTTGTAGAACGAGATTTGATTTCCTGGGGATTAATTTGTCCTTTCTTAAGAAAATAGATAAATTAGGAATTTATCTTATACTGAGCTTAGATTTTCAATTGCATGATTGTGTTATTCATGTATTCCTGTTAGATTGATTTCAGAATGTTTCCCAACAAGAAACCCTTTTTTTTTTCTTTGTTTTTCCATTGTTTCTTATGATTTTGGTTGCTGGAAACAATCATACTTTGATCTTGATTTTCTTTTTCTACTGTAGATGTGCTAGTGGATTGAAACACATTTTGACAGTGTCAATTCTAACTGATTATTTTAACAAAAACACTATTTTTTTTACTTCCGAAAATCTGGAAACTTGTCTCCATATGCGTCCTCTTATTGGACAATATTGGTAGATTAGGCATTCACCTTTTAGCTGATAGTGATATTTTGTTTCTCTACTCAATAAAACAACAGGTTCTTACGAATGGCATAGAAGTAAAACTACAGAGAAATGCCCTCAGTGTGATCGAAGCTCCTACTGGTAATGAAGAAGACGAGGACATCGAATTTGATAACGTGCAATGGAATGGATCAGACATGGGTGAGTTTGTTTTTTGACTTGTTTAATTCCAAATTTGCGTCTGCCTCTTAATTTTAGTTTCCTGTGTAAGTTTTTCAAGTCTAAAGCTTGTTGCCGTGTACTTTTCATTCAACTGTTAATTTGTTTAAAATTTCACTAGTAGGACCGATATTTCTTTTACTTGTGCTGACTTGGGGGTACCGTCGATATTGTGCGTCTTCAGTCTTGTGTAAGACGTTTATATCTTGGAAGCAGAGTGCAGCAATTCTTAACGTTTTGATTGACTATTCTAATACATAATACTTTTGGTGTTGTGATTTTGGATAATATTCTCTTTTGAGATGGAGTTCAGATTGTTGAACAGGATCCATTTCTGTTGCCACCTTTAGCTTTCACTATTTCTAAAAGCTTCAGTGTCTCATTTTCCTCATCTTTCTTCTTTTGGTCCCACTACACTTGGGTTTTTTTAATGTAGTTTGTTTGATCTTTCAATTTCCAGCATCTGATGACACTCAAAAGTCCCACAGATCAAGGCATAGAGCGCATAAATTGTCTGGATCTTGTCACAAGACGATGAGTAGGTCTCTTTCTTGTGACTCGCAGTTGAAAGGGACTGTTTCTACATCACGTGGGTCCATGGTAATTTATTTTTTTAAACCTGTGCTTTCTTTTTATACAATCTTCATTCTTCGGGCGTATTTCAACATGATGTTAGCTATACATTATATTGTTTCCCCTGTAGAAAGTTGACCTCAGCAAACTAGAGATTGCTGCTTTAAGGAGATATTGGCGACACTTCAATCTTGTAAGTTTTCCATGGAGAACTAATTAATTAGAACCATGGATGCCTGCCTGTATCACATTTACCGCCAAAGAAATAAATGGTTTAAATGTCATTTGTCTTTGGTATTGCTAGGTAGATACTATTCCCAATCCATCAAAAGAGCAACTAGTTGATGTCGTTCAAAGGCATTTCATGTCACAGGTAACTTACTCAACCGCTCTTGCAGCTTCTCCTTCTTTTGACTTTGTTGCTTAAGACAACTGTGTTATAGTTTTTTCCACCTCGTGACTGAAAAGTAAGGACAATTTCTGATTACACCATGAAAATGCCATCTATTGTTGCAGCAAATGGATGAGCTGCAGGTAATTGTGGGATTTGTTCACGCAGCTAAGAGATTGAAGACGGTTTGTAAATGAGCTGGAGCATAATGATGGGATTCAGATGCCTCTGAGTTTGGTTGTCAACATCCCAAAGCCGCTAACAGAAATGCAGGTATCCTAATGATGTGTTCTGTTGTTGGTGATAACTGTGATGTATTTGTTGCTTGTTAATCATTTCGGGTATCTCTGTCTGTCAAGTAGGTTTAGTAATTCACCGAGTTATAGAGGTTCTTCCATTTTGGTAGACCGTAGACAAGTTTGTGTAGATATTTGATTCCAAAACTTGGTTACAATACAAGACCTCTTTCCTTTCTAAAGCTTGCCTCAATCTTCACCATACTGCTAACTTGGAGATGTGGATTTCTTGGGGGGAAAATGTGTATATTCTTCTGTCTTCCTTTGGCTGCTTCATATTGGTATTATTATTTTAGTAAATAATTAATATTTTATTGATAAGCAATTGCTTAGTGGATTTAGTTTGAGCGGCCCAATTTCTAGTCAATTTGGGGCTCGGCATGGTTTGCAAAATGGGTAATGGAAACCAACTTGGCCTAATTGATTAGAGTGAATTTTGGTTAAAAATATCTTCACATTAAATGGGTTCTACACGCATGCATATTAGACTCTGAAATATTCAACCACTAACCCTTGCTTTAAAATTGGTTGTGGTTCAAATACGATGTTAGTCCCTGTACTTGAATAGAATTTGAGATTTAGTTTATTTATTTTTAAAGTTAAAAATTAAGTTTTATTTTATTGATTTTAAAATCTTGGTTTAGTTATTAAAAGTAGAAGCATTTTTTGTTAAAGTTTGTCAATTTTAAAACTGAGTTATCTTTATATGATGAGACTTATGGTTGATAGCAAATAAATGTGACAAATTATGGGGTTAAGATTTTTAAATTAAAAAAAAAAAACAAAAACAAGGAGATTGAATTTTTAGCTTCCAAAGTACAAGATTAAATGTCATATTTTATACAAGGACTAATAACATATTTTAACCCTTAAAACTCTAGGAAAAGGAAAAACCCAAGACTATACAGTAATTCAGGGTCTATAATTACATACAAGTAATTATATTGAACAAGTGTGTTTAAAATTTTCATTTTTAAATCACGGTCTTTATTAAAAGAAAACATATTCATATGTTCAATCTGAACAACTAAATTAATTTAGCAGGGAGAAATTATTTTGATTGGTTAAATTATGATATTAGTGTTGTACTTAATAGATTTAGGTCATGTTTTTTTAATTTTGAAAAATTCCTTGTTAAATTCGGCTATTTGTAAATAACATAATTTAATGATTTTAATAACAACTATTTTATAGGTATAGGGACTAAAACTTAACTAATTATAGTGACTAAATTCATAGAGTAATAGCAGAATTAAGGTTATTTTTGTGTTTTATGATTTAGCTGCTCGTTTTACACCTTTTTATTTGATAGTTTCAAGCTTGAACAGAAAAAGGCAAATGTAGGCGGCATCATGTCCAAAATTGTGGACAATCAGCTACCACTCAGACGTGTGTTGTTTAAATTAAATTAAAAGAGGCCACAGCTTGGAAAATGTTTTTGGTTTTCCCATTAATTGAGAAGATTCAGCCTGTTTTAGTCAAAGATTCATTCTCAGATTCCACAATTCTAGGTCTTTCTTTGCGTCCAATCTTTGTCTTGTTTCTTAAAATTAACAAGTTTGTGTTGTCAGATTTATGGCCCCAGGTAGTTGGTCAAAAAGATCAAACCAATTTTCGCTTTAATTCAACAAAAAACTGCTTTTATTATTATTATTATTATTATTTTAATTCGATATTGGAGCACTAGCTATTGAATCAACTCTCTCTGATGGCAGTTTGTAATTAAATCAACAATCATGGAGAAGTAGCATTAATACGACCCAACGCTGATAGCGAGCAGTGTTGTTAAAGATGATATAAAAAATCAGCCTCTTTTTGTTATAATGATTCATGTTGTAGAGTTAGAAGGGATTCAGAAAGATGAAAAGTGGGAATTTCTTAACAATTTGCATAAAGTGTTTGAACAAAAAATGATTATTTATTCATGCAGTGTAGGTGTTAGTAATGGCAAGGATCATAATTGAAGGTGATGAAAGGAAAGAAATTGCGTGAGTATTATATTCAAGCGACGATTATTTTAAATCAGCTTTTTCCCTTGATGGCGGTAAAGGGATTGAAAAAGAGCCAATTTCACACCGCTCTCATTTTCTTTTATACCTAAGCTCGTCGGTGCTAATAAATGCTTTCCCTCGCGTCATCAAGCATTTACAAAAAGGCTTTTTCAGAAAGAGTTGCCCCCCTCCCCTACTCTTATATCATGTCCAATACCAACATCTTACTAAATTGCATTATTATGCCTTGTTTCTTTTTAAATATTTTTAATTAAATTTTGTGTATAATAAAATTTGATTTTAGGGCTTTTAAAATTTTCAATTAAAATTTTATTTAATTTTTATATATAGATATATTTATTATGAAAATTGTAATTCATATTATGAGTGACATAAATATTTATTTTCGCATATCTTATATTTTCATTCATAAATCTGAACAAAGATTATCCATATTAAAAAGACAAAATGGTGTGTATTAATTCTCTTATTTGCAAGTCATTGGAATATAGTTCATGTGTATCTTCCAGTAAAAGGATCATAGAGCTTCATGTATTAGAAATCATATTGTATTTTGGTACTTCTACTAACAAAATTGGGCAAATTAATCATTGTACGTTAGACCAAAAAGTAAATTGGTCTTTTTAATAAAAATTGCATCAATCTCTACTCTTAAAAATTGATTCTTGTGCATTAACATTAAGTACATGTGGCATGTCACATGTCACTATCTAGTTATTCTCTTGACCATACAAAATTTTAACAATACAAAGGAATGGAATTTTTAACAGAAAAAAATAATTTACTTTTTAATCTAACATATAATGACTAATTACCCATTTTTTGAATAAAGAGATGAGAATGCAATCTAACTTCAGTAGAAATAAAACAACAATTTACTTTTACCATATCTCCTTGTTTTGGATGATACGTTACTAATGGTGATATGCATAAATATATTAAGAAGTGTATTGGGCTAAAACAGTTGACAAGATATTTGACTTTAAATAAAAAAGATTGAATCAATCACCGAAATGGGACTTGCCTCAGAAACCACCATGCACGAGAATAAGCACGCTTCGGATCCTAAAGGTATTGACATCCCCACCACAATTGTCCCCAAAGAATTATCTACAGTCCTTTTATAGATGACAACACGAAACTTGTATAAATGTTGGTGTTGGATATATAGTTGGACATAATTATGAAATATAATTAACCATATCTAATAATACTTATATTCTTCTAACGACATTTAAAAGAGAAGGGGGGGGGGGGAGGGGCAGGAAGGCTTAAATTGCATCAAATGATGACAAGAGGAAGGGAAGTTTTAATTTGGTTGCCAAATGGAAGGTCATATTTAAGCAGCCTATTGGATTAGAAAAGGATTCCAGCCTAACATCGCATGGATGCATGTTCTACCACTGGGGTGCCTACTTTTGCTTCCATCATCATTCCCACAAACAATGTCAAACCTCACTTGAGTCATTTTCGGATACGGATAAAATGATACTTGAAAAAACAAATGAAAGTATTCATGGTTATAAATTCGACTACAGAAGCTGGGTTATGTGGCAGATTTGAGGGCAACTTGGCTGATACGCCAGTCCCTGTTACTGGAAGAATCGAATATCAAAACATCATTCTATTTCAGGCTTAATACTCTCTTTTATAGTTTGCTAACAAGCATCGTGCCTGCCTTCTTCATGAGTTCAGAAGCTGATTCTCTCACAGCATTTTACCTCCAAATTAATTAGTCTTACATTGTAACGAGTTTGAAATGGGGTAGTAGACTTCCCACTGCCACTAGCAGTAGTGCCCAAGAATCTCAACTACATCAGCTACTGATCTGATGTAATCATCAAATCCTAAAATTATTCTGCATTTTTTGTTCCAAGTTCCAACCCCCCCAAATTGCGGGGATTCTTAAATTCTTATTCAGTGATTAACACGAGATTCCTACCAGAGGGCTGCATTGAGTCATGGATCCCTACATTAAGGCTAACTATGAATATCTAACCCACTTGCAGTAAGAATCTCCACATCCTCAGCCGCCCCTGTCAATTTTTAAAAGTAAAAAAAGAAACAAATATCTACTGCAACGATAATAATTTAGTATCAGAAAGTTTCGTGAAAGAACTCTGCGCATACAAAGAAAGAAATAAAAGTGCATGTGTTTTGAAGCAAGGAGTTTTATTGGAAAAAGATTAATCAAGTTTCCACGCAAGCTTATTTAGCTGTCTAATTTTTTAAAAGCCAAAATACTGATAAGTTGTTGTCTGATTGAGACATGGTCGGAATCATGATTTACCGATTGAGACATGGTCGGAATCATGATTTACCATCCCCAATTTCAAATGTTTCGGTTCCATAACATGCATTACAATATGTGTTTTGGCCGGTTGAGATATATAACCTGGTGCTCGTGAAAAATATGAAAAGAGGGTCCAAATCAATTAATTAGGGGCAAAATAGTGACCCTCTTTATCCACAATATACGCCTAAAATTTCCGAGAAACACTAGCCCAAGTTTCTGTCTCTCTCGTGCGATTTTGTGTGCAAATTGGCAAATTTGACAGGGCATGTGAATTTGTGAGGTTAATGTCTTCTTTCTAGTTCCACTCACCCCACCCAACTCGCCAACAGGCTGTTGCCCTGCAATTTGTGGGTTTTTTTGCTTTTAACTTAATATTGTTCCAGCCTAGGTGAAATTAGGTAAAACCTTCTTAATAATATTAACTTCAACATTTAAATTTAATTTAAATATTGTGAAAGCAAAGCAAATCCATCTTCACTTCTTACTTCTACTAATCACTTGAGGATACATTGAATATTTTTTTTCCTATATTTATAAAGAGAGAAGAAATAATGTTTTCATAATTACATCTGTGACCAAATTAATCAAATCATTAAATTTACTTAAATCATAAATGTGTTTAATTCTCAATGTCTTTTAAATTAATGAATTATATGCCTTCTAAATCATAATTGAAATATCGGAAATTTGAAATTCAAATATTAACAATTTTAATTCAAGTAAATAATATAATTAAACAATAAATATATTAACAATGTCCATAATTAATTTAACAATAACAAATATATATATATATATATATATATCTTGATGTGAATTTCTTTAAAACAAATTAAGTTGGTAACTTCATGCCAGCAATTTTCTTTTTTTAAGTCTTAAGCTTCACATCCAAATTTAGTGTAAAATATATTTATTCTATTGTTTTAAGAAGGTGTAATAATAAAATTTAGTCTCTAAATATTTATATTTTTTTGTCAATTTGACATTTATTCTATTTTTAACTAAATTTAGACATTAATCTTTTAAAATAAAATAAATTATTTTTATTTAGCAGAAATTAGGATTAAAATATTCGTTTTTTAACAATGTTAGTGTGGCCATTTGGGTAATAGTTCACGAGCACTTCACACTAGCATGACAATATTTATTTTATATTTTTTATATCAATAAATAATTTGAAATTATAAAAATTTAAAAAAAACTTTAAAATTAAAAAAAATCGCAATTAGGCCTAAGCTTAATTTTTAAAAATTTAAAAAATATAATAATTCTATAAAGTTAAAAAAAATTAATATTGATAATGATTTTTAAAGATAAAGTTAAAACTTTGAAACTTCAACTTCTTAAGTATAAATCTCATTTTTTTATTTATAAAATTATGTATGGATTCTTGATTTATATATTTTTGAGTTTATATCTTATAGGGGATTGGAATAAATATATTAACTTAATAATAATTAGAATATTTTTGTAACTAATTAGATGTTTATTGTAAAAATGATTGAAGATAAAAAAAATAGATAGAATAAGTAATTAAATAATTAATAAAGGGTAACATTATCCCTTTATTAAAAATTCATTTAATAAATCTTAGGAGGTTATTATAATTTTAATCAAATTTCATAGGCAAGTGGATATTTTTAAGGTAACTGTGTTATTAGTCATTATATGGTACGTATATATTGAAAATTATTTTTATTGATCTTTGTCATTATATTTTAAAATTATGAGTAAATTGTTATTCAACTCTTATGTGATTGAATTTTAACACTAGACTTTGAATTTTATTAAAATTTTACGCTAAATTAAATTTTTTTAATTAAAACTTACCACTCAATATTAATTTTGATGATTTAAAAATAAAAGGTAAAAATTTTTCTTTCAAATAAATTATTAACTAGATTAGAATTCCTAATTAATGAAATAAAAACTCAAATACATATATTATAAAATAAAAAAATAGTTTATTTTATGAAATAATCATTTTATTTAATTTTAATATTATATTAATTAACATATTATTGTTAAATATTAAAGTAAAATATAAAAATATTATTTTTTGTTAAACTTTGTATTCAAATGATTTTAAATTAAAATTGTATAGCAAAATTTAATAATATTTTTTTTATTTTAATCAATTAAAAGTAGAGTTACAAAATTCAATATAAAGTTAAAAGTATAGTGAAGAATTTATCTCTAATTCATAAGGAAAATGACAAATATGAAGTAAGTGAAGTAAGTGGTAAATTTGCACATTTGATCCTATATTTTAGAAATGAATATTAAATTTTAAAATATTAAAATCATCATTGTTAATGTTATTAAAATAATAATAAATTTAAAGATGTTCTTGAATACAATATATATATATATATATATAAAAGTATGCACAGGATTCTAAGAATGCTTTTTAACCATTTCTTAGTTAAAAAGCCTTGGTAAAAAATATATTCCTTTATTTTTCACAAATAAATATCTATTTTATGCAAAATTTCCCCTAAATAATTAGTGAAAAAAAGGGTTATAAGAAGAATGAGTGAAAGTTGATTTAGTATTATATTTAAACTATTAATTAGTATTTTTATGTAATCATGACTTGTATTATTTTAATTAATTGGGATTACTATTATTTTTAAGAAACATAATATAAAAGATTCTCATTTTCATAAGTTCATAATTTAGCGTAGATTCTCTAAACATTCTCCTCAAACTTCGGACTATAAATAAAGATCCTCTCACCCACCACCACCATCTCCCAGCTTCTCTCTTATACAAAACTCTCCTTTTCTATTCCTCATCAATGGCGCTCCGGAAAATTCTTGGGAAGCGTCCGTTGAGCTGTTATGGAATCACCTCATCGCTTGCCACCGTAGAGAACTCTCCGATCTCACTCCATACCGCACCTCGCCGGGAGTACGTGGCCCTGCCCGATTCCGGTGAAAGAGGATTCTTCCGACGGTTCTTTCACCTGAGGCCTTTGGAACAGCCGTCGCCGGGATTTCCGAAGATCTTCTCGGTTCCTGTGGGTGAAAAGTTGAGAGAAAAGCTTCGAGTCATAAACATTTCTGGAAATCAGCTTCAGTTGGAAGGAATAACTCAGCCTCGACCTCTACCAACGGATGCCAGGGCTAAGGTTTCTGTTGAAGATGCGAGGAAGCTATTGAGGGCTTCTCAAATCCAGAAGCTTAAAGCGAAGCTAAGAGAGATTCCAAAAAGTTCGATTTCTTATTACGAGTTTGTTCAGATCTGCCTTGATGGATGTGGAAATGAAGCTCAAGGTTTAGAACTAGCCAAAGTGCTGGATCATTCGGGAAACGTCATCGTTTTAGGGAACGTCGTTTTCCTCCGCCCCGAAGAGGTATAAAATTTCTCTCCCTCCATTTTATTTATTTTAGGAATTATTCTTTAATATATTATCAGTGACTGAGTCAATAAAAGCTTAAAAATAAATATAAATAATTCATTACTAGTCTTCCAAACTGTTTGGAGGAGTGCAATGCACGCGCTGTTGCGAAGTGGGTCTGGTTCAGCCGAATGGTCAGCTGCAGAGGACAGTCGTAGTAGGCTAAACGAAGGCTTTTAAATGACCATTCTAATTTCTAAAAGTCTAAAATTAGGTTCATGAATGACTAACCTAAAGCATGGGGGTATGAAATGAATGTTGACTGAGTTTTATTCCCACAGTTGGCTAAATCAATGGAAAGCATGATTTCGGAATCGATGGCCCTCCCAGATGACCCAAGAAGAAAAAAGCTAGAAGAAATGGAGAAACAAAAGGCTGAAATAGACAAAAAGGCCAAGGCTCAGGTTCGTGGTGAGCTTTATTGTGGGCTGGGGTTCCTACTGCTTCAAACACTGGGATTCATGAGGCTTACGTTTTGGGAACTAAGTTGGGACGTGATGGAGCCCATATGCTTCTTCGTCACCTCCCTGCACTTTGCCTCTGCCTATGGTTTTTTCCTCACCACTTCCACCGAACCATCCTTTGAAGGCTATTTTCAACGCCGTTTCAAAACTAAACAAAAGAAACTCATCAAGGCCCACGGCTTTGACATCGAAAAATACAATAAACTTCGTCAAGCCTTTTATCCCAACATTTCTAATGCCTTGCCGAGCTTGGAGCGTTGCTCCTCTACCACCTTAAAACATGAAGACGAGGCATTCCTTTGACGCTCCTGCAAAGGAAACTAATGGAGTTTTTTTCTTCTTCTTCTTCTTCTTCTTCTAGCACTAGTTATATAATATTATGCGAAATAGAAAAAGGAACTGTGGATTCTATGATGTGGATCGCCAGTGACTTTGATATTTGAATCATAATTGCTCTTATCCAGTATCGATTCTTCTGACGATTGAGTACTATTAAGTAGAGTGCTGTAAAACCAAGATTAGCAAAGCAAAAAGCAAGATCCACATGCATAATGGTCCTTAGATGTACAGCAATAGCCATCTGCTCGGCTACTATAGGTATATTATAGATGAACTAACTGGCTTTGTATTAGATCACGTGTCCTAGTTTTTGAGGGCGTGAGTTGATTTAGGGTAGTACTAGTATAAATGTATAAATTTAAAACGAATAGCTTTTTTTTTTAAGAAAATAATAAATATTAATAGAAATGTATTTCATTTTGCTTTTATTATTTTTATATTATGTTTAAATCAGTTAAAAATAAAATATCTAAAAATTCAACTTAAGCCTAAAAAGTTTTATTCGTAAGTACTTTTATCATTCTACCTAACAACAAAAAAAGAAGAAGAAATTTTCCCTATAAACAACCAAAAAAATGAAAAAACCTAAAAATGAAATGTTTAAATCATCTAAAAATCAAAGATTTTTTGGTAGTGAAAACAAAACCTATCGAATTAAAAGGTAATTTTTTTTGATGATTCTCTAAATGCTACTTGAATGAAAATGCATTACTAATATATTATATTTATTTATAATGCTAAATCGTAGTTTAATTTATATATAACTATAACACTAATTAATTCCTACTTAATTTAAAATAATAAATATGCACCCAAAATTTAAGTGATAATAATTGTAAAAATTGAATGTACAATTAGATTATCTATGTTTATCATTGTATAATAATTAATAATACATGCAATATTTGTACATCAAACAGGAATTGAGAGAAATTTTTAAATGGGCAATAATATTTTTTATTGTAAATTAAATTATATATTTGAATAATAATTATTAATGTATTACTAATTATTATGTGATAATAAAAAATAATATTAATTAACTATTAGATCAACGAATGTATTTGAATAAATTAAGAATAATAAAACCCCTTAAATAAATTATACATATATTATTGTTTAGCATATGTTAAAGCATTTTTTTTTTCACGTGTATTTTTAAATAAATTTATAAAATATTATTGGCATAAAATAAAAATAAAAATAAATATTTTATTAATAGTGCTTTATATAAAATATAAAAGAATTTTAATTATTTTTATTTTATTAATAATTTTCTGAACCATCATCAATACCTTTATTATTATGGATATTTAAAGTATTATGCAAACAATCCAACCATGTGTAACGGTCTAACTTTCAGTGGTATTGAAAAATGCGGTTTTGGAACCCTATTTGTGTAAACTGAGTATGTAAATATAAAATAATAATAGTTACGTAATTAATATAAAAATATATTAATGATTGGTCAAATGATTTTGTCAATTTAGTAGTTGATTAAGGTTCAGAGTCTAAATTGTAAAACCCAATAACTATAGATTTTTAATTGACAAAATACTTGGAAATCTATCTAGCAATTAACCTAATGTTCAAAATGGTGAACAAACCATTTTCCAATAGGAATAAGTGGAGAGTGATGACATTTTCCACTATACAAATGATTAAGAGATAATTAAAGTAATTAAGGCATGATTAACTTAATTAAACTATGTTAATTAGTGATTAATCATGGTATACAAGCATAAGTTAGTGCAGAAAATGCATCATCTTTCTCTCCTTCACCATCCACCATTGTAGAAACTAAATTTCGGCCAAGAAATAATTTGAAGGTAAATAAGTCATTTTTCATGTAATTTTTATAGATTTAGAGTCATGAGAACTTTATTTAGCTAGCCCGTGAATCAATTTGATAAATTATTAAAGTTTTAGAATGTTGAATGGTTTATTACTTGATGAATTATATTTGAAATTTATATATTTCAAGTTTAGATTGTAAAGTTAATTTAGCTTGTTTGTTAACTTGTTACATTAGGGACCAAATTGAATAAATGTAAAACATGTCATGAAATTATGTTAGGAATATAAAATATAACCAAATGAGAATATATAAAATCAAATTTTAATCCGAAGCTAGGAATTGAAAGTTATGTCTATCCCAAGTTTAGGGACTAAAATGAATAAAATGTAAAATATGTGGGAAAAATCAAAAAATGGATTTACTAGGATCATGCATCTTATAATGTTGTATAATACTATTTGGTAATAATTTGCTAAACAAAATATTTATCTAGATGGATCAAATTGGAGTTAATAGAGGAAAAGTTAAATCTGCATATTAGTCCTTGAAGAATCTACTCATTTGTGTTTTGAATAAGTTCATTTGGAACTTACATCTCATTTTGTATGATATGTGTACTTGTGTTTAATTTGATATATGTATGCTTGAGTATGCTTTAAAGTACTAGTGGATTAATAAATTAAATTGAAATGTTATGTGATGATTGACTATTACGTAATAATACAAGGCATAAATGTGAAAATCTGAATGACTACAAGGTATAGAAATGAAACATGTGATCATTTACAAGGTGTGATAAGTAAACATGGATAATTACAGGGTATAACCGTGTGAAAATGATTGATTACAGGGATGATAATGAAATGTGTGTAATTAATGCCCATGTGAACTTGGTAAAAGGTTAGGATACAATTAGCATGTCAATAGGGTCATATGCATGCTTGTACGGGATATGTGATTGTGTGGAGATTATTATAAGTTATATTGAGATCCAACATCTATTGTGAATCATCAAGCATTATATGTCTCTATGAAGACGTTGGTGTGGTGTAGTTCACTCGTGTATCCGACTTTGTTTTACTAGAGTTTCATCGGGTGAAATATTGAAAACCCAAGCCCGACCCACTCATATTAATTTTTTATAATATTATTTTTCATATAAAAACAAAATTAAAAAATATAATATATCAAATACACTAAAAATATTAAAATAAATATTTTTCAACAGATTAAAAATAAATAAAAAATATTTATACTTAAATAACACTAAAATAAATGTAACTTAATAAGTAAATACCTCTAAAATAATAGCAAAATTAACACTAAAACAATAATTATACAATATTCAAACAACAACGGAATAATAACAATATAATAGTAAAATGACAACAAAACACAGTAGCAAAACACAAATAATTATTTATTTATTTATTTTGTAAATTCGAGTCCGGCCAAGTTCGGACAAAAAAAACTTACCCGAGACCTAGTTAATTTAGAAAATTGACCTCATTTTTTGCCTAAACCCATTTTTTGAACTTATATTTTTATCAAAACTTTCTAATTTTTCAGATGGGTGTTGGGGTCGGGTGAAAGTTTCTTATGAAAAAAGAAAAGAAAAGAGGGCTTAAAGAGAAATGGGCTTTGGAGCAGACTAAATAGGAAATCGAGGTCCAAGGGGATGATGGGCGGGCGCATACAATTCCACAAAATCAACAAATTTAAGCAGCTTTTTGTATTGAAGTTTTCAATTTATACATTCACATCGGATAACCAGTGTTGGTTCTTTCTTAGCATTTGGACCAAGCAACATTAACATATTTTCTAAACCTCGCCCACTTCTTATTTTTAAAGCAATATATATATATATATGATACACCCTCACAGTCTAACAGCTCACTTGCATATCATTATCCAGAGAAAAAGATGTTTGAACCCTTTCTACTGGGGCATGGAGTACAAAATTATTAGAGTTTGGTGCCCACTCCACATCGTTTTAGGAAGCTATGTAGCCATGTCCCATGCCTATTATGATATTTATTCATCATTATCCACTAACCCGACCCAAATCCAAACCCTGCTCTGCTCTGCTCTGCTCATTTTGTTTTCCCAACCCTGGACCTTAGCACTCACCACTCACCCACCCTAACAAAGTACCCAACGTAATTCGATTAATGATTGCAAATATAAGATAATTTGCTTTCTTTTGCAATTGGGCTATTCAGATAAATTAGACCTGCCTGTCTACCACTACCGCTATACCGCCTGAAGCAGCATTCGGCCCTAGACTCGAGACCCAGCTAACACTTTTTGTTATCAAGAAAAAACAAACAGCTTTTTCTCTTTGGGAGCAAATCTAACCACTCGTATTGTGTCCAACGAATCCTACCAACTCTACTAGCTAAATTGAATCCCAACTTCACTTAATTATTTTCTAAAATTCAATATTTAATAAATTTTATCCGAATTTCAATATTTATAATATTTTCCTATAACCCTTTCTCAGCCTAAAAAACCTAGTATTAGTTTCTAGTGGGTATTAGACCAAATATCAACCTCATTTGTCCGTTTCCATTCATTTTCAGTTCTAACTTTTTGAGTATGTACTATTAGATCATTGTTGTGTTGATGTTTGACTAACTAAATGTAAAATTATTTTTGGTAATACAATTATCAATATATAATATTATTTGTCACAATATTTGGTGTTTTATATTACTTTCTTTGATTTATTTAGTCGAAAAATAAAAAATTATTATTCTTATAGAAATCTATTATATTTTTTATTCTTTACAGCACAACAATTTAAGTTTTATTTTACTCATAATTTAATATATTTTTCTAGTAAAATAGTTTAAATAAACTATGATTGAAAAAAATAATAATTAGTTAGGAGTTAGGACTTCTCTTTAATAAAAACATTTTGTATTAAATAATATTATTTGTTATCATTTAAATGTAAATTTGACCAAAATATAATAAATACAACGAAATATTAATTTTTTCAACTTATAATAAAAAAATAATTGAAATATTAATTGAAAATATATCAAAGAATGAGATAATTTAAATCATTAGACTTTATTCCTTTAAAAAAAATTATTAGATTTTATTATTATTTCATTTTGGTATAAAGTAAAATGAATTGAAATCATTAAAAATAAGAGGAAAATTGTCTAAAATCTCAATTTACATAAGATTACATAGGGAATACGTGGTTTTGATATTACTCCATATATCTCAACATCTTCGCACTATCGGGAACATAAGATTATCGTTTCATATAATCCTTGAAACCCAAGCAAGAACATATTATTCCAGAATAGATAATGTAAGATTACTCGAACTAAATGATAATTCAAGTTGATTTGATTCTTGATTTTTCCATAAATTTGTAGACTTATTTTAATAAGACAATTCTTGTTTGAAAGCATTTGGACATTATTAGATGAAGTTCATACCTATATTTTTTTGAAAAAATTATTCTTTATATGCAAATTTAAGTTATTTTTATTATTTTAAATATTTGTTACATAAAAAATATTAAATAAAAACAAAATGTGTAAAATTTAAATATTTATTAAAAAAGACATAATGATTTATGTGACCTTCTAACTTATAAAAAAATATTTTTACTAATTATTTAAAATTTCATCTCTTTTAACCATTAAATTTATATTGTTTATTAAGTTAGGGAAATGGGTTAATTTATAAAATTTGCAATCACACTCAATTATAGAAGCAATGTAATTTGGAATATATTGACTTTTCATGTAGGGCCTACAAATATAATGAAACCGATAAAAGGTCTTAATCCAGAATCTTTTTTAAATTAGAGTTGCGCTAATTAATTTATAAGCATGTTGGCCATTGGGGAATAATCTCCTTTTATAAGCATTCAAATCTTAACAAACATATATACTCCAATCCAAAAAAGAGCCTGCCCTGCTCTGCTCAGCTTTTCACCTTCTGAATCAATTCACCAATCATCCACATCTCAACCGTTGGATAGTTGTTGTAATCCAACGGTTTCTAGATGGCTTCCACGATCTCTTGTCATGTGATCAATATATTTTTTTCATAGTTGAGTGAAGGAGCTGGACTCCAACTTGTCTATATGTCTTAAATAACCAAAACTATATATAATAAACATCAAGTTGTAAGGAGCTCCGGCCGTAATTAATGTCGGCAAAGAGGAAAACTGAAATTTAATGGTGTTCCGTTGTTTTCTAAGAATAAGGACCCCACTCCATGGAGTGAACTGAAAGCATTCTTCCATCTCACTATAATAAATTAAAAATCCCAGATCTCTGGATTTGAATTACCTTTCTTAAATGATGGGATTTGAATTTCTTGTAATTGCGAAAGAAATGCAACGGCCATTTTACGGGACTAGTGTGCAAACAAACATTAAATTCTTAGATTAAAGGAGTTCTTCGGAAGAGCAATAAATAAGGTAGCAGTCGCTCCCAAACCCCCCCCCAAAAAAAAAAAGCGTTTGGGCTAAAATTTGCTTGCCTTGATAATTAAAATACAAATCGTGAAAGATGCCATAATGGGTTAGTAAATTTGTTTTCCAGGAAAATGATAAGAATAAGCTGAAAATTCAGTTCAACAGTGACCAACATAGACACGAATTTTGGGGGGCCCTTTTCCGTGTGGCGAATACTAAAAATGACAGTATCGACAAGTTAGCCCTACTTGTTTTGTTTGCCTTTTAATAAAAAATCTCTTACTTGTTAATGATAAAGAAAATTACATAACGTGAGGAGTAACCAAGTTGTACAAATATAACCACTTGCTGTCTGAAAAGCATGCATGAGAAAAACGTTGTTATTTTTATGAATTTATGCAGCCATCTTGGCTTATTAATTGCTCGTAATGATAGAATCATGGATGTTGATCAATTTTTATGACAAGCCGTACACACTACACAATAAGAAGTGCCATTTTCAATGCTTTTATTTATAAGCTTGATTTTGCTTGAATTGCGAATCAAACTCTCCCATTGACCCCGTAAACGTTATCTTATCTCTTTGCATATTTGGCGAGTAATTTAAGAAATAGATATATATATACATATCATATTATACAGACAATTTTAAACAAGTTATGAAAGTTAAAAAAAAAAAAAAAGTATATATTTCTGTGAAATTGATTACAGTTAATTGAACATATATATTATATTTATATTTATGATTATGATATTAAAAACATATTTATCACCACTTCATTTTCTTTTAAATAAATGGATCTACCTAAAATAAAAATAAGGATATATTTGCCACATATTATCCACTCATCTAATTATGTCACTTATCCAAACTGTAGGACCAAATATCTTCTGATAGATTGGCAACTAGATATAGGACACGCTGGCTTTAATGTTAATTAATATATATGAGATAATTTATCAACATGTACATATATATATATATATATTATTAATTAAATTAATCAGATATACCTATTTTCTTTATTAACTAATGTAGGAAAAGATTAAGCTATTGACTAATCATTTTATAATAAGCAAACCATGGAGGGCAAAAACAATTAATTTACCAGACGTCTACCTAAAATTACCATATCCCCTTAATTTTATTTACAAAACTTGTGGAATATAATTCTGCCAGTCCCTATACTATTTAGACATTAAAAATTAGTCCTTTTGTTGTTAAATTCATGAATTTATTTCTTTCTAGTTAAAAAAATTACAAACTACAATTAATAATACTGCTTATATTTAAATATTTATCATTAATTGGATTAATTGTTAATTTTTAAAATCTCAAATGTTCAAATTTAATAAAAAAAATTTATAAAGATTGTTATCAATTAGATTTGAACTTTCAAGCCTAAGGCTTCCTTTAGCTTCTAGAAACATTGGTATTTTTTATTTTCTTGAAAAATGAAATACCATAAATTGGTTGAAAATTTATAAAAATAGTTTTAAGTAAATTAAAATATGTAAAAAATAGAAAAATAATAAAATTATTTTTATTGTTTTCTTTTTAAATATCAAATCTCTTACACTAGATAGAATCTATATAAATGTAGGAATTATTTTATTTTATTTCTTATATTTCTATAGTATAAAAATAGGTAATAAACATGTTTTCTTATTTCTATGTTTCAAATCAATTTTTATTATTATTATTTACCGGCTGTATTTTCAATTTTCAATTTCCAAATAATAAAAATAAAATTATTTTTTAGAAATGGAAAAGAATATTTTTCAAAATCAAACTAAACCTAAATTCTTGGAAAAAGAAATAGAAAGACTAAACCTTAAAAGCCCAAAGTGTAGAAGGACTGACAGCATATATAAACAATAAACAAAATAATAATAGAATAAAAAATGATCGTCTCTACCCACCCCCCACCAACATCTGCTGATATTTTATATATAATAATATATATCATTTCCTCTCCTCTCTCATCATTTTCCTCCTTTTTTCTTCACTCTCACTGTTTCTCGTCTCTCATAATAGAATAGAGAAAAACCCAGACACATGACAAAGCCTGATAAAGAAAATTTACAAATCTTGTCTTTCTAGCAGTGTTGATTCACTGCACGAGAATAGTCCATTTTTTTTTTTAAAAATTGTAAGTTATTAATCATTTTATTCCTTTCCATCTTTTGTTTGTTTGGGCTTCTACAAATCGAAAGAGCTTCGTAAAATTGTTTTTTGTTGGGAAGGTTTTCAGATTGGATTTTGGTGTCGAAATGTGGATGGAAGGGTTGGTTTTATTGGTGGTAAACTCGATTGAAGAATCGATAGAGATTAGATGAGTTAATGTCTACTTTTTAGATATTTAATGGAGCTCCTAATCCGCTTTGGTTCAACAACCGTAGTCAGATTTGGTTTTAAGCTTCGATTTGCCGCCATTATATTCAAGGTAAAGTTCCCATTTCACTTTAATTTCTTTTTTGAAAAAAAAAAAAACTGTTTGAATAGTAAAAGGGTTGGAAGGTGTATGCTTTTGATTGTGGAAATAAATAAAAAATGTTGCAGAGCTTTTGGTGTCAAGGACAAATTAGTTCGACAAGGAAGAGATATTTCGAACATTACTGTTTATATGTATATCAAGAAAAATTGTTTGTTTGTTTCTTCGTATAAAGATGTTTCTTTTTGGTACTTCATAGTTTTATTTATATTTAGTTAATTCGTCGTAATTAGTTTACTTTTTTGCTGCGCTTTCCTTTTCTGGAAGGTGTTTACTAAGGATTAGTCGTTGGTAAAAATGTGAGCTCTTAGTTTAATGAAATCTGAAAAGTAGCTGGAACTCATACATTTACTGCTTTTTGCCATATCCCCAATTTATTACTTGAAGTTGAAAGTTTTGGGGTCAACGTCACATCAAGTAAGCTAAATCGGAGCTCATGATTTGCAAAAAGTTAATCTCTGTGCTGGTATTAGTCACTCGTCGCTTTGTTTTATTAGATCCGTTGTTGCATAGAGTTCTTCGTTTTTAATTTTGGGGTTTCTTGTTTGTGCATTTCCCTTTAAACTCAAGCTTTTCTGGTTTCTACTGCAGATTTTATTGATATTCTTATGGTTTGAAGCTTCTACTGCAAAATTTAGGGAGAATCATCTGCAGTGGGAAGCCCCAGAAAGAGGAAGTAGTGAAAACATTGTCTCACATTCATGTATTCATGACCAGATAATTGAGCAGAGGACGCGACCAGGTCGTAATATTTACTCGGTTACCCCTCAAGTTTATGAACATTCCAATATCCCAGATCATGTCCACCACAAAGGAAGGTCGTTGCTTGGGGTCCCTGAATTGCTTGGGCATACAAAGGATGCTAAGCAACCTATAAGAATTTATTTAAATTATGATGCTGTTGGTCACTCACAGGATCGAGATTGTCGAAAAGTTGGTGACATTGTGAAGGTGGGTGCTATATGCTTCCTATAAATTCCATATTGCTGGTCTAGTCATGGCTGTGAATCTAATGTTGGATACTTGGTGTTTGTTTGTTCATTTCCAGCTTGGGGAGCCTCCTCTGAGTTCTCCTGGGTTACCCTCCTGCAACCCCAATGGCGGTCCTCCGATTTATGGTGACTGTTGGTATAATTGCACTTTGGATGATATATCCGGGGAGGATAAACGTCATCGACTTCGCGAGGTTTTACTTTGTATTTACAAATATGTTTTCTTTTCTTTGAGTTATGATTAAGCAAACGCTGACTTTCAAAAGAAATTTTGTGAAGGCTCTAGGGCAGACAGCTGACTGGTTTAATAGAGCCTTGGCTGTAGAGCCTGTGAAAGGGAATTTGAGATTGAGTGGATATTCTGCATGTGGACAAGATGGAGGTGTGCAACTTCCACGTGAATATATTGAAGGTATCTCATTGCAGTTCCATTTCTTTGTTCAGATTCTACTTTCATCTTGAATGTGGCCTCTAAGAGTATTTTTCCTGTTAGGTTTGTTCTTTTGTATATGTTAAATCTTTAAATTTTCTTGCAGAGGGTGTTGTTGATGCGGACTTGGTCCTCCTTGTGACTACGAGACCTACCACTGGCAACACTTTGGCATGGGCAGTAGCATGTGAACGTGACCAATGGGGCCGTGCAATTGCTGGTAATTTCTTGTTTCTCCATCTCTAATCGTGGAATATGTTGCTGTCATGTGCAGTAGAAATCTAAAATCAGAAGCAATTGCCAATTTCTGTTTTGTAGGCCATGTGAATGTTGCTCCTCGACATTTAACAGCTGAAGCAGAGACTTTACTTTCAGCTACTCTTATCCATGAGGTTTGATGATTTTATTTTCATTAGCATAGAAGGATAGAAGGAAATTTCATGTCCTAAACACCCTTCTAATCTTGTTCCAGGTTATGCATGTTCTTGGCTTTGACCCGCATGCTTTTGCCCACTTTAGAGACGAGAGAAAAAGGAGGCGTAGTAAGGTAATTGCTTGACATCTACAATTAATATGCCCTTGATAAACTATTTGTGTGATAAACTTTCTCAAGTCAAAGCGCAAATCCTCAAGACTTGTTCTTTGCCTTTGAAAATGGAGTTTGACTTCATAGTTGTATGAATGCTTTTGAGACTCTGTTGCTTATGTCTTGTCACTACCAATAAGAAAAGCCTATGTTTCTTATTGTGTGAGTATTTCATGGATGTAATTTAGAACCTCACTATCACACGGTCATTTCCGTGCAATTTGCAGGTTACTGAACAGAGCATGGATGAAAAGCTTGGAAGGATGGTAACTCGTGTAGTGCTTCCACGTGTTGTCATGCACTCACGACATCATTATGGGGTATTGTTAACTTCTCAGTTGTGCTGAGTTTTGTGGCTTTAGATTACTGAAAAACAAAATAAGAAAATCAAACAAATAGTTGATAGTTTAATTGACAGGCATTCTCAGAAAATTTTACGGGCTTAGAGCTAGAAGATGGGGGAGGACGTGGCACATCAGGTATTGACTTCTGTCCCTGTTATTTTTGTCTCTCTCCACTTTATTGAGGTGCTGGTTTGGGATTTTTAACTCTTGGAAACCATCTAAAAACTAGTTTACAATACATAATATGGTTCTTAATTGAAGATGCAGCAGTTTGGTCCTAAATGCTTGAGTGATGACTTGGCTGCAGGATCTCATTGGGAAAAGAGGCTTTTGATGAATGAAATAATGACAGGATCTGTGGATACAAGATCAGTGGTTTCAAAAATGACTTTGGCTTTGTTGGAGGATAGTGGATGGTATCAAGCTAACTATAGCATGGCAGATCATCTTGATTGGGGTCGCAACCAAGGAACTGATTTTACTACTTCTCCTTGCAATCTCTGGAAGGGGGCTTATCATTGCAACACAACCAATTTTTCTGGTTGTACATATAACAGGGAAGCAGAGGGTTACTGCCCGATTGTAACTTATAGTGGAGACCTACCTAAATGGGCTCGGTATTTTCCTCAGGCTAACAAGGGTATTTTTCTCATTTGGTTCTTTTTATCTGTCTCATTTATGTTTTGAGACTGGCTGAGCCCTAGAATTATTTGTGAAGATTGAAGAATCACTGTATTGACATGAAATTTCGATTAGCTCTCACATAAAGAAACTTATTTTTAATGTTGGTTTGCATCAAAATGTACTTCCTAAACTGATGCTGATGTTCTTCATGCAACTCAAGTATGCTAGCCAATGAAATGGTTTCAAGATATGGGCATTTAGTGGAATACCTTTAATGGTTATCAACATAGTTGGATTTTTAGTTTGGTCCTTGTAAGGTATATGAACTTCTATTTTTGACCTTTGCAGGTGGCCAGTCTTCTCTGGCTGATTATTGCACGTACTTTGTGGCTTACTCCGATGGATCTTGTACAGATACTAACAGTGCAAGGGCCCCAGACAGAATGTTAGGTGAAGTAAGAGGGAGTAACTCTAGGTGTGTTTTGACCTTATAAACTTCTGCGGGACATCAACTTTTCTTCTTACATGGGACACAGTTTGACCTTGTAAGGCAATGGCTGATGAATTTTCTTTTGTGATGAATAGGTGCATGGCTTCGTCCTTAGTACGTACTGGTTTTGTACGGGGTTCTATCACCCAAGGAAATGGTTGTTATCAGCACAGATGTGTAAATAACTCTTTAGAGGTATGGATTGGTGTTTGTGTAAAAGCTGCCTTATAGCTTGAGAGTTATGACCTTTGTGGGCTGTCATTGTATTTTTTTCAAAATATAGTTCTTTGGCAAATGTTGATTTACTGCAATGTCCAAATTAAAACAAATCTTCTTTCAGTCATGCCATGGCTGAATGAAAATACCCTTTTTATTTATAACATTAAATGTTAAATTTCGAGCTTAAAAAAAAGAAGTTAAATTTGGCAAAGAAGCACTGGCTCATTGAGGTTTGTACTCTTTCCACCTCGGAGTTTATCATTAATTTTGTTAAATAATTGTTCTTTCTAGGTTGCTGTGGATGGTATTTGGAAGGCATGTCCTGAAGCTGGTGGACCAGTTCAGTTCCTTGGATTTAATGGTAATTTTGATCTTCTAACTTTTTAATCAATAAGATCCTATCTATATGCATTAATAATTTCTTTTGATGTTTTATCTGTAGGAGAATTGATTTGTCCTGCTTACAACGAACTCTGTAGCAATCGCCCTGTTTCTGTGTCAGAGCAATGTGCCAATTCTTGTAATTTTAATGGTGATTGTGTCAATGGAAAATGTCATTGCTTTCTTGGATTCCATGGTCATGATTGTAGTAAAAGTGAGCTCTCAAGGATCCATCTGTATTCCATTATTTAGACATTGTGTTAGACAAAACTTCGTATATGAACTCTCTTCCTAACTAATCCTTTTCAATAAATTGATCTTATTTTCCTTTGTCCTCTTGTCTTATAAATTCCAGGATCTTGCCCTAACGATTGCAATGGGCGTGGAAAGTGTCTGTCAAATGGGGTTTGTGAATGTGAAAATGGTCGTACCGGAGTTGATTGCTCTACAGGTATAGTGTTATAAATATTTAAGTTGGAAAATATTCTTACAGTTACTGAATAGTTTTTTATTTATGTAACTTTTGGAGTATACATGTTTTATTCTATCCTATTAATGGTTTTCTGTAAGTTTCTGTGTTTGTGGAGTAAATTTTGAGGGTTCTAGCTTGTGACATCGTTGCCTGGACCCCCTTTAAAGTGCGTTTATGTGCAGAATTAAGTGTACATATGAAAGATGCAGTCCTTGTTTTGAAGAAAAATAACTTTTAACTGTTGACTGCTGCTTCAACATACTAATGCATTCGTAGATACCTTTTCATGCCTGCATGAGGGGATAAATACAGTCAGTCAATTAGTTCCCTTTATTTTTCACTCATACTGTTTTACTTGGAATTTTATGCAGCTGTCTGTGATGAACAATGCAGCCTACATGGTGGGGTCTGTGACAATGGAGTTTGTGAGTTTCGCTGCTCTGACTATGCAGGCTACACATGCCAGAACAGCTCCACACTCCTCTCCAGTCTTTCAGTATGCAAAAATGTGTTGGAGAGGGAGTTGTCTGGGCAACACTGTGCACCCAGTGAGGCAAGTATATTGCAGCAACTAGAAGAAGTTGTTGTCATGCCGAATTACTACCGGCTGTTCCCTGGTGGTGCTCAAAAATTATTTAATAATCTCTTCGGGAGCAGCTACTGTGATGCAGCTGCGAAGCAACTAGCCTGCTGGGTAAAGTTACTCATCCCTGCTCTTCTATTTCCAAGCATTTTTCTTTCGTAGTACCTATTTTCTCCATTGATAACCAATCTCAGGAGCTCGACCCTAAAAAATGCTTAATCTATATGACACTAGATTTCTATCCAAAAATGTGATAATGATGGGGACAACAGATTACGAGTATGCCATTCAGCATGTCAGTCATATAATTTAGCATGTGGAGCTTCACTAGACTGCTCAGACCAAACACTTTTTAGTAGTGAGGAGGAAGGTGATGGCCAATGCACTGGCACTGGTGAGTTGAAGCTTTCATGGTTTAATCGGTTGCGAACTAGGCTATTTTCAAGCAATACATCTTTGAAAAGAACATCTATAGAATATAGTCAGTCATAGGCTCTAATTGTTCTTCTAATTTTTGACTTGTAATTTTCTAGGATTCTAGAATGGTAAAGGTGGCACATAATACTGTGCCCCAGCTGTAGAGTTTGTTTGTGCTTGGCCCCAAAATCAATTAGAAAAATTGGACATCATTAGGCTTTGAAAGATGAAAGCCACTTGTAGAGAAAACAAACCCCCCAAAAAAAAAAAAAAAAACCCTCATTTACTGTTGGCCGAAGGCCTTGAAAGGAAAGCAAAATTCTCATTAATTTTGTACTTATCTTAGTTTGTCCGTCACTTACGATGCGCAAAACTAGTTCATTTTAGTAATACAGGCGGTAATTGTTTCGTAATTTATTCAGAAAAAGGAAAAACAAGTACTCTTTTATTTGTTTCTAAAGCAAATTTATGGTTCTTCATTATGAAGTGCAAAAACGAGTGACGTAATAACCTTAAATTATGGTTTTAAACATCTTTAAAATTGGTTTCATCCATAAGTTCATCCGTTTGAAGTAAAACAGCAAGTCGAGAAGCATAAGAACAACACTTGTATTTGTCATATTTTCAAAAACCATGCATCCTCCATAGAAGCTGTGGCTCACGCAAAGCTTATGGCTTGTCTTCTTATTTCTCGGTTCTTTAATATTATTGTTAGATTGGTGAATAATGCTTTTCATATTCATACACTAATTATTTTCTCACCAAACAAACCAAACCAAACCACAATCTTTATATCTAAACATAAATCCTTAATTAAAGGACCCAACTTTGCATCTATTCTAGACAGATGAAGCAAACTATCGGCTAAAATGTTTTTAACTTTAAAACCTTGCAATCCAATCAGGTTTAAACGATGGAGTAATAAGTAGTACCAAATAAAACATGGGTTATCAATCAAATCAAGATCATGTTCATCAGCTGGTTGGACAAAATGTGATCAGATAATCCGCCCCGGTGCAAGTCATGGTACTAGTGGCGTCATCGTAAGCATAACTGTAAGCCGTAGGGCATGCATTTTTGAACAATTGTGAGTACTTTGTCGGTGAGCAAGTCTGAGGCGTACCATGTGCGCCAGTGCAGCAATATTCCGGCGTGTTGAAGGCAGCACAGGCGCTTTTACAAGCGACGACAGAACCTGAGTCCGTCATCTGTAACTCGGCGGGGCAATTTGTGTTGAGGTCATTGACGCAACCTGCATATTGGCAAGTCCCTGTACCACCAACTGCCTTGACTGCTACGGCCATGTTGTAACCATCTACGAGACTAATGTCATAAAAGTCCTTATTGTCATGTCCATTAAGGGTGAACTCGATCAGGGAAACGGGTGGGATGCCACCGCCGCTGCACTTTAACGTGCCACCACAGTCACCGGTTACACATTTGCCTGAGCCAGAGTTGTCGAAATTGCAGCCAGTTCGACCCCAAAAGCGACCAGACCAACCAGGTGGAGGGTGGAGCCGGGATGATGAACCAGGAGCCAATGCAAAACCACCATCACCAAGGGGAGGGCCATTTGCGGTCAGGGAACCAGGCCATACTGTGAAACTACAACGATTTTCGAGTGTAAAGCTTGTTGCTGAAGAAAATATCGCCCCTGAAATCGTTGTTATAAGCAAAGTTCAGTCAATGTTATTTATTTGAATAAAAAACTTGAACCATCGACTGAGCATCGATTCTAAATACTCATCTTCAAGTGGAAAAGATAAAAGCTTTTATTACATAAACCATAAAATAAACAATGGAAAAGAAACAGAAAAGAATAATGTTCTAATGCAAAAAAAGGGAATGCATTTACCAAATGAGAAGAAATTCAGTAGAAAAAGAAGATAAATCCCAGAGGAAATCGCCATTACTGCTTTGTGAAGAAGAAGAGATTTGAGAAGAAAATGGGAAGGATTTAGAGTGACTTGATGCAAGGAGAATTGGGATGATGTGGGGGAACTACATAGAATGTTATCGTATTTATAATAGGCCAGTTCGGGTTCTACTGCCCCCATAAATTTTGGTTGCAAATATATGAAGGTCGCCCTATCTTTTCGTGAACAAGATTAGATTTTTTTTTTGAAAAAAAAAAACAAATTAACAAGATTTGATTTTTCAGTTTTGAAAGAATTATCAAAAACGTTACATTTTCTTTTACACATTAAAAGTTTTAACCCTATCTTTTCATGGTGGATTGGGATAGTTCCAATTTGAATTTCCTACAGGCCTGGCCCTAGGCTTAACAGGTTGGGACCTTAACCAAGAATCAAGGTCCAAATCTTGAAAGAGTCATACAACATATATATGTTCTTTCATTATCTTGGAAATCAATCAATAAAATTGCCTGAATTATTAGTAAATCTTTCCAAAATACTATCTTTACTTCATCTTTTTACTTTTTTCATTCACTGATTTAAGGATTAAAGTGAATCTTCATATACAAATAATTTAGATTTTAGAAAAAGAAATATCCAATGTTTTTATTATTGGGCATGATTAAGAGATACATAGGATGTAGAGAGAAAAAAAGGATTAAAGAGTGAGACGACTAGGTTGATTGGTGATCATGGTGTGCAGTGAAGCAATATAACATAAGAGATTTGATCTCACGCACGTGGCCAACATCAGCACAACCCCCCATCCTCAACACCCCCACAATCCCCACGAGCTTCCTTTTCTATATTTTCCACCACCATTCCCCATTATCTTTCTTAATTAATCCATAATCACCCCCTCTTTAATCTCATTTTAACTCCACTCAAAATCCCTTTTTTTAATCATTATTATGGGACTTAATCATTGCATTTCCGGTAATATATTTCTTGGGTTTCGACTTTGTTCTCATTTTCCTTCAATCCAAACATGAAACACTTCTCTGCAGGTTTGTTTCCTCTTTTGGCATATTGATACAGCTGATCGAAGCTTGTCTGATAATGCGGTGAATGGCAAACAACATCGAATCTAAATTTTTTGCAGACATTGCCATGTTTGTTTTTGACAAGGAGACAGCAGAAGATACCTCCCTAACCATAACCTCTTTTAGCACCATAATCATAATCCTAACCCTAACCCCAAGGGCTGAGATTAAAAACACATAACACGGAACAAACAAGTGATGCAATAATGGAGTTGGATGGGAACAGAGGAAAACCAAACACATGCAAAATAAAGTTGACAATAACCGGTAAAAGTGTCTCATTTGGCCACACCCTGATGATGAGAACTCAATAACCAACTTTTAATTACCTTTCAATCCACTTTGATTAAAAAATTTGACAATCAACTATTACTTAAAAAACAATAAAAACCCTTTTTCAAGGATATGAAATGTATGACAAACGATTTCATATTTGGTAGCTACGGATCGTATTATAACTAAAATAAATTCATGAGGATTCATTCATTTCCGTAAGAAGAAAATCCTGCTAAACCAAACCAACCCAACCCTTAACCTTCAAATTAATTAGGAAGCAATCAAGGCATCAGTTTTATACAGTAAACTCGTGAATGAATTGGATTGTTGGATGAAAATAGCGATTCTGGCAAACATCCTTGAAGCACAGGTAGGTAGAAATAATGAACGTAACCAATTTTCAAACTCTTTCTAAAATCCAATCGTACATTTGATACTTCCCATGCTGCATGTTTAAGCAATATAAGGTTGATGACAGATTACTGCCATTCCTTTTAGGAGCCTAACTTTGCTTTCTATGTTCTGAATTCAATTCATTTGCATTCCTCAAGTCTTATCAATTTTAGACATTTTTGACCTACTTTTTATTAGATTTAATTGTATCGTACGGAATTCATTCAACACATTCTAATCTAATCATTTAGTATCAATATTGCATCGATAATGATTTTTTTATTAGTTTTGTCATTAGCTTCAGCAACTCCAATATCATGTTAGGCTTGTTTAAAATACGTGAATGGATTAAATTGTAAATACTTATATTTACTTCATATACTTTCTTTTTTTAATTGTCAAATCCAAATTATTTATATAATATGTATAAACAGGTTTACAAATTGATTTACATATTTTAAACATACTTCACATTCATCTAAACCGATATTTAAAACTTAAATTGACAATTTAGCTACAATTCAATTAAACGTAATTAAAGTATATTTTACAAAGACCTTAGTTATGTACAAGGATGAAGTGGATGCATTGGGGTTGGACCTAAAAATTTTAACAATGAATCTGGCCCGTGAGGCCTCCCATAGAAGTGGTTTTATTGGCGCTGTAAAGGACCTATATGATAAAAATGAAGGTGGAGTCTTTTTTTCATAAACTACTTTGCGACAGCAATCGCATGATTTGGCTGTTGATCGTAGAGTTCTGCTTCAAGTACTAATTTTGTCCAAAGTACGTATGGGCTTCAATTGTTTTTTGTTGCTATCACTTATCAGTCATGTTTGAGATGTGGCCCCATTTGATCGAAGAATCCTGCACTCATCTGATCCACCAGTTTCAAGATTTTTAATTTTTTATTGTGGCCCCATTTTGTTTGTAGGACTAAAGCTGTAAGCCATTAGGTTTCTCGGCTTAGAGTTTAGCGCCTGTTTCATTTTTTTTTTTTTTTGTTCAAATAGATAATTTTGTTATAAAACATTGCAATCAGGGAAAAGAGTCCCAAGTTTCAAATACATTAAAAATAAAATCCAAAACATACATATTAAAGAAAATTATATAAAAAATTAATTAAAAATTAAGCCATAGAGAAAAATGTTTGATCTTTAAGACATACAAGCCATAACCTTGAATGTTTTGAGGTATATTCTGAATTAGTAAAGGTAGATATTTGAATCATAAAATTATTATTTTATATTTTATTCTATGAGACCTTTACAATGTTATACCATATGCTTAAAATGATTGATTAATGAATTTGAAATTAATGCTTAAAGTAAGTCACTTGTGAATTATATTGAGGAAAATGAAAAATTTAATTCCACATTGGTTAGATATAAAGTGTAAAATATGTTTATATACGTGAATTAACTTATTAATTGTTAAATCACTAAATTAATGTTTTCTCTTGTGTGCCAAATCTAAATTGAGTGATGTGAAATACTTGAATATTTTTCAAATTCTTCCCCTCTGGTGAAGGGTCAACCATTACTTCTTTTAATTTTATAAGTGAAAAAATGCATTAAAAAAAAGTGAATGTCATTGATTCCACATCTAAACAAAATGGGGACGTGTGCTTGAACTGAATCAAAACATACATTTGATGAGCTCTATGCTCCTCATAATAGGGTCAGGCTTGCCTGGGTGTGTTTCCATCTTCCAAGCATTAAGTGACCATCAATGTACGGTTGAGTGACCTAACATGGAGCAGTTTTTGTGCAAGTTGTTGCGGCTGAAATGGATAATCTTGGCCTAGGATTAACGAATGCTTAATACTATTAAATTATTCAAAAATAAAATAGGCTATTTATTACACAGATTCGTATAATACTAAGAACCATTTGACATGAATCATGGTCCACGCTTATGTAAACTTTGGTGTGCTAGAAACTTCAGTCTCATGGCTGAAGAAGCTTCTCTGTAAGCAGATGAAAATACACATATTTTATGTAAAATTGTATGATCTTGCAGATAAAAAACAAACATTTATTTCTTTTAATGGATTAAATCAAAACGAGGAACACGCAAAATTTCAACTCCTATGAGATTTTAATTTATTCAAAAGGGTTAACGAGTTTGGACCCATTGTTCGTCCTGTTCCATAATTGTACTGAACTGAAACACGGTAGAACATATACCTTTTATAATACTTTTGGAATGACTTTGGATCCAAAAAATAGACAGATATGATTGAAGCATGTGCTGGGCAGCTCATTTGAGCCGACTTTTATGACCACTCTGGTCTGGGAGTTTGTCGGTGACCTTAGAATCTGCTTTTAAGTGTTTACCAAAACTTAGGTTTAAGCGTTTGATTTAAATTTATATTAAAATTTGCATAATTATTTGATAAAAATGGAAATTCGAATCCTTTATTTTATGTTTTATCCCAACAATATCATATATCACTGCCTTGCGCTGCATGTTACATGCATATCCGTATTACAGCGGCATGTTACAGGGATGGGTCGATAGTGTGATGAATGATGATGGCTATGATATGGGGGAATGACTACCCCCATTATTTCCCTAACTCAACTCAACCACTTCCAATTACTATGTTAAATCGTGTAAACATTTATGCCAAAAGTTGGTGATGACAGGCAATTACTCATCCATCAATAAAGTTCAAAATCACCAAAAATTTGAGACACCACCTTAAAACAAAAAAGTATATAATCAAGTAATAAAATCTTAACCTTTCTTTTTTTTTTTTTCCCAGTCGTGCTTGATATCGGATAATATATATATATATATATATATAGCTTTTTAAATCAAATGGTATATCTATTTTAGCTACTTGTTTTGAATATAGATATACACATTCTTCAAGTCTTTGTAAGTATCAAGCAAGACTTTCATTAAAACAATACTGTAAGATTTAACTCTATGATGGCATCTCATATGCCAAGGTTGAAATCTATTCTCTTAAAAAATAAAATTGCAATGTACCAATTAAAAAAGTTATGAAGATAGGTGATTTTCAATTAAGGATTGAATGTATATTTTTGTGGGGATGGAAGGTAGCAAATACATATATATATAGAAGAGAGCATACTTGGTTACAAAGCATAATTGTTTTGCTGGTTGATGAACCATTGTTTTCTGGGACTGCGATTCTTTACCATATCTAAATACTTAAAATTTTCTTACAATGAAGAAGCATCAACAACCCTACTATTGCTTTAATAGATTTTTATTTATTTCTTTTTTCTTAAACTTCAATCAAAATATATGTCCATGTCCATGTCCATGCTTTCTTTAGTAAATACATTAATTGAAAGGAAAAGAAATTTCATTTATTTAGAGATTTATTTATAAAATACGAAAATGTTTTTAATGTCAATTTTATAGCTTATGTTTAGTTAATAAATACAATATATTTCATTAGCACTACATCCAATATTTATTAGGAAATTGAGATTTCATATTATTCACCAAATATCGTAATCAAACATAGTTATACAAACCTTTGCTTATTACTAAAAACATACAAATATATAAACTATGATCAAAACCTCAATCAATTTGTTACCATCGGAGAGAAACTCTAATTCTTTACCAAAATGCAAAGCTTTCTTTATTGAGTGAAATGAGGAAATAGCATTTGAGAGTTGATGGAAAAGGATGTAGGACCATAGTGTGGACCCTTTTGAATACATATATATAGCGAACAAAATTCAACACATTATGCAAAGCAAAGCAAAACAATCTAGAATCAATGTGAACACAACAACTTCCCCTCAAAGAAAATTCTAAGACTAACCAGCCACCTTAAAAAGTCCCCTTCCGTAACTTCATTCTTCAGCCTTAGCCACCAATTTGCAGCTCACCCTTCCCTGTTTTCAAATCCTCTCCTGAAGTCCTTTACCGTACCAGCCCTTTTTCACTAATGAGTAAACCACCACGCTTTGATTTGCTCCTTGTGTTACTCTTTACTGTCATTGCCTTGGCCTCTAATAGTGTCACCGTCGCTACACCAATAACCCAACAATTCAAAGAAGCCCCACAATTCTACAACTCTCCAGATTGTGCTGTGCTGGTTGATGAAGATGAATCAGACGGTGAAGCCTCCATTTTGTGCTCGGATCAAGCGGTTCATGTGGCAATGACTCTTGACACGGCTTACATCCGGGGATCCATGGCGGCTATTCTTTCGGTACTTCAACACTCCTCTTGCCCTCAGAACATCGCCTTCCATTTCGTAGCCTCTGCCACGGCCAACGCGTCGTTTTTACGCGCCACCATCTCTTCCTCCTTCCCATACCTCTACTTCCGGGTCTACCCTTTTGATGACTCCTCTGTCTCGCGCCTCATTTCGACCTCCATCCGCTCAGCTCTGGATTGCCCTTTGAACTACGCTCGAAGCTACTTAGCCAATCTCCTTCCTCCATGCGTCCGCCGTGTCGTGTACCTTGACTCGGACCTCGTTCTCGTCGATGACATAGCTAAACTCGCCGCAACCCCACTTGGAGACGACTCAGTCTTGGCCGCACCAGAGCATTGCAATGCAAACTTCACCACCTATTTTACCCCGACGTTTTGGTCTAACCCTTCTTTATCCTTAACTTTTGCGAACCGCAAACCCTGTTACTTCAACACCGGAGTTATGGTAATCGACCTTGATCGATGGAGAGAGGGAGACTACACCACAAAGATTGAAGAATGGATGGAGCTTCAGAAAAGAATAAGGATTTACGAATTGGGTTCTTTGCCACCATTTTTGTTAGTTTTCGCCGGAAATATAGTGCCGGTTGATCATAGATGGAACCAACATGGGCTCGGGGGAGATAATTTTAGAGGTTTGTGCAGAGATTTGCATCCTGGTCCGGTTAGCCTTTTGCATTGGAGTGGAAAAGGGAAACCTTGGGCGAGGCTTGATGCTAACAGACCCTGCCCTTTGGACGCTTTGTGGGCACCATATGATCTCCTGCAAACTCCATTCGCTTTAGATTCCTGATTGAATTGAAAGAAACGGGAAATGCTTGTTAATTTGCTGCTGGACTACAATTGGTTAGCTGCCAACTTTTCTGGGCAAGTGTCTGTTTGCTGAGAAAGTGACGGAATCATCAAGAAAGGGTGGAAGCGTAATGATGGAGAGAGAACAATGGGGGAGATGATAAAGTTGTTTGTTGTAGATGATAACAGGAATTATATTATACTGCATATAATCTTTTACACCTTGAACATGATGAAATTTTTTTGTAAGAAGAATAAGGAGAAGAAAATCCAGATAATGAGTTCCTGAAATCTTCATTTCGGATGTATGGTGATTACTGCAATCAAAAAATGTGTATAGCAAAAGAGCTGTTATCGGGCGTCTTGTGAATTTTCATGATTATTATTATTTGTTTAATAAATTGAAATATTGGCTTAATTTGTACATAATCAGTTTCTTGCTTTCTTTTTAATACTCCATGATTTTCAATTTTCCTTTAGTACAAAGCATAATACATAAGTTTTTATTCATAACATATACAAACAATCTATTCTTTTTTTTTTATTTTTTTTTTATTACATGTAGTAATAAATTATGATTGCCAATTCCTGAAAAAAGACTCCATCTTTCTTCGACCTATATCCTGGGACGTTAATGATTTAATTCCAACTTTAGTTGGGCGACGATAAAAAATTGAAATTATACAGTTTTGACGTGTAAATAGAAATTTATATATAATAGAATCCAATCCAACCAAAATCTTTCAAATCTAAAATTGAAATTGATAGTATTTAAATGGGTGGAATTTGTCTTTTACGTGGAAATGGCTGGAAAGACATGTGCCAGCTGATGAGATTCTTTTAAACAATATGAATAAAGTATAGGGTTGACACTTCACAAATGCATCTTATATAAGTGTTTCTTTTTTCACAAAATTTTTATTTCTATTTAATAAAAAAGGGAAATTTACCCTTATGGTTAAGTTTTCAACCAGATTTTTCATTTGTTAATTAATTAGATAAAAATTACTAATTTAAGTGCATGCATTGGATAATTATATATTCAAAGAAATGATTTTATTTAAAAAAGGAAAACCAATTAATTAATTAATTAATTATGACATGGAAGAAAAGTAAAATGATTATTAGTATTATTTTTAAGAGAAGGGTGTCGGTAGATTAAGCATTTTGTGAGTACATGAAAGTCATTGGAGCTTCCTTGGTTACCACGTGGTAAAACTTGGAAAGTTGTGAAAATCCTACGGCTGGGATGAGGAAATTTTCAAAGCGTGTAGGTCCAGCTTTTCTGAAGCCGGCCTTGTACGGTTGATTTGATATGAAAGCGATTAGCGAGCATTAACCAATTTTTCTTTAAAATTATTTTGGAAACTCAATTTTTGTTTCCTTTTTCTCATTTCGCTTCTTTTTTTAATTCGTTGATTTTAACGCGTTTTTGTGTTTTTATTATAATATATATATATATATAGAAACTTAAATATTTTTAAAAAAAGTAATATTATTTTATTTATTATTTTATAATAAAATATTTTTCTTTTTAAATTGATTCCATCATGGCATATCGATGTTTCACTCTGCGTATTACACATAAATTACAAAAAAAGAAAAGAAAATTAGTTTTTTGATGCCATGGCAGTCATTGGTGAAACTACTGCCGAACATGGCAGTTCACCATATGATTCCATGTGACATTCAAATCAAAATTTTTTTTTTTTTAATTATTAACACGTAAATATAAAGTTTTGAAAGCACACTTAAACTTTAATAAATATTCAAATAAATATTTAAACTTTAATTAATAAGCAGCATTATTGATATCTAAACTAAAAAAAAGAAACATAATATAGATTACATACAAAAAGTAAGACAAGCAAATGTACGATTATGTTAAATTCAGCCCATTTAATATTAATTTAATTGATATTAGTATTGTTGTTAGTGCATAAAATTATAGATTCAAATGAGCTGAAATATATTATTATTTTATTTAAAGATTGGGGAAAAACTATGAATAATTCTAGATATTATATAAAAATCTATAATTAATGTTTAAAATTCTTTTATATGAACACATATTAAAGTTTAAAGACTTATTCCGGTGTAATATGAATATATTCTATTAAGATATAAATTAAAGGTTAATACTATTTTTGAATATAAGTTAAATATGAGGGAGTTATTTAGGTGTCAATTCATTTTTAATGCTTTATTTGAGTATCAATTATTTATTTTTGAAGGTAAAGTATCAATTAAGTATCATTTATTTATGGAATAAAAAAAGAAGAAGAAGAGTAGCTTGTCAATTTATCAAACACTCCTCTTTAATTTTATTATGCATACTTTATTATTTCTATTAAATGTATATTTATACTATTATTTAAGTTCTTAACTGAGCTGGTGTCACTCTCAACCAAGTCATCAACTCGGTTGAGTTGTACATATTTTATGTGTTATTATTAATTAATTTTAAACTATATATTTTATTATTTATTATATATTATTTTTAAACACATACTTCACATTTATGTTCTATATTTATAGTTTCCATTTACATACACGTGTGATAAGATTTTTAATTTTTATTAACTTATCTGAAATATCAAAATTTTATATAAATAAATAATATGTTAACCATTATTATGATTTAGATATATCCTACTTGCCAAAATATGTTCATATTCTTAAATGAGATTAGTAAACGTTTTGCCAAATACATATAATTTATACTATTATTTAAGTTTTTATTGAGTTGGTGTCACGAGTTAGCCAAGTACCAACTAAGTTAGAAAAATTACAGAACTATCATTTCATAATTAAATTAAGTATATTATTCAAGGGTATTTTAACCTTTTAATTTAAAAAAAAAGCCAATAAAAATATGAAAATGATGAGATTTGAACCCGTACTAATTGAATTAATAAAATATTAATTTTACCACTCAACTAAAATTTTATTTTAATATATTTTATAAAATTTTTTACTAATAATTTTAATCTATTATTACTTTAATATCATTACATATTTTATGTGTTGTTATGATTAATTAATTTTAAATTATACTTTTGATTGTTTATTCTACATTAAATCAATAAGATTTTTATTTCTAGTTTTCTATTATATATTTTGGGTTTTGATTTCTTTTTGTTTTATCTTCTAAACCAAAATTGGGATGTTTTGACACAATAATAATTGCATGAAAGTTTGTTTTTTTTTTTTTTTAATATGAAAATTACACACATGACCAATCTTTGTCAAGGTAAAATCAGGGACATGTTGGTGTGTCGTACAGGAATGAATGAGCTTTATTGCTAAATATCAATTATGGTGATGTAACCATGAATTCCCTTTCTCCATAAAGCAGTGGTGCTGCTCAACTTTGATTTTATAGCAATGTCATTCTAAAAGATTTTAACATTAATTACTTAAAAAAGAGAGAGAGAGAAACTTGGATCCACAAATTGTAGTCTGCGTAGAGAGTATTTGCTACACTGTTCGATACGGACCTCATTGAAACAACAGTCTACACTCGGTATCTAATCGTCTCCACCTTTTGTTAGATGAAGCGTCACATTTCAGCAATTCAATTTCAAGTTCTGTATTTGAATGAAATAAAAAAAAGAAGATGTGTTACCAAATTCCAATGTATATATAAGCTGACTTCGGCTCTGATACAAAAAATTCTATATGACTTCATTTTCAAAGCTTGAAATGGACCTCCCTTACGTCTGATTGCCATTGAGCATGCTGGAAATGGACCTCCCGTGTGTCTGATTGCCATCACGAGTAAGATATAGTGGAAGCTCTAAAGCATTTCATGCACGTATCATCATCATCATCATCAGGGAATGCATGATATGCAACCAAAGCTTGAGTTTCCATGATAGAGAAGAAAACAAGGATGGCCAATCTTTAAAATCATTCCCATGATGAAAGCCATCCCGGTTAGTGCCTTAGTTGTGACTTGCGAGCTTCCATCAACATAGTTTCAAATGCGAAACATGAATTCTCTGATGCTTTAGGATCTGAGGACTCTATCAAGTCCATCCTGTTTGATGACGGCTTAAAATCAAGGAATGGACACACGAATTGCATGAAGCTTGGTTATATCCATAGATGTATCTCCACATTTCACATCATCCTAAGCAGCCAAAAGTTTCATAGCCTTCTCTTTCTCTTCTTGCTCACATAGGCCACTCACCAATGCAGAATTGGTGGCTAAAGATGGGGAAATCCCTTCTTCTATCATTTTTTCTGTCAAACTATAGGCTTCAAAAGTTTTACCTACTTTAAGATATCCATCAATCAATGTATAATAGGTAACAGCATTAGGAGCTAACCCCTTCAATGGGAGCTTATCGAAAAGTCTCCTCGCTCGATCTAGATTTCCTGATTTACACAGTCCATTAATTAGAGCATTGTAAGTAACAATGTTTGGTTTAAGATCCACTTTCAGCATCTCATCCCGTAACCTGAATGCTTCATTGACATCACCTGAGGCTGAATACCCATGAATCAAAGTGGTATATGTGAAATTGTCCGGATTGAATCCTCGTTGCAGTAAAGCTAAAAAAAACCTTCTAGCATCATCAACTTTCCCAGACTTGCACAATCCTGTAATAGCTATATTATACACCACATTGTTGGGCAGAGCAAAACATTTGGCATTTTCGTCAATAGTATTAGCAATGTTCTGAATGTTTACGCAACTAACATGGGCCCTCAGGCTATCCAAACCAATGTGAGCTAAAAGAGGATCAGTACCCACCATCTTCTGCAGGAGTATATTTGCATCATCTATCCTGCCAAGCCTGTATAGGCAACTGACTACTTTGCTGCAAATCTTTATGTTGGGTGCAAAACCTCTCTCAGTCATCTCAAAGAATATGGCAAAAGCTTTATTCAAGTTTCCTACATCACACCAACCGGAAATCAGAGCCCCATACGTAAAAAGATTAGGGGCTAGTCCCCTGGTATGCATTTCAGTAAGAAGATCCCCTAATTTACTCAGTTTTCTAGACTTGAAAATTCTACTAATAAGAGAATTATACATTCCAACTGTAGGAAGAATTGCTTCCCTTTCCATCTTATCTTTAAACTTAAAAGCTTCATCAATTTCTCCAATTCTACAGTACCCATCACTCAGGATTCTATATGTTATTCCATCTGGTAAGCACCCTAGTTCCATCATTTTTCCAAATATCTCTTTTGCATCATCCATTTTCCCAAATTTACACAGTCCATTAATCATTGTATTATAAATAACCCTATTTTTGGAAAAGCCCCATGCTAAAATACTTTTCCAAAATCCTAAAGCACTTTCAACATCTCCCATCTTGAAAAACACCCCAAGCAGTGTACAACAACCAACCTCATCAGGGGTCAACCCTTTTTTCAGCATCATACGCCAAAGGCACAAAGCATCATTAAAGGCACCTGCACAGCATAAACCCTTGAGAAGGGTATTGTAAGTTAGAACACTTGGTTCAATTCCTTCTTGAAGCATTTCATCACAAAGCTTGAAAGCCTTGCTCATATGCCCCACCCTGCAATACCCGTCAACAAGAGTGTTATAACTAAATGAATCTGGCTTTATTTTCCAATCATCCATACACATAAAAATCCTCTCTGCTTCGTGAGTTTTACCGACCTTACAATATCCGTTGATCAATGAATTGCAAACAAACAAATTCGTCTTCAGTCCCATTTTTAACATCTCTTCTCGAATCCTTACAGCATAATCAATTTTACCAACTTTACAGTAACCATCTAACAGCACACCATAAGCATAAGCATCTACCACCATCAACTCCTCTTCCATCTCTTTAATCACCTTCTCTGCTTCTTCCATCTCACATTTTTTACAGTAACCTTTGACCAACATTGTATACGTTACGACATTCCTTGAAATCCCTTTTTCAATCATCAACTTCATCACCTTTTTCGCTCCCTCCATATCTCCCAAGCTAACAAACCCATCAATCAAACTATTATAACTAACCACATTCAACTCCAAACCTGCATTCTCCATTTCTTTCACAAACTCTACCGCTCTATTTACTCTCCCTTCCTTACAATACACATTAGCAATAATGGAACACGTAAAAACATCTGGCACGATCCCAATCCTAATCATCTGCTCATAAACGAGTAAAGCCGTGTAACTTTCTCTATTCTTAACCAAATTACTCAGCAAAGAATTACATGACTTTAAACTAGGGACACGACCGTACTTCCCCATATTATCGAACACATTCAGAGCATCCTTGATCAATCCGTTTTCAGCAAAAATTTTCAGTAACATATCGAAAACCAAGGGTGAAAATCTAAATTCATCATAAACCCTGACGATTTCATTCCAAATTAAATAAGAAGAGCTATTGTTCTTACATGAAGCGACCAGTTCGGATAAATAAGCTCTGGTTTCATCGTACATGCGAGCTCGGGACAAGATGTGGACGATTTTGCAATACGAAGTGAGGTTGGGCCGGAACTTTTGTTGCCTGGAAGCTAATTTGAAAAAATACAAAGAGGCTTTTGGGTTTAATTTGAGGTTTTGGAGGACGGAATCGAGGAGGTCATCGGAGAAGTCGAAAGAGAGGTCGTTGAGGGCGTTGTAACGGCCTAGGATGAGGAGTCGGGTGATCCTGGAGAGGATTTCGGGTCGGGTGAGTCTGTATTCGTCCCGGAGTTTCCAGAAGAGAGGAGAGGACGCGTGGAAGGATTTGAGTGGGTGGTGGAGATGAGAAAGTAGAGGAGGACGGTGGAGACGAGAGTGCCTGAACATTGGTTTAAAGTTTCTCAGTTACGGACTAATATCAGCATTTTCGGCCGCCGGCGATGAAACAAATATAGCATTCCGAGGTCATGGGTGATGAGCGATGACCGGGAATATGAACATTTTTGTAGCCAGCAAATTCTGCTTCTGTTTTCATGACTGGAATAGAGAAGATGTTAGGCATTCGAGTTGGACACGGTAGTTGAAGACTTGGAAGTTGATTAGGTTCGGTTGGGCCGCTTGGCAGGTAATGCAATGGGCTTTTGGGTTCGGATATACGTTTGTTAAACTGAAAACTTAAGAATTTTCCGACAAACATATGGGCCAAAGTAAGAGTAAGTTTGTTTGTACTTTGTTGTTAGGGTAAACTATCAAAATGGTCATTTTTATTTGTCTCAAGTTACATTTTAGTTATTTATATTTGAAATGTTATGTTTTAATCACTTGCGTTATTGTTTTGTTACAAAATGGTTACTCTACCGTTAAAATCTGTTACCTCACAAACGAGAGTCCAACGTGACAGTTAAAATGAGTTTTAAATGCTAATGTGGATGTCCAATCAAGTAAATTAATTAATTTTTTAATTAAATAAATTTAATTAATTGAATTTTCTAAATTAATTAAAGGAAAATACTAATTTGGTTTCCCGAAATAATCAAAACTAGTCTAAGCCCTAAATGCATTATATTAATCCTTGAACTAGAAAAAAAAAAGCCCTTGGTCTCCTATTTCTTTTAGTTTTCGTTTCCATTTTGATTGAAAAAACTATCTATTTTTATACTCATCTTTGTTGAATCGAAACAGTAGAAATTCAATTGAGTACTCCATCAATCGGTTGGATTTCTCTATTCAAAATGGAAAACCAAAGGATCGATTCAATGTAGAGTCTAAGCATGAATTACAGTCAAAATTGAGTGCAAAAATAACTTAACAAAAGTGACCATTTTGTAACAAAATGATAACATAAGTGACTAAAACGTAACATTTTAAACATAAATGACTAAAATGTAACCTAAGACAAATGAAAGTGACTATTTTGGTAATTTACCCTTGTTGTTATCTTTTGTCTTGTTTCTGTCTAGCGGGAAACTCGGATGAATTTTGCATGGTTTGCCACGGCTTGCTCTAACAGGTTTCAATCCTGTACAAGGATTTTACCAAAGGCTAATGACTGAATTTTCACACTTTCATTTTTTCTCGCATGGTTTGAGCAAGTACAATAGATTCATTTTAAGAGTTTAATGATTTTTTAAAAAAAAAAATAGAAATCTAATTAAAATTTTTACGAGATTAATAAAATTTTTTAAAAGTTTTAAGAGCTTAATTTATTTATTTTTAAAAATAAAAGATATAATGAGAGTTTTAAAAAATTGATCAAAATTTTCTAAAAAATTTAAAAGATGAAAATTTTCCAAAATTTTGTAACAACGGTGGCTCCTGCAGAGATACATACATAAATTCCTTTGGTTGATAAACTTTAGCTATGTGTTTCGCGATTTACACTTCCCTAGCCTACCAGTTAGTGCTGATATTGTACAGAAACTGTTCTTAAACTCGCAAACAAAATTTGTGTTTTGCATATTTGTTGTTTGATTGGAGTAGAGATTTTGACTAATTCCTACTAGGCTCGACAAATAAACACCGCCCCGCCACGCCCCATAAACTAGGCAAAAGTAATGGTCCTTGTAAGCTTCAATGATACTGAAACATGAATAAGATTTAATAACTGAAACATGAATAAGATTTGATATCCAAATCCCATGTCCCAGTCCACACGCTATGTGGAATCACGGGTTTGTTCTGGACTGTGGATCCAATCATATTTTGACATTGTATGTATACCGATAACAAGAGTGTGTCCAGGAGCAGCATATTTTAAGTTACAACTTGGGACACTAAACTAATTTAAGTGGATCCTTTGAAAATGTGAAATTTGTTTTGTTTCTTTTTAACATAATATGAGGACTAGTTCTTGTACTTTTGCTAGTATGATTATTAAACTAATGAAGCAGCCTCAAAGAGTGGAAAAAAACAACTTTGTAGCTTTCTTAGGGCGTTGCCATTTGAGTCAACCAAACTCTAATTTATCTGTATTTTTTTTTTTATCCTTAAAACGCGTTTTATTCCAGCATTAATCCCTGCAGGCAGCAACTAGCAAGCATCCTTCAAGTTCCTTCTCTAACCAACAAACCATGTGCAACTTCACCATGAATCTGTTCCTTTTATGCTTCCTCATACTTGATGTTTTCATTGTATACATAAATGCTCAACAAAACTACTCAGGGAACTCAGCTTTGGAGTGTGTGAAAAAAAAAGAATAAAATAAATAAAATAAAGAACACACAAATTTTACGTGGAAACCCTTTCGGAAAAAAAACCACGGGCAGAGAAGAAGAAAATTCACTATGTCGAAAAATTTGTATCCATACAAGAGAAATAGACTATGTCTATTTATAGGCTTGTAAAGCCATATTCTAGTAGGATTGAAACACCCTATCCTAATCAATATAAAATAGATGAAGTTTAATAAGGTTTAAAAAACCTTATTCTAAAATAAAATAAAAGAAATCTAGTTCTATATGGATTTTACTTTTATTTTATTTTCCATCATATTCTATAAGAATTTGGGTCACTTAATTCTAACAATCTCCACCTTGACACAAATTCTCAATGAACAAGTTCTTCATTGCGAACTTTCAATAAACAAATTCTCCACCTCTTCCATAAAACCCCTTAAGGGTTTAACTCAACAATGAACACCAACCAAGTCTAAGCAATGCTCAAACTTGGTTTTAGGAAGTGACTTAGTCATCATATCTGCAGGATTTTCATGAGTACTAATTTTGCTCACAACAATATCACCACGAGCAATAATATCACGAACAAAATGATACCGAACATCAATGTGTTTTGTTCTCTCATGAAACATTTGATCTTTTGTAAGAAATATAGCACTCATTGTCACAAAATATCGTGTCTTGATTTGAAGGCCTTCATTGAGTTCACTAAATAGTCCCTTCAACCAAATAGCTTCTTTGCAAGCCTCGTGAATCGCCATGTACTCACTTCATGGTAGACAAAGCGATCGTAGTTTGCAAAATGGCTTTCCAACTAATTGCACAACCTCCGATTGTAAAGACGTAACTTTGTGAGAGATCTTCTTCTATCAAGGTCTCCAAAGAAAATCAGCATCAACATACCCTATGACTCCATCTTTAGTTCTTCCAAACTGTAAGCAAACATCGGTGAGTGCCTCGTAAGTATCTTAAAATCCACCGAATCGCTTTCCAATGTTCTTTACCGGATTTGCCATGTATCTGCTAACTACACCGATCGCATATGATAAATCCGACGTGAACAAACCATAGCATACATGAGAGATCCCATCGCACTAGAGTATGGAACATGTGACATGTACTCAATCTCATCATCCGATTGTGGAGACAAAATCGATGAAAGTCCGAAATGGTCACTAAAGGAGTACTAACAGGCTTAGCACTCTGCATATTGAACTCGCAAAGAACTTTCTCAATGTACCCCTTCTTCGACTTAGGTACAATTTACTTGATTTTCTATCTCCGAGAATCTCCATACCAAGTATCTTCTTTTTGCTGGTCCTAAATCTTTCATCTCAAATTCTTTACTTAGTTGGGCTTTGACCTTTCTTATCTCTTCTTTATCTTTTGTTTGCTATCAACATGTCATCAACATAAAGAAGTAGATACACAAAAGAACCATCACTATTTTTCTTAAAGTAAACACAATCACAAAACTACTTCTTTTGAAATCATGAGAAGTCATAAAGGAATCAAACCTCTTGTATCATCTGTCTTGGTGATCAAGCTTCAAACCGTAAAGGGACTTTTTCAAAGAAGCAAACATAGTTCTCTTTTTCTCAAAATCAGAAAACCTTCTCGTTGTTGCATGTAAATATCCTCATCAAGCTCTCCATGCAAAAATGCGCTTTTACATCTAACTGCTCAAGCTCCAAATCATGCATGGCCACATACCAAGCAAAGCTCGAATCGAACTATGCTTAACAACCGGGAGAACACATTCATGAAGTCCACTCCTGGAATTTGATCAGTAACCCTTTGCAACAAGCCTTGCTTTATATCCGGGTTCTTCAACTCCTGAGTCCCTTCTTTCTTTTTAAATACCCATTTACAACGAATGACCTTTTTACCTTTAGGAAGTTTCACAAGGTCCCATGTTCTGCTTTTTGTGGAGTGATTCCATCTCTTCTTGCATAGCAAACATCCACTTTTCTCGAGCCTTCACAGGTGTAATCGCCTCGTAATAATTAGATGGCTCTTGATTCGCATCTATATCTTCACCACATTCAAAGCATAAGCAACTAGATCACCTCAAATATTTCTTTGGAGGTTTAATTTCTCTTCTAGTTCTGCTTTTGGCGATAGAGTATTGTGGTGAAGAAGCAACTCTATTCTCAATTTTTGTAATGGCTTGAGGAGTTGACTCTGTATTAACTGATGCTCTACTTGTTTTTGATTTTCTTTATTGGAAGAGTCTTTAAGAGATAAGTTAGGTAGCATAGCGCTTTCATCAAAACAACATCTCTACTAATCACAACTTTTCTATTTTCAGGACACCATAACTTATACCCTTTTACACCACTTTATAACCAAGAAAAACACATTTAATGGATCTCGGTTCCAATTTTCCATTATCAACATGAGCATATGCAGGACACCCAAAGATCTTTAAATCGTAATAATTAGCGGGATTACTGCACCATACCTCTTGTGGAGTCTTTTTCTCAATGGCAACGGATGGAGATCGGTTGATCAAAAACATGCGATGACGCCGCTTCGCCCAAAATGACTTCGGTAAGTTGGCATTTGACAACATACATCGAACCTTCTCCATGATCGCTTCGTTCATTCGCTCTGCAACGCCGCTTTTGTTGTGGAGTATGACGAATCGTCGTGTGTCTTATGATTCCTTCCGACTTGCACAATCTATTAAACTCATCGAGCGTAACTCTAAGCCATTGTCTGCATGCGGAGGTATTTTATCTGCTTTTTCCGTCTGCTTTTTCAATCATAATTTTCCAAAACTTAAATGCGGAAAACACATCACTTTTCTCGCTTCGTGAAGAACGCCCAAACTTTTCTAGAAAAATCATCAATAAAGGTTAGCATATAATTAGCTCCACCTCCGGAAGGCACTCTAGATGGCCCCATGGTCGAATGAATATACTCCAATGTTCCTTCGTGTTATGGATTCCTCTAGTGAATCGAACTCTCTTTTGTTTTCCAAAAACACGAGTGCTCACAGAAATTCAGGTTGCAAATTCCTTGCCCATTAAGAAGTCCTCTTTTGCTCAATTCTCGCCATGCCATTCTCACTCATATGCTCTAGGCGCATATGCCAAAGTTTAGTAATATCATCATCCGACAAGGACGAGGAAGCGATAGTTGCATCACCATGAATGATGAGAACCCCGCAAAACATATAACTTGGCAATCTTTCTCTGTCCTTTCATCACAACAAGGGACCCTTTGGAAATCTTTAAAACCCCACTTTCAAATTGTATATCTGCACTTTTGAATCAAGAGTACTCAACGAAATTAAATTTCTTTTCAATTCGAACATGCCGTGCGTCACTAAGTGTTCTCAACAACTCCATCAAACATCTTAACTTTAATTGTTCCAACACTGCGATTTTACACGTATTATTTCCCCATCAAAACAACACCTTCGCACAATCGTTTCATAAGTTGTAAACCAATCCCGATTGGGACTCATATGGAATGTGCAACTGAATCAAGTATCCACTCCTCGCTTACTTTAGAATCATTGATGAAGTGACTAGAAGTTCACCATCGCCGTAGTCTTCTACAACATCGCCTTCACCCGAATTTTCTGGTTGTTTTCCCTTTTGATTCGCAGCCTCCCTTTTAATCTTATTTTGTAGCTTATAGCACTCAGATTTAATGTGCCCTTTCTTCTTGCAGAAGTTACAAGTTTTACCTCTGTTTGAAGACTTCGATCTACCCTTAGATTTACCACGAGGATTCCGTTCTTGTGTCCTACCACGATCATCATCAACATTCCGATCTTGTCTCCCACGAACAATGAGACCTCCCTCCCTGAGAGTCGGGTTTAACCACAAGATGCTTCATCTTATCATACGAGGTTAAAGAATCATAAACCTCATCAACTGTTAGAGACTCACGGCTATATAAAATCGTGTCTCTAAAGGTTGAATAAGACGGGGGCAACGAACAAAGTAGAATCAACCCTAGATCTTCCTTATCATACTGAACCTCCATGGCTTCCAAGTTTGAGAGAATTTCTTTAAACACTGTTAAGTGTTCGTGTACAGACGCACCTTCCTCCAAACGATGAGCATAAAGACGCTGCTTCATATGCAACTTGCTTGTTAGAGTTTTCGACATACATATTTGTTCTAGCCTCTTCCATAATGCAATGGCGCTTTTCTTTTCATCACATCCTGCAAAATTTCGTTGGACAAATGCGATATGTAATTGTGTTAATGCCTTTCGATCCTTACGCTTTTTCTCTTCATCCATTAATGTCGAAGGCATCTTATCTATCCTCTAGCAGGGCATCCTCCGATCCATCTGCAAGAAGCGCTTGCATCTTAATTTGCCACAACGCAAATCTAGTGTTGCGATCCAACAAATGAATTTCATATTTCAAAGATGCCATTACCGTGATCGAGATGAATAACCCTAAGCTCTCGATACCAATTTGTGAAAAAAAGAATAAAATAAATAAAATAAAGAACACACAAATTTTACGTGGAAACCCTTTCGGGAAAAAAACCACGGGCAGAGAAGAAGAAAATTCACTATGTCGAAAAATTTGTATCCATACAAGAGAAATAGACTATGTCTATTTATAGGCTTGTAAAGCCATATTCTAGTAGGATTGAAACACCCTATCCTAATCAATATAAAATAGATGAAGTTTAATAAGGTTTAAAAAACCTTATTCTAAAATAAAATAAAAGAAATCTAGTTCTATATGGATTTTACTTTTATTTTATTTTCCATCATATTCTATAGGAATTTGGGTCACTTAATTCTAACAGAGTGCGATAACATCGATGATGAATCGGGCACTTCTTCAGCATTTCTTTACACTTGCAATGGCCAAGATCGAAATTGCCAAGCCTTTCTTATCTACAAGGCTCAACCTCCTTTTAACTCAGTTCCCAGCATTTCGATTCTCATGTCTTCGGACCTGGCTGAGATTGCTAGCATCAATAATGTAACTGAGGATGCAAAGTTCCCAACCGGGAAAGAGGTGATCATCCCTGTAAGCTGTTTTTGTTTAGGCCGGTATTATCAGGCAAACACCACGTTTAACATCTCAAACATCCATGGCACGTATTATACTGTAGGAACTGAGGCATACCAGGGATTAACCACATGCAGTTCCCTTATACGAGCTAATCCACAAAGCGAATACAAATTGGTCCCTGGAATTGAATTGAAAGTTCCACTTCGATGTGCATGTCCAACGAGTAATCAAACCGAGAGTGGAACAAAGTATCTAGTGACTTATTCTTTCAGCTTCGGGGATACTATTGCAGATATAAGTGATAGATTCAATGTGAGCAAAAAGAGAATTGATGATGCAAATGGTTTGGAAGAGTTGCAACTTACTAACCTTTTCACAACAATCCTAATTCCTCTGCCAACAGCACCTTCAAGCTCCCAAACCATAATTCACAAGGATCAGCCACTTGATCCACCTCTTCCGTTTGAAGAATACTCGAAAAGCAGCAATGGATCAAAGCAGAAATTGTATGGAGTTGGAGTTGCAGCAGGTTGCTTTTTGCTTCTTCTTATCATCATCTTGTTCGCTGCTGTTAAGTTCAATAAGAAAAAGGATGGAGTTCTTCAAATTGGCAATGAAAGAAGTACAAATTATGTATTACCAGCTGACCTCCGTATCGAAATTGCGAGATTTGACCGAGGTTTAAGAGTGTTTACATTTAAGGAGATCAAGAAGGCTACATGGAATTTCAGTTCTAAGTATAGAATCAATGGTTCTGTCTATTCCGGCAGTTTCGATGGGAAGATCCTGGCTGTTAAAATAATGAGACAAAATGCATCCAAGGTGGTACAATTGCTGAAGAAAATCAATCATTTCAATCTGATCAAGCTTCAAGGTGTATGTGAAAACCATGGAGTTTTCTATCTTCTTTTTGAGTATATGGAAAAAGGGTCTCTAAGGGATTGGCTTTGCAATCAAAGCACTGACGAGATTGGATGCTGGACGAGGAGGATTCAGATTGCTTTGGATGTTGCTAATGGGCTTCACTATCTTCACAGTTTCACCAAACCTGCCTATGTACATGGGGACATCAACAGCAGCAATATTCTGCTAAACGGTGGTTTAAGGGCCAAAATTGCAAACTTCAGCCTTGCAAGAGAAGTGGCGAGTGAAACGAGCAGTGTCACTTTTAGAACTCGGGTTACAGGGACTAGAGGTTATCTGGCACCAGCGTTTGCACAGACAGGTCAGGTTACTTCCAAGATTGATGTCTTTGCTTTTGGGCTTGTGCTATTGGAACTGATCACCGGAAAACATGCCACCATTACGCAAGATAGAAGAGAAATACTGCTATCCAAAACCGTTGTTTCCATCATGGAAAAAGATAACGCAGAAGCTGAGATCTATTCCTTCATTGATCCTAGGCTAAAATGTGAGAGCACGGACAGAGTTGGCCCTGCGGATGGCTCAATTAAGTGTAGCCTGCTTGACAGAAGAACCAACAAAGACACCATGCATGGAGGAAGTAGTGTCAGTTCTGTCCAAAATTCGAGCAGATATATGTAAATAGGAGCAATTGTCAATTTACATGAAATGAAATTTCTTTATAATGAAATTGATTAAATAAATTTGTTCTCAAGGTGGGTCTAAAGACAAAAATAACTAATTATAAAAAAATGAAGAATGGCATTGAAAGCCACAAGGAATGAAAATTGGTAATGCTTCTAAAACTACACTTTAGAGATATCAAAATGATCGTATGTGCTCGGGCCTTTGGTTCTAAAAGGAAAAGGCCGAGCTTTATCTCTTCAAAAAAATGGAAACGTGTTTGAGAATTTGGGGCTTGGGATTTCAATGAGGGAACCTCCCTGTCATCCGAATATGTTCAAGGGTATTTCTAAGACCATATTTATAAACTGCCTGATGGCCTGCTCTGAAACCATCTCCATATACAGGGGAAGCATCTGATTCGATTTGGTGCTTGAAGAACTCCCCAAGCTTCCTCTCGAGTTGAGATCTTTTGCCCTTTTTTAATCTACTGCTCGAAGACGATGACGAAGACCATGCACCGTTGCTGTCTGAAGCAGAGTCAAACTGGGTAAGTAACCACATGTGTGCTAATACCTGACAAATACCCTCCTCGACATCCTGATTAAGAGTCCGGAAACCTAACAGACAAACAGCATGTCTCACTGTTAGTATCTCCAAATGGAGAAATATAACATGCCCTTTTACTAATTATGACGGGAAATGGAATGCACCTTGAAGTCGCATCCATGCATGCATCATCTCATGGGCTAAGATTGACCCAGTCAATAACCTGCATATTCAAGATTTTCATGTTTGCATCAAATACATCAACCTTACTTAAAGTTGCAGTACTAAGAGCAATCAAAATTTGCATCAACTCCTACTGATATGCATGCTTTGTATAAGCGCAAGAAGGATTTGATAAATTAGAAAGACAAAGGCGAGGCTATAGGACTATAATTCTTTAATTCAGTCGCCATTGACTGAATGAGAATAAACTCAAATGCAAAAGCAATTAAGGCAAATAAAACAATACCTTGGCAGGCCATAAAGAATGAGAATTGCAGTCACATCACATCGACGAGTTAATTTGTACGGCTCTGTTATCATGTCCATAGAACGATTTCCTGTCCCCAATCTTGGTCGCCTTCGGATCTGATGATTTCAGGTCGAAGATAGTAAGAAACATTGAGAAATAGAAAAACGAACAATTAACATTTTGAAGTTATCAAACATTAGCAAAATAGAATTCCATATATTCTTACAGTGCTGACAGTTTGTTCCTCGGAAAGGCAGAGTCCTCTAGTCTCTGGCATATGATAATGGCCCTGCCCAAGATGAAGCTTTTAGAATGCAATCATATTAAGAAGAGTCAAATAACTGCTTGTGAGTATTCCCATCAAGCGTTCAACATGAAATTTCCATGACATCTCTAGAAGCATGCTCACAGTGCTTCCATAGCAGTCAGACACGACAACTGAAAACAGATATTCCGCAGTAACATCTTATATAGCTAAGAAGAACAGTCCTAGAAAATACTTTTGATGTTGTTATTTCAGCATTTTTGTCCTTACATTCTTTTCTCCCTCTCTGGCATCATTCAAAGCTTGCCTTTCAACCAGGAGTAAGGGAACTTGCTGCTCCACTTTCATATCTAAGCTTTCATAAAATTCTTGTATATCCAGATAAAGGGGTTGGCATTGCTTAGTATCCATAACTGCAGAGTCCAGACACTCTAGGCAGAGCTTCCGCCCATCATTAAGGGCAACATATCCCGTGTCGTGTGGCTGCATATGATGAGCAAATGGGTCAAGCTTTTTCTCTTCTTCTCAGAAATAGTAGAAGGGTTTGGAAACTTAAATACGCTTAGAAAGATGTGCATGTTTTCATCATACTCACCTCCATTCGTTCACAGCTGCAGCATCGTGGAGTACCGTCATGCTCATGAGACGGGCAGTACTTTTGCATCCAAAAAGGATGTGCCCTATATTCAATAAGACCAGCAGGGTTTGTTGAAATCTGTCAAGAGATGAGTGAGCGCATAAGAGCATTAGAGTCACTTTTTTTTTTCCCTCTCTCTATTTCAAAACTACTTAAAAACAGTAAAGGATAGAAGATTTGGACATGCTATGCATACAGAGGTTTCCTGTATTTTGTAGTTTTTGTAATTCCCATTCTACTACTTCCAATCGTTAAAACTTGGAACTATATCCAAGGATATCAACCATAAACTAAACTTCAGTGAGGCTATATTACATGATATTGATAAGCATTTGTGTGACCAGATTTATTTAGCACTTGAAATTCATTATTAGGTAAGAAAAACTAAAAAAACATACTTGTGATTTGGCACTACCATAAGTTCATTATCGACATATATAATAAATGAACTGAAATATGCAGCAAATCACATGGCTTGAAAAATTCATGCGTCGAATGAATTAAAAGCAATACAAATTTATAACAAAGCGAATATTAAACCAATGCAAGAAAAAAAGCTTACAAAGTGGTTGCAGACATCGCATTTTGGATGGTACTGCTCCTTGTAGCAAGATTTATGAAAACGGTAATTACCAGACATAGAGAACTGCAGAAGAAAGCATAAATCTAAATTAGCTTATTCATCAATCAAACATCTAGTGAAGGAACCACATATGGCAACATTGGTAGCCATCAAAATTTGTACCTCATAATCAGAAATTGGGAGATTGCAAGCGTGGCAACGGAAACATTCTGGATGCCAAAATGCACTGAGGCAATTTAGAAATCTTCCACAACCAATCTCGGTATTGCAACCCGCACAAATCCTACTAAAAATAAATAAGTTCGTCAAGGGAGCAAAATGATATGGAATCTATGCTAGCAAATGTCTTTGCATGAAATGCAGCATAACTGATGCCAATGAAAAACGAAAGATAACTTAAGAGGCCCTATAATTCATATTTAAACCTTATTAAATGAGCTGGTATGAAATAGTTATAGTAGTTAATGGCATATTATTTACCTGTATCCCGTCGGAAAATGGACTGGCATTGGTTGATAAGTATTTACATTTTCATATTGTGGAGGAGGTTCAAAATTCAAGCTTTCTTGTATAGCTCTTGCAAGTTGCTCATCATCCTCTAGTTGAGATTTATCATCTATCCAATAATTTAAGAAACTTAATAATTCGAATTATGGCATGTTAGATAATTAAGTAGGAAAGAAGATAAACATTTTATTGGGAACTTGTGGCTCATGCCATACGGTACAACTGACAAGAACATTGACATAAAAACCAGGAAGACATGCTACACACCTTTTACCCTTCTCCCCTTCTGACTTTCCTCGAGAAGAGATAGGGCAATAGCACGATCTATCTCTTCATTCTCATGCTCCCTCCAAGCATCCTACATTCAAGGTTGAGACAAAGTTATAACAGAAAATATATTAGAAGTGATAACTAAAGTAACTCAAATAATCCAATTGGTCAATTCCTTGATGCAACTACTGTTTTACAATCTAATTGGCCGCATATTTACTATGCAACTTTGCCAAGAGCCACTAAGTGACTTTATGCGTTTCACACCAGTGGCATTACAGGAAACAGGACGGGATCAAATCATAAAAAATAGTTGAGAACATAGAAAGGGAAACTGAAAACAGTAACAGATGTAAATACCCCTGAGCCTGAAGGTGCATAAAATTGACGATCCTCGGCATAATGTCCATGATAATGTCCCTCTGAAGATTTATGGGCACACCCCTTAAAAACTTTTTTAATCCAATTCATAATGCAGAATGTTATCTGCTCATAATCAATAAGATTTCCACCTGCAAATAGAACATACGTTCAAACACAGATATGGCAAGATCTGCATAATTTTTTTTTAATGCAGTAAATATAAAATATAAGCCAAAATGAAGTTACACAATTCTTGCTAAGATAGATGAGATAAAAAATGGTTACTTCTAAGTTCTAATTGAAGAAATGAACAAAACTTCGCAGAAGATTCAGCATTCCAATATCAAACATTATTAAAGAAGCAAAAAAATATAATTGGAGAAAATGCTAGTAACCGCTATTGTGTTGACTATTGAGCCACAACAATTAGTAAGGAATACGATCAAAGTGGATTAAAAGCAGCCAAGAACACAAAAACAACAGGGGTTCATGCATAACGAACAATTGCCTACAAAAAGTTACATCAATTCAGCTGCATTTGTCTTCAATGCAAGTCAACCCAGGATCAATGATTGCAATCAAAATCACCCACCTGGCATTATTCAACCTCAGAATGTTTAAGCTAAAAACGAGTGAAAAAACGCATCAAATTTCTCGCTAGACCCAATTGAATATAAGGAGAGAGAGCCCAAAAAGAAAAACAGATTCTTTCCAGCTTAGGATGACCACAAAATCCAGGACATGTAACGAGGGAATTGCAGGTATTTAAAGAACAAAAAGTGAAGAATCAAAACAAGTGGAGAAATGACTCACCTCAAACAAATCAATGACCAGCAGCAAAGGGTGGATGAAGACTGCAGAAGAGACCTATATCAGATAAGATCTCAAGATTAACCAAAAAAAAGTTTCAAAATTTTCAGACCTATAAAGCTATTTATTCTCCTCTGACCCTTTTCCTCTTTTCTTTTCTTTAAAAAAAAAATCTTTTTCGGTCTTTCTCTTTTGTGTATAAAAACGCAAAGGACAGGGAAGAACAGTGACGCCCTTTTTATTTCTTTGGCTCCAAAAAGAAGAATCTTACCACACCCAAGTCCCTCAAAGAAAAACTAAAGCAAATGAAAAAGAAAGACATGTCATTCGATACATCATTTAACACGGTGATTGGTGAGAACTAAGCTTAAGAAATATTGACCAAAAAAAAACTAAGCTTAAGAAAAGAGGTGTCTTCAAGTGTACGCAAATTCAAAGTCAAACATGCACACAAAGCGTACAAATTTGATGAGTTTTTGTCATAACCCCCAATGGATTGACGAAGATTCGTCAAACCCAATCGAGTATTTCACCTAATTTTTTTAATCCTAGTGATTAGAAGCTTTATTTTTTACATGTAAGGTGCGGGTGCCTCTAATTCTTCCACTTGAGAAACCTCCCCAAAAAAGAAGCAAGCTTTCTTTGGGTGGCTTATGATGCTGAATTTGTAACATGGGTTTAAAGTGAATGCACCAAAAACAGATAAAAAGTTTGGAAGAGTGCCCATTGTTTTTGGATTTCAATGAGACAGAGATCATTTATAGATAATAATAAAGAAAACATAAAAGTACGAAAAGGATTAGTCTCTTTGGTAGAGATTCCAATCCCACTAGCTCTCAAAGAATATCTAAAGACTCCCAGAGTGATCGAAATTCCAATACTAAAACAACTTCTTTTCATCGTGTTTCTCTTTCTGTCATTTATCTCACTTCTTTTTTTCTTGGTTAAATTTTAGCAACAGTTATTTCCCTGAAAATACTTAACAGTTTTATATGACTCACTAAAAAAAGTATATTTTCCCCAGGTTGTATCATTAATGGAATATGCAATGATAGCTTCAAAAATATACAAAATTAGCTAGTAAGAACGTCAGCTTAAAAGGGTAATGCCAAGGGCAATGATCATATAAACTTGATGATATCACATGCCTTTGTTCTTCAAAAATTTTTGACTGCACCAAATTTTAAAACAAGTGAATGGAAATGATATTCAAAACGAATGATTATGATAATCAAGTTAGGCTAGTGAATTTAAACACCATAAAAAAATGATTGAGGTTTCAAGCAGTGGTTGATAACAAATCATTGTCAACAAAGATGGCGTGGTTGAAACTATTGATAAGCTAATCTCTCTTTCCCATTACCATTAACAATGTTTTTTTAGGTTTGGGTTTAAAGTTTACATGTAAGACAATTGTGAAATGTACAAAAAAACATATGCTCCGCATGAAAAAGGGCAAATGGAAGGATCTAAGCTAAGAATGGAATAAGTATAAGCTGCCTTCTAGATATCTAGTACGGTAGTTGACCACTTCTCACATGTGGACTAAATGTTGTTAGGTTTCTAACTTTAATTTCCCAATATACATTGCTGGTGTGCTTTTATAAACGCGTAGTATAAAAATATCCAAGTCTTCATCATCTAAATTGACCGTTCTTCGATTGTGAATTATGGGCGGTGAATCATTTGGTTTTGCCAGGAACTTGCATGCTGACATGAAAAGACACTGCAAGGAACTTACAGGTTCATCCATTTTCTCTGAAGGATCTAATATCTATTAGCTTGGCACTGCATTATGCTATGGCAGTTTACCTTTGTTTACCCCACTAGGGAATTCGTAGTGGGTTATTATTTGCTAAGTTTGAAGCAAATGTGGGCTCTCACAGGCTTATGGTCTGAAATATAAATGTCATCAACTGATTCATAACAGTGCAAGCTTGCACTGATTTCGTCAGGATCTTCTATCTTGAACAAGATTCGATCGGTCCATGACGGAACTCGAACCTGTCAAAATTTTAATATTGCAGATGATCTATCATTTTGAAAGATTGAATCTAACAGAGACCATTATTCAGTTTATATTACCTTGTAACTTGTATCGTAGTTGCTACTTCCTATATTGTACTTATATGTTGGCTTGAATGTAAGTGTTCCTTCACAATATCCATTGAATATCTGCCCTCTCTGGGCCTCCTGAAGGAGTTGGTCTTTGCTTGTAAGCAGCTGCAAGGAATAAAACAGAGAAGTTCAGGCAAGAGCTATGATGAAAAGATAGATTGAGAATAAAATGGCAAGATGGAGCAGAGACCCTGTGGAGGTTTCTTTGTATTAAGGTTCTAGCTGGATGTGTATCGATGCCTTGTAGCCTGTAATTGAGATCTCCCAACCAGATGGTGATTTGGGCGGGCCGGGCATAAGGGTTCCAATACTTTGCGAAGAGAGAGTGAGATATGTGCCTGCACTCTGAATTCCTTTCTTCTACATTTCGAGCATGAGCTGCTTAGAGGATAGAATGAATCGAATCACTACTGGCCCAAAATTTAAGGGCTTGGAATGAAAATTTGATATCTTTCTGGACCTAAAACGGGTTTTTACTATGTTAAATTACTATCACAAATCGGGTATGGAGAATCGAAAATTTATCAAATCCGAAGAATTTAAAAATAGTGATAGTAATTAATTTGATTATTATAGTAATAAATTGAATAACCTAGAAATTAATCCCCAATATGTATTTGAATTCAAATACAATGATAATAATAAAATGAAAGTATAAAATGATTATTAATAACATAAAATTGGGTGTTTATGTAAAGAAATTTATTAAAATCTTACTTGTATTAAATAATAAAGTATAATTATAACTTATATATTAATGGTTTTTTTAATCAATTTATATATTAATGTTAAATTTTATTAAAATTATATTATTTTCAAATTCATCAATGAAATATATTAATATGATTTAATATTAAATAATAATTAAAACTATAGTTATGTTAAAATAATATAATAATTATAATTAAAAGGGTGGAATAGGCTAAAATGGAGATTATCACTCTTTCGCTAGGGGTGAGTTTATTCAATCAAAATTTAATGCTCTCCACTGGGAGCGCAAACAATCTCACAAATGAACTTGTGATGAGATTAGAGGTAAGATAAGGCAAAATATTCCTAGAATCTCAACGTATTAGAGGTTCAGTGGGATCGAAAGGGAGCTTAACGATCTCTTTGAAGCACCACAATCATCTCTTTGAATGATTTTGGATTCATCCAGTGGAGGAAAGATTTCCACCACACCAGTGCTTGGATTTTTCACCGGAGCACTAGTTTAAAAAAAAAAATAAAAAAAATCTAATGAGAATACTTTCCCACTTTAACCTTCTATCGGTTTTATAAAATTACATGTATTATAAAATAACTACAAATTTATTAATTTAAAAAAATATTATAAGTTTCATTATTTAAAAAAAAAACATAAATTTTATTTTAAAAAATAATCTAATTGATACATATAAACTTATTATCATAAGCTAATTTTAATATATTTTAATATTCAATATTTAATATAATACATTTTAAAATATTATATAATAATTTGTTGCTTGTATTATATAAAATATATAGTTTTGAGCTTTATCTAATTTAGTAAATATGTAAATTTGATTATTAGAAAATTTATATGAAATAATAGATATGTTAATAATAAAATATGTAAAATATAATTATTCATTTTACATAATAATTTAATTTGGTGTCATTAGTAATCATTTTCCAATCTCATTATCATAATTGTATTTAAATTTAAACACATATCATATAATTGATTTTAATTTCATCACTATAAAATTTAATTTAACTTTTACCATTATTTTTAATGTCATTGGAAACAATCTTATTGCCCATCTATATGAATGGAGCTAAGCTCCATTAAATCAAAGTAAATGGATTTGGATGTCTTTCACATTTCATTTGTTTTATTATAATTGTAATTGTGTTTAGACCTACTCATGGATCAGATTATCTTTTTAAGTTTAAATGTCTGCTTAAAATTTAGGAGGATTTGGATAAAAATATTAGGCTCGAAAAATAAGTCTGGACAAAAGAAATGAGACCCGTTTGGAGCTCGATCCATTTTTAATTTGTAATGTTTTATATTATATTATTTTTATATATTATATAATTTATAAAAAATAAAAATTAACTCTATAATAATACTATAATATAAATATTAAAAAATGTTAGTATGACTATATATAAACTTTTAATAAATAAAAATATTATTTATTTTTTAAAAAAAATAATATAAGTGAGCTTAAAATGAGTTTGGGCTAGCTATTTATAAATATGGATGGATTTTGACAAAATTTTAGGCCCATATGACAAGCATAAAATGTGTTAATATCATACCTAGAACTGACCCATAACCACCTCTAATTGTGCTGTTATGGTTCTTATTTGTGCCTTTTATTTTTGTTAGTTTCCTATATTTATCATAATTATACATAATATTATATACTAGATTATGTTATATATATATATGGTGTGGATAGAAAAATTATGTAATAAATTTATTAAAAAATAAAATGAAAATTAAATGTGGTTTTAATTAGAATGGAATGGTTGAGAAGATGGAGTTTTTTTTTTTTTTGATAAGTTGAGAAGATGAAGTTGATGGTGTTTTGGGTTTAAATTTCATATTACTCATCATCGTGTATGTATCTTTTTAGAAATGTAAAATTATAAAAGAAATAAATACTATTAAAATAATATGTATATTCAAAAATAAAGAATTTTTATGATTTCATAGCTGAAATAGAATTAACTTTGATAAATTTATATTTGAATTAAGACTACACTAACTCAATTAACCATAAATGTAATATAAATGATATCTCTAGCATAACAAGCGTGAAAATACTGTTGGAGGATAGCCACCAACCCCTATCAACATGAGTGGTAAAACAGATCAGGAATTCTATGTTCTAATGTTACCCATAATAGAATAAAAGAGGGAATAATACCGGAGAGATGGCAAGTGATAAACACCATCCTGAATCCTTTGTAGTTGATACGGATTGCCACGGCCCCTTTCTTTCTCCTCATCATTCCTCCGCAGCCTCCCACTGAATGTTTATCCACCTTCAGTTCTAAATTATGTCCGATTCCAGAAATAAGAATATCAATTACCCTCATCTAACATCTTATCTCTATCTTAATCTTGTATAACAATATAAAAATGAATGAACCTAACACCGGAAATGACAGTCTCTAACCTTTGATCAACAAGTCTGATTTCTTCGGTCCGAACACATACAGTTGCAGAGACTGCATGATTGCCTTTCCTAACAAGCTGATGCATATACAGCAGCTTCAAATGTCAGTTTATTTATTGATGTGTCGATGAAAATACAACAAAAGATTTTGCATATGCTTACTCGTGTGTTTCAACTAGAGCATCTTGCAGCAATCGCGCAACATTGTTTCGAGGTACCTCTTGCAACCCAACAACAAGTAGGTCAAATCTCCGGTTGCTACCAACCAGCTCCACCAGATCTTCATATGAGACCTTAAAAGACGAGGATAGTATATATACTAATGAAATAGTGATTAATATCGAAATATCTGCACTTATTGATTTGATTTTGCACCGTATATGTTGCTTTTTTTCCTCCATTTCATTAATTAATAAGAATACACGATGTGATTCCAACCTGTCCATTCATGTTCCAAGTCACTATGCAAATGTAAAGGTCAGAATTTCTCGAGAATTCGCAAAGATTATCCACCTCTACTGTCTTTATTCCTTCATGAGCTCGGTTGTTGAAAGAACCCAGAGATAGTTTCCTCTTGTAATTTGATCTTCTTCTGCAAAGCAAGGATGTATCAGTAATCTCCTTTGTTTAAAAATAAGAAGTTCCATTTTACGTATCCAGCTTGAATTGTGTTGAGATTTCCCATGTGTTGGTTAATATTACCATCACCAGATGCAAGTACTGAAGAAGATATGAATTTATGTGTGGACAAAAAAACTCAAAAATAAATGCGAGGGAGAGAAAGAGAGAGACAGCTATCTTGCTTGACTTGGGAACCATATGAGATGTAATGTATAAAGACAGAAGCTTTTGGCTTTTTGGCCGTGAAGATTTGGAAACCCCCCTCCAAAAAAAAAAAGGTCAAAATGTCTGAAATCTTATGCATGCATGGATCTCTTATCTGAAAGGCTCAATACCTTTTTCTCTACGAGTTAGGTTGGGTGTATTTGACAATATCAGAGTTGACAACGGCCGTACAACAATACCATATCTAACAAGCAAACCCTCGCAAAGACATGGATTGGTTGAAAAAACATATCTTAAACGTCTATACCTAATGAGATGAAACTAGACTTTTAAGTGGGTGGTCACTGGTCACCCTAAAGCAGGCTCTCTGAATGCAGCTTTTTAATCGGTTTATCAACTTTCAATCTAATGAACCTTTTTTTTTTCTCTTGTTTGAACAATAATAGAACACAGTATAAAAGATATCACTAAGGGTTTTCTTTACGCTCATAGCTTGGATGTCCTCTTCTACCTACCAATTATCGGTTGTCATGTTTAATGGAATTTAAGCATGAGTCTAAGATATACCAAAAAAGAGCAGAGCCGTAATTAAAGTTGTTGTCAAAGTTATGATTTTCTTGCCAATCGATAGTTGAAAGGAAGGAACGAAAAGTCAATTGAGAGATGGATTAAAACTGGAATTCAAGTAAACCTTTTGGGTTAAATTAAAACTTTGAATTTTCAACTGCTTAACCCAACCCACCTGAGAACACTCTTACTAGGCTCAATTCAAGCCCGTCAAAGGTTATTTCGTCACGTATATACTGCATGTACGAGAGTACGCCGCGTCGCGCAGCCCGCACCTAAACCCACTGGGGTTTTGAGGCTGCGGCTGCGAGCTTCCCCTGAAGTTCTAAGTTCTAACCCATCTCTTCTGTAGCTCCGAACCCAAGTAGCATCTGCTCCGACTTCCTTTTTCTTCCTGTTCTTTCCTCCATTTTTATCTCATTCCCTCTTCTCATCCTTTCCTTCTCCACCTTTTTTGTTCCATATCCATTTCTTCTTTTCCCATTACAACAGCAAAATATGAACAACTATTTCAATTTAAGTTCCCATAAATAAAGTACCCCTTTTTTTGTTTTGACATTTTTCTGATTTTCCATGTTTTCTTTCCCTTTTAGATTCTGTCTTGAAAAGTACCCTTTTTTTCTACTTTATAGAATACTTCAAATTCATGATTTTATTGACATTTAAACATTTTAGTCAAAGGATTGCTTAATTTGCGAACACCGGTTTATAGTTACTATTTAAAGTTTCAAACTTTATTCTGTCATGAATCATAGGAACAAATATCAGTCAAATGTACTTGTTTATATATTTTTCAGATTTCAGCTTGTAAATTATGCGGCGAATTCAAGTCGGCATGGAAAGTTTTTTATTTAGATGTGTTTATAATTTATAAAATTTAAATTAATAATAGTAAAAATTGATATTTGACCCAAAAAATTGATTGGCTGTTATAATTAACTTCCGTGTATAGCTTATGATCAGATTATTTGTCGTGTCGAAGGTCGTGGCAATAGTCGTGCCCACGACTCCAATCGTACCTGCAAAAAAATTAAAAATAAAAGTAAATCGGGATTCTTTGAAATGCTTATAACTAGATAATTGAAACAGCATAAATAATTAATTAAATAAATTAGAAAATAAATTCAGAATTTTACGACAGATAAAATAAGCCTTAGCCTTAGACTCGGTCAATTTCGTATCAATAATCGATCCTCGAAAATAAATCTTCTCCTCTAATCGATAAGCTGGTTATAGCAGTTAAGAACGTCCTAACCACCAATTCTTCCTCTAGTAGCTGGTTCCGGTACGACCTGCAAACCAACCCTTACCGATTATCTAACCGAGATACACGTGTTCCCAATTCAAGATTCCGGTAGCTTTGCATTCTGAAGAACCCAACTCGAATTAACGGCCTCAACCGCGTGGGTCGTTTAAACCCAATTACCTCTTCCTCGATTTGTTCTCAGAAATCCGAATATAGCACGGCCGACTCGAATCTCCAACTGTAAGCAAACACGACTTCAACCCAACGTGCACTTTGACTTGAAATCGAATTTGACTTTAAGGGATGATTGGTCTATCAAAAAGAAACAAAACCAAATTAAAAATAAAGAATGCTTAACGCCAATTTGAAAGGGAAAAGGAGAGTATTTCTATTCCAAATAGAAGTAGAAATACAAAATGAATGGCTGATTTCCTAAAAACTAAAAGCCCCTATTTATATACATGGGCTTTACTAAAAATAGCTTAACCTAAATTAATAAAATTAAAATAAATTAAAATAAACAATAAAAATCAAAATAAAATATAACAAAATAAAATCTTCCTATTTTTAGCTTTTTACAAAGTCAAAATATATGATCAATCCTTGGCTTTCTCCATCCTTCTGGTTTGGTCCCAATTCAACGATTTGTCTTTCAATTTAGCCCCTTTTTACTCGTTTTTGACCAATTGCATCCCTGACCAGATTAAATCATAAAAACACCAATTAAGCAGGGATTAATTTATAAATAACCCAAATTAAACACAAGAATCATGTAAATTAATATGTATATCAAAAATATAAAAATTTAATTTAATCTTTTAAAAATTATAAAGATATAAAATTTAAGTTAACTATTATAAAATATATACAATTTAATTTCACCAAAATGAATTTCCATGGCTTCCCCTGAGTTTAACTATGCTTATAGGGCATTGAAAGGTAAAGCTTAAAATTGGCCAAATAACTAAACATTATAAGCAATGCAAATGGTAAGTGTTTTTTGTTGTCTATATGTCGGCTCTTCTTCCTTATAAAATGTGTTGAACTTCCAGAAAAATGAAGTAGATTTCTCTTGCTGCTACGTTTCCATGTGTTGAACTTAGAATTTGATGCGCTTGAATAAATGAAGTAAATTTTGTGCAAGTTCTTTTACAGATATTGCATTTCTTTAAGGTCCCTAAGTACCTATATTTAAAAAAAAAAAGCTGGAGAATCCACATATGGTGGCGCTGCCAATTTATGTTAGCTTGAAACTTTGGAACACTCTTGATTTGCGTCCAAGTTTAACAATTGAGGGAAGTGAGTATTAGCACTAGATTTACCCTCTTAAGATTTGCAATGGCTACCATTTATAATGTCATGTGCCTCAGCTACATGACAATGTGTTTCAAAATTGTTCATCAGTTGGTTTAGTGATGTTTTCTCATTCTTGCTATCTTTAGGATATAGAGACTGCGTTTTGGTCCTATCTCTTCAAATGACTGAATTCACAATTCGAAGAAGTGCAATTTGCTGTCATCACTGAGATTTAGAGGAAGCTAATCTGTTTTCTTGGCCTCTCATAGAATATATTTGCTTATGGTTGTTAATTATGTTTGTGCATGAGACTCCAATATGTTAGAAATATTACTAACGGCTGTAAGTATTATTTTGCTAACTTGCACAGAGAGAGCCACCAAGATTGCTTAGCAAAACAGAAGCAAAGCTAGATAAGATCAGCAACTTACTCGGATATGTTATTGATAAAATCTTGTGTTTGATGATCAGTGTCTTAATACACAAGAGTCCAATACACAAGTTCATACTTTCTTATCGAGACTTTTGGGAGTCACTGACACTGATAGATGGATTCTTTGTATATCAAGGAGCTGTATCAAAGATTTCATACTGGAAATATGGAAGGGCCAATGCTACAAGTCTCCATCTTGTTTATTTAATTGCCAGAATTTAATTCATTTGGAGCTATCTAATTGCTCTCTAAAACCTCCATTGACATTCAAAGTGTGAAAAATAAAATAAAATAAAATAAAAAATAAAATAAAGATAAAGATAAAGAACACACAAATTTTACGTGGAAACCCTTTCGGGAAAAAACCACGGGCAGAGGAGAAAAAAATTCACTATGTCGAAAATTTGAATCAATACAAGAGGAATAGACTATGTCTATTTATAGGCTTGTAAAGCCATATTCTAGTAGGATTGAAACACTTTATCCTAATCAATATAAAATAGATGGAGTTTAATAAGGTTTTAAAAACCTTATTCTAAAATAAAATAAAAGAAGTCTAGTTCTATATGGATTTTACTTTTATTTTATTTTCCATCGTATTTTATTTAAATAAGAATTTGGGTCACTTAATTCTAACAATCTCCACCTTGACACAAATTCTCAATGAACAAGTTCTTCATCGCAAACTTTCAATAAACAAGTTCTCCACCTCTTCCATATAACCACTTAAGGGTTTAACTTCAACAATAAACACCAACCAAGTCTAAGCAATGCTCAAACTTGGTTTTAGGAAGTGACTTAGTCATCATATCTGCAGGATTTTCATGAGTACTAATTTTGCTCACAACAATATCACCACGAGTAATAATATCACGAACAAAATGATACCGAATATCAATGTGTTTTGTTCTCTCATGAAACATTTGATCTTTTGTAAGAAAGATGGCACTCACTCATTACACAAAATACTGTCTTGATTTGAAGGTCTTCATTGAGTTCACTAAAGAGTCCTTTCACCAAATAGCTTCTTTACAAGCCTCGATGTCGCCATGTACTCACGCTTGATGGTAGACAAAGCGACTATAGATTGCAAAGTGGCTTTCCAACTAATTGCACAACCTCCGATTGTAAAGACATAACTTTGTGAGAGATCTTCTTTTATCAATGTCTCCAGAAAATCAGCATCAACATACCCAATGACTCCATCTCTAGTTCTTCTAAACTGTAATCAAACATCAAGTAGTACCTCGTAAGTATCTTAAAATCCACTTAGAAGTGCGTTCGTGTTCTTCACCGGATTCGCCATGTATGACGCTAAGCGCATCGATGCATCGCATATGATAGATCTGGGCGTGAACAAACCATAGCATACATGAGAGATCCTACTGCACTAGAGTATGGAACATGTGACATGTACTCAATCTCATCATCTGATTGTGGAGACAAAACCGATGAAAGTCTGAAATGGGCTGCTAAAGGAGTACTAATAGGCTTAGCACTCTGCATATTGAACTCGCAAAGAACTTTCTCAATGTACCCTTCCGACTTAGGTACAATTTACTTGTTTTTCTATCTCTGAGAATCTCCATTCCAAGTATCTTCTTTGCTGGTCCTAAATCTTTCATCTCAAATTCTTTACTTAGTTGGGTTTTGACCTTTCTTATCTCTCTTTTATCTTTTGCTGCTATCAACGTGTCATCAACATAAAGAAGTAGATACACAAAAGAACCATCACTTTTTTTCTTAAAGTAAACACAATCAAAACTACTTCTTTTAAAATCATGAGAAGTCATAAAGGAATCAAACCTCTTGTACCATTTGTCTTGGTGATCGCTTTCAAACCGTAAAGGGACTTTTTCAAAGAAGCAAACATAGTCCTCTTTTTCTGAGACTATAAAACCCTCTGGTTGTTGCATGTAAATATCTTTCTCAAGTTCTCCATGCAGAAATGCAGTTTTTACATCTAACTACTCAAGCTCCAAATCATGCATGGCCACAATACCAAGCAAAGCTCGAATCGAACTATGCTTAAAAACTGGGGAGAACACATCTGTGAAGTCCACTCCTGGAATTTGACTGTAACCTTTTGCAACAAGCCTTGCTTTATATCTGGGTTCTTCAACTCCTGGAGTCCCTTCTTTCTTTTTAAACACCTATTTACAACGAACAACCTTTTTACCTTTAGGAAGTTTCACAAGGTCCCATGTTCTATTTTTGTGGAGTGATTCTATCTCTTCTTGCATAGCAAACATCCACTTTTCTGAGTCTTCACATTAAACGCCTTTAGAATAATTAGATGGCTCTTGATTCGCATCTATATCTTCAGCCACATTTAAAGCATAAGCAACTAGATCAGCCTCGGCATACTTCTTTGGAGGTTTAATTTCTCTTCTAATTCTGTTTTTGGCGATAGAGTATTGTGGTGAAGAAGCAACTCTATTCTCAATTTTTGTACTGGCTTGAGGAGTTGACTCTGTATTAATCTGATGCTCCACCTGCTTTTGATTTTCTTTATTGGAAGAATATTTAAGAGATAAGTTAGGTAGCATAGCAGTTTCATCAAAAACAACGTCTCTGCTAATCACAACTTTTCTATTTTCAGGACACCATAACTTATACCCTTTTACACCAGCTTTATAACCAAGAAAAACGCATTTAATGGATCTCGGTTCCAATTTTTCATTATCAACATGAGCATACGCAGGACACCCAAAAATATTTAAATCAGAATAATTAGCAGGATTACCAGACCATACCTCTTGTGGAGTCTTTTTCTCAATGGCAACGGATAGAGATCGGTTGATCAAAAACATGCGATGAAGTCATACGCTAAAAATGAATTTGGTAAGTTGGCATTTGACAACATACATTGAACCTTCTCCATGATCGTTCTGTTCATTCGTTCTGCAACGTCGTTTTGCTGTGGAGTATGACGAACTGTCAAGTGTCTCATGATCCCTTCTGACTCGCACAATCTATTAAACTCATCAGAACAGAACTCTAAGCCATTGTCTGTGCGGAGGTATTTTATCTGTTTTCCCCTCTGTTTTTCAATCATAATTTTTCAAGACTTAAATGTGGAAAATCTAACACTCCCTACCCGTATCCATTACCGGAATAGGGTACGAAGCATTACCGGAATTTACTGAACATTTTCAGAAAATTCTGAGTCATTTATTATGCATATTTTGAAAATAATCATAACGTCTCTCTATTGGGCCCTCGAAGCCCCAACCATACAATAGAAACCAACCGGAATTAAATCGAGATCATAAAAAAAAATTTCGCAAAATCTTAAATTTTATTTTCATCTAAGTACTTACCATTTCAATGCTCCTTATAATTAAACATGTTACCATTCAATCAATAGCTTAACACTTGTCTAAGCGTCAAACAACATCATTGTTAGTATACTTGCACATATTTCATCTAAATTCAACATTAATATACTTATTTTCTCGACATGTCACACTTGAGTTTAATAATTGTCTTTACTTACATAATTTCCTTGTATCAACATATCAAAGATAATCATATATGCACATGTTATAAAACATATCATTCTCTTACCGTTTCTTCATAAGTGTATATCAATCATTTCATTATATCAATATTTCATGCTCCATCATTTCCATATATTTTATGTATATTTATTCCTAGTAAAGTTTATATCAAAATTAACATAAATTATATTCCATGTACTTATTCTTATTTCGTTTATCTATCTTCATAATTATTTCATACAACTATTTTGTACATATATTTCTATATGACCAGTTCTTGTAAATATTTCAAACAACCATTTCATATATCCATTCGTCATCTGATACATATTACCTGAATATCAATTGTTCAATAGATGTCATAAATGTCTCCCATCTACGATCTTATTTATCTTTGACATGATGCCATAGTGTCTTTCAACTATGGTCTTACTCATTTTCTGTCATGTTGCCATGGTATCTTTCAACCATGGTCTTGTTCATTTCATATCACATTGCCATGGTATCTTTCAACCATGATCTTATTCATTTCATATCAGGTTGCCATGGTATCTTTCAACCATGGTCTTACACATTTCATATCAGGTTGCCATGGTATCTTTCAACCATGGTCTTACACATTTCATATCAGAGAGCACACTCCCGCGAACCTCATCCTTACAATGTGGGATTACCACCAGGGCTAAATCTCCTGTAATATAAACTCATAGAGTATTGTCGGGATTACCGATCTAGGCTAAATCCTCGCAGCGACAATTACTCTAATGAGCTTGGATCTGAATTACCATCCGAGCTAAATTCGCACCCTAATTCGGATTACCCGTTCAAGCTAAATCCATTTTCCACATATTCTTCAGGAGGGCTATATCGAGGATAGGATCACCCGTCTGGCTAGATCCTTTTTACCGTCAATTCCTTTTGAGAGATCCATCGAATTTTCCTTTCATTCAACCGATTTTCTTCCCTTTTTATCAATATGTCAAGATTTTCATAAATTTTCATATAATGAATATTCAAATCATATTCATATCAAAAACATGCATTTCAAGCATTTAAGAATATAATTCAAGTTACATGAACTTACCTCATTACTTGTTTGTGTTTATAATTTTATTAATCCGATAATTTTTTTTTCCACGATCAAATCTCTTATTTGAGTCGTCCGGATCTTTATAAATAAATTTGATCATCATTTTCATTCATTTCATATTCTAATGTATTAAATTAATGCTCTAGGCAAAATTACCATTTTGCCCCTAAACTTTTATTTAATGACGATTTCATCCTTAAGGTCAGGAAGATAAAATTCTTGCAATTTTAATCCTTATTTCTAGCTATTATTCTCATGCATATTAATAACAGCCCATGAATTCTATAAAATATCAAAATTTTCCATAATTTCAACACATTTCAATTTAATTACCATGTTATAACACCCTTATTTTCTTTTTCTACACCATTTCTCATCACTTTCTCTTATTTTCTCTTCACTAACATATCAAGAACATAGGACCTTATGTAAGAAAACTCTACTATAACATTATTTCCATGCTTTGTCAATAATAACAAACTTAAAAACATATTGAAATCTTGATGTACTTACCTTGTTCTATTGAAACTAATCTTTAACTTGATTTTCTCTCTCCTCCAGTTTCTATTCTTGAATCCAACTTGATATTCCAACTCCCCATGGTCTCCTTAACATTTCTCTCTCTTAGTAGTTATGGAAATTCTTTTGATTTCTAGGTGAAAATGGTGAATTTTTGGTGGAAGGACCAAATTGTAAAGAAAAGAAAATTTCTTTCTTTTCCTTCTCTTCTAACATTGGTTGCATGCATGGAAAGATGATGAAAATTCTTCATCTTTCCTTCCTTTTATACTAAATAATTAATAATAAAATAATAATAAAATAATAAAATATCTTATTAAAATAATATATATCTAATTAAATAATCATAAAATATCATGAACATTATCATTACTTTCTAGATTTCTCTCTCTTTCAATTGACCATTTTGCCCTTTATTATCTTTTAAAATTCCATCCTTGAGTCATCATTTAATTTGGTAAAATTGCAATTTAGTCCCTCATAGTTCTTCACCCATTCAATTTGGTCCTAATCCATCCATTTTCCTTAGTTTCTAGATCATTCCACTCTTTAAATATTTACACTATTGGTCCTTTAACTTTTTCATATTTATACTTTAACCCCTCAAATTTTAAGTATTTATTCTTGTGCAACAAAACTTTTCTCACTTTTACAATTTAGTCCTTTCTTGAATTAATATATCATAATATACTTCTCAATATTGACATAACTCAAAATTCCCTTTTTTTATCACTTTATTTCCTTATTTTACTATATCAAGGATAATATCTTACTGTAAAAATTTTCAGGGTATTACAGAAAATACATCGCTTTTCTGCTTTAGGAAGAATGCCCAAACTTTTCTGGAAAAATCATCAATAAAGGTTAGCATATAATTAGCTCCACCTCTTGAAGGCACTCTGGATGGCCCCCACAGATCAGAATGAATATACTCCAACGTTCCATTTGTGTTATGGATTCCTCTAGTGAATCGAACTCTCTTTTGCTTCCTAAAAACACAGTGCTCATAGAAATTCAGTTTGCAAATTCCTTGCCCATCAAGAAGTCCTCTTTTGCTCAATTCTGCCATGCCATTCTCACTCATATGCCCTAGGCACATATGCCAAAGTTTAGTAATATCATCATCTGATAAGGAAGAGGAAGCGGCAATTGCATCATCGATATGATGAGAGCCTCAAAAACATATAACTTGGCAATCTTTCTCTGCCCTTTCATCACAATAAGGGACCCTTTGGAAATCTTTAAAACCCCACTTTCAGCTGTGTATCTGTACTCTTTTAAATCAAGAGTACTCAACGAAATTAAATTTCTTTTCAATTCTGGAACATGTCATACGTCACTAAGTGTTCTGACAGCTCCATCAAACATCTTAACTTTAATTGTTCCAACACCTGCGATTTTACACGAAGCATTATTTCCCATCAAAACAACACCTTCAAACACTGTTTTGTAAGTTGTAAACCAATCCCGATTGGGACTCATGTGGAAGGTGCAGTCTGAATCAAGTATCCACTCATTGCTTACTTTAGAATCATTGATAGAAGCGATTAGAAGTTCACCATCGCTGTAGTCTTCTACAACATCAGCTTCACCGGAATTTTCTGGTTGTTTTCCCTTTTGATTTGCAGCCTCCCTTTTAATCTTATTCTGTAACTTGTAGCACTCAGATTTAATGTGCCATTTCTTCTTGTAGAAGTTGCAAGTTTTACCTCTGTTTGAAGACTTTGATCTACCCTTAGATTTACCGTGAGGATTCCGTTCCTTTGTCCTTCCACGATCATCATCAGTATTTCGATCTTATCTTCCACGAACAATGAGACCCTCTCCTTGAGAGTTGGGTTTAACTACAAGATGCTTCATCTTATCATACGAGGTCAAAGAATCATAAACCTCATCAACTGTGAGAGACTCGCGGCTATATAAAATCGTGTCTCTAAAGGTTGAATAAGACGGGGGCAACGAACAAAGTAGAATCAACCCTAGATCTTCCTTATCATACTGAACCTCCATGGCCTCCAAGTTTGAGAGAATTTCTTTAAACACTGTTAAGTGTTCGTGTATAGACGCATCTTCCTCCAAACGATGGGCATAAAGACGTTGCTTCATATGCAACTTGCTTATTAGAGTTTTCGACATACATAATTATTCTAGCCTCTTCCATAATGCAGCGGCGGTCTTCTCTTTCATCACATCCTGCAAAATTTCGTTGGACAAATGCAGATGTAATTGTGTTAATACCTTTCGATCCTTACGCTTCTTCTCTTCATCTGTTAATGTCGAAGGCATCTTATCTATCCTTAGCAGTGCATCCTCCAGATCCATCTGCGTAAGAACTGCTTGCATCTGAATCTGCCACAACGCAAATTTAGTGTTTCGATCCAACAGTGGAATTTCATACTTCAAAGACGCCATTACCGTGATTGAGATGAATAACCCGGAAGCTCTGATACCAATTTGTGAAAAATAAAATAAAATAAAATAAAAAATAAAATAAAAAAAAGATAAAGAACACATAAATTTTACGTGGAAACCCTTTCGGGAAAAAACCACGGACAGAGGAGAAGAAAATTCACTATGTCGAAAATTTGAATTAATACAAGAGGAATAGACTATGTCTATTTATAGGCTTGTAAAGCCATATTCTAGTAGGATTAAAATACCTTATTCTAATCAATATAAAATAGATGGAGTTTAATAAGGTTTAAAAAACCTTATTCTAAAATAAAATAAAAGAAGTCTAGTTCTATATGGATTTTACTTTTATTTTATTTTTCATCGTATTTTAGTTAAATAAGAATTTGACTCACTTAATTCTAACACAAAGGTTTCAAGAATTTGAGGAGCCTTGATCTTCAACATGTTACCATCATCCAGGATGTGTTTGAAAATCTCGTTTCTAACTGTTCCCTGCTTGAGAGATTGGCTTTGATGAACTTCACTGGTGTCACACGTCTTGATGCACCTAATCTGCAATTCTTTGGCGTTGGTTGTATTTTTTAATGATGTTAGCTTTTGGAGTACATTCCATTTAGCTCTGGTCTCTATTGGTTTGTATGTAAATATCAATAATGATGAGAATGACACAGGAGAGCGTTCTAGTAGACTCAAATTCTTTGTTAATCTGCCCCATGTTAGAAGGCTGAGTCTGAGTTACTTCCTGTGGGTAATGGCTTATTGAACATCGCTGTTGAGTGCTAGCATGATAGTGTCTTATTGATATCAAACAAGTTTGTTGATGTCCTGAGATGTTTCAATTGAGTGCTACCATTGTGTTTACTTTTATCATTTAGACACCTATATGCAGTTTTACAGCTTTTATGGGATTCTACAAACACCAATGTCGATGCTTCTTTGCTGATTTAAAGAAACTCCATTCAAGTCCTCTAGCGTGTCCTTGTGCCACCTGAATATATCTGTTTGTGGCTTTAATTTATACTGTTCTTCCTTTTTCCAATCCAGTATTTGGCTACTGGAAATGTGCCAAGCAGGTTGCCTAACCCATGTGTAGATCTGATTTATCTATCCATTTGCATAGATTTTGATGATTTCAGGGAAAATGCAGCTGCTCTATGCCTCCTAAGAACTTGTTCAAATCTCCAAGAACTGGAAGTTTTGGTGAGTTTTGCTTTATTTACTCGCTTATGTTTTTATGACGATCTACATAGTTATATCACCAGCTTTTACATCGCATTAATGATTTTAGCTGAACTGTTAAACTAAAAAGGTTAAATGCATGTTAAACTTTCTGATTTGGAAGTCGGTTAGCTATTTTAAAGATCTCATGTTTTATTTAGGTTCAACCAAAGGAGCAAACATCTGTGGAAAGATCCAATAACTTTTGGGAAGATGATCACTATGAGCTTGCTGTTTGGCCACCTGAGATTGGCAACAGTACCAGTCATCTATGGTGTGAAATCAGAAATTGGATTTCATCAAGTTCTTGCTTTCCAGTTCTCTTGTGCTCGAGCGGTTGACTGTTAAGCCTGCTTCCCTGGAAGGCGAAAGGGAGTTGATGAAGGAACTGCTTCGGTTCCGCCAAGCCTCAGTGTACACAGAAGTCATTTATTTGGAGCCATGATTATCTTAGTCATGGCTAACGTATCAAAGAAATACCGGAATATGTAAAGTATAATGCGAATTGATGTTTTGTTGTGTATATTATACCTTGTCAGGAAGAATTCTTGCAATTTATGATTATTATGATTGAATCCTTCAGTTCAAAGTGTGAACCTTAGAGTTTATTCTTTATTTTAGTGGACAAATTTAGTAAAGATCATGAGCTTTTTTGGTGATGGTTTAGAGTTTAAAGCATGAACCTGACGTAATTTGACCTTACCTTGATGTACTCTGACGTTGACTGTATTGCAGTTTATTGTTCATAAACCCTTTAAATGTAGTTTATTGTTCATAAACCCTTCAAATGATGAAAATAGTCAAAAGGTTTTAATTTTATCTACTAAAGGTCCAACCAACTCAATTGCAGGAACTTCATTGGTTTAGGTTTTTAAAGCTGAAGAAGTGAATTAGGTGGCCTAAAGCATTTAGCATTCTAGAACAGGTTTGTTTCACCATCTAGTGTATTAAAGTGATCTCAGAATATGCAACTATCTATGCAAGCAATTTAGATTTGAGGCTGATTCAATTCTACAAAAATGCTACCCAGAATCATCTTTTGCTTTGCAGTTGTTATAGCCATTGCGGTGGTTGTCCTATTGGCCTTGCTCTCACCGGTAAGCCACAAAAGTTCATCAAAGAACCCTTCCAGACCTTGGCTGGCCCTCTCCATGTACATTCAACACCCACACATCTCAAGTTATAGTGTCCAACCTGTTGCCCAGTCAGATGCCGGAGCCTTCGTCTTTCACCGTGCCCTCACGGAGGGACCCAAGAACACGTCTCGAATAGTTGGGAAAGCCCAAGGCTTCATTATTCCGATTGAACATTTCGCCGATTCCGCATTCAACATAATTTATCTCACTTTCGAAACACCCAAGTTCAATGGGAGCCTGAGTATCCAGGCCAATAATGTGGAACACGAGGATAGGCAAGAACTAACAGTGGTTGGAGGAACAGGTTATTTTGCATTTGCACGTGGGCTTGCAGTGTTCATGCAGACTAAATCCCAATCATCTGAAGCTGATCCCACTTATCATGTAAAGCTTCAGCTTAGATTTCCCAATAGATCTCAGACCATTCCAGGGTGAGGCAGCAAAAGTAGAACCATCTGTTGGGGATGATCCTTGTTTTAAAAGATCCAAATTTACAATGATAAATTTGGAACTGCCTAAACTAAACAAAACCCAGCATAAGGAAGATGATTTCCAAGTCCAAGATCTGGTAAAAAGGACATGAACCAGGACTCAAAATGCTTAATAGTTGAGGAATGGTTGCACCCGTGGAAACGGAAGTTAGGCTTTAGAGTTAATTTAATTTTATGGAATTTGAGTTTTGATACAATTAATATTTCCAGTTATTGGATTGGTTAGAGTTTGCAGTGTAATTAATCCGAAATTATAGTGTTTAAATAATAAAAGAAGCAAAAGCTAATTATGTGTTTTTAAAAATGTTAAAGAGACTTTACTTCCAACCCGGTTTACACAGAGAAATCGGGCCGAGCCTCTCGGTTTATAATTTTCGTCCATAAATAGCCGGCTCATATTACTTTTCTTTCTTTTTCCTAATTTATTTTTTATTTGGTCTGTGTCTGGTAAAGAGTTAGTCAAGCAATTTTCATATTTTATCTCTTGCTTTATTTCTATCTATCTCTTGGAGATTCGGCAACTGGCGAGCTTCCGTCGGTTGAAGGAATACGAAATGGCAAAGTCGAGCGCGGACGATGAGGAGTTAAGGCGAGCTTGCGAGGCCGCAATCGAAGGCACGAAGCAGAAGATCGTGATGTCGATTCGCGTCGCTAAGAGCCGCGGGATCTGGGGTAAATCTGGCAGATTGGGTCGGAACATGGCTAAACCTAGAGTCCTTGCTCTCTCCGGTACGTCTTTTTCCACTTGCAATGTTTTCTTTACTTCAATTTAGAAAAACTGATAACCTTTTTACTTATTTTCGACTGAAAACTTGTTGATCATGCTAGAATCGTGTTAAATATGGACTAGTGAACTAATCTTTACGGTTGTAGAATTGTGAAAAACTGGTAGGTCGGTTCAAGTTCTAGGAGTATTAGCTATGCTTTGGAAAGGTTTTTTAATTAAAATAATATGATTGGATTTGAAGTGACATGTGTTCTCTTATTCGTCTTGTGGGGCTCTTGTTTAGAATAATACTGGATCCTTGTAGCCTTTTTTTGTTGCTTGTGCTTACGAAGAACTATCATTTGTGCAGTGAAATCAAAAGGTCAGGAAACTGAAGCTTTTCTGCGAGTTTTGAAGTATTCTTCAGGAGGAGTTCTTGAGGTAATTATCTCTTGTTATGACATTTCAGAAAACGTGTGTTAGGACAGGCAAGAATAAGTGCATAAACGTTGTCCTATGAGTTTGTTATTCTTTATTGTGTAAGCCTTGTAATAGTGTTACTACGTGGTAGCTTACTACAGCTGAACTTGGAATGATGGGGGCAGTCGTCATGAGGTTGCATTTGGCTTAGCTGTAATAGTTTCTTTACCTCGGCGGCTGTGCTGGCTTGTGTTACCAAAATTTGTTACCTAACCTACGAATTGAGAATTGAATCGTAAGATCCAAATCCTGGATCTTTTGCAATCTATTTCTCTAATTCTGATGATCCTTCTATTCACAAAAGAAGCATGGCATTCTAGAATAAAGAAAAAGTCAACAATGAATTGCAATTGATGAGAGGAAAAACTGGGAAGAAAAATAGTCACCAGAAAATAGCTGTAAAGTATGGATCTTAGATTCCAGACTTAAATTTAATTTTTGTTCTCTTATAGAAGTTTAATGATATTATTTTTATTTTTGACCTTTTAAATTTTTATATCAATCTAGTAAGTTTATAGTTTTTTTAACCATGGTTATGTATTTATTTTTTACATTTATGAAAACTAATTATATTTATTAGTAATTTATATTATTTTAATTAAGGTGAACTGTATGTATTTTCTGAAAACGTTGTGTTCCAATTAATTGTACTATGTATCTGTTAAGCAAACTAAAGAAGATTACCCATATCAAATTATGTTCCAAATAAGTTATGATTTACGTCCCCGTTCTTTGTACCAGACTGATCCACATTCCTGGTACCATTGGTGCTGGCCCATTTATTTTTTGTTAGGCCTTGGTGGTACAGTTGCCTGCCCCTCTGGCTTCATTATACTAATTTGGTTGATTGTTATTCATCATACATCAGGTTTATATGTTACCAGAATGATATCAATGTGTGATTATTTGGCTTTTGCAGATATTAGTGTTGAATCAAGAGTCATAAGATGAAGAAAGTAGGATGTAGCGTTCTTCATTGTTCTTATGGATCATATCTTTCCTTTTCTTACTTAAGTTTGCTATTGATGAGAATAAAGATAAACATAATTTAAGCTAGCCATTTATCTACCTCTTCAAGTGAAACATGGAATAAATTTATACAATCACTTTTAGCATCACTGAGAAGAGAATGTTACTGGTATAAGTTTAAGCAAAATTTGTTAATTTTTAGTTCAAAGGGCAGGGAACTATTTGATTAAGGATGAAGTTCTTAAGTCTTAACTGGTCGGTATTCTAGATTTATTGATTTTAAGATTATAATTTGGCTTAAGAATTAATTGAAATTTTGCAGCCTGCAAAGTTATACAAGCTGAAGCATCTTTCAAAGGTGGAGGTTGTGACTAATGACCCTAGTGGATGCACTTTTACTTTGGTAACCCCTTTCTTGTGTTCTTTTTCTATTGGTTATTGAATTAAGATTTTGTGTTGAAAGCTGTATGTTGTTTGATCCTTGTCTATGTGATTTAGAGAAGCAACTGAGCAGAAGTAGAATATATTTGTATCTTAAACTTCTTTTCTTTGCTTTCCTTGCACGGGGTATTTCTCCAACTTCTAACTGCACTTCTTATAGGGATTTGATAATCTCAGAAGCCAAAGTGTTGCTCCAACTCAGTGGACTATGCGCAACATTGATGACAGGTAATTGAAATATCTCTGGACTGAAGATATCACCCTTTTTATGTTGGCCATTTCATTTTCCCCTTCTTTGGATCCTTTCTTTTGGTACTTCAACAAAAATGTTTATCTTCTTTTCTTAATTGTTCCTTAAATTTATTCTTAAATATTTTTGCAGGAACCGCCTTTTATTATGTATCTTAAACATCTGCAAAGATGTACTGGGTTGTCTTCCCAAAGTTGTTGGTGTAGATATTGTGGAAATGGCTCTTTGGGCTAAGGTAAGCTAAATCATTTTATTCTTTCCAATTTCTTGACTCTTAAATTGATGCTAAATATTTTTTGTAAAGCAAATTAGAGGTCCTTCATGGAACTCAGAAAAGTTGTAATTATGCAGAGCGTAACATAAGCTTTTAGTTGCTGATAAAAGCTTAAGGATATTATAACTTATTGGCCCTTGTGGATTGGTGGTCATTCTGAGGAGTATAATTTCATTTGTTAAGTCTGATTTTGCTTAGAATTTCTAGCAAATTTGTTTTCCCCTAAAATTTAAAATGCCCATGTCAATAGTTTTATCAAATCTATCTTTTCTTTATTGGTTTGACTTGTATATTGTATCTAGGAAAATACACCCTCAGTCACTACTCAAAAAAATCTACAAGATGGACCAGTTGCAACTACAGTACCAGAAAGTGGCATGAAAGTGACTGTTGAAAAGGAACTCGTCTCTCAAGTAGAGGAAGAGGACATTGAGGCTCTCTTGGGCACGTATGTTCTTTTATTCTGTTCTAACGTTCTTCAGTGAATATCAAATGTCCATACCTATATGTTGCATTTGCATTTAAAAATAATAATAATTATTATTGTACCACCTGCCAAATTACTGAGATGGTTAGATCACAGCTAATGTTATAGTTCTATCTACTTCTCTAGAAGGAGATAAGAAAAAAGGGGGGGGGGTATCCTAGCAGTAACATCTGCCATTTCTTGGTAATGGAGCCAATAAATTTGAATATATGGGTTGGTCCTTGTAGTGGTCATAGTTCCTAGTTAGTATATGATTCTTGATTTCTTTTTCTTCATCTGTTTCATTGCATAATTGAAAAGGCAATATACCGTTTATTGTGTTTGGTAATTGTTGAAGCCCCTCAATCCTGTTGTAATGTTTTTTTATCATAACATGGTACACAGCTATGTCATGGGCATTGGTGAAGCAGAAGCATTTTCTGAACGGTTGAAGCGAGAGCTTCATGCTCTGGAAGCAGCAAATGTGCATGCCATTTTGGAAAGTGAACCTCTAGTAGATGAGGTATTTCCTTCTATTTTTGCTTTTTGATTGTGTTTTTCTTCTCCTTAATTTTATTCTCAAATCTCACTTTCAGCATGCTGGGATTTTTAGGAATCAATAGCCTGCATTGTTCCCTTTCTTTAGGGCTCATCTGGTCCAGGCCACCCCCTTATGCATTAGGCATCAAACAGGCTTATCAGATATTCTATGCACTCTTGTTTACTCCCATTTCTGATACACTCAAGTAAACCAATTCTACTTTGATTTCTAATCATTCTTCTCCGAGAGCTCCTCATTATGTTTGCCTACTCCTGAGTAGTTCCTATGAATATGTTGCTGTGCTTGAAGAACTTTTGTTATCTTTCCTCTTTTCATTTGACATTTTTAATTGCTTTAGGTGTTTAGGACATCCTTTGAACTTTTCGTGTGAAAAATCTTGATTAAACTTGGTGGTGCTGATATTCACCTCCATTAACTATATGCTTCTTACTAAGCTAACTCATTCTTACTAAGCTAACTAATTATTATGTTAACTTTCAGGTCTTGCAAGGGCTAGAGGCAGCGACAAGTTGTGTTGATGACATGGATGACTGGTTAGGCATGTTCAATGTCAAATTACGACATATGAGAGAAGACATTGAATCGGTAGGGAAGCTTTTGTATGGTCTATTAATATGTAGGATCTGTTTTCATCCTTTCTAGTCATTATTCGATCATTCACATGCTTCTAGTTTGCTGCTAATTTTTTCATGAAACTAAATTACAAAGATTAAACTGTATATATTCTTGACTTCAACATTTGACCTCAAATGCTGTTGTGAACTCTATTTCACAACATACCAGATAGAGAGCCGCAACAACAAGTTAGAGATGCAATCTGTAAATAATAAATCACTCATTGAAGAACTTGACAAGCTTCTTGAACGACTGCGTGTCCCTTCTGAGGTATGTTATCCATTACTATGTTTTGTTTAGATTCAGCCTATGTATGTAGCCTGTATTTCCCTTAACAATGTTTTTATTGGTTGTAGTATGCAGCATGTCTGACAGGTGGCTCGTTTGATGAGGCTCGCATGCTTCAAAATGTTGAAGCATGTGAGTGGTTAACTGGTGCTTTGCGTGGCCTTCAAGTACCTAACTTGGATCCCAGTTATGCAAAAATGCGAGCTGTATGGACCCTCGTCTCATTCCTCCAGTTTTAAAGTTTGTAGTTAGGCAAATAATTCAGTAGATCATGTGGCACATGGTATTGCTATTGGGCTAGGTTTCTGAAGTTCTGAAGTACCTAATTTGGATCCTACTTTTCTTTTTTTTTATCTTTATTTTAGGTTAAAGATAAGCGGGCTGAACTCGAAAAACTAAAAGCTACATTTGTCCGGAGAGCTTCTGAGTTTTTGAGAAACTACTTTGCCAGTTTGGTGGATTTTATGATTGGTGACAAAAGCTATTTCTCTCAGGTTTTTCCTTCATTTTGTTTTCAGTTTTGATAACAAGTATAAACTATGATACTAGGGTTCCTAACTGTTGTTCATCTGCTTGCTTTAAACAGCGGGGACAGTTGAAGAGGCCTGATCATGCTGACTTGCGGTATAAATGCAGGACGTATGCTCGCCTTCTGCAACATTTAAAGGTCAAATTACAGATCAAGTCTAACATCTGTAAAATATTTTGTCTCAATATTTCTAATAATTTTGTTTCTGCTTGTTCTCAGAGTCTTGATAAGAGCTGCTTGGGTCCTTTAAGGAAAGCTTATTGTAGCTCCCTTAACTTACTTCTGCGCCGTGAGGTTGGTAATTCAGAATAAGATTTTCAATTATTCAATAAAAAGAAATGTCTTTCTTATTTGAGCTTTATGTTGGTTACAACGCTTCATAAATGGTTAAATTCTGTTTAGGCTCGTGAATTTGCCAATGAGCTTCGTGCTAGTACAAAAGCATCAAGAAATCCAACTGTATGGCTGGAGGCTTCCACAGGTGGCAGTCAAAGTGGGAATAGTGCAGACACTTCAGCGGTTTCTGATGCTTATGCCAAAATGCTGACAATTTTTATTCCTCTACTTGTAGATGAGGTAGTCCTTCCCTGCACTATTAGTACAAGAGGTTACATGCATTCCCTAGTCTTGATTTATTGAAAATTTATTCCTTCATGGCTCAAAATGCAGAGTTCTTTCTTTGCACACTTCATGTGCTTTGAAGTTCCTGCACTTGCTCCCCCTGGAGGTGTTGCTAATGGTAGTAAAAGTGGATCCTATGATGATGATACCAATGATGATGATCTGGGCATTATGGATATTGATGACAATGATAGTAAAGCTGGTAATCATTTCTCTTGTGACTTTATAATTCGTGGTAATAAATCTCCCTTAATTTCAAACTGAAGAATGTTGTAACTATTTTATTTTACTAGGTAAAACTTCTGCTGATCTTCAATCACTAAATGAGTCACTACAGGATTTGCTCGATGGAATTCAAGTATGTAAGCTATTGCAGTCTTTTGCAGATAGATTTTCTGTCATTCCTTATTGTTTCTGAGTTTCTGGAACCAGAATGTCTTCCCAAATTTCGGTGCTTTTTGTGCATGCTCATTATTGTAGAGTTGCATGTTCTTTTCGTTCATTGTACTTTGTTCTCCTTGTTTATATCATTATGCCTTTATGATGTTGCTTGGTAGGCACTCTCTCGTTTGCAATCTCAATTTCTGTTTTTTTTTCTGGATTACAGGAAGACTTTTATGCTGTAGTTGATTGGGCATACAAGATTGACCCCCTGCGTTGCATATCCATGCATGGTATAACAGAACGCTATCTATCTGGCCAGAAAGCTGATGCGGCAGGATTTGTGCGTCTCCTGCTTGGTGCTCTTGAATCAAAAATTTCTATGCAGTTCAGCCGGGTATGTTTGTATGGAAACTGAAATTTTTATGACCTTTTGCATTTAGTAGGAATCTAACTGGTTTAAGCTGCAACTGGATTTGCAGTTTGTTGACGAGGCTTGTCATCAAATTGAAAGAAATGAACGCAACGTGCGACAAATGGGAGTCTTGTCTTACATCCCTCGGTAAAGTGAACCATAGCCTTTATAAGATTTCAGAGTGCACATTTGAGATCAAAGCTGACAAAAATTTGAAGAGAAAAAAGCTACAAGTAGCTGTTTCCCTTTATGGTTTGAAAATGTTTTTGCCTTTTCAGGCATATATTATCAACATGCTATCAATATTATCTCCAACATAGCTAGGTTCCACATTATTATGTGATGCTTGCTTGTCATGTTTTACTTGAGTTGGTTTTAAACAGTTCATATGTACTTGTGCACAGCTTTGCAACTCTAGCCACCCGCATGGAACAGTACATTCAAGGACAATCACGGGACTTGGTTGATCAAGCATACACCAAATTTGTAAGTCCTATCTTCAGCTTGATATCCTTGTTATTTTGGATTAGTTGTAGTGTGGTTAAGTGAGCTCTTGATGGATCATATTGTAGCCTTAGCATTGTGACGAGACTTAAGCATGTAAAGAGTTCTAGTGTTGCTACTATTTAGCAAATTGTTGCATGAAATAGAATGATAAGTCACTAAGCATTCTTTCATGCTACTTATGCTGATGGTTAATAAGCAACGCCGTCTTCCATGTACTTATGATCTGTTTAGCTGCTTCTTTTATTCTTGCTTTCTTGATAAGATTTAATTCATTTTGTGGTGACAAATCAACTCTTTTTTTTTTTCATGTTATTATCTTCTGAATATGCTTTCCTGAAAGAATATTGTCATTGCAAATATTGTTTGGCAGGTTAGCGTTATGTTTGCTACTCTTGAAAAACTGGCACAAACGGATCCAAAATATGCTGATATATTTCTTTTAGAAAATTATGCAGCATTCCAGAATAGGTCTGCATCTTTTTCCTATGGCTAAGGGTATGGGTATAATATTTCTTTTGTTTCTTGAGGCTAATTTTTTCCCTCTCCATGCATACTTTACAGCTTGTATGATCTGGCCAATGTTGTACCCACCTTAGCCAAATTTTATCACCAAGCAAGTGAAGCATATGAACAAGCATGTACACGTCATATCAGCATGATAATATACTATGTAAGTAATCCACCTTGGTGGCTTTTTAGTTGCTTTACTCATTATTGTTAAGCAGTGATGTTAAATGGTTGTGGAGATACTGATAAGTGTTCCATGTTATGATTCAGTCTTTACAATTGTTTTCTCTCTGCAGCAATTTGAACGACTGTTCCAATTTGCTCGAAAGATTGAGGATTTAATGTTTACAATTTCAGCGGAAGAGGTTAGCATGTTACTGATTGTACTTTCCCAGGTTCATAATTTATGCAGGGTTTTATCAGATAGCTCCTCAAGAGCGTCTGTTCCACTTTTGACTAATTTTACATAACAAGCCATAATATGCTTTGCATTACCCTCTCATCTTTAGCAAAGTCAGAATCCCATGATAAATTGGAAAAACAAAGCCTTTTTTTTAAATAATGAAATTACTGCCCGTGGTCATCTCCAGACTTTTGCAGATTGTTATCAAATGAATGATTTGGCTGACTTTGTCCTTCACAAATTTCAGATACCTTTTCAGCTTGGATTGTCTAAAATGGATCTCCGGAAGATGTTAAAATCCAGTTTATCTGGGGTGAGTTGATCATCAACTTTTGGAACACATTGTCCTTAGTTTCAAATGGTTGAATTTAAATCTAGATCTGTGTCTTACAGGTTGACAAATCTATTACTGCAATGTATAAGAAGTTGCAGAAGAACTTGACATCTGAGGAGCTGTTACCCTCTTTGTGGGACAAGTGCAAGGTAAGCTAACTTCTATTTCTAAAACCGATCAAGGCTTTAGTGTTTTTGCCAAAGTATTATGCATTGTGAATCGTTAATCAATGCTATGGGAAAGAGCATTAGAACAACCCAGGTGGATTATGAGGTTGAAGGAAGAAGGGAGGGAATTTGAGTTGGTTGGTTTGGTGATATATTGCTGGTTTCTTACTAGTTTTATTTCTTGTAAATTTGACAGAAAGAGTTTCTGGACAAGTACGATAGCTTTGCCCAACTTGTTGCCAAAATTTACCCCACGGAAACCATCCCATCGGTTAGTGAAATGAGAGACCTGCTTGCTTCCATGTAAAAGGGACAGATTTTGCCTTCTGTATAATCTTCTGTATTTTCAATTTGGAGTGGAGAGCCGTATTAGCTTGCTCTAATTATTAAAGTTGTAATATAATAGACAATCGCCCCTCCAAAACCCATATTTCAATTTATTTGAAACTTACCCATTATATTCATTCATTATCGGATAGAAGTTGCTGTTGTATCATGTTCAATGTAAAATTGTTTTATTTGTCTGCTCTACATTTCGTAAGGTTTAATAGAGTTTTTGGTTTTCCATTCTTTAATTCTCAAAAATCTCCCCATAGTTGGTGCGAAGAGTCGATGTTTGTTCTATTCCATTTCTCGTATGCCAGCCAACATATTAATATGATTGGTTTATAACATCATGGATTGCACTCTCGATGGGTGTTGAATTTTCTTTCCTAGCTGGTTTCTTTTCTCTTAGAAGTACGCTTGCTTATCAAGGAAATGGCAACGAAGATATTCATTAGGGTCAAGCACATTGATGGATGCAGCTTCCATGTTAGCTATAAAGTACTTGCTGATTCGAAGGATCCATAAATAAACTCTCATCGTCCACGCAGTCTATTTATCAAATGCACGCCTACCCTAATGAACTTAGGAGTCGACGTCATGATGTGGCAAGTTGCTTTCATTGTTTGAATTGAGACCACTGAATTTGAATCTCTCTGCAGCTTATTTTTTCCTAAGAACCTTTCTCTCTCTCTTTGTCTCCGTGCTTCATGATAATAGTTGGATAAATTTCATATTTTAATAATTTTGCCAAAACTAATAAAATACTTTTATAGCACTGTATTCAGAATTCATAGCAAAAAAGTAAAAATCTTGGGTGAAGGTTTTATGTACACTATGTCTAATTAACCAAATCACATCCAATCTGTATAGCTAAACCGTCGTTTATTTTTTTATTATTCGGTTTATCATTTTATTATAATTTGTGGGTGCTGTGAGCATATATATATATATATATATATATATATATGTAAGTAGATGACTCACAGGATTCCGTTTCTTTTTCCTTCTTTTTTATATTTTTTTACTAGCGATTGCGTGAATTACTTAACCAGGAGCAGTTTACTAGGGTTTATCGCCTTATATTGTATACATACAGAATCCCTTCCCCTTGGGATTTTATTATATTAAGCAATCAATAAATAAGTCTCATTCTCAGTCTTTTCATCATATCATAGGCTTTGGCTTTGGAGTTTGCAAAACCAAAGAAGGGTTTGCAATTTTCAAGCTGCCTTCCACTTGTAATATCTTCTCCTAGGTTTTTCAGTTTTCTTTTGTCTATGGCTGCTTCTGATTCTGACGATGTGAACCTTGCCTATGACGATACTGCTGACGATTACTTCTATCTCGACGATACGGATGATGACTTACATCCACCCCAAGCCAGCGACAGCCTTGATGACGATCAACTCCAAGGCAGCGACAGCCATAATGACGATGATGACGATCTACTCCAAAGCAGCGACAGGCATGATGACGGTGATCATGATTGTGACGACAGCGATGATGGTGATGAGAATGCACTTGAAGAAGATGATCATGATTCCCCAATATCTGGCCAAAACTACAGTGTTTTAACTGAAGCAGATATACGCCATCGTATAAAAGATAACATCGCTGAAGCCTCTTCTGTCCTGTCTATATCGAAAAACGAGGCAAGTAGCTTACTCCTTCACTATAATTGGAGTGTTAATAATATTTTTGATTCATGGTTTGCCGATGAAAAAGCAGCCCGTGAAAAGGCAGGCTTGTTTCTCGAACCCTTGATCGAGTCACCTGATCATGACAGCAGTATTTGTGTAATCTGCTTTGAAGATTACCCTTGTGATGGGACCAAGTCCACATCTTGTGGACATCGTTATTGCAATGATTGCTGGAGTTCCTACATTAAAACAGCCATTGCTGATGGCCCTCAATGTTTATTGCTAACGTGTCCCCATCCATCTTGCCGTGCTGCTGTGGGTGAAGACATGGTGGGTTTGTTTGCGTCGGAGAAAGAGAAAAACAAGTATTCTAGCTACATTGTTATGTCATATATTGAATCAAAAAAGATGATCAAGTGGTGTCCAGGCCCAGGCTGTGAAAACGCTATTGACTTTGTCGCCGGGAGTGAAAATCTTGATGTTTCTTGCCTTTGCTCCCATTCCTTTTGCTGGAATTGTACTCAAGATGCTCATCGTCCCGTGGACTGTGAAACCGTGACGAAATGGATGTCGAAGAACAGCTCGGAGTCTGAGAATGTAAATTACATACTAGCTTTTACCAAGCCTTGTCCCAAATGCAAAAGGCCAATTGAGAAAAACATGGGATGTTCGCATATGACATGTAGGGCGCCTTGCCTTTACGAGTTCTGCTGGCTCTGCCTTGGAGATTGGAAAAACCATGGCACTTGCAATCGTTTCAAGGGGAACCCCGAGGAGGAAAAAAGAGAAAAGGCGAAGCAATATGTGATGAAATACACCCATTACTTCGAACGTTGGGCCACAAATCAGAACTCAATGAAAAAGGGTGCTGCCGAATTGCATAAAGTGCAAACCGAACAGATTGAGGTTCTTAGTCGTATTCAAGCACAACCTTTGGCTCAAATCAGTTTCGTAACAGAGGCCTGGAAACAGATAATCGAATGTAGGAGGGTACTTGCATGGACCTATGCATATGGTTTTTATTTGCCTGAGGAATGCGAGGCTAAAAGGAACTTGTTCGAGTACTTGCAAGGTCAGGCTGAGTCTGGCTTGGAGAGGCTTCACGATTGTGCAGAAAAGGAGCTGCTACCATACCTGAAAGACAAGATCTCGGTGGAGGGATTCATAGAGTTCCGCAAAAAGCTTACATTGCTTACCAGGGTGACTAGAAATTACTTTGACAATTTGGTTGCCGCCTTGCAGAATGGACTATCTGATGTAAACTCAGGTTCGTCAAGTGTTTCAAAGAAACGAAAGTCGAATTGGGCTGCTGCTGCTGTTAATGCAGCTCCAGTGTTGGATACAAATATAAACGATAACTCTGCCACTGCCCCTGCCGCCGCTGCCAGTGCTATGGAACCATGGGCTTGTGCATATTGTTCCTACGAAAATCAGAGCTCTGCCACTAATTGTGCAATGTGTGGGCGAGGGTCTTGGACTTGTGATGTCTGTACTTATGCCAATTCCAGGACCTCGGCTACATGCACAATGTGTACTGATGCACCGGAACCTTAGATGACTCCAAACAGGGTGAGTTTAATTTATCTTTTCGTCATTTTGCTAGTTTCAAACATTTTAGGATTTCATCCATGGAGATGATGAGGAATAGTATTTCATGTTCCAGATTAACAAGGAATCGTATTTAAATAAAGAATATCTCTTTCTTCTATTTTATTTTCCAGATTTCATCTATAGCGATGATTTCATACATAACGCAATAGCATTTTATGTTGCAGATATGCGTACCAGTACCCCCACTTTATATTTGCATAGTGGGATGCTTGTATAAATTAATATTTTGAGTTGAGTTTAATCAATTTGGGTAAGATTCACCAAAGATTTTTCTTCTTTTTCAGGGAAAGCTAATGGATTAATAACTCAGCAGTAAAGTTTAATCTTTGTTTAGAATAGATTGAATGTACTGGGGGATTACCTTAATTAAATTGGTTCACTTGTAGCTCACTTCTCATGCAATTTGATTACCAAATACAATAACTGCTTTACAATGAATAGGAAGATTTGGTATTGGTTGAGCTGTGCCTATCAAATATCACATACCCCTTTCTTGGTTTATTAAATTCACGTGGTGCTTTTCAGGGCCCAGAAAAACCGTTCAAATCCAACCCATGATTCGGTTTGGGTTTTTTTTTATAATTTAGTTTCATTAAACCATAATAATTAGGTTGGATTTTAGTTTATTTTATTGGACATTAAAAAAATTCCAAAAAAATCGAAGTTAATACATAAATCCATTTAAAATTTAAAACAAAACTCATTGTTTTTAAATGCTAAATATAGTTTCTATTATATTTTTACATATTTTATAATTGAATTCATCTCTTTTATCCTTATGATGTATTGTGTTCTTTTTTCTCTTATTATTGTTCCTCTTCTCTTTTTTTTTTTTTTATGACATATTGTGTACTTTTTTTTCTCTTATTATTGTTGTTAAAAATTCTATAATTTTAGTTATCATTAAAAATTTTAACTTTTTTCTCTTACTATTAAAAATTTTAAAATTTTGATTATCATTATTGATTTTTTATTGTCATTACACATTAAGAATTTTAAAATATAAATAATTTAACATTTGGTGTGATTACACATCAAGAATGGTAAAACAAATAATTTTAAATTTGATTAAACCTTTGACTATCTTCTATGAATATTAAAAGTGATTAAGTTAAGGTTGACATTTATAATTATAGATTTTATAAATTATTTTTAAATAAATATATTAATTGAGATTTTATATATAATTGTAAAAAAAAAAAATTAGAATGGTTAAATAGTGTGTACTAAATATAAAACACTCTTTGTTTAATAATTTAAAGAAATTATACAACAATTATAAAATTGTTAAATAGTGTGTAAGAAATATAAAACACTCCTATTCAGTTGCTTTAAAAGATCAACTTTATTATTAATATGATTTTTATTTATTTTATAAAAAAACAAAAATTGAATTACTGATATTATTATTATTATTATTATTATTATTATTATTATTATTATTATTATAATATGAAATTGAAGGTTTTATTCATTGACAGTTCTACCATAACTTAATGTTAGAGGAGCATTAAGAAATGGGGAACCAAACAGAGTCCTAAAGACACCGGCTAAGAAGTGATTGGCTCACAGCAAAATAGAATCAATTTTTGTTAATTCGATTTGAAGTAATCAATTTAGTACAGTTGGATAATAACCAATTTTCTATATCCACTGATTCAGTTTCAATTAGAAAAACGAAACAAAATCCATGTAGATGAGAGTGGAACCCATCACTTTAGGAGTCTGTTTGGTTTCCCTTTTTTTTTTTTAATGCAGCGTCAATAAATCAAACCTTCAATTTCATCAATAAATATTTAATCAATAATTCGATTTTTGTCTTATTTATTTATTTATTTATAAAATTAAGTAAATAAAAGTCATATTAATAATAAAGTTGATTTTTTTAAAGAAAATGAATATGGGACAAATCATAATTAATTCATTTATGTTAAATTAAAATTCGTTTTATCAACTATATATAAAGAATTATTAATATTATTACTACTATTTTATTTATTTGAATAAATTTATATTGAAAAAGAAAAAAATATGTTTATTTATTATTTAAGTTAATAACAAGCAAAACCTTCAACTTCTCTTTTTTCTAAAAAATTGAAACCCCTAAAATAGAAATGAAAGTAAGTCTTCTTATCCTTTTTTTTTTTTTGCATGGTTTCCTTCTATTTTCTTTCCTTAGAAAACTTTCAATAAAAACGGTGCTTAATCATGTTTCAAGACGCTTATTATCTATGATTTTCAAAAATAAATTCAACAACTTTGACTTAAAATCTTTTTTTGTGTGCTCAATAAAATAAGAGCATGCAAACTCAAAAAGGAAAAAAAAGTGAAGAGATTTTCAGTAAAAGAACTATTTCTGTCTCCTCCTCTCTTTTAGAAACCAATCCTTTTTAAAATCAAATTTTTTAGATTTATTTCTAAGCTCATTCAAATTCAAACCTATATATATATATATATATATATATATACAATTTATCTTAACATCATCTTGCTATTTTATTTTAAAATATATAATAATCACCTAAATGATATCATATTAATTCTAAAGTAAATCCTAATGGAATATTAATCTCTAATGTCAATCTAATATTTATCCTATTATTGTTGTTGGCACTAAAAAGAAAAAGATAAAAACAAACTGGAATTTTATCATGTCACCTAATTGAACTTTAAAAATAAACCTAGAAAATTATTTAAAATTCCAAGTAGATATTATTTGTTTACATGGCGGAGTAGGAATCCTGGATTCGGTTAAAAAAATAAAATAAAAATAACAATGTTATGGTAAGTGACTTAAATTGAGTATTTGAAAGTTGAGGTTAAATTTAATGATTTATAATGTATTAAAAGTTAAAAAGTTTATAGTAGTAGTGATTAATAATAATTTTTTTCCTTTTTTCTTCAATTTGTTGGCATATGGAAGAAATTTATATATTTTTTAAAAACTTTTAATAATTAAAGCAAAAATAAAAATGAGTGAGTGCTATATTGACAAAAGCAGTAATGATTGAGGGGGTTAAATTTACTATTGTAACTAATTTTTTTAACAAAGTTAACAACAAAAATGAAAAAAGTTACTTGAGGGACCAATTTTGAGCAAATAAAATTGTACAAGACTATCTTCAAATTTTAACTTTGGTCTCATCTTGAAGCTAAGGATAGACAGGTTGGCTCTTTTCCTTGGATTCTCGGGGGAGATTTTAATGTTTCTCTTTCTCTTGAGGAGAATTCTTGCTTTGATGGTTCTCAAGGTAGTACTTCTGACATAAGAGATTTCCAGGAATTTGTCCGGACTATAGGTATTGTTGACCATGCTTTTGAAGGTCCCAGATATACCTGGTCTAATCATCAGAGTGATACTTTCATGGCAAGGAAACTTGATAGGGTGATGGTCAATAGTCAATACCAATTGGTTGCAATATTTTCCTGGCTCTAAGGTTGAATTCCTCGCGCCTGGTTCATCTGCTTACTGTCCTTCTATTGTTTAGCTTGATCAGCCTGTCTACTCTCCTCTCAAACCCTTTAAAGTTTTTCAACTTTTGGGTTAAACATAAGGACTTCATGAATATTGTTGCTGAGTCTTGGGGTAAGGAAGTTCATGGTGATCCTAACCCTATGCTTAGGCTCTTCATTAAGCTAAAAAGACTTAAAGCTCCTTTGAGAGCCTTGAATGTTGCTGCTTTTGGTCAGATTCCTGAGAGGGTAAAGAAGAAGAGAGCTAAGTTAGAGGAGTTACAATTGATTGAACTTGATGAGGGTTCTTCTTCGCATTCTTTTCAACAACTTTAGCTGCTTCATGGTGAGTTTAAAGCTTTGCAGGATGCTGAGGAGCAGTTTTACAGACAAAAGGCACGGGTTCATTGGATTCGAGAGGGTGATCAATATACTTATTTTTTTCATAGGACTCTGGCTGTTAAAAGGAGCAAGTTTACCATCCGTGCTCTTGTTGAAGATGATGGGAATCGATTATAAAGTCATTATCTTATTGTCAATAAGATTTTTATCTTATTGTCAATAAGATTTCTAAGTTCTATCAGGGACTTCTTGGGGTTGCTGATAGCAAGGTTGTCGGTTGGTCTTATCAGGTTCTTAGAGAACTGCTTCCTTGTTCTCTGTCAACTGCTGCTCAAGTTGACTTGGCCCGTCCTATCTCTAATGCTGAAATCAAAACTGCCCTTTTTGAGCAAGGAAATGATAAATCTCCTGGCACTGATGGGTACACTGCCTATTTTTTTAAAGCTGCTTGGAGCATTGTTGGTGTTGATTTCCTTGCAGCAGCTCAGTTCCATCTCTCAGTTATTGCCTGCCTTTAATGCTACTACAATCACTTTTGTCCCTATATGCGAACATCCTAAGCTTGTTAAAGAGTTCAGGCCTATTGCTTGCTATACTACTGTTTATAAAAAGTTTTGGTGAACAGGATTACTCTTTATTTGCTTGGTCTTATTTTAAAAAGCCAGAGTGCTTTCATCAAGGGGAGGAACATTAATGATAAATATCCTGCTGGCCTATGAACTGATGAGAGGCTTCAATAGGAAGCAAATCTCTCCTTAGATGTCCCTTTAAGGTTGATTTGCAGAAGGCCTTTGACTCAGTTAACTGGGAATCTCTTCGTCTGTGCTTAGGGCTTTAAATTTTCTTGATGCTTTGATTGGATGGATTGCAACTTGTGTTACTTCTCCTAATTACTCTATTTCTATAAATGGTGGTCTGGTTGGATTGTTCAAAGGTGCAAAGGGACTGAGACAAGGGGATCCTCTCTCCCCCTATTTGTTTGTCATTGAAATGAATGTTCTCTCTCGGTTGCTAGAGATTGCAGCAAATCATGATGTCTTTAATTTTCACCTTAAATGCCACAAAATCCAGCTCACTCATTTATCATTTGCGGATGACCTCCTTATCTTTGCCAAGGGTAATTCTGATTCAGTGGTTGGTATATGGTGTTTATTGTAGGAGTTCTACTTGTTTTCAGGCTTGCAACTAAATACTTCAAAGAGTGAATTATTTGCTGCTGGAGTCTTAGAAGATGAGTTGGATTCTATGATTTCAGATCACAGGGTTCAAGGTGGCAGGTTACTGGTTCGATATCTTGGACTTCCTCCTGTTGCTAGGAAGCTTTCTATTCCTGATTGCAAGGCTTTGATTGAGAAGATTGTTGCCAAAATCAATCATTGGTCTTGCAATTATGTAATAATATCAGTCGAGCGATTGGTACGTGGCAGCAAGAGTTGAATTGGGTTGTTACTTTTCTCAAAGTCAAGTCCCTATTGTTTGCATTTAGAAGCTGACATGGAATGCTGATATCCGTGCTATTTGGTGTGAAAGGAATGGAAGGGTTTTTGGGAAGGCTCATACCACTGCTCTGTTTATTTGTTCTTATGTAAGAGTTTTGCTGCTTCTTGGGCAATAAAATTACAATTATAAAAAAAAATAAAAAATAAAACTGGAGATGTATGATGCAATTAACTATGTTTATTATTTACTAATGCACATATTTAACTGTTATATGTTCCTGACTAGAACATGTTATAATATTTATAAATAAGTTCATCTAATTTAACACAAACACACGAATTCGTTACTCGATTCCAATGGGGCTGCTAGACTTTTCTGGGTGTTTAGTGCTCAAACAAGACATTATTTTGAAGTAGACATATATCCTCTCAACACTCGAAAAGGTGCCGTTGTTGTTTTATCCCAGAAGAAGGGGAATTACAACTGTTAAATGTATGCAGAATATCTATCCTTCACAACTGTCAAAATGAATATAATGTTGATCATTAGCCCAAAACTCAAGAAAAAAGGAAAAAGAAAGCTGCTTAGAAGATGGAACTGTAATTGTCAAAACAGTTCAAGTGCCCAGAATTCGTGGTGAAGCGAAATTGCCATTTCATGCAAAATCAGGGTATTGAATTTTTTTTTAGATAAACAGCCTTTTCTTGCAATGAAAGATGCGGCTCAAAAGTGCTTGAGACTCTATCATAAGGACATGCCTCAGAAAATAAAAGGTCGTTTTGAGATCATCATCGCCGCTATTTCACTGCAATTCCATCCACTCTAAATAAGAAAGGTTCCTTTTGCAACCTTCATCTTTCATTTCATTTCACAAAAATTTCCTTGGAAATCAAACAAAATATGCAATTAGAAACAGAAGTTATAGAAAATAAGTGGCAAAAGGGAGTAGCTGGTTTCTCATCATGACAAGAAATAATAAAATGATAAAAAAGAAGAATAAGGCATTGATTTCTCTGGTTAATCACAACGCTGCAAATAAGACGCAGCCGAAGCAAGCAGCTAATTGAAGAACTTCCAAGGTTGCATTTTTTAAAAAAAAAATTTCAGTCATCCTCATCAGGTAGCTTTATATATAGTCGGTGAGGCTTTGGAGTTAGGGCTTACATGGTATCACCTGAAAAGACAAAATAGCCCAGAAATTAGCAAATGAAATGTCTGACTTGACCTTAACATCCTCCAACTAAATTGCCGAGTTGCATTCGCGCATCAATTTTGGAACTTCGGTTTCTTCGCCCGCCGTGAGGAATTAGTAATTCAGTAAAATTCCAATGTTTTACGATCATGCTTGATTACAGAGATTTATAAGATATGATTCTCGCAACGAATCTGTGTTTCAGAACTATCCCAACAACATGCACAACCGTAAAGCAACAAAAGGATCCTCCTCACCAACTCAACCCAGTAATTCCAACAAAAACAAAGGCGTAAGTTCCTCCGTCTTTCTCAGGCATTTTCACAAACAAACTCCATTCATTCTCTTTCCCCAAAACTCAAAGCTTTTAAACTTAAATTCCATAGGTGCGAGTGTTTTGATTTGCACAAGGAGCTTATTCCATATGAAAAGGCATGGTCTTGGCAGAAACAGATCGTTAAACAGAAGAAATCATTGCTACAAGAAGATGAGGATTGCCCAGATACATTAATTGTTCTTCAGCATAACCCTGTTTATACAATGGGCACTGGCAGCTCGGAAAACTATTTGAATTTTGACGTAAAGGAAGCTCCTTTTGATGTTTATCGAATTGAACGCGGCGGGGAAGTTACATACCATGGGCCTGGACAGGTATAGTTCCAAAACCTAGATGGATAAGAAATAAGAATGTGAAATTAATTTGATTTCAGTGGAGATTTTCTCTTTGGACTAACTTATTTCCTTCTTCTTCTTCTTCTTTTTATATACTACCTGTATTTAAATGTAGCTGGTTATGTATCCTATTATTAATCTCCGGAATCACAAGATGGATCTTCATTGGTATCTTAGGACACTTGAGGAGGTGGTGATTCGTGTTCTTTCATCGACATTTTCTATCAAAGCTTCTAGGATTGAAGGGTTAACGGGTGTTTGGGTTGGTAAGATTTCTTATCTTGTTTCTTTTGATGCTTGATCTGTTTCCACTTATTGAATGGCTAAGCAAACCTGTTTTTCTAAGTTTGTCAGCAATGTTTTAACAATATGTTCCCTTTGAAAATTGAATATTTACAGTAGGGGATTGCAGGCAGAGGAAATAGGCATCCCCTGCTAGCCTACATGGCTCCTTAACTCTCTCTCTCTCTCTCTTTTTGGTTATTTTGTTATATTGAATTAGATATCTTTTGCTGGTAACTATAACTGAAGGGGACAAAGAGGTTTTATAGATTCATCCCATTCATATTAGGCCTTCAAATAAAGATAGAGCAATCGTTGTGGTTCGATTATTTTCATAACCGATTGAGGAGGGTCATGGCACATGGGGACCAAGTCTCGGACAGTGCAGTTTTTGTGTTGTCTAGCAGCTTGGACCTGCACATGGTGATGATTTCGCTATTGTCTACGGCAATAGCACTTATATCGATAGTACAATATCATTTTCTAATCTAATTACATTAGAAGAAAATAAGGTTGGCCTCTTTGATTGTCTTTGATCTTTTCAAAATTTTGCTACAGGAAATCAGAAATTGGCTGCAATTGGTATAAGGGTATCCAAGTGGATAACCTACCATGGGTTGGCACTTAATGTCACCACAGACCTAACTCCCTTCAGCTGGATAGTTCCCTGTGGGTTACGTCATCGTCAAGTTGGAAGCATAAAGGGGTTGCTTCAAGAATTTCAGTCATCTACACAATATGCTGAGGCAATTAAACCGTTTCCTGATGATTACCAGTTGATTGATATCTCCTACAAGTCCTTGATTAAGGAGTTTTCTGAAGTTTTCAATCTTGAAATCCATCAAAAGGCCATCACTGTGCCTGAATTTTGGAGAGAGGACCATTAACCAGATTGGAGACCCTGAAAGAAGAGTAAATTGCCTTATGACAGAAAGATATTTATTAATGCTTCTTTACCCTGCAAGTCGTGAACAAGTTACCTCTTCTCAGTTCTCAGAGCAGAAGCGTGTAAGATTTGCTTATCCTTTAACATTATATGTCCAAATATGCAGATTATAGAATTGAATAATTCTAGAAATTTCTATTTTTGTTTTATATGATTGAAATTCCATAAAGAAAAAGAAAAGAATGAATTGTTTATGACGGGGGTTCAATAGCTTTTTGCCTTTTTCAGTCATAAATAATGATTGCTTCTTTATTAAACTATGACAAAGGATAAAATAAATAAACAAAAATAAATGCTACCCTCAATTTTCCCTTTTATGTACTTTAGACGAACATGCCTTGGGCCCTGAAATTTCATGGATATCCAAGGAGTACACTTGGAAGATTCAAATGTCAAAATCCACAAAGAATCATAGATAGCAATAATATACCACCCTTGCAATCATCAATATTTCTCTGCAACCAGTCTAGAAGGAAAAGGCCGTTGGAGAAATGTCATCAACGACCAAAGGCAAACCACGGCTAGGACCTGGAAAGTGACTACCATCCCAGCAGTTGCACCGCCTCGCTTGAACATTTCCGGGGTTCTCTGAGAGTCTTTCATCCAGAACGTGAAGTTCTGAATGAGTTGAATAGCTCTGGTCAACTGATACAATCTATACACCTGTAAAATCAACTGCAAAGTTGTCAATAATCTTATTTGGTCTTTAGAATGAATATGAATCCTGTAAAAAGACCAAATACCTAAAAAATGATAGGAATCAGGGGCCAACAAGATGATTGATGCTTATCAAGAATCGTCTTGAATGCATGTTGAGCAGCACAGCCTATAAGGAAAGGAGCCACTGCAACCAAGGCTTGGAAGCCAAGCGCTGGCCAAGTTAAAAAGACGGCAAGTTGAAACCCATTGTGAAGAATGATGATGATAGGTAAACCCTGAGTCCTGTAATGAGACCCCACCTGTTGGCACTGAATTGCAAATATGGCCTTTGAACATGATCAGTCACAAGAGGGAACACCCCAAGACCAAGGAAAAAGAGTACACAATTTCTGCATATTATAACCATGCAAAACAATTACATGTTTATGTTTCCGCACACACCGCAGTACCACTAATAGTATTTTGACTCAATAGTTGTGAAAAGAATGTATAAAAGGAAAAGATAAAGTTGAAATAGAATACCAACGAGTGTGTCGTCCTTGAAGAAAGCCTCAATTGCAGAGCTAAAGGAAAACTGTGGAAGGATCAATAAAGAAATCAATGTAATAGGTGCCAAAACCCAGAGGAATGATCCTTTGTCTTCTTGGAAAGAAGCTGACATCAATTTGCTCTCTTCCACTAGCTCGTGAGTTAGCCCGTGAAAGGAAATTGAACCCGATTTACCATGACACGATTCCACCCCACCAAATGTATTAAAAGCCACAACAGAGTTCTCCCTCAAAGTCCCAGTATGGTTCAAACTTTGAGAGTTTTGATCAGACACAAAAGCATACGCTATTCCCCAAGTGCTCAATCTCCACAATCTAGACCCCAAAGCATACACTATTCCCCAAGTGCTCAATCGCCACAATCTATACTCCTCATTTAACCTTTCTACTTCAGGCATAAAATACCCTGCATTATTTTTTTTAAAAAAGGAAGACGCTCTATTTGTTGAAATAAAGCTGGAAGAATAAATGTTAATACATGCAAAAGTCCAACAAAAAAGAGCTGAAAGATGTACTCTTTCATTAATCTAATCTATACCTAATCATTGGTTGGGTTATTTGACTTGATCCGAAGGCCTATTTAAAAAGTGAAAGAATTTGAATAAAAATACAGACTCAAAAAATAGATTTAAGCAAAAAAATAATACCCGTTTCTTAAATGGGACGAACCTCAAATTAGTTTTTTTGCTTAAGTTTAGCCCAAATTTATAAAAAGAAAATTTATTATTGTTTCTACTGTTTTGTTGCAATTTCGCTATTAGATTTAATTATTATTGTTTGAATATTGTATAACTTTTGTTTTATTATTAATTTTGTTACTATTATAAAGACATTTGTCTGCTAAGTTACACCTATTTTAGTGTTATTTATTTTTTTAGTATATTTGATGTATGATATTTTTTTAAATTTATTTTTATATAAAAATAATAATATAAAAAAATTAATACGAACGAACCGAATTGGCCTCAGGTTTTAATATTTTTATTCAAGTTAAATTTAGATAAAATTCTAGCCTCATTTTTTGGACCGAATCCGGACGTAGAAAATGAATCTAAAATTATGTTGAGGCTGGACCATCATCAGCTCTGGTTGCATCTCCAAGTCCAACACTTTCATTTCTTAAAACGATGTCGCTTGCAGGAGCTTTCAGAATTTGAGAAATGGAGATGAGAGTGAGATTCCAACTTTAATGAAAGAACATTTTAACGTCAAAAAAGTAACAAACTTGAGCGAAATTTAAGAGAGATATACTTACGGAATGAATAAAGAGTGGATGATAGTTGAAAATTTGAACTTTGGGACAGGAAATCCAAGGCACACGGGTTGAAGTTCCATTTTTTTTAATGGTTATAGCAAGATGATTGAAGTTGCTGGTCTTCCGTCACCGCTTGAACCTCAAGTTCTCCGTCGGTACAACTACGAGGTGGTTTTCAGTTATTAGGCAATTAGAAAGCAACCCGACGCAAAGTTGATCAGCTGTTGGACCCTTTCCACGGGCAAAAAGCCCCATCAATTAGTTTATTAGTTTTCTATGGATTTAATTTTAACAATATAGGCCTAACAAATTATCAGGCCTTCAATATTAACTTAAACAAGGTAAAGGCTTTGAGGAATGGAATCATGGATACACGTCAAGCTAATTATAGAAGAAATAAACTTATTTTTGACACGAAAATAAGGTGGTGTTTATCTTACATATGACAATCCGATTCGACCTTGTACCCTGTCGTGGTATATAATTCAAAATTGTTTCCACGGAGAGGTGCACAAATGACGCTATTACTATTGGATGATAAAGTCATTGATGATAATTAGTGAATAGCATCTGCCTGATTCTTTTAGCTATATTCTTTTCATCTGTCACTCAGGTCTTATATCCACACCCCCAAACAACATTTTTATGATACATTAAAGTGAGAAAAAGACAATGATGGAAGCATTTTCGGCTGTCTCTACAGACATATATACAATGAGAAGGAAATATTAGAAACTATACGCATAGGGACAAAACTTTGACCGAATTGATAGAAACAGGCTGAGATGAAGTTGAAATCCAAAGAAAGACCGACTTATGGTTAATGGGTTGCATTATTCAGCAAACTGCTCGATGAAGGTGAGCTTTGTTCACTCAACCATAGGTCCTGGATTAACACTGGAGAATTATCCTTCGATTTTCCGGTCAAGTTCACGCAACCAACGTTAGTCATCTGAAACATGAATAGGCCTTTATTTTCCAGTCTATCTTTATTATTGACTGACATGCTTAGCGGTTGCTCGCTTATATTGGATGAGGAGGAGCAAGGTGATACTTCTGATGAAGCTGCACAAGTGATTTCTTCTGCAGGAACCCATCTACTTAGCCTGATTTGCTCCAATTCCACTGCTACTTCCATCATTGTGGGTCTCATCTCCCTCTGAAATGATAAGCATCTAAAAGCCAGCTCTGCCACCTTGTGGATTGTAGATAACGTCCAAGAATCACTGTTTGGCTCTAGGAATGGGTCTATGATCTCATCTAAACGCCCTTTGCTGATTCTGTCAGTAGCAACAGAAGCCAAATTAACTTCATTATGAGGCCTAGAAAAGTCCACTACCTTTTGTGCTGTTATGATCTCAATGAGAACAACCCCAAAACTATAAACATCGCTTTTGTCCGAAAGATGGAAATTTTGATGGTACTGAGGATCAAGGTATCCCGGGGTTCCTTGAGGAGCTGTTGAGATATGTGATATTTCAGTAATTCCAAGTCTAGAAAGACCAAAATCTGCTACTTTGGACCTGAAATTGTAATCTAGAAGAATGTTGCTTGACTTGATGTCCCTGTGGTATATTGGGGGGTCTATAGCAGAATGCAGATGAGCAATGGCTTGTGAAGTTTCAGCAGCAATGGTAAGGCGAACTGGCCAGGCAAGTCCATCACCCCTCTCTCTTTGTAAATGCTGGCATAACGTACCATTGGGCATAAACTCATACACAAGTATTTGTTCACCATTTTCTATGGAGCAACCCAAGAGGCGAACTAAGTTTTGGTGGCTGACAGATGAAATTAGCTTGATCTCATTCACGACTTGTTCAATGCAATCAGTGTCTCCATGCTTGATCCTCTTAATAGCAACCCATGAATTGTTGTGGAGTTTCCCTGCATACACTGTTCCAAAGGCCCCAGTTCCAAGCCGTTGTTTCTCTGAGAAACCATTTGTAGCTTTCTCCATTTCTTTGTATGTATAAATGGGGATGCTGATTTGTGAAGCTTCCGATAAGAGGCGTTTCGTGCTGTGTCTGTCTTTTGAATTGGATTGCCTCTTCATACAACAGCATATCAGAACTGCACAGATCATCAAAAAAGCTCCTGTTGCAATGCCTGAAAGATATGAATACCAATATGAGTGCTGCATAGGATACCCCATAATTCCAATTGTTTTTATTCATTGTATGAGTAACGTGATAAGTCATCCAGTCATACCATATGGCAATAAAATATGAATGTTTGATGTTAAATTATGATTACCTCCAACCATAAGAGCGACTCTAGTCGTTCCTCTACATTTTCCAGAAATGAATCTTGCAAGGTTGCACTTTGAAGATGCTGTTTAGTTTCATATGTTAACAAACACATAAGAACTAACAATAAGACAAAAAAAGGTTTGCAGTTCCTACATAAAATACACAATTTAAACAGATAGCGACATTCTAATTAACAAAATCATACGCAATTATACTAAGAATTTATGTTATTTGCTATCCATCAATTTTAAATGATCATTTTCTGCTCTAAATAATTTACAAATTTCGCCTAGTCAGTCAATGCATGAAATGGACCGTTATACTTGATCACTTCCTTTTTCACCATAAAGAGATAAGCTCTCGTCTTTGCACCATCAGAAACCAAGAGCTACCTAATACCATTGGATTCTAATGCCGTTGCTTTCTCTATCGTTTTTTCCTTGCTTGTAAATGAATTATATATAGGAAAATTAGCTTTTTACTAATATAATTTTCATTGTAATCTTGTTTCTAGCTTCGGCGATAAACTGCCCATATGTCAAATTACTAAAAAGTTTACCATTGGGTCCCTCAACGGCGTTAGGTGTAACCACCCATTTCAGGCTACTCTCTTACTACCGCATCTTGCGGTTTTTCATCGTATAAAAAAAAAGAGAAAAAAAGAGTCTATATCTCTCTATGTTATCAGCGTGATATATGATGATAGAAAACTTGGTTCCTTTTGAGCCAAACAGTAAGGTTTTGGACTATCCTTTCCTCCAACAAAATGACGACTGGCAACATAACTATATATCGAGCAAAACGACCATTGTTCCTAATATCTTCTTCTTTTAGCCAACTCTTCGTGTTTAGAGCTTCGTTTTGCAACAATGTCAGACCATTTCAAAGTATTTCTAAAAGAGTTGAAAAAAAAACTGCTGAAAGATATCATTTGATTATTCGTATTCTCCAAAGACTTCTATTTTGGCATTGGCAAAGGTGTGGGTTTTAACTGCAATGTTTGAATGCAGCATCAAAACAAAGAAAAATAAATAAATAAAATCAAGTTGAATAAAACTTTAAAAGTAGAACTTCCAAAGAAATTCGGAATAAAAGAACTGACCTTTCCGGCAACCAGCGGCAGCACGATATCCATCACCAATGAACCCATGTTTGCAGCTGCAACGGACTCCTGGCTGTCCGTTGAACGGCGGAATGATTTCATCACAAGTTGCATTTTCAGAACAAATATCTGAGCACCGTCCTTGGAGCCACCACCCTAGCTCAACCACCTGGACCTCCAGTACGCCTGATTCATTGAAAGATTCAGCCGATATGGACGATAAAAAGGACTTGCAATTGGTGCGAGTTACGTTGTCGTAATCAACGAAGCCATTAATTATGTTCTCCGAATAACAACTTATATTGTTGGTATTAGGAGAACAAGCAATCTCCTCAAAATGAGTGTAAACCGTGGTAGTTGGAATCATGCATGGCTTCGGCAAGCTGCAGTTCTGCAATAGAATTGCGTTCCGGGATGTTGGGGCGTAGTTGGGGCCATATAGACGGTGAAAGACTTGGAGTGGACGGTTGCAAGTGGCTTCAATACTGATCTTTATACGATCAGCGTTTATCGTTAGGACCCGAAAATCAGCAATAAGCTTTTGGTTATTGGGGCTGCAGTTTAGAGGGATTTGACAGCCGGCAGAGAATCCAAATGGGAAAGGAACAAACTTGTCACCGCATGATCGATTACACTTGGATGATTGAGCTGTGATTGATGAAAGTAGAAAGATTGCTATGAAGAAAAAGACGGGATCTTTGAGAATCATGTTTTTTGCAGATAAGAAACTTGTAAACCAAAAGAAAGAACGTATTGATCAAACAGAGTTTTATTGAAAAACAAAAGGAAATTCTGTTTTCTTTTCTCAGAGGTCATGCGCTTACCCTAGGAAAGAAAGACTTTGGTTGAATAATACAAGGAATTTAATGCAGTTGCTTGTGAGACTGAAACTTTGGTGTGATCTCTTTTTTTTCATCAATGATCAACAGTTTGACTGCAAAAGGAACACATGGAACAGTGATCAACTAATCCTGTCTTATTATCCTAGTTCTATAGATAAACCCAACTTTAAATAATATATATTCATTTGATTGACCAGAATCCATTGAAAGTTAACTTGGCTAGGAAGCTGGGGAATGAGACCCAGAGATGCTTGGTTAGAAATTTTGCCTCGTTGAACATCAAGTTCGGTGTTCACCTTTTTCAAAAGTTATTTTAGGTATGAAACGGAGTTGTACTTACTGTAATTTATTTATACTAATTGTGTGTGATTTGTTAAAAAAAAAAAAAGTCTCGTTAGGGTTTATTTACCAATTTGGCTTCTATTTTATGATCATTTATTAGAACTAAAGTATTTAAACTATTAAACTGAAATTTTGATAGGTTATAGTATTAATATATTTATACAGTTTTTAAATTTCACAAATTTCCACAAATTAGAAAGAGGATTAACAAGTGTCTCATAAAAATATAGTAAAATATTAATAAAAAAAAAAGACATAAAATAATTTTTTTAAAATTATTTGTAAAATTAAAAAAATACACTACCAGATTATCAAATACTAATTATTAATATTTTAATCATATAAAATCTTTATTCTTTTTAAAATAATTCATATTCAATATTTATTACAAATATCTGAACATAAATATAAATATAATTTTTCAAATTGTGAAAAATTATTAAATATACGTTTCTAAATAAGTGAGAGGGGTGGGAAGTGCAATATTAGCGTTTTATTACGGCTTGTTACCGGCATGCAAATCATGTCTGCCACAGTGCATACTCCATAATATTGTTCTAAAATCATCAAGTAAAAAGGTGTTTTTCTCTCTTTCCCGTTGCATATAAAATGCATTTGGTCGTATAAACCTCAAAATTAGAAGAGACGGTGAAACGCTATTACCAACACTTTTTGATAATCTTGGTTGATTGATGTTAATTTTAACACTGCCATTAATTATGATGTAAAGTCAAATTGGGGTACTATTAGTTTTAGTTGTTTTTTTTTCTTTAATTTTCAAATACACGCAAATGAAAAAAATTGGGTTATCTTGCAAATTTATACAAGTAGTAGTTTGTGTCGTTTTTTACATGTGAATGACATAATAAAAGCGTAAACGGTACAGAAAAGTCAAAATACAGAATCATGTTGGTTCCCCATTGTCAACTAGCTATAGTCATAAGGTTGGATTGGCTTTTTTGTGGGACCATTCCCTTTGAACGACATAACAAATTATCCAATCCAATTTGGGTCCACGGCTGCTTCTTGGTTTTATTATTATATTGAGGATGGATGAGCTCAAACTCAACTTTGGATGATGCATAATCCCTTTTTCGATTGTTAGCTGCTTGATAATTACTTCAATCTTCTAAAGTTAAAATGTGCAGAAGAATCAGTTTGTTTTTTCAAGGTATGTTTCAATGAAAAATTTTAAAATTTTGGATTTCTTTTAATTATTAATTCAATTTTATTGTTTGGATAAATAATTATTTATGAAAAATTTATGAATTTAGAACATAATTATAAAATAAATAATAACTTTCTGCCTTCAAATCTATCACATAATAAAACTTACATGTTTTCCTAGTTACCTCCATTCTAGTAGAATTTAATTTCGTTTCCATAAAGAAGACAACATGAGAATTATAGTTCTTCACCATGTGTTGAAGTCTTCTAACTACTCATGAACTTCCCAAGCCACAAACATTTCAACATAAAATTTTTATTGCTCCTAGTTGGCCTGTCTATTGGCGACTGCTGATATAATTGGTTGACTCACATATTATCGTTCATCATTATATGAAAAATCTAGTTCCACATAAACAATCGGACCAAATTTAGAAATTCTAAGGTTTTTTCCCCTCCAAATCTTTAATGGAATTATTTTCAAGTATCTTCCTCGATGGACAAAAACTATACCCATACCCAAGTCGACCACAAGGAAAATAGAATAAAACAATATCTCATATTGAAATCTAGCATAAACTTATGATATAAAGTTTTTTTTTATATAATATGATTACATTTGCAAAAATTATAAATATTTTTAATAATATAAAGTTTGTAATATATATTATAATTAAATAAAAATAATATTTTCAGATTTAAGTTTTTTTTTTTTAGTTTTATATTGGAACCATGTGTATAAAATGAAATAAGATGATGGGAAAAATTGAAAAACAAATAATTTGACTTTCTTACAAGTTTTAAAATATAAATTAACTTTTAAAATTTAACAAATTTTGATTAAATGAAATATTCTCTTTAAATCCCTCATCCAAACACACTTTAAATATAAATAAATAATAATAATAATAATAATAATAATAATAATAATCTATAATCGGGTTTGAGTGTATTTTTGACTCAATGATATGAATTTAATTAAGAAATGATAAAATAAAAATAAAAATAAAATTAATGATATGAAAGTCTTCTCACTTAAAAAATAAAAAAAAATTATATTTATTCAAAAAGCAGTTTAATTCATGTATTTTTTTAATACCGTTAAACATTAGAATTTGATTAAAATAGCAAAATGAGTTGAAGGGTTTAATAAATTAGTAGTTAAAAGCAAAAATTGCCATTTTCTTACAAAATAATGAATAAAAACAATTCAGTAGCGTGATAATTTTAATGAAGATGGAGTTTTAAGAAACTAAAAACTAACAAATGTAGAATGTAGAGTCACACTATTGGGTATGTTAGCCAGGTAATAAATCATTTATTTATGCCCAAACAGCGAGTGATTATAGCAGGAATTAGGGGAGTTCATAATTGAATATTATTTCCATTACTTTCTTTATCTGATAACACGTTTTATCTCTTTAATAAACCTAAGGCCTAAGCTATGGCTGCCGTTGCTTCTAACAGAATAAAAAGATGGCGTAGGTCAGAAGCATCGGAAATGAGATACGGACAATTTCAGGGCTGCAATTTAAGCTGACTTCCGCTCTGCTCTGCTTTCGTTTGTCTCCTTTTTTATACTATAGGAGTTTCCTTGGATCTTTCAAAGCAAATAATGACGATAATCATTGTGTTTGAAGAAAAACGTTGTTTCCTTTTTGCCATCTCTCCTCTCCAAGTTGTCATAATGAATGAGATTATATATATTTTGGTGAAAAATAAATAAAATAATAACTTAAATCCTCCTAAGAGATTCTAAAAGTTTTGTCTTGCTGAATAGTCGTAGCAACCAAATCAGGGAGATACTTCAAAAAGCTGGAGAGGTGACTTCCAAGAAAGATTAAGCTTTGCCAAATGATCAGCGATTAAATTATACTCCCTAGTGACATACTTAATTTTCCACTGGCCTTCAGAATGCAAAAGTCGTTTAACTCTTCTGAGCACGGTAATGCTTGAATCCATTGTTACTTCCATGGACAATGCCTTTACCACTTCAAGATTATCAGTCTGAATCCGGACTTTTTTTATAACCCTTGCTTAATAAAATAAGAACTCCATCAATGTGCCCCAGAGTTTTGCCTTCAGAGGTGAACATCTACCCAGATAATGAGTGAACCCCAAAATCCAATTGCCTCTTCGATCTCTACCTACACTTCCCGCTAAGGCATTTCCTGAGTCTCTAGCGACTGCTCCATCAGAAAATAGATGAACCCAATTATCAGCCAAATGGTGACAAATTCTAGAATTAGTTGTAGTAGATTTGGCTACGGCTAGAAACGGTTCAAAATGTTGAGCCCAACTGAGAGAGGTTTTAATGATCTCATATGTCGTCCAATTGATGTTTTGGAAGATGAAAAAATTCCTATTCTTCCAAAGTTTCCTAGCGACTATCCGAAATAGACACGACCAAGAAACTTCATTATCCTGCAACTTATCACGACAACCAAGATTAGTGGAAAACCAAATTTGAAGGGGTTCAGAAAAAAAATCTGGAAAGCTTCTTTGCAGGAACAACAAGCCTTCAAGCTTCCTTAGCCGTCGAGCAATCACAAAGAACATGCATAATATCCTCAGTGTCATGCCCACAAAGAAGACACGCACTACTTTGTCCAAATCCTCTCCTAGCTCGTTCTGAATTAGTAAGGAGCCTCTGTTTGGCTACAAGCCATAAAAAAGACGAACTCTCTGTGGGCCTTGGTACTTCCAAACGGGCTTCCAATCATCATCATTAGGATTCCATGAACTCTCTTTTAAGGCCTAATAATCACTTCGCATGGAAAAAGACCCTGAACCAGATCGAGCCCAAATGATCCTATCCACTCCCCCATCAGGATGAGGAGGGGGAATACTTACTATATGCTTAATCATGATGTCAGGTAGCCATAAACGGAGTAGTTCCAAATTCCAAGTACCATTAGGGAGCACCTAATCTCTCAGAGTACATTCCAAATCAAGACTAGAGTGAGCCGAGACATAAGGATAAAGGGGACTAACATCAGGAATCCAATAATCTTTCCAGCCATGGATTGTTGTGCCGTCACCAACAGACCATATGAGATTCTCACAAAAAAGGGGGCCATACCTTAGAAAGGGAACGCCAAAGATGAGAACAATTACTTTTGCAAATGGTGTCAAGAAGCTGATTCTTTCATCCATATTTCGAAAATGAAGAACATGAACCCATAAAGCATCCTTTCGAGACACAAGATTAAACCTAATTTTCATAAGGAAAGAGTTATTCTGATCATGAAGATGCTGAAACCCAAGTCCTCCACGAGATCTAGGTTGACAAATGGATTCCCATCCAACTAAAGCACTTTTAGGATGTCCAGTAGAACCTCCCCAAATGAACTGTCTAGCAATCTTTTCAATCTCATTACACACCCCTTTCGGAACTAGCATGGACTGCATGAAATAGTTAGGAATAGTGAGAAGAACTGATTGGGCAAGTGTGACACGCCCCGCAAAAGATAGTTTCCTGGCTTCTTAATTCTAGAGTTTACTCCTCACTTTTTCAACTATAAAATTCAGAGTGCTTTTAGTAACTCGATCATGGAGGAGTGGCACCCCCAAATACCTCCTTAGGTTAAGAACCTTTTGGAATCCAAAGAATGAGTCTATGATCTGATTTAATACGTGGGTGATAAAATAAAGTATGTAGAAAGTTTGAGATCTAAGAATCATTTGCTAATGCCCAATCAATTCGTTCATAAGTATTACCTCTTTGCCAAGTAAATGTTGGACCTATGAATCTAAGATCCTGCAATTTACAAGATTCAACAAAATTACCAAATAGCTTGCATCTCTTACCCTGGATCAATCACTTTTTTTTATCCTTAGGAGAGAGGATAGCATTAAAATCCCCTAAAATAAGCCAAGGGATAGGATCAGGAGGTAAGACTTCCATTAAGTTAGCCCAAAGAGACTTCCTCTTAACTCTGTCAGGGCTACCATACACAACAAAGATAAAAAAAGAGTTATAAACACTTTTGCCCTGAATACAAAGAAACATAAATTGAGGGTGATTATGAATAATATTAATATAAATATTATCCTTCCATCCAACCTATATGCCACCTAAAAAACCAATGGACTCAATGCGATGAGAAAAATCAAAAACCAATTTATCAATGATAGCATTAGTTTTTTTACCATTAACTCTCGGTTCCAAAAGGCACACAATATTTGGTTTATGCTCAAAATTATACTAACAAAAAACCCGTAAAAATTACTACTTGTACAACCTTGACAATTCCAAGAAAAAATTGATAAATTTAAATCCATAAAAATAAACAAGAAAATAGTAATAAAAATAAAATAACACCAAAAAATCTTACTGTCCAAAACATAAAAAATCATTCTTGAATTCTTTTACCAGGATCTGGGACAATAACTTCTGTGTCAATACTTCGTAATGTGGAGACTATCTGAGCCAACATAGACATAGAATCACTCAAAGGAATTTTAGAATTATTTTTAGGTTTAAAATTAACCCATTTTCTCATACGTGATTTTATTAATCTTTTTGGTAGCTCGAAAACCCCCATTTTTACTCCCCATCGATTTTCCTAAGTTCCGTATCTTATTACCACTAGAAGGTAACACATTAATCTTCCTTATGAGGTCCCCTCCAACTGTTCCTTCCTCATTGAAGGAGATAGAAATGTGCTTATTTGAATTTAAACCACCAGAGGAATCAACCACTTGAATATCAAACGGTTCTAGCACCGAAGAATTAGAGTTAGTTTGCATATTTGAGCCATCTCCCTAGCTCTCCTCTTGTCCAACAAAGACTGGATTAAAACAAGAGATATTCATGGGTGATAAATTAGAAAAATTGGATGACGATTTAGAACTCTCAGCGCCAGTCGAATTATTAAAAGCAGAAATATTCAATAGATTAGAGTAACCCCCTACTTCTTTATTTTGAAGACTCGGCTCAGTGCTAGATAGACCCAGCACGCCATTGGGCTGGCTTAGCGCACTCCAAGAAGTATCCATATCCATCTTGGACACTGTTGGGCCAGCCGCTCCATTATCAATGTCTATAACAGCAGGTAGCCAGCCCACTAGTCCATTCTCAGTTGGCCTGCCCCCATTAGTATTTATCAGCCCGAAATCCACTCTAGCTCCCCCTATCTGCTCGTTTCTCTTAGGAGTAGCGTTTTCCCGATTTTTAAGCCTCAATTGCTCAATAAATTTTCCAGCCTTCAAGGTATCCTTTAATTATGCCGTCTGACCCACTTTTTCCTTATTTATTTCCTCTTCCAAATCTAAAGCTTCCATGTTTACCAGAGCATCGAATCGGGTTCCCGATTTTCCTCTATCCTGAAAATCTGCTTTGCTGAGATTACTGCTCCTAGAGTTACGCCTGATTTTCTTCTCAACAACCATCCATGGCCCGTAAACGGCACTTTCACCTTCGTTAACCTCCTTTGCAGGAGTAGCACCTGACTGATCATTCCCCGATGAAATCTCTGGTTGTAGTGAGACGCATAGCTCTTTGGTGTGACCATATTTCCCACAGGTAAAGCAAATCGTGGGTAGACCTTCATATTCTACCTTCTAATGCAAACCATTCACAATAACTTGAGCAATCAGGGGCTTATCCAGGTTAACATAGACGACCATCCTAGCAAATCTGCCTCTAGTTCTACTGTCTGTGTTAAAGTCCAACCGAACCACTTTGCCGATGGTCTCTCATATTTCTTCAAGTATTTTCTTTTTGTACAAAAACCCTAGAAAGCCTGGTAACCTTATCCAAGCCAGCACCATGCTTGGATATGGTTATGATGGGGTAAATTCTTTTGTCCAAGGTTGGACAGTCAAATATTGTCCATAAATCAACCAAGGCCCTTGCGACAGAACCTTAGCATAATCATTAGTGGACTGAAACTTAGCCAGAAAATATTCATTCACTATGTCCATGAGATGGAAGGGCTTAGATGGATTCCATAGGCTACTGATACGACTGTGTAGTGCCCCATACCCAATATTTCGTCCAAGCAATTTTAAAACAACCGTGAACTCCATTTCTTTGAACAAAATTTATTGGATCCTCTCAGAAAAATCGATAGCAGGAATTCCATTAACAATAGATATGTGTATATCTCCTTCCAAAAACTCCAGATCTTCATCAGCACTAACATCAGAAAAGTCCAACCCTTTCTTGTCCAATGCTCCAGGATTAACCCCCAGAAGTTTGTCCTTCCAAGAAATCGTAGGGCCAGATCTGGATTCAACCAACATATCAGTAGTTACCTCGTCATTACCATCTTTGAAACAAACATTCTTTGTATTACGATCAACAACCGCCCGAGCACCACCACCATCTTCAACTTCTGGCAAAGAAGAAATAGCGTCGTTGTTCAGAGAGTTTTCCATAATTTAAAATTTTATTACTATACTACTTATGTATGTAATTTAAATAAGCATTTTAAGAATTAATTTAGATTATTGTCAAATATAATGCAAGTGTAATTAAATTTCTTTAACTAAAAATATTTAGATTAAAAAAAGGCTAATATTTAAATTAAGGAAAATGGTAAATTTATTTGTTGCATTTGAATTGTCAAAACTATTTTATTAATTATAGGCACCCAACTAAGCAAATAATTATGGAAATGGTCTATATTTAATGAAAAATTCATACAATTGTGTCCTTAGTGAAAATTACATATTACTATACATTTGTTATAAAAAAAATATAAATTATATTGGAAGTGTAAAATAAAATAAATTGATATATATACTAAACTAAGGCTTATACACAAAATAGGAAAGTAAGCTTAATTAGCAAAGTCCATTAGTTGACAATTGGCAGCATAAAAGAATGACACATGGAAATTAATATCATTAATATTAGAAAGAGAGAATCTATTAAATTCCCTTTGTTGATTTTACTGTGTGAAGTTAAAAATATTTCCATGCATCCTTAAATAAGACGAAATAATATCTCATAATATCCATAAATTTATTTTGGCTGCTTATGTTTGTCCTTTGACTTCTCCTTTAAATAACTACAAATAGCATATAATATAATTTGAATATAAAATATAAATAATAAAAAAAATTAAAGACATATCAATTGCATAATTACGGGAATTTGTTTGATATTTAAATTAATTATATTGAATACATTAAATAAAATATTTTTGCATTCACCATTCCAATTTTAACATTTTCATTTTACCTATATATACCATTCCTATCTTAATAAATAAATAAACATCAACAGCAAAAAGAATATTAAGATATTACTAATGCATTCTCCTTTCTAACTTTTTCTTTTTCTTTTCTTTTTTTGCATTTTTAATATATAAATTATTTCATAAATGTTAAAAATATGATTTATTTCTATATAAAGCTTCTTCTTCTTATTATTTTTGTATTTTTGTCGAGGTGTTTTATTACAAGGGTTTTAACTTTTGTAATGTAAAGACACGAGGTTTTCAAAGAGATTTGTGAAGTCCGATTTGCAAGCAATTTTAACTTTTTTTTTTTTTTTTTGGTAATGAAAGTGGGCAAAACCCTAAGATACTCATTGAGAATAATGTTCAAATATAATCAACAGAAGCTGCATGAAGATCATCTTGCAAAAGTGAAGTAATACTGGAAGGGCGTGTCTGAAACATCTGCATATCATACCATCTATCAACAGTACAGCCTCCGCCACCTTGTCAGCCTCACGCAGGACGTGTTCTATAGAGACTTGCCATTGCCATGGTTGCCGACACAGCTTTCGGATAACTCGTACAGATGGAAAAGGACTGATAAACTCAGCTAAAATATCGTTTGAGTATTTAGACACCAAAGATGTTATCACATTCAAATCGACATTTCTATATATCCAAACTACCACGTTAAACTAAGCGCCCACAAATACTTGATACATATTACATAGGGATCGATTAAGATATTTGTACATATTCCACTTTTTTTTTTTTTTTTTTTTTCGGATTTGGTCCTTCACATACCTTGTTGACAAGTCTAATTGTTAATGCTACCAAGAAACAAAATATATATTTTATAAAATTTTTCCCTTGATTTTTTTTTAATATAAAAAAGACATTTTTTTATTTTATTATATGTTCTGATCATATTTATTTTTTTTGACACAATACTTAGAACTACTAATAACTTCTCTCCAACCTATAAATATAAGAATAATATGCTTCAGCACACTTGAACCCACGTCCTTCTACATTGACAACAATACTCATATCAATCGAGTTAAAACTCAATCAACAAATATATCTTATTAAAAAAACACTCTCTTGATTTTAAAAAAGATCACTCTCAAAATAATAAAAAGGTGTATCTTATTGATTATTCACTAATCATAGATGAATTAATCTACTATAAAAAAAAAATAGACGAATTAATGCATAGCCATGAACCCATACAAAATACTGGAATATGCCACCAAATCGAGCAGCTGTTAATACCTAAAGATGCATACTTAAGTAAATTATGAGCCGGTTGGTTACTGGACCTCAAGACATGCTTAACCGAGATATAATTGAAGTTAGTTTTCTTAATATCACTATTTACACTCCAAGCTTCACATATTTAAAATATTAACTTATTTTTAATTTAATATTTAACTTTTTTTTTTATTATTCTCCACATCTGTTTAACGATCTATGATTGAAGTTTGAGCTTATTCTTCTTAATAATATCGCCTCCAAAGTTCAAAATTATGTTCTCCCTTTAAAATGTCAAGTCTTACTACTACACCTAATACTTGTTGATATATGTTTTTTAATGTTTATATCATAGTAATATGTATTATTTTACATATATATTTTATTATGTGATATACATCACATAATACATAAAAATAGTATAAAATAAAATAAATATTATGATGTTAAAAACGGTTTTGACTTTAAAAATATGGGTATAATTATTTTGTTAAAATGCATTTATCGAGCCCAATATTTTTATCAAAATTCTTTTAAATTTTAGATCAATAAATTTAAGTTTGGATGAATAATCTAAATGGATTTAGATACAATACAATGACTAATTCGATATAAGGATGACATTTTAGTTTCGGTAATCAAATTGCAATCTCCCCCTATCTAAAATACATAACTAATCACTTTAAATTAGGCTAAGGTTTCGGACCTTGAAGGCCTGGGCGCGAGTCCCATTATTTGCATTTGCAACGTGCGGATCTTTTTCCCATCATGTGCATAGACCTTGTGTAGATATTTTTCGATTCTTCGTTTGTTGTGTATTATATTGATTGATTTTATATACTATTACAATTGATCGGACATGTATTTACACTCATACTTCTAATTGTATTTTCTTATATTAGTAAAACTTTCAAACAAAAAAAAGTATTATATAAAGTTTCATTAAAAAAGATACAAAAATTTGAAAAAGACTTTACCAAAAAGAATAATAAAATGAAGATGTCTAAAAGAATTGTAGTTTGCAACAAAATAGGTCTTACTCGTTTCCTTGCTTGGCAACTGGTCTGGTGAGACTAAAAACTAAATAATGATTTTTAATCACATTTATAAAATTAAAAACCTTCAATAATTATCCAATTCGTAGTTTCTCCCTTTTAGCTTTCGTATGTCATTTCAGGCAAAAGCTGTTTTATAGCTAACAAGTTAAATCCTAATTTTATAAACAATTTCTTATCATTAATCTTTGAAGTTAAAAATAATAAAAATAAAAAAAATTATCCAAAACAGCAATAAATAGCAAGTTAAATCCTAAAACAACGAAGCAAGAGGCTATTAGGAAACCGACCCCTGATTCCTTGGAGCATGGTTCCTGTTTCTATATACTCGGTCCAACAGTTATCAAAAATCTGACAGCTCTAAATCCGCTCTACCGTTCCTCTTCCACATTTGTAATTGCAATATATGTATGCCCGCCATGTAAATGCAACCATTTCCATTTCCTCTCTTCGTATTTGAATTAATTAATTAATAATCCTCTCAAATCTCTTCTACGCATTTTTCTTTATCTTCTTTGTCTTTTTTCTTTTCTTTTTTTTTTTTGTATTTCTAGAATTTGGGCACAATGTTCGCAGAGGCTGATAGCTTTCCGAGATCCAAGTTTGGAAACATTATGCATTCCGATCCTAACATGTCCATACCTGGTTCTGGGAGTGAAGATGATTTGTACGTGCGGTATAGCAGCGCATCCACTTCCGGTCCTGCCTACGAAGCCCATAGGACGAGTCTGGAAGGCTCGCCCATAACCATGTCACCGTGGAACCAAACCACTTCTTTCATGAAACCTTCAACTGCCATTTCCGATAATGATGTTCCAGCTAACAGCCTCATCGGTTCGCTTACACGTGAAGAGGGTCATATTTATTCATTGGCAGCCACAAAGGATCTCCTTTACACCGGCTCCGATAGTAAGAACATTCGCGTGTGGAAGAATCTAAAAGAATTTACGGGCTTCAAATCTAACAGTGGATTGGTTAAGGCCATTGTGATATCTGGCGAAAAGATTTTTACCGGCCATCAAGATGGGAAGATTCGCGTTTGGAAAATCTCTCCTAAGGACCCTAGCATTTATAAACGAGCTGGAACTTTGCCCACTCTCAAAGACGTCCTTAAAAGCTCCATTAAACCCAGCAATTATGTGGAAGTGAAGCATAAGCGGGCTCTATGGATCAAACACGCAGATGCGGTGTCGTGTTTGAGCCTGAACGTGGAACAAGGTCTTCTTTACTCTGCTTCATGGGATAGGACATTCAAAGTCTGGAGAATTTCAGATTCCAAATGCCTTGAATCGATCCGTGCACACGATGACGCTGTTAATTCTGTGGTTTCGACCATGAGTGGAATGGTTTTCACTGGCTCCGCTGATGGTACCGTTAAAGTGTGGAAAAGGGAACAACAGCGGAAAGGAGCGAAGCATGTGTTGTCCCAAACTCTTTTACAACAAGATTCTGCAGTTACGGCATTAGCAATCAACACCCAGGGTTCAGTTCTGTACTGTGGCTCCAGTGACGGCTTGGTCAATTTCTGGGAAGTTGAAAAGCAATTATCCCACGGCGGGGTCCTAAAAGGGCACAAGCAGGCGGTTCTTTGCCTTGAGGCTACTGAGAATTTGATGTTTAGCGGATCGGCTGATAAGAATATATGCGTTTGGAGGAAGGACGGCAACATCCACACATGCCTCTCGGTGCTGACGGGGCACATGGGGCCTGTCAAGTGCTTGGCTGTGGAAAAGAACCAAGAATCCAGGAGCGAGCAGCGGTGGATCGTGTACAGTGGAAGCCTTGATAATTCGGTCAAGGTATGGAGCGTTGCGGAGTTTGCCCAGATAGGAGCGACCAACAAGAACCAGCAACATGCCTGTTTCGAATTCGATTCAGAGTCTGCCCCATTCGCATCTGATGAGACCGCCTCTTCCACCAGCTCAAGCAGCCAGAGTAGGTGGCACTGACCCACAATGTTTTGATGCCACGTGTAATTCTCAACAAAAAACTTATTAAGATTCACCACGTGGAACGTTAAGGAGATACAGGATTCTGTGTATGATGCCACGTGTAGAAGAGAGATGGAAGAGATCGTTCATTTTGTGTTTTTTGTATGGGTAATAGTTTATGATCATGGATCATTAACATAAAAAATAAAAAATTGAAATTTTTGTTTTGGGTTTTCAATAAAAACTCATTTTTTATTATTAAGTATTTTCAAACATTTTTAATGCAAACACAAAATTTAACTCATTAATCAACTTACATATTTACAATGCATCAGATAAAAACCTTTTTATATCTTTACAATGCCTTTATCTACTCTAGTTATATAATTGAAATATTACTAAAATATATATTTTTATTTTTTATAAAATAAAATCATAATTTGAGGTCCACGTCCCGACATTTGACTTTCTTGAAAACCAACATGGCCTTCATTTCCTGTCAATTCAGGATGCCCAAAGTAAAAGTGAAACCCTCCTGCATTTTGAGTGGGATTTTTATTTAACTGCAAAAGAAAAAGTTGGGAAGAAGATTTGTTTATAATCTTTTTATAAATTTTGTTTTATTTTTATGATAATTTTTAAAATAATTAATTGATTATTTTTAATTTGTTATTAAAGGTTTTTTACCCTTTAATTTTATTAATTTTCTATTTTACTTTCAATAAAATATGAGTCAAATTAAATAAATGCATAAAAATTAAAGACAAAATTTGTTATTATACTTTATATATAAAAAACTAAAATAAACATTTAAAAATACTCACTTTTCTATTTGCCTAATTTTTTTCAATAAAAAAGCTAAAAATGTAATCCAAGTTATAATATAGAATGTTTTGTGATAAATTTTTTTTTATTTTACACTTGTACTAAAGTTTGCAGAGGAAGGTGCTGACTGTAATCTGATGAAAAATGGGTTTGTTATTTTGGCAGAAAGTTCTGTTTTTCTTCATCTTCAAAGTGCCTTAGAGTTTAAAAGATTGCGTACCTTGCTTTTTGCACCTTTTCCAATGTTTTGGTTATTTGGGTATTCTCATTAATATTATGGAATTGAAGTAAAAAATTTAATTTCTTGATTCACTCATTTAATGTACCTGGATCTTTTTTATTCATATAAAAGAAATTAGTAAATCTTCTACTCTAACTTCCATTTTTGTTTTTTACTTTAAATTATCTGCAGTAAAGAAAAAAAGAAAAACGTGTTAAGAGATTATAAGTGGGGGGAGACAAGATTTTATTCCACAAAAATCCATACACTAAAAATAACACAAAAATTATTTTCAAACATCCATGATTTGATGAACCAAGGCAGGTAGAACCACCACCAAAGCCACATAAATGGCTCTAACATGGAAATATTTTTATAATACTCTTCCTATTAATAATCAAACCTCGTTTCTTTTTAAATATTAATAATCAAACATGATTAGCTGCTAGTGTCGTAAACAGAAGCAGGAAGGTTGAAAATTGTCAATGCTGGTCCTTGGCGCATATCAACCGCTTCATCTAACGGGGTTGCAAAGTCGAACTGGTGCAGCAAATTAGCAGCCGTGAGGTGCAACACTTGGAGTGCAAATGAAACCCCGGGACACATTCTTCTTCCACTGCTAAACGGTATCAACTCGAAATTTTGCCCTTTCACGTCAACATGTTTGTGGGTTGTCATGAACCTTTCGGGTCTAAACTCCTCTGGGTCTGACCATATTCCTGGGTCCCGATGAAGCTTATAAAGATTGGTGATCAGCCATGTGCCTGCCGCCACTGGGTAACCACTAACCCTACAATCCTCAGTGGCTGCATGAATCAACGAGAGTGGTGCAGCAGGGTACAAACGCATTGTTTCCTTGATGACTGCTTGAAGGTATACTAAATTTAATTTTCATGTCGGATTCCTCCACTAGCCTATTGTTGCCGACATGGATGTCGAGTTCATTTACTACCTTGTTTAATTCATCACAGTTGTTGAGTAACAAAGATAAGACCCATGTCAATGTAACCGCTGTGGTATCTTCAGCCGCCAAAACCAGAGCCTGCAAAATCAGGCAAGGCTCTTTAACGTTTGCCATAAACAATCAAAATCTAACATCAGTTATACTATAAATGAAGTAAAATCTACCAGACAGGTGGCTTTGTTGATGGTATCTGCATGGTGATCCCCTTCATCTTTGAGGTTAGAAAGTATCACATCCATGAAATCTTCCCCGCCCTTGAACTGACCTGACGATTTCCTTCGCTTGTGCTCTTCTAGCCATCCCTCGGCGAATCGGTCTAGGTCTTCGCCTACCTTCTTCATGGCCCTCTTATCGCCTCCTATGTCTAACCATCTCAGAAACGGCAAAGCATCAGACACCACAAACTTCCCACCCAACACAGTAAAGTTCTTCAAGGCCGTCTTCAGCACCTGACTCACTTCATCGTTGCCGAAACTCGGAATTCGCTTCCGTATAGTCATCCTTAGAATCACGTTAAGAGTTAAATCCCAAAACCATCTCTTCATTTCTACCAACACCTTATCAGAGCCAATAGTTTTGCTTTTGTTCCGATGCTGATACAACTCTTGCACGGACAACTTTATCTCGGATTCTCGAACGTGCTTGAGCTTATCAAGGCGGCAGTTGGAGAGGAGCTCGAGACTAACGAACTTGCGCATTCGACGCCAATGAGGTCCATGTGGGGCGAAACCAAGCATGGTGTTGTTGTAGCACATGAGAACCGAGGCAGTAAGATTCGGACGAGTGGCAAAGGCTTTATCGTTGGTGGTAAGACACTCTTTAATTGTTTCAGTATTGCTCACCACCAAAGCTCTCCGCACACCGAGCTTAATAGTGAAGATTGGTCCATTTTTGTCCGCCATGTTGGCCAGGGTAATGTGGATCGGTTAGGAACCTCCTAGAAGGTGGAGATGACCGATAACCGGCCATGCGCCGCTAGCTTCCGGTGGTTTAGGCTTTCGATTTGTGTTTCTGGAGACGACTTTGGAAATCTATACAAGAGAGAGGAGAAAGAGTGGAAAGCTAAATACTATAACAGTTGAAGTTGCTGATAATAAATGAAAAATATCCATTGTTAAGCTATAAACACTAAGATATGCAATTGGATTTTACCCATGAAATATTGAACTCCATCTTAAGAAGATGGGGTAAAGAGTCAAACAAAGAAAACTTACACGCCTTTCTGAAAATGAAAGGAGAACGAACAATTGTGCGAACCAGAAAAGTGTGCTTTGGCTAGTACTTATGATTGTTTTTGAAAATTTTGCTTTAAAATCTAACTTTTGATATCACTGTAGAAGAAGTTTTTTAAAATAAATAAAATATTTATTTATTTTAAAAATGATATTATAAAATAAATAATTTTTAAATTAATTAATATTATAATATTATAATAAAAATATAAAAAAATATTTTATTATAATATCTTGTTAATATTTTAATATATGAAATATAAATTTTAAATATTTTTAAACAATTAATATTAATTATATAAAATTTTTAATTAGAATATATAAACCTTTAAGCAACATTAAAATACCATCCGGACACCATTATGTGCCTCGGGAGAACCACTACATATAAATATGCCTCTATGCCATTAACTTCGCATCTCGAAAGATAAAAATCAAGAGAAAGAAAAATCCCCTTTTAAACGATAAGCGCTACGCCCCTCCTTGCCTAAGAGTTCTTGCTTCCTTAATAAATTACCTGCTGCTCTCCTTGCTGCTTTCCACTAAGGGTCTGAAAGAGTTGGATAAAGTTTCACTCTCGATGGCAAGGCTGGGGGAAGATCGAAACTTCTAAGAGGTGAACCTGTTAATTCCAACCTTAAGAAAGTTACCAACATCATAAATTCACAACATTTAAAGCAACCATCATTTTAATTAATTTGTAAGTAGCCTTAAACACACATTCCACTGCTGCCATTAATCCTTCGTTAACAACAGTGTACAGACGCCATAAATACCATCTAAAGCAACCAAATTAATTTATTTTCAGACATCAAAATTTCGTAATAGAGCTTTTCGCCTTCTTCTTTTTTTTATTATTTTCTGTAGATACAATCCAGCTACAGAATTAATATTAGTAAGATGTTTCTCAGCAACCAAATAAAAAATTTAAGAGAATCAAAAAAGAAAAAGAAGCAAGCAAAAAGAGCTTAACTTGAAATTGAGGGAAAACAAAGAGAAAGTTAAAGAGGGAGTTGAAATGATAAGATCGGATTAGACGAGTAAAGAGAGAGAGAGAGCAATTAAAATGAATAAGAAGAAAATAAAAAAGGAAAAAGAAAGTACACCTTGAAAAAGAAGGGCAACTCCTCGCAGGTAATTCAAAGAAAATGAAAAAAAGCAAATAAAATGAAAGAAGGAGTAACCAAATAAAAAAAAAAAAAAAAGAAAGTATAGTTGGACGAGGGATGATAAAGTAATTAAGTACTTAAAAGTATTTTTGTGAAAAAAAAAAAAAACTTTAGCTTATCCATTTGGCCAAAAATGGTTTTGAAAAGTAAAAAATTTCACAAATAAATTACTTATTTATCACAACCTTTCTCTCAAAAATATTTTTCATGCCAAAAGTGTTTCTTTATTTTCCTTTTCTTCTTCCCCTTTATTTTTCTCTCTTCTCATATTCTTCACTGCAGAAACATAATATTTGCCCACCAAATAAACCAAGCCATTATTTCTTTCACATGATTCTTAAACTGAATTTCACTCAAAACCAAATATCAATAATTTTTAATCAGATCTTGATTTGAATATAACCTAATTTTAAAACTAAAATTGGATCTAAGTAATCATATAAAAAACCATATTCTTAATCAAATTTAAACATAAATTGAATTCTTTATATTCAAAACAATTTTTTTCCATTTCCAAACTTTTACAAAATCGTGTAGAATATTCATTTTCTTTTCTTTTCCTGACGAATAAGATTAAGCGAATGATAAAATTGATCTAAACCTTCTTGGATATTCTCAAGCAAGCTTGATTGGAAAGTTGAGCATGGATGAATCAAAGAGAGAAAGGGAGCATGGAACCAAACTGGTTTGGGTAAAGTTGAGGGTAAGTTTCGTATGGTGGTCGTTTTAGTCATTGAGACTGTAGAGCTCGTTTGGAGAATCCGTAAAACAAGATAATTTCGAGAGGGCGAGAATATTGTAGGTAAGATAGATAAGGTGGTCGTGGGGATTGGTTAGGAGGTTAAGAGAATGGGTTCAAGAAACTTTGTTGAAGGTGGACTGCCATAATTAAGTCACAACTAGCGAGGTCTTTGATTGAGGCAAGCTTGTGGACTAGGTCATTGAGAGATCCAAATTGGTTCGATAAAACGATGATGAATGATGATGGTTTGTAATTGTGGGTGAGAATATGTGAAGCCAGTTTTACTTTGGTTTCAACTCTCACATTTTATTTTTTCATAAACATAATAAAGTTTTAAAAATGAAAAACATAAAAAAAAAATTATGTTAAATGAGATGGAGAAGGAGGAAAACAAATGGAGAAGCATAAGAGAATGGAAAAAAAAAGTTAAAAGAACATAAAATAAAATAAAAATTGTTCAAAACGTAAAAATATGATGCTCAATTGTATAATTTAACCAAAAATTTTTGTTTGAAATGATGATTTATCGTGCCATGTCAGCTTATACATCATTAACGATAATTAACGGCTCAATGACTAAAATATTATAACAAGTTAATGTATCTTGCTAAACTTCTATAAACATTTTGAGATCTGTTAGAATTTTTTAAATATGTTTTATTAATTTTTTATGTTCTTTTCATGAAGCTTGAGTGGATTGTACGTGAATTGTCATGTTAGTGTCTTAACTCGATTGATATTGGTATTGTTGCCAACGCAGGAGAACTGTGGGTTTGAGTGCGCTAAAACGCGTTTATCCTCCTAATTAAAGGTGGAAAGAGATTATGAATAGTTGTAAGCATTGTAAAAAAAAAAAAAAAAAAAAGAAGCTTGAGGACATAAAAAAAAAAGAAGGTAAGTGCTAGAACTAAATTTATCATTATGCCTTTCATTTTACTTTAGGGTAAACTATAAAAATAGTCACCCAACTATGTCTTTGGTTCTCTTTTGGTCACCAACTATTAATTATTTCGATTTAGTCATCAAAATTTTCAAAATTAAATATTTTAGTCACTCTCCCATTAGTTGTGGTTAGATGAGTGACAAAAAACTATTGTGGACTTCTTTATTGGTCTAATAATAAATTTATCCCTCTAATATTTAGACATTCTATCAATTTGGTCCTAAATATAAAAAATTCAACAAATTTAGCCCTTAATGTTTACAAAATTTATCATTTTAGTTCAAATTCTAAAAAAAAATTCAAATAAATTTAGCCTTCAACATTCATTTTTTTTAAAATCAAATACAAATGACCCTAAAAAAGGTAAAAATACCATGGAGGACTTTGTACTAGGATCCAGATTATATTTTTCTCCCTCTACTCAAAAAATAGGCAAAGTAGTCCTTGTACGCTTAATTAAAATTGTGAATTGGACATTCTGTTTAATATTTCATCCGTTTCTACTGCTGAAAATTGTTCCATATACATTAGCATGAAATACACGTGCCAAATGTACCTGTTTGATTATTCCATCAACCACGATAGTTTTTAACAATACAAATTGATCAATTTACTCTTTGATTTAACGTACAAAAACTAATTTACTTATTTTTTTTATTAAAGAAGGCAAAATGTAATTGGACTCCTAATATAAAAACATCAATACTTTTACCTTAAAAATAAAGAATTGTAAAAGATTATTTTGCAAGCAATGAAGGTGAGGTATGTGAAAGGAGGCTTTAACCCAAGTCTCAATTACGATCTTTTGGCTATGGTTGCTTCAATTGTTCAATTATTGCTCCGTGGATGATTTTTTGTTGGTTGGTGGGAAATCTTATTAAAAAAAGATAAAATAGTTAATTAGTGATTTACTTTGTATTTGAAAGTTACTGGTAATTTAAGTGGGAGAAAGTTATAATTATTGTTAATAGTACAATATCGTAATTATTTTGGTCCAATCTATAAGACAATTATGTGTTTTAGTCATAATTTTTATTTGTTTTAAATGTTCATATTTACACATTTGTATACCTCCTTTCATAAGCCTCTGATTCCTTGGCAGCATCATTTGGAACATCGAACTTGATAATGGTCTTGTAGTCTTCAAACTTTGATTTTTCAACTCTTTAAGTAAAGTTGTATTGCCAAAAAAAAATTTAAATTAAATTTTGTTTTTCAAATTCTAAAAAATATAGTAAATTTAGCGTTTAAGTGTATTTTTGTTTGAATTCTAAAAATTCAATTAAATTTATTGATTTTTTTTTAAATTTGAACTAAAATGATAAATTTTGTAAATATTAAGGGCTAAAATTGTTTAAAATTTATATTTATAATTAAATTAATAGAATATGTAAATATTAGAGGACTAAATTTATTGTTAGACCAATAAAAAAACCCAACTCAACTTCCCGTGACTCATCTAACAACAACTATCGAGAGAATGAAAATATTTAATTTTAAAAAATTTAGTGATTAAATAAAAAAATTAATAGTTAATTGAATAAAATAAAACCAAAATATAATTAGATGACTATATTTATAACTTAACATTTACTTTATAATTACTCCGAGATATCATCTTTTATTACAGATTTTTTTTCTTTTCACTTATGAATTCATAGGTGCTTTCTTGGATAAATAAAAAATTTACTTTATCTAAGTTGTTAATATATAATTTTTTTGGATAAATAAAAAATTTACTTACCTAAGTTACTAATATATAATTTAACTCTTGAATTTATTCATTTGTATTTAATTGCTTCTTAATTTTTATTTTTTATTTTGAATCTAATTGGCCCTTGAATTTGTATTTCATCAATCAAATTGATACATTCACACTAACACCATTAATTGTATTATCGTGGCACTTCTAGTCAATATGATAGTACCACGTGACAATCTCTCAATATGCCATGTGGCAAATATAAATTAAAAATAAAGTACATAAATATATAAATTTTGTTTGCCACGTGGTATATCTTGAGAGATTGCCATGTGATATCACCAAATTGAGTAGAAATATCACGTTAGCACAAAAAATTATGTTAGTGTGAAGATACCAACCTGATTGATAAAATATAAATTTAATGACTAACTAAATACAAATAAACAAATTCAAGATCGTAATTATATATTATCTCTTATCTAAATAATAAAAAAAATTGTAATTTTCCATTGGATCAAAATCAACTTAAGCAAAAACTTGAAATTGTTAAAAGAATAATGTTAAAGCATGGCCCAAAGAGAAATTACCATATTTTTCAAAATTAAGGAGGTATGATGATTTATTTGGCTCTTTAATTTTATATAAAAATTATTTTAGCTATTCATTTAATTTTTTATCTTTTTCAGCTTTTAAATTTGCGCTTTTTTTATAAAATCATCCCAAAATAAATAAAAAACTTTGTTGACGTTGCATAAACATAAATGATATGTTAACATTTTATTAATTTTTTAAAATTTGAAAAATAAAAAATACATATAAAAAATATTTATAAAAATTAAAAATCATTAAAATTATTTAAAAAATATAAAAATATATAATTTTTTAAAATTTAAAAAGTTAGTTAAATGTTGATGTGTCATCTATATGGCAGTCCATGTGTATGTTAGGTTAGTAAAGTTGACAATTATTAACTTTTTCATTAATTTTAGAATAATTTGACAAAACTAAAAAAATATGAAAAATTAAATGAAGGGTTAAAATGATTTTTTTTTTTTGTAAAGATAGAGGGCCAAAAAAGTCATTCTATCAATTAAATATTAATATAGCTTAACTAGTGGGATAAAAGATGTTCATGGTCCAAATTCGAGAAACGGATGATAAAAGATGGTTTTTTTTCTTTTATCGATCAACGGGATGATAGGAGATAAATGCCCATATAATGGAGTCTAATCGATGCAAGTATGGTTGAAATATAATTGATCGAACTTAATTTTGTTACTTTGAATCCATCGAAGTTGATGTAGCACCTCACACCTCACCAGATCATCAGATTAGTATATGAGACACCACATTCGTTACCGAAACAACTTGAACTAATTTCTTTTAAATAATCAACAAAAGTATCAATCAAATATCACAGTATACAAAATATTCATATGGTTTATAAATATTTACAAGTCATTTAAAATGCTGAAATTATTTTTAATTGAGCTCTAAGTGTGGAGGATGATGAAGACCAAATTGGAATGTATAGAGTCAAAACAAATCAAATCAAATCAGGGGAGCAACCTATTCTCACATACTTCTACGGTAGAGGTTCTTGTTGTTTCCACAATGATACGTTTGTCTCTAGCATGTGACTTCACAAAATTAACAGTTTTGAAATAGAGAAGCAAGCACAAGTGCTTAAAGAAATAAAAGAAGCATCAAATAAAAAGAAATGGAATATATTTTGCCCAGCAAATATCATTTTTACAGGATGATTTAGGTAACCCATAAAACCGCTAGGAAATTAACTTGACATTACAAAAATCCTTTAGTCTATTCATGTATGAGTAATTTTATCATTATTAGTTTTGAAGTTTTGAAAAGAAGGGGATGTAACAGAGGCGAGATTGCCCCAATAAATAACACAACATCGTAAGAACCAAAATGCTAAACCTTTTCTGTCCTTCGCACTCTATTATTGCAATCTTAGTTATAGAGCTCAGGAGCAAGGCGAGGTGAGACCAATGCTTCAAGCGGGGTAGATTTAATGTTGGTCAATCCAACTGTGCCAGTCAAGTCAATCAAACCATTGGATGGTGTTGAGAAATCAAAGGCGTGCAAGAAATTAGACATGGTCAAGTATAGCATATGGAGTGCAAACGATGTTCCAGGACAACTCCTCCTACCACTGCCAAAAGGCATCAGTTCAAAATGCTGGCCCCTAACATCCACATCTTTGTGGGTTGTGAGAAACCTCTCGGGCTTAAACTCTGATGGTTCTGGCCATTTTTTAGGATCCCTTTGGATCTTATGAAGGTTTATGATCAGTCGGGTGCCTTTGGGGATGTCATAGCCTCCAATAGAACAACTTTCACTGAGCTCACGAGGTGCTGACAAAGGTGCAGGTGGATACATTCTTAATGTCTCTTTAACTATGGCTTGGATGTACACTAATTTGCCGATGTCTGTCTCATTCACAAACCTATCCCTGCCTATATAGGTGTCTAATTCTTCTTGAGCCTTTTTGAGTATATGAGGTTTGTTCAGCATTAGGGAAAGACCCCATATTAAGGTAACTGTTGTGGTGTCACTGCCTGCTAAAATCATATTCTGCAATACGTAATTTTGATAATTTTAGAACTTAATAATTGAATAGTGGAGAGATTAAATTCGAAAAAGGAAAAAGTAAAAGGTTATACCAAGGAAGTGGCTTTGTTGATGGTGTCAGCATCATATCCGGCAAGACTTGCACCTTTAAGAACAGAGTTCATCACGTCCATGAAATCCTTCTCCTTTTTATTTTCATCCCAACGTCCACCCTTCCTATGGTCATCTAGCCATCCTCCAGAAATTTCATCCAACTCTTTAGCAGTTTTCTTCATCCACTTCTCATAACCACCAATATCCAACCATCGGAGGAAAGGGACTGCATCTCCCAACACAAACATCCCTGTCAAGTGAAAGAAATCTCGTAAAGCCTTACGATATCTCAACACCTCTTTCTGGTCTTCCTCTGCAACAACACTGTACTTCTTCCCAGCGACCGTCCTCATAATGACGTTCAAAGTCAAGTCCGAAAAGTGTTTCTTCATCTCAACCAACACCTTACCCGAGCCATCCTTTTTCGCAGCCCAAGTTTTATATAATAGTTTCATTGAGCCTTCTATTTCCGAGACAAACACTTTTTTGAGCTGATCGATCCTGTGATTGGATAGCACCTCCAACATTGTTATTTTGCGCATTTCACGCCAGTATTGTCCGTAAGGAGAAAACCCAAACATGGCATAGTTGTAACCCAAGTGTTCAGCGGCGGCAAATTCGGATCGGGAAGAGACATACATATCATTGACGGTGAAGATTTCCTTGGCTACCTCACTTGAATTCACCACCAGGGCTGGGTGAACACCAATCCGGATCATGTAGGCAGGTCCATATTTCTCACCCAAGTCTCCCAACGTTTCATGAGGGGTCTTGGGTCCGCCTAACAGCGGGAGGTGACCGATTATTGGCCATGCACCGGCTGCTACGGGTGCAGCTTTGCCGCCACTTCCTGAGCTAGACTTCTTGAGTTTGGTGTACAAAAACAGTAGCGTGATGCCTAACACTACTGCATAACCAAAAGTGGAGAAATCAAGAAGATCCATCACTGCTGTGTTAAGAAAGTGCAGAGATCTTCTGAAGAAATTGATGATGGGAATGTCTTGCCTTTTGCACTTATAAATATAGCTGGGGTGCCAAGACGCCAACGGTCAAGCTTGTCCTTGTGGAAATTGAATTTTTTTAATTCTATTCGTCATCAATGTTTGAATGGTATTCAGGTGCCATTCTGGTTCATCCACTGAAGTCAAAGAAAATACTAACAAGTTCAAAACCTTAAATAAGCTACGGAACCATGCAAGCAGTTAAGACTAAAGCCGATTCCACCCTAACCATAAAGTGGGTCTATATGGATGTTATTGTTCCATCTTTTATGATCATTTGAACTAAAAGGTAAATCGGTATCAACACATTTAGCTTGATTGTTAAGTTAATCATGTGATGCGAGAGGGCTCTTCAATAATGACAACTAGATTAAGATAGTAAGGTCCTCCGTTTTCAACACATTGTATTTTTTAATACATTGGTCACTTATGTAGGTGACAGGGTTCTTGTTTGGCGGCTTATACTTTAATAATATTTTGAGGTTTTTTCTGTTCTTTTTTGGCTGTTCTACTGCTAACTACTTAATTAGTCGGTCAGCTCCTTTCTAAAATAATATATATAGAGGATGTAATAAAAAAATTTTGGTTGGTTAAAATTAAATTATATATTTTTATCATAATAAAAATGTAATTTTATTATTTTAATAATTTATATCTTTTGCAATTTTTAAAAGATTTAATTATTTTTTTATCATTTTAGGAGTCAAGTACAATTTTATCATAATTAATTTAAAATTTATAAATTATTAAAGGGTCAAAAGAAAGATTTTTTATTTTAAGAGGGTAGAGGGCACCACCGGGTACACAAGACCCTTAAAAAAATTATTTGAAATATTATACTAAATTTGCATTCAATTCAACTTCTGCAGCTAATAAAAAATAATTAAACCCTTCCGTTAATAGTTTCTATCTTTAATCATGTTACTATTAAAATTAAGTCAATCAAATGGCGACACGTAAAAACTTTTGATTTAATCATATAATTTTCTCATTAAAAATCATAAAAATGTTATAAAAAAATTAAAAAATATATAAACTTATAAAACCTATAAAAATTATAAAAAAAAGTATAAAAAAGTATACAAATAAAACATATTATAAATATTTATAAATTATAAATATTATAAAAATCTAGTAATCTAATAATTATCAATAATTATAAAACTTATAAAAAAATTCGAAACAAGTTGTAAGAAATTATGAAAAATTGTATTTTTTTTTAAATTATAAAATGTTACAAATATATAAAAATTTATTTATTTGTTCCTCGTTTTATAAATTAAACCCCTAAAATTAAAATCAACACGCAACATTAAATCAACTTTTGGATAATGAGAATAGTCATTTGAATATTTTATGTCGACATATATTAATATTTACAACCGTTGAATAATAATTTTGGTTTTATAATATCTAATTATACCAAAAAAACTTTATATCATACGATAAACATTTTTCAAACTTTTGGAGTTCCAAACTATTGTATTGAACTTTAAAAACTAAATATAAAAATTTTAAAATTAAAAACAATAAGTTATCAATAAAAAGAAAAGAGCCTCATAATTATCATTATTTTATTTTTGGAAGATTGATAATATTTCATTCAACACGAAAATGATCTTAACGATCTCACTATTATTTTCATTATTCGATAATTGATCTGATTATAATTTTAAGGTTTAACTACCTTTTTTATAATTTCTAATGTTTTCTAATTTTTAATAATTTTATGAGTTTTTATAAAATTTAAAATATTTTTATAAAATTTAGTAGAAATTTTTGTAAGTTTATATAATTTTGTTAGTTTTATAATTTTTTTAAGATTAAATAAAAAAAGGGTCAAGTATTGTTAATAATAATCAATATGATGAAAAGACAAAAAAAAGAAAAAATAAGAGAAGTACTTAATTAATTTTTTTTATTAATTGTAACAATTCAATTGGGTTTAATTTCATCGAAAGTTGGTAGACTTGTTGGCCATGTTGGGTTGAATATCATTTTGTCGCTTTTGAAGATTCAGTGTCCACTATTCTCAAGTAACGTAGACTTTTTTTTTCTTTTTTTTTTTTTTAAGTATATATATAAGGACACCAAATTTGAAGAAAGTTTACTTCAAGATTATTAAAATGTATACTGGGAAATTTTTTAACACATATATTCGATATAATACAGGACACCAAAATTGAAGAAAGTTTAATTTAATCCAACTTCAAGTTTATTAAAATGTATTTTATAATTTTTCTTTAACCCATCAATGTAATATTAATATAAATAATATTTGATACACTTTCAATAGAAATTTTAGATACATAATTAAGTAAGGTCAGCAGGTGATAAGTATTTTATAAAAATATAATAAAATATATATTTTTTAAAAACTACTTATAAAATAAAAAAAATTCATTATTAATATACTAAATACAAATCCTATTAACATATACCAACACCAAAATTGAAGAAAGTTTAATTTTGTAAGATCCACTTCAAGTTTATTAAAATTCATCTTGGAAATTTTTTTAACCGATAAATTACTTTATATTGTTCACTGAATGCCAATTTTTTTCATTTTTCATTTTATTATTTTATCAGATGATTCTGATTAAATGAACTTATTTGGAGAGTGATGATTGATTAGTATATATATAAAGCTTGGAAAGGCCTGGTTCACCACTGCCGTCTGAAATTGAAAGAGCCACCAAGAGGGTGAATGACAAAGACAATAATGAACTGGATCCTAGTGAGCAGGTGATGGAGGATTCTCATGGTTGGAAGGAATCTCATGGGAAGGAGACTGTTTTACTTGATCACGATGAGTTTGAGCTGTTGGATGATGATAATAATGCAGCCTCGCCAATACCCAAAAATATATATTTTTTTCCTACGGTTTATAATAGTTGAACTTTTAGTGGTATAATAAATATGATTTTAGAATTTTATTTTTATAAATCAGATTAATAAATATTAAATATTAATATTTACGAGAATATATAAAAATATATTTAAGATTGGCCTAACAATTTTATCAATTATATAATTAACCAAGACTCAAAGATTAAATTGTAAATTTTCAATCATTATAAATTTTTAATTGATTGAAGACTTAAATAACAATTAATGAATGACCAAAATGATAAATAAATCATTTTGTAATATAAGATAGTAGATGATGATGTCGTTTTCCAATTGCAATTAAAGTAAACTAATTAAGGATTAGGTTAATTAATCAAGGTTAACTAATGTTTAATTAAGGTATAAAAGTTAAATTTAGTGGAGGAGAATTTGTCATCTTCCTCATTTGCTCTTCTTGTTGTCCATGGAAGAAAACCTAATGAAAAATACTAAAGACATTCTGCCATTGATTTTAAGGTAAATTCAAGTCATTTTATTAAGATTTTTATGAATTTAGAGTTCTGGGAGCTTGATTTAGCTAATCTATGTACCAATTTGTAAAACTGTTAAAGTTTTAAAAAGTTGCATATTGTTGATTTATTAAAGAATTAGGCTTGAAATTGATAGATTTTAAGCTGAAAAAATAAAAAAGAACTAGACTGTAAAGTTAATTTAGCTTGTTTGTTAATTTTGTTACATTAGGAACCAAATTAAATAAATATAAAACTTATCATGAAATTATATTAGAAATAGAAAGTATAAGGTTCAAAATAAAAATATATGAAACCGGATTTTAATTCGAAGCTAAGAATTGAAAGTTATGACTATCCCAAGTATAGGTTCATGCATATCATAGAATAGTATGAAGATACTTGGTATTGATTAATGATATAAAATGATTGTTTAGATCAAGAATCGGATCGAAGAGAAGTTGATCGGGAAAAAACTAAAATTGCGAATTAGCCCCTAAAGTATCCGCTTTGCATATTTTGAACAAATAAGTTCAAATGAAACTTATCACTCTATTTTATTTTATGTATATATTAATTATGTTTGAATTTATTTATATGCTAGAATTTAGTTAATTTGGCACATATGACCTAAAATGGACTAAATTGAAAAGTCATGTGGATATTGATTATTATGAAATAGTACAGGGTCCAAATATGAATGTTGATTTATTACAGGACTCATAAATGAAATATGTAATCATGTACATATTGGATTTGGTGACCTAAGTGTAGTATATTCGTTTATACAATTGTAATTTTTTCGAATAAATTGGTTAATAAATTATTCGTGAATTACAATAATACCCTTGTATATTGTCCTCACGTGATTTTTGCGTGTAAAATAAACATTAGCTCAGTGGTTATCTAATGTTTAAATAATACTAAATGGTATTACGTGGTCGAATCGTAATACAGATAGATAACTAATATTAGTAGACAACTTATAAAATAACAGGTTATTTCCAATTAGACTAAGGACATGTTTAGATTCGCCTACTAATATAAGTTGTCTTTTCGTATTATGATCCGACCACATAATACCACTTAGTATTAATTTAAACATTAGATCACCAGTAAACCAATAGTTGTTTCTATTTTGATTTGCATGCAAAAACCATATAAGGATATTATATAAAATATATTAATGAAATTCATAAATTATTTTATTAACCAATTTATTTAAAAAAAATACAAATTTACAAACTAATATATTACACTTAGAATATCATATCTAACAAAGATAAATAATTATTATAGATATTTGTATATATATATATTTATATATGATGGTTGAATTAATTGTTATTCATGTGTTTAATTAAAAGCATGATAGAAATTGGGTTATGTAAAATACATGGTGATGATGTAAGGCCAATATTTAAATGATCCTCGCTAGTTCCCATATTTGAAATTATTTACTTTTCCTTGATAAACTTTTTGTAATATTGAAACCTTGAACCAAAACTTCATAAATTCTAATTAATGGGAAAAAAGAAGATAATACGTATCTCAAAATTGTCGTGCAGGGTGATGCTAGCATATTAGACACGACAAGTAGAAACGCATAGCAGAAAAATGAAGTCAAGATTTACCAAATAAAAAAAAATATATATATTGAACTTAAATTTGAGAGCAAAGAATTTTCATGTTACCCATATAAACAATATTAAATCTAGATGTTTTGTCTAACAAATATTTGTTTGTTTATTAATTTTACCATTATTGATTTCAAAAAGAGAAAAAAGAAGAGGGAGGAGTGAGGAGTGTAATAGATACAGACATACTCAAATTAAATAATAATACAACAATAAAATCAAAATGCTTAACCATTATTGTTCTTCACACCTGATTATTGCCATCTTCATCTAAATTTTAATTATAAAGCTCAGGAGCAAGGCGAGGTGACACCAAGGCTTCAAGCGGTGTAGATTTAATATTAGTCAATCCAGCAGTGCCGGTCAAGTCAATCAAACCATTGGATGGTGTTGAGAAATCGAAGGCGTGCAAAAAATTAGACATGGTCAAGAACAACATATGGAGTGCAAACGATGTTCCAGGACAACTCCTCCTACCACTGCCAAAGGGCATTAATTCAAAATTTTGACCCCTAACATCCACATCTTTGTGGGTAGTGAGAAACCTCTCGGGCCTAAACTCCGATGGTTCTGGCCATTTTTTAGGATCCCTTTGAATCTTGTGAAGGTTTATGATCAACCGAGTGCCTTTGGGGATGTCGTAGCCTCCAATGGAGCAAGTTTCACTGAGCTCACGAGGTGCTGACAGAGGTGCAGGTGGATACAATCTTAATGTCTCTTTAACTATGGCTTGAATGTACACCAATTTGCCAATGTCTGTTTCATTCACAAACCTATCCTTGCCTATATGGGTGTCTAGTTCTTCTTGAGCCTTTTTGAGTATATGAGGTTTGTTTAGCATGAGCGAAAGACCCCATATTAAGGTAACTGTTGTTGTGTCACTGCCTGCTAAAATCATATTCTGCAATATGCATTTTTCATCATTTTTAGAATTTTAGAATTGAATAATGGAGAGATAAGAATTGAAAAAAGAACGAGTAAAAGGTTATACCAAGGAAGTGGCTTTGTTGATGGTGTCAGCATCATATCCGGCAAGACTTGCACCTTTAAGAACGGAGTTCATCACATCCATGAAATCCTTCTCCTTTTTATTTTCATCCCAGCGTCCACCCTTCCTATGGTCATCTAGCCATCCCCCGGAAATTTCATCCAACTCTTTAGCAGTTATCTTCATCCGCTTCTCATAACCACCAATATCCAACCATCGGAGGAAAGGGACTGCATCTCCCAACACAAACATCCCTGTCAAGTGAAAGAAATCCCGTAAAGCCTTACGATATCTCAACACCTCTTTCTGGTCTTCCTCTGCGACAATACTGTACCTCTTACCAGCAACCGTCCTCATAATAACGTTCAAAGTCAAGTCCGAAAAGTGTTTTTTCATCTCAACCAACACCTTACCCGAGCCATCCTTTTTCTCGGCCCAAGTTTTATATAATAGTTTCATTGAGCCTTCTATTTCCGAGACAAAAACTTTCTTGAGTTGATCGATCCTGTGATTAGATAGCACCTCCAACATTGTTATTTTGCGCATTTCACGCCAGTATTGTCCGTAAGGAGAGAACCCAAACATGGCATAGTTGTAACCCAAGTGTTCTGCGGCCGCAAATTCGGAACGAGAGGAAACATACATATCATTGACGGTGAAGATTTCCTTGGCCACCTCACTCGAATTCACCACCAAGGCTGGATGAACACCGATCCGGATCATGTAGGCAGGTCCATATTTCTCTTCCAAGTCTCCCAACGCTTCATGAGGGGCCTTGGGTCCACCTAACAGCGGAAGGTGACCGATTATTGGCCATGCACCAGCAGCTACAGGTGGAGCTTTGCCGCCACTTCCTGAGCTAGGCTTTTTGAGCTTGGTGTACAAAAAGAGTAGCGTGATGCATAAGACTACTGCATAACCAAAAGTGGAGAGATCAAGAGGATCCATCTCTTCTTATTTGGATAGGAATGTGCAGAGATCTTCCGAACAAGTTGTTGATGAGAATGAAATGCTTTTTGCACATATAAATATGGCTGGGAGGGGTGTAGTCGGTCAAGCTTGTACTTCGGGAAATTGAAGATTCTGTTCTTATATTTTATTAATTAAATAATGCATCGTTGTCAAAGTTGGGATGTTAATTAGCTGTCATAATGATGCATCCAGTGTAATAAAAAAATACAACAAATTTATTTGCGGAACTGTAAGGATAAGAAAAAGTAAGTCACTCCCCCAATTAATTGATCCTATCATGAAAATTGTAAGAAGTTTTCAGAACCTTTTAATTGTTGGTGGGTCTGTGTTCGCCACAGCACGATTTCCCTCTTTAATATAGTTGGATAGTTTTTATTTTTTACATAAATATAAATTTACCTTCTAACATTTATTTATTTGATTATTTTATTTTTATTTTTTTTCTTGAATCATTTTGATTTTTAATTTTTAATTAAATTGTTTAGTTTTTAGAAAAATTAACTCAACTGTCAAATTTTTATTGACATTAGTGTAATTACTTGCATGACGATCCACATATAATTCAAAAAAATTCATAAAAATATTTAAAAAATCAACAAATTTTAAAAAAGTTCATAGAAATTTATAATATTTTATTTATGTCAGTATTGAAGTATACGTAAAATGTCACATGAACTGTCATGCCAATATTATTAAAATTTTAATTAGTTCAATCAATTTTTTCGTCAAAAAATAAATAATTTAACTAAATTTTAAAAATTAAGTGCCAAAATAATCAAAATAACAAAAATAAATAAATATTAAAGACTAAATTTCACTTTATAACTTCATTTAAAAAAACAAACTAATAGGACAAAAACGTAGTGAGGTAGGATTTTTTTCATATATAAAAGAAATTTCTGAATAGTACAAAATAGAACAAGCTTTTATTTTGTCAAGTGAGAATCGGTCTAATAAAATCGATTTTACTATGAGGAAGTGAGGCTTTTTTAGAAAACTAAGTCAATAATATTAAAAAATTATGAAAATTACTAAATTAGGATAAAATTATTTAAGAAAATAACTTAAAATTTACAGTGTTTTTGAGTGACACTACTCTCTAAGGCGGCAACACTTCAAAATCCAACTAAACCATCACTCAATTATTAAGTCAATGATTAGTTGAACAAAAAAATTTCCAAGGTGGCACCCGTATGAGTTTTTTCAAATACTATATTTTCATTGATATTTTCGGAGTAAGAAGAAAAAAATTAAAAATTTTATTATTTTTTGGTGTTGCTTCCTTCAATGGAGGCGCCAAATGTTTGGAAAAAAATTTGGTTACAATTTTATAAGTGGCCTCCTTCAATAAAGACACTAAATTTTTATAATAAAAAAAATTGGTGCCAACTCCAAATGTAGCGGCACAATAAATTTTTTTTTGAATTTTTTGATGCCACCACTTCACATGGAGTCACTAAAATCAGTATAAAAAAAAAAAGTTTCTCCCTAGTCCCTACTTTAGATGCGGTGATACCAGTAACTTTTGTTAAAATTTTTCGGTGTCGCCACCTCATGTGGAGTTACCCAAGTCAGTAATTTATTTTTTGCTGGTGCCTATTCCAAATGTGGCGGCACCAATAATTCTTTTTTTACTTTTTCGATGCCACCATTTCAGTAAAGTCACCAGAATCAATAAAAATAAATTTCTTGGTCTCTACTCTAGATGTGGTGCCACATCTGGAGTTGGCACAAAAAATTTTTTACAGAAATTTGATGCTTCCATTGAAGGAGACGACACTACAAAAAAAATTCTTAGATTAGTGCCGCCACTTATAAACTTGTAACCAAAATTTTATTCCAGGCATTTGGTGCTTCCATTGAAAGAGGTGGCATCAAAAAATAATAAAAAAATATTTTTTACTTCGAAAATACTTATGAAAATACGGTATTTGAAAAAATTCATAAGGGCACGCCTTGGAAAGTGGTAGCACAAATTTTTTTTTTTTGTTCAACTAATCATTGACTTAATACTTAAGTGATGATTGAGTGGGATTTTGAGGTGGTGCCGCCTTAAAGAGTGGTGTCACCCAAAAGTACTATAGATTTTAGGTCATTTTCCTAAATAATCTGATACTTGAGTCATTTTCATAATTTTTTAATATTATTGTATTAGTTTTCTAAAAAAGCCAGAAAATGAAATTTCGTGTCAACTATATTAAAAATAAGAAAAAAAATGTAATAATTCATGTTGATTGAAAAAAAAATTATGTAACATTTCCCTGTAATGTAGCTTGAGAAAGACCAAAATCGGTTTAGTAGGCCCGATTTTCAAGTGCTGGAAATCATAAAACAAGTCTTGCCAAATTGGATCAGACCATGATTGTAACACTCCACACTTGATTTAGTCATCAAATCTGAATGTGCGATATCACATTACGTTATTGAAGCAACTTGGGCCATCTCATTACAGAGTCATAAAATTAAATTCATAATTATCAACCACGGGAGTTAGGTGAGATGGTAAAGCTCTCTCCTACTTTAACTAGTGGTCGAGGGTTCGATTCTCACCCTGGGTAATGAAGCAACTTTAAAACTTGTGGCTAGCATCTAACCCTTTAATGGACCTACAGAATGCGGAGGATTAGTTACTAGGCTCGCTCCAGTAGATACCTTAAGAAATAAAAAAAATTCATGTCTCGAGACTAGATCTCGGACCACCCTCCCATGTTTTCTTATTTTAGTTTCGATATTTGAATGTCTCAAGATAAGGGGTTTTGTCTATCTTGGACCTGAATAGAATTGTCTCGAGACATTGACTAAATTGTCTCGGGACATTAAACATATAGGAGGACATACCTAAACTTTACCTCAATGCAAGATCATCAAATTAACACATAAAAACACAACCAACCATCATCAAATTGTAATGACCCAAAATTCACGGGCATCAGAAAAGTACATAGTCGGGCCTCCGTCTTAGTAAACCAAACTCATAAATAATTATTAAAAATATTTACAAGTCTAGTGGTGTGTCTAATTAGGTTTCAATTGAGTGAATTTAGCTTAATTAAGAGTAATTAGGAAAAAGGACTAAATTAAATAAAGGGTGAAAGTTGAATTGTAGATTAAAAGAAAGTAAAAAGGATCAAAATGGAAAATATGCCATTTAGCATAAATGAGGCGGCAAACTTAGAAAAATCTAAGATTTTCTTAGATTTTATATGTTATATAATTATTATTATTATTATTATTAATTGTTATATTACGGAAATAAACTAAATTAAAGACAAGTGTAGGGTGATTAAATTAAACATGTGTAAAATATACAGAAATACACTTGTAATAAAATAAAATATTTTTTTTATAATTTAAGTAAAAGGTATTTATGAATTAAATATTATTATATTATTATTATAATGTATTATTATTATTAATGTTATTACCTAATATATAAAAGAAATAAAGTAAAACAATAAAAGAAACAAAGGAGAAAAGAAACAGAAGCATTCGAAAGTAGAAGGAAAGAAAAAAGGAAAGAAAAGAAAAAGGGAAAAACTAAGGTTTTGAAGCTTTAAGCTTTAATTGGTAAGTCAATTAAGTCCCTTCTTTATAATTTTGATGTTTTAGAAGCTTTAGAACAAAGTTTTGTTGAATTTAAGTTGAAACTTTGAAAGTTCTTAGGTTTCTGGACATGAGTTATGTTGAACAAATTGAAGAATTAGGGGTTTAATTGATAGAATTTCTAGTTAGAATTGATTAAAGGATTAAATTATAAAGTAAGCTATAAGTTTTGTGTTAGAGGGACTAAATTGAAAGAAATTTGAAATTAGGGTTTTATCATGAACATTAGATATTAAGTTGAATTTGGTAGGAAATTGAGTAGAAATAAAGTATGAATTGAGTTAGAAAATTAAATGAGTTTAATTAGGACCAAATTGAAATTAAGGTAGAAATTGAATAGAAATTCAATTATTTAATATAAATTAGTGCCGTATTAATAGTGTAAATTATTTTAATTTTCGTAGCTAACAAAGAATCAGAGGCGTTGAGCAAGAAGGGGAAAAAGAAAGTAGACGAGGAGTAACACGAGAAAATCACGGTTTGTATTACTATAATTCAAACTACTATTTATTAAATGTTATATTTAAATTTATGTGTATAGTAAGTCAAATTTTAAGGTAAGTATCAATATTGAAATGAATGAAATTGAGATGAAGTATGATTATGTATAGATATTTGATAGTATATTGATTGGAAAGTGGAAAATTGTATTGAATTGAATTGTGATTAAATTGAGAATGATTTGAATGGAAAATATGAGAAAGTGATTGAATTAAAATATGAAAATTGAATACCTTATTAACTAGTCGGGCTGAGTCGGATATAGTTAGCATGCCATAGGATTGAAAGAATTTGAGAATTTTTCAGCTTGACCAAGGAGACACTAAAGTCACTATATTTCTTTGGACTATCCGAAGAGTCACTGAATGTCGTTCTGGTGTGTTTGGGTGGATTATTCTAGTGTGTTTGGTTAGATTATCTCGGTGTGTTTGGTTGGAATTCGTGTATCCGCCAAGGTCCGAGTCTTGTTAATAGGGGTAAGCAAATGAAATAATAAGACGAATGAAACTAATCGATTGATTTATTGAACAAATGAGAAAGTTGAAATTGTGAATTGAATGGAGACTGAAAATGAAAGACATGAACCAAAGGTTCATGAGATGATTGAATTCAGTTTGATGATATGTGATATCAATTTGATTAATTGTTATTGTTGAAAATTTGAAAGTCAAAATATGAATTAGTATATATTAATAAATTATTATATGTTTGATATTTATATGTTTATACATCATTATTTGTTATTATAGTTTGAATTATGGTAATATCACTGAGTATAAGCATACTCAGTGTACGGTTGTTTTCGTGCGTAGGTCAATAGAAGTCAAAGGTTCCTGTCCAGCATGCAGATCAATCCCGACTTCAGAGATAATTTGGTGATGTAATCCCTCTTTTGGTAAAAGTGGCATGTACTTAGGTATTGTGTAAATTATGTACTTAAGTCTTGAAACTTTGGTTGTAAAATGATGTCTAATATGGGTTATAAGTATGAAATGAATTAGTATGACATATTTGGTAAAATGTGACATGAAACTAAAATGGGAAATGAATGAAATTATTAGTTCAATTAAAAAGTTATTTATGAATGATCAGGTAGATAAATTGTTAAATTAATGTTGTAGGCATAATTAGGTTTGTTTGAGTGTGGAAATGTATGGTTTATTATATTGGTTGCAAATTGGTTGCTATTTGTAAATTTGTAGGGAAGGTTAGATGTTTATAAAGCGGTTATATTGAGTTTTAAAAAAAATTTACGAAAAATTTTTAGAGTACTCGAACTAATCCCGTTCCACTTTTAATACGTGTTTTGGACTTCGAGGGTCCATTATAGGGACTTAATAATTAAATTATACTACGTATGTTATTTATTTGTGAATTATTAGTAAATTATCCAATATGTCCGGTAATACTCGTAATCTTGTTCGGGCGACATTTTAGGGTTAGGGGGTGTTACACAAATTGTAACCATCAATGTATCAATATCTAACCAACTAATTAATATATTCAAACTTATATAAACTAGCATAATTATCTACTAATTCAAGGATGAAATTCAGTTTTATAACTCTTTAAGGCCAATTACCAACTATACCAATATGCAAACTCAACAACAAGTCATAAATACTTTAGGTACATGCCATATAACCCAAAACTCATATATATATATATATGCAAAAGAGGTAATAAAGCGTATCCCAAAGTTGAATGTTGAGTTGAGTGCTTAACCACTTTAAATCTTTGTTTTCTAAAACATAGGCATAGAAACAAACTTAACTGTATGCTGAGTATTAAGGGCTAGTTTGGCAATACTTTTGAAAAATGATTTTTAAAAGTGTTGTGGGAAAATACTTTTGAGAAGTACTTTTGAAAAGTTTGGTTTAAAATTTGAGTGTTTAGCATTGCTGTCAAAAAGTGTTTTTTAGAAATAAAATGTCCATTTTAGACATGTTATTATCAAGTAACAAATATGCATTTAAATAATATCTAAATTAGTTAATATTATTATATTTTAGTAAGAATATAAAAAAAATTATTATAACTTCTTGTTAATATTTTAATATATAAAATATAAATTTTAAATATTTTTAAGCAATAGATATTAATTATTTATAAAATTTAATTAGAATATATAAACTGTATTTTAAAGATTTAAATATACTATTAAATATTTGTTACTAGTATTTTAAGAAATATTTTTTAATTTTTAATTAATGATTTTAACACATTTGTAATTAAGTACCAAGAAAAAAAAAAGAGGAAGTACTATATTATTGGAGGGGTGAAAAAGTAATTAAGTACTAAAAGTGCTTTTGGGAGAGGAAAAGCTAAAAATTTCAGCTTTTCCTTTTCAGAAGTGCTTTTGAAGCACTTCTGAAAAGCTAAAAAATTCAGCAAAAAACAACTTTTTCTGCACAGCTTTTCTTCCAAAAGTATTTTTGGAGCCAGAAGTGCTTTTGAAAAGCAATGCAAAACTGGCCCTAAATACTTAGTGGTGCTAATATAATTCGAACATACATACATACATACATACATACATACATACATACATACATACATACATACATACAAACATACATAATGTCGAAACCATTTTTTGAAAAATGGGGTCGACTTGATTTTGAAAATGAAAATGAATAAAAATGGGAGTCGCCACCAATCTTTTTTTTGGTGAGGTATGATCGGGTCACCTCGTAAAAGTGGTTATTTTTAAATTGTTTAATTTATTAAACAACGCTTTTGGTCCGCGAAATTTGAGAAAACGGATTCGGGAGTCAGTTACGTACGAGGAAGGGTTAGCACCCTCGTCATGCCCCAAAACTGGTACCTAATCGATTAATTAACGTATTGATGTCGAAAGTTGAAAAGATTTTAAAATAAATTTTAAAATACGATACTTTATTATGAATGTTTAGATAAGTGGAAGTGGATATTAAGATTCTCTTGTTCCGAAGAAATAAAATGCCATGTCCAACACATTAGGATACGACATTTCAAACCCTTGGTACCAAGCTCATCTCATGATTTCTGGGACTCATGCATTAAAATTTTAAAAGGATATTCGACTATTCGGTCAAACGATAAATTGAAACCCAACACATTAGGGCACGATTTCCTCGAATGTCCAAACACAAAATATTGCCTTATTTTTTGAAAAAAAAATGTGGACGAAATTTTAAAGAGATGTTTGATTATTTGGATAAATAAGAAATCGAAACCCAGCACATTAGGGCACGATTTCCCGAATTTCCAAACATCAATCATCGCTTTTGTTTTAAATTTTAATAAACAAGGACGAAATTTAAAAGGGAAATCTGATTATTTGGACAAACGAAAGATCGAAACCCAGCACATTAGGGCATGATTCCTTGAATTTCTAAACATCAAACATTGCTTTTGTTTTTAGGTTTAGAAAATGCGGACAAAATTTTAAAGGGAAATTTGATTATTTAAACAAACGAAAGATCGAAACCCAACACATTAGGGCACGATCCCTCGAATTGCTAAACATCAAACTTCGCCTTTGTTTTATAAAGTCGACCCAAAATACATTAATTTGACTTGAAATGAAATGGAATCATGAATTTCGGATCAATAAGTTAAAAGTTACAATGCGACAATTACGAATGAAAGGCAAAATTACAAACATGGAACAATATACATGGATAAAATACTATACAAATGAGTGACATCACTCAATAGTATGAAAATAAGTGAATGAATTATAGTACACACAATGACAATAATCACTCAACATACATTATTTAAATATTAATAATTAAAGAGAAATGAAATGAATAATACGAACAATAAAAAAATAAGCAATAAGACGATTCTAGACGAATTATATGTAGGAAAAACAAGCTTGAAATAGACACTATGGAAAATGATTTAGAGTAAATGATATTAAACAATTTAAAATCATTAATATACAAGATAACAAAATAATATAAATAGAATAAATTGAAATAATAATTCAAAAAAATAATTTAAAATTGCGTATAAAGGTTTAGAATAAATAATATCGTAAAAAATAATAATTTAAAATAATTAACATATAGAAGATATGTACAAAAGTTTAATATACATGTGAAATTTTAAAATTAATAGTAGTAAAAAGGTTCATAATAAATAATAAAAGGATTTAACACAGTTATCATATAAAACGATACAACTAAATAATATATAAGAATATTTTTTAAAAAATAATATGTATATGTATACAATAATTTAAAATAAAAAGATGCATATAAAAATTTCAAAATAAATACTACGTATGATAGTTTAAAAGAAATAATATATGTAAAATATTTAAAATTGATAATAATTTAAATTACACGATATGTTCAAAAATAATGACATTAATAATAGTAATAATAATGTAGATAAATACAAAAGGAAAAATATATAATATGATAGAATCAATATAAAATTAATTAGTTTAATAATATGATGATAGCATGTAATGACCCGAATTTTACCGTTATCGAAAAAGTATATTTTCGGGTCTCCGTTTCTGAAAAATGGATTCGTAGATATTTATTAAAAATATTTACGAAGTTAATCGAGTGGTTAATTAGAGTTTAATTAAGTGAATTAGCTTAAATTAAGGATAATTGGATAAAAAGATTAAATTGAATGAAGTGTGAAAGTTTAATTATAGAATAAAGAAAGTTGAAAGGACTAAATAAGTAAATAAGCCCAAAAGAGTGCCAAGTGTATGGCAAAAATAAAATACAAGTGTAATAAATATAATACACACATTTGTAATACTTGTATGTATTTACTTATTATTTAAGTAAATATTAATGTATTTATTATTATTAAATTGATATTATATGATAAATAAATAAATGTAAGACAAATGTGTGGTAATGATTGGGTACAAGTGTATTAAAAAAAATACATACACTTGTAATGCTTGTATTTAAGTATTAATAGATATTTATTATTTATAAAAGGTATTTATTAATTAAATAATTATATTATAAGATTTTTATGTGAAAAATAAATAAAAAGTTAACAAATGTATGGTATGTATAATGAAATGTGTAATATTAGTATATGTACATTTGTAAAATACATGTATATTTACTTATTATATAAGCATATTATTAAATTATATATTATTATTAAGTAAAATGTATTTATATAATAAATAGATTAGAGAAAAACAAGTGTAATAATATAAATGGATACAAATGTTAAAAGAATATTTGTTATTAAATAGATTTTTATAATAGATATTTATTAAGTTATTATAATATATATATATATATATATAATGGTTTAATGAAATAAAGAAAGAAAGAAAAAAAATAGAAATAGAAAGTCAAACGAAACAGAGAGCAGGGGAAGGAAAGAAAAGAAAGAAAGGGAGAAAAGGAAAAATTTAGATTTCAAGGTTTGAAAGTTTAATTGGTAAATTAATTTAACTTTTTTTACTAAATTTTAATGTTTTAGAAGCTTTGGAACAAGGTTTGATTGAATTAATTTGGTAGTTTAGAAGTTCTTAGGTTTTTAAATAAAGTTCATGTTGAATAAAATGATGAAATAGGGGTTTAATTGAATGAAAATTAAGTTAGAATAGATAAAGGGATTAAAATGTAAATTAAGCTATAAGTTTTGTATTTTAGGGACTAAATTGAGGAAAATTTAAAATTAAAAAAATATGTTGAAAATTTAATAGTTAAATTTGAGTTTGAATGAAATTTGAATAGAAATAAAGTGTGAATTGGTGTTGTAAATTTGGTTATTAACATTTTACACTAAAACAGTTTTAGACAGCAGCAGTAAGCCAACTTTGAAAAATCACCATAAATTGTATAAATCGAATTATAAAATTAACAATATATTGAATTAAATCTTATTGAGTCTAATTTCTCATAGAAGAAACGGTGTAAGCAATAAAATTATAAATTATGAGATATTATAACTTTTGTGAGACAAGGTCAGAATGAATTCGGGTTTCCCTATTCTGATTTTGAAAAATCATTAAAAATGATATAAAAATGATTATGGGTTGTAATTTATATTTTTAAAATCATTAATGAATCTATTTTCAAAATAATTAAACGGGAACATTTTCCGAATCTTTTACAAGGAGATAATTAATTTTTAGTGAAGAATGGTCGGAACTGTTTGACAGCAGAACAGGGGAAACTTTAAAGAATAAACTGTACTTATTGGCTAAACTAAAAATTCTAAAAATTTTATGGTAAGAATATATGTGAGTCTAGTTTCAGAAAAAATTTTCAGATCTTAATTTGGAGTTTTTTAGCTCAAGATATAAATTATTTAGTAACAATGACTCAAGTAGACAACTTTGAATGAATATATAAGTAAATAGTGGAATTATATGTAAAAAAAAAGAGAAGAAGAAGTTAAATTTGCATGTTTAGGCTCATGGATTAAATTGAATTGTGTTGTATTGATGATTATAAATTATTATTTTCATAGTTAACAAAGAACCCAAGACATCGGCGCACAAAGGAAAGGAGAAAGCTATCGAAGATTAAAACGAGAAATTCACGATTTGTATTACTATAATTCAAATTACTTTTTATTAAATATTTTATATAAATTCTATATTTAATAAGTGAGTTATAAGGTAAGTATTGATATTTGAGTTGAATGAGAATTGACTTCAATGGTGAATGGGTATGTATAATTGAATTGTAAATTGGTTTGAATGTGAAATTGTAATTGAAAAGTGATCTTGGATTGGAAATGAAAGTGAATGGAATTATATTGAATTGAAAATATATAGTTAATTAATTAAAATATGAATTAATTGAAAACTGAAAAATGAATTAAATACCCTATTAACTAGTCGGGCTAGTCTGATATAGTTGGCATGCCTTAGGATATGGAAGAGTACGAGTTTTGCCGGCTTACTGATCAGGCACTTATGTGCCGACTCATCATTCTTATTACAAGTTCTTTATTCTTCTGTTTTGATTTGTTCCAATGAGTTACTCTGTGTACCGTCTCGCTCATTATTCTCATTCTCGTTTCAACCGGCCGATGAGGCACTATATGCCGTACTGGTGTGTTTGGGTTGGAATCCGTGTATCCGTCAAAGTCTGAATTTGTTAATAGGGTGAACAACTGAAATGAGAAATTTAAAATAAATTGATTGATTATATTATTGAAATATTGAAAGGAATGAAATTGAATTATGGATTGAAATTGAGATTGAAAAATGAAAGGCATGAACTTAATGTTCATGTAGTGATTGAAATTGTTACATATGACATGTGATGGAAATTGAAGAATAGCTAAAAAATTGTATTGTTATTATTAATTAATGAAAGTTTAAGAATGAATTGATATTTGAGAAATTAGATAGTTACATGTTTGGTAATTATAATTCTTTATTGCTATTATAATTTGAATTATGGTAATACCACTGAGTATGGAATACTCAGGGTACGGTTTATTTCCGTGCGCAGGTTAAGTTAAAGTGAGAATGTCGAATCAGTATCCCAGGTCGATCCCGAATTCAACGAGGTAAAGCGTGTTAATTGTTGGTAATGACATGTACCTAAGGTGTCTTATGTGTGTCTCATTTTAAAAATTGATTAAGTAAGTGATATATTTAAAAAGATTCATTGGATAGGTTATAAAATGTTTTAGATTAGTAAGATTTGAGTATATTTAAGTGTATTTGGATTATTTGAATGTTGACAAATTGTATTAGTTGAAGTTTTAATTTGCAGAGTTAGAAACATTTATTTTAATAAATGACTTTAATTAAACTGTACAAACCGGTAATGCCCTGTAATCCTGTTCCGGGGACGGATAAGGATTAGAGGGTGTTACATTTGTATTTTATTACAAATGTGTGTATTATATTTATTGCACTTGTATTTTATTTTTGCCATACACTTGGTACTCTTTTTGGCTTATTTACTTATTTAGTCCTTTCAATTTTCTTTATTCTATAATTAAACTTTCACACTTCATTCAATTTAATTCTTTTATCAAATTATCCTTAATTTAAGCTAATTCACTTAATTAAACTCTAATTAACCACTCGATTAACTTTGTAAATATTTTTAATAAATATCTATGAATCCATTTTTCAGAAACAGATACCCGAAAATATATTTTTTCGATAACGGTAAATTCGAGTCATTACAATTCTCCCCCTCTTTAATAAATTCCATCCTTGAAGTTTGCCTGAAAAGAGGTGGGGGTACAAAAATTTCACTGTTTCTCTCGGTTCCCGTATTGTTTCCTCAATATCATGGCTTCACTTACTCAAGCGAGTATCTCAACAGGATTTTTCTCCATACGATAAATCATATCAAATCTCATTATCCTTTATTCGAGATAACATGTAGGAAATCTGTTCTATATCATTTGAACACCAAGTCCTGAAAAATCCCATAAATTTTCGTAACTTCAAAGGCTAAACCATCCAATATATTACCTAACCAGCCTGATCTTTCCACAGATTCACGTAGCCCAACAGAACGAGAACTCAATATCCTGACATTTTAAATCTACATACAATTTATGTCTATCAAAAGCTGCTTTCAGTCTGTTTTGAATTACTTCCACTTTTTCTTCAAATTTATATCTTCATTTAAACCATCTTTAACAATTTGTACCATACAGTTTCTATCGGAATACGCTCTCTAATATATTTATTCAATCAGACACATTCTCTTCACATACAGTTACAGTCATATAACTCTATTTAAGCTTCAATAATTCTTTATATCTCTGATTAAGAAATCTCTGACTGATATATATATTTCTGTTAGAACTCATTTCAGAAAGTTTCCAAATAACCCTTTCTTAATCACAACATAAAGAAATATTTCTCACCGCTGGCAAGCTGAATCTTTTAACAGAAATATCATACCTTTCTAACATTTAATCAGTGAACAGAACAATTCAATCACTATCCTGATAACATTCTCTAACCAAATTTTAATTCTTTCAAGATCATTTTCAGATATAATTTTCAATTCTTCCACACTATATGTACAGATTATTAACAACAGATATCTTACCCGTTCAAACAAACTCTGTACCTTGAAGTACTTCGGGAACCGATTGAGAAACAGGAGGGGCAAATATTATAAGAGATACAGTTTCTTCTATTCACTGAAGAGCATCGGTTATAATTCTAAACAGTTACGTATTATCTCTTTCTCTATTATTTTATCATTCAAAATTCATTGATTAATTATTCATCGAATTAATACTCAATATTACCGATTCAGTTTCGATCTATTTCACAAGACTCTTTACCTCCAGTATACATTTTATAATCAATACTATCAATATGTTCATCTATCATTTTCAACTATAAAATAGAAACAAACAAATATATCAACATCCAATCCCGATTCAATTTTGACTCAACTATGGCATGTACCTCTAGACTTAATTTCAAGCTTGATTTAGTCCGAGAATCGACTAAACCTGATAGCTCTGATACCAACAAATGTAACACCCTATAATCCTGTTCCAGGGACGGATAAGGATTAGAGGGTGTTACATTTGTAAGTGATATATTTAAAAAGATTCATTGGATAGGTTATAAAATGTTTTAGATTAGTAAGATTTGAGTACATTTAAGTGTATTTGGATTATTTGAATGTTGGCAAATTGTATTAGTTGAAGTTTTAATTTGCTGAGTTAGAAACATTTATTTTAATAAATGACTTTAATTGAACTGTACAAACCGGTAATGCCCTGTAATCCTGTTCCGGGGACGGATAAGGATTAGAGGGTGTTACATAGCAATAGTAATAATATAATAATAAAGTAAAAAATAATAATAATACATTAATAAGAATAATAATAGTATATTGGTAATAACAATAATAGAAAATAATGATAAAATAATAATAATAAACTAAGGAATAATAATACTAACAATAATATAATAATAAAAACAATAAGAGAAATAGCAACAACAATAGTAATAAAAGAATGAAAGTAATAATAACAATAGCAAATAATAAGCATAAAAATAAAATATAATTATAGTAACAATAGTATTAAATTAGTTAATAAAATAACAAAAAGAACGAAAAGGGACCAATTTAAACTTAAAACAGAAATTCAGGGCAAATTCAAAAAAAATAAAAGAGAAAAGGACCAATTTGCATGCGCGTATAATATGGGAGGACCAGATGGGTAATAAACCAGTCCCCCAAAACGCGCAGTCTTATCAGGGACCCGAATAAAATAGTAAATAAATTTCAGGGGTAAAATAAAAAAGAAATGAAAGGGAAATGGGACCACATTGAAACCGGCCTCAAAAGCGGAAGGACTGGGGACGCAAATAGACCCCCAGTCTAAAAACGCGTAGATCCCAGGCTAGTTAGGGTCGGATTTCAGGTCTGGGTCATTGAACGATGCCGTTTTGGGCGTCTAATGTTTGCCCCAAAACGACGCCGTACCAGAGAGCCTTTAAAAGTCATTTTTTTTAAAAAAAAAGCTTCATTTCTTCCGTGTTTTAGAAAAAAAAAGGAAAATGGGTTTTTTTTTTCTCTCTGGGTTTCAGCTCAGAATCCGGCTAAGCTCCGGCAAGCACCCACCGTGGTTCCACCATAGGCCAGCCGTATACAGCGGCCGGTGATGCTAAAAAATCGGGCATTTTAATCCCCTTTCATTCCCTTTTCTTTTTTCTTTAAAAGACCTCGAAAAAAAGATTTTAAACAAACGTTTTGGTTGAGAAAATAAACGAGAAACAACATTCAAGAATACGATGGCCTCCACTGCCTTTTGAACCCTCGACAGAACCACGTGGGTCCTTAGGTGTCCGAATATCGGCAGCGTTCGGCCGAGGGAAGGTAAATCGGCAGATATAATTTCTAATCCTTTTACAGTTATATTGAAAAAGAAAATATAAAAGGCATCTTTTTTTATCTTGAATCTGATCTTTTGTGTAATGACCCGAAATTCACGGGCACCGGAAAAGTGAGTTATAGGGCCTCCGTCTTAGTGAAATAAGTTCAAAAATAATTATTAAAAATATTTATGAGCCTAGTGGTGTGTTTAATTAAGATCTAATTAGGTGAATTTAGCTTAATTTAGAGTAAGTAATAAAAAGGATTAAATTGAATAAAGGGTAAAAGTTTAATTATAAAGCAATAGAAAATAAAAAGGATTAAAATGGCAATTAAGCCATTGACTACAAATGAGGCGGCATATTGGTGAAATAAAATCAAAGATTTTTTTTAGGTTTTATATATTATAATGATTATTATTATGGTTTTATATTAAATTATTATAATTATTAATTAACATTATGGTTTTATATTAGATTATTATTATTAGCATTATTATTAAATAAATTAAATAGTAGATAATTGTATGGTAATAAAAATATACATGTGTAAAAATTATATTGGTACATTTGTAATTTAAATACTTAATTACTTACAATTTAAGTAAAAAGATATTTGTTAATTAAATAATTAAATTATTAAATTATGAGATTTTTGTTTGAGAAACAAATTAAATAGTGACAAATGTAATAAAATTATTGGTACAAATGTAGAATTAAATATGTGTACAATTGTAAAATATGTAAATGATGTTAAAATAGATATTTAAAATAAATATATTATAATATATGCTAATTAAATAAGTAAAGCAAATAAATACAAAAGAGAAATAAAGAAACAAAAGGGAATAGAAACAGAATTGAAAACGGGAAGCAGGGGAAAAAAAGAGAAAGAAAAAGCGAAAGAAAAATAAAAGAGAAAACTAAGGATTTGAAGCTTGGAGTTAATTTGGTAAGTCAATTAAGTCCTTTTTAGTTAATCTTGATGTTTTAGAAGCTTTGAAACAAGATTTTGATGAAATTAAGTTGATAATTCAAGAGTTCATATGTTTCCAAGTAGGGTTCATGTTGGAAAAATTATGGAATTAGGGATTTAATTGAATAAATTCTAAGTTATAATTGATTAAGGGATTAAATTGTAAACTAGGCTATAAGTTTTATGTTGTAGGGACTAAATTGAAGAAATTTAGAAATTAGGGAAATATGCTGGAAACTTTATAGTTAAATATAAGTTTAGACAAAATTTGAATAGAAAAAGAGAGTGAATTGGATTAAGAAAATAATTAAGTTTAGTTAGGATTAAATTGGGAATAAGATAGGAATTGTTTAGAAATTTAATTATTTATTATAATTAATGCTGTAAATAATAATGTAAATTACTATTATTTTCGTAGCCAACAAAGAACCTGAAGCATCAGCATCTAAAGGAAAGAAGAAAGTCATCGAGGACTAAAACGGGAGAATTACGGTGTGTATTACTATAATTCGAATTTTAATTATTATTGATTGCTGAAATTTTAATTGTTATGTATGGTAAGTAAGACTTGAGGTAAGTATGTGAAATTGATATGAATATTGAGTGAAAATGAAAGTGATGCAAATTGAGTCAAATTGAATTGAATAAGTGAATTATGGAATATGTGATTATTTGAAAAGTGTATTGATTGAAAAATGAATGGTGATTTGAATTGTGAATTGAATACCCTATTAACTAGTCGAGCTGAGTCGGATATAGTTGGCATGCCATAGGATTGAAAGTGTTCAGGGATGCTTCGACCTCGAGTCGATGAGACACTGGGTGTCACTATATTTCTTCGGATAGATTCGATGAGGTATTGGGTACCAACTTTACTTCGGCTAGGCCGATGAGACACTGGGTGTCAACTATTACTTCGAACTATCCGATGAGGCACTGGGTGCCATATTGGTGTGTTTGGTTGGATCCGTGTGTTCGCCAAAGTCCGAGTTACGTTAATAGGGTGAAAAATTGAAATGTGAATTTAAGGCATTGAAATAAAAAAAAAATTAAATTATGAATAGAAATTGGAATTGTGATAGAAAGAGAAAAGTATGAGCTAAATGTTCATAAGTGGTTTAAATTCAAGTTTGTGAAAAATACATTGATTGACGAATAATTAAATTGAATTGTTATTATGAAATGATGAAAATAAAAATAAAAATAAAGCATCAATTAGTATTTAAGAAATTAATTTTTATGAATTTTAATATTTATATTTTTATTATTGATGATATATTTTGAATTATGGTAATACCACTGAGTATATCCATACTCAGCGTACGGTTGTTTCCGTGCGCAGGTTAGTAGAAGTCAATTGTCTTGGCTCAAAGATCCGAACATTCCCGACTCCAATACAAATTTAGTGATGTATATTTTCTTTTGGGTAAAGGTGGCATGTACATAAGTGTTGTTAGTCACTTAAATATGTATATTACTTTGGGTAGTGAAAGACGAATTATAAGATTTAGATGGTTAAATGAAATGGTAAGGAAAGTACATGATATTTTGATACATGAACATTAAGTTGTTAAATGAATGAAGTTTTTAACCAATTTTGAATGATGCTATGATAGTCATTAAGTTAAAATTATGTTAATGATATAAATATTAGTTATATGAATGTGAAACATTGGTGTTGGTTGTTTTGGTTTGAATTTGCAGGAGGTTTAGGTAAAAGTAAGCAGAAATGCTGCCGAAATTTTTATAAAAAAAAAATAATTTCCGAAATACTCGAATAAGTCCCGTTCTACTTTTAATACTTGTTTGAACTTCGAGAGTCCAAGATAGGGACTTAATTATTATATTATACTATGAAAGTTATATTAATTGTAAATTATTCGTAAGTTGTCTGATATGTCCAGTAATGCGTCATAACTTCGTTCCGGCAACGGTTTAGGGTTAGGGGGTGTTACATTCTGATTGTTATGTGCGTGTGGAGAATACATTGTTTTTGGTTTCGATTTTTTATATCCGAAAAATGATACATATTTTGTTTTCTTTGCGTGCTGCTTCTGTTCTATCTACTTTCTCCATTTTTGCATGTTTGCAAGTCTACGAGGGAAGTCAACAGATGGGGTTTCTATTTTGGTGCAAGGGGACAAAAGGGGAGCCGAACTTTAGGAGTTGGATGTGCCGATGAGGCACGTGGGACGTGAGGCGCGAGGGGAAATTAGGGTTTCCTGCTAGTTGAGACTGGTTTAGGCATTGGGCCTATCAGTCCAATAGGAAGTGAGTTAGGGATTTAGGATCTGTTTGTAAAATGGGTAGGATTTATGTTATTTGGGTTTCTCAGGTTTGGTTTTAGTTTGGGCCAATTTAATGTGTAAATGGACTACTAACAAATCTTTGGGCTTTTACTTATTTTTGTTTTTATTGGTTTGGGCTTGGGCCAAGCAAAATAGGCCTCTTACACATAAGATTCAATCTTAAGCAAATATACAACATAACATTAACTAATTTACTTTATCGTAATTTCTATAATCACATCATCTATAAACTTTCTCATTCATTGCATATTTCAATATTTCATAATTTCACATTGTGATATACTTAATGATTCAACATTGTCATTCGATATCTTTTTTGATACTTACTCATTCTGGCCCCCTAATAACTGGTGATAAACATTAGGACGAATACTCAGATTTATGTAATGATTAAGTCACAACCCTCTAAGAATTGGGACTATCTTATTCTGCCATCCCTAGTTGCTCGATAACAATGGTTCTAGTATTTACTTATGACCCTTTGGTAATTAGAGTTAGTAAATCATTGTATTGGTGGCCTTATGGCATGCCAACCAGGGGCGAAACCAGAACAAACTTTTAGGGGGGTCGAATGAAATTTTAATTTTTTATAGTCTATATCTTTATAATTTTTAAAGGATTACATCGAACTTTTATAATTTTAGAGGGGCCAAAGTGTAATTTTACATTTACTAATTTAATTTTTTTTTTAAAAAATTAGAGAGCCTAAATGGCAATTTTTCATTGTAGGGGGGATCGAGGCCCATGCCAGCCCCCCTAGAATCGCCTTTAATGCCAACTATATCCGGACTAAGTCTGACATTGTTTAGCAGGGCATGATCATTAATTACCTTTATAACACGATTCAACATGATATCAAGATCTTAATATGACATAAATACATCTATATCAAGCATAATTTTTTACATATATATGTATGTGTTTCATAATTCAAGCATTCAAGGTTTATCTCAACAATCAAAACATTGATGAATGCAGGTCGCATCTTCTATGAGAAACTGCAACAAGCCATGGAGGACAATAATAATTTGAGCATTATAATACAATATAAAAGAATTTTCGATTTACCTTTTAACCAAAGGGAACAAATTCAATTGACCTATTGGGGCAAAAAGTACATTTTGTGCTAAGCACACAATTGAAGCAAAAGTAAGCATCTTCTAATATCTTACAACTTGTGATTCGTCACTCAACACATTTCTCAATATAAGAATGCTAAGACAACGACTTCCCAATTATAATGCGCAACTATTTGGAAATCTTGAAGTAACTCTAGGTACATCAAGTGTACCATACTGTTGGATTTCCCAAGCATCAGCACTCCGCTCAACAGACGTAATATGTACACCCTTGCATGACACATAAGATCATTTGTTGTTGCCTCTATTAGGGCAACTCTCCATAAGTTTCAACAATCTTGACACCGCTTACATTGATGACTATCAAGCCATCTACGGGAAGCCCCAATTGGAATGCAACATCTTCCGGTGTAATTGTGCACTTCCCCGCATGGTTAGTGGAAGGTATGTGTCTCGGATCTCCATCGTTCTACCAAAGTAGATATCATTTCTCGATCCAGATTAAAACTCTTGATCCTAAATGCATGACTAATTTCAACTACATCTAGGTACACTTGCATATGACCATCTCGATGAACTCGTTTGTCTTGCCTCCTTGTTTTAAGAATACAATCGCAAGCTTGCGAAAAGTTTGATTATATAAAAAAAAAAAAAAAACTTAACTTTCAACAGCCATCTAAAGTTTTTTATCAAGTTAATATTGCCATCATTATATAAAAAAAATTAAAAGTAATCATTATATAAAAAAATTATCATAATGATAACTTTTAAATTTATTTTGATCATTATATAAAAAAATTATCATAATGGTCAAGTTAAATTTTTTTGTAAATCTTTAGAATTATTTGTATACCTTGGAAATATTGGTACATCAACAAAATGATCACTTTTATCAAGTATGGAACACTCGGGACATTTAAAAAATATTGTTAAAGCTTTAGAAATTGTAGTAAAGCCCTTAGAAATTTTTATAACTACTGTAAATTCTTAAAAATTTTGTATGTACCAAAATTTGAATATATAAAAAATAAGTTTCTAATCCTAAAATAATATTTAATTATAAATTAAATATATTATAATTTGTTTATTATATATTAATTTCCATGTCATCTTATTGTTATGGTATTAAGAAAATGAATCTAAACATATAATATAAACTAAATTCTATTATATAAAAAAAAAAAGACAAGAAAGAAAGCTTAAATACCAATTTTAAAAATGGAACAAAATTCAAACACTTAAAAGATATAATTTTCCTTTATTTTTTCTTTTTCCATTAGCCTTAAACAGAAGTTGAAGCTGACCTTAGGAGTGCTCCCTGGAATTTCCCGTTTTGCGATAATGGCAATGAAGTTCATGTTTTACGTCAATTGATGGAGTAGAGATATGAAAAGTAAAACGAATTAAATGCAAAGCATACTCTTTTAAGTAATCCTGCATGGTGATGGCAACAGTTCAGACAGGACATGCAGAAAAATAATATTCAAAATTCACAACTTTAATCAGAAAAGTAAAAGTTTCCTTATTTTCAACATAAACACAGCATAAATTATCTACATTTTTGTTAGCTAACAACACATGTGTGGACGCAATTGCATCAACCGGATGATGTTACCTATCAATATTTTGCACGTTCCATGACTAAAACTTGCAAGCATTTTTTGAACCAAGACTCGTGATGTGAAAGACGATAAAAGAAAAGCACAAATTTGTCAAATTTCAAACCCATAATATTCATTTTAAAATTTCCAGAATTATGTATTTCTGAACACCCACCCTTCAACGGCACTCCTTAAGTCAATCAAAAGAACCCTGGGTCAATTCAAACTTGGCGCCGCCTAACACTGACGAAAAATAGACGTGCTGCATTGGGCTTTTACCATTTTAACCTGTTTTGTTTTGGCCTTACTATATTTTACAGGATGGTTGTGCTTTTAATTAAATGAATACTTTATTATATTTTACAGGATAATTTTAATTTTTTTAAATTAATATTTTATTAAATAAATTTATAAAATTAAAATAATTTAAATTTTTTTATTATATGCCATTTCTAATCTAATCTTTTATTTTTATCTCGCCGTTACAGCTATATTTGAATCTAAACATACATCTTATCGTTATTTTTAATCTAATTGTTACAATATCTAATCTCATCGCTATAGTAATTAATCTCATAATCACTATTGCTTTTAACCTAACTCTTTAGTTAAGTCTAGGAGGAAGTTTTGGGCACTGTCAAGTTCTCGTCCGCAACGTAACTCTGACAACTAGTTTTAGTGATATCCCATGATTATTTTATAATCATCATCCGGTTCATATTGTGGGAGTTTAATTTAAATCGGTTTACTTAATTTCAATTTTACACATTTATTTTAAAAGATAGATTCTCATTTACAAATAAATAAATATATATATATAATAATCTTTGGGAGTGAAATTTATATTTATTATTCTTTTTCTAACATTGATCATCAATGACAGACTTATGTTATAAAAAATGACAAAATAAAGATTGAATGATGGATTTAGGTCAATATTCAAGATTGTCGCCAAAATAAAAACAAGGTTAATATTATTTTTAATGCAAAAGATCAAAATAATCTCATCCTAATCAAATTGTTGAATTTAAAAAAATAGCAGCGGTTGTTTACAGGACCTTGCATATCAAATACTAAATTTATTTATATAATCCTACGTTTACCCATTTGAATCAACTATAGACATACATCATACCGATACGATTTTACAAATTTTTTAATGAATTTTATACTTGAATAAAAACTGTTGAAAAACATTTCGATAATATCGACTGCTAAGTACTTAGTTTTCACATTTTTCTTTATTTTGATCTTCATTTTTCCATCATATTTTATTCATAAAGTACTCTAGAAAAAGGGCGAGGTTTAACGATAACTTCAACTGGGGTGGCTTTCATGCTGGACAGTCCAGCATCTTCCGTCATATCAACCACCGCAGTTGATGGAGTGGAGATGTCAAACGCTTGTAAAAAGCTAGCCAACGTCAAACGAACCATTTGAAGGCCAAAAATACATTCCAGGGCATACCCTTCTACCAAAACCAAATGGGATAAATTCCAAATGCCGATCTCCCCCAACATCCAATTTTTTATGGGTGGTTAAAAACCTTTCTGGCTTCAACTCTAACGGATCCGACCAAACCCTAGGATCCGTCTGAATCTTCCAAAGGTTTAAGAATATCCAAGTACCTCGTGGAACATGGTAACCAGTTATCACGATTTCCTCTTCGCATAATCGTGGGAAAAGAACTACCGGTGGATGTAAACGAAATGTATCTTTAAATACGGCCAGGCTGGAATCTAGGGTAGTTTAGAAGTGCGGTTGCTCAAGGTTTAAAAACAGAAAATTTCTTTAACTTTTAAAATTGAAAAAATTTCAGCCTTTCAAATTTTATGATCCATGCTTTATTGCGGTAGTTAAAAAAAAAAAAAAACATAAAATAAAAGGAGTCTCAATTTAAAAAAAAAAAAAAATCCTAATTTATTGTTTCGCCTAACAATCGGCTTGAAGGCACTCTAGCTTGCTAACATCTTAGCCTTTCTTTGCCTACATGAATCTCTAACTCTTCTTGAACTTTTCTCAACCAATGAAGATTGTTGAACAAAAGGGAAAGTGCCCATGTTAGTGTGACCTTAGGGGTGTCACTTTCTCATGTGATCATACTCTCCAAAAGCCAAACTCCTATAATACAATGTTATATTATCTAAATCTCCATCAATGTTATAATTATGTAACAAGTATATATTTACAAAATTTTTATTGAATTAATGTCACCTATCAATCGTTTTATTTGTAAAATAAATTATATGATTATGTGAATATTTTTGACTTTTTATATTTTTATTAAAAACTATAAAATTTGTTCACAGTAAGATTTAAACCATAGACAACATGTATATATATATATATATATATATATATATATTTACCATTTGAACTCAAACAATTTTTAATCTTTTTGTGATACTTTAATAAGTATATTTGTTATATCTATACTATTATTTAAGCTCGTGACTAAGTTTGTATCACGAGTCAACTAGGCACAAACTCGGTAAAAAAAATACAAAATTGTATACTTATACCTATATACTATTATTTAAGCCCCTAATCAAGTTATAAATGTCACGAGTCAATCGGGTACAAACTCGATTAGAGAAATTACATAGTTGTATATCTACACATCTATACTATTATTTTTAAGTCTTTAACTGAGTTAGTGTTACGAGTCAATTGGGCATCAATTCGGTTAAGAAAATTACAAAAAATGTCCTTTTGCATTTAAAATAAGTTATATTATTCAAGGGTAATTTAGTCTTTTATTAAAAATAATAAAAAAAGTATGCATATTGAGGTATTCGAACCCACATCAATTACATTAGTAAGACCTTAAATCTACCACTCAACCAAAACTTTATTTTAAATATTATACATTTTAATTTTATTATACACACTTTATTTCTTTCATCAATGGTATATTTATACTATTATTTAAGTGTTTTACTGAGTTGGTATCACTCTCAACCGGGTCACCAACTTAGTTATTAAATTGCGAAAATACCCTTTCATAATTAAAATAAGTTATATTATTCAAAAGTACTTAAGTCTTTTTCATTTAAAAAACCAATAAAAATATGTATATAATGAGACTTGAACCCGAAACAATTGCATTAGAAAAATATTTAATTTACCACTCAACTAAAGCTTTATTTTAATATATTTATATATTTTAATTTTAATTGGAGTGCATTTGATATTCTTAATATGATATATATACTTATTTCAATTTTCTTTTACTCATAAGTTAAACTTTTTATTTTATTTTAATTTCGTACAGATTGCAAATGTGGTATTATTATTATTAATTTCAAGCCTTATGTTTCATTATCTATTTTATGTTATTCTTAAATACAAGCATGTGTTCTAAATACGTGGTTTCTACACGCATACGCATGTGATAGGGTTTCTAATAAAGTTGTTAATTGAGATGGTGTCACAAATTAACTCGACACAAACATAGGATTGATGACAAAACCATTATAAACAATTGTATTCATTTAGTATTTTTAATCTGATGCATTTGTGTTTAAATTTCGTTTTATTTACAATTTAATCTATATTTTTATTTTAATATTGTACATATTTCGCACGTTATTATTAATTAGTTTCAAACCATACATTTCATTATTTTATTATATGTTATTTTTAAACATACATTTATGTTCTAAATATATGGTTTCTCACCCACATGATAAAATTTTTAGTAACAACCACAAGAAATGGGAAACACTACGTTGCTCATTTTCCTTTTTCATTTTAACGTATAATGACTACTTCCTCGGTCCTTATTAGGGTTGAGCGTCCGATCAAATTGAGTCGAATCGAGTGAAAAATTTTCAGCTGATGAGTCCTATTTTATAATCCTAACTCGATTTTAATTTTTTTAAAATCGAGTCAAGTGAAAAGGAATTCAAATCAAGTCGAATCGAATCGAATTGAGTGAAATTGTTTGAGTTATATTAAAAAAATTAAATATGTCAAATTAAAATATTGTTACAATATAACTAATTCTATATTAGAATACATAAATTCGAAATTATATATATTTGAAAACTTTTCAAAACAAAATAAGAAAAAAAGAAGAAGAGATACTTTAGTATGATTAATTAACTTATTTATGTACCCAAAATTAATATGTTAGAAATTTTTTAAAATTTCAACTTTCTTTATATATTTTTTAGAATTTTTTTTTCAATTTTTTAGAATTTTTTAAAAAATATAAATTTTTGGAATTTTTGTAAATATTTTGAATTTTAAAAATTATTTTAATTTTTTCTGTAATTTTTATTGAGAGAGACTAATTAGCTCATTTCAAAATTGGCAAGGACTAAAGGGGTATTTACACTAATATACTATTTGAATTATTTGAGTTATTCGAATTGTAAAATTCAACTCAACTTGAACTCAAAAGTCAAATTACTTATTTGAATTGACTCGAATAACTCGATTTGATTAACCCAAAATTTAATTTTTTTTACAAATTTTTTCGAATTGAATCGAGTTTTGCTCACTCTAGTTCTTACATTAAAGAGGATAAACTAGCGAAATAACTCATAATATCTTTAGTTAGGCATAATGATTTTTTTTAGCCTTCCAACTTAATAAAAAAAATCATTTTAGTCATTCATTTAATTTTTTGCTTATTTTAACCTTTGAACTTATATTTTTTTGTCATATCACTCCCAAAATAGATGAAAAATAACATTTGTTAACTTTGCTGATGCCACATTAGTAATTAATTAATTTTAAAAACTGAAAAATATTAAAAAGTAATTATTATTTTTTATGCTTTTTAAATAATTTTTAATTTTTCATATTATTTTTATAAATTTTTAATTTTAAAATTTTAAAAGTTAATTATTTACTTACGTGGCATCCATATATATACTACATTAGTAAAGTTAAAAAAGTTTTAATTTTTCATCTATTTTAGAGTTATTTGGCATAGTTGAATCCTAAATGCTCCTGGCAAATTCGTGATTCGTGAATATTTCCTTGGCTATCTCGAAACTACTGACTACCAATCCAGGGTGAACCCCTATCCAAATGGAGTGGACGGGGCCATGTTTTTAGGCCAAGGCACCCAACGTTATGTGAGGGAGCTGTCGACCTCCCAACAGCCGTAGGTGGCCTATTATTGGCATGCACCTGCTGCTTGGGGTGCCATTTTTTTTCTCTTGGAAACTCTTGACCACCCTATGGGATAGAAACAAAGGAAATGGACGGTTGCTCAGATAAGAGCAGACAAAATCCGTTGGCTCTGACTTAAAGTTGGAAGGATTTGCCTATGCTTAGTATGCCACGTGCATAGTGATTCAATGGCTTTTGTAAATTGTATAAGAGACTACACAACTGTTTAGATGGGGCATAAATCATGATGTACCGCCAATATTTGGATTGATTGACATGATTTATACAATCAAAATGATTTTCAACACAAATATTACACCATTTAAGTTAAAATATATTAAATATTATTACCAACATATTTATATATATATTTTTTAAAATTTTGATCCGTCTAAAAAAATTGTATACATAAGAGATTCAAAAACATGAAAATGGTGATTATCACAATCATATTGTTTCAGCCAAAAGCGACAATTGATTTTTTATCAAAATTTTTACTCACATTATAAGTGTGTATAATCTAATATAACGGAGATAATAGTTACGTACATATTCTATAATCATAAATAATTAAATATGACATAGAAATAACAAAAAAAAAAAAAGTTTACAAAACTCATATAATTATTTATTAATTAAGTTTATAAAATTCATAGACATGACTATTTCAGATTACATCTCTGATTAATTCGAACCTTTTACAACCTTCGTTGTCATTATTGAGACTAATGGAAAAATCAATTTAGCCCAAACCTTTCTAATTAGGCCGAAGCACAACATAGAGCTAAGACCAGACCTTTCTATCTTTAACTAGTTTTATTTATCCATGCTTAGTATTTCTTATTATTTTTTTATATTTAATACATAAATTACGATAAAAAGTATAATTTAGAAAATAATTAACCTTAAATATAAATTAAAATATTGTAATTAGATGACAAATTAAAACACAACAAAAAACTAATTATACATATAGTGAATAATTATGCTATTTAAATATCTTCAATTACAAAAAACTAACATAATTATCTTCAAAAATTAAAATTTTTTATTTTTAACTCAAGTAAATAAAAAAAATTCTCAAATGTTAATAAAGTTTTATATAAAATATCTAGAAAAAAATTTAAAAATTTCATACTTGGTAATATAATAAAAATAATTCAATATAAATAAAAGCAAGCATAATGTAATTAAAATGGTTATTTAAAAAAAGTTTTCCCCCTTTAGAGAGAGAGAGTAAGTTTTAGATTTGAAAATGTTTTAGGTAAGGTATTAAAGATCTTTCCTATTTTAACCAGTGGTTGAGGGTTCGATTTAGACTTGCTCATGGGTAGGGCCACCTGGCCCAGCCTGAAGGCCTGCTTGGAATGTGGGACGGTTTGGGTAAAAATAAAGGCCCAAAAAATGAGCTTGGACAAAAAAATAAGGCCCGTTTAAAAAACGGGCTAGGCCTCAGGTAAGACATTTTTGGCCTTGGCCCAGCCCCGAATTTACTAAAGGAGAAAAAAATTACTTTTTATTTGTTTTTTAATATTATTTTCTGGTTGTTTTCTCCTTATTTTGCGATCATTTTACTATTATATTGCTACTATTTTGTTGTTATTATTTGGATATTGTATAAAACTTATTTTATTGTTAATTTTGTTATTATTTTAAAGACATTTGTTAATTTTGTTATTATTTAAGAGACATTTGCTTGTTAAGTTGTATTTATCTTAATGTTATTTAAGTATACATATTTTTTAAAATTTATTTTCAATTTGTTGAGAAATATTTATTTTGATATTTTTAGTATTTTTGATGTATTATATATTTTTAAAATTATATAAAAATAATATAAAAATTAATATGGGTGGGCCGGGTCAGGCCCAGGTTTTAGCATTTTTATCTGGGTCGGGCTTGGGTAAAATTTTAAGCCCATTTTTCAGGCCAAGCGCAGGCCTAGCAAACAGGCCTGAATTTTTAGTTAAGCTTGGCTCGAACTTGGCCTGGCTTGACCCATGCACACCTCTAGTTCAATCCTTACATTAGATATAGAGTAACTTAAAAATTCGAAGTCAGCGTCCACCTCCTTAATGGACTTACAGAACATGGAGCCCTAATCACTAGGCTTGTTCCAATGGATATCTTGGGAAATAAAAAAATACATCAAATAAAAGGCATAAAAATTATATATTAGTTTTAAATTATAACACCTCTTTCCTGACTCGATCGTCGGGTCAAGATACTGAAATGTCATATTCGTTGCCAAGGCAATTACGATTTCACACAAATCAATTAAACATTTTATTCAAGTTATCAAACTCATAACACATTTAAAATAATATTTTACGTACTACTCCGAGCCTAACACAAGCTTATGAAAGCTTTCTAAGTGGCCAAAGGTCGATTCAGGACCAAAAGGTGAAGTTCCAAACCATTGGGAGCTCATCGCAACTTTATGATCTCCCACGTCATGACAAAACATAACTCATCGTGACTTCAACAACCCAGCATTGCGACCTAAACTCTACAACCTTAAAACCTGCACATTTTGCTCCCTAACACCTAAAATCACTTCCATATGCCATACATCTTCCAAACAACCAATAATACATTTTGTTGGGGATCGACCCGTATAAACAACGAGATAGTAAAGGTGGAGAAGAACGAATAAAAATATTTTACATAGAAAACCCTCAAAGAGGGAAAAACTACGAGCAAATGAGGTTTTGAATTTTCACTAAATGAGTAAACAAATGAGAATATAATATGGAAAAAATAAACCTAAAAGTACTAAATGTACAATCTCAAACTGTAACACCCCTAACCCGTATCCATCGCCAGAATAGGGTTTCGGAGTATTACCAAAATATACAGATCAAATACAGGCATTTCATATTATTTAACATTCATATCAAAAATTATTCATAAATTCCCTTATAATAGCCCTCGAGGCCCAAAATACACATTAGAATCGAGTCGAGACTAAACCGTAAACTCAGAGAATTTTTCGCAAAATCTCAAAATTTTTCTTAGATGTAGGGGACACACGCCCGTGTGGCCAGGCCGTGTGAACAAGACATGCCCGTGTCTCAAGCCGTGTGAGCATTCAAAATAGGGCACACCGCCGTGTCCCAACCTGTGTCCATACTCATGTAACTTTCTGACTTGGGTCACACGGTCAAGTCACAGGCCCCTATGTTAGGTCGTGTGTAGGTGTAGGGGTCACACGGCCAGTCACACGCCCGTGTGCCAGGCTGTGTGAAAAATTATTGAGCATTTTGTTTTGAATTTTAATGATACAGGGGACAGACGACCAAACCACACACCCGTGCACATGATTGTGTGTCATACACGGCTGAGACACACGCCCGTGTGGACAAAAATTGGCCATTTTCAAAGCCACATTTCTCACCCAATTTGTCTTGCACCTACATTGACATTTTAACACATTCCCAGCCAACACAAACATTTAAACCAAACCAAAATCATGTCTTAAACTTGACATATTACACATACAACCAATGTGCTCTTAGGCACCTCAATAGACAATTTATTATTATGTCATTCCAAAATTTATACTTACCTAGATGCCAAATGCATATATGCATAATCAAATTCATACTTCAACATAATAATACTTTATATATCAAAACAAAACCATTACAAGTCATTCCAATGACTAATTATAACCAAAATATTTGTATGCCAACATTGGCCAAGTTAACCTATACATGCCATTATAACCATAGTTAATTTACTAAATATACCGAGATGAGCTGATGGATAGTGTGATGATATCTCCGTTAAACTTCCAACCCAACGAGCTTCCAAAGTACTATAAAACAGGGAAAATGAACAGAGTAAGCTTTATGCTTAGTAAGTTCGTATAACGAGAAATTAACTTACCAATCATTTACATTTAAAGTAAGCATGCAAAATTCATCCAAAGAAATTTTGGCAATTTTCCTAATCATATATTGTAGCATCCCTAACCCATATTCGTCGCCAGAACAGGGTTATAGAGCATTATCGAAGTTTACAGAACAAATACAATTAATTCATGTCGTTTACTATTCATATCTGAAACCAATCATATTCAATCATAACGTCCCTTAAATGGACCCTCGAGGCCCAATTTATGCATTAGAAACTAATTGGGAATATATCAAAAACTCAGAGAATTTTTCGCGAAATTCCAAAATTTTTCTTAAATACAAGGGTCACAAGCCCGTGTGGGTAGGCTGTGTGGTTCACATGACCAAGTGACACGCCCATGTCCCAGGCCGTGTAGGCACTCTATGTGAAGCACACGGCTGTGTCACAGCCGGTGTCCATATCCGTGTAACTTTCTAACTTAGGTCACACGGCCAGCCACACGGCCGTGTGCTAGGCCGTGTGGACAATTTAATTTTCAAAAATTAGATGCATTGTAATACCCCCTTAACCCCAAACCGTCGCCGGAATAGGGTTACGAGGCATTACCAGACATATCAGACAACTTACAAAATAATTCACAAATAAATAATAATATTCATAATATAATATAATAGTTAAGTCCTAATAATAGACGCTCGAAGCCAAAACGTAAATTTAAAAGTGAAACGAAACTTGTTCAAATTCTCCAGAAAATTTTCGTAATTTAAATATTTTTTTTCGACAGCATTTCTGCTTATTTTTACATAAAACCCCCTGCAAACTTTAAACCCAAAAATCCAACCAATATCAATACTCCAACCAATGATTAAGTATACTCAATTACATCCAATTTATATTAAAATAATAATTTAATACCTTAGTTTAAACAATATAACATTGTTAGTATATATGTATAATTAATAATATTTATTTCATTTCAATTATTTAATATGAAACCTACCATTTCACAACTTTATATCGTATTCATAATCCAAAATATTATAATCATTTATATACAACCAAAATCATTTAACTTAATGTATACACATAATTTATATGCAATTACCTAGTACATGCCACTTAACAAAAGGAAGAAATACATCACCAAAAATCTTCTTGTTGGAGTCGGGTTTGTTTTGGATGCTAGACTGGATCCGAAACTCTAATGACCTGCGCACGGAAACAACTGTACGCTGAGTATTTCATACTCAGTGGTATTACTATAAATCATGACTATTTAACATTAATAAATTATAAACATCAACCATAAATTTTATAACCATTCAAACTAATTATATATATATTTATATTACTTCATAAATCTTAAATTCTTATTTCATTTTTCACATACCAACTCAATTCATAATTTAGTTCATACATTCTTTCTCATACTTTTCAATAGTGCCAAAATAATAAATCCCATTTTCAAAATTTCATTTCAATTATTTACCCTATTAACAAGGCTCGGACTTTGACAGATACGCAGATTCCACCCAAACACACCAAAATATCCAACCCAAACACAACCGGAATATTATAAATCCTCCATAACACACCAGTAAGGCATTAAATACCTCTTCGGATAAACCGAAATATATAATAACATAAATATCTTCTCGGCCGAACTACAATCTCTTCATCACATCACAAATCCAATGGCATGCCATTTGTATCAAATCTAGTCCGACAAGTTAATAGGGTATTATTTTACTTTTCTAATTTCAATTTCATTTACACAAAAATTTTCAATACTCAATCAATTCAAATATCTATTATCTTAATTTATATACAAATTAATTTTCACACATACTTATATTTAAATTTAAATATAATACTTGCCTTATCTTAATTATTCCATAACTATAAATTCAATATACATTTAATAAATAGTATGAGTTATAGTAATACAAACCCGGAATATGAGTTTACTCCTCCATGATCTTTTCTTTTCCTTTGGATGTCGATACCTCGTTTTCCTTGTTAGCAAATAACCTTGAAGCTTTAAAATCTCAATTTTCCCCTTTTCTTCCCCTGTTTTTCGAATGTCTCTGTTCTTTCTTTTCTTTGTTTCTTTTTTTATTTCATTCTTTTATTCTTTTATTTACTTAATTAACATATATTATAATATATTTATTTTAAATATCTATTAAGCATTTAATTATATACACACAAGTGTACACCATCAACACCATACATTTGTCACTATTTATTTTATTTATTATTACTATTATTATTATTATTTTCACACAAATATTTAATAATTTAATAATTTAATTAACAAATATCTTTTACTTTAATATTAAGTAACTTAATTATTTTATTACAAGTGTACATGTATCTATTTATTACAAATGTACCAATATTTTTATTATAATTGCCATTATTCAATTTGTTTGTCATACAAAAAAAAAATCTCATAAATTAATTATTTAATTAATAAATATCTTTAACTTAATATAATAATAATAATAATAATAATAATAATAATAATAATATAAAACCATACTAATAAATAATAATAATAATAATAATAATAATAAAATCTTAGATTTTTTTTAATGCATATGGCGCCTGATCTTTTGTAAATGGTTTAATTACCATTTTAATCCTTTTTATTTTCTATTACTTTAGAATTAAACTTTTACCCCTTATTCAATTTAGTTCTTTTTACTAATTTCTCTAAATTAAGCTAAATTAACTTAATTAAAACCTAATTAGACACGCTACTAAACTCATAAATATTTCTAATAAGTATTTTCGAACTTATTGCACTAAGGCGGAGGCCCTATAACTTACTTTTTCGGTGCCCGTGAATTTTGGGTCATTACATTTCTCCCCCCCTTAATAAATTTCGTCCTCGAAATTTACCTTAGAATAGATGAGGATATTGTGCTCTCATCGTTTCTTCCGGTTCCCAAGTCGCTTCTTCCACACTATGACTCCTCCATAACACTTTTACTAGAGGGACCCGTTTATTTCTCAGCTCTTTTACTTCTTGAGCTAATATCTGAACCGGCTCTTCTTCATAAGTCAAATCAGACCGAATTTCAATATTTTCAGTAGGAATAACATGGGAAGGATCTGATCTATATCTCCGAAGCATCGAAACATGAAAACATCATGAATTTTCTGTAATTCTGGAGGTAAAGCTAGTCGGTAGGCAACAGGCCCAATTCTTTCCACAATTTCATACGGTCCAATAAAACGTGGACTTAATTTACCTTTTCGGTCAAATCTCAAAACTTTCTTCCAAGGTGATACTTTGAGGAATACTTTATCACCAACAGAATATTCAATGTCTCGTTGTTTCAAGTCTGCATATGATTTTTGCCTATCAAAGGCTGCTTTCAATCTGTCTTTAATCTTCTTAATTGTTTCTTCTGTTTCTTGAATCAATTCTGGCCCAATCATTTTTCTTTCCTTCAATTCTGTCCAACATACTGGTGATCGACACCTTCGACCATATAATGCTTCATATGGAGCCATCTGAATACTAGATTGGAAACTATTGTTATAAATAAATTCAGCTAATGGCAAATAACGTTCCCAACTTGATTCAAAATCAATGATACAAGCCCGAAGCATATATTTTAATATCTGTATTACTCGTTCGGACTGTCCATCTGTTTGCGGATGAAAGGCCGTACTAAAGTTAAATCGAGTACCCAGAGAATCGTATAGCTGCCTCCAAAATCTCGAAGTAAATCGTGGATCCTGGTCAGAAATTATCGATGTAGGAATACCATGTAGTCTTACAATTTCTCGAATATAAATCTCAGCAAGCTTTTGTAATGACCAGTCAGTTCTGACTGCTATAAAATGAGCTGACTTTGTAAGCCGATCAACAATTACCCAAATAGCATTCTTTTTGCTTGCCGATATCGGTAACCCTGTAACAAAATCCATAGTGATACAATCCCATTTCCACTCGGGAATACTAATAGGCTGAAGTAGACCTGTCGGTACCTGATGTTTTGCTTTTACCCGCTGACATGTCAAACATTTACCGACAAATTCAACTATATCTTTCTTCATTCCTGGCCACCAATATAATTCTCGTAAATCACGATACATCTTTGTTCCACCAGGGTGCAAAGCAAAAGCACTATCATGTGCTTCTCAAAGAATTAACTCTTTTAGTTCAGAAGTAGCTGGAACACAAATCCGATTTTGAAACCTCAAACAATCATGCTCGTCAATACTAAAACTCTCGGTTGTACCATTCTGAACCATTTCTCTTTTCTTCAATAATCTATCATATTTCATCTGAGCTACTCTAATCTGATCAAACATCATCGGCTTAACCCTTAACTCAGCTAACAAGCTCCCATCATCATTAATACTGAGCCGAGCAAACATTGTCCGTAATTCAATCGCAGCTTTTCTACTCAATGCATCCGCTACCACATTTGCTTTTCCCGGATGATAATCTATAACACAATCATAATCTTTTAGAAGCTTGATCCATCGTCTTTGTCTTAAATTCAACTCCTTCTGCGATAGAAGATATTTAAGACTTTTATGATCCGTGTAAATGTAGCATTTTTCACCATATAGGTAATGCCTCCAAATCTTCAAAGCAAAAATTACTGCAGCTAACTCCAAGTCGTGCGTCGGGTAGTTACGTTCATGTGGTTTTAACTGTCGAGATGCATAAGCTACGACCTTCCCATCTTGCATCAATACACAGCCCAGACCGCTCAGAGAAGCATCACTATACACAACAAAATCTTTCCCCGACTCTGGTAATGTTAATACCGGTGCCTCTGTCAGCATTTGCTTCAAAGTCTCAAAACTCTTCTGGCATTGATCATCCCAGATAAAAGGAACATTCTTCTGCAGTAGTTTATTCATTGGTAGTGCTATCTTCGAGAATCCATTTACAAACCTCCTGTAATACCCAGCTAAACTGAGAAAACTACGCACCTCTGATACATTCTTTGGCGCCTTCCACTGAACAATTACTTCGATCTTCTTTGGATCAACTCTAATCCCGTCAGCAGATACTACATGTCCTAAAAATACAACCTCTGATAACCAGAATTCACATTTACTGAGCTTTCCATACAACTGTTTCTCTCGCAAAATTTGTAGAACTATTCGAAGATGCTGATCATGTTCTGCCTCTGTCTTCGAATATACCAATATATCATCAATGAAAACCACCACAAACTGATCTAAATACGGCTGGAAAATGCGATTCATCAGATCCATGAAAGCAGCTGGGGCATTAGTCAATTCAAATGGCATTACCAAAAATTCATAATGGCCATAACGAGTACGGAAGGAAGTTTTAGACACATCACTTTCCTTCACCTTCAGCTGATAATACCCGTATCTCAAATCAATTTTTGAAAATACTGAAGCTCCCTTAAGCTGATCAAACAAATCATCTATACGAGGCAATCGGATCATCGATTCTTGATCGTCACTTTATTCAATCTGCTTCGGTAATCAATGCATAATCGCATAGAACCATCTTTCTTTTTAACAAACAACACCGAGAGCTCCCGGGTGAAATGCTTGGTCTAATAAATCCACGATCTAGTAAATCTTGTAACTGCACCTTCAACTCTTTCAACTCAGTGGGCGACATTCGGTATGGAGGTATAGAAATCGGTGTTGTACCTGGATACACCTCAATAGCAAATTCAACCTCTCTGTCAGGTGGTAAGCCCGGTAATTCTTCTCGGAATACATCTGGAAACTCGCATACAGTCCTAATCTGACTGCACTGACTCCCAACTGAATCAGAATTAATAACGTATGCCAAGTATGCTGAACAACCCTGCTGCAGTAATTTATTAGCCTTCATCGCTGAAATAATACGTGTCGAACCACTGGTACGGATGCCATTCACTTCAATTTTATCCCCATTTTCTGTCTGAATACTAAACCTCTTTTTATAGCAATCCAAAACTACCCCATGTTCATATAGTCAGTCCATACCCAAAATGATATCAAAATCACCAAAAGGCATGACCAACAAGTCCACAAGAAACATTCTATCATGTATTATTAACGGGCACCTCCGACATACTCTATCTACTGACACCGTTTGTCCCAAAGGGCTAGACACTTCTATAGAAACTCTAGACATTTCAGATTCTAATTTTCCCGATTCAACTAGTTTTGAATTTATATATGAGTGTGACGAACCCGGATCAATTAAAGCATAAATAGGCTCAGAGTACAATAGAAATATACCTGTAACAACATCATGTGCATCGCCCTCCTCACGGGTCCGGACTACGTACGCTCTGGCCGGCACTCTGGCCTCTGACTGTTGTGTAACTATATCACTGTTTCTTCTGACACCTCCACCTCTAGACACAGAACTCGAACCACCCCTACTAGATCCTCTGCCACGAATAGTAGGTACTGATCTTTGAGATGCTGCAGGTGTGGCACTTTCACCTTTCGGACAATCTCGGATGAAATGATCTGTAGACCCACACCGAAAACATCGTCGAGTTATCCTCCAACATTCACCTAAATGTTTCTTTCATGAGTTGCTCACACCGCCCGAATTTCTATACTTCGGGATGGACCTCTCACACTACCAGTAGATATTGTCATCTGTTTACCCTTGTTTCTTCCACCTCTGTCCGATCTAAAATTGAATTTCCAACCACTCTGTGATTCTTTTGGTCTTTTCGGCTGAGGATTCGAACTGCTAGTTTTCGTACGCTTCCTAGCTGGTCGATCACTTTCATTCTTTTTATTGAAACCCAACACTTGTTCTACCATTTTAGCTCGCTCAATCAAGTCTACCATTTCAATAATACGTTGAGATACCAGCTGTAATTTAATCTCATCTCGCAGACCCCGTAAAAATCTCTTACAACTGTCAACTTCAGTTGGAATAAACTCTGAGGCATATCTGCTGAGTCTCGAGAATTCCCTCTCATAATCTATTACTGACATGTCACCCTGTTGTAACGTCAAAAACTCTTGTTTCTTGTCTTCGATATACATTTCTCCGATATATTTATTTTGAAACTCTTTCTGAAATAGATCCCAAGTTATCTGATTCTCTGGTAAATGTCGAACCACTGATTCCCACAATAAGTAAGCTTCTTCTTGTAGCAACGATACAACACAAATCAAACACTCTCGGGGGGTACAATCTAATTGTTGTAAAATTCTTTTAGTCGACTCCATCCAATTTTCAGCTACAGACGGATCGACTCCTTTCAGACCCATAAATTCAGTGGCACCATACTTTCTCAATTCCTTTATCGGGGCCCGTCTTTGAGTTGGAACTGAAGTCGTAGCAGGAACAATTTCTGCTACTTTTTGTAGTGTATCGGCTATTTTTCTCCATATATCAGAATTATCTCTATCATTTCTTCTTTCTACTCTAGGAGATTGGTTTCTTACAGGATTTATGCTAGGTGTTACCGACTCGGTTTCATCTAATCCATACGACTCTTCATCACCAAAGATACATTTCTTGATCGGATCTTCTTCTTCTTTCATCCGACATCTTTAATCTATAAAATAAAAACAAACAAATAGGTCAGCATCCAAAAATCCCGACTCAATTTTTTTGACTCAAAAGTGGCATGTACTATTAGACTCACTTCCGAGCTCGATTTAGCCCGAGAATCGGCTAAACCTGATAGCTCTGATACTAACAATTGTAATACCCCCTTAACCCCAAACCGTCTCCGAAATAGGGTTACGAGGCATTACCAGACATATCAGACAACTTACAAAATAATTCACAAATAAATAATAATATTCATAATATAATATAATAGTTAAGTCCTAATAGTAGACGCTCGAAGCCAAAACGTAAATTTAAAAGTGAAACGAAACTTGTTCAAATTCTCCAGAAATTTTTCGTAATTTAAATATTTTTTATATGTATAATTAATAATATTTATTTCATTTCAATTATTTAATACGAAACCTACCATTTCACAACTTTATATCGTATTCATAATCCAAAACATTATAATCATTTATATACAACCAAAATCATTTAACTTAATGTATACACATAATTTATATGCAATTACCTAGTACATGCCACTTAACAAAAGGAAGAAATACATCACCAAAAATCTTCTTGTTGGAGTTAGGTTTGTTTTGGATGCTAGACCGGATCCGAAACTCTAATGACCTGCGCACGGAAACAACCGTACGCTGAGTATTTCATACTCAGTGGTATTACTATAAATCAAGACTATTTAACATTAATAAATTATAAACGTCAACCATAAATTTTATAACCATTCAAACTAATTATATATATATATTTATATTACTTCATAAATCTTAAATTCTTATTTCATTTTTCACATACCAACTCAATTCATAATTTAGTTCATACATTCTTTCTCATACTTTTCAATAGTGCCAAAATAATAAATCCCATTTTCAAAATTTCATTTCAATTATTTACCCTATTAACAAGGCTCGGACTTTGACAAATCTGCATTCCACCCAAACACACCGAATATCCAACCCAAACACACCCGGAATATTATAAATCCTCCATAACACACCAATGGGCATTAAATGCCTCTTCGATAAACCAAAATATATAATAACAGAAATATCTTCTCGGCCGAACTACAATCTCTTCATCACATCACAAATCCAGTGGCATGCCATTTGTATCAAATCTAGTCCGACAAGTTAATAGGGTATTATTTTACTTTTCTAATTTCAATTTCATTTACACAAAAAATTTCAATACTCAATCAATTCAAATATCTATTATCTTAATTTATATACAAATTAATTTTCACACATACTTATATTTAAATTTAAATATAATACTTGCCTTATCTTAATTATTCCATAACTATAAATTCAATATACATTTAATAAATAGTTTGAGTTATAGTAATACAAACCCGGAATACGAGTTTACTCCTCCACGATCTTTTCTTTTCCTTTGGATGCCGATACCTCGTTTTCCTTGTTAGCAAATAACCTTGAAGCTTTAAAATCTCAATTTTCCCCTTTTCTTCCCCTGTTTTTCGAATGTCTCTGTTCTTTCTTTTCTTTGTTTCTTTTTTTATTTCATTCTTTTATTCTTTTATTTACTTAATTAACATATATTATAATATATTTATTTTAAATATCTATTAAGCATTTAATTATATACACACAAGTGTACACCATCAACACCATACATTTGTCACTATTTATTTTATTTATTATTACTATTATTATTATTATTTTCACACAAATATTTAATAATTTAATTATTTAATTAACAAATATCTTTTACTTTAATATTAAGTAACTTAATTATTTTATTACAAGTGTACATGTATCTATTTATTACAAATGTACCAATATTTTTATTATAATTGTCATTATTCAATTTGTTTGTCAAACAAAAAAAAAATCTCATAAATTAATTATTTAATTAATAAATATCTTTAACTTAATATAATAATAATAATAATAATAATAATAATAATAATAATAATAATAATAATAATAATAATAATAATATAAAACCATACTAATAATTAATAATAATAATAATAATAAAATCTTAGATTTTTTTAATGCATATATACGCTTTGATCTTTTGTAAATGGTTTAATTACCATTTTAGTCCTTTTTATTTTCTATTACTTTAGAATTAAACTTTTACCCCTTATTCAATTTAGTTCTTTTTACTAATTTCTCTAAATTAAGCTAAATTAACTTAATTAAAACCTAATTAGACACGCTACTAAACTCATAAATATTTCTAATAAGTATTTTCGAACTTATTGCACTAAGGCGGAGGCCCTATAACTTACTTTTCCGGTGCCCGTGAATTTTGGGTCATTACATGCATGATTCACACGGCCACGACACACGCCTGTGTGCTAGGCCGTGTGTCACACACGGCTGAGACACACGCCTATGTCTCTGCTGGTGTGAGCAATTTGGAGCATTCTGTTTCTCAATTTTAAGATCCAAGGGACACACGACCAGACTACACGCCCATGCGCATGGCCTTGTGTTACACACGATTGAGACACACGCCCGTGTGTCTACCCGTGTGGATGAAAATAGGCCATTTTCAAGGCCACTTTTCTCACCCAAATTTGCCATCAGCCTACAACAACACTTGAATACATTTACCAACCAATTTAAGACATTAAAACTAAACCTAAATCAATCTTATGCATGTCACATTAGCTCATATGTTCAAGTGTGTAAACTTACAAATTCACAATATTGTCCTTAGGCAAATTCTTATCGATTATACCAATTCAAAATCATTCATCAACATGTTTATATACTTTCCACTATGTAATCATTTCAACACACATCAAACTTAATAAGGTTTTATATAATTTCATCAAAATATGCTTAATACTAGCCATTCCAATGGCTAGTTATAACCAAAATATTTCATCATTTGATCTATTTTAGCTTATACATGCCATTATACTGAAAGTGTAACACCTCTAACCTATATTCGTCGCCAGAACAAGGTTACGAAGCATTTCTGAACTTTACGGATTAAATACAAACATTTCACAACTATTAACATACGTATCAAGATTCATTCATTTATCACTCATTTTGTCCCTTATATAGGTCCTCGAGGCCCAAAATACACCTTGGAAGTGAATCGAGACTAAACCAAACACTTAGGGAATTTTTCCTAAAATCTTAAATTTTTTTCTTAAGAGTAAGGGACACACGCTCGTGTGTCTAACTGTGTGTCTCACACAGCTAGGAGACACGCCCGTGTTGTAACACCCCTAACCTGTATCCATCGTCGGAGTAGGGTTACAAGGTATTATCGATCAATACACATCATTTAATATCCAAATCTCATACATTCATACATTCATATACAAATGTCATTCAATACAATCATATTGTCCCTAATCAGGGCCTACGAGGCCTTAAACATACTTTAAAAGTGGTTCGGGACTAAACCAATAACATTTGTAAACTTTGGAAAAACTTAGAAAATTTTCATGCATACAGGGATCACACGCCCGTGTGAACAGGCCGTGTGCCTCACACAACAGCAGACACACCCGTGTCACAGGCCGTGTGGAAACAGGGCATACATACTGACTTGTATCACATGGCTGGAGACACGCCCGTGTGCCATGGCTGTGTGAAATCAAGAGGGTATACTGACTTAGGTCACACGGCTGGCCACACGCCCATGTGCCACACACGGTCAGTAGACACGCCCGTGTGTCTAAGCCGTGTAACTCACTGACTTGTTTTAACTAAGTTACAGTAGGCACACGATCGAATCACATGCCTATGTGCTCAACCATGTAGGGCAAAATTAGACTTGGTTTAAGTCACATTTCTCACCCTTTCTCAAGCATACCTAAACTACATTTTGTACCATTTCAATACATTTATAGGCAGACAAACATGCTATTTCATATACATTTCATGCCATTTAAAATCCATCCATTCATCAACCAATTCATAACCAAAAACTTACCAATTCATCATCTTAAAACTAAACCACAACCTACTATTTTTCAAACAGTAATGCACCAACATTTACATCATTTACAAGCCAACTCTCATGGCTAATATCATAGATCAAAACATATCATCATAACACTAGCCTATACATGGCATATACCATATTTACAAAGTACTAAAAGTACCAACAAGTTGATCGATAGTGTGACGATGTTTCCTGATGATCTCCTAGTTCGAGCTAGCTTTGATTATCTATAAAACAAGGATAGAACACACAAAGTAAGCTTAAAAAACTTAGTAAGCCATAAAAAAATAAATTATCTTGTGAAACAACATCATTCCCATCATATAGGCAAATTATGAATAAGCAAATATAAATTCACAAACCTTTCTCATTGTATATCTATTCAAGAGACACATGTAAATTCAACAAATGCTTTTTTTTTAATAATAGTATGAATCTTATACGTAGCTGTATCACTTAATTCAATCACACATTTTTTCTTGTCTTGACATTGCCCGTTGAACCTTTTGGAATCGTTAAGGATACTCGAATGTCACATATAGCTCATATAATGCCTTATCTCGGATATGGTCTTGCATGTTATCACATATCAATGCCAATAGCCCAGCTACGGACTTACATGAAATCAAATAGCGATGCCAATGTCCCAGACATGGTCTTACACGTAATTACATAACGATAATCCTAATGTCATGACATTTATATGCTATACTATTCCTGAGGTTTGTATGGGACTTTCAGATATTGTAACTCTGTCGATTCTTGCTCGTATTTGATCAATCGATATTCACCAGTTCAACGAAAAAAAACACATATAATTCAATTTAAAGACATTTATTTGTATATGAACTTACCTCATATTCGAGATAGACGGACCGGATCGACTATTCGACAACCTTTGATTTTCCCCGATCTAAATCTGATTTCTTTCTTTCTTAATCTATATACATTCAAAATTAACTAATTTATTCATCAATTCATTCAATTCAGTCCACAAACACATATTTAATAATTTTTACACTTTAGCCCCTAAAGTTCCACATTTTTACAATTTAGTCCTTAACACATAAAAACACAAATTACACAATTTCTTTCTAAATTCAAGAGTGGTGAATTTCTATAAGGTCTTTAGAAGCCCTAAACTTTCATTTATTTCACATTTCAACCCCTCAATTTACACTTTTCACAATTAAATCCCTAAATTGCATTTTTACCTAAAATCACTTTACAAAACATTTAAATCTATCAACAATTAATCATTTTTCATTATGAAACATTTAAAAGCTCAAGCATTGAACAATGGAACTTCATGAAATCATTAACAAATTCAAAAATTAAGGCACGGGCTAGCTAGAATACGAAGCAACGATTACAAAACGTAGAAATCATCAAAAACCGAGCAAAAACGGACTTACTATTAAAACATGCAAGAGCCAAACCTTCAAAGCTTGTTAATGGCTTTTCTTATTTTATGAATCGGTGAAGACGATGATAATTAAGATGGAAATTTGGTTTGTTTTATTTAATCTTTACTTATTTTACATTTTACTATTTTAACCTTTATTAATACATCAAAACATGCTTAATATATATGTCCATACATGTCCATCCTTATTATCCATAGTCTAATTTCATAATAAGTACATTTAATTTAATATCTCATAGCATTTAGACACCTTTAACAAATAGAATTCAACTTTTGCATTTTACGCAATTAAGTCATTTTTCTCAAATTGACTATTCAAATGATAAAATTAGCTCACGAAATTTTCACACACATCAAATAACATGCTGTAAACACCCATTATAATATTAAAATAATTTTTTGATATCATATTTTTGGTTTAAAAACCACTGTTCTGATTTATCTAAAACCGGGCTGTTACAACTCTCCCTCTTAAAGATTTTCGTCCCCGAAAATCTTACCAGTGAATAGGTTTAGATATTGTTTTCTCATAGCATCCTCAAGTTCCCAAGTAGCTTCCTCAACCCCGTGCCGATGCCACAAGACTATCACTAACGCTATTCTTTTATTTCTCAACTCTTTGATCTCACGAGCTAAAATTCGGATCGATTCTTTATTGTACGATAAATCTGGCTGAATTTCAACTTCGGTCGGGGAAATGACATGCTAAGGATTAGATTTGTATCGTTGTAGCATTGATACATGAAATGCGTTATGTATTTTCTCTAACTCAGACGGTAAAGATAGTCTGTAACACCCCGAATTTGGGCCTAAAAGTATTGGGCCTTGAGTGCGGGTCCGTAAGGAGGTTGTATATAGGTATTTAATTGTGCAATGAAATGACACAATTAAATGTCTGCTTTGGTGGTTAATGGCCCTGAGAAGTGTTAGAGAAATCTTGGGTTCAAACTTGGGATTTAGCAAAAATTTTGGTATTAAGTGAAAAAAAACACGGATGCTTGGATGAGGGCTTTTAAATTATTGTGTTAAATAAATGACACAAGGAAGCTTGTAGTCTAGTGGTTGTGGCGTCATTGAGGTTGTATGGGAGCACAGGTTCAAGCCTTGGCTCTTGCAATTTATTTTGGTTTTTTTAAGGAACTGGACTTTGGCCTTTAGACCTTATAATTAATTGGGGATAAAACATGACACAAAAAGCCTTGTGGCTTAGTGGCAAGTAGCGTGTGGAGCATCATCGAGGAGGCATGGGTTCGAATCCTGGGGTAAGCAATGAGCATTTATTTTGCTAACACGGCGACAAGAATTGGTGTTGAATTTAAACTCGATGTTGGAGGATCCCACATCGGGAAGCTAACATAAGAGTGGTTGTGAAGTCGGCTTTAAATAGAGGAACCATGAGGAAAGTAAATGTACCTTTCTTGGTGATCCTTTTATTTGTATGGCGTGCTCGTTTGGGTTGGGCATCGGCTAAGAGTGCTTGGAGCGTGGATTAACTCCGGTCTCCTATCGTGTGTGTATTTCTCACTACTCTAGTCAGTATGATGATGCTACTTCGGGCGCGATGGGCGAAAAGGGGGCCATTTGGGCTCAATAGGCCTCTGGGCCCAATTGGATAAGTTGTTTGATTGTGTAGTAAATATTGGACTAGGCTAGGTGAATCTCATATTCGTGGCTAGATTTGGGCTAAAAGGGTCACACGAGCGTGTGGGCCCATTTGGGCCGAGAAGGGGTTTAGGGCCATTTGTATTGTTATTCCTGTTTAGAATACTTTAGTTTACCAATTATTGAAATGCCCTCGACTTGTAAAATTACCAAAGTACCCTCGATTTATAGAATTATCGTTTTACCTTCGATTTACAAAATTACCATTTTACCCTCAGTTTACAAAATTACCGTTTTACCCTCGATTGTGAAATTACTGAAATACCCTTGTAGGATAGAATTACCAAAATGCCCCTAGTTTGTAAAATTACCAAAATACCCCTAGTTTGTAAAATTACCAAAATACCCCTAATTTGTAAAATTACCGAAATACCACTAGTTTGTGAAATTACATAAATACCCTTAATTTGTAAAATTACCAAAATACCCCTGATTTACAAAATTACAAAAATACCCTTGACTCTCTAAAAATTATAGAAATACCCTTGGTTTACAAAATTACTAAAATACCCTTGGTTTGTAGATTTACCAAAACACCATTGTAGGATGAAATTACTAAAATACCCCTAATTGGTAAAAAGATCGTAAAGCCCCTGTAGGGTAAAGTGACCGTAATACCCTTGTATGGTAAAATGACGAATATGCCCTTATGTTCCGTATGACTGATGTGCTTAGGATTTACATATATTGATATTGGATTAGTTAAGTTTGAGTGACAGGTGGTGGTTATCGTAGGTGATTGATTATGGAAACGTTTCAACTTCAACCCATAACAGGTGTGTACTAACCCTCGTAGTAGCTTAGATTAATATCTGCTGAGAAGCCGAAATGCTAAAATACCGGCATTTCGGGAACTTGTAATGTTGCGTGTGGGTATAGATGCGATAAATACGATAAGGTCGGTGTTTGGATTGATGGAACGGGTAAGAACTCAATTTTGTGCACGATGGTAAGTTGGGCCTCAATGGGCTGGAATTGGGCCAAATGGGCCCATTTGGGTAAAATTGATAGAAAATGGAATTTGGAAAAGTTGCATGTTAACACGGTTAGTACTATGGTAAAATTTGGGTTAAGCAGGCTTAGTGGGCTAAATCAGCATTCGTAGGGCCCATTAGGGGTTTTGGGCCCAAGTGACTGACTTGGACTGTGTGGTTGACGGATTTGATTGTGAATATATGTTGGTGATATGAATGACTTGACTGTGATTGTTTGATTCAAATATGGGCATGACATTCTGCATACATGACATATTGCATGGGATATGGGTTATATTGATGGAGGAAGTGCTAAAGGGCTCTGCCCGGGCATCGGAAAGGGCTTATGCCCTGATTTACGAAAAGGGCTTATGCCCCAAAGATATCAAAAAGGGCTTATGCCCCGATTATTAAAAAGAGGCAAGGCCTCCATTATATGATAAAGCAACTATCTTTGCCGCCAAGGAGAGAGTTATGGCGGGGTGGGTCGAGTTAATCCCACATGGTGTGTTGGTTGAGTACGGGTGGAGAGTAGCGGATGGTGGGTTGAGTAGTCTCCCCAAATGGGCTTGCATACATTCATTGACATTACATGTGACATTGAAATGGGCTTGTATACATTCATTGACATTACATGTGATATTGAAATGGGCCTAAGGGCCATACCGATTTACAATAAAGGCTTGGCCCGATGATATGATTTATGAAAAGGCTTTGGCCCATGAATCGTTAAACGAAAGGCTTGGCCCGAGTATATGTCAAGACTAAATAGGGCTTTGGCCCATTTGTCTTGATACTGTGTGTTATTTATTGTTTGTTTGTTATTGGGATTACACACCGAGTTTTCGTAAACTCACCCCGTTTCTAATCGTGCGGGTAATCCCTAAGCTTAGATGGTTTGGAGTCATGCGAGGACTCGGAGATGGCCACACTCTTATTTACATTTACTTTCTTTTAATTGCAATAAGTAGCCGATTTATTTCTTTATAAGTTTTATCTTATTAATATTATTATTTGGTTTTGGGTTGTAATAAGGCCATTTTAATTATTTTTCCGGGATTATTTTATCTTATACCCTATATTTTTCTGATAACAATATGAGTTAGACCTAGGCGTGTTTCAAAATGATAATTGTTTTCAAAATAACGTAACGATACAATTAATCGGTTTATCAAAAATATCTACTTAAATGAATTCCAACTCGTTTTTCTCAAAACCTAACCTAGCACCAAAGTGTGGCAATGGTTGTAGGCATGTTTAGGATTGGATCCAATCAAGAGCTTGGTACTTAAGCAGCCTTCTAGGCTCACCTCCTCTGTTTCGGATACCTACCTGGTGCACAGCTTCCATTCACTTTATTAACTTAGCAAAGACTATCTTTTAAAACACTAAGAAGGACGTTGAAAGAGGCATGGGTTTTCTTAAAAACTTTAATGTGACACGTCGGATCCGGCCATAACTTCTGCGTTAGGTTTGGGGTGTTACATAGTCGATAAGCAACTGGCTCGATTCGCTCAATAATCTCAAATGGTCCAATGAATCGCGGACTCAATTTCCCTTTCCGACCAAACCGTAATATATTTTTCCACGGAAATACTTTCAAGAACACTTTATCCCCGATCTGAAACTCAATACCTTTTCATTTCCAAGAACACTTTATCCCCGATCTGAAACTCAATACCTTTTCATTTCAAGTCTACATATAATTTCTGTCGATCCGAAGCTGCTTTCAGACTATCGCGAATTACTTTCACTTTTTCTTCAGTCTCTCTGATCAGATCAACCCTGTGAATCTTACTTTCACTGAACTCACTCTAGTACAACGGCGTTTGACATTTACGACCTTATAAAGCTTTGTATGGTGCCATTTTAATACTTGATTGGAAGCTATTATTGTAAGCAAACTCAATCAGCGGTAGATATTTCTCCCAGCTACCTTCAAACTCAAGAATGCAACAACGTAACATATCCTCAAGTATTTGAATAACTCGTTTGGATTGACCATTTGTGCCTCAAGTATTTGAATAACTCGTTTGGATTGACCATTTGTGCCTCAAGTATTTGAATAACTCGTTTGGATTGACCATTTGTGTAACACCCCTAACATGTATCCGTTACTGGAATAGGGTTACGAGGCATTACCGGACTTATACACTAGTATTTATACAAAATCGAGTCATAAATATTTCATTCCAAATCAAAACTTTACATATTTCATCATAAAGTCCCTAATATGGGCCTACGGTGCCCAATATATGCTTTGAAATGATTCCAGACTAAACCAGAAACTTTGGAAGTTTTACCTTGAAGATAGAGGCACACGCCCGTGTGGCCTAGGACATGGCTGTGTGGCTAGCCCGTGGGGATCCCATGGTCGTGGGGACAGCCCGTGGGCAGTTCTGACTTGCAATTTCTTAAGCATCAGAGGGGCACACGGCCTGGGCACACGCCCGTGTGGCCTAGGACATGGCTGTGTGGCCAGCCCGTAGGGTTCCCATGGCCGTGTGGCCAGCCCGTGTGGAATTCTGACTTGCAATTTCTTAAGTATCAAAGGGGCACACGGTCTGGGCACTCGCCCATGTGGCTAGGCCATGTGGTAAATTGATTTTTTTTATCATTTTAAGCCATTTTTACACGATTTTGACACACGACCATGCTTGAAACCCGTGTCCTTCACACGACCAAGACACACGGCCGCGTCTTTTGCCCGTGTACTATCCTGACTTCACATTTAAGGATGCAGGGGACACACGGTCATTTCACACGCCAATGGGCTTACTGTGTGGACGAAAATAGGCCGTTTTAGGCCACTTTTCTCACCCTTTCATCCATTACCTGCACCTAAACACAATTATACACTAATAGAGTCCAACCAAATAATTATTTCAAGACAAAACATGTATATTTCATTCTCAAACACAAACATCACATTCAACTTATTTATATACTTAATCATTCATACATTTTCCTTATCAAATCAACCCCTATACATGCCATATAAATCAAAAAGTTGTTTAACAAAATCTACCGGAATAAATCTGGATAGTGTGATCCTTGATGTAGATCCGATCCTCCGTATGTATACAAGTCAATCTACAAAACAAATAACATATACAAGTAAGCTTATAGAAGCTTAGTAAGCTCATAGGCATAAAAACATAAATCTTACCGAAAATTGTACACAATCATATATCTTTTTAATTTAACTAATTCTTCCTGTAAATCACAAAATCATTAATAAGCTCATTTGAATAATTTCCATGTTGCTATTCACGAATTTAACTCCTTTGGGCCCATTTCTCATTTACTTCCATAGTCAAATTAAGGAACAATAATGGAATTGAGTGCTTCATTATCACATTGCCATAGTAAACTATGGACTTGCACATGGTCACATATCACACACCGAAGCCATAGCCTTTCCATGGTCTTACACGAATCACATATCATACCGATGCCATATCCCAGATATGGTCTTATACGGATTACATATCATACTGATGCCATATCTCAGATATGGTCTTATACGGGAGTACGCATCACAATGCACCTATGCCATAGCCCAGCTATGGTCTTATACGGGTACACATATCACCTCTATTCCGTCAATTCATCATGTTCATTGAATGAAAACACTCAAAACCATTGTTCCGACTAATTTGCACTTTTAGTTAAATATCATTTTGTAATTAATATAATTTAATAGTGTTCATTTACAATAAGATACTTTAGTAATCATAATATTTTCATAATAAAATATTAAACTTTGCCATATGAACTTACCTGGGCTGATTTGCAAAAGTTGTAAAATTTTTAGGGACTATTCTTGTAATTTCTCCTTTCCACGATTCGCTTCGTTTTCTTGATCTATAATTATAAAACCATTCCCTCATTAGCATCTAATTCAATTCTATTCTATTTCAAAATTTATACCTTTTAATTTTTGAAATTACACTTTTACCCTAAACTTTCTAAATTGTTACAATTTAGTCCCTGCTTAATTTATTCATCAATTGGATTAATTTCTCTCAAATAACACTTTATTTAAACATTATAATCTATTTCACAATATTTGACACTCAAAGTTTCAACATAAAACCCTAATTACAGTAACTTTCACAATTAGGTCCTAAAAATCAATTCCTATAAAAAATCTCTTCTTAAATTCATCATATAATAAAATTATAACCCCAATTCCATACCAAAATCATCACAAACTTTCAGCTCTTACTCATGGAAACTTTCTAAATCATTCACAGAAGCAAAAACTAATGGATTAGATAATAGGACCTAGTTGTAAAGGTCTCAAAATCAAAAAAATTACAAGAAATAATCAAGAATTGAGCTTACATGTAGTAAAAATATGAGAGGCCAGCTTAAGAAAACCTTTCAATGGTGTTTTTGCTGGAGAGAATGATGAAGAATTAAGAAAACTGTAGATTTCATAATTTAATTCAATTTTTAACTATTAAATTTTAACTAAATTACCAATTTACCCCTTGTTCACACCTAATTTCAATATTTCCTGCACACACATGTCGTCCAGTTTAATCACATTTCACAATTTTACACTTAATTCAATTTAGTCCTTTTTACCCAATTGACTACCAAAACTTTAAAATTTCTTGACGAAAATTTAATACTAACTTACTAACACTCTATAAATATTTATAAAAATATTTATGGCTCGGTTTAATATTCTTAAGTCTCGATACCTCGTTTTCACTTCCAAATTATTTAGTATTTATTATAGAATACTATTCACTATTTCAATCATTTTCCTAACTTCACATCTAACTTATTTTCATTAAATTAATAATATTTTCTACTCATTTGTCGGATTTAGTGAACTCACATCACTATTCCGACACCACTGAAATTTGGGCCGTTACAAATAATCCAACATTGATACCGCAATACTCATGAAGTTATGTTCATCAACACATGAGGTTAACAAATTCACAGCATCACCTGTACATGTTATCCCAAACTTAGTAGAATTTTAAATAACTTTAACTCTTCCAATTTACTTTATTTTCATATGTTTTTCTTTACTTCCCACACTCATTTCATGTGCATGACTCACAAGTCATAAACATATCATTTAACCATGGTCTCAAGCTAGTGCATTTAAATTTTTTTTTGAATTAATCACATGATAAATAATTTCATAAGAAATTGCATAATTTAAATCTTACCACTTTTTCATGAGCACTAGTATATTTTCTCTTGAGTACTTACCTCTTTAATGCATCGTATAAATAAACATTTTACCATTCAACCAATAGCTTGACACTTGTCTAAGCATCAAACAACAATACTTGTTAGTGTACTTGCACATATTTCATATAAATTCAACATTGATATACCTATTTTCTCGATATGTCACACTTGAGTTTAATATTCGTATCAACTTACATAATTTCTTTGTATCAACATATCAAAGATAATCATATATGTACATATCATGATACATATCATTCTCTTACTGTTTCTTCATAAACATATATCATTCATTTCGTTATATCAATATTTCATATACCATAATTTCCATGTATATTTATTCCGGTAATAGTTCATATCGAACTTAACATTAATCAATTTCCATGTACATATACTCTCCACACCATGTGTCCATATAACATGTACAAATCATTATATATATTTCAGGCATATACGGGTAATAATTCATTCCGTACACATATTGTTTCATATAAGAATTTTGCCCATTGAATCATTTAAAATATCGATGGATACACTTATTTCATATCAATACTAAAAATAATCATAAGTCTTTCAATATTAATTTCATATGTCACTTACCAATCATTGTCAAATTAAAGAACGTCTTACGGATTTGAGTACATCGTTTTCTTGATGCCATAGTCCAACTATGGTCTTATTCTTGATGCCATAGTCCAACTATGACCTTAATAGTGCCATAATCCAATTATGGTCTTGCGAACAGGATGCCATAGCTCAGCTATGGTCTTACATGTATTCACATATACTGCCATGTTCCAACCATGGTCTTATGTTCACAGTGCCATAACCTAGTTATGGTCTTTTCACTAAAATGCCATAACCCAGCTATGGTCTTACATTTAACACTTTGCCATGGTCCAACCATGGCCTTATCTGTCAATTCATCACTTGTCACTGAACGATAGTACTCAATTCCTACGTTCCATTAATTTGAACTTCCGATCCAAATTTTTATAATTTTCACAATAATCATAATTCAATAACAAACATGTGATATAATCCTAAATTAACAAATAATCATGAGAGTTCAACCATATGAACTTACCTGACTAAATTGCAGAAATATCAAGATTCAGGGGCATTTTGGAAATTATCCATTTTTCTCGATTTTCCACCTGATCTTTATCTAAATTATTAATTTCATTCAATTTATTAATTTAGACAATAAAAAAATTCAGTTCATGTAATTTGGTCATTTTTGACATTTTTACAAAATTACCCTTAAAGTTTTACTTTTATTCAATTTAGTCCCTGAGCAAAAAAATACAAAATTAGCAATTTTTAATGTAAACCCATGCTAGCTGAATATTCATATATATTTTCTTCCTCCTCCTCTCCATTCCACATCCTTAATGTATATAACTTGCTTATATGTAACATTATCTATAATTCCACTATTTACTTATATAAAAATGTTCATTTAAAGCTATCCACTTGAGTCATAGTCACTAAATTATTTATATCTTGAGCCACAGAATTCCAAATTAAGATCTGCTTGATGTTTTTGAAATTAGACTCAAATATATTTCTGCCATAAAAATTTCAGAATTTATAGTTTAGCCAATAAGTACATTAAAATCTTCAAATTTATCCCTGATCTGTTGTTTGACAGCTTTAACCTTTCTTTACTAAAAATTAAGTATCTCTTAGGATGGGGTTTAGATTATGTTTTCGTTTATCTCTCTTGAAAATAGACTCATTTAAGAATTTGAAAATATAAATTTAAACCTCTAATTATTATTTTACATTTTTTGATGATTTTCCAAAGTTAGAATAGGGGAACCCGAAATCAATCTGACATTGTCTCACAAAAATTCATATATCTCATAATATGAATTTTTTTTCTTACAAAGTTTCTTCTATGTAAAAATAGACTAATAGGATTTAATTTAATACTTTAATTAACCTCTAATTAAATTTCTACAATTTTTTGTGAATTTTCAAAGTCAGACTACTACTGCTGTCCAAAACTGTTTTAATGCAAAATGTTGATAACCAAGTTTATAACACTCTCCTTTCCTTTCTCTACAATATTTCCCATCACTTTCTCTTATTTCCCTTCACTAACATATCAAGAACATAGAACCTTATATAAGAAAGCTCTACTTTAACATCATTTTCATGCTTTTTCAATAATATCAAACTTAAAAATATATTGAAATCTTAATGTTTTTACTTTGTCCTATTGATTTCAATCTTTAACTTGATTTTCTCTCTTCCAGCTTCTATTTCTTGAATCCAACTTGATATTCTAGCTCCCTATAATCTCCTTATTATTTATCTCTCTTGGTAGCTATGGAAATTCTTTTGATTTCTAAGTGAAAATGGTGAATTTTTGGCAAAAGGACCAAATTGTAATGAAAAAAAGATTTCTTTCTTTCTTTATATACTAAATAAAATAATAAAAAATATAATTAAAAATCAAATCAAAATATTAATAAACTAATATTTATTTATTTAATTAATCTAAAATATCACCAACATCATCATTGCTTTTTAGAATTCTCTCTCTTCTAATTGACCATTTTGCCCTTTATGATCTTTTAAAATTCTATCATTGAGTCATCATTTAATTTGGTAAAATTATGATTTAGTCCCTCATAATTCTTCACCTATTCATCCATTTTCCTTAGTTTCTAAATCATTCCACCCTTAAAATATTTACACTATTAGTCCTTCACCTTTTTCATATTAACACTTTAACCCCTCAAGTTTTGAGTAATTACTCTTGGGCAACAAAAATTTTCTCACTTTTGCAATTTAGTTCTTTTTTGAATTAATATATCATAATATACTTTCCAATGCTGTCATAACTCAAAATTTCCCTTTTTGTCACCTTATTTCCTTATTTTACTATATCAAAGATAATATCTTACTTTCTTACTATATAACTTTTTAGGGTATTACACAATTAATGGGTAAATTGATTAAGGGCTAAATTGTAAAAACTATAAAAGTTAGGGCAAATGTGTAATTTTAAAAATTAAAGGGTATAAATTGTAAAGTGGAGTGAGGCTGAAAATATGTGCTAATGGATGAATAATTTTATATTTTAAATCAAGAGACTGTAGATCAACGAGGAAAATAGAAATTAGAAGAATAGTTCCCGAATTATTACGAATTCTACAATTAAGTCCAAGTAAGTTCGTATGGCGAAACTTTAATGTTATTTGTTAAAGTTGATGAATAATAATTTGTATTTATTCATTTCATTTTTTGAAAATAAAATTATTGTTAAAATTATGAATTTTAAATGAGTGCTCGAAGTGAACAGAACGCATGATTAAGTACAATCGTTCAGTGTGAAAGAAGAATTGACGAAAAATTACCCAAGTAAATCGGGGTTCAGCATTTATTGCGAACTAACATGTTTTCTTTCCGTTTAGCTCTCATGAGCTTCAGTTAACTTGTATGAGTTTCAGTTTAACCCTCATGGGTTTCCGTTTAGCTCTTATGAGCTTTCGTTCAACCCTTATGGGTTTCAGTTTAGCACTTTATGTACTTCCGTGTAGCCTTCAGGCTTTTGTTCATGATGTACTCAAATCCGTTATCGTTCTTTGATTAACAAGAAGTGGTAAGTGCTATATGGAAATTATGTGGAATAATTTAGGTTATTATTCACATTGAGCTCAAATAAGTGAATTCATCGATCAAAGTTGTGGTTGGTGTGACAGCCTTAATTTGACCCCAATCGAAAAGTGGTTTCGGGACCACAAAATTGAGTCACAAAATTTTTTAAATGCTCTTTTCTATGTTTATTATATGTGAAGTTTCATGTGTGAAAGTATTGTGTCTTAATTTTGTCATTTGAATGTGGAATTAGCTAAAAAGGACTTGTTTGAAAAACTTTGAAAATGTGATAGGTGAATTCTCAAGTGACTAATTTTGTAAATTACTAAAGTAGAGGATTTGCATGTCTATTTTACCACTTTATTTAAGTGTACGGTAGTGGGTTGGTTTAATGCATCATGTGCATAATAATAATAATAAATTATAAACTTAAATTGTGGTGTAAAATAATATATGTTATTTTATAAAATAAAATGTGGTGATAAAAACAAAGTGGAGCTTTATTTTTTTTTCTATCACTTAGCCGAACTAAAGAAAATAAAAAGAAGTGAAGCTCTTGCATATTCGGTCATTTGGGGGAGATAAATTCAAGTAAGTTCATGGTAGTTTGGTTGAAAATTCATGTTTTTGAGTTCCTCTCTTGGTTCTACTTTAAACCCATGAATTAATTTGTTAAATGTTGGTTAATTGTGCATTCGGTCATGATAGGAAATTTCAAAAATTTTGTATTTGATGATAGAAATTGATGAATGAAAGTTTGATGGACTATAATGTTAAAATCCATGTGATTGTAAGTTTATAAGTTTAAATTTTGAAATTTGAACTATATGTGGCTCAATTGCTTGGAATGGGCATTCGGCTATAGTATGAAATGCAAAGAAATTTCGATGTTGGATATTTTAAATGAATTAGATAGTTATAAATTAAGTGTGAGGCTTGGTAATTATGTATAAATGGTTTATTTAGATAACATGGCTTGTAAGTTTAATGGTGAAAATTTTATGCTTTGTGAGGATAAATGGTTTAAAAAGGAGCATCCGGCTATGATGTAAAATTTTGATGAAGTGATGTTAAAATGCTTTGAATATTGAGTATATATTGTTATAAATTGAATTTAAGGTTTGTTAAATTGTCTTTGTCATTGCCGAATGTGTGTATAGTTAAAGGAAATTGTTAAAGTGCTTAGTTAATTGATATTAAGTTAATGGTGTGTGTATAAATTATTTAAAATATAAACTTTGTATGAATATTAAAGGTTGTATATGAATTCGACCTTGGGAGAAATATTAGTATAAAATGCTTGAATGTTAAATAGGTTATTGCTTTAATGACTGAATGTGTCAAAGGCTAATGCATGGACTAATTGATCAATATGTGTTAAGGGAACGTGAATAAATATCTATTTGATGAGTTATATATTCGGCTATATGGGTGAGATATGTATATGAAATTATAATAAGCCATATGAGTTTTGTGTTTGTGTATGTGAGCTAGATATACAATGGATATTCGGCTATGAAGTTTAATGATTAAATTATAGAAACTTTGATGATATACATATTCGGTCATTAGGGTTATATGTACTTTGGCTATGTGGGTTATGTGTTAAGGTAAGTTACTTAATTGATAGGTATATTCGGTCATAAAGGTGTACATAAGGAAATGTTAAATAAATTGTATTAAATTGCTTAATGTGATTAAAAATGTGTATAACCATTTTGTATTTGAGCTAAAAGTAGCTATATGACCTATTAAATTTATTGTTATTTTCGGCCATAAGCTAGCATGGTGGGACTTTAATAAGTTAAATTTTTGTTTGAATTAGCTCAAGAGCATAGAGAACCAAGGTTGGACAGGGGAAAAGAGAAAGTAGTTGAATAGCCGATCCGGGACTGTTCGAAAATATTCGAGGTAAGTTTTAAGAAGATAAACATAAATAATATTCGATAATAACATTACATATTATGAGAATTAAGTATTACTTGTAATATTTGTATATGGCCGAATGACAATTATAATATGGAATTAAAATGTGATATGTTTTTATGATCAAATGATAAGTGATAGATGAATATGAGTGAGATGTTATGTGTAAACTATCTAATGATAAGTGTGAATGATGAAATGAAATAAATGTGAATAAAATGTAGGATGATATATTTGAATGATGTTTGTGCCTAAATTGGTGTGATTGTGTTATATGAAACTTGTTGATTTGAATATCGTACAATAATATTCGGGCCTTTGAGCCTAGCAGGCTATGATGCCGGTGAGATACTATTCGGGCCTTTGAGCCTAGCAGGCTACAATGCCGGTGAAATACTATTCGGGCCTTCGAGCCTAGCAGGCTATAATGCCGGTGAAATGATATCAGGCTTCAAGCCTAGCAGGCGAGATGCGGGTGAATGAATTCGGGTTTACAACCTAGCAGGCTAAATGCCGGTGATTTGATAAAAGTCTAAGACTAAGATACCTCGTGTTAGAACGACGAATGAATACATTCAATACGTTAAGTTGGCCAGGTACGTATTATGTATTTATATGTGAGTTTGATTGGAATTGAATCATAAGTGTATAATGTGATACCTATATGAATAAATGTTATAATTATATCTATGATCTTGATACATTCAATCAAGATGTGAAAGTATGTGAAAGTATTTGATTTATTTATGATATATGCATTTAGTTTAAGTGAAATAAGAATGCTAAATATGCAATATGTTCTTATGTATATTCGGCCAAATGACAATATACCTAGAAAATGGCCTCTTGAGAAATTGAATGATTGAAGAATAATTGAGTTTAATTGTTTACAGTGCTTAAAACTTACTAAGCCTATGAAAACTTACTCTGTTTGTTACGTTTCTCTGTTTTATAGATTGTTGACTCCAGTCACCTGTTCGGGAGGGGATCGTCAGCAACTCATCACACTATCTGTCATTTTGGTGCTACTATATTTTGGAACTAGCATGGCATGTATAGAATAGACTTAAGTGAATGATATTTTGAGATGTCGTTGTATATAAGCCATGTGAATATGGCAACTTTTGAATGGCGGTATAAGTTTGAATTTTCGATCTTTGATTGTGTTTGGCTATGCATATAATTTCTAATGAACTTATGTAAATGTGAATGTACAAATGTTGAGTTTTAGATTAGTAACTCTTCATAACCCACTCCGGCGACAGATATGGGTTATAGGGGTGTTACAGTTGGCAGGAAATGTGTAATGATTGATTACTTAAATGAATTGTTATAGCATGTTCGGTAAGATTTATGTTTTAAGCCAACAAACTTACTAAGATTCATTAAGCTTATTTGTGTTGTTCAATGTTCTTTGTAGATTTTCAACAAGTTCGGAGGATCAAATCAACACATCGGGTTACACTATCCAGATTACTCTGGTAGATTTTGTTGTACAATTTATGGTTTATATGGCATGTATAGGGCTGGATTGAAAATGGATAAACTTGAAGTATAATTATGAAAGACAATTATATATATGTGTGTGTTTGTGAGTATATAATTAGGAGTAGGTTTTGGTAAACAAATGAATGGAATTAGTTTGGTAAATTTAGACAATTGATTTTTGTGTTAACATATTATGTTAAATACTTGTTTTGGCTTGATATTGGTTGCTTGGTTGAGATATATTAGTGTATTTCAATGTTGTGTACAGGTGAATAATAGGGTGAGAAAATTGGCCTTAAAATGACCTATTTTTATCCACACAGGCAGAGACATAGGAGTGTGTCTTAGCCGTGTGTGACACACGGCCTGGCATATGGGTGTGTAGTCTAGCCGTGTGTCCCTTGCACCTTAAAATTGCAAAACAGAATGCCCAGGTTTTTGCACACCTTCGTGTGGTTGGCCATGTGACCCAAGTCAGTAGCTATACTAATTTGGACACGGGCTAAGACACGAGCGTGTGCCTCATCTTGAATGCCTACACAGCCTAAGACATGGGCGTGTTTCATGGCCGTGTGAGCCACACAGGTGTGTGTCCCCTGCTCTTCAAAAAAAAAATTAAAATTTTGGAAATATTCCCTGAGTCTTCAGTTTAGTCCTGATTCACTTCTAATGTGTATTTTGGGCCTCGAGGACCCATCTAAGGGACAATATGAGTGTTATATGACTTATTCTTGATTTGTATAATAAATGTAATGAAATATTTGTAATTAGTCTGTAAAGTCTGATAATGCTTTGTAACCCTATTCCGGCGACAGATAAGGGTTAGGGGTGTTACAATCACAATCGATCGGGATGCTCTGAAGAGCTATTAATGGGAAGCTCGCAAGAACCATATAACGGGAAGCTCGAGAGGACTAATAACGGGACGCTCTTTTGAGCTGTGCTGTGTCCACAACATATGCAAGACTACAATCAATACGGAAAATTATGTATCTATCGAATTTCATTTATTCAAACGAGACTTAACATTTACCGGGCTTTGTCAGATATGTAATAAATTTCATATAATTAACAACTACACAATTCACATATACCATATTCAATTCAAACATATAAATATACATAATTCAATTACACGAACTTACCTTGACAATGTTCGTGTTTGTAGGTTACTATTCCGATACTTTTTGTTTTCCCCGATCCAATTCCGAACTAGGTCTATCCGGATCTATACGATTAGATTTAACTCAATTTAATACAATTCATATTCAATTCAATTCAATTCAATTCACTTCCTAGGTAAAATTACCATTTTGCCCCTATACTTTTAATTAATAACAGTTGTCTCTAGGCTCGGAAAATGAAATTCATGCAATTTAATCTTTATTCCAAGCCTAGAAGATTTTTACATATAACATTTGCAACCCATGTAATTCATAAAATTCAGAATTTTTCCATGAATTTTACATATTTATAATTTAGTCCCTAAATCATAAAGTCATCAAAATTCACTTCTCAAAAGTTGTTTATCTATTAGCAACCTTCCATTTTCTACCATAAATTTCATAATTCATGCATATTCATCCATGGCAAAACCCTAGTACTTTGATAACTTTACAAATTATTCCCCGAGATAGCTAAATTAAGTTATTACGATCTGAAAACATAAAAATCATTAAAAACGGGACAAGAATGCTTACCCAATTAAGCCAAATAAGCTTGCTTGAGTTCTCTTCTCTTAGCTAGGGTTTCCATAAAAAAAATTTGGGAAAGATGATGAAAAAGATGATATTTTCTTATTTAATTAACTTATCATCTTTTATTATTTCAACTTTCCAATTTAGTCCTTTTCTTTATTAAATTTTCCTTGAATGAATCATCATACTTATCTAGTAACTTCTCTTAATGGTCTATTTTCCATATAAGGACCTCTAATTTTGAATTCCATAGCTATTTGATCCCTTTGACTACTAGAATTTGACTTTTGCATTTTATGCAATTTGGTCATTTCCATCTAATTAAACATGAAATCGGTGAAATTTCTTTACGAATTTTTCATACGGTATTTCTATCATAATGCAGATCATGAAATAATATTAAAATAATTTTTCTTACGGACTCGAATTTGTGGTTCCGAAACCGCTATTTTAATTTCACTAAAAACAGGCTGTTACACAAACCCTGAAAATAAAACCCTAACTCGAGAATAAAATTCTCTCCATAGTTACCATGAAACTCTCACCAAAACTCATATACGACTATATCTTGTTGCCCTCAAGAAAAGCCCTTGTTGATTGGCATCACAAAATAATGATACAATGGCCACTTTAAATAGGCTAAGATTAGAATTCTAATCATACTAAAATATCCCTGGATTAATTATAGTCTAACTAGGAGAAGAAGTCTTGCTTGAAGTCAAAAACGCGACTGCGTAACTTGGTGAAATTATCGTGATGTCTCATGCATGCTCATCACGACATCGTCATCACGTTCGTTTGGATTTTCGTCGTGACGTCTCTTGCCTTCACGTCACAACGTCCTTTCTTCTCTCCAATGGTGAAGAATGGTGGCTAATGGGAGATTGCTTTTTATAGCCATTTCATCCTTTCTTCTCTGCATTTCTCTAGTAATTTCCACCAAAAATATATCTTTTACGTTATTTACCATTTTACCCCACTATTAACACTTTTTTACAATTTATCTTTAATCATTACCTTTCACAATTATGTTTTTTTTCTTCTTTTTATAATTACCATTTTATCCATTCACTTTTCTACAATTCTATGGATGACTCATTTCTCCTTATGGAAAATTTCCACATCTAGTCCCTCCTCCTTTATCCTCTTTTCAATTTAATCACTCTAACTTTTAATTTTCTTACTTTCGCCTCAATATTTTACACTTTCTTGCAATTTAGTCAATATTCCATATTTATTTTTCCCAATATCTTTAGTATATGTCTTCACTATTTTAGGATGTTACACACATACTAACCTTCCCTTTTTACCAAAAAAAAAAAAAAAAACTTAGAGATTTTGAGCTCTAACAAATATTAATAATAATAAACAATGATTATCCAATATTGAATTTAATTTTATTCTTTTTGAGAGTTTATTTAATAAAAATTTATCAATTGAAAAAAAAAATTACTTTAATGTTTATAAAATGGTGAATAATTTATTAATTAATATAAAATAAGTAATTAAATAAGTTAGCACGGCATTTGTCAAAAACTAGACTTAATCATGAATCAAGCTATTCACTTATGCGCGTCCAAAAGCTCACCCGAAAAGTGGAAGGATTTAGACAAAAATATAAGCCCAAAAAATGGACATAGACAAAAAATAAAGTTATTTTTTAGATGGGTTGGGCCTCAGGTAGGATTTTTTGGCCCGGGCTTGGCCCGACCTGAATCAACTGCTTTACTGTTGTTTTGCTGCCATTTTGTTATTATATTGCTACTATTTTATTGTTATTGTTTTATTGTTAATTTTGTTACTATTTTAGAGACATTTGTTTGCTAAGTTGCAACTATTTTAGTGTGATTGTATAAAGATTTTTTTAATATATTATTTTAATTTGTTGGGAAATATTTGTTTTAATATTTTTAGTGTATTTGATGTATCATATTTTTTAAATTTATTTTTATATAAAAAATAATACGAACTAGTCAAATTAGGTTCGAGCTTAACATTTTTAATCTAGACCAAACTTATATAAAAGTTTAAACTCATTTTTTGAACTAGACCAAGGCGGAGTATAGAAAACAAATAAAAAAAAATTTCATCGGCGGGGCCTATATCTTGATTTAATGGCATTTCTTAATTATTTGTAAGAGCCAAATTTATATAATGGTTGATTAAGAGGAGGTTTACAATTGAAAGTATTATTGTAGAGTTCCCTTCTTTATTCTTTACCATTATTTTTATTTTTATTTTTATTTAATAGGAGCAGGTAGAATAATTCATTGAGGATTGCGAATCAAAAAGAAAATGATTGGGTGATCATAACTTTGGGATATATTATACTCTTTTATTAGGGTAGATAGAAAATAGTAAGAGAGGGAAGGGACAATATATCATATTAAAGATGGCGTCTAAAAGTTTTTATTTTAAAGTAAAATAGGATTCAGGAAAGCAAATCTTTCTTAGCACTGTAAAAAACAGAAACTTTGATTTATTACTGTTGTTGGTTTGAACTTACGTTCGTATTCTTATCCTTTAGTGGAGCCGAATACAAAACCAAAAGCATTTCATTTTCATTATATAAAAAAATAAGTTAAAGCTTAATTTGGAAAGTTACAAAATCTGATAAGAGAATATAAGACTTTTTTTTTTTTTTTGTCATCATTCTTTTTCTTATCCTTACTCTCCCACAATATTGCAAATTTGCAATACCCCACAAATAAATCTGTTCCATGATAGTCGCATCAGTATGGTACCTTACTATATTTCAAACTTAGACAACGGAGCACTAATTTATCTTTACCCAAGGACAAGCTAATTTATACGTGCAAAAACGCAAGCCATTCCCTTCAACATCTTCACAAGATCTGTATACTTCCCTATCAAAATAAGCAATGACAGATCTTCTTGATCTTTCCACTTTTGGTTATGCAGTAGTGTTAGGCATCACGCTACTGTTTTTGTACTCAAAACTCAAAAAGCCTAGCTCAGGAAGCGGCGGCAAAGCTGCACCTGTAGCAGCCGGTGCATGGCCAATAATCGGTCACCTCCCGCTGTTAGGGGGACCCAAGGCCCCTCATGAAACGTTGGGAGACTTGGGTGAGAAATATGGACCTGCCTACATGATCCGAATCGGTGTTCATCCAGCCTTGGTGGTGAATTCGAGTGATGTTGCTAAGGAAATCTTCACCACCAATGATTTGCATGTTTCCTCCCGTTCCGAATTTGCCGCCGCTAAACACTTAGGTTACAACTATGCCATGTTCGGCTTCTCTCCTTATGGACAATACTGGCGTGAAATGCGCAAAATAACAATGGTGGAGGTGCTCTCTAATCACAGGATCGATCAACTTAAGAAAGGTTTTGTATCAGAAATAGAAGGCTCAATGAAACTATTATATAATACTTGGGCCGAGAAAAAGGATGGCTCTGGTAAGGTGTTGGTTGAGATGAAGAAACACTTTTCGGACTTGACTTTGAACGTTGTTCTTAGGACGGTTGCTGGGAGGAGGTACAGTGTTGTTGCAGAGGAAGACCAGAAAGAGGTTTTGAGATATCGTAAGGCTTTACGGGATTTCTTTCACTTGACAGGGTTGTTTATGTTGGGAGATGCAGTCCCTTTCCTCCAATGGTTGGATATTGGTGGTTATGAGAAGCGGATGAAGATAACTGCTAAAGAGTTGGATGAAATTTCAGGGGGATGGCTAGACGACCACAGGAAGGGCGGACATTGGGATGAAAATGAAAAGGAGAAAGATTTCATGGATGTAATGAACTCTGTTCTTAAAGGTGCAAGCCTTGCAGGCTATGATGCCGACACCATCAACAAAGCCACTTCATTGGTATAATCTCTCTCTCTCTCTCTCTTGTCTTAAATTTTATTTCACCATTAATTAGTTTCTAAAAAATTATGAAAATTTCGTATTGCAGAATATGATTTTAGCAGGCAGTGACACCACTACAGTTACCTTAGTATGGTGCTTGTCTCTAATGCTAAACAATCCTCGTATACTCAAAAAGGCTCAAGAAGAACTAGACACCCATATAAGCAAGGATAGGTTTGTGAATGAAACAGACATCGGCAAATTGGTTTACATCCAAGCCATAATTAAAGAGACTTTTAGAATGTATCCACCTGCACCCCTTTCAGCACCCCGTGAGCTCAATGAAAGTTGCTCCATTGGAGGCTATAACATTCCCAAAGGCACTCGGTTGATTATAAACCTTCACAAGATTCAAAGGGATCCTAAAAAATGGCCAGAACCATTGAAGTTTAAGCCGGAGAGGTTTCTCACTACCCACAAAGATGTGGATGTTAAGGGTCAGCATTTTGAATTGATGCCCTTTGGTAGTGGTAGGAGAAGCTGTCCTGGAACATCGTTTGCACTCCATATGTTGTACTTGACCGTATCTAATTTCTTACATGCCTTCGATTTCTCAGTACCATCCAATGGTTTGATTGACTTGACCGGCACTGTTGGATTGACCAACATGAAATCTACCCCGCTTGAAGTACTAGTCTCACCTCGCCTTGCTCCTGAGCTTTATAACTAAAATCTAGATGAAGATTGCAATAATCAAGTATGAATAATAAGAATGCTTAAGCATTTTGGTTCTTATGCTGTATTATTATTAAATTCGTGTATGTGTCTCTATTACACTTCTCTTTCCTATTGTTTCCCTTTTTAAAATAAAAAAAAATGATATAGTTAATAAATAAATATTTTATTAGATAAAACATGTAGATTTAATGTTGTTTTTACGGTATACATGGAAAATCTTAGTTCTCAAATTTAAGTCGTGAAATCTTGACTTTATTTTTCTGCTCTACTTTTTTACTTATTGTGTCTAATATGTTAGCACTACCCTGCACGAGTATGTTAAGAGTTGAGAGTTAGCATTTTGATATATATTATTTCTCCTCGTTAATTCTTAAAATGTTATTTATATAAGTTGTAATAATTTTTAATTCGAGAAGCATAAAAATTTAAATATTTTTAACTCTTAAATTAATTTGAATTCGTCTGAATCATGGATATATGATTTCACCTATCTCACTAAAACAAAAATTATAACATCCAATCTTTTTGTTTTCATTTTATTGTCAAATGAAGGGAAAAAAATTTCCAATTCCAATTAATTATCAATACTATCAATCAATTGTGATGCATTAAAAATATATAATGATCAGATTTTCGTTGGTATTAGAACTGAATTTCTTATATCGAGTTAGTCCAAAAATTTATAATTAAGCAGTTGTAGAAACCGTTTTTTGTTCTAAAAACGGTTGACTTTTCAAGAAAAATGAAAACGGGAGTCGTCACCAATCTTTTTTTTATGAGGTGTGATCGGGTCACCTCGTGATTGATCGCTTTAATAAAATGTTTTAATTTACTAAAACAAGAATTTTGGTCTACGAAATTCGAGAAAATGGGTTCGGGAGTCGGTTACAGACGAGGAATGATTAGCACCCTCGTAACGCCTAAAATTGGTACCAAATTGATCAATTAATGTCTTAATGTCGAAAGTTGAAAACCCGAAAAGAATTTAAAATACGATCCCTCTTGTCGATTAAAAACTTGAGTGAATTAAAACGGGTATTGAAGGCCCTCTTGTCTCGAGATACCACAATGTCACATCCCGTAAGTTAGGACACGGCATTTGAACCCCTCGAAAGTAAGCTAGCCTTTTAAATTGTTTTATTTGAAACTTTATGCGTTTTAATTTAAAAGGATATTCGATTGTTTAAACCCAATGAGAAAAATTGAAACCCCGTAAGTTAGGGCACGACCTTCTCGAATTTTTAAACGCAGAATATTGTCTTTATCCAAAATTGACATATTTTAAAATTTAGAAGAATATTCGGTTATTTGGGTTCAACGGGAAAATCGAAACCCTATAAGTTAGGGTACATTTTCTCGAATCTCCCAAATACCGGACGTTGCTATTTTTTTTTTTTGGAAATTTTCCCTTTTTATGAAATTGGGTGAAAACTAATATAATATTTGAAGATACATGTGAATTGAATATTATGCCATCGATGTCAACAATGTGAATGCACTAATAAACAATTCATAATACATCATGATAATGATCTCGTAACATACATTAATTTAACACCATGATTAACAATTAGAGAGAAATAAATGAATCATAATAAGAATTACAATATAATTGACATCAATTACAACAAACAGAAAAAATCGATTTTAAAACAAAATAGGATAAGTGGATAAATAAATAAACACATAAAAGGATTTTGAAGAAAATAATTTATGAGATAACAAAAATAAAGGACTAAATTTAAAGAAAAATAAAATAGTTTTAAAATCATATTGAAGGATGTAACCAAATACATGATAAAATAAGATATATGCATAAAATTTTAGGTAAATAAATATATATAGTAATAATAGTTATAATAACAATAATAGAATATAAGTTTTGAAATATATAAAAAAAGGTGAACAATAAAAAAAAAGAAAAAATAAAATAAAAATAAACTCAAAGGCAAAATAAAAGGAAAATAAAAGAACAATTGAAAAAAAAATTGAAATAAAGAAACATTAAGTGAACAAAATAAATAAATAAGGTAATTCATTTAATAAAATAACAAAAAAAAAACAAAGAAAGGGTTAAATCGAAATAAAAATGAAGTTGTAGGTATAATAGTAAACAAATAAAAGAAAAGGGACAGCGCCAATTGACTCTCAACTGAATGCAAGTAATCAAAATGATGAGGCTAAACAAGCCTTCTATGCTATGATGAATGATTGGTTTACCCAATATGTTCGAACTAATCCGGCTGTTTCACATCCCCCACCCCCGACTAATACAAACCACTTGACTGTGTGTACCCTCGTGTCGACCCGTTGAGATTGAGCAAGCCCCGGTTGATAGAATTGAAAGCACGGGGCTCACGAGTTCAAGGCTCTTGACGATGATGATCTTTGAGCGGTGAGTTTTGGCTCGATAATACCATTCGCGTGTTTGATGAATTATCGTGCACACCCGATGAGTGTTTAAAATGTGCTAAATCTCTGTTACGTGATTCTACCTACTATTGGTGGAATACCTTGATTTCAGTTGTGCCGAGAGAACGGGTTACTTGGGAATTCTTTCAAACCGAGTTCCGCAAGAAATATATCAATCAAAGATTCATCGATCAGAAACGGAAGGAATTTTTCGAGCTCAAACAGGGCTCTATGACAGTTACCGATTACGAGTGAAAGTTTGTCAGACTTAGTAGATATGCTCGGGAATGTGTTTCGTCTGAGGCTATCATGTGTAAACGCTTCGAGGACGGGTTGAATGAAGACATCAAACTGTTGATGGGTATTCTGGAAATCAAAGAGTTTGTAGTGCTTGTCGAGCGAGCTTGTAAAGCCGAAGAGCTTAGTAAAGAGAAAAGAAAAGCTGATGATAGAGCTAGAGAGTTCCCTAAAAGATCTTCGGGAAAATCCTTTCATCATTCATCGAAGAAATTTAGAGATGACTCAGGCCGATCTAAGAATACTTCGGGTTTTTCTAGACGGGACCGTGATCGACCCCTTGTGAGTACGCGGGCCACCTCTGTTGCCAGTGTCGGCAATGATCGTCAGGACAGATCTGAGTGCAAGCATTGTGGTAAATGGCATTCAGGAAGCTGTAGATTTCATGACCGCTCTTGTTTCAAGTGTGGATCAGCTGATCACTTTATCAGAGACTGTCTGAAATTAGCTGAACAGAATACTGATCCGAGTGGGAGACCTAGTAACACTGCAACATGAGGTAAACCACCTAGACATGCGGGTAATGCTAGTGGAAATCAGAGAGGGACAAAAGATACTATTGTACGTTCTGAAACTCGTGCTCCTTCTAGAGCCTATGCTATATGCGCATGCGAGGATGCTTCTTCGCCAGATGTTATTACCGATACTTTCACTCTTTTTGATACTGATGTTATTGCTTTGATTGATCCTGGTTCTACTCATTCGTATGTGTGTGAAACTTTGGCATCCAGTAAGACTCTACCTGTTGAGTCTACTGAGTTTGTAATTAGGGTGTCGAATCCTTTGGGCCGTTATGTGCTAGTTGACAAAGTATGTAAGAAATGTCCCCTGATGATTCGAGATTCTTGCTTTCTGGCTGATTTAATGTTATTACCGTTTGACGAGTTTGATATTATTCTCGGTATGGATTGGTTAACTGTGCATGATGTAGTAGTGAATTGCAAGCGAAAGATAATTGATTTGAGGTGTTCAAATAATGAGATAATTCGAGTTATGTCTACCGATTTGAATGGATCACCGGCAGTGATATCTTCGATGTTGGCTCAGAAATATATGAAAAAGGGTGTGAAGCATATCTTGCGTACGTACTGGATAGTAAAGAATCAGAAAAGAAACTCGAGACTGTGCCTGTGGTTTGTGAATATCCGGATGTGTTCCCCGAGGAATTACCTGGATTACCACATGTTCGGGAGGTAGAGTTTGGTATTGAACTAGTACCAGGGACTACACCTATTTCGATAGCTTCGTATCGTATGGCACTAACCAAATTAAAAGAATTGAAATCTCAGTTGCAAAAGTTTACAGATAGAGGTTTTGCTCGACCGAGTTTTTCTCCCTGGGGTGCACCAGTGCTATTTGTGAAAAAGAAAGACAGAACCATGAGAATGTGCATTGATTATCGTCAGCTTAATAGGGTAACGATAAAGAATAAATATCCGTTGCCGCGAATTGACGATTTGTTTGATCAACTGAAAGGAGCCTCAGTATTTTTGAAGATAGACTTGAGATCGGGTTATTATCAGTTGCGAGTTAGAGATTTTGACGTGCCTAAAACTACTTTCAGAACGAGATACAAACATTATGAGTTCCTAGTGATGCCGTTTGGGCTCACTAATGCCCCTGCGGTTTTCATGGATTTAATGAATCAAATTTTTAGACTGTATTTGGATCAGTTCGTAGTCGTGTTTATAGATGACATCCTGATCTATTCACGAGACGAAACCGAGCATACCGAACACTTGAAGTTGGTATTGCAAATTTTGCGAGACAAGCAGTTATATGCGAAATTCAGTAAATGTGAATTTTGGTTGAAGGAAGTCAGCTTTTTGGGGCATGTTGTATCCGCATCGGGTATCTGAGTTGATCCGAGTAAAATTTCAGCTATACTCGATTGGAAGCCCCCGAGAAATGTTTCGAAAGTTCGAAGCTTTTTGGGACTTGTTGGGTACTACAGACGGTTTGTGAAAGGTTTCTTGATGATAACAACACCGATGACAAAGTTGCTTCAGAAAGATATCAAATTTGAGTGGTCAGAAAAGTGCTAGAAAAGTTTTAATCAATTGAAAACTCTTTTGACCAAAGCTCCAGTGTTAGTTCAGCCAGAATCCAGTAAAGAATTTGTGATCTACAGTGATGCGTCTCTGAATGGTTTGGGCTGTGTGTTGATGCAAGAGGGTAGAGTTGTAGCGTATGCTTCGAGACAATTGAAGCCACATGAGAAAAACTATCCGACTCATGATCTCGAGTTAGCTACTATTGTTTTCGCTTTGAAAATTTGGCGCCACTACTTGTTCGGGGAAAAATGCCATGTGTATTACGATCACAAAAGCCTCAAATATTTGATGACTCAAAGAGATTTGAATTTGAGACAAAGATGTTGGCTAGAATTATTGAAAGATTATGAGCTTGTCATTGATTACCATCCGAGAAAGGCTAACGTGATTTCTGATGCTTTAAGCCGTAAATCATTGTTTATTTTGCGAGCAATGAATGTGCATCTGTCTGTGTCTACTGATGATGTGTTAGTAGCTGAATTAAAAGCAAAACCGTTATTGATGCAACAAATCCATGAAGCTCAAAAAGTTGATGATAAATTAGTTGCAAAGCGAGCATTATGTGTATCGAAAGAGGATTCAGAATTTTTGATTGATAGTAATGATTGTTTGAGATTCAGAAATCGATTATGTGTTCCGAGAAATTCAGAGCTTATTCCGATGATTTTAAACGAGGCTCATAGCAGCTGAATGTCAGTTCACCCGGGAAGTACGAAAATGTACAACGATCTGAAACAACAATACTAGTGGCACGGTATGAAACGAGACATTTCTAACTTTGTTTCGAAGTGTTTGATATGTCAACAAGTGAAAGCGGAACATCAAATGCCTTCGGGATTACTTCAGCCGATCATGATACCCGAGTGGAAGTGGGATCGAGTCACGATGGATTTTGTATCTGGGTTGCCATTGTCACCAAGCAGGAAAGATGCGATCTGGGTTGTGGTTGATAGATTGACAAAGTCGGCTCATTTTATTTCCGTACGTACAGATTATTCACTTGATAAGTTAGCAGAATTGTATGTTTCTCAGACTGTAAGGTTACACGGGGTACCTACTTCTATTGTGTCGGATAGAGATCCGAGATTCACTTCGCGGTTTTGGAAGAAATCGCAAGAAGCATTGGGTACTAAGTTGCATTTTAGTACCGCTTTCCATCCCCAGACCGATGGTCAGTCCGAGCGAATTATTCAGATACTCGAGGATATGTTGAGATGTTGCATCCTTGAGTTTAGTGCCTCGTGGGAACGATATTTGCCTTTGGTTGAATTTGCATATAACAATAATTTTCAATCGAGCATCAAGATGGCACCCTGTAAGTTAGGGTACATTATCTCGAATCTCCCAAATACCAGACGTTGCTATTTTTTTTTGGATATTTTCCCTTTTTATGAAATTGGGTGAAAACTAATATAATATTTGAAGATACATGTGAATTGAATATTACGCCATCGAATGTCAACAATGTGAATGCACTAATAAACGATTCATAATACATCATGATAATGATCTCGTAACATACATTAATTTAACACCATGATTAACAATTAGAGAGAAATAAATGAATCATAATAAGAATTACAATATAATTGACATCAATTACAACAAACAGAAAAAATCAATTTTAAAACAAAATAGGATAAGTGGATAAATAAATAAACACATAAAAGGATGTTGAAGAAAATAATTTATAAGATAACAAAAATAAAGGACTAAATTTAAAGAAAAATAAAATAGTTTTAAAATCATATTGAAGGATGTAACCAAATACATGATAAAATAAGATATATGCATAAAATTTTAGGTAAATAAATATATATAGTAATAATAGTTATAATAACAATAATAGAATATAAGTTTTGAAATACATAAAAAAAGGTGAACAATCAAAAAAAAGAAAAAAATAAAAAATAAACACAAAGGCAAAATAAAAGGAAAATAAAAGAACAATTGAAAAAAACTAAAATAAAGAAAACATTAAGTGAAAAAAATAAATAAATAAGGTAATTGATTTAATAAAATAACAAAAAACAACAAAGAAAGGGTTAAATCGAAATAAAAATGAAGTTGTAGGTATAATAGTAAATAAATAAAAGAAAAGGGCAGAATAAAGGAGCAATAATGAAACGCGCGCAAAAAAAGAGGGACATATTTGGCAATTATACTAGTCCCACTAAACGCACAATTTCAGAAGGGCTAAACTGGAAACAAAACAAATTAAAAGGGGAGAAATTAAAGAAACGAAAGAAACCAGATTGTGAAAAATAGAAAATACGAAAGGACTAAAACCGCAATTCACCCACTTCGACCTTAAAAATGCGCGAATCCCCCAGGGACGGGTCGGGTCTCGCGTGGGAAAGGCCTAAACAGCGCCGTTTTGGCACTTAAATAGCCAAAGCAAAACGATGTTGTTTCATGCTATTATAAAAGTCATTTTTTTTCAAAAACTCTTCATTTTTAACCCTTTTCTTAAAAACAAAACCAAAAAAAACTCCCAACTCCTCATTTAGCGCCCTATGGCCGGCCTAGGGTTCCGATTGTCGGACCACCATGGCGGCCGTCGGCAACGGTGTCGCCGCCCACGGTGGCTAGAGTTCACCCAAAAACCACCAATTCGAGCACCTTGACGTGCAAAACCTAGATCTAGGACTATTTTTCATGAAATCTTAACCCAGAAGGAAGAAAAGAAAAAAAAAAGAAAAAAATGAATCTTTCGGAGTTTCGTTTTAGCAAAAGGGACCGTTCATCATCGAGAACGGTGGCCTCCATCTCCACACGCAGTGGGGTTTCAATGTAATGACCCAAATTTTACAGTTATCGGGAAAGTGAATTTTCGGGTTTCCGTTTCTGAAAAATGGATTCGTAAATATTTATTAAAAATATTTACGAAGTTAATCGAGTGGTTAATAAGAATTTAATTAAGTGAATTAGCTTAAATTAAGGATAATTAGATAAAAAGGATTAAATTGAATGAAGTGTGAAAGTTTAATTATAGAAAAAAATTGAAAGGGCTAAATAAGTAAATAAGCCAAAAAGAGTGCCAAGTGTATGGCAAAAATAAAATACAAGTGTAATAAATATAATACACACATTTGTAATACATGTATGTATTTGCTTATTATTTAAGTAAATATTAGTGTATTTATTATTATTAAATTAATATTATATAAATAAATAAATAAAAGTAAGACAAATGTGTGGTAATGATTGGGTACAAGTGTATTAATAAAAAAATACATACACTTGTAATGCTTGTATTTAAGTATTAATAGATATTAATTATTTATAAAAGGTATTTATTAATTAAATAATTATATTATAAGATTTTTATGTAAAAAATAAATACAAAGTTGACAAGTGTATGGTATGTATAGTGACATGTGTAATATTAGTATATGTACATTTGTAAAATACATGTATATTTACTTATTACATAAGTATATTATTAAATTATATATTAATATTAAGTAAAAGACATTTATATAATAAATAGATTAAAGAAAGACAAATGTAATAATATATGTTTATACAAATGTAAAATAGATATTGGATATTAAATAGATATTTTATAGCTATTATTAAGTTATTATAATATATATATATATATATATATAAAGTAAAAGGAATAAAAAGAAAAAGAATAGAAAAAGAAAAAGAGAATGAAACGAAACAGAGAGCAAGGGAAAGAAAGAAGGACAGAAGAAAGAAAGAAAGAAAAAGAGAAAAATTAGGATTTCAATGCTTGAAAGTTAAATAGGTATGTCAATTTAGCCATTTTTACTTGATTTTGATGTTTTAGAAACTTTAGAACAAGATTTTGATGAAGTTAAGTTGATATTTTGAAAGTTATTAGATTATTAAACATTGTTCATGTTGAACAAGAAGATGAATTAAGGGCTAAATTGATAGAAATTCAAGTTAGAAATGAAATAAAGATTGAATTGTAAAGTGATTCATAAGTTTTATGCTTTAAGGACTAAATTAAATTTTTTTTCGAAATTATGGTTTTATGATGAAAAATAGATAATTATGTCTAAGTTTAGTTAAAAATTGAGTAGAAATAAAGTATGAATTAAAATAAAAAAAAAGTAAGTGAATTTAGTTAGGATTAAATTGAAATTAAAGTAGAAAATCAACATTTTGCATTAAGACTATTTGGGACAGCAGCAGTAGTCTAAGTTTGAAAAATCACCAAAAATTGTAGAAATTTAATTAGAGGATGAATAAAATATGAAATTAAAGCTTATTGAGTCTAATTTCTTATAGAAGAAACGGTGTAAGCAATTGAATTGTAAATTATGAGATATAATGAGTTTTGTAAGATAAGGTCAGAATGAATTCGAGTTCCCCTGTTTTGACTTTGAAAAATCACCAAAAATTGGAAAAAAAATAATTAGAGGCTTAAAGTTATATTTTTAGAATCCTTAATGAGTCTATTTTCAGGAGAAATCAACGAGAATATTATCCGAGTTTTGTACTGTGAGATAAGTAATTTTTAGTGAAGAAGGGTCGAAACTGTCAAATAGCAGAATAGGGGTGAATTTAAAGAATAAACTGTACTTAATGGCTAAACCAAAAATTCTGAAAATTTTATGGTAAGAAGATTTGTGAGTCTAGTTTCAGGAAAAATTAGCGGATCTTAATTTAGAATTCTGTAACTCAAGATATAAATTAGTAATGTATTAATGATTATGAATTGTATTAATTTCGTAGTCAATGTGGTACCGGAAATCTCGGCTAAGAAAGGACAAGACAAAGTCAACGGGAGTTAGCTCGAAAATTATGGTTTGTATTTCTATAATCCAAACTTAATACTTAAATTGTTGAATTTATTATTTAATATATATATATATATGTAGTAGGTGTTTTGAGATGATTATTTGAATTGGATTGAATATTGATTATATTGAATTGATTTATGAATATATATATATATATATATATATACGAATGTTTGAATTGAAATGAATATTGATGTGGAAATTGAATAATAAATATTTGTTATATTGGAAAATATATGTAGTTGGAAGTGTGATGAAATTGATAGAAAATTTTGATTATTGTGAAATTAAATATTTATTAGTGAAAAGTGAATAGAATTATACTGAATTGAAAATATATAGTTAATTAATTAAAATATAAATTAATTGAAAACTGAAAAGTGAATTAAATACCCTATTAACTAGTCGGGCTAGTCGGATATAGTTGACATGCCATAGGATATGGAAGAGTACGGGTTTTGCCGGTTTCTTCGATCGAGCACTTATGTGCCGAATCATCATATCGGATTCGGTTTACCATCTTCGCTTTCCGATTCGGCACTTTGTGTGTCGAATATTGTTACTGTTACAGTTATCAATTCAGCACTTTGTGTGTTGAATACTATTATCATTATCATTATCGTTCGGATTTGTTCCGATGAGGTACTCGTGTACCGCATCGACATCATATCGTATTCTTGTTCCAACTTTTTACCGATGAGGCACTATGTTCCATACTGGTGTGTTGGTTGGATCTGTGTATTCGTCTGAGTCCGAGTCATGGTAATAGGGGTAAATAAATGTATAAAATAACTGATTATTACTGAATAATTGATTTATTATCGATAATTGATTGTTCTTGGATATTAGATCGTCTTTGAATAATCAATATTATTGAATAAATCGATTGTCACCGAATGAATGATCATTCTCGAATAACTTAATTGTTATTGAATATCTGATTTTACTGAATAATTGATTGTTACTGGATAACCGATGAATTGACCGATACTGAATAACTGGTTATTATTGAATAATTGATTGTTACCGAATAATCGATCATATTCTTGAATAAATAATTGTTCTGAGTGTTAATGAACATTACTGATTGATTAATTGCTATTGAAAAATAATAAATGATTTTGAATTTAAAGTACACCAAAACATTGGTTGGAAAGTGAATGTTTGAATTCTCATTGAGTTTGAATAGTTCAATATATATATATAAATTAATATGTTTTGTAATTGTTTAAGTGTTCAGATTATAGAAATACCACTGAGTGTATACTCAGCGTACGGTTTGTTTCCATGCGCAGGTTAAGGTAAGGCTAGACTGTTGATGAAATGAGTAAATTATGGTTGGCAACGGTATGTAGTATGAATTTTGAAATTTACTAAAAATTCGTAGTGATTCTAAATTAGTCTCGAATTGAATTTACTGTTCATATTGGACCGCGAGTGCCCATTAAAGGGACGACATCTTAAAACTAGGATGTGTGTGAATATTTATTTTAATTAATGACCGGAATTGGACTGTACTGACTTGTAATGTCTCATAACCCTATTTCGGCGACGGTATAAGGTTAGGGGACGTTACATTTAGTGGTATCAGAGCTAACCGAGTTTAACCGATTCTCAGACTAAATCGAGTTCGGAACTGAGCCTAGAGGTACATGCCATAATTGAGTTGAAATTGAATCGGGATCGGATGCTGATATATTTGTTTGTCTCTGTTTTATAGTGAAAATGTTAGATGAAAATATCGATGGTATTGATTATGAAATGTATATTGGAGACGAATAGTCTTGTGAATTAGATGAAAACTAAATAAAAAACACTGGGTATTAACTCAATGGGTAATTAATTACTGAATGATGACTGATGAAATAATAGAAAAAGAAATGATACATAATTATTTAGAATTATAACTGATGTTCTTCAGTGAGTAGAAGAAATTGTATCTGCTACAGTATCTATCTCTCCTGTTTCTTAATCGGTTCCCGAAGTGCTTCAAGGTATAGAACTTGTCTGAACGGGTAAGTTATCTGCTGTTAATGATCTGTACATGTATATATATATGGTGTGGATGAATTGAGAATTACAGCTGAGAATGATCTTGAAAGAACTGAAATCTATTTAGAGAATATTATTGGGATTGTAAATGAATTATTCTGTTCACCGATTAAATGTTAGAAAGGTATGATATTTTTGTTAAAAGATTTAGGTTATCAGTGGTAGAAAAATTGATTATGTTGTGATTAAGAAAAGGGTTATTTGGAAATATCTGAGATGAGTTCTGAAAGAAATATATATATATATATCAGTCAGAGATTTCTTGATCAGAAACATATAGAATTCTTGAAGCTTAAACAGGATCATATAACTGCAACTGTGTATGAAGGGAATTTGTTTGATTGAATAAATATATCAGAGGGTATACTCCGATAGAAACTGTAAGGAACAAATGGTTTGAAAATGGTTTAAAAGAAGACAAAAAGCTGAGGAATGTAGAATAAAGAGTGGAATATGTGATTAGATATGATTCTTCTGATTATTATTTTAGTGATTGCTCAAAGAAAGTTGAAAAGATATTATTTAGAATTGAAGACCAAGTAACGCAGTTATTAGAGGTAGGTTACCCTATAATCTCAAAAATACGAGTGAAAGCCGAAGTGTGACAAATGACTTTACTGTAAAATCTGGAGAATGAACATCAACCAGGGTATATGTTAATTGTATATAAGAAGATTTATCTATACCGAATGTTATTACAGGTACTTTCTTCTTTATCGACACTAATATGATTATTTTAAATTGATCTTGGTTTGACTATTCCTATGATTACATAAGTTTAATATCTATTAAAGATTTGCCTGTTGGGTTTGCTAAAATTTTTTTTGGTTGAAGCATTAAATTTTCCGAATCAGTATTTATGGGCTGATAAGATCTGCAAGAACTGTTTGAAATGATACTACTGTTTTCTGATCGATTTGATGTTATTACTGTTTGATATAATCTCAAGAATGGAATGGTTAATTCTGCATGATATGGTGGTAAATTCTAAGCAAAAGTATATTATACTGCAAGGTTAGAATGATGAAATGTTTTGTTGAATCAGAGAAGATTGAGCTAATTGTCTATTGTGATATTGAACATGCCAACACAGATATATGCCGGAAAGGGGTTATGGTATTTACCTTATTTATGTATTGAATATTAAAATATTTAAGTTAAAGTTTAAATCAGTGGCAATAGTGCAAGAGAATTCTAATGTGTTTCTAGAAAAGTTGCCTGAACTACTGTTGATTGAAGAAGTTGAATGTGCTATAGATTTTGTGACTGAGATGATAGTGAAAAATATATTTGAAATCAAAGGTTTTCTAAAACTAGTCGGTTATTACAGAAAGATGTGGAATTGGAATGATCTGATAGACGTTAGCAAGGTTCTGATTAGTTGAAAGCTCAGTTAACTGAAGCATTAGTTCTGGTTTAGTCTGAAATCCGGTGAAGAAACTTGTGATTTACAGGGATAGCAGTGTTTTGGTGCAAGAAATAAAATTAATGAATTATGTTTTAGAAAGTTAGAATTATATGAGAAGAATTATTTGATACATGATTTGGAAGTGGTAGCTATTGTCTTTGCACTAAAGGATTATGATTTGATAATTGAATATCATCCAGAAAAAAGCAAATGGAGTTATGAATACTCAGAATTGAAAGTTTTGCTTTGTGTTATGAGCTATGAACACTCGATTGTCATTATCTGATAATCGCTCAATTCTAGTTGAAATAAAGGTTAAACTTACTTCTCTACAGTAGGTCTGCAAAGTTCAGAAATGTGATAATGAGTTACTGGTTAAATGGGTATAGTGAACATATGATTTTGATTGAAAATTTCAGATTGAATTTGATGATTGTCTGCTATTTAGAAACAAAATTTGTACTGAAGAATTCAGAACTGTTACAGTCAGTAATGATATCAGAATGGAAATGAGATAGAATCTCTATGGGATTGACTTGGAATTATCTTTATCTTAAAAAAAAAAAGATGATATTTGAATAATTGTCGAAGGTATGGCGAGGTCTGCATATTTTAATCTGGTATGAATAAATTTTTGCGTAATAATTGTCTAAAATATAGGTTTCTGAGATTATCAGATTACATGGTATAGTGGTTTCTATTATTTCTGATTGAGATACGTGGTTTATACTCTGATTATAGAACAAGTACAAGAAGTTCTGGGTACGTGATAACAGTTTTCAGCACTGTATGAAGTTCTGAATGATTATGAATATAAAACTGCATGAGATCTGATTAAATATTGTGAGAAAAGAATATACGAAGCTGGTTGATTCGTGAAACTAAAGAAAAATGAAAATAATTCGAGATAGTTTAAAAGCAATATTTGATTGTCGAAAATTCTATATGGAAATTGAATGAAAGTGATTTGAGTTAGACTGAAATAGTTTGATAGACAGAAATCATATGTGAATTTGAAACATCGGGATATTGAGTTCTCGTACTGTTGGGCTACATGAATCTGTGAAAAATCGGACTGGAAATATATTGGATGGTTTAGCCTCTGAAGTCATGAAAAATTTATGGGATTTTTCAGGATATGATGTTCAGATGATGCAAATCAGATCTTCCACATGTTACTTTGACAAGGGATATTGAAATTTGAACTGATTCATAGTATAAAGAAGAAGAACCGATCGAGATACTGGCTTGAGAAATGAAGTTATAATATTAAGGAAGCTACACGGGAACCGAAAGAAACTATGAGATTTTTATACCCCTACCTCTTTTCAGGCAAATTTCGAGGACGAAATTTATTAAAGGGGGGAGAATTGTAATGACCCAAATTTTACGGTTATCGGGAAAGTGAATTTTCGAGTTTCCGTTTCTGAAAAATGGATTCGTAAATATTTATTAAAAATATTTACGAAGTTAATCGAGTGGTTAATAAGAATTTAATTAAGTGAATTAGCTTAAATTAAGGATAATTAGATAAAAAGAATTAAATTGAATGAAGTGTGAAAGTTTAATTATAGAAAAAAATTGAAAGGGCTAAATAAGTAAATAAGCCAAAAAGAGTGCCAAGTGTATGGCAAAAATAAAATACAAGTGTAATAAATATAATACACACATTTGTAATACATGTATGTATTTGCTTATTATTTAAGTAAATATTAGTGTATTTATTAAATTAATATTATATAAATAAATAAATAAAAGTAAGACAAATGTGTGGTAATGATTGGGTACAAGTGTATTAATAAAAAAATACATACACTTGTAATGCTTGTATTTAAGTATTAATAGATATTAATTATTTATAAAAGGTATTTATTAATTAAATAATTATATTATAAGATTTTTATGTGAAAAATAAATAAAAAGTTGACAAGTGTATGGTATGTATAGTGACATGTGTAATATTAATATATGTACATTTGTAAAATACATGTATATTTACTTATTACATAAGTATATTATTAAATTATATATTAATATTAAGTAAAAGATATTTATATAATAAATAGATTAAAGAAAGACAAATGTAATAATATATGTGTATACAAATGTAAAATAGATATTGGATATTAAATAGATATTTTATAGCTATTATTAAGTTATTATAATATATATATATATATATATATATATATAAAGTAAAAGGAATAAAAAGAAAAAGAATAGAAAAAGAAAAAGAGAATGAAACGAAACAGAGAGCAGGGGAAAGAAAGAATGAAGGAAGAAAGAAAAAAAGAAAAAGGGAAAAATTGGATTTCAAGGCTTGAAAGTTGAATAGGTATGTCAATTTAGTCTTTTTTACTTGATTTTGATGTTTTAGAAACTTTAGAACAAGGATTTGATGAAGTTAAGTTGATATTTTAAAAGTTATTAGATTATTAAACATTGTTCATGTTGAACAAGAAGATGAATTAAGGGCTAAATTGATAGAAATTCAAGTTAGAAATGAAATAAGGATTGAATTGTAAAGTGATTCATAAGTTTTATGCTTTAAGGACTAAATTGATTTTTTTCGAAATTATGATTTTATGATGAAAAATAGATAATTATGTCTAATTTTAGTTAAAAATTGAGTAGAATTAAAGTATGAATTAAGATAAAAAAAAGTAAGTTAATTTAGTTAGGATTAAATTGAAATTAAAGTAGAAAATCAACATTTTGCATTAAGACTGTTTGGGGCAGCAGCAGTAGTCTATGTTTGAAAAATCACCAAAAATTGTAGAAATTGAATTAGAGGATGAATAAAATATGGAATTAAATCTTATTGAGTCTAATTTCTTATAGAAGAAACGATGTAAGCAATTGAATTGTAAATTATGAGATATAATGAGTTTTACAAGACAAGGTCAGAATGAATTCGAGTTCCCCTATTCTGACTTTGAAAAATCACCAAAAATTGGAGAAAAATAATTAGAGGTTTAAAGTTATATTTTTAGAATCCTTAATGAGTTTATTTTCAGGAGAAATCAACGAGAATATTATCCGAGTTCTGTACTATGAGATAATTAATTTTTAGTGAAGAAGGGTCGAAACTGTCAAACAGTAGAATAGGGGTGAATTTAAAGAATAAACTGTACTTAATGGCTAAACCAAAAATTCTGAAAATTTTATGGTAAGAAGATTTGTGAGTCTCGTTTGAAGAAAAATTAGCGGATCTTAATTTAGAATTCTGTAACTCAAGATATAAATTAGTAATGTATTAATGATTATGAATTGTATTAATTTCGTAGTCAATGTGGTACCGGAAAACTCGGCTAAGAAAGGATAAGACAAAGTCAACGGGAGTTAGCTCAAAAATTACGGTTTGTATTTCTATAATCCGAACTTAATACTTAAATTGTTGGATTTATTATTTAATATATATATATATATGTAGTAGGTGTTTTGAGATGATTATTTGAATTGGATTGAATATTGATTATATTGAATTGATTTATGAATATATATATATATATATATATATATATATATATATATATACGAATGTTTGAATTGAAATGAATATTGATGTGGAAATTGAATAATAAATATTTGTTATATTGGAAAATGTATGTAGTTGGAAGTGTGATGAAATTGATAGAAAATTTTGATTATTGTGAAATTAAATATTTATTAGTGAAAAGTGAATAGAATTATACTGAATTAAAAATATATAGTTAATTAATTAAAATATAAATTAATTGAAAGCTGAAAAGTGAATTAAATACCCTATTAACTAGTCGGGCTAGTCGGATATAGTTGGCATGCCATAGGATATGGAAGAGTACGGGTTTTGCCAGCTTACTGATCAGGCACTTATGTGCCGAATACTGTTACTGGTTACGGTTACCGTTACTGTTACCGATTCGGGACTTTGTGTGTCGAATATTGTTACTATTACAGTTATCAATTTAGCACTTTGTGTGTTGAATACTATTACTGTTACTATTCCGGATTTGTTCCGATGAGGTACTCTATGTACCGTCTCGCTCTATTATCATATTCTTTGTTTGGCCGCCGATGATGAGGCACTATGTGCCATACTGATGTGTTGGTTGGATCCGTGTATTCGTCTGAGTCCGAGTCATGTTAATAGGGGTAAATAAAGGTATAAAATAACTGATTATTACTGAATAATTGATATTACGGATAATTGATCATTCTTTGGATATTAGATCATTCTTGAATAATCGAATATTATTGAATAATTGATCATTCTTGAATAAATCGATTGTCATTTGAATGAATGATCATTCTCTTGAATAACTTAATTGTTACTGAATATCTAATTTTACTGAATAATTGATTGTTACTGGATAACCGATCAATTGATCGATACTGAATAACTGGTTATTATTGAATAATTGATTGTTACCGAATAACTGACTGTTACTGAAGAAATAATTGTTTTGAGTGTTAATGAACATTACTGATTGATTAATTGCTATTGGAAAATAATAAATGATTGAATTTGAAGTACACCAAAACATTGGTTGGAAAGTGAATGTTTGAATTCTCATTGAGTTTGAATAGTTCAATATATATATAAATTAATATGTTTTGTAATTGTTTAAGTGTTCGATTATAGAAATACCATCGAGTGTATACTCAACAGCAGTTTGTTTGTTGCGCGCGCAGTTAAGTTAAGGCTAGACTGTTGAATCAGCATCCCAGGCCGATCCCGAATTCAATGAGGTAAAGTATGTTGAGTATTGGTAATGGCATGTACCTAAGATGTTTTATGAGAGTCATTTAGGTTGTAGAAGTATTGATGAAATGAGTAAATTATGGTTGGCAACGGTATGTAGTATGAATTTTGAAATTTACTAAAAATTCGTAGTGATTCTAAATTAGTCTCGAATTGAATTTACTGTTCATATTGGACCGCGAGTGCCCATTAAAGGGACGACATCTTAAAACTAGGATGTGTGTGAATATTTATTTTAATTAATGACCGGAATTGGACTGTACTGACTGGTAATGTCTCATAACCCTGTTCCAACGACGGTATAGGGTTAAGGGACGTTACATTCAAAAGGTAAAATAACTTTGCTTCCTTTTATTTAATATAAAAAGAACGAAAGAACAACAGAAAAATATCGCAAATCATATTTAGCAAATATTGCTTCATTTTTTATTGATATTTTTTTGTTGATATCGTGTATGTAAAAAATATACAAAAATTTCATGTGGCTTTTATAGCCGAATACAATTTTTTTCTTTTTTCCTTTCGTATTTTGCTATTTTCTTATTGTCGTTTTTTTTTTTGCAAGCACTGGAGTATGGAGATTGACGTGGAGGCACGAACGACGTTAATTACTGTACGGTGGCTGAAGGCTGCAGCGCAAAGTTGGAAACCTTAGGGTTTCCTGAGAAATAAAATATTGGGCTTATCGGGCTTTGTATATGGGTCTAGGGTTTTGTTAGTTTTGGGTTTTAAATTTGGGTTTGGGTTTTATGTGATTTGGACTGTTGCAATTTTGGACTTTTTATCTTATTGGGTTTTATTCTCTGTTTTAATCTGGGCCAAAATTGGCCTAATATAGATGCCCTTCTTTGCTCGTTGTCGTATAACGAGAATGAAGCAAAGACTTCGAAAAGGGTTAATTTTGCCCAGTCTTGCCAGATCTTGGTTTCTTTAGTATTTCTTTTCTTCGATGTAGCCTTATTGCGACCCAATGCAATTTCAGGGGTATAAGAATTGTCGCTTCAATCTACTCCACTATAACTCTAGAAAGACTAGCCTTGTAGCTTTTAATCTGCTCTACTGCAATTTCGAGGAGATTAGACTTGTAGCATCGACTTACTCTAATGTAATTTCAGGGAGAAGAGATTTGTAGCTTCGATCTACTCCGTTGGAACTTAAAGGAGATAATAATTGGTAATTTCAACCTACTCTACTGCAACTTCAGGGAGATAAGGTTCTTGTATTTTTCTGCTCCACTGCAACTTCAAGAAGACAAGAATTGTGACTTGTAGCTTCGATCTGTTCTGCTGCAACGTCAGGGAAATAAGACTTTAACTTCAACCTGCTCTACTGCTTCTTCAGGGAGATAAGGTTTGTGGCTTCAATCTGCTCCACTGTAACTTCAGGGAGATAGGATCTGCTATTTTCAGTCTACTCCACTGCAATCTTCAGGGAGATAAGACTTGCTATCTTTAGTCTGCTCCACTGCAACTTTAGGGAGATAACACTTTAACTTCAACCTGCTCCACTACTACTTCAGAGAGATAAGATTTGTTATGATCTGCTCTACTATAACTTCAAAGAGATAAGATCTGTTTATTTATAGCTTCAATCTGTTCCATCGCAACTTCAGAGAAATAAGATTTGCCATATTTAATCTGCTCCGCTCTAACTTCAGGGAGATAAGATTTGTGGCTTCAACCTGCTCCACTGCTACTTCAGGGAGATAAGATTTAATATGATCTGTTAATCTGACCTACTGCAACTTCAGAGGTATAAGATTTGTGGTTTTACTGGTCTGTTACGCCACTCTCTAGGGAACATGACCTGTAGAATCGATTTCATGGGCATATGCTTATGCCAAATGATTAGGATGCTATGATCAGAATGAATCGAATGTTCCTAACTAGATGTGTATGAATGATATTTGCATGAATGCAGAATGAGAATGATCCCTTTTAAATATTTGGGTTGTCATTGCTCGTTGTTTATCAAGGTTCTGTTGCTGATGTGTTACCTTGTCTTCTTTGCTCAGCTGGTATCTTTGACAGAAAATTCGAAGAAATAATCACTATTTGCTCAGCTGGTTTGCTTCACTGCAACCTTAGGGAGATAAAATTTGTGGGTTTTTTTCATCCATCCCACTGCAACTCAAGGTTATAGGATTTGTATCTTTTTCAATCTGTTGATTTGGGTAGCATGACCAGATGTGTATGCAGGAACGTAGCATGTCATTTTTTCGAGAATGATCCCATTTTAATACTTGGGTTACTCATTATTCTTCGAGGTTGTATCACCGACGCAATATCTTGTCTCTTCGTTTAACTGATATCTTCGATAGAAAATTTGAAGAGATAGTCATGATTTAGACTCCTATTTCTCAAACATTTCTAACCCTTAGATTTGGTGAGTTCTAAACAATAGTCCTGTTTCAGGTTCTTGTACTATCTAGAAGCCTCCAGAGTAATATGCAGAACTTCTTTTATATGAATATTATAAGTCCAATAATCGTTGTTTCAATGAAAAATGCTTGAAAAATACTATTATAATAGACAAGATGGAATTTTATTAAGAGAAAACCTCAAAGTAAATTAATCAAGATAACAAATTTGCTAAAGTACAAAATGAATAAGATAAAAACAGGTGTCCCAGATGTCGTAGCACAAACTTCTCTATTCAAACTTCTCGAAGACCATTTCGAGCTAGATATATGTTTAGGAGATCTATAGTATTTGTTGATGCCTCAAGACGTAATGCTCCTCCTTGTTAATTCAGAAAGGACAAGACTACCACATGCCCCATTTTTGAAATTTAAGCCGCCCGTTTTCAGGTTTTCAGCTCAAAACCCCTTTGGTCTCAAAGCGCCCTTTGCGGGTTTTCGCCTTGGCCTCTTCGTTTTTTTTAGAAAGTCTCAAAGTGTCCTTTGCAGGTTTTCGCCTTGGCCTCTCCCCCTCCTAGGTGAAGTACCTCTTGAAGGAATCTGAATTCACAGGATTGGGCAAGTTTTTACCATCCATCTCGGCTAGAATCAGCGCTTCTCTAGAAAAGGGTTTCTTTACCACATAAGGTCCTTTCTAGTTTGGCATCCATTTCCATCTAAAATCCTTTTGTATTGGAAGAAACTTTTTCAAAACTAGATCTTCCTAGTGGAATTTTCTAGGGCGAACCTTTTTGTCATAAGCTCGCATCATTTGTTTTTGGTACATCTGACCATGACAGATACCCCTTTGCCTCTTTCCTTCAATCAAATTCAACTGATCGTATCGAGACTGGATCCACTCTGCTTCATCTAACTTTACTTCTGACAAAACTTGGAGAGAATAAATCTCAACTTCGATAGGCAGAACCGCCTCCATTCTGTAGACTAAAGAGAAAGGTGTTGCCCCGATGGAGGTTCTAACAGATGTTCGATAAGCATAGAGGGCAAATGGTAGCTTCTTATGCTAATCTTTGTAAGTTTCAGTCATTTTCTCCACAATCTTCTTGATATTCTTATTGGGTGCTTCCACAACACCATTATTTTTTGGGCGATATGGTGATGAGTTGTGGTGTTTGATCTTGAATTGACTATAGACCTTCGCTATTGTGTTGTTATTCAAATTCAGGGCATTGTCCGATATAATCCTTTCTGGCATTCCATATCGACATATGATCTCTTTCTTCAGGAACTTACTAACTTCTGACTTCGTGACATTGGCTTATGAAGCAGCTTCTACCCATTTGGTGAAGTAATCGATGACCACGAAGATGAATCGATATCCATTGGAAGCTTTTGGCAGTATTGGCCCAATCACATCCATGCCCCACATTGATAAAAGTAATGGAGAAGTCATAACATGAAGAAGTGAAGGAGGCACATGAATCTTGTCCCCATAGATTTGGCACTTATGACATCTCTTGGCGTAGTTAATATAATCCCCTTCCATAATGGACCAGTAATAACCAAATCTCATAATTTTCCTGGCCATTGTAAAGCCATTAGCATGTGCCCCACAGATGCCCTCATGGACTTCTTCCAATATTTTCTTAGCCTCTATAGCGTCCACACATCTCAATAGCACTTCTTTCTTCTTTTGTATAGGATCTCCCCATCCAAGACATAGTCAATAGCCAGTCTTCTCAATGTCCTCTTATCATTCTTGGTTGCCTGATCTGGGTACTCACGATTCCTCACATATCGCAATATATTGTGATATCAAGGGTGATCGTCTTTTTCCTTTTCTTCGTCAATGTTGCATCAAAGAGCCGGAGCCTCATAAAATACTCATTTGAATAGGCTTCATGTCCTCTTGTTTGTTTACTTTGATCATAGAAGCTAAAGTAGCAAAGGCATCAGCCATTTGGTTTTCATCTTGTGGGAGGTAGCAGAAAGTGATGTCATCAAACTCCTCAATTAACTTCAGAACTATTTTTCGATAATTGATCAATTTGGGGTCTCTTGTCTTCTATTCTCCTTTGAGCTGATAGATTACTAGTGCAGAATCCCCATATACCCCTAGCACTTTGATCTTTCGTTCTATGGCTGCACGGATGCCCATGATGCAAGCTTCGTACTCTGCCATGTTGTTTGTGCAATCGAAATCCAATTTGCTGGTGAAGGGGTAATGATCCCCCTTTGGAGACACCAAGACTGCCCCGATTCCATTACCCACTGCATTTGAGGCTCCATCGAAATTTAGCTTCGAAGGGCAATTTTCTTGATAATCCTCTTCGGCGGTTGCAACACACATCAAGTTTTCGTTCGGGAAATCAAAGTTTAAGGGCTCATAATCTTCCAAAGCTCTACTGGCCAGAAAATCTGCTATCGCATTCCCTTTTACGGCCTTCTGGTTCACATAGACTATGTCAAATTTAGAAAGTATAATTTTCCATCGGGCCATCCTTCCATTCAAAGTTGTTGACTCCATCATATATTTCAGAGTCTCTAGTTTCGAGATGAGCCAAGTGGTGTGATACAACATATACTGTCTTAGCCTTCGGGTTGTCCAGACCAAGGCACAACACAACTTCTCAATTGATGAGTACCTTGTCTCATTTTCAGTGAAATTTTTACTAAGATAATAAATAGCTCTTTCTTTTTTTTTCAGATTCATCATGCTGGCCGAGTACGCATCCTATGGAATTCTCAAATACCATCAGATACAGTATCAATGGCTAATCTGGGTTGGGTGGCATTAGTACCGGAGCATTGGATAAGTACTGTTTGACCTTGTCAAAAGTCTGTTGGCATTTTTAATCCCATACACCTAGGTTGTGTTTCTTAAGGAGACGAAAAATGGGGTTGCATTTCTCGGTTAGTTGTGAAATGAATCGAGCAATGTGATTTAATCTTCCTAGGAATCCTCAAACTTCTTTTTGGGTACGCGGTGGGGACAGCTCTTGTATGGCCTTGACTTTATCTGGGTCAATCTCAATCCCCTTCTCACTAACCTCAAATCCTAGTAGTTTTCTCGACTTAGCTCCGAAAGTACACTTTGCTGGATTGAGCTTTAGCTGAAACTTTCTTAATCTTAAGAACAATTTTCTCAAGACTTGTACATGCTCATTCTCTGTTCAGGACTTCGCGATCATATCATCGACATAAACTCTTATTTCTTTGTACATCATGTCGTGGAACAGGGTTACCATGGCCCTTTGGTATGTTGCTCCTGCATTTTTAAGTCCAAATGGCATCACTTTGTAGTAGAATTTTCCCCATACGGTCACAAATGTGGTCTTCTCCATGTTTTCAGGATGTATCTTTATCTGATTGTACCCCGAGAAACCATCCATAAAGAAGAACAGTGAGTAACCCGTTGTATTGTCCACTAAGGTATCAATATGAGGCAATGGGAAGTTGTCTTTCGGGCTGGCCTTATTCAAATCTTTGTAGCCTACACACATTCATGCTTTTCCATCCTTTTTAAGGACAGGGACGATGTTGGCTACCCATTCTGAGTATTTTACTACCTTTAGAAATCCAGTGTCGAACTGTTTTTTAACCTCTTCTTTTATTTTCAACAAGACGTCGGGCCTCATCCTTCGAAGTTTTTGCTGAACTAGTTTACATTCTTCTTTTATAGAGAGTCCATACACCAGGATATCAGTGTTCAACCCGGGCATGTCTTGGTATGACCATGCGAAGACATCTTTGAATTCTTGAAGTAACTCAATAAGGTCTTGCTTCTTTTCTACGATGATACCAGCTCCGATTTTCAACTCTTTCTCTTCTCCCAAGCTCACAATTTCTATTGACTCTTTGTGAAGTAGGATTTGTTTCTCATCTTATTCTACCATCCTTAACAAATCAAGAGATAGGTCACAATCTAGATCATCTTCGAAGCCCTGAGAAGCATCCATATGCATATCTCGCTCAAAAGGAGACTCTGAGTTATTAGCATCGTCGCTCATATCGTTGATATCCAGGGACTTGTTATGGAGGTGAAGGAAAAAAATCCAAAGAACGAAAGAATCTAAGAATAATTATTTGTATGGTATGATTATGAATAGAGAATAAAAGAATATTTGAAGGAAAGTTCAAAGAACAAAAAAAATCTAAGAATAATTATTTACATAATGTAATTAGGAATGAATAGAATGAAAGAATATCTGGTCAAAATGATAGCAAAGATGCATTTTATTGAACTAGCTATTTCGAACAAAGACCTATTTCACAAAAAAAGGATTCTTATTACTCCTAGGCCTAGAGTAATGAGTAATAAGTGTGTTTTGAACATTACTCTATGTTAGTTCTAAAGACTACAGGAATATCTTCCACAGTCCAATTGTCCACAGTCCACAGTCCCTTCTTCGTATGTGGCGTTAAAGTCCAAGTTTTCCAACATTCCTTCTATGCCTTTCTTTCTTTGTGTGCTCTGCTCAGGATGAATGGTTCCTCCAAACACAAAATTTTTTGATATATGGAGGAATATCATTGGTTCACATTTGATTTCCTCCCTATTCAACTATGTTTTCCTTCTCTCTTGCTTCTTTTCCAGTTCCTTATTTCTTTGTCTCGCATTCGGCTTAAATCCTAAACCAAAATGATCTTGTTTGTCCTTCAATATTGGTGCCTCAACCGTTCCTTGAAGGTGTCTCCCAAGTCCTCTTCCTAGTAGGGCCCTCTTTCCGACAGTTAACTACAAGCCCATTCTTGTAGTCTTGGATATCTTTGGCATTAGGATCTTATTCCCTTCGGTAACGAATGTCGCATGCACAAATTCTAAAGACTGAAAGGAACATTTGATTGCTTCATCGTTTGCCCTTAGAAACGGAGCGTCACTGGTCACCGCTGCAATGATGTCCTCTTCAGTATTTATTGTTACTAGCCGCCCTTCCGTTACCAACTTCAACTTTTGGTGCAACGATGAAGGCACTGCACCTGCTGAATGTATCCAGGGCCTCCCCAATAGGCAGTTATATGAAGGCTTAATATCCATTACCAGGAAGTTCACCTCGTACATGTTTGGGCCGATCAGAAGAGGTATTTCAATTCTGCCCATTACCCTTCTCTCTGTGTCATCAAATACTCTCACTATATTTTGGTAGGCTTTCATGTGAGAGCTATCCACAGGCAATCTATTCAGCGTGGATAATAGTAGGACGTTTAGGGTCGATCCATTGTCAATCAACACCCCCGGTAGTGTATACCCCTCGCAGCTGGTGGTGATGTGTAGAGCCTTAGTCGATCCCATGCCACCGGGTGGTATTTCATCATCGTTGAAAAAGATAAAGTTATCAGTGCTTATATTGCTAACCAGGCGGTCTAGCTTGTTGACAGAGATATCGTTAGCAACCTAGGTTTCGTTTAAGACTTTCATCAGTGCGCTGCAATGAACCTCCGAGCCTAGGAGTAAGGCTAGCACCGAGATACGAGCTGGTTGTTTACGCAGCTGCCCTACAACACTGTACTCATTGTGCTTTAGAAATTTCAAAAAAATTTTAGCCTCTTCTTTATTGACCGGCTCGTTAACAGGAGGTTCAGGTCTGGCCGTTCTTTCTTTTTTTTTTCTGTTCGATCGCTATAGCTTTTCCTTTTACGGGTTCCGTTCTTGCGTTTGCTGAATCGTAGCGCCTCTCGCTATACGTATAGGAACCCTCATCTTGGTCCTCCTTTGACGCGCTAGATGGGTTCTCTTTTCCCGGGATCGTCACGTTACAGTCGTAATTCCATGGGACCCTCTTGTTATCTTCATAAGGGAAGACTGCGGGTTTTTAGATGATGACTTTTTGTGACATTAGCACTCCCGTTTCATTATTTTTGGGTCGTGATATGATGACTACTAGGTAATTGACATTTTGGATCTCAGCCGTCTATTATCTTTCTGACACACATATATTTCCCTCTTCGTGGCTTTTTTCCTCTTCGTAAAACTCCATTTCTTTGTTATTTATCATGTTCTGCACCAAGGCCCTAAATTCCACACACTCTTGAATTTCATGCCCCACATCGTTATGGAACTCACAGTAGTTCCTCTTTTCTTCAGATCCCTCTTCTGAATCTAATACGATCAATCCTCTCTTGACCATCTCCTGCCACACCCGTCTCAATGGGGTTTTGACTTCTGCAATCTCATATTTGACCTTCTTACTCCCGCCTTTGTTTATCCCGTTTACCCTTTGGTCCGTATGAATGGGTAACAGGTTTTCTGCTACATTTCGCGTGGAAGAGTCATCAAACTTTATAATCCCCATTTTAATGAACCCTTCGACTAATTTCTTGAACGTGATTCAATTTTTGATTGAATGCCCGGTGATTCCCGCGTGATATTCGCATTGGGCTTTTACGTCATACCACTTGGGAAACGGGGGTTGCATTGGCTTTAAGTAAAAAGGGGACACCACGTGTGCATCAAATAGGTTCTGATACAGCTCCCTATACATCATAGGTATAGGTTAGAATTGTATCCTTTCGGTATTCGTCTTTCTATTGACTTCTTATCTTGGGGCGCTCTGGTGGTTGACAGTTACCGTCTTCGGTTAGTTTACAGTGAATAACTTGGAATGACCTTTGATGTATGTGCTCGTGTTGTTCACCTCATTTTCACTTTTCCTTGGGACTGACCTCTTAATACTATCCCCTACCTCTATTTTGTCGCTCCTTACCGCGTTCTCGATCATTTCGCCAGTCATCACTACATCTGAGAGGCTTTTAATAGCGCTCCCCAACATATGAGTGATGAATGGAGCCTTTAAGGTATTGATGAATAGCATGGTAGTCTCTTTTTCTAAGAGAGGTGGCCGGACTTGTATAGCAACCTCCCTCCACCTTTGGGCATATTGCCGAAAGCTCTCATTCGATTTCTTTTCCATATTCTGCAAGGTGATCCTATCCGGGGTCATATTCGTCACGTGACTATACTGTTTCATGAAAGCTTGAGCTAGGTTCTTCCATGAGTTGATCTTGGTATGGCTCAATTGGTTGTATCATTTGGATGCTGCCCCAACTAGACTGTCTTAGAAGAAATGAATCAATAGCTGATGTAACACCCCCTACCCGTATCCGTCACCAGAATAGAGTACGAGGTATTACCGAGAAGCACGAAACACTTACAAATAATTTAAATACATTTTCATAACAATTTGTTTCGATTTCATACTATTTCATATTTAAGCTTTATTCATCAAAGTATTTGAAATATCATCTTTATGCAAATAGCCCACATGAGGTACATAATTCCAAAATTATGAATGAACACATTTATCAAACATTTTCCATGTATCAATTACCATCACTTTCTCGTATTTCAGACAAATATGTGTAACAATTTATAAATATTCAATTCATTAACTCTTCCTACCAATCACGATTTAAATTGCCAAATCACTTATTGAGCCTAATTTTAATGTTCCCTAAAATCTATCATATAAATTTGGATGTACGTATTCATCAATAAATTCCATGTACAGATATCATCATCTCATACTTCCACATACATTTACTTTCCACATTTATGAATTCAAATAGCATATACAAGACATACCAATGTATTTCAAGTACGTTTTCATGATATTTCATTTTGAACTCAGATTATTTCATACTAGAAGTTTTCTCATTAACTCATTTGGAATACCAATTCATACGGATAATACACTTAAGGCGTAGAAATATATAATCACAAATGAACTCATTCATCAACCAAGTTTTATGCTCGTGTCTCATCAACTCGTATTTCCTTATGTCACATAATTCCATGTAATACTTACCAAACTTCTTCAAATTAGTGAACATCTTATGGAATTGGTCTGCACCGGTATGCACTGAATTTCACTAATAATCACTGATGCCATAGCATAGCTATGGTCTTTTCACTAGAATGCCATAGCTCAGCTATGGTCTTACATCTTATACACATATCATACCGATGTCATATCCCAGATATGGTCTTACACAAAAATCACTTGTCACTTGTAGCCGAAGCCATAGTTCGATTTTTGTATTATAACGATAATCATAATTTCATAATAAATATTCCAAATAAAACATTATATCATTTCTAATTCAACACTTATCGATTATAATCGGGCATGTGATCAATTTATACATGAGTCATTCATATATATATGTATATTTTTCCTCCTCCTCCTCTCCATCCACATCCTTAGTATAAATAAAACACTTGTAAGTAACATTATCCATAATTTTCACTATTTACTTATGTGAATATTCAAGCTATTCATCCGTGTCATAATCACTAAATTATTTTTATCTTGAGCTACAGAACTCCAAATTAAAATCCATAAATTTTCCCAGAAACTAGACTCATATGTCTTCTTACCATAAAAATTTCATAAATTTTGGTTGGGCCAATTAATACAGTTTATTCATTGAAGTCTCCCCTGTTCTGCTGTCTAACAGTTCTGACCCTTCTTCAATAAAAATTAATTATCTCTTCGTACAGGATTATAATGATGTTCTCGTTTGTTTATATTGAAAATAGACTCATTCAGGATTCTAAACACATAAATTTAAGCCCCTATTTATTTTTATCCAATTTTTTATGATTTTGAAAAATTAGAACAGGGGAACCCGAAATCATTCTGACCTTGTCACACAAAATTTATCATATCTCATGATTTACAATTACATTACTTACATCATTTATTCTATAAGAAACTAGACTCAATAAGATTTAATTTAATATTTTATTCATCCTCTAATTTCATTTATACAATTTTTGGTGATTTTTTAAAGTTAGAATACTGCTGCTGTCCAAAACAGTTTTAGTGCAAAATGTTGATTTCCATTTTGCCCCAAATTTCACAATTCATACAATTCAGTCCTTGCTCAATTAACCCCTCAATTAAGATAATTTTCTAAATTAATAATTTTCCTAGACATTATAAGTTATTTCATAACTACTGAAATTCTGAATTTCCACATAAAACTCTAACTTCAAACTCTTTTACAATTAGGTCCCAAACATTCACTTTCTATTCAATTCTTTCAATAAAATCAGCATATAAACAATTTAAAGCTCTAATTCCATGCCAAATCATCATATAATTCCAGCACATATTCATAGCAACTTTCAATTTCTTTCATAGAATAAAAAACTAATGAATTCAACAAGTGGACCTAGTTGTAAAAGTCACAAAAACACAAAAATTTCAAGAAATAATCAAGAATTGAACTTAATTGAAGTAAAAATATGAAAAACCAGCTTAAGGGAACTCTTCCATGGCATTTTTTCTGATGAGAATGTAGAAAAATAAAGAGAAATCTAGATAATTCCACTTTAGTCCTAGCTTTATTAAGTAAATTTTGCAAATTTCCAATTTTGCCCTTAATTCTCCTTATTTTCTTGCTGATTTCATGCCCTTGCCGTCCAGCCCAAATAGACCTTGGGTCTATTTGCCTTTTAAACTCTCTTTCTTTTATCATTTAAGCTATTTAATCATTTCCCACAATTTTGCATTTGATACAATTTAGTTCTTTTTGTTCAATTAACTATCAGAACTTTAAAATTTCTCGACGAAACTTTAATACTAACTTATTAAAACTCCATAAATATTTATAAAAATATTTATGGCTCAATTTAAAATTCTCGAGGTCTCGATACCTTGTTTTCGATTCTAATTATTTTAATATTTATTTTTAGTACACTATTTCAAAATTTTTCCTAACTTCACATTTAACTTATACTCACTAAATTAATAATATTTCCTACTCATTTGTAGTATTTAGTGATCTCGAATCACTATTCCAACACCACTGAAAATTAGGCTGTTACAACTCTCCCTCCCTTTTGGAATTTTCGTCCCCGAAAATCTTATCAAAAGAAGTTGCTTTCAACACTCATGAAACACTTTTACTAACTTCTCAGAACCACAATTCGGTTTAACCTTGAATATTTTTTTTAGTCACCTTTGAACTCTAGAATAAATGTTGGAACTTATTGTCAAAATTCTAAATTACCCTCTTAGGAACACATATACTTAGCTGATCTGTCAAATAAAAAAACTCTGTATCTATTGAAATGATCATACAGATCTTTCTTTGTCAAATGATTAATTATAAACTAAATAACATTTTCCTTTCTGATGTTAATGACAATCCCAATTCGAAATCTATAGCCATTCTATCTCATATCACACTAGTATTATCACTGACTACAATAATCTTGAATGCTCTTGATGTTCGGCTTACTTGCTAACAAATAGACATCTGGACTTGAACTCAAAAATATTATGTAACGATCTTGCAATCACTAGCACATATAACACACAAGAAGATAATAAAGATCTTGATAATTCCTTAGAGAAAGACAGAAGAAAAACATTGCTTACCGACTCTGGACTTCATCATAACAAAGATAATATATTTCCCGCATGTATAAAATAAAATCATAATTAGTAGAAACATAAGAATAGTCTCATATAAATTTTTACCATCGACTTCATTCCAACATATTAGAATAAAATTCCAAAGAGATGAAGAAATACTGATCATAAACCGACCAGACCAACATGGCTTTCGTCTAACATCATAGTTAGCTAGCATTCTCACAACATAAGAACTCCATCAAAAACTGAACAACCACACACATATATCTGAGGATAAAATAATATATATAATACCCAGAGCAAATCATCATATTCATTTCAACTATAATTGTCACACACACAGACATCTTTACTACTCAATTATCATTTCTCTGACTAATTCTATCATCATGAACCCTGCATCATTCCATTCACGAACGAAAACCAATTCGGGAAAAACTTCAGGAAAAACTTTAGCAAACACATACTTTAGACATCATATCTGAATAAGTCGATTAACCGAAGTTAACTTTTTTTTTAACCGTGACATTACGTAATCTGAATGATCTTTAGAATAATCTGATATCTTTTTCAAAACTGTATTCACTTGTCAAACTATTTTTAACTCCGTTTGCATTATTAATTATTCTACTACTGTACTATTTAGTTTCACACTTGTGAACTATTCAACATAATTCTCGTGAATTTTCGTTATAAAATACCACATTGATAAGGGGGTGAGGTCGTAAAGCCTCTAACTGGACTCTCATAAATACACACATATGACTTAGCATTTATCATCAACATCATATTCTCACAATTACATAATTCACTTCAAGCAAATTAACATACATAATTATATTACACGAACTTTCCAATTATCCTTTTCAAACAAGTGTACTTAAACATACATTCCATGAATTTTGAGTAAGTTTACTCATAGCATTTACTTAATCAAACAAGTCAGGCACATAATATCATATGAATGTCACACAAACATAGATGTGCTCATCACAAGATAAACTTCCATTTCATTTCACTTTTCCCATATTTCTTGATTTATGACTATTTCATTTCGCACCTCATCACATCCATATCATGAACTCTTATTCATACCTTTTCAAGTTTCGACTCATCATAAACATATTCTTACTCAGACACCTTAGTGTCACTTTCAACACTTTATGAAATAGCTCGATTGAAAAGTATTTCTGTCTATATGTAAAATAAAGATTGGATCGGATCATACACATCACACTATCACAGATTTATATGGCATGTATTTCTAGATACTTTACACATCTCATTCATTCCGAGAATCGGCTAAACTGAAGCTCTAATACCAATAAATGTAACACCCCCTACCCGTATCCGTCGCTGGAATACAGTACGAGGTATTACCAAGAAGCACAAAACACTTACAGATAATTTAAATACATTTTCGTAACAATTTGTTTCGATTTCATACTATTTCATATTTAAGCTTTATTCACCGAAGTATTTGAAATATCATCTTTATGCAAATAGCACACATGAGGTATATAATTCCATAATTATGAATGAACCCATTTATCAAACATTTTCCATGTTTTTATATATATCATAGTTTCATATTTCCATGTATCAATTATCATCACTTCCTCGTATTTCAGACAAATACGTGTAACAATTTATAAATATTCAATTCATTAACTCTTCCTACCAATCACGATTTAAATTGCCAAATCACTTATTGAGCCTAATTCCAATGTTCACTAAAATCTATCATATAAATTTGGATGTACGTATTCATCAATAAATTCCATGTACAGATATCATCATCTCATACTTCCACATACATTTACTTTCCACATTTATGAATTCAAATAGCATATACAAGACATATCAATGTATTTCAAGTATGTTTTCAAGATATTTCATTTCGAACTCAGATTATTTCATACTAGATGTTTTCTCATTAACTCATTTGGAATACCAATTCATACGGATAATACACTCAAGGCGTAAAAATATATAATCACAAATGAACTCATTCATCAACCAAGTTTTATGCTCATGTCTCATCAACTCGTATTTTCTTATGTCACATAATTCCATGTAATACTTACCAAACTTCTTTAAATTAGTGAACATCTTACGGAATTGGTCTGCACCGGTATGCACTGAATTTCACTGATAATCACTGATGCCATAGCATAGCTATGGTCTTTTCACTAGAATGCCATAGCTCAGCTATGGTCTTACATCTTATACACATATCATACCGATGCCATATCCCAGATATGGTCTTACACAAAAATCACTTGTCACTTGTAGCCGAAGCTACCACTATTCACTGATTAGGTAGCCAGAGCTACCATTTTTCACTGATCAAGTAGCCGATGATCAGGTAGTCGAAGCTACCACTTTTCACTGATTAGATAGCCGAAGCTACCACTTTTTACTTGTCATTTGTCCTTGATCAGATAAGTGTAGCCGAAGCTATCACTTATCACTTTCACTTATTCTTGATCAGATAACTGTAGCCGAAGCTATCACTTATCATTTTCACTTGTCCTTGATCAGATAAGTGTAGCTGAAGCTATCACTTATCACTTTCACTTGTTCTTGATCAGATAAGTGTAGCCGAAGTTATCACTTATCACTTTCACTTGTCCTTGATCAGATAAGTGTAGCCGAAGCTATCACTTATCACTTGTTTCCATGGTCCAACCATGGTCTTTTCCTTCAATTCATCTTGTCACTGAACTGAAATGCTCAATTTGATCATTTATTCAATTTTCATGCTTTTACATTATTCACGATTTTATCATCAATACATATGAAATAACAAATCATGAAATTCATAAAATTAACAAATGATCACTAAAATTTAGCCATATAAACTCAGAAGTTCGATTTTTGTATTATAATGAATAATCATAATTTCATAATAAATATTCCAAATAAAACATTATATCATTTCTAATTCTACACTTATCGATTATAATCGGGCATGTGATCAATTTATACACGAGTCATTCATATATATATGTATATTTTTCCTCCTCCTCCTCTCCATCCACATCCTTAGTATAAATAACACACTTGTAAGTAACATTATCCATAATTTTCACTATTTACTTATGTGAATATTCAAGCTATTCATCCGTGTCATAGTCACTAAATTATTTTTATCTTGAGCTACAGAACTCCAAATTAAAATCAATAAATTTTCCAGAAACTAGACTCATATGTCTTCTTACCATAAAAATTTCATAAATTTTGGTTGGGCTAATTAATACAGTTTATTCATTGAAGTCTCCCCTGTTCTGCTGTCTGACAGTTCTGACCCTTCTTCACTAAAAATTAATTATCTCTTCGTATAGGATTCGAATGATGTTTTCATTTGTTTCTATTGAAAATAGACTCATTCAGGATTCTAAACACATAAATTTAAGCCCCTAATTATTTTTATCCAATTGTTTATGATTTTTCAAAGTCAGAACAGGGGAACCCAAAATCATTCTGACCTTGTCTCACAAAATTTATCATATCTCATGATTTAAAATTCTATTGCTTACATCATTTCTTCTATAAGAAACTAGACTCAATAAAATTTAATTTCATGTTTTATTCATTCTCTAATTCCATTTACACAATGTTTGGTGATTTTTCAAATTTAGACTACTGCCGCCGTCCAAAACAATTTTAGTGCAAAATGTTGATTTCCATTTTGCCCCAAATTTCACAATTCATACAATTTAGTCCTTCCTCAATTAACCCCTCAATTAAGATAATTTTCTCAATTAATACTTTTACTAGACATTATAAGTTATTTCATAACTATTGAAATTCAGAATTTTCACATAAAACTCTAACTTCAAACTCTTTTACAATTAGGTCCCAAACATTCACTTTCTATTCAATTCTTTCAATAAAATTAGCATATAAACAATTTAAAGCTCTAATTCCATTCCAAATCATAATATAATTCCAGCACATATTCATAGAAACTTTCAATTTCTTTTATAGAATAAAAAACTAATGAATTCAACAAGTGGACCTAGTTGTAAAAGTTACAAAAACACAAAAATTTTAAGAAATAATCAAGAATTGAACTTACTTGAAGTAAAAATATGAAAAACCAACTTAAGGGAACTCTTCCATGGCGTTTTTGCTGATGAGAATGCAGAAAAATAAAGAGAAATCTAGATAATTCCACTTTAGTCCTAGCTTTATTAAGTAAATTTTGCAAATTTCCAATTTTGCCCTTAATTCTCCTTATTTTCTTGCTGATTTCATGCCCTTACCGTCCAGCCCAAATAGGCCTTGGGTCTATTTGCCTTTTAAACCCTCTTTCTTTTATCATTTAAGCTATTTAATCATTTCCCACAATTTTGCATTTGATACAATTTAGTTCTTTTTGTTCAATTAACTATCAAAACTTTAAAATTTCTCGACAAAACTTTAATACTAACTTATTAACACTCCATAAATATTTATAAAAATATTTATGGCTCAATTTAAAATTCTCGAGGTCTCGATACCTCGTTTTTTATTCTAATTATTTCAATATTTATTTTTAGTACACTATTTAAAATTTTTTTCTAACTTCACATTTAACTTATACTCACTAAATTAATAATATTTCCTACTCATTTGTCGGATTTAGTGATCTCGAATCACTGTTCCGACACCACTGAAAATTAGGCTGTTACAGCTGATCATTGTTGACGTATCCGGTCATTTGTCTACAAAACATGGTAATATAAGCCTCACGGCTGCTAGTCCCATTATACTTCTCGAACTCAGGAGTTTTGAACTTGGGGAGAAGCATCAGGTCCGGAACCAAGCTCAAATCTTTAGCATCGATCCCACAGTGATAGTCAGCACTCTCCATCGTTCTGAACTTATCCTCTAACCACTTGCATCAGTCTTCCAATTATTTTGGAAGCTCCACTCTCGCTCTTTCAGCCTCCACCCTTTTATCCAGATTAGGGACTACGGGATTAGTTGGGTTATCCCTTGGATTAGAGCCTGAGCCTGCTTGATAGTTAATTAGCATTGAAGCACCAGCCTGAAATTGTTGGGGCCTGATTGTAACGGATGGCCTTTGCGGGCACACCTCAGCTTGTGTTTGAGCATTTGTCGAGGTAAAACCAGGAGGGTAAAGAGGATCTTCATTGTCATCTCCCGTATTGACTATAGGGCATTTTCCTTTCTACTGTCCACCAGTCAGTAGTTGTGTTAGCTGGTTCATCATGTTCCTTTGTGATTCCAGCATTTGGTCCCTCATATTCTGCTGTATTTTAGCCAATTGCTCTTGCATTTGTGCTTACATCTGTTCTTGCATCTCCTTCTACATTTGTTCCAACCTTTCTAGTCTTTTATCAATCGCTTTAGTCTTTCTTCGTGTACCGTAACGATACGTACTTGGTAGGTTTTTGTCAGTTTCCAAATTAATGAAATAATTTTTTTTAATTAATTAGGATCTTTTTGTGAAAATTAATGCATATGATGCAATGAAACTCAAATGCATGAATGCAGAAAAATGCATCGACTCTGATTCAATTCTATTTAGAACAACTTTACTAGAAAACAAATTTTTTTACATAGAAATGGATTACAGATACGACCTAGCCCTAATGCTCAAAGTTTTTACTTTTCTAAGCAACCAAGCCAATTTCCGGCCACGATCTAATTCTAACTCATATTTCACACTCAATACATCTGCTTGAACTGTTAAAGTTTGTAGATGGTCGGCCACCTCTCGAATCTGGGCCACAGCCTCACCCATAATGTAGTCTCTGTCCCTAATTTGACCCTGAGATCGATGGAGTTGCTCATTACACCGTTCATTACTTGCTTTAAGGAGCTCAACCCGAAGCTAACTATTTTGTAGCACAGTCTCGAGTTCTTCGACCTTCCTTTTCAGTCCTTCAATCTTATCCAAGCTCTCCTTTAGCTCCATTGCAGAATTGCGGTTACGATGCTGATGAAGCAATTTTTCTAGTTTGGCTATCCTGGCCTTTAACCCGATCTTCTCGTTTTGGGCTTCTGACAGACTGTTTTATAAGGCTTCTTTTCGACCTTAGGTGTCTTGGTATTTTCTCTCCCACCGATCGGCTTTGGCCTTTTTTTCTTGGTTCTCGTGTTGCCATTGTTCAAATGTTTTTCCTAACTCGGCGGTTCTCATTGATAGAAGCAATTTCTTGTAATCTATTTTTAGGCTATCCGAATCTTCCTCGGCCTTATTCTTTCCCTTTCTCTATTTTTCGGTCTCCAATTTCTGAACATCGACTTCTAATCTCAAATGCATCTTTTTCTCTTCCAGTTGCTCTATCTTCTTTTCGAGCTCCACATTTCTTCTCTTAAAGTCATGTTTTATGATTTCTAACTCGGATGGGACCGCTTGTAGATATTCTTTCATCGGTCGCATGCCCTATTGAATTCTCTTGCTCCGCCATCCATTAAACTCAGGGGTTGTTATCAGACCTACTGCCAATCTCTTCATCTGGTAAGTCTGATTCCAAATGTTAGACATCTCTCATACCTTCTTCTTATAATTATCCCCATTATACAAAAACTCGCACTATGCTAGCCCATGGGTCGCTAGTATGAACTGTCTCGATAGGTATTTCCTTAACACGAGCAAATGGGCATATCCTACGGCTCCCCAAATCCTAAGTAGAGGGGACCCAGTCAAAATCCCCACATCGGTATAAGATCTCGTCGGGAACCAACTAAGGGGCTCTCCACTCGACATCCTCTTCTTGGAGATTTTAGAGGATTGCCATCCATCTTTCCTCTGATATATCATCCCTTCTTCGTGTAGCCACTATTTCCTTTAATGGTGAGTAATTCTTAGAGAACACCCGATATGACACCTTGTCTACCTTCCAGAAATGGCTATGGAACCAAGCTAGTAATAGTTGCGCACATCCTATGAATCGACCCTTATCAGCTCTTCGGCACACATTCAAGGACCTGAATGTTTCGGCTAAAATCGCGGGAACCAGTGTAACTCTCTTATCCAGTCGGTCAAACAAATCAGAAATTGCCTCGTCTACATGCCCCAGTGCCTTAGGGAAAACTACTAACCCATAGATACTTGAAGCAAAAACATCCACTCTCTTCTTCATGTCTGAATATGCCAAAATCAAGTCTCGCAAACTTTTCCAGGGAATGCATTTGCTTTCTTCTTTCTGTTTGATCCTAGCCGTAACCCACTGCTCACTCATTCCGGTGATATTCATCAATTTCTTCATGAAGGTCAGAACATTAGTGGCTCTAGAATAGGCCTTGTCAACCTGAACCCTCGGACAGCGAAGTAAGGCGGTATATTCTTCCACTGTGAGCACCAAATTTATGTTCCCGAAGGTGAAACAATTGTAGGCCGAATTCCAAAATTGAGCCAAAGCCTGAAACAGATGCTTGTCTATCTTGATGTCAAGTAAGTAGGCCAGATCACCGTAGTTATCGTAAAATAGCTGCTTGACTTCATCACCCTATTAGGCCCACATTTCCTTCAATTTTCGAAGGTCATTCTGTGTCACGCTAATGCGAGAGAAGTCCCATAACTCTGACGTATACCTCGCGGTCAAGGTATCTCCCTTTCCAATTGTGTTTTCTCTTACCATATATGGACAACTGCATTATCCTCCACTCTATCAAGAAATTCGTTCTCCATGTCAAGCTCTCTATTCAGTAATCGAACTTGAATTGACACTTTTTTTATGATGAGATGCCATGCAATCACAAGCAAAACAACACAAGTCAATACAATTCATATGAAATCAAAGCAACAAAAAATAACAAACAGAATACCTAGTCGGACGACTGCTAATGATTTGGTATAGCTCTATCTAGGGTAGGCTCCTATGGGTCACTACATGTGGTTTGGTTCTAAAGACAGGGTACTTGAACCAGCAGATTCCTCGATCTTCACCCATTATAGGCTCATATAGATCGAGTTCGGTTCAAGGGAATACATTTCTCTATGGCTATACAGAGATGAAAATCTCACGAAGACATAGGTACAGATGTATCCCGGAAGCGATCCACTATCCTATACAAAGGTGAAAACCTCACGAAGGAGTAGTTTCTCACTCCTACTTAAAGGATAAGACCGAGCGGTCTTGCAATGCAATATGCAAAAATATTTAAAGACTTGAACCAACAAAGCAGGTATTATGACCAATATTACGAAGATAACAAATGAAATGCAATGAGAGGATCGTATTTTAAATTGAATTTTCAATTTTCAACGAAAAGATAGAAATTAATCAATTTGTGGCTTGACTCTCTTATTTTGTCCCTAGCGGAGTCGCCAAGCTGTCGAAACCATTTTTTGTTTTAAAAATGGTTGACTTTTCAAGGAAAGTGAAAACGGGAGTCGCCACCAATCCATTTTTTATGAGGTGTAATCGGGTCACATCGTGATTGATCGCTTTAATAAAATGTTTTGATTTACTAAAACAATAATTTTGGGCTACGAAATTTGAAAAAACGGGTTCAGGAGTCAGTTATGCACGATGAAGGATTAGCACCCTCGTAACACCCAAAATTGGTGCCAAATTGATTAATTAATGTCTTAATGTCGAAAGTCGAAAACTCGAAAAGAATTTAAAATACGATCCCTCTTGTCGATTAAAAACTTGAGCGAATTAAAACGAGTATTGAAGGCCCTCTCGTCTCGAGATACCACAATGTCACATCCCATAAGTTAGGACACGGCATTTGAACCTCTCGAAAGTAAGCTAGCCTTTTAAATTGTTTTATTTGAAACTTTATGCGTTTTAATTTAAAGGATATTCGATTATTTAAACCCAATTAGAAAAATTGAAACTCCGTAAGTTAGGGCACGACCTTCTCGAGTTTTTAAACGCAGAATATTGCCTTTATCCAAAATTTACATATTTTAAAATTTAGAAGAATATTCGGTTATTTAGGTTCAACAGGAAAATCGAAACCCTGTAAGTTAGGGTACATTTTCTCGAATCTCCCAAATACCGGACGATTGCTCTTTTTTCAAAAAATTTCCATTTTTATGAAATTGGGTGAAAACTAATATAATATTTGAAGATACATGTGAATTGAATATTATGCTAACGAATGTCAACAATGTGAATGCACTAATAAATTATTCATAATACATCATGATAATGATCTCGTAACATACATTAATTTAACACCATGATTAACAATTAGAGAGAAATAAATGAATCATAATAAGAATAACAATATAATTGACATCAATCACAACAAACAGAAAAAATCGATTTTAAAACAAAATAGGATAAGTGGATAAATAAATAAACACATAAAAGGATGTTGAAGAAAATAGTTTATGAGATAACAAAAATAAAGGACTAAATTTAAAGAAAAATAAAATAGTTTTAAAATTATATTGAAGGATGTAACCAAATACATGATAAAATAAGATATATGCATAAAATTTTAGGTAAATAAATATATATAGTAATAATAGTTATAATAACAATAATAGAATATAAGTTTTGAAATACATAAAAAAAAGGTGAAGAATCAAAAAAAAGAAAAAATAAACACAAAGGCAAAATAAAAGGAAAATAAAAGAACAATTGAAAAAAACTGAAATAAAGAAAACATTAAGTGAACAAAATAAATAAATAAGGTAATTGATTTAATAAAATAACAAAAAACAACAAAAAAGGGTTAAATCGAAATAAAAATGAAGTTGTAGGTATAATAGTAAATAAATAAAAGAAAAGGGCAGAATAAAGGAGCAATAATGAAACGTGTGCAAAAAAAGAAGTACTGATTGGGAAATTATACCAGTCCCACTAAACGCACAATTTCAGAGGGGCTAAACTAGAAACGAAACAAATTAAAAGGGGAGAAATTAAATAAACGAAAGAAATCGGATTGTGAAAAATAGAAAATACGAAAGGACTAAAACAACAATTCACCCACTTCAACCTTGAAAACACGCGAATCCCCTAGGGACGGATCGGGTCGCTCGCGGGGAAAGCCTAAACGGCACCGTTTTGGCACTTAAATAGCCAAAGCAAAACGACGTTGTTTCATGCTATTATAAAAGTCAGATTTTTTTTTTTCAAAAACTCTTCATTTTTAACCCTTTTCTTAAAAACGAAACCAAAAAAAAACTCTCAAACCCTCATTTAGAGCCCCATGGCTGGCCTAGGGTTCCGATCACCAAACCACGGTGGTGGCCGTCGACCGTCGGCGATGGCGTCGCCGCCCATGGTGGCTAGAGTTCACCCAAAAACCACCAATTCGAGCACCTTGACGCGCAAAACCTAGATCTAGGACTATTTTTCATGAAATCTCAACCCAAAAGGAAGAAAAGAAAAAAGAAAAGAATCTTTCGGAGTTTCATTTTAGCAAAGGGGATCGTTCATCATCGAGAATGGTGGCCTCCACCTCTACGCGCGGCGCGACAGTGGGGTTTCAAAAGGTAAAAGAACTTTGCTTCCTTTTATTTAATATAAAAAGAACGAAAGAACAATAGAAAAAGATCGCAAATCACCTTTAGCAAATATTGCTTTGCTTTTGATTGATATTTTTTGGTGATATCGTGTATGTAAAAAATATACAAAAATTTCATGTGGCTTTTATAGCCGAATATAATTTTTTTTCTTTTTTCCTTTAGTATTTTGCTATTTTCTTGCTGTTGTTGTTTTTTTTTTTTCTGCAGGCACTGGAGTACAGAGAATAACGTGGAGGCACAAACGGCGCTGAGGGCTGTACGACGGCTGAAGGCTGCGGCGCAAAGGTGGAAACCTTAGGGTTTCCTGATAATTAAAATATTTGGCCTATCGGGCTTTGTATTTGGGTTTAGGGTTTTGTTAGTTTTGGGTTTTAAATTTGGGTTTGGGTTTTATGTGATTTGGACTGTTGCAATTTTGGACTTTTTATTTTATTGGGTTTTATTCTCTGTTTTACTCTGGGCCAACATTGGCCTAATATAGCAGTTAGTAGACATATATGAAATTTAAGACCGAATTACTAAGTGATTAAATTAGATAAATTATTAAGTATAGTACAGGGACTAGTTAGGGAGATTAGTAATTAAGTTGTATGGGGATTAAATTGGAAGGTGATTAAAATAGAGAGAATTGATTAGAGGTTAAGCATGTCCTTAAAAAGAAATTAAACCAAACCCTTGAAAGTAATTTACCCATAATTAAAATGAGATAGTGGAGAGAATTCATCTCATCCATCAATCTCCACCAACCTCTCATGCATTGATTTATGACTATTGGATTCTTTAATTTAATTTAATTTTTTAATACTAATATTAGTTAAAAATAGAGAAAAGATGAAAGATAATTCATGGGCTATTTTACCTATTTAACCAAAAAAATTAATATTTATAAAAATGACCCTGGTTCAAAAACATTCACCAAAATGACCTGAAATGAATAGTAAATTTGGGTTTTGAGAACCCAATGGCCAGCACTACCTAGTGTTTTGGCCCCATCATTACTTGATGATTGTGTCAGGCTTAAAAAAATGACTTTTTTTAGTTTGGGAACCCAATGGCCGGCACCAGGGTATTTTTTTTTTAAAATCATATCATACTGATATACAAAAATACAAGTATTTAAAAAAATTTTGGTTCTGGCCATGTAATGGTCGGCACCAGAGACATTAATTTTTTTTGTGTTGGCTAGTAGATGGTAGGCACAATGTAAAATTTTCGGTTCCCAAGACTTTTTTTTTTTACTTTGGGGCACTGATGGTTGGCACCAGTGTATTTAAAAAAAAATTTGGGTGCCAACACGAAGTACAATTTCGGCTTCCAATGCATTTTTTTATTATTTTGGAACACTAATGGCCGACACCAATGTATTTAAAAAAAATTGGGTGTTGATATTGAGAAATTTTTTGAATTTAAAAAAAAACCCAAAAAAATAAAATGAGAATTTTTTTGAATTTAAATGAAATTTAAAATTTTATAATGGAATGATATTTAAATTGAGAAAAATAAATAAATAAAATATGAAAAATTTTAAATGACCCTGATATTGAGACTACTTCTAATTAATATGAAAAAATATGAAGTGAATTGAAAAAAAATTGAATTGAAAAAAGATAAATTAAATGAGACTACTTGCGATTAATATGAAACTTTTTTTTGAATATTAGAAAAAAATAAATTTAAATGAAAAAAAATTAATGAAATGAAATGTTAAATGAATATGAAATGAAATGAAATGAAATTATGATTATGAAATGGAATGGAAGTTTAAATGAAAATAAATTATAAATTGAAATGAAAACAAAAACTGAAATGAAAAAAAAAACTGAAATGAGAAATAATTAAATTTAAATGGAAAAAAAATAATTTAAATGAAAAGGAAATGTAAATGAGTTCATATCTGATATTATTTTATTTGTTTCAAAAAAAAGCCTAACACAATCATCAGGTAATAATAGGGCCAAAACACTAGGTAGTTCCAGTCATTGGGTTCCCAAAACCAAAATCTACTGTTCATTTCAGGGCATTTTGGTGAAAGTTTTTGAATCAGGGTCATTTTTGCAAATATTATTTTTTTGGGGTTAGATTGGTAAAATAGCCTAATTTATGTTTCGTCTTCCTCTCCAACGCCCAAACAAGTAAAGAAAAGAAAATAACATGAGTTTTTCTCTCCCTTTACCGTGAACTATATAGCGAAGTAAGAGAGCTTTTCTATAACGCCCCAATTAATAAATTTTTGTTTCTGTATTTATATGACACAATTGTGCATCTGCTTTAGTGGTTAAGTGTTCTGGGGATGTGTATGAGGTCTTGAGTTCAAGCCTTACCTTTAGCAAATTTTGTTATTTTTAGGAATTAAACCCTATCTTTGTTCAGTGGGCTTATATTAAATTGTCTGTAAATGTATATCAGAGTGAGCTAGTTGTTTCTGGTGGCAAGGGAATTGGTGTGTTGGAAGTTCTATATTTGAATTCTGGCTCGAACGTGAATGTTTATTTTGCTCGGGTTTGGGTTAAGAGTTTCAGTAGAATTTAATTTCTGAGTACTAGGTAGTTGTGGTTGAGAAAATTTGGGATATGCTTTCATATCTGATATTATTTTATTTCTTTTAATAAATTTTCCCCAAAATCCCTAGTTTTCTTTTTTGACATTTTCACTTTCCAAAACAAAGAAAATTTCCCAAAGCTGTTTCATCTCCTTTACTCTCTGGCAGCGGATTTTTCTTTTCTCGTTACTCCCATTCTTTGACTCTGTCTCTAATTCTCGTTTTTGTGCATTCTGAACGTTTGGTTTTGGCTTAATCGGTAAGTGGGTTGCATTAGCGATTCTTACTATCGTTTTTGTTTTTGGAAGGTTGAAACGTTGTTGTTTTTGTGGTGTAGGAGAAGTCGGCAAATTGTGACTTTTTGTTTCGTTTGTTGATCGGTGTTAAAGGTGTTTCTTTTTACATTGGTAAGTCGAGATTTTGGTCATATTGTGGTTTGCAAATTAGTATTTATAGTCGCTAAATCGATGTTGGTATACTGTTCTTAGGTCTTGGAAGGCTCAGGAGTGGTTTTGCGTCAAATCGATATCAGGTGTGTACCCAAAACGCAGAAAATGAAGCTTCGGCAAAAGCCAAAAAACGAAACTGTCAACTCCACACGGGTGTGTGGTCGCCCATGTGGTAGGCTGTGTGCAAGTACACGGTCGTGTATTCGATGAAGGCATGGCACACGACCATGTGGTGGCTTGAGTGTGGCCATGTGGGCCACACGGGCAAGTCCAATTTGGGCATGTGGGCTACACGAGTGTGTGAATTCTAAGCCAGGCTGTGTAGGCCACACAGGCACGTGGGCCCATATTATTAAAATTCTCTGTAGGGTTACACGGGTCGTCCTAATCGACTGTGGGCCAACTGTAGGGACGGTAAAGACTAACTGAACCCTAAAATTATGTGATCTGATAGACTGAAATATTGTTTTAAGTATGACTGTGTTATGCATATCTGCTATCTATTTGTATAAGCCTGTTAAGCATGCTTTGTCTGTTAATTATGTATTTATATGGTCTATCTCTGTTTGGGGTGGGTTTGTATATGCGGAGGAAGTACCTGTCGGCATTAATCGCCTATTATCTGGCAGCTTGGCTGTACTATATCTGATACGTGTTGTAATGGCACAACATGGTATGTAGGGTTGGTGGGTGTTTTTAACCCCACATGGTGTGTTGGAATGGTCAGAGATGGTGTGTAGAGGATGGGGGTAGGATTCTCGATTACATTTCTTGTTTACGATCTCAAATGGGCTTAAGCCCGATTCTCAGATCTGCAATCGCTTTTTATCGTGTATATGATTATGTATGATTGTATGTCTATTTAAGTTGGGTTACACACTGAGTTTACGTAAACTCACCTCTGTTTGTTTGTTTCTGTTCAGGTAATCTACAGATTTAGGAGGATCGGTGTGGCAGAGGCTTAGCGGTGACCACCTTCTCGTAAAACTAATTAAACTTGGTAGTTTTGGATTATTTGGATTTTGGACTTGTTTGAGAGTTGTAATTTTTGCGGACTCTCTAGAATGTTTAATTTTTAATTGGTTATTTTTTATTTATTTGCTTGGTAAAACGTTTTATTAAAAACAACGATTTTATGCAAACAATGATTTTACCCTAAAAACATGACTGTGTTTTCAAACATAAAAGATGAAAACTTCCATTGTAATAATTGATTGACAAGTAAACTGTTTAAATAATGTTTTCTATATTCAACACGAAGGAATGTGGGTTTTGTAAATAATTAGTTAATTAAATCAACCTGTTTTCAAAATCTTTCTATGTGACATCACCAAATTTGGCCATAACGTCTAGGCCGGATTTGGGGTGTTACATTTTCTTTTATGATGTTAGATCAATAGATGATGAAATTTTTAAGGTTTTAGCTTAGTTATCCATAAATAAGCACTTAGATAACTGGAGAGAGGAAACCTTCTGTAATAGTCCGTTTTTCAGTGGTGTCAGAAACAGTGATTTTGGGGCCACCAAATTCGACGAGTAAGTTCGTAAATATTATTATTTAATATTTACGGAGTGTCATTAGGGTGGTATTAAAGTTTCGTTAAGCAATTTTAATATTTTGATAGTTAATTAATTAAAAAGAACCAAATTAAAAAAAAGTGCATTCCCGGGACTCCGTTCTCGTAAATTAGACTCGTAAATATTTATTAAAAATATTTACGAAGCTAAATGTGTATTTAATTAGGTTTTTGTTAAGTGAATTTGCTTGAATTAAAAGTAATTATGTATAAGGACTAAATTGCATCTAGGGTGAAAGTTGAATTATAAATTAAAAAAATAAAGGGACTAAAGAAGCAATTATATCATTGTTCTTTAATCAGGAGGCATAAGGTAAGATATTTATAAATTTAATATATATTATAATAAAATATGTTTTACTTAATTATTGTGTATATTATATTACATTATAAGAAAACAAAATAAATAAAGAATAAATAAAAAGAATGAAAGATAGAAGCGAAATAGAAAGAAAAAGAAAGAAAGAAAGAAAAGGAAAAGGAAAGAAAGGAAGGAGAAAGCCACGACTTTAAGGGCTTCAATTGTTCAAAGTTCAATTGGTTAGTCAATTTAGTTCTTTTTTCTTTTAATTTTTATGTTTTTGGAATCCTGATATTAAATACTACCCGTTCCATGTCAAAATTTTAGAAATTATTGAGTTTTTAAATGTTGTTAATGTTGAATAATTTTAGTATTAGGGATTGAATTGTAGAATAAATAGTAAATTTTGAGTAATAGGGACTAAATTGTGAAAATTTCAAAATTTATGGATTTAAGTGAAATTAGAGAGTTAAATCTAGTTTAAAGTGGAAATTGAATGAAAATATAGAATTGGTTGTGAAGAAATAAAATTAATCTCGGTTTAGGGACTAAATTGGAATTTAGACAAATGTTGAGTAAAAATTAAAATATGCAATATGAAATTAAATTGTATTGTATTGATGAATTTTAATTGTATTAATTCTGTAGCTAACGTCGTATCGAAATCCTCGACTAAAAAGGGGAAAGATAAAGTCGACGTGGAATAGCTCGAAATTACTAGTTTGTATTTCTATAATCTGAATTTAGTTGTTAATTGTTATAATTTAAATTAATGTATATGGTAAGTGTTGAGGTGAGAATTATTGTATTTTTCAATTGAAATGGATTGATTTAGTATGTGATGAATTTATTGAATTTATATTGATTGAATTGGTATATATATATATTAAATATATATATTGATTATTTGAATTGAATTGAATATTGGTTGTATTTGAAAAGTGAATTGAAACCCTATTAATTGTATCGAGCTGAGTCGGATATAGATGACATGCCATAGGAATGGAAGAGTTCAGGGATTCCTTTGACTTCGAGTTGATGAGACACTGGATGTCAAAATTATTACTTCGGATTAATTCGATGAGGCATTGGGTGCCAATTTACTTCGGTTCAGCCGATGAGACACTGGGTGTCAATTGAATACTTCGAATTATCCAATGAGGCACTATGTGTCAATCTGGTGTGTTTTGGTTGGATCTGTGTATCCGTCTGTGTAATGACCCGAATTTTACAGTTACCGAAAAAGTGTATTTTTGGGTCTCCGTTTTTGAAAAATAAATTCGTAGATATTTATTAAAAATATTTACGAAGTTAATCGAGTGGTTAATTAGAGTTTAATTAAGTGAATTAGCTTAAATTAAGGATAATTGGATAAAATAATTAAATTGAATGAAGTGTGAAAGTTTAATTATAGAATAAAGAAAATTGAAAGGACTAAATAAGTAAATAAGCCAAAAAGAGTGCCAAGTGTATGGCAAAAATAAAATACAAGTGTAATAAATATAATACACACATTTGTAATACATGTATGTATTTGCTTATTATTTAAGTAAATATTAATGTATTTATTATTATTAAATTGATATTATATGATAAATAAATAAATGTAAGACAAATGTGTGGTAATGATTGGGTACAAGTGTATTAAAAAAAATACATACACTTGTAATGCTTGTATTTAAGTATTAATAGATATTTATTATTTATAAAAGGTATTTATTAATTAAATAATTATATTATAAGATTTTTATGTGAAAAATAAATAAAAAGTTGACAAATGTATGGTATGTATAATGACATGTGTAATATTAGTATATGTATATTTGTAAAATACATGTATATTTACTTATTATATAAGCATATTATTAAATTATATATTATTATTAAGTAAAAGATATTTATATAATAAATAGATTAGAGAAAAACAAGTGTAATAATATAAATGGATACAAATGTTAAAAGAATATTTGTTATTAAATAGATTTTTATAATAGATATTTATTAAGTTATTATAATATATATATATATATATATAATGGTTTAATGAAATAAAGGAAGAAAGAAAGAAAAATAGAAATAGAAACAGAAAGCCAAACGAAACAGAGAACAGGGGAAGGAAAGAAAAGAAAGAAAGGGAGAAAAGGAAAAATTGAGATTTCAAGGTTTGAAAGTTTAATTGATAAGTCAATTTAACTCTTTTTACTAAATTTTAATGTTTTGGAAGCTTTGGAGCAAGGTTTGATTGAATTAAGTTGGTAGTTTAGAAGTTCTTAGGTTTTTAAACGAAGTTCATGTTGAATAAAATGATGAAATAGGGGTTTAATTGAATGAAAATTAAGTTAGAATAGATAAAGGGATTAAAATGTAAATTAAGCTATAAGTTTTGTGTTTTAGGGACTTAATTGAGGAAAATTAAAAATTAGAAAAATATGTTGAAAATTTAATAGTTAAATTTGAGTTTGAATGAAATTTGAATAGAAATAAAGTGTGAATTGGTGTTGTAAATTTGGTTATTAACATCTTGCACTAAAACAGTTTTAGACAGCAGCAATAAGCCAAATTTGAAAAATCACTATAAATTGTAGAAATTGAATTAGAAAATTAAAAATATATGGAATTAAATATTATTGAGTCTAGTTTCTCATAGAAGAAACAATGTAAGCAATTAAATTGTAAATCATGAGATATTATAACTTTTGTGAGACAAGGTCAGAATGAATTCGGGTTTCTCTGTTCTGACTTTGAAAAATCATTAAAAATGGTATAAAAATAATTATGGGTTGTAATTTATATGTTTAAAATCCTTAATGAATCTATTTTCAATATAATTAAACAAGAACATTGTCCAAATCTTGTACAAGGAGATAATTATTTTTTAGTGAATAATGGTCGGAACTGTTTGACAGCAGAACATGGACAACTTTAAAGAATAAACTGTACTTATTGGCTAAACTAAAAATTCTAAAAATTTTATGGTAAGAATATATGTGAGTCTAGTTTCAGGGAAAATTATCAGATCTTAATTTGGAGTTTCTTAGCTCAAGATATAAATTATTTAGTAACAATGACTCAAGTAGACAACTTTGAATGAATATATAAGTAAATAGTGGAATTATATGTAAAAAAAAAAAAGGTTAAATTTGCATGTTTAGGCTCATGGATTAAATTTAATTGTGTTGTATTGATGATTATAAATTATTATTATTTTCATAGTTAACAAAGAACCCAAGACATCGGCGCACAAAGGAAAGGAGAAAGCTATCGAGGATTAAAACGAGAAATTCACAGTTTGTATTACTATAATTCAAATTACTTTTTATTAAATATTTTATATAAATTCTATATTTAATAAGTGAGTTATAAGGTAAGTATTGATATTTGAGTTGAATGAGAATTGAATTGAATGGTAAATGTGTATGTATAATTGAATTGTAAATTGATTTGAATGTGAAATTGTAATTGAAAAGTGATCTTGGATTGAAAATGAAAGTGAATTGAGAATTGAAATAACCTATTAACTAGTCGGGCTGAGTCGGATATAATTGGCATGCCATAGGATCTAGAAGTGTACGGGACTTGCTGGCTTTACTGATCAGGCACTTTATGTGTCGTATTTCAGGCACCTCGTGTGTCGTATCAGGCACCTCGTGTGTCATTTTAGGCACTTAATGTGTCATATACTGATCAGGTACTATGTACCGTTTTAGGCACAATGTGTCGTACTGGTGTGTTTGGGTTGGAATCTGTGTATCCGTCAAAGTTCGGGTTTGTTAATAGGGTGAACTACTGAAATGAGAAATTTAAAATAAATTGATTGATTATATTATTAAAATATTGAAAGGAATGAAATTGAATTATGGATTAAAATTGAGATTGAAAAATCAAAGACATGAACTTAATGTTCATGTAGTGATTGAAATCGTTACATGTGACATGTGATGGAAATTGAAGAATAGCTAAAAAATTGTATTGTTATTATTAATTAATGAAAGTTTAAGAATGAATTGATATTTGAGAAATTGGATAGTTACATGTTTGGTAATTATAATTCTTTATTGCTATTATAATTTGAATTATGGTAATACCACTGAGTATGGAATACTCAGTGTCACAGTTTATTTATTTCGCGCGAGTTAAGTTAAAGTGAGAATGTCAAATCAGCATCCCAGGTCGATCCCGAATTCAACGAGGTAAAGCGTGTTAATTGTTGATAATGGCATGTACCTAGGATGTCTTAAGTGTGTTATATTGGAATGTGATTGTAATAGTGAAATAAGTAAATTATGGTTGGCAATGGTATATAGTATGAAGTTGAAATAATTGATAAAGTAAGTGATATACTTAAAAAGATTCATTGGATAAGTTATAAAATGTTTTACATTAGTTAATTTGAGTATATTTAAGTGTATTTGGATTATTTGAATGTTGGCAAATTGTATTAGTTGAAGTTTTAATTTGCAGGGTTAGAAATATTTATTTTAATAAATGACTTTAATTGAACTGTACAGACCGGTAATGCTCTGTAATCCTATTCCGGGGACGGATAAGGATTAGAGGGTGTTACAGTCTGAGTCTGAGTCATGTTAATAGGGGTAATTTAATAAAATGACACTATGATCGATGTTGGATGATATTATATGTGAAATGAAAATGGGATTGTGAATTGAAATATGGATTGAGACACATGAATTGTGTATTCATGAATTGGACATGGAATGAACATTATTGTTGTTTAAGTGAAATGTGTATCATATTGTGAGAAGTTATTTTATGGAAAATAATGAGAATTGAGTATGGTATGAATGATATAATTATGAAATGAATATTGAATGGATAATGTTATTGTATAAATAAATGTGAATTTTAAATATTCAATTGTGCTTAATATTTAATTGTGTCTATTATATTATCTTTTGTCTTTAAATATTTGGATTATAGAAATACCACTAAGTTTTACTCAGCGTACGGTTTTGTTTCCCGTGAGCAGGTTAGGTACTTAATTTTGATCGCTAATTCAACATCCAACAACGATCCCGAACTCAAATGTGGTATGTTTATCCTTTGTGCCAGCATATATACCTAGGGTGTCTAAATAATAGTTATTTTGTGGTTTGATTGTAAATGAGGTTATATGTTTAATTTTGGTTGGTTTTATTCATATAAATATGTGTTTGTTTTTGAAGCCATATTATAGCATGATAAATTGAACTAAATCTAGATAGGTGCGTGTGAATTTAATTCTATGTTTAAGTGCTCATGAACTAGCCATATTATAATTTGGATTAAAATGATGCTTTGATGACTTGTTTTGATCATATTAAATGTTTGAAATTTATGTTTGTTTGATCTGTAAACTCCGATAATGCTCCGTAACCCGGTTCCGGTGAGGGATACTGTACCACCCCTACCCGTATCTGTCGCCGGAATAGAGTACGAGGCATTATCGAGAAGCACGAAACACTTACCGATAATTTAAATACATTTTCATAACAATTTGTTTCGATTTCATACTATTTCATATTTAAGCTTTTTGCACCAAAGTATTTAAGATATCATCTTTATGCAAATAGCACACATGAGGTACATAAATTCCATAATTATGAATGAACACATTTATCAAACATATTCCATGTTTTTATATATATCATAGTTTCATATTTCCATGTATCAATTACCATCACTTCCTCGTATTTCAGACAAATACGTGTAACAATTCATAAATATGCAATTCATTAACTCTTCCTACCAATCACGATTTTAAATTGCCAAATCACTTATTGAGCGCAATTTCAATGTTCATTAAAATCTATCATATAAATTTGGATGTACGTATTCATCAATAAATTCCATGTACAGATATCATCATCTCATATTTCCACATACATTTACTTTCCACATTTATGAATTCAAATAGCATATACAAGACATACCAATGTATTTCAAGTACGTTATCATGATATTTTGTTTCGAACTCAGATTATTTCATACTAGAAGTTTTCTCATTAACTCATTTGGAATACCAATTCATACGGATAATACACTCAAAGCGTAGAAATATATAATCACAAATGAACTCATTCATCAACCAAGTTTTATGCTCATGTCTCATCAACTCGTATTTCCTTATATCACATAATTCCATGTAATACTTACCAAACTTCTTCAAATTAGTGAACATCTTACGAAATTGAGTACTTCGTTTTCTCGATGCCATAGTTCAACTATGGTCTTACACATCTTCACATAATGATGCCATAGACCAGCTATGGTCTTACACATATTCATATATCGATGCCATAGCCCAGCTATGGTCTTACACGAATCACATATCTCACTGATGCCATATCCCAGATATGGTCTTATACAGTAGCATATATCACACCGATGCCATATCCCAAATATGGTCTTATACGGAAATCACTTGTCACTTGTCACTTGTAACCGAAGCTACCACTATTCATCGATCGGTGCCGAGCTACCATTTTTCATCGATCGGTGGCCGAGCTACCACTTTTCATCGATCGGTGGCGTGAAGCTACCACTTTTCACTGATCAGGTAGCCGAAACTACCACTTTTCACTTTTCATTTGTCATTGATCAGATAAGTGTAGCCGAAACTATCACTTATCACTTTCACTTGTCCTTGATAAGATAAGTGTAGCCGAAGCTATCACTTATCACTTGTTGCCATGGTCCAACCATGGTCTTTTCCTTCAATTCATCTTGTCACTGAACTGAAATGCTCAATTTGATCATTTATTCAATTTTCATGCTTTTACATTATTCACGGTTTTATCATCAATACATATGAAATAACACATCATGAAATTTATAAAATTAACAAATAATCACTAAAATTTAGCCATATAAACTCACAAGTTCAATTTTTCTATTATAACGATAATCATAATTTCATAATAAATATTCCAAATAAAACATTATATCATTTCTAATCCAACACTTATCGATTATAATCGGGCATGTGATCAATTTATACACGATTCATTCATATATTTTTCCTCCTCCTCCTCTCCATCCACATCCTTGGTATAAATAACACACTTGTAAGTAACCTTATCCATAATTTTCACTAATTACTTATGTGAATATTCAAGCTATCCACCCGTGTCATAGTCACTAAATTATTTATATCTAAAGCTACGGAACTCCAAATTAAGGTCTGCTAATTTTCCTGAAACTAGACTCACATATCTTCTTACCATAAAAATTTCATAATTTTTAGTTGGGCCAATTAATACAGTTTATTCATTGAAGTCTCCCCTGTTCTGCTGTCTGACAGTTCCGACCCTTCTTCACTAAAAATTACTTATCTCCTCGTACAGGATTTGAATGATGTTCTCGTTTGTTTCTCTTGAAAATAGACTCATTCAAGATTCTAAACATATAAATTTAATCCCATAATTATTTTTATCCAATTTTTTATTATTTTACAAAGTTAGAACAGGGGAACCCAAAATCATTCTGATCTTATCTCACAAAATTTATTATATCTCATGATTTACAATTCCATTGCTTACATCATTTCTTCTATAAGAAACTAGACTCAATAAGCTTTGATTTCATATTTTATTCATCCTATAATTCCATTTCTAAAATTTTTGGTGATTTTTCAAATCTAGACTACTGCTGCTGTCCAGAACAGTTGTAGTGCAAAATGTTGATTTCCATTTTGCCCCAAATTTCACAATTCATACAATTCAGTCCTTGCTCAATTAACCCATAAATTAAGATAATTTTCTCAATTAATACTTTTACTAGACATTATAAGTTATTTCATAACTATTGAAATTCAGAAATTCCACATAAAACTCTAACTTCAAACTCTTTTACACTTAGGTCCCAAACATTCACTTTCTATTCAATTCTTTCAATAAAATCAACATATAAACAATTTAAAGCTCTAATTCCATGCCAAATCATCATATACTTCCAGCACATATTCATATCAACTTTCAATTTCTTTCATAGAATCAAAAACTAATGAATTCAACAAGTGGACCTAGTTGTAAAAGTCACAAAACACAAAAATTTTAAGAAATAATCAAGAATTGAACTTACTTGAAGTAAAAATATGAAAAAACAGCTTAGGGGAACTCTTCCATGGTGTTTTTGCTGATGAGAATGCAGAAAAATAAAGAGAAATCTAGATAATTCCACTTTAGTCCTAACTTTATCAAGTAAATTTTGCAATTTTGCAATTTTGCCCTTAATTCTCCTTATTTTCTTGCTAATTTCATGCCATTGCCGTCCAGCCCAAATAGACCTTGGGTCTATTTGCCTTTTAAACCCTCTTTCTTTTATCATTTAAGCTATTTAATCATTTTCCAAATTTTTGCATTTGATACAATTTAGTTCTTTTTGTTCAATTAACTATCAGAACTTTAAAATTTCTTGACGAAACTTTAATACTAACTTATTAACACTCCATAAATATTTATAAAAATATTTATGGCTCGATTTAAAATTCTCGAGGTCTCGATTCTTCGTTTTCGATTCTAATTATTTTAGTATTTTTTTAGTACACTATTCACTATTTCAAAAATTTTCCTAACTTCACATTTAACTTATAATTACTAAATTAATAATATTTCCTACTCATTTGTCGGATTTAGTGATCTCGAATCACTGTTCCGACACCACTAAAAATTAGGCTGTTACAGATACGGGTTGGGGGTGTTACACCTTCATTATGTATATTTAGCATTGTTGTTGAGCTTGAATTATGAAACAAATGAGCTTAGAAGATAGTGGGTTGTGGTGGAATAAATTTTTATCAAGGTTAGTTTTCATGACCATGGTTGAATTTAATGAAGCTTCGAGAGAAAAAGATAAGAACTTTGAATAAAAATAATGTTTTTAGATATTTTAAAGTCCCTATGATATGTATATACATATGCATACATATATATATAGTTGGATTTTGATTCAAACTAGAGATTTTTGAGTTATACGAAAAATCAGACATTAGGATACAAAAGGGTTAAGTTGAGAAAGCTTTAATGATTTTTTTATTTGAATAGGTGAAACTAACTTGTTTCAATAATTGAATTATCGTATGTAGCTAAATATATATATATATATATATATATATATATATAAAGAAAGGTGAAAGCAATCAACAAATAGTAATAACGAGTTGTGCTAATATAATTTGTTTTTCTTTCATAATTTTTTTTAGGCTTAAGAAACTATGCTGATACCTTGATGATATACATATATATGTTACTTGGATATCATGAATTGAGGGTGACTTATATGAAGCTATGCTATGCTATGATGTTGGTTGAAATTGTAATATATTATTAAATGTTATGTTTGACAATGCCATGTGATGAATATCGATGAAAAATGATAACTGAGTATGTGGTCATTGTTGATTTTTATTGCTACTTACAATTGTTGATTGCTAAATAAAACAACAGTTAATAGAAGTGCTTGACTGCAATGGCCACTGATCGTGTAACACCCTTAACCCATATCCATTACTGAAACAGGGTTATGGTGCATTACCGGACTTTATGGATTAATTATGAATATTTCATAATCTTTAATACATATATTATAATTCATTCATGTAACACTTATATGGTCTCTTATATGGTCCCCCAAAGCCCAAAATAGGCGTTAGAAGTAAATCGAGATTCGTTCAGAGACTTCAAGAATTTTTCGCAAAATGTCAAAAATTTTCTTAGAAACAAGGGACACAAGCCCATGTGGCCAAACTGTGTGGCTCACACGGCCAAAAGACACGCCCATGTCATAGGCTGTGTGGGCATTCGAAGTGGGACACACGATCGTGCCCCAGCCTGTGTCCTTACCCGTGTAATTCTTTGACTTGTGTCACACGGCCAACCACACGCCCGTGTGCTAGGCCATGTGAAAAAACCTGGGCATTCTATTTTGAAATTTCAAAGTGTAGGGGACACACGGCCAGACCACATGCCCATGTGCCAGGCCCTGTGTTACACATGGCTAAGACACACGCCTGTGTCTCTACCCGTGTGGACGAAAATAGGTCATTTTAAGGCCACTTTTCTCACCTTTTTAAGATATCAACCTGTATATAACACTCTCATATGCCAATATCTCAACCAAAAAACCAAAACAAGCCAAAAACACATCCTCAATATGACATAACATCACTAATACTTCATTTACTTATACTTACCTATTTAACTCCATACATAAATTTATCAAGAACTATTACTATCTATTTACCATCAAACATTTAAGATTCATAACTATATTTCAATATATTTACATTGCAAAACTACCGGATTGATCCGATCCTCCGAACTTCTTGAAAATCTACAAAGAACATTCAATGACACAAGTAAGCTTAATAAAGCTTAGTAAGTTCATTGGCTTTAAAAAATAAATCTTACCAAACATGCTATAACAATAATTCAATAAATAAGCATTTCACTAACATTTCTTGCCAATCACAATTTCAATTAATAAAATCCACTTGATTGAGCTCAATATCAATAACTACTTCAATTCTTCCACATTAACTCCATATGACATTTACTAATACTTGTCAAATTAGAGAACGACTTGCGGATTTGAGTACATCGTTTTCTTTATGCCATAGTCCAACTATGGTCTTATGTCCAAGGTGCCATAACCTAGTTATGGTCTTTTCATTAAAATGCCATAACCTAGCTATGGTCTTACATTTAAACATTGCTCTGGTCCAACTAGAGTCTTATTCGTCACTTCATCTTGTGTCACGAAACTGTTGTACTCAATCCTGTATTCCACTTAATTTAAACTTTCAATTCAATTTCCATATTTTTACATTAACAATTTATCATGAAAGTTCAATTTCTCGTGTGTCTAGCCCGTGCACTATACTGAATTAAAAGATTTAAGTGCAGGTAAAGCACGGTTATACCACACGCCAATGGAGGCGATCTGTGTGTCACACATGGCCTAGAAACACGCCCATGTGTCCACCCGTGTGGACCTTGTTAGGCTATTTTCCAAGCCTTTGGTCATCCTCTATCAACCAATCACACTTATAGGTTACTTTAATACATGATAAGTCCAAATTATACACTTATATAAAACCTTGATAAACCTCATTGCATGAAAACCTCATATCATCGATTTTATACATGCTAGATTAATTCCCTTTTTGTATTAAGGGTTTCCATATCTCCTTGACACATTCAAGGTTGGCTCATTCTTATAACTCATTGCCAATTACAACCAAACCATCACATATGAACATAAACATGCATAGATTTGTAGGTCATAGCCTACTTCAAAATGAGTCAATTCTCATGGCCATATACAAAAAGATATGTATATCTTTACATGCCTTCATCTTGGCGAATCAAATGACACATATAACAAAATACTCAAAAGTCCTATACATGCCATTGAACAAAATAAAAGTGTATGTATACCAAAGCTGGACTAGTTGATAGTGTGTTAACTCTCCAACCGTCTTTCAATCTTTACGAGTCCTCGAGCTCTGTAAGACAGTGAAAAGAGTGGGGTAAGCATTTACATGCTTAGTAAGCCCGAATAACTGGAAAGCAAACTTACCGAATAATTAGCATAAAACCATATTAAGCAATGGAACCAACAAGAATGAAATGGTTTCCCTTTCACATGCACTCAATCAACAAGTTAGTCATAATAGTAATATACTATGTAATTTGTCTTAGATGATCTCATCATTCAATTTTTCCTTTTCTACATATATCTCATATTAATCCCGTTGAGTTTTTAGGAAATATCGATGGATTATCCATTAACCGTCAATTCATAAGAATGATCATTTCAGGTATGCACTCCCGCGAACCTCACATTTTACGGTGAGATTACCAGTCCAGGCTAAATCCCCCATATCATAGACTTATATGGTGATGTTGGGATTACTAGTCCAACTAAATCCCTTATAGCGACAAACACCCTTACTGAGTTCGAATCTAAATTGCCAGTCCAGGCTAAATTCAGACCCTAATCATATTACCCGTTCGGGAGGCTAGATCACTTAAGGAACACCTGTCCGGGCTAGCTCCTTTCTATATTTGAGATCAACGGATTACCCATCTGGGCTAAATCCTTTTTGCAACACATGTAGGATCTCAAGTCACATATAAATCATGGTTTATCCATCAAACTTCCTTTTTAACCTTAACCGAGACATTTTTCAACATGTCATAGTTAAAAGTACATTTCATGTATTTTCATGCCATCATCAAATGCAATTATCATACATTCTTAAATCATGCAATTAGGCATATTATGAATTTACTTCAAGTTATCCGAACTTACCTGGTATTCATCTCGGTATCGTGTTTTAGTTATTTTGAAACCTTTCGTTTTTCTCGATCGACCTCCGGAATTTGTTCCTTGGGGCATATAACAATAAAAATAAATCATTAACACCTCAAATTGTACTTTTTGAGTCTAAATTTCACCCTAGGTCCAAATGACCTTTTTGCCCCTAACCTTTCACATTTTTACAATTTAGTCCCTAGGCTCGTATAATGAAACACATGCAATTTCTACCTTACCCAAGCCTAGCCAAATATTTTTCCCTCCTATGGCAGCCCACATTTTTCCATTATTTCTCATTTCTACCACACATTTTACGCCTTTTGCAAAAAGGTCCTTTTAGGGGTTTTTCGTGAAAATCACCTAGGAAAAGATGTTTAACACACATCCAACATTCATATTCCTCCATAAAACATCAAAATACAAGTAACTCATGCATGAGTAAATTTCTAAACATGAACCCTAGCATGAAATATGGGTAGAAATAGAGAGAGCAAGCTACCGGGATTTCAAAAATACGAAGAATATTAAAAATGGGGCTTGAAAGCACTTACTATTGAGCTTGAAAAGCTTGAAAACCCTAGCTATGGAGAACCCTAAATTTTTTGCAGCAAAAAGAAGAGAATGAGCTGATTTTTTACTTATTTTTCCCATTTTATTTTATTAAAATGTCAAATGACCAAAATTCCCTTAAGCCCTTTCTTTAAGATTTCATCCATACAAGCTAATTTTTGTCCAAAAACTTAAAAATTGGGAAAATTGCTCTTTAAGACCTTCTAATTAATATTCTAAAGCAATTTCATACAAATTGCTTCTAGAATCCAAGTTTTGAAATTTATTCTATTTGGTCTCTAATTTCCAATTGGACACTATATTCAAAGAATTTCTTCATAAAACTTTAACACATGCATATTTTCATATTCTAGACTTCATAATAATCATAAAATAAATATTTTAATGTCAGATTTGTGGTCCCAAAACCATTATTCTAACTAGGCCCCATTTCGGGATGTTACAGTACGTAAATATAATTGAGATCAAGAACAAATATTTATCATGTAATTCAGAAAAATCAAATAATAAGATCTATTATAGGTTTCATCTTCCCTAATTATTTAGGGAATTTAGTTCATACTTGGAAAGGAAAACATCTCAAAAATAGAAAAATAACAAAACATAAAGAAACCTAAAAACTTCTAAAGAAATTGAATGGAGATCTTCAGTCTTAAAGGAGATCCTACTTTTGAGTTGAATCTATTGGCGTTCTTCGAGTAATTTCTGCGTTCTACTCTGTGTTCTCCCTTTAGGTCATCTTCTAGTATGTATTTATAGACTTTAAAATGCTTAAAAACCTTAAAAATTGGCTTTTTTCACGTGTTTGGGAAACAGAGAGCGATATCGGCAGAGGATGCCACATGGGCGTGTGGCCAGCCCGTGTGGCTCACACAGGCGTGTGCTCAGCCTGTGTGGAAATGTTCTTGGTCGTGTGGATCTTTAAATCAGCCCGTTTTGTCTGTTTTTGGCCCGTTTTCACTATAAGAAAATAGACTTTTAGCGGCGTTTTTTTAGCCTTTATTAGTGGCATTTTCCCAAGCGCCGCAAAAAACACCGCTATAGGAAACGCCGCCAAATTTTGCTGCGTTTATCTGAAAAAAACACCACAAAAGATCAAGACTTTTAGCGGCGACTTTTAGCGGCGCTTTTTTCACAAACGCCGCTAATTTTGGCAGATTTGAAATGTACATTTTTCACCAATATCCAACCCTTCCTGCATTAAATCCAACCAAAAACAGCAAATATAGCATGAAATCCAACCAAAAACAGCAAATGTAGCATAAAAAATACAACCAAAAATATTAAATCTAAATGATACTTCAAATTCAACGAAAGATCTATGATGTAAATTGATAAATTAAGTATAACTCAAAATATTCTTACAATAATGTTAAATGTGACAATGTTAAAAACATTCTTACAAGGAGAAAACTAATGTCTAAGATGGTGGCTTTTGCGACTGCTGAAACATCTGCATCATTTACTGGAGCTGTAGTTGGAGGTCATCGTACTTTCTACTCTGCTCTACTGCCATCGCTGTTGCCTCTGTCTCCCTTGCTGCTGTCGCTGCCTCCCTCGCTGCTGCCTCCACTCTAAGTTGTTGCTGGAGTTCTTCATATTTTCTCTAAACCTCGGCAATTTGCTCAACTGTGCTTGCTTGCATCTGAGCTATCTGGTCTCTTAACCTCTGAACTTCAACTTGAGCTTGACTCTCGAAGGCATGTATTGCTTTGGGCCGATCCAAAATATTGGGTCGAGGTAACACGGATCCTTGAAATCGAACCCGACCGCACCTTTTAGGACCCAAAACTTTAGTGATAATTCATTATCAATGTTCTCGGGATTAACAGAACTATCGATCAAGCAATCGCCCGTACTCGCTTTCTTCTCCTTTAGCTTCTCCTAATAAATCAATCAAAGAGTTAGAAACGAAATATATAATAAAAAGGAATGCAACATAACTTAACATAATTTAAAACTACTAACGACGAATTAAACCATTATAATTAAACATTATAAATATTTGTAATAAATCAAATTTTATTAAGTAAATATACCATAATTTCTCCACTTGGATGTCATAGGAGATCCATCTTTCTTCCTATGCGTAATCTCAAAAAGTCAAGGCGTCCAACTTTTGACTGACGAGACTTCCTACAATATAGTAGTAAAAATATTATTTAATAGTAGAAAGTCATTAATATTTGACAGAATTAATAAATTCATAATACCTCGGCCTCAGCTACAGAAGAAAAACTTCTCGACCCTGTCGTGTGTGTGAATTTTTGTTTTTGCCTGCTGCTTGTTCCAACTCGCTCACGGTCCTACATAATGAAATTATTATTACGTATATAGTAAACACTATATATAAGAGTTTGGAAGTACGTAATACCTCTTCTTTCTTCGAATTCCAGAATCTAACTGCATCTTCCCATTGGTACCTCAGCATTCCCGGTGGAACATTTCATAATTTTTCTTCGAGGCTTATGTCTTTCTTAAAATATTGTTTTTTCAAAGTGCTTTTATGGTCTCTCCATTTTTTACCCAATGCCTTCTTGATATAGTCATCTGAGACCTCTAAAGCAAATCTCTCCTAAAAAAACACAAGTTTAGAATGTAAATATAAATGAAAGTTAAACCGAAGTATTATAAATTACTTTAACGTTTTGTTACCTTAATATTATCGAGAGCCTGATTTTTTGTTGCTATCAGGCATGTGATGCCATGATTCATAGTTGATGGGCAACATATTGGCATTTCGTGCTATAATGCCCAAATAGCCTGCTAAAAGTCGAGCTTCTGATCCAACAGGCTGACCATGACTGTTTCTACTTACTTTGACACGCTCGACAGGATTTAATTCGTATAAATCTTTAAGAAGCGTACGTCCTCGACCTCTGCGAGTCCCACCACTTTCAGCTGAAAAATGATATATTATTATTATATTAAAATTGAAAAATAAATCAATAATAAAAGTCAACACACATGTAAAATAAACTTAACATTACTTTGAAATTCTGCAAGCTCGTCAAGTGTCTCTGGCACATTCGAATATCCAACAACTGTCTACTGTTCACTATTTGCTTCTTCCGAATTTGGAGTATTCTGGACAATACTTAAATCTCGTAATCTTTTTCTACGTATTTTTCCTGCAATATACATAAAATAGTTGAAATTTTAGTAACAAATTACAACAATAATAGTACATGTAAAATAGTTAAATTATATAACATGGCAAAGATTAAAATTATAGTATTACATATAATTAAAAAATCGTAAAATCTTACTACATCATTACTTGTAAATATCTTCATCCACATCATGTCGAACCCATTGATATTGTGTACTAGTACTAGGGATATTTTCATCTAGGTTTTGTTCTAGAAAAGGCAATGTTTCTGATCTTTCGACGATGTCATCTCTACTTTCATTACCCATGTCAAACAAGTCTCTGGGGGTGTTCCGGAGTACAACATACCAACCCTCATCAGTTGGATCTTTCGAATAAAAAACTTGTTTCACTTTAGAAGAAAATACATATGGCTCGTCCATCAATTGTTGTCTAGTGTGAATCAAGCGAGAGAAATTAACCATTGTAAAACTAAATTGATCTTTTTTAATTCCGCGAGCAGTATTAACATCAGCCCAATCACACCGAAATAAGACAACTTTCCATCTGCCATAGTAATCCAACTCAATAATGTTGGTAAGATGTCCGTAATACTCCACGTTACCCTCAACCGGATTACTGCCCCTAGCACTAGCATAACTTGTAATTGAAGAATTAACAACAATTCCACAATTTTGAGTTCTCCTCATTCTCTCGCAATATTTTGTATGAAATCTGTATCTATTGATGAGGAAGACACTATATCTTTTTATTACTCTGTTCGGACCTTGGGAAAGCCATTTAACTTCGTCATTGGCGTCCTTCCCACTCCAAACCTATTGAATCGAAAGTAAATTGAGAAATTATAAATGTATTATGTAAAAACATTCTTATTTGATTAACTAAATTTCGCGATTATATGTAACTTATTAACTTCAGTTACATACCGTTTGGCTTAACCATTCATGAAAAGATTCTGTGAATAACTTATTAATCTCTCGATGTTGTAATCTTCAAGAGTGTGCACGAGATCTCAAAATTTGTTTGTACTCACTATGTTAAACACAAGTTTAATTGGTTAGAAGATAAACAAATTAAAACGACGAATATGTGAGGAAATTTTAGAACTTACTTGCGTAACGGTTCAATTGAATCGTGGTGAAAAAGTACATATCGATGTGCTTGTATCCACGATATATCATCAAATTCTTCAATTTCAACTTTGCCAATTGGTTCTCCATAACTTTGGAATAAATAAGTTTTGACCAAGTTATGATCATTGAGCCCAGCATTTCTTGTAACACCCCGAATTTGGGCCTAGAAGTATTGGGCCTTGAGTGCGGGTCCGTAAGGAGGTTGTATATAGGTATTTAATTGTGCAATGAAATGACACAATTAAATGTCTGCTTTGGTGGTTAATGGCCCTAAGAAGTGCTAGAGAAATCTTGGGTTCAAACTTGGGCTTTAGCAAAAATTTTGGTATTAAGTGAAAAAAAAAAACTGGATGCTTGGATGAGGGCTTTTAAATTATTGTGTTAAATAAATGACACAAGGAAGCTTGTAGTCTAGTGGTTGTGGCATCATTAAGGTTGTATGGGAGCCTGGGTTCAAGCCTTGGCTCTTGCAATTTATTTTGGTTTTTTTTAAGGGAACCTGGACTTTGGCCTTTAGACCTTATAATTAATTGGTGATAAAACATGACACAAAAAGCCTTGTGGATTAGTGGCAAGTAGCGTGTGGAGCATCTGAGGGGAGGCATGGGTTCGAATCCCAGGGCAAGCAATGAGCATTTATTTTGCTAACAGGGGGTGACAAGAGTTGGTGTTGAATTTAAACTCTGATGTTGGAGGGATCCCACATCGGGAAGCTAACATAAGAGTGGTTGTGAAGCTGGCTTTAAATAGAGGGAACCATGAGGAAAGTAAAGGGGCCATGTGGGGCCAATGGGCCTACGGGCCCAATTGGATAAGTTATTTGATTGTGTAGTAAATATTGGACTAGGCTAGGTGAATCTCATATTCGTGGCTAGATTTGGGCTAAAAGGGTTACACGAGTGTGTGGGCCCATTTGGGCCGAGAATGGGCTTTAGGGCCATTTGTATTGTTATCCCTGTTTAGAATACTTTAGTTTACCAATTATTGAAATGCCATTGACTTGTAAAATTACCAAAGTACCCTCGATTTATAGAATTATCGTTTTACCTTTGATTTACAAAATTACCGTTTTACCCTCGATTGTGAAATTACTGAAATACCCCTGTAGGATAAAATTATCAAAATACCCCTAGTTTGTAAAATTACCGAAATACCACTAGTTTGTGAAATTACATAAATACCATCAATTTGTAAATTTACTAAAATACCCCTGATTTATAAAATTACAAAAATACCCTTGGTTTGTAGATTTACCAAAACACCCTTGTAGGATGAAATGACTAAAATACCCCTAATAGGTAAAAAGACCGTAAAGCCCACAGTAGGGTAAAGTGACCGTAATACCCTTGTATGGTAAAATGACGAATATGCCCTTATGTTCCGTATGACTGATGTGCTTAGGATTTACATATATTGATATTGGATTAGTTAAGTTTGAGTGACAGGTGGTGGTTATCGTAGGTGATTGATTATGGAAACGTTTCAACTTCAACCCATAACAGGTGTGTACTAACCATCGTAGTAGCTTAGATTAATATCTGCTAAGAAGCCGAAATGCTAAAATACCGGCATTTCGGGAACTTGTAATGTTGCATGCGGGTATAGATGCGATAAATACGATAAGGTCGGTGTTCGGCTCGATGGAATGGGTAAAAACTCAATTTTGTGCACGATGGTAAGTTGGGCCTCAATGGGCTAGAATTGGGCCAAATGGGCCCATTTGGGTAAAATTGATAGAAAATGAAATTTGGAAAAGTTGCATGTTAACACGGTTAGTATTATGGTAAAATTTGGGTTAAGCAGGCTTAGTGGGCTAAATCAGCATTCGTAGGGCCCATTAGGGGTTTTGGGCCCAAAAGCCCGAATTTGATAAGTGGGTTAAGGATCATTGTTTAAACACTAAGAAATATTGACAAATGTAATGAACATGGAAAACCCTTATTTTTGGTAAAATTATGAAAATACCCTTATAATATGAAAAATGACTGTTTTGCCCTTGTGGGCAAGTGGACGACTTGATTTGTGTGGTTGACTGGATTTGATTGTGAATATATGTTGGTGATATGAATGACTTGACTGTGATTGTTTGATTCAAATATGGGCATGACATTCTGCATACATGACATATTGCATGGGATATGGGTTATATTGATGGAGGAAGTGCTAAAAGGGCTCTGCCCCAGTTTACCGAAAAGGGCTTATGCCCCGCCATCGAAAAGGGCTTATGCCCCCATTTACGAAAAGGGCTTATGCCTCGATTATTAAAAAGAGGCAAGGCCTCCAGTTATATGATAAAGCAACTATCTTTGCCGCCAAAGAGAGAGTTTGCTTGGGTGGGTTGAGTTATTCCCCATGGAGAGCTTGGTTGGTACGGGTGGAGAGTAGCGGATGGTGGGTCGAGTAGTCTCCCAAATGGGCTTGCATACATTCATTGACATTACATGTGATATTGAAATGGGCTTGCATACATTCATTGACATTACATGTGATATTGAAATGGGCCTAAGGGCCATACCGTTTCTGATAAAGGCTTCGGCCCGGTGATATGATTTATGAAAAGGCTTGGCCCGATGAATCGTTAAGCGAAAGGCTTCGGCCCGAGATATGTCAAGACTAAATAGGGATTTGGCCCAGTTGTACTCGATACTGTGTTGTTATTTATCGTTTGTTTGTTATTGGGATTACACACTCGAGTTTTCGTAAACTCACCCCGTTTCTAATCGTGCGGTAATCCCTAAGCTTAGATGGTTTGGAGTGCGAGGACTTGGAGATGGCCACACTCATCGCTTCATTTTTTTTCTTTTAATTGCAATAAGTAGCCGATTTATTTCTTTATAAGTTTTATCTTACTAATATTATTATTTGGTTTTGGGTTGTAATAAGGCCGTTTTAATTATTTTTTGGATTATTTTATCTTATACCCTATATTTTTCTCGATAACAATATGAGTTAGACCTAGGGTGTGTTTCCAAAATGATAATTGTTTTCAAAATAACGTGCGATACAATTAATCGGTTTATCAAAAATATCTACTTAAATGAATTCCAACTCGTTTTTCTCAAAACCTAACCTAGCACCAAAGTGTGGCAATGGTTGTAGGCATGTCTAGGATTGGATCCAATCAAGAGCTTGGTACTTAAGCAGCCTTCTAGGCTCACCTCCTCTGTTTCGGATACCTACCTGGTGCACAGCTTCCATTCACTTTATTAACTTAGCAAAGACTATTTTTTAAAACACTAAGAAGGACGTTGAAAGAGGCATGGGTTTTCTTAAAAACTTCAATGTGACACGTCAGATCCGGCCATAACTTCTGGGCCGGGTTTGGGGTGTTACATTTCTACTTGGTCTATTCAATCGTGTTTCAACATCTTTTAAATATCTAGAACAGAAGGTCATACACTCCTCTGCCAAGTAGCCTTCAGTAATTGATCCTTCTGGATAACGCTTATTGCGACAATAAGACTTCAATTTGCTTAGGAACCTAAACACGATATACAATATTTATCAAAAGCTGTAACTAAATGTATAGAGGTAAATGAATGAATACTTGACAAATAAATTAACATCTTTCTATAGGATACATCCATCGATAAAAAACCGATCCACCAAGTATTGCTTCGTGAGGGAGATGGATTACCAAGTGCACCATAATAGTGAAGAAGGAAGGTGGAAAGATCTTCTCCAAATTACATAAAGTCAAAGCGGCTCGATCCTGTACTTTCTCAAGTTCTTCAACATCCAAAACTTTGCCACAAATAGCTTTCATTATATTGGATAATTCAATTATACATGACGTTGCATTTTTTGACATACAGCATCGTAAAGCAACTGGGAGTAAATCTTGCATCAAGATGTGGTAATCATGTGATTTTAATGAATATAATCTTTGATTTTTAAGACTCACACATCGAGATATATTTGACGCATACGCATTTGGGACCTTTATATCCTTCAACACCATGCAGAACACTTCTTTCTCTTCCTTTGACATTGAAAAAAAAGAAGGCAGCAATCGATATTTCCCATTCGAAAGTACTTGAGGATAAAAATCACGCTGAATTCTCATGTCAACTAAATCAAGTCGATTCTGAAGATTGTCTTTTGATTTTCAATCGACATTCAAAATTGTCCCAATTATGTTCTCGCAGACATTCTTCTCAATATGCATGACATCAATATTGTGGCGTAAAATGTTGTGCTCCCAATAAGGCAACTCAAAAAAATACTCCTTTTTTTCCACAAGTCTGCCTCATTAGGATCATCCTCTTCATCAGATTCATCATCAGATTCATCCATCGATCTTCTCTTTGTTTGCGTGTTAGGTGGTTGATTCATCTTCCCATAACTAAAATTGATATCTTTTAACATAAACAAGATTTTAGATCCAATGGTTTGCTCAGGAGCTCCTCTGTACTCTTCAGTACCGTCAAATAGAGTCCTCTGAAATCTAAATTTATGATTTCCATCTAACCACCGATGATGGCCCATGTAATAGAACTTCTTCCCATTATACAACCACTTCGAACAAGTTTGCACAGCACAACAAGGACAAGCATAACGTCTTTTACTACTCCAACCCGATAAATTAGCATAAGTAGGGAAATCATTAATTGTCCACAACAAAGCTGCACGTAAATTAAAGTTTTTCTTTCTCAATACATCATATGTCTCAACACCCGACCATAATTGTTTTAACTCTTAAATAAGTGGCTGCAAATAGATGTCAATATCATTTCAGGGACATTTCTCTCCAGGGATAATCATTGATAAAATAAAAGAAGATTGCTTCATGCAAATCCATAGAGGCAAATTTTAAGGAACAAGCACTACAAGCCAAGTACTGTACGAAGTACTCATGATTTTAAAAGGATTAAAGCCGTCAGTTGCTAGCCCAAGCCTCACATTTCGAGGATCGCCTGCAAAGCTTGGAAATTTATTGTCAAATGATTTCCAAGCTAAAGAATCCGCAAGATGTCTTAATAATCCATCATCGGTTCGTTGATCATTATGCCACCTCATAGAATCGGCTATCTTTGACGATATGAAAAGCCTTTGAAGTCTTGGTATTAGGGGAAAATATCGCAAAACCTTGACTGGCTTCTTTCTTAACTGTGCCTCACCTTCATCAGCATTCACATCTTCTGTATTCCTATCCATCCAACGAGACTTACCGCAAACATGACAAGACTGTTGGTTTTTCTGATCACCCCAGTACAACATGCAGTCATTTGGGCAACTATGAATTTTATCGTACCCAAGGCCCAAATCTTTTATTAGTTTTTTTTCATATCTTGACAAGATTGAGGGGTTTTTGCAAACAGAAACATCTCTCTCAGAAACTCTAGCAACATTGTAAAAGAGTTTCGGGTCCACCTTCCCAAACATTTTAAGTGAAATAGACGAATACAGAAAGATAATTTCGAATATTTTAATCCCGCATAAAGTTCTTCGTTCATTTTATTAAGTAAATTGTAGAACGTCGCCGCTTTTTCATTTGGCTCCTCATCAGGTGCACTTGTTCCCGTTTCGCAAAAAACATTTCCACCAATATTACAATAATCGGATGCAATAAAGTCAGGTAGAAACGATTGCTCACCATGACTGTGCATATTAAATGCATCCCGCAACATACCTTCCATGTCATCTTGTCTAACATACTGATGGTAAGCAGTATCAGGATAAGTCGGATTAATCGTTGAAGAAGTCCCACTAGATGTACACTCTCCATGGAAAATCCATTTTTATACCCCCGAATAAAGCCATCAACAATTAGATGTTCGTAGACAACTTCACGAAAATGCCAATTGATGTTGCCACACTTCTTACAAGGGCAAAGAATCATATTCTCTTGGCTTGCATTTTGAAATGCAAAATTTAAAAAAGTTTGTACTCCATTTCGATAGGCGTTGCTTACCCTTGACAAGTTCATCCAACTCCTATCTATTTCGTAGTTCTTGAAATCTAAAGTTGACAATAAAAGAGACTATCTTATGTAAATTATGTAAGATATACTATATATTTATGTATTATGTAAGTTATGTAAATTATGTAAGTTATTTATCTTATGTAAATTATGTAAGATATGATATATATTTATGTATTATGTAAGTTATGTAAATTATATAAGATATGATATATATTTATGTTGATGGGATTGTGATTGTGTTGATGGGAAAACACAAGGGAAATGAAGAATTGGTTATTGGATTAAATTTACAAGTTTAGGGTTAATTCTTTATTTTGAATTAAGTTCATCATGTGTGCTCAATTATAGTTATTTAATTAGGTAATTTAAAAATAAAATAAAAGTAGACAATATTTTTCGTGATTAAAATAAAATAAAATAAAATATTTAAAAGAAAATTTTAGATACAATTTAATTTAATTAGGTAATTTAAAAATAAAATAATAGTATTTTGTATTTTTTTAATCTGGTCAAACCGATGTGTTTTTTAATTAAAATAATTAAACAAATTATATTTTAGATTAAACAGAACACGCAAGAGAGGTGTGTCGTTTTACTACCTGGCATTATCTGCTACTAGGGATAACCTACTTCCTACATCAAAAGAATTTTACTAACTTAGTGTTTCAAACTCAATTGTTAAAATTATCGAAAGGCTGTTATTTTAGTAAAGAGATAAAAAAAATTAACTAATATAATGATAGTTATCTTTTTATATAAAATCCAAGTATATATATATATATATATTTATGATGGGATTTAGATTCAAAACATCACATATTAACTCTCCCGATTTTACTATTTTAATTAAAATAATATTTTATTTTTATGTTAATTCTTAACAAATATATTAAATAAATTTTTTTATCTACGTGAATATACTATAATATAGAATTTTGTAAATAAATTGGGGGTTGGATTTCTCATTAGATATTTAAATCATAATAATAATAAATAAATAACGAAGAATAAGAGTTAGAGGAAGCAAAAGGGTGTAAAATAGAGTAAGGAGATAGCAGCCATACCCATGAAAACAACAGCTCAATAAACATTATTCTATGGATTGAAATATGTGTAGTGTTGTAGAAGTAGCAGTTTCCCTCTGTTTTGCATAAATTCCAATCTTAATTTGGTCAACCCCCCATATCTGCACTTGAGGACAAGATAGAGAAATGGACAAACCAAAGCAGCACAATTCCATCCCCTCACCTCCCTCACTGCTCTCCAAACCAATGTTATTTGAAATACAACAGTTGGACCAGATTAGGTAATTTAATTAGGTAATTTTTAAAAGTATTTTGTTTTAAATAAACTTGTCTTGGTTTAATGTAAAATTAGAATTCTAAATTTTATATAAAGTTTCAAAAATTTAATTGAATCTCATCTTTAATTTAATGGGACTTCAAAGTTTTTAAAGTAACTTAAATTTTGGTGCTTACTAGAATACTAACAAATACTCAATTGAACAAATATCAATTTTTATTGATTATAATTGGAAATTTTGATTGGGAAGAGAAGTTGGTGTCTAAAATTCATTTCAACCCAACTTGTAGTCCTAATCCATAATAAATACTATTAAAGTTATTGCCGAATCTAAGTTATGTGTTGGATTTCATGGAATAAATTTTATATTCATATTACCATCTTCTTTTTATATATTTTAATTTCGATCCATCTCATGAAAACTTCTATTAATAAAAAAACGTAAAGAAGCAGTTTTGAATCCCAGCTGACAAAATAAACTCCAACTCCAGAATTTGCACCACTCATGTATGGCAAAATAGTGAAGATGGGGCTGGACATGCAGTTTCCAAACATCATAGTCATATTCATATTTATCATCCTTAACCATATTTTTGGCGCCTTTCAATGCTTCATTAAACTGGGAAAGAATTTTGAACTAAAACGTACCTTAATAACTTCAACAAGTTGGTCTACTCTACTCTCACCAGGAAATAGAGGCTGGAGTCAGAAAAATAGTATTTGTTAAGTAATTTAAAGGGAAAATGCATAGAAATAAGTTAAGTAATTTAGCAACGAAACATGTACCTAGAACAGATGTCAATGGCTGTGGTGTATTTATTTGCACCAAATATTAATTTAGGTGCTCAATAGTACCTAGAACAGATGTAAGACAAAACAAAAATTGCTTTATGTATTCGGATATTTTCATAAGTTCTAAGAATTCAAGGCTCATAAAGAATCCATAGATTCACAATAATTTGTTGCTTTACCATACTTGCTGCAAATAATGGCACACTTATGGAGAATGTATTATCAAAGCACATACAAATATAACCATTAAAATAACTTAAGGGAGTTTCATTCCAAATCATATATATTTCTAATTACCATGACTTTAAAACCTAAAACAAAGCTAAACTTGGGCGGTTCTGGGTAATCTCAGTTCCACAAACTTCGAAATGCTGGTACCTAGTACCTAACCTTAGTAGTATCCAAGACACCAGATGAATATATGTATATTTTGCATGCACATCTATAAATTTATATAATAAGCTTAAGATATATAATTAGGATAATGAGCTCTAAGGATTGGTCCAGGGTTTCAACAAAAAATGCAAACTTATTTAAATTCTATTGGATATGTTGAAATTTGCTTATACTTTTCTTCAATAAAACAATGAATCATTTCACTTAATGAAGGGAGTTTATTTTAATGGCTCACATGGTGAATCCTTAATTCCCAATAAGGAAACACATGGCCATCACTTTCATGCTGAAGATATATACTTGGAACAAGAAGAAACCGTTCTAATTTGAATTAAAATTCATTTCTTGTCCAAACAAATTTTTAAAATTTTTAATATTATTAATTAATGGGATGGAGCAGTATTTAAAAAAAACAAATTTACAATTTATTAAATATTATTGTCTTTTTATAAAATATGATTAGCATTTTATTGCTAAAATTTATTATTTAGAATAGAGCTAAAATTTGAAATAATAGGTGGTTATAGAAAACTAAATCAATAAAGATATACATGGTAATAAGTGGGGTTATAGAAAAATACATTATTGTAAAAAATAAAAAAAATAAAATATAAATATACTAACGCTGAAAGTTATGATAAAATGCTATTATAGAGAAAAACTAATAGCGTATAAGACAATGAAGCTAATTAGGAAAGGAAAATGTTTCAGGTAGTTTAACACTCTCTTTCTCTATCACACAAATGTGGGTCACAATACTCAATATTTTCATATCAATTCATAGTTTTTTCCAAGTGGATTTTGAAAATAATGATAAATTATTCAAGACTTGCATATGCTTAGTTGAAAACAAATTTGTATTATTTGCTACATTAATCACAAAAACAGGATACGATTACGTTATTTGACATTAAAATAATGGATTGGAGTAGACATCCATGATTCATATATGGTTTTGGAATTAGATGCTCTACTCAAAGTTGGGGACCAATAGTGATATTCCAACAGGAGGATACCACATGTTTATTCCTTTTTGAAGCTAAGAAATTCTAACCTGAACTACTCCACATTAAAATTAGGCACAAACCTCCCTAGCAATTTTTGAATTAGTACGCATGTTCCGAAATAGGAAACACGAGCGACTCAATTCAGTAAAACTAATGTTCCTACTATCTTAGTTTATTAGTATAAAATTTTTGGGTAAAACAAATAATTCATAAAATTCACAAACTTCAGAATTTATGTATCTAGAATTATGTATTTATATCAACAAAAAAACAATTCATATAAGTTCAAAAAATTGTTTTACTTCCAAATTGGTACATTAGATTATGCATTTTACTCCTTCTACTTAGTCTCTATACATTAGATTAAAAACCAAACTGGTACTTTCCTTAAAAATTTCATCTATTTCTATGTCAAAAATTGTTTTTTACCATGATGTGACACATGAGACAACCATGCGCCACTATCTTGTATTTCTATCAGGCACACCAATTTTTAAAAGACTAATTCACTCTTTTATCTAAAATTTTGGGTCTAATTTGCCAAGAGAGATAAAATGCAATCTGCCTTATTTCGAACCGGAGAAGATTAATCTGTCGAAGAGTGGACTATCTTATATTGAAGGACAAGTACTGATTTGGTTATAGCAAGAGTTTCGTTGATTCAATCATGAAGACGACACCTAAACCTGACTAAGTTATAGAACACACACACGGATAAATATATATATATACACAACTCCTATTAAGGTTTCCATGAACAAGATTCAAATTTTCAAATTTCAGTTTTCTAGCAGGAGCTATTAAAAGAAAATACAGATCCACTTAGAACAAAACTGAATCAAGCAACACAAACCCAGATAAGAAACTTGAATGAACTTAGAATATAACATAGCAAATAACGAAAATAACCAGTCAAATTGAAATCTGAAGCAGAAAAGAAATATGCTTTTCCTTTGAACCCAAAAATTATCGAGAAGATGAGCAGAGAAGAACTTACAGGTGTAAACGAAAAAGGCAAAAGGGATAGTTAGAAACCTAGGTCCAACGCCTACAGGACACCTGACACTTCGAATACCGATCATTAATTTAGAACAAAGAAACTTCGAAAATCATTAATCGTTGAACTGTTTTCTTACCTTGAACTGTTTTCTTCAACCCCAAAGCCAACTTCTGAAACCCTTGCCTTTCTTAATCTGATTTTCTATAGATGGGAAATCAATGGCCAGTGGGAAGGGTGAATTTTAGGGATTTCAAACTGGGGAAGAAAGGGTTATTTTTGGATGTCGAATTGGGGAAAAAGGGGTGATAATACTTTATGTAATGACCCGAATTTTACCGATACTGAAAAAGTGTAATTTCAGATCTCTGTTTATGAAAAATGGATTCGTAAATATTTATTAAAAATATTTACGAAGTAAAATGAGTGGTTAATTAGAGTTTAATTAAGTGAATTTAACGTAATTAAGAGTGATTAGGAAAAAGGATTAAGTTGAATGAAGTGTAAAAGTTTAATTACAGAATTAAAGAAGATAAGGGGGGACTAAATAGGCAATTAAGCCTATTCTAAAGAATGAGGCGGCAAAACATAAAAATCTTTGATTTTATAAATATATTATTAATGTTATTATTTTATTATATTACAAATTAAATTAATTATATTATTATATTTTGAAATAAATTAAGAAAAGACAAATGTATGATGCATATGGATATGGTGACATATGTAATATTAATATACATACAATTGTAAAATACATGTATATTAAATAGATTAAAGAAAGACAAATGTAAGGATATAAATGGATACAAATGTTAAATAAATATTGGTTATTTAGTAGATTTTTATTGTTATTATACTATATATATATATAACAAATGGAATAAAGAAAAAAAAAAGATAGAAAAAGAAACAGAATGAAATGAAACAGAGAGCAGGGGAGAAAAAGAAAGAAAGAAAAGAAAGAAAGGGAGAAAAGAGAAAATTGAAGGTTTGAAGCTTTAAGCTTTAATAGGTAAGTCAATCAAGTCCTTTTTACTTAATTTTGATGTTTTAGAAGTTTCAGAACAAAGTTTTGATGAAATTAAGTTGATATTTTCAAAGTTATTAGATTTCTAGATATTATCCATGATAAATAAAATGATGAATTAAGGGCTAAATTGATAGAAATTCAAGTTAGAAATGATATAAGGTTTGAATTGTAAAGTGATTCATAAGTTTTATGCTTTAAGGACTAAATTGAAAGAATTTCGAAATTATGGTTTTATGATGAAAAATAGATAATTATGTCCAATTTTGGTTAAAAATTGAGTAGAATTAAAGTATGAATTAAGATAGAAAAGTAAGTGAATTTAGTTAGGATTAAATTGAAATTAAAAGTAGAAAATCAACATTTTGCACTAAGACTATTTTGGACAGCAGTAGTAGTCTAAGTTTGAAAAATCACCAAAAATTTTAGAAATTGAATTAGAGGATGAATAAAATATGTAATTAAAGCTTATTGAGTATACTTTCTTATAGAAGAAACAGTATAAGCAGTTAAATTGTAAATTATGAGATATAATAAATTTTGTGAGACAAGGTTAGAATGAATTTGAGTTCCCCTATTCTGACTTTGGAAAATTACCAAAAATTGGATAAAAATAATTAGAGGCTTAAAGTTATATGTTTAGAATCCCTAATGAGTCTACTTTCATGAGAAATCAACAGGAATATTATCTGAGTTTTTTACTGTGATATAATTAATTTTTAGTGAAGAAGGGTCAAAACTGTCAGACAGCAGAACAGGGATAACTTTAAAGAAGAAACTGTACTTAATGGATAAACCAAAAATTCTGAAAATTTTATGGTAATAATATATATGAGTCTAGTTTCAAAAAAATTAGCGTATCTTAATTTGGAGTTTTATATCTCCAGATATAAATAATTTAGTGACTATGACACAGATGGACAGCTTGAATATCCATAAAAGTAAATAATAAAAATTATAGATAATGTTACTTACAAGTGTGTTATATACATTAAGGATGTGGAATGAAGAGGAAGAGAAAAATATATATGAATATTCAGTTAGCATGGCTAGTTTGCATGTTTTAAGCTCATGGACTAAATTGAATAAAAGTAAAACTTTAGGGGGCAATTTTGTAAAAATGTCAAAAATGACTAAATTGAAGGGAATGAATTGTTTTATTATCTAAATTAATAAATTGAGTGAAATTATCAATTTAAGATTGGGTGAAATTTGGGAAAATGGTAAATTACCAATATGCCCCTAAATCTTGGTATTTCTGCAATTTAGTCAAGTAGGTTCGTATATCCTGAATGAGCATGTAAATATGACAATTTAAGTATTGTATCGTATTTTATATGATATTTTGAATTGAATATATGAAAAGGATGTTACACGAAACATGAAAATGAATACTAAATAATATAAATTAATTGAAATTATTCTGAAAATCTCGGTAATGCCTCGTATCCTCTCCTGGTCTTAGGTACGGGTATGGGGTATTACACTTTAGGGATTTGGGACTAAGGAAAAGAGGGGAAATGAACTGGGGAGAGTTGTGAAAATTTCTAAGTGTTATCGTGTGGGTAAAAAAGAAGATAGCAAAACGACGATGTTTTAACCAACATAATTTAACATTTGCGGTGTTTTTACAATAGCGCCGCTAAAAGGGTAAGCTATTGCGGCATTTTAGGTAAACACCACTAATAATGTAACGCCCCAATTTTCGGGACTTCTGTGAATTGTGGTGAATTTTAGAATTTTTGTGTTTTAACTGCTTGGCGTAGGTCTAAGTATGTTAGTGGGCCACTAGAAGGCCCAAGTTTAAGATTAAACCCGGGGTTCAATTTAATTTAATCCATAAGAGAAAAGGGGGTTTGGTTAACTAGGGTCTTAAGTATTATTTGGGTAAAATAAGACATAAGGAAGCAAGTGGCAAATTGGCATGTGGCGCCACTGAGAAGGCTATAAAAGTGGCGTGTAGAAGTGTAGAAAGAGCCCAGGTTCGAGCCGTAAGACAAACAAATAAGGTGTTTATTTTTGTGCACAAAAAAAGGGGAGGTGATGGAACTCAAGGGGGAACTCTGTTAGGGAGAGTTCAAGATGATAAGGGGATTGAGTAAGGATAAATATAAGGGAGGAAATCTAGGAGCTGATCAAGGAGTAAGAGGTGGCCGGCCAAGGGACTTTAGCATGGGAAATTCGGCTAGGTATTGTAGTAGTGGGAATTTCGGCATTTGGGTGTTGTGCCGTTTCTCTGACCATCCTTCCTCCTCCTCATTTCTTCTCTTTCTTCTCTCCATCTACCTTCTCCTCTTCCTTTGTCCATAGCCGAATCATTCTACCACTTTACTCTTCACCACTTCCTTATTCTTTTTATTTTTAAGCCTTACAGTAGAATATCACAAAAGTTGAAAACCCGAAGGTTCATATTGTCTGCATGCGAATTCTCTAGCCAACCTATTGATTTCTTTTTCGTCTTTCTTCAACCTTTGCGATCAACTCTTACTTTTACGAACCCCAAACCTCATCAAACAAAAGCCACTACAAAACCCTCATCTTTTCTTCACTTTGTTACTAAAGCCAAAACCCTATATTTTAGGGGCATAGCCGAATTCTTAGATCATTAAAAGATCGACTTCGCTAGGTTTTGAGGGTTAGATCTACATCAGAATCAAATAAGAGCTTAAGTGAAATCATTGGCTGAAGAAACTGGTGGTAAGTTTTCGGATCTATTCTTTATTTCGGGATTTAGAAAGCCGAAATCCCTAAAGGCTTAGGAAGGCTGTCGTTTGGGCTTAAAGGCTCTAAGGGTTGTGACCATTGTTTATTATGATGATAGTGTGATTCAAAGGCTGCTGATCAGAGGCTTGGACAAGGGGAAACGACTGAATCTAGACACAATCGCTAATTTACAAAGGTAGGTTCGCTAGTGCCTAAGGTGCTTTGGGCCGAATATGGTAAGGGGTTAGTTATAGTTCGTTTTTAGTAGTTAGATTAACATGTTAGTAATCTATTTGTAGGCAGTTCGTGTGTGGATCTCGTCAGCATATCATCATAAATCAGGTGTGTAACTGACACCCTCTCATAGACTAGATCGGCAAAAGCCGAAAAGCTGAAATGCCGAAAAGTCGGTATTTTGGGAACTTGCGAGTGTGCGAATGCTCGAAAGATAAGTGGATTAATATTTTTGATAATCTTAAGTGATAAAACTGCAGTACGTGCAATTTCGTGCATTATTGATATTTTGGGCTTAGTGGGCCGAAATCGGGTTAATGGGCCAATTGGCCCAATTCGGTAAGTATGCGCGGTAAGTGTTTTGATAGTACGTAAATGGTAGAATTATGCATGAAAACCTTAAAATAGTTAAAATACTAAAATATCCCTATGCATGGAAAATTTACCATTATACCCCTAGGGTTAGTTTTGACTGGAAAGCATGATGATCTGAATCTATACGATGTATGCCATGATTGCATCTTTACTGCATGGGGACATGGGTTATATTATGGAGGAAGTGTTCTGGTGGCTATGCCACAAATTATCTGATCTGGTGGCTCTGCCACGTATATCTGTTCTGGTGGCTCTGCCACAATTATCTGTATCTGGTGACTCTGTCACATTATCTGTTCTGGCAGCCATGCTGCATATTTCTGTGACGTGTAGCGGTTGGGTGGGTCGAGTAGTCTCCCCACATGGTGTAAGGTTGGAAGGGGGTGCATATGGTTGGATATGGGTTGGGTTTTGCATAAGTATGTAATATCTTACGATGCGATTGTTATGGGCCTATGGGCTTTATTCGATTCTGTTGCAGGCTAAGGCCAACTTATTCTGTTTCTATGGTTTGAGCTGATATAGGTTATGGTTGGGTTAACTTACACACTGAGTTTCCCAAAACTCATCTCTTTATTTTTCATCCACGCAGGTGATCCCCAACCATAGTGGGCTTGGAGCTGTGAGGGATTCGGAGTGGCCACGCAAGTTTGCAAATTCGGTTTCTTTCTGATGAACTGGACGTCCTATTTATCTTTGTTTTTGGTTTTGGATTTTTAAATGTAATAAGGCCGCTCTATTATTTTTTATGGGTTTGATTTATATTTTATTATGATGAACTTAATTTATATTAACTATCAAAATGGGCTAGATCTAGGGTTCGTTTTCAAAAACATAAATTGATTTCAAAGTAACACGATTACAAACAAGGCTTTTGCTATGATAACGTTTTTCAAAATTAAATATGTTTTATTTTAAAATGAACATAATTACAATAGTAACCTAAGAATATACACGATGTTAGAGTGTGGCAATGGCGGTGTGCATGTCTAGGATTGGATCCGAAAGAGCTTGGTACTTAGCGATCAGATGGACTCACCTCCTCTTTTTTCTGGTTTCCTACCTGGTGCACAGCTTCCATTCACTTTAACCTATAACAAAAGTATCTTTTTAACACACCAAGTAAAGATTTTTAAACCAACAATATAATATGTTTTGAACGCTTCAATGTGGCACGTTGGATTCGGTCGTAACGTCTAGGCCGGGTTTGGGGTGTTACATTTAGTGGTATCAGAGCTCGATTGCAACAACTCAGCTGTGGAATGGGTTTAAAAAAAAGGGATTTTTCAAAAATGAAAGTTTTATAAAAACTCTGTTTTCAAAATCTGGATCTTGGAGTGGCATTCCGAATCTCCGGCTCAAGCTTTTAAGTATTACCCTGAACTTCTCTGAATATTTTTTTTATTATCTGTCTGTACTGGAACCCTACAGGGATACTCTAGATAGGATGATACTGAAACCATAGGAAGGTATGATAGGAGACTGAAACTAGAGCTAGGCTTCGATTCTGCGAGAAACAAACTCAAAATCTTTATCGATTCATAAAACATCTGTAATAATCACTGGAATATTGAGTTAATGTATAAAATTCGTAAACAGATAATATGATATGAATACAAGAGCCACTCGTGGAAGAGGCCGTGGACGTGGCCGAGGAAGGGCTCGAGCGGTATCTTCGTCTTTTCGAGACATATGCGGCGAAGAGGATGCACCCGTACCACCGTGTGCGAAGTGGAGTCTCATGATCGTGGTGCAGGGGATGATGCTCATCGCGAGCAATGCTTCGTGTTGAAAAGGGTTGCGGGGCAAGTTCGAACAACGAAATTCGAGGATCGATTTACGAGCGGCTCGGGCTAATGGAGCGGAGATTTTTAAGGCGTGTCGGTGTAGCCCCAAATGTGGCGGAATATTGGTTGGAGGCCACGGAACGGATTATGGATGACTTGGGCCGCTTCGGTGGAGCGGAAGGCGAAAGAGCCATATCGTTCTTCGCGAGACAAGGCCTATCGGTGGTGGCTCATTTGTGAGAGAAGGGGACCCCACCGTGATAGGTCACTTGGGAACTGCTTTAAGACGGCCTTTAAAGGGAAGTACGTTGGGGCAAGTTATGTGGGCGCCGCGGGAAGGAATTCTTGAATCAGTGCAAGGAGGTAAAATAGTTCTTGCCGAAGTCGAGGCCGAGTTTCTAAGGGTGAGTCGGTATCTGCCGTGAGGCATAGTCGCTACTGGAATATGAGCAGAGTGTGCGCTTCGAGGATAGTCTTAGGGATGACCTGAGGGTGTTGATTGCTCCGTAGAGGGAGCGAGACTTTGCGGTCTTGGTGGAGAAGGCAAAGATAGCTGATGAGGTTAAGCGGGCTAAAAAGCAGAATCGGGAGAAGGATCGAAACCATTTTCGGAGGGATTCAGGACCCTTGGGTGGTGCTAATAGGAATGTTAAGAGAGCAAGAGTAGAGGAACCAGTTCGAGCAGTGCCGATGAATGTGGTTAGACCATCAATCTGTGGAGACTGTGGTAAGGTACATTTGGGCGAGTGTAGGAAACGTTCTGGTGCTTATTTCTGATGCGGATCTATGGAGCATAGAGTTAAGGACCGCTCTTGAGAGTTTGATCGAGCTCGGAGTTCTTTGTCTGAGAGGTTGCTCAATCCATGAGGGGTGGAACACAACCACCGAGAGGACGTGGACAAGGTAGGGGTGGAAACGAAAATGGTCGAGGTCGAGGGGCACCTGGCAGGGGTGTCGAAAATGCTGAAGCTCGACAGTCAGCTTTGGTATATGCAGCTCGACGTCGAGAGGAGGAGGCGGCGCACGGCGTCGTAAGCGAATCGATGCGTTTTTCTAGCATGCCATATCTGCCTTAGTAGATATTGGATCTACTCATTCCTATGTTGCATGTGCCATATCTGGGTCGTTGGGTGTGCACTCTGAGAAAATGGTGAGTGGGGTATCTGTGTTAAGTCCTTTGGGTCACTCAGTTAGGGTAGACAAGCTGTATAGGGATGTACCCTTAGAAACTCAAGGTAGTATTTTTTCTAGGGATTTGATGGAATTACCGTTTGGAGAATTTGACCTCATACTGGGAATGGACTGGCTTGTTAAGCATAAGGCGACTTTGGATTGTACTGCTAAGCGAATGGTGCTAAGGACTCCGGAGGGTGAGGAGGTTATCATGATAGGTGAACGAAGGGACTATTTGTCCAATGTGGTGTCGGCATTGAGGGCTGAAAAGTGGATTCGTAAGGGTTCTGAGGCTTGTTTGGCGTTTGTAAGTCAGTTGAAGGAGGAGGGGCTGACAGTGGACAAGGTTAAGACTGTGAAGGAATTTCAAGATGTACTTCTGGAGGAGCTTCCGGGATTACCTCCAAAATTTAGAGGTTGAGTTTGGAATCGACTTATCGCCTGGAACAGTACCAGTGTCCATCGCACCGTATAGGATAGCACCGAAGGAGTTGGTGGAGCTGAAAGCTCAAATTCAAGAGTTGTTGGATAAGGGCTTCATTAGGCCAAGTGTGTCTCCATGGGGAGCACTGGTGCTATTCGTAAAAAAGAAGGATGGTACGATGCGGATGTGCATCGATTATCGCCAGTTGAACAAACTGATGATTAAGAATAAGTATCCACTGCCAAGGATTGACGATCTGTTCGACCAGCTTAGAGGAGCGTCTGTATTTTCCAAGATCGACCTTCGATCTGGATATCATCAATTAAGGGTCAAGGAGGCAGATATCCATAAGATGGCATTCAGGACTCGGTATGGTTATTACGAGTTTCTGGTTATGCCATTTGGACTGACGAACGCTCCTGTAGCATTTATAGATCTGATGAATCGGGTGTTCCAACCATTTTTAGATCAGTTCGTAGTCGTCTTTATTGACGATATCCTGGTATATTACAAACGGAAATGAAGCATGATGAGCATCTCAGTATAGTCTTTGCAAGTGTTAAGGGAGAATGTACTTTATGCAAAGTTCAGCAAGTGTGAATTTTGGTTGAAAGAAGTAACCTTCTTAGGACATGTGGTCGCTGCTGAGGGGATTAAGGTGGACCCTAGGAAGGTTGACGCGATTTTGGAGTGGAAGCCGCCTAGGTCGGTGTCGAAATACTGGAGTTTTCTAGGATTGGCGGGATACTACTGAAAGGTTTGTGGAAGGTTTTTTTACGTGATGGCGGCACCTTGGCAAAAAACTCATAAGGAAAGGGGTACCGTTTGTATGGACCGAGACCCAACGAAAAGTTTTGAGAAGTTGAAGAAAGTTACATTGAAGCACTGTGTTAATACAACCGAGTTTGGGAAGGATTTTCACGTATGCAGTGACGCATCATCACATGTAGGCTTGGGCTGCGTGATTAATGCGGGGAGGGTAAAGTGGTTGCATATGCATCACGACAGCGGCTTAAGCCTCACGAGGGGAACTATCCTACTCATGATTTGGAGTTGGCGGCAGTGATATTTGCACTTAAGATTTGGAGACATTACTTGTATGGGGAGAGGTGTATTATATACACAGACCACAAGAGTCTTAAGTATTTGTTGACTCAGAAGGAGTTGAACCTTAAGCAAAGGAGATGGATTGAGTTGCTTAAGGATTATGACTATTCGATCGAGTATCACCCAGGCAAGGCTAATGTGGTAGCCGACGCTCTAAGTCGTAGAACTGTATCTGATTTGAGAGCGATGTTTGCTCGTCTGAGTCTGTATGATGATGGAAGTCTGTTGGCTGAGTTGCAAGTGAGGCCAACCTGGGTGGATCAGATTAAGGAAAAGCAGTTGAGCGATGAGTCTTTGGTCACTCGCTTTCAACAAGTTAAGGAAGGGGAAACTTCTGAATTTGGGTTAAATGGCGAAGGAGTTCTGTGTTTCCGAGGAAGAATTTGTGTTCCGAAGGACTCTTACTTAAGGCAAGCAATATTGAAGGAAGCTCATGGTGGACTGTGTGCCATGCATCCTGGAGGGAATAAGTTGTATCATGACTTACGAGAATTGTACTAGTGGCCTGGACTTAAGCGAGAAGTAACGGAGTTTGTAGGGAAATGGTTGACATGCCAGCAAGTGAAAGCTGAGCATCAATTGCCTTCTGGACTGCTACAGCCGGTGAAGATACCACTTTGGAAGTGGGAGAAGGTAACCATGGACTTTGTGAGTGGGTTGCCTTTGTCACCATCGAAGAAAGACTCGGTATGGGTGATTGTGGATAGGTTGACCAAATCAGCCCATTTCATACCTCTACGTACTGACTTTTCACTTCAAAGGTTAGCCAAGTTGTATGTGGCGGAGATTGTGCGACTTCATGGAGTCCTAGTTTCCATTATCTCTGACCGGGATCCCAGATTCACATCTCGATTTTGGAAAAAGTTGCATGAGGCGTTGGGGACACGATTGAACTTTAGTACGGCTTTTCATCCCCAAACTGATGGTCAGTCGGAGAGGGTTATTCAGATTCTGGAGGACATGTTGAGGGGATGCCTGATTGACTTTCGAGGTAGTTGGGAGGATTACTTGCCGTTGGCAGAATTTACGTACAATAACAGTTATCAGGCGAGTATCCGAATGGCACCGTATGAAGCACTGTATGGACGAAGGTGTCGTACCCCTAGTTGTTGGACTAAACTAGGAGAGCGACAAGTTCTTGGACCAGAGTTGGTGGCTGATACGGAAGATAAGGTTAGAATAATTAGGGATCGGTTAAAAGAAGCATCTGATAGACAAAAGTCGTATGCGAATTTGAAGCGTAAGGAGATTGAGTACTCAGTAGGGGATATGGTCTTCTTAAAGGTTTCTTCTTGGAAGAAGATATTGAGGTTTGGTAAGAAAGGCAAGTTGAGTCCGCGGTTCATTGGGTCTTACCGGATTTTGAGGCGAGTAGGCCCAGTGGCTTATCAATTGGAACTGCCTCCTGAGTTAGACAGGATTCACGATGTTTTTCATGTCTCCATGTTACGGCGCTATCGTTCTGATCCTGCTCATGTCATGCCAGTCGCAGAAATCGACGTTCAAACTGATTTGACCTTTGAGGAGGAGCCTGTGCAGATACTGGCTCGAGATGTTAAGGTTTTTAGAAGGAAATCTGTCCCATTAGTGAAAGTGCTTTGGCGTAATCATGGCAGAGAGGAAGCCACTTGGGAGCCAGAGGAGGCGATGCAACAGCAATACCCTCATTTGTTTGGACCAGGTAAATTTCGAGGATGAAATTTCTTTAAGGAGGGTAGAGTTGTAACGCCCCAATTTTCGGGACTTTTGTGAATTGTGGTGAATTTTAGAATTTTTGTGTTTTAACTGCTTGGCGTAGGTCTAACTATGTTAGTGGGCCTCTAGAAGGCCCAGGTTTAAGATTAAACCCGGGGTTCAATTTAATTTAATCCATAAGAGAAAATGGGGTTTTGGTTAACTAGGGTCTTAAGTATTATTTGGGTAAAATAAGACATAAGGAAGCAAGTGGCAAAGTGGCATGTGGCGCCACTGAGAAGGCTATAAAAGTGGCGTGTAGAAGTGTAGAAAGAGCCCAGGTTCGAGCCGTAAGACAAACAAATAAGGTGTTTATTTTTGTGCACAAAAAAAGGGGAGGTGATGGAACTCAAGGGGAACTCTGTTAGGGAGAGTTTAAGATGATAAGGGGATTGAGTAAGGATAAAGATAAGGGAGGAAATCTAGGAGCTGATCAAGGAGTAAGAGGTGGTCAGCCAAGGGACTTTAGCATGGGAAATTCGGCTAGGTATTGTAGTAGTGGGAATTTCGGCATTTGGGTGTTGTGCCATTTCTATGACCATCCTTCCTCCTCCTCCTTTCTTTTCTTTCTTCTCTCCATCTTCCTTCTCCTCTTCCTTTCTCCATAGCCGAATCATTCTACCACTTTACTCTTCACCACTTCCTTATTCTTTTTATTTTTTAAGCCTTACAGCCGAATATCACAAAAGCCGAAAACCCGAAGGTTCATATTGTCTGTGCCGAATTCTCCTAGCCAACCTATTGATTTCTTTTTCGTCTTTCTTCATCCTTTGTGATCAACTCTTACTTTTTCTGAACCCCAAACCTCTGTCGACAAAGCCACTACAAAACCCTCATCTTTTCTTCATTGTTACTAAAAGCCGAAAACCCCATATTTTAGGGGCATAGCCGAATTCTTAGATCATTAAAAGATCGACTTCTGCTAGGTTTTGAGGGTTAGATCTACATCAGAATCAAATAAGAGCTTAAGTGAAATCGTTGGCTGAAGAAACTGGTGGTAAGTTTTCGAATCTATTCTTTATTTCGGGATTTAGAAAGTCGAAATCCCTAAAGGCTTAGGGAGGCTGTCGTTTGGGCTTAAAGGCTCTAAGGGTTGTGACCATTGTTTATTATGATGATAGTGTGATTCAGAGGCTGCTGATCAGAGGCTAGGACAAGGGGAAACGACTGAATCTAGACACAATCGCTAATTTCGGCAAAGGTAGGTTCGCTAGTGCCTAAGGTGCTTTAGGCCGAATATGGTAAGGGGTTAGTTATAGTTCGTTTTTAGTAGTTAGATTAACATGTTAGTAATCTATTTGTAGGCAGTTCGTGTGTGGATCTCGTCAGCATATCATCATAAATCAGGTGTGTAATTGACACCCTCTCATAGACTAGATCGGCAAAAGCCGAAAAGCCAAAATGCCAAAAAGTTGGTATTTTGGGAACTTGCGAGTGTGCGAATGCTCGAAAGATAAGTGGATTAATATTTTTGATAATCTTAAGTGATAAAACTGTAGTACATGCAATTTCGTGCATTATTGATATTTTGGGCTTAGTGGGCCGAAATCGGGTTAATGGGCCAACCGCCCAATTCGATAAGTATCTTGTGAAAGTGTTTTGATAGTGCGTAAATGGTAGAATTATGCATGAAAACCTTAAAATAGTTAAAATACTAAAATATCCCTATGCATGGAAAATTTACCATTATACCCCTAGGGTTAGTTTTGACTGGAAAGCATGATGATCTGAATCTATACGATGTATGCCATGATTGCATCTTTATTGCATGGGGACATGGGTTATATTATGGAGGTAGTGTTCTGGTGGCTATGCCACAAATTATCTGATCTGGTGGCTCTGCCACGTATATCTGTTCTGGTGGCTCTGCCACAATTATCTGCATCTGGTGACTCTGTCACATTATCTGTTCTGGCAGCCATGCTGCATATTTCTGTGACGTGTAGCGGTTGGGTGGGTCGAGTAGTCTCCCCACATGGTGTAAGGTTGGAAGGGGGTGCATATGGTTGGATATGGGTTGGGTTTTGCATAAGTATGTAATATCTCATTACGATCATTATGGGCCTATGGGCTTTATTCGATTCTGCTCAGGCTAAGGCCAACTTATTCTGCTTCTATGGTTTGAGTGATATAGGTTATGGTTGGGTTAACTTACACACCGAGTTTTTCCCAAAACTCACCCCTTTATTTTTCATCCACGCAGTGATCCCCAACTATAGTGGGCTTGGAGTCATGAGGGATTCGGAGTGCCACGTAAGTCTGCAAAATTCGATTTCTTTACGATAAACCTGGGCGTCCTATTTATCTTTGTTTTTGGTTTTGGGTTTTTAAATGTAATAAGGTCGCTCTATTATTTTTTTTATGGGTTTGATTTATATTTTATTTGATGAACTTAATTTATATTAACTATCAAAATGGGCTAGATCTAGGGTTCGTTTTCAAAAACATAAATTGATTTCAAAGTAACACGATTACAAACAAGGCTTTTGCTATGATAACGTTTTCCAAAATTAAATATGTTTTATTTTAAAATGAACATAATTACAATAGTAACCTAAGAATATACACGATGTTAGAGTGTAGCAATGGCGGTGTGCATGTCTAGGATTGGATCCGAAAGAGCTTGGTACTTAAGCAGTCCGATGGACTCACCTCCTCTTTTTTCTGGTTTCCTACCTGGTGCACAGCTTCCATTCACTTTAACCTATAACAAAAGTATCTTTTTAACACACCAAGTAAAGATTTTTAAACCAACAATATAATATGTTTTGAACGCTTCAATGTGGCACGTTGGATTCGGTCGTAACGTCTAGGCCGGGTTTGGGGTGTTACAAATAAACCAATAAAACGACGACACTTTGAACTGAACAAAATAATATTAGCAGCGTTTATACACTAGCACCGCTAAATCCAAACCTATTGCGGCGCTTAACAAAAAATGCCACTAATAAATCCTAAACGGCGTCGTTTTGTTTAAAACATGATGATCTTTCGCAGCATTTTTTTATAAAAACGCCACTATTGTATACCTTTTGCGGCGTTTTTTTATAAACGCCGCTAATTCCTTTAAAAATTAAAACTATTTAATACATAAATTAAAAACAATATAAATTAAAAAACAATCACTTATATACCCAAAAAACTTTAAAATTATTTTAAATAATAGTATTTTAATTTTTTTATTTAAATAAATGATTTTTTAAAATTTAACTATTATTTAAAAGAACTAGATAAAATTTGAAATCTTAAAAATTATTGAAAATTTGAAATCTTTAAAATTTGAAATTATTTAATATATATAAATTAAAAAAGCAGTCATATACCCAAAAAAAACTTTAAAATTATTTTAAATAATAGTATTTCAAATTTTAATTAATTTTTTTAACACTAATTATCCAAAACCCTAAACCCATAACCTATGTCCCCTTAATGCCTTAACACCTAAACCCCAAAACCCATAACCCCTAACCTTTAAACTTTAAACCCTTAACCTTTAAACTTTAAACCCTAAATCATGTACCCTTAACCCTTAACTCTTAGACCCTTAACCCTTAACTCTTAACCCCTAAATCATAAACCTTGAATCCCTAAACATCAACCCTTGAACCATAAATCATAATCCCTAAGTCCATAATCCATAAACCTTAAAATACTAACTCGTAAACCATAAACCCCTAAACTTTAAACCCTAAACCCATAATCCATAAACCTTAAACTATTAACTCATCATAAACCATAAACCCTAAACTATATACCCTAAACCATAAACCTTAAACTATAATGATAAGTAATTCAATATTTTCAAATTAATATTATCTCTTTTATGATTATATAAGAATTTATTTAATATATAAATTGACAAACAATCAGTCATATACCAAAAAAGCTTTAAAATAATTTTAAATGATAGTATTTTAATTTTTTCATTTTTAACATATATTTTTATATGTTTTTATTTTTAAATTTTTTCTACATGTCATTATTTTTTCTGAAGAATTTAAATATTCAATTAAAAATAAATTGCATTTTAATTAATATAAATAAACCAATAAAATGTTTTTGTGGTGTTTTTTGAAAAAGCACCGCTAAAGCTCAATCTATAGCGGCGTTTCTAAAAAAGCGCCGCTAATGCCACTAAGGCTCAACAAAAAAGGCCAGCATGTATAGCTGCGCTTTTATAAAAATGCCGCTATAAATCGAGCATTAGCGGCGTTTTTCAAAAAAACGCCACTAATGCTACTAAGGCTCAACAAAAAACGACGGCGTGTTGATGAATTATTTTGCGGCGTTTTTCAAAAAGCGCTGCTAATGCTTAATCTATAGCGGTGCTTTTATAAAAACGCCGCTAATAACACTAAAGCTCAACGTAAGACGACGACGTTCTGCTTTACTTTTTGCGGCGTTTTTGCTATAGATGAGCATTAGTGGCGCTTTTTTAAAAACGCCGCTATAAATCGAGCATTAGCGGCGTTTTTAAAAAGCGCATCTAATGCTCATCTATAGCAGCGTTTTTTCTTCAAACACCTCGAAAAACCTGTTTTGCTGTAGTGTTTCTACTCCTTTTGTTCCCCTATGCTCACCTAAGTATAGAAACATGAAATTAAAGGAATAGGAGCATCAAATTCACTAAATTATTTTATAAATCCTCCAAAAACATTCTAAGCATGGGATTAAAATGTGTTACTTTTATGGTTTATTAGTGTATCATCTCATTTTATAGTGGTGGAGATTTGATTTTCATGCAAGCCTATGGTAATGACTTTTCATGTTTGACTATTGAGTGCTTATTTTTTAACCTTAAACACTTCGAGTGATTTTAGTGAATCTTTAGTGAGGTTGTCAATTCTTGTCGGTTTTGAATTAAAGGTAATTACTTAGATAAGGGGAAATGCCTATGTTTTCATGATTTAAAAATGCTCGACTTGGATTGTTTGAATCTTTTATGCTCTTTTAGTTGAACTATCAATGTATGATTATTTGTGAATTATGAGAAAATATTATTGATGAGAATTATGAGTTGAGAAAGCTTAATTTTAATTGTGAGTTGAGGACTTTGCTTGAGGACAAGCAAAAACTTAAGTGTGGGGATATTTGTTAAACCATAAAAGTAACATGTTTTAATCCTATTCTTGGCATGTTTTTGGATGTTTATTATGTGAATTAGTGAATTTGATGCTCCTAATCCTTTAAAATTATGTTTTTATACTTAGGTGAGCATAGGAAAGTGAAATGAGTCAAAAATGGGCCAAAATCGGACAAAAACAGTTGTTTTCAGGAACCATACGGCTTGGGCATTTTCACATGGGCTAGGCACACAGAGCCACACAGGCTGGCCACACATCCATGTGCCAGCCCATGTTGATTTTGAACCCTACTTCTCTTTTACGCGAAAAAACCCAATTTTTAAGGTTGCTGAGCATTCTAAAGTTTATAAATACATATCAAAAGAGGACCTAAACAGGGACACAGAGAAGAACGAAGAAATTACGAAGAACGAAGAAATTACTTGAAGAATGTCGTAAGAATCAACTCAGAAGCAGACCTCCTTCAAGATTGAAGATCTCCATTCAAGTTTCTTTAGAAGTTTTATTGTGTTTCTTATGTCTTGTTGTTATTCTAATTTTGAGATGTTTCCATCCCAGATTATGAACTAAATTCCCTAGATACCTAAGGAAGATGAAACCTATGATGGATCTTATTATTTGATTTTCTGAATTACATGATAAATACTTGATTCTTGTTCTCAATTATGTATGCTTATCTCTTATTTTAATATTTTCAGGATATTAATTCAAGTGTGATGTGCTTGTTTCAGAGGAGCAAAAGTCCTTGTTTAAGAGTAGATCTGGCATAATTGAGTGGACTTGCATGCAATCCTAGAAATAGGACGACATAAATCTATCGGATTAGAGTCAAATTTAATAGGGAAATCCATAGATCGAGTTAATGCGACAATAGGGGTTTTAATTAGAAAGAGATTTCAATTAATCAACCTAGAGTCAGTTGTTCTTACTCTCGAAAGAGATATTAACATAATTTGGGGATTTCTACGGGTCAAGGCACAAGTGAATAAATCATTTAATTCAGATTCAGAATAATAAGTGAAGTTTAGGTGGATTTTTTCATGGGTATTGTCTATCTCATTGGTTTTCTTCAAATATTTTCTCAATTTACTCTCTACTACGTTCTTAGTAATTAGTTTAGTTAATTTTAGATTAAAAATAATTCCTTCAATTTATCAGCTAGATAATAAAAAAGATAGTAATTACTAGTACTTTTAGTCCTCGTGGATACGATATTCCTGACTCACCTTTGCTATACTACTATTCGATAGGTGCGCTTGCCTTTGTCGTGATTTTAGTTAGTTTAGTGATTCATCATTTACTTTAGAGACTATATAGGGGCATTGTGATACTTTTGGGACTAGTGTTATTTTACTTGTAATGGACATTGGACATTAAATTTTGGACTTTAATTTTGGTGATTTTATAATTACTTTAATACATGATTTTATGCTTGATGTTTGATTTATGGTATATTAATGAGTGTTCGTACGATGGTTGATAACACGATGTATGAAGCATATATTTTATACTAACAATATTTAATTGAAACTTACCATGGAGTGGATTGCTTGCGACTAAGGTATGTAGCTTGTGTGAATTAATTGGTGTTTGCTAAACGTGTAATTGAGTGTTAAATTTTGATTAATTATTGCATATTTGTTGTAAATAAATTAAATTAGAGATGTGTGAATGTTTATGGTAATTAATTGTAGCTTTAATAGGTAAGTAAAATATGTAAAATTAAAAAATTAAAACAATTTTTTGACAAACAACTTTAATGTTTATAAAATAGTGAATAAATTATTAATTAATATAAAATAAGTTAGCACGGCGTGTGCGGAGCTATTTCTTGATTTAATGGCATTTCTTAATTATTTGTAAAACCCAAATTTATGTAATGGTTGACTAAAGAGCAGGTGGTGAGGATTGGTGAACAAGCTTTTACAATTGAAAAAATTATTGTAGATTTCCCTTTCTTTATTATTTACCATTTTTTTTGGAAGTGGAGCAGGTAGAAAAATTCATGGAAATGGTTGGGTGATCATGACTTGGGATATATTATATTCTTTTATTAGGGTAGATAGTCTAAAAGTTTTTATTTTAAAGTAAATAGGATTCAGTAAAGCAAATGATGATAATCTTTCTTAGCACTATAAAAAGCAGAAACTTTGTTTTAATACTGTTGTTGGTTTGACCTTTTGATCGTATTCTTATCCTTTAGTGAAGCCGAAAACAGAAAGAAACCAAAAGCATTTCGGAATTTAGAGGGACGTTATCTAGACATGCTAGATGCCAGTAAAGCATAGAAACAAGTACTGTTATTAAAATTCAATCAAAAAGATTTTTAAGTATGGTAATTAAAAAAAAAAGCATACAAAATGGTATTTCAAAGGACAGAGGAACTGTGGGACTCTGATTAGCAGCTTATTCTATGAAAACAGGCCTTCCGTTGATTGCTGTCATATCGTAAAGAAATAAAAAGCCCTGTATTCCACTTGAAGATGATTATTAATAAAGACTAGGAGATAAGCGTGGCTTGAGGAGAATTTCAAGTGGGGTGGCTTTGATGTTTGTTAAACCTGGACTCCCAGTCATGTCAACAGTTCCATTTGATGGAGTCAAGATGTGGAACCCATGGAGGAAGGTGGCCAGGACCAGCTGTGTCATTTGCAGGCCAAAGCTTATCCCTGGGCACAACCTTCTACCTGCACCAAATGGAATGAGCTCGAAATGCTGACCCTTAACATCAATGTCCTGGTGGCTGGTCAGAAACCTCTCAGGCTTGAACTCTAAGGGATCGGACCATACTCCTGGATCCCTTTGTAGCTTCCAAATGTTTACTATCAATCGGGTGCCTTTAGGCACGAAGTAGCCACCCACGGTGCAGTCTTCATCGAATTCGCGTGCACCAGCCAGTGGTCCAGCAGGGTACAAGCGTAATGATTCCTTCACAATGGCTTGGAGATACACCAGCTTATTGATGTCCGATTCATTTACTAGTCTTCCTTTGCCAATCTGTGTGTCCAATTCCTCTTGAGCCTTTTCCAAAGCATGGCAGTTATTCAGCAATAGTGCAAGTGTCCAAGTTATCGTCACTGTTACGGTATCTGTGCCCCCTACAAGCAATGTCTACAGCAAAAACACACGCATGCACACAATTATGTTATGACCATTAAAACAAGGTTGAGGCTAGCAATTGATGTTTTCAACTTCTTGTTTTGTTGGGAATCTGATGATTGAAAAACCACCTTCGAATCATATAATTACAAAGAATTCATTCATACCAGGGCGGTTGCTTTAATGACAGTATCAACATCATATCCTGAGAGGTCCAAACCCGGAAGAACAGAGAGCAGCACATCAATGAAGTCTTGATCTCCCTTATCCTCCTCGCCAACAGATTCCTTCTTCATGCGATGCTCCTCTAACCATTCTTCCATGATACTATCCAATCCCTTTGCAGTTTTCTTCATGGCCTTCTCATGGCCGCCCAAGTCTAACCACCCAAGGAAAGGGATCGCATCCCGTACTACAAACAGCCCTGAGAAATGAAAAAATTCCCTCATGGCCTTCCTGCACCTCCTTGCCTCTTTCTCATCGCTAGCCACAACAGCACCAAAAAACCTCTTCCCTGCAATCATCCTAAGAATCACGTTCAGGTTTAAGTTCCCGACCCATTGTTTCATCTCAACCAAAACATGGGTTGACTCAACTTTCTTCTTCGCCCATAGCTCGTACAGCTCTTTCACCGAGCTTTCCACTTCAGAGGCTCTAATGTGTTTCAAAAGCTCAAGCCTCCGGTTTGACATAAGCTCCGAGGCTGTTATTTTGCGCATTTCACGCCAGTATGCACCATAAGGGCAGAAACCAAAGTTGGCATAGTTATGGCCCAGGAGCTTGCCGACAGTAAGTTTGGGCCGTGAGGACACTACTACATCATATTTGGTAAAAATTTCCTTGGCCAGCTCCGAACTGGTGACCACCACAGCTGGGTGTAACCCGATCCGGATGGAAAATATCGGTCCATACTTATCGGCTAACTCTCCCAGTGCCAAGTATGGAAGCTTGGATCCTGCTAGAACATGGAGATGACCGATTAAAGGCCATCCACCGGCAGCTTCTGGTGGTTTCCGATCCTTCAAAGACTTTGTAGACCGGCTAATTACCAGGAAAAAAGAGAGCAGTATAGCAAAGACTCCTGCAATGTTACTGTTTAGGTAGGGAAGGAGGAAATCAAAATCCATTATGGCTTGGATATTCTTGGATGAAGAAATCAAGAGTATTTGAGTAATGGTTGGGAATCTGGGAAATGATATTTTAATCTTGAATTTGAAGATTATTAAAGTGTGTCAAATGAACAAATAATGTAAGACATTTACGTTCATATATTTGTTGTGCTTTCGGCAGCCGGTACAGCTCGTAAACAGATATTAACAAATGAAACCTAGGCTAAGTAGATTATATTTAATGTTGATACCTTGAAAATGTCTCATGTTAACAAAGGCAACTATGTGTAAAAAAGATAAATAATAAATTTCATGTTGTTATTTAAATAATGAGAAATCACATCAATATATTTAATTTTTAATATTTATTTATCTTATCAATTGATGATCATATTTTCAACTGGTATATCAATATATTTAATTTTTAATACTTATTTATCCTATCAATTGATAATAATTCTAAATAATAAATTTATAATAAGCAATAACACTATCACCTTATAAGATTTGCCCACGATTTAACAACTTTATAAATTGTTTTTATTCAATACCACGAATTACTAATTTCAATTTCAAGTTTAAAACATCGTTTTGGGTTTTCATAAGAAAGACAAAAGCAAGACCGGAAACTGCAGTATTAAATCTTATAACGGTACCAACTAAAAGAGATCCCATTTTAGTTGTTCTTAGTTTACTTGAATCACACCGCCAATTATCCTCCATTACCAATCTTATGATGCATAGACCTTAGCAGGGAGACGTGGCTTAAGTAGAACATCCAGTGGGGTGGCTTTTGGAATGGTTAAACCAGGACTCTCAGTCATATCAACAGGTTGATCCAAGGGAGTTGACAGTTCAAATGCATGAAGAAAACGAGCAAGTGTGAGATGCAGAACTTGGAGAGCAAATGATGCTCCAGGGCATGAACGTCTTCCTGAGCCAAATGGAATGAGCTCAAACTGTTGACCTCTAACATCGATATCTGCATGGCTTGTGAGAAACCTCTCTGGTGAAAATGCTGATGGATTTGGCCATACCCTTGGATCTCTTTGAATTTTCCATACATTTACGACCAAGCGTGTGCTGGCTGGGATATGGTAGCCGGCAACGGTGCAGTCGTTCATGGCTTCCCGGGGTCCCAACAGAGGACCGGCTGGATAAAGGCGTAGGGTTTCTTTGATGATGGCTTGAAGATACACAAGATTTTTTATATCAGACTCATCCACTGGCCTTTCCTTGCCAACATGGAGATCTAATTCATCCTGAGCCTTCCTCAACATCTCACGATTATTCAACAGCAACGAAATGGCCCATGTCAATGTCCCCGCTGTCGTATCACTGCCACCAAGGATCAATGCCTACATCAAAATTGATAAGGACATTAATCTATAAATAAGCTTGCCATACCATACAAGATCAGTTTAGCTTATCAGCTATAGAGAAACAGTCCTATATATAAACTGTTAGCGAGTGCTTGAACGTGCCACACCAGTCAAGAGCAAGCCCAAAATGAATCATTTCTAACAATATAGCATGCTCAACCAAAACCTTTTTGGGAAAACAAATATGACCGAAAATCTAACTCGGAAATCAATTCAAACATACCAGGCAGGTTGACTTAATGCTTGTATCAGCATCATACTGAAAATTTGAGAGTCGACCTTCCTCTTGAAGGGACAGCATTACATCAATGAAGTCCTGGTCCCCTTCAGCCTTGATTCCACCAGAAATCCTTCTCTGACGATGCTCCTTAAGCCAGCCTTCAAGTAGATCATCCAATTCCTTGGCCGTCTTTTTCATTGCCTTCTCATGCCCCTGCATATCTAGCCACCAAAGGAACGGAAGTGCATCTGAAACAACAAAAATTCCAATTAAATGGAAGAACTGGCTTATCGCCTTTTGACACCTTCTTGCCTCGCCATCGTCACAGACAGCGGAAGCACCGAAATAACGTTTTCCAGCCACCATTCGAACAACTACATTAAGTGTGAGGTCTTCAAACCACTGTTTAAGTTCAACAAGTATAGGAATGGATCCATTGTGATAGCATAAATTGTATAGTTCTCTTATCCCCATCTCAACTTCAGAAATGCGAACGTGCTTGAGCATCTCGAGCCTGCGGTTCGAGAGGAGTTCGAGCGTTGCAATTTTTCTCATCTCACGCCAGAATGGGGTGTAAGGTGCAAATCCAAACACAGCGTAGTTGTAACCCATGTGCTTTGCAGCTACTGTGGTAGGACGTGAAGCTAGTGCTTTATCATTAATGGTGAAGCATTCCTTTACCACTTCCCAGCTGCTAACCACAAACGCACGGCGTGCGCCTAGTCGGATTGTAAATGCAGGTCCATGCTTATCAGCCATTGCTCCAAGTGTTCGGTACAGTAGCTGATCGCTGCCGCCCAATAGGTGGAGGTGGCCAAGAATTGGCCATGCACCTTCTGGTTCAGGGGCCATACGTTTACTACTTCCTGCATTGCTCTTTTCCCTTCCAAGCAATACTTTGTAGAAAACGATCGAGAGAAAGATAGCAACGGCAGTTAATTGGAAAAAAGGATCCATTGTTGTGTACCTCAACGATAAAGAATTCATTTCTATTTATTGTTCATTGTCCAAACCAACTGCATCTCCTCGACTAATGTCAGCATGCATGACGCATACCCATTGGTTAACAAAATCTGGCAAGGAACGTGCATGACTAAGAGAGAGAGGAGACTTTAGTAAAAATATATCACCTTCAATATCAATAACAACTATAATGAAATAATACAAGCAATAATTTAATTTAATTACTTTTTAATATTTATCTCCTTTGCATATAATTTTAGGTGTTTAATTTTTAATTGGTGTATTTTTAATTATTGATAGCATTAATAAGAATATTTTTTCTTAATTTTTAAACAATATACAAATTTGAAATTATATAAAAAAATAAACTATGATGTTAATTTGAAAAAAAAGAAGTAACTTAACATACAATAATTATAATAGGCTTAATGGTATAAAAGATCTTTGAACTTTTTGAAAAAAAATCAGTTAACTCTTTTCGATTTTTTTGCACCCAATTGAACCATTCAATTGAAAAAATTAATCAATTAGACCTTTTAACTAATATTGACTGTTAAAAACTAACAAAACTGATGATGTGACTGTTACGACTGTTAAAAAATCTTATTTTCAAAACATGACATTAAATATGTATAAATTTTAATGATGCAAATTTTTTTATGACATGGAATTTTTTTTAAATATTCATTTTTTATATGTTTCAATGTTTAAAAGTTAAAACTTTTATGTTTTGCAGATTTTCCTCTATCAAAATTTTTCTTTAATTTTTTGACAACCAAACACTATTTGAAGAGCATTTCGAAAAAATTATAAAAGAAAATATTCCCATAAAACTTTCATCTTTTTCACCGTCCACAAGCTTAACAGTCATTTTCATCAACTTTCATCCTCCACTCACTGCTTACTTGTGAAATTGAGATAAACTCATCCCAAACAACTCATTCACCATTGCTAAACTCGTTTCCACCCTCACCACTAAAGTTAACACCTAGCATCAATCATTTTTTAGTAAAAGAGAACCATAATCATACTCTCAACAAAACCCAAATCATTAAGCCAATTTGCAAATGTTTCAAATGAATAAACCTCAAATCAATAAGAAAGTGATTATTAATAAAAATAGGCAAACAGATCAGACAAATTGATTTTTTTTTTAAAGTTTAAGGGTCTTTTATACCATTAAGTCATTATAATAATAGCTCATGATACATATGAAGGATATTTAAACTAAATTAAACATATTCAATGATAGTGATTGATGATCGTTTTATGATTCACTAAACTAGACCACGATAACGACTAAGGCAAGCGTACCTATCGAATGATAGTATAGTTATGGTGAGTCAAGAATATCGTATCCACAAGGACTAAAAGTACTAGTATTAACTATCTTTCTATTATTTAGCCTAAAACATAAGGGATTTGTTTTAATCTAAAATTAATTAACTACTTAACTACTAAACGTGACAAAGAATGAATTGGGAAAATTACTTGAAGAAAACTTATAAAGAGGACAATACCCAAGAAAGAATCCACCTAGACTTCATTTATTATTCTGACTCTGAATCAAATGATTTATTCACTTGTCTTGATCCGTAGAAATCCCTAAATTATGTTAATATCTCTTTCGAGACTAAAAACAACTGACTCTAAGTTGATTAATCGAAATCTCTTTCTAATTAAAACCTCTATTGTCACATTAACTCGATCTATGGATTCCCTTATTAGATTTGACTCTAATCCGACAGATTTATGTCACCTTATTTCCAGGGTTGCATGCAACTCCGCTTAATTATGGTAGATCTACTCTTAAACAGGGACTTTTGCTCCACTGAATAAGCACATCAATGTAAATTAATATCCTAAAAATATTAGATCAAGAAATTAGAACACATAATTAAGAACAAGAACAAGTATTTATCATGATTAAATTTAGAAAATTAAATAATAAGATTCGTCATAGATTTCATCCCCCTAGATATTTAGGGAGTTTAGTTCATACTAATGGGGGAAAACATCTCAAAAATAGAAAAATCAAAAAACATAAAAAAATCCCAAAAACTTTGGAAGAAATTGAAGGGAAATTTTCAGTCTTGAAGGAGATCCTACTTCCGAGATGACTCCGACAGCGTCTCTTCAAGTATTTTCTGCTATCTGCTCTATGTGTTCCCCTTAGGTCTTCTTCTAGTGTGTTTATATAGACTTTAGAATGCTCAGAAACCCTAAAAATTAGCTTTTTCTGCGTGTTTGGGAAACAGGAAGCGATATCGACACGGGCTAGCACATGGGCGTGTGGACTGCCCGTGTGGATCCTGAAAACTCCGATTTTGGCCCCCTTTTTCGCTTCTTTTGCTCCCAAATGCTCTCCTAAGTATAGAAACATGAATTTAAGGGATTAAGAACATCAAATTCACTAATTCTCATCATAAATCATTCAAAAATATGCTAAGCATGGAATTAAAATATGTTACATTTATGGTTTATCAAATATCCCCACACTTAAACATTTGTTTGTCCTCAAGCAAAATCCTCAACTCACAATTAAAATTAAACTTTCTCAATTCATAATTCTCATCAATAATGTTTTATCATAATTCACAAATAATTACATATTGATAATTCAACTAAAAGACCACTAAAGATTCAAACAATCCAAGTCAAACATTTTTTTAAAGCATGAAAACATAGGCATTTCCCCTTATCTAAGTAATTACCTTTAATTTAAAACCGACAAGAATTGACATCCTCACTAAAGATTCACTCAAATCACTCAAAGTGTTTAAGGTTTAAAAATTAAGCACTTAAAAGTCAAACATGAAAAGTTATTACCATAAGCTTGCATGAAAATCAAATCTCCACCACTATAAAATGAGATGATACACAAATCAAAAGGTCTTTATAGGGTTGTAATGGGGCTTGGTTTAAAGGTGTGGATAAAGGCTGAAAAAGAAGGTTAGAATCGAGATCAAATTGATCAATTACCTAACTAGAAAAATAAGCTAATGCTGGATAATTACATCAATTAAAATTATTAAAGAATAACACAAGCTTCTTCACAGAATATGAAATTAACTACTTAAACTTAGAACAAAGAAATAATAATAATCAACATATATATATATATTTACTTTTTTTTGAATGAATAATGAGATAAAATTAAACAACTGAAATAACAAAATATAGTTAGGTAACTAACCAAATCAAATCTCGACAAAAAAGGAGTCAATAAAAAGGGAACCACAAATCAAAAAAATGAGTCAGGGGTTAATATTGATGGGTGAATCAAGAAACGGTTTGTTAGGCTCAAAAGAGTTCACTAAGGGTTAATTATGAAGGTAGGCTTTTTATGGGATAAGTGGGTTAAAACCTAGGTGCATTTATCATCTCAATATATCAAATCAAATGTGTGGTCTTGACATGTATAATCGAAGCAAGTTCTAGAATAATAAATCAATATTGACACACTCATAACCAATAATAAAGTGAGCAAGTAAAGTGTATGCTCTAAAGGCTCAAAGTCTCACAAAAATTATGGTTTTTGATTTCAATCTTACAAATTTCAAACTTCAAAGTAATACCTCAATTTAGGGAAACAACCTAGAAAAATTTAATTCTGAAAATAGACTTATCATGCTGGATTCTCTAATGTCTTAAAGTTTAAATAATCAATGCACAATTACCTATGAATTTAATCTTAAACATATCAGTAAGAATCATAAATCAAAGAAAAATTTATTCTAATAGTAATATAAGAAAATTACTTAAATACAAGACATAATTCAGGGATTTTCTAATAATCATATAAATAACCTCCCCACACCTAAGAAATACATTGTCCTCAATGTATGAATATATATAATGACAGTTTAAGTAGAATATCATAAGAGAGAGAGAGATGTGAAACTGCCTTGAATTTTCGATGAAGTCCTCAAATTAGTGACTAGCGAAATTGTAGAGAAAGCTAAATGTAACTCATGATTCCAAGCAAACTAATAAGAAAATAAACACAAATAATAAAGAAAATTAAGAGGTTATAACTCGATTAGAAACAACCAGAAATCTTTCAAAAGATAATAATGAAAATAAGTTTAAGAGAAAAAAAATAAAAAAATAAAACAACTAAAACAAAATTAAAAAGAAAGATAAAAAATAATAAAAAAATAATAATAATAAACTCAATGATATCAATAAACTTAAAAGGGTAATTGTAATGATAATAGTAAAAAAATACGAAAGAAAAAAAAAAGAAGAAAGAAAAAAATAAAAATAGCAAAATAAAAATAAAAAAAGTATATAAAAAATTAAAATATAAAAAAATTAAAAATATAAGTATAAGAATAATAAATTAATTAATTAATTAGTAAAATAAAATAAATAATATAACAATTAAAATAAATAAAATAAAATAAAATAAAATTGGGGTGATTAACCCAGTTTTCACATGGCCATGTCGCCAGGCCGTGTGTGTTTTCCTTCGCTTCTCCCACGCCCATGTGAGATCCCACACGCCCGTGTGGCCAGGCTGTGTAACTTTTTGACTTTGAAAAAAAATTAGCTCCAGTTTCACACGGCCTAGGACACGCCCGTGTGTCCAGGCCGTGTGTGTTTTCCTTCACTTCTCCTATGTCCATGTGAAATCCCACACACCCATGTGGCCAGGCCGTGTGCTCCACACACCCGTGTGGCCAGGCCATGTGGGTTAAAAACACATTTTTTAAAAAAAATTTGAAAATTAATTAATTTAAAAAATCATGAAATAATGTTAAGAAAATTAGCAGTGTTAACACTCGAGTTGCCTCCCGAGAAGAACTTATTTAAAGTCTAAGCTCGATTTACCTCGTATTCGCACGGTTACGGTGGTTCATGGAGTCGAGACTCATCTTTCTCTCTATTATCAACATAAAGTTTTAGCCGAGTAATATTTACCTTACAAGTGTCAAATTTAGAATGATTTACCTCGACTGTACCGTATGGGAAAATATTCAGTACCGTAAAAGGAGTTGTTCCGTATGCATTATGCTATGAAGTGGCGATTCGAGGGTCCATTTTATCCAAGAATACCTAATCGCCAATCTTAAATTGGTTCGTCTCATCTTTAAGCTTGTAATGGAGTCGCTTTGGTTCATCGTGTATTCTATGTTTCTCCTTGACTTGTGTCCACCATTTATCTAGTTCATCGATTTGTAATCTTCTTTTTTCATGATTTGTTCTATTTTTGTTATGTAAACTGGACTGCAGCTCTGTCACGTTTTTTTGAGGTGTTTCCTGCAAAGAATGTTGAGCCACAAGGTTATTAACATTAACAGAACTCGTAATATCATCTCAATCACTAAATATCCTAACAGAATCACGAGCTTAGAGTTTAATCGTGTCATCACCTACACGAAGTATTAACTCACCTATACCAACATCTATGATAGTTTTAGCAGTTGTTAAAAAAGGCAGTCCTAAAATCAATGGTACGTCACTATCCTCATCCATGTCTAGAACAACAAAATCAATTGGGAAAATGAATTTATCAATTTTGACGAGTACGTCTTCAACAATACTCCTAGGAAATCTAATTGTTCTATCTGCCAATTGAATGCTCATCCTATTTTGTTTGGGTTTCCCAAGACCTAGTTGTTTAAACATATTGTAGGGCATGACATTAATAATAGCCCCTAAATCAGCCAAAACATTATTAACACTTAAACTACCAATCAAACAAGGAATAGTAAAACTCCCTAGATCTTTCAATTTATTGGGTAGTTTATTCTACAAAATGGCTGAGCACACTGCATTTAGCTCCACGTGCGACGAATCATCTAACTTCCACTTATTTGTTAAAAGCTCCTTTAAAAATTTAACGGAATTTGGTATCTACAAAAGAGCTTCAATAAACGGTAAGTTAATATGTAATTTTTTCAACAGTTTAAGGAATTTACTAAATTGTTCATTTGTGTGGTCTTTCCTTGTCGCATTTGGATATGGCACATGAGGTTTATATTCCTTAATGACCGATTTTTGCTCGTTGTGGCTCACCTCAACCTTACTTTTACCTACCACATCTTCTTGTCTTAGTTTTGGTTCATCTTCTACTAACCCTTCTTTATCTCGAATAGTAATCACATGAAGTTGCTCCCTTGGGTTAGTTTCGGTATTACTCGGTAAGCTACCTTATGGTCATTCTGAAATCATTTTAGCAAGTTGACCAATTTGATTTTCCAGCCCTTGAATCGACGCTTGCTGATTTTTTAGTGCAGTTTCGGTGTTTTGGAAGCGAGTTTCTGACACTGAGACAAATTTCGTTAGCATCTCCTCAAGGTTCGCCTTCTTTTCCTACTGGTAAAATGGTTGTTGGAAACCTGAAGGGGGTTGCGATTTTTTATGTCCTTGACCACCCCACGACAAATTAGGATGGTTCTTCCAACCTACATTATAAGTGTTACTATATGGATTATTCTGATGTCTAGAATTATTACCCATATAGTGGATCTGTTCGTTCTCTGTGCTAGGGTTGTAGGATGGATATTCTATGTTGTTCATTCCTCCTCCATTCGCATCGCACTGCATTATCGGATGTACCTATGTAGAAACACATAAACCATCAATCTTTTTATTTAAGAGCTCTACCTGGTTTGATAACATAGTGACGGCGTCAAGGTTGAAAACACTGGTTGTTTTATTAGGCTTTATCCTCATAACTTGCCACTAATAGTTATTCAGTGACATCTTCTCTATGAACTCATAAGCCTCCTCAGGTGTTTTATTATTTATGGCACCACCGGTGGCTGCATCGATCATCTACCTAGTTGAGGGGTTCAAACCATTATGAAAAGTCTGAACCTGTAACCATAGAGGTAACCCATGGTGAGGGCACATTTTCTATAAGTCCTTATACCTCTCTCATGCATCATATAAAGTCTCTAAATCCATTTGCACGAAGGAGGAGATATCGTTCCTCAACTTAGCTGTCCTAGCTGGTGGGAAATATTTCAATAAAAACTTCTCAGTCATTTGATCCCAAGTAGTGATGGACTCTCCTGGCAATGAGTTCAACCACTGCTTAGCCTTATTTCTCAATGAGAAGGGGAATAATCGTAAGCGAATGGCATCGTAAAAAACGCCATTTATTTTAAAAATATCACAGAACTCTAAGAAATTGGCCAAATAAGTATTTGGGTCTTCATCCTGCAAACCATCAAACTGAACAAACTGTTAAATCATTTGAATAATGTTAGGTTTCAGTTCAAAATTATTTGCAGCAATAGTAGGTCTAACAATACTCAATTCAGCCCCAGTGAGAATGGGCTTAGCATAATCGTACATAGTACGAGGAGCAGGATTCTGATTTACAGGATTAGCGACAACCACAGGAGGTAGCGGATTATTCCGATTTTCAGCCATCTCTTCGGTAATATTAGTATCATCCTCTTGCCCTTCCTCTATATACTATAGACTCCGCCTTATTCCCCAATGATTTTTGCGAGCTGTGCTTTCAATTTCACTATCAAAAAGTAGAGGTCCTGACGGGTTTTTTCTAGTCATAAACTACAAGAACCTGCTTGGAGTAAACAAAAAAAAAAAGTTAGTAAACAAAAAAAATAAAATTAAAACAAAAATAAAATACAATAAAATAAAAATGACTAAATTAATAAAAATCAAGCGTTCCTAATATCTTAGTCCCCGGCAACGGCGCCAAAAACTTGATGATCGTTTTATGATTCACTAAACTAGACCACGATTACGACTAAGGCAACCGCACCTATCGAATGGTAGTATAGTTATGGTGAGTCCAGAATATCGTATCCACAAGGACTAAAAGTACTAGTATTAACTATCTTTCTATTATTTAGCCTAAAATATAAGGGATTTGTTTTAATCTAAAATTAATTAACTACTTAACTACTAAACGTGACAGAGAATGGATTGGGAAAATTACTTGAAGAAAACTTATAAAGAAGACAATACCCAGGAAAGAATCCACCTAGACTTCACTTATTATTCTGACTCTGAATCAAATGATTTATTCACTTGTCTTGATCCATAGAAATCCCTAAATTATGTTAATATCTCTTTCTAGACTAAAAACAACTGACTCTAGGTGTCTGATCTGAAAGTGTGTCTGTGTGCTTCAACCCTTGGCTAAGCCTTGGTAAGGGTAGGTAAGACTTTGTTTTGGGCTGCGGCTTATGTGATATTTGAATTTGTTGTGTGAGATGTCTGACTCTAAACCCAGTTAGCTGGGTGTGTGTGTGCATATCTGTTTCTGTCCGACTGTCTGTGGATGAGCTCATTGTTTTCTATGAAATTGTACACGTATATGCACTTGCATAAAGTAATGTTTTGGGTGGGTTTGTGAAGATAAGGGAGTCTAATTCTGATCTGATCTGGTAGTTCTACCGCAATTTACTCGTACAATGATTTATCGTATTGTACTGCAAGTGTGTCAACTTTGCTACATACTATTATCTGTTCTGGCAGTTAAGACTGCAACCTGTCTATTCAGCAGATTATCGCATTGCATTGTACTGCATATACATCAGCTCTACTGCGTATTGATATCTGAGTGACTTAGTCCACATATATGGGTGTGTAGGGTTGGATGGGCTTTCGAGGTCCTTTGTGGTTTGTTCTGGTTGGATCAATACTCTGTTTGTCTGAACAACACTTGTGGTGTATATTCTGGGTGTGCTCTGACTGTTACGTGTGCTGAGGTGTCAGTTCTATACTGTTTTAGTTTTTTATATGTCCGTAAGTATGCTCTGCAAGTAGGTTGCTTTTCGTTCGAACTCACACTGAGCTCGAGTAGCTCACCTCCTCTTAGTGTTTCCTATTCAGGTACCTTTTTTGAATTCTGATGCTGGGCTCGGTATGCGGAGGTCCCGGACAATCTTGGGGAAGAATAAATTATCAGTTTGTTTTTCTTGGTATTCAATTTTTTAACTGTAATGTTTAATAAAATTGTGGTACAAGTTCCGTTCAAATTTTTATTCGTTCATCCAATTCTGGTTTTATAATAAACTTAACTATAATTTTTACTGACTGAATTTAAAAGATTAAATGTTTCAATTTGACGAGATAACTTATTTTGTAAAAATTTACCTACGATCACCTCGGTGATCAATGTAACATCCGGGATTTGGTCTAAACTTCTAGGCCAGGTCTAGGGTGTTACATGGCCATGTGGGCATTTGAAATAGGGACTCATGGTCATGTTCAGCTCGTGTCTGTACCCATGTAACTCTCTAACCTGGGTCTTACAGCCAAGTCACACACCCGTGTGCCAGGCCATGCGAGCATACTGACTTTCATTCTTAAAAGATACAGGGGACACATGGCCATGTCACTTGACTATGTGTATGACACTGACCGCGTGGATGAAAATAGGCCATTTTCCAAGCTACATTTCTCACCCAAATTGTTACCAACCTAGCCTCAACAAATCACACATCAACAAGCCATATTAAGACATTCAACACAAACTAAAATCAAGTCTTAAACAAGCTTTATCACCACATATAATCAAATATGACATTAGGTTCCTTAAATGTTAACTAAAAAAATGTCTAAACTTACCTAATTAATTTACCTAATCTAGTTACTCACTATAATTCAAATACATGCATACATACATATATCACTCATACTCATATCACAATATACTTCATTCTCATACCGATATATAAGTTGGTTATTTAAACAAAATATCAATCATAATATTTACACAAGCCAAACCTTGACTAAAACCACATAAAAGCTTATACATTCCATATAAACAATATTGAACATTTCAAAAACTACCGGAATAAGCTAGCTAGTGTGACGTGAGTGTTGATCCGATCGTCCAACCTTTCGAAAATCTACAAGGAAATTAAACAACACTAATAAGCTTAATGAAGACGAGATAAATAAAATCTTACTGAACTAACTATAATAAATCAAATAATAAAATTATTCACGATAATTCCCTATCAATCACAACTTCAATCAATAAATACATCCGTCTTCAAATCGATACAAAAATAATTAACATGTCTTTCAAAATTCGATAAATCACCTTACCAAAATTCCTCCACTCGAAGAACGACTTACGGATAAGAGTACATCGTTAACAGAAGCTCATAAGAACTAGGCCTCCCCAATGAGCCAACAGAAGCTCGAAAGCTAAACAGAAGCTTGTAAGAGCTGAACGGAAGCTTGTAAGAGCTGAACAGAAGCTCATAAGAGCTAAACAAAAAGTAAAACATGAGATTTTGCAACAAATTCTGAACCCTGGTTTACTTGGGTAATTTTCAGATATCTTCCTCGAATATCGTCATACACCAAATCACGAATGTACTCAAATCACGCGTTCCATTCAAACTGAATATCCAATTTCATATTATAATTCCAACAATGGCTCATTTCCAACAATAGAATAAATGCATAATATCGATCATCAAATTTGTACAAATATAAAATTTTAACCGTACAAGCTTACTTGGACTAAATTGTAGTAATTGTAGAAGTTCAGGGACTATTCTACTATTTTTCCTTTTTCACGAATTTCTACGGGATCTTGATCTAAAATATAAAATTATTCATTTATTAGCATATATTTCACTTCTAATTAATTTCACAATTAATACCCTGTTATTTTTAGAATTTACACAATTACCCCAAACTTTTATAATTTTTGCAATTTAATCTTTTAATTAGTTAATATATCAAATTAACTCATTTTCCTCAATCAATAATTTATTCAAATATTCCAAGCCATTATACAGCCACTAATAAACTAAAAATTCACTATCAACCCCTAATATTTTAACTTTTCACAATTTAATCCTAAAATCAATATTTAACAAAATCACTTTATAAAATCATCATACAACAAAATCAAAGCTCTAAATCTATGTTATTCATAAAAAAAACATCTAATATTTATCAAAGGAAACTTCCAAAATTTTTAATAAAATAAAAAACAAATGTATGGTTTAGTTGGACCTAATTGTAACAATCTCAAAAATATAAAAATTACAAAAAAAGGGGTAAGAATTGAACTCACTTGAAGCAAAAATAGGTAAAACCAGCTTAAGGAGCTCTCTTTATGTCTGTTTGAACCGAAATTGAATAAGAATTGCATAAAATATCTTCAATTTCAATTTGTTTATTTTAATTTCAACAATATTACAAATTTTCCATTAATAGGCTTTATTTTATTATTTTTTCTCCTTATGCCACCTCATCTTTTAATTTAGGCATAATTGTTTCCTAAGTCCTCCCTCATTTATTAATTAAGCCATTTAGTCACTTAATTATAATAGTTAGCATGTTTTGCACCTTTTTAAATTTAGTCCTTTTTAATTAATTAACTATCGAAACGTTAACATTTTTCATCGAAACTTTAATACTACCTTAATGAAACTTTGTAAATATTTATAAAAATTTATGACTCGGTTTATAGAAACTAGATCCCCTTATTCACTTTCTAAAACTACTTGACCTAATTAATCATTATAAAACACAAATTACCAATTCAAAAACCTTTTTAAAACCATACTTGACTTGTAAATATTAAAAAATAAATTTAAAAGCTTACTCACCGGATTTGGTGGCCTCGATTTATTGTTTCTGACACCACTAAAAATTAGGCTACTACAACTCTCCCCTCTTAGGAAATTTCATCCTCGAAATTGTTACCTGAAAATAGATTCGAATATTGTGATCTCATTGATTCTTCTGTTTCCCATGCAACTTCTTCTGAACCATGTCGATGCCACAAGACTTTTACTAAAGGTACTCGTTTATTCTACAATTTTTTGACTTCCCGGGCTAAAATTTTCACTGATTCCTCCGAATATGTCAAATTTGGTTGTAACTCAATCTTACTATGAGGAATCACATGTGAATGATCAGATCTATATCGTCTTAACATTGACACGTGGAACACATTGTGGATTTTTTCGAGTTCTGAAGGCAAAGCTAATCTATAAGCTATAGGACTAATTATTTCAACAATTTCATATTGTCCGATAAATCTCGGACTTAACTTTCCCTTCCTATCGAACCATAATACTTTCTTCCACGAAGAGACTTTTAAGAATACCCGATCACCAATAGAAAATTTTATATCTTTTCTTTTCAGATCCGCATACGATTTCTGATAATCAGATACAGCTTTCAAACTGTCCTAAATAATCTGAACTTTATCCTCAGTTTCTCTTATCAAATCAACTCCTACCATTTTGGATTCACTCAGCTCAAACCAATGCAACGATGTTTTACATTTTCTCTCGTAAAGATCTTCAAACGGTACCATTTTTATACTGGATTGATAACTGTTATAATATGCAAATTCGGCTAACGGTAGATACTTTTCCCAGCTACCTTCAAATTGGTGTATACAACATCTCAACATATCTTTCAGAATTTGAATAACTCGTTTTGATTGCCCGTCAGTCTGAGGATGAAATATTATACTGAAATTAAGCTTAGTGCCAAGAGCCTTATGAAGTTTACTCCAAAATCTCAATGTAAATCTCGGATCTCGATCTGAAATAATGGATGTCGAAACTCTGTGTAATCTCACAGTCTCAGATATATATAGTTCTGTTAATCTTTCTAGTGTAAAGTCTATTCTAACTGGAATAAAATATGTCGATTTAGCCAATCTGTCAATAATCACCTAGATCGAATCTTTCTTTCTCGGAGTTATAGGTAAGCCATATACAAAATTCATCGTTGTAACGGCCCGTTTTTAGTGGAATCAGAATAGTGATTTCGAGACCATAAATTTGATGTCGTAAAATTTATTTTAATATTATTTGGTGGTCTACAGCATGTTAGAATTATGGTATAAAAATTTCGTTAAGAAATTTTATCGTTTGTATGCTCAATTTGTGAAAAATGACTAAATCGCATAAAGTGCAAAAGTTGTGTTCTATTAGCTAAAGGTGTTAAATAGCTATATAAATTTAAATTGGAGGTCCTTTTATGGTAATTAGACCACTAATTGAGTTAGTGGATGTGCATGGCTTAGTAATTGAGTAATTTTTGAAGTTAGGTAAGGGTAATTTGGTAAAAAGGTAATTAAAGGTAAAATAAACAAAAATAAGCTATCATCTTTCTTCCATTCTCTTTGTGCTGGCTGAATATCACCATTATAGAGGAGAGAAAAAAATTTCAAGCTTTTTCCTTTGCATGTAAGTGAAAACTCATCCCCTTTCTGTTGATTTTTATGTTTTTGGGATCGTTGTAGCTTAAGCTAGCTAACTAGGAGATTAAATTGCAAAACTATTGAATAGTTTGAGATTTTTCATTGATGTGTATAATATGTTTTTGAAGTTTAATGGAAGAATACGAGTCCTTGTTGTTAATTAAACAACTTTTATTAAGGGACTTTTGATGAAATTGTCAAATAGGGGTTAAATTGAGAAATGTGAAAATGTTGTGTTAAATGTGTGAAATTGTGAATTTTATGGGCTGCTATGGGATTTTATAGAATTTGGTTAGGCTTGTATAGGGAAGAAATGGCATGAATTTCATTTTACGAGCCTAGGGACTAAATTGTAAAAAAAATCAAAAGTATAGGGAAAATGGTAATTTTGCCATAACATGAAATTTAGATTGAGTTGAATAGAAAGTGAATTAAATTAGTTAAATTTGATTATATAGGTCAAGACAAGTAACCTTCGGAATTAAATCGGGGAAAAGATAAAGTCGTAGACTAAACGATCGTATTCTCCGTTTGAATTTGAGGTAAGTTCGTATAGTTAAACAATTAATGTTTATTTATTTGATTGATGAATGATATCATGGAATTATTCATATTTATTGTTGACTTTTGAAAAGGAAACTAAATGTTCAAACAAGTACATCGCAGGATTGAGTACAATCGTCTTATGCAAGTGATGAATTAACTGATAAGACTATGGTTGGACCATGGCAGTATTTGTATGTAAGACCATAGCTGGGCTATGGCATTCAAATGATAAGACCATAACTGGGTTATGACACTACGAGTGTAAGACCATGGCAGGGCCATGGCAAATTCACGTGTAAGACCATACTATGGCACAAAGAAAACGATGTACTCATATCCGTAAGCCGTTATCAATTTTGGAATGACAAAGTAAGTATATTTATCGATATTTAAAAAAATCAATGAGCTCCGTGATAATACGAGGTGATCTGAGTTATTACAAATTAGTAAATGTATTCGTGTGAAATACGAAAATTAATATATAGTGATTGAATTCATGCATGATTGACCTACTCCTGTTTACGTGATAGGCTATTAGCCGAATTGGAACTTGTCTATCTTTATTTATGCTTATTTAAATTGTGAATGAATTGGTAAGTTACATTGATTAGTATTACGAACTTACTAAGCTTAATTGCTTACTCGGTTTATGTTTTCGTGTTTTATAGTATTTCGGAAGCTCGCTCGATTCGGAAGCCGTAGGAGATCGTGTCGCACTATCAATATAATGGCCTAAATTCAAGGTTATCGGAATAGTGGTTTCGTAACCACAATCTGATTTAAAGAGAAATTTATTTTAATATTTTTGCATGAATATTTATATGATAGGAAAATCGTATTAAAATATTGATAGAAAAATTTTACCGATTTAGTGGTTAGTTAGAAAAAGGAATTATTGAAGAAATAATTAGGTAAAAAGAAGGTATCGAGACCTTGATCTCGTAAAACTGAGTAGGAAATATTTTTATTAATATTTATAAAATGTTAGTAATGTGGTATTAAAATTTCGTTAGAAAATTTTAACGTTTGGGTAGGTAATTAAATAAAAAGGACTAAATTGAAAAAGATGTAAAAGTTACTAGAATGATTAAATAGCTCAATTGTCAAATGAGGAGGGACCTAAAGAGAAAATAAGCCCAAAAGAGATATTTTGGGCGGCATAAGCTGAGAAAAATCAGGAGAATTATTGAAATAAGGGCAAAATAGGAAAATAACAAAATTTACTAAATAAAAGTAGGACTAATTTGGAATATCTAGAAATCTCTTCATTTTTCTTCATTCTCATCAGCCAAAAATGCCATATGAGGGTTTTATAAGCTATTATTTCATAATTTTTGCACCAAGTGAGTTAATCCTTGCCTATTTCTTGTAATTTTTGTGTTTTTAAGACTTTTACAACTAGGTCCTACTATTAAATTCATTAGTTTTTGATTTCATGGATGAAATTGAAAGTCACCATGGTTGAGTTCTGTAAGTTAATGATTAAATAGAATGAAATTTAAGCTTTAATTTGTTTATGAGATGATTTTATTAGGTAATTTCAATAGAAATTGATTTTTAGGACCTAATTGTGAAAATGTTTGGAATTAAAGTCTATTGCTAAAATTCTGATTCCTAAAGGTTATAAATTAGTTTAAAGTGATATAATAAAGTGTTAATTGATAAAAATTAGCTCAATTGAGAGGCTAATTGAGTAGGGACGAAATTATTATTTATTAAAAGCTTAGGGGAAAAATAGTAATAAACAGCTTGCACTAAAACAGTTTTGGACAGCAACAGTAGATTAACTTTGAAAAATCACCATAAATTTTAGAAATCAAATTAGAATATTAAAAAATATGAAATTAAAGCTTATTGAGTCTAGTTTCTCATAGAAGAAACGATGTAAGCAATGGATTTGTAAATCATGAGATATAATGAATTTTGTGAGACAAGGTCAGAATGAATTCGAGTTCCCCTGTTCTGACTTTGAAAAATCATAAAAAATTTAATAAAAATAATTATGGCTTAAATTTATATTTTTAGAATCCTAAATGAGTCTATTTTCAGTAGAACAAACGGAAACATCATCCGAATCCTGTATGAAGAGATAATTAATTTTTAGTGAAGAAGGGTCAGAACTGTCAAATAGCAGAACATGGGTGACTTTAAAGAATAAAATGTACTTATTGGCTAAACCAAAAATTCTGAAAATTTTATGGTAAGAAGATATATGAGTCTAGTTTCAGTTAAAATTAGCGGATCCTAATTTGGAGTTCTGTAGCTCAAGATAAAAATAATTTAGTGACTATGACTCAAGTAGACAGCTTTGAATGAACTATAAATAATAATGAAATTATAGAGAATGTTGCATATGAACATGAAATGTATTAAATTGATAATTAAATTTATTTATTTAGATCCAGAAGATTTAAATAAGAAGTTAGATCGAGGAAAAGAAAAAGTTCGGGATTAGTAGATTTTTGTATATGAACAAGTATCGAGGTAAGTTCGTGTAACTTGAATTATATTCTTAAATGCTTGAAATGTATGTTATTGATGTGAATAATTTGAATGTCCATTGTATGAAAATTGATGAAACATTGATATATTTGATAAAAATGGGAAGAAATCCTGGTTGAATGAAAGGAAAATTTGATAGATCTCTGAAAAGGAATTGACAGTAAAAAGGATCTAGCCCGAATGGGTGATCTTATCCTGATATAGCCCTCCCGAAGAATATGTGGAAAATGAATTTAGCCTGAATCGGTAATCCGAATTAGGGTCTGAATTTAGCCTAGACTGGTAATTCAGATCCAAGCTTATTAGAGTAATTGTCGTTGCAGGGGATTTAGCCTGGACTAGTAATCCCGACAATACTCTATAAGTTTATATTACAGGAGATTTAGCCTGGACTGGTAATCTCGCTGTAAGGATGAGGTTCTCAGGAGTGTGCTCTCTGAAATGGAAATGTGCGCACACAAATATGAATTGACGGACCCGAAAATTGTACACTAAAAGTGTACCTCTGAAAATCTATCGAAAATTTCGAGAAATTCAACGGGATAAATATGGAAAAATAATAAGGGAATAGAAATCATGGTATTTATGAGTTCATCAATCATGGTATGTATTATTGACACATGAAAATTATTGGACTAACTTGGATGTTGAGTTGTGCATGTTAGGGTAATAATGCATTGAATGGATATATGAATGTTTATTGCATTGTATTGAAATATTAGGTGAGTATAATTCTTGTTACATGAGCTTACTAAGCAAAAAGTGCTTACACTGTTTCTTTTTCCCCTGTTTTGTAGTGTTAAGAGCTCGAAGGTCGGATTCGATCGGAGATACATCATACTATCAACCTCAAGACTTCGGTATATAAAGAAACTTTATTTTGGAAATCAATGGCATGTACAAGCTAATAAAGTAAATGTTAATATGCAATGAATGTAAGGTCAGCCATTGGTATGGCTAACAAATCTTGGTTTTGGTATATGATGAGGTTATCTTATAAATATGTTTGAATTTATCTTGAAAATATGTTGAATTGGATTGGTTGATGTGGATTGGTCTCGGTTTAAAATTTCCAGGGAAGGTTAGATATCTATAAAGGGGCTATATTGAGTAAAAAAAATTAATTCGTAAACTCCGGTAATGCCTCGTACCCTATTCTAGCAACGAATACGGGTAGGGGGTATTACAATCAAACTCTCATTTTGGTACTTTGGACTTGGTATATTTTGGGTTAAATGGCATGTATAGGTGTTTTGGTTAAGGTAGCCTATATGTTGGTTGTGTAATTAGCCAAATGAGTTGGTTTAAGAATGATATATGTTTTGATATGTAAATATGTATATATGGCCTTTTGATATGTTGTGTATAGTGGCTTTGTGAATGCCTTGTTGTAGATTAGCATCTTGTGTAGCAAATGGTTGGAATTGAGATGAGTATGCATGATAAGTTCTAGGCACAAATTCTTATATATAAATTTGACCTTTTAGGTAGTCTTTGTAAGTATGTTTGATATGTGTTAAAGTGCTTAAGTGAATGTGCTTATGGGTATCATGTTGTATGTGTGATAGTGTATGATATAAACTTGATATTGGTTGGCTTGAAGTGCTTATTTAGTTGTACATGCATTGTTAAGTTTAGGTTGGCACCACTTTAGGTGAGGAAAATGGCCTGGAAAATAGTCTATTTCTATCCACACGGGCAGAGACACGGGCGTGTACCTTAGCCATGTGTAACATACGGCTAAGTGACATAGCCGTGTGTCCCCTGATACTTATTTAAAAACCAAGTCAGTAGCTTCACAGGGCCTAGCACAGGGGCGTGTAGCCTGGCCATGTGGCACAAGTCAGTTTACCCTCTAGTTTCCACATGGCCTGGCACACAGGCTTGTGGTCTGGCCGTGTGACCTAAGTTAGAGAGTTACATGAGGTCAGACACTGGCTGAGGCACAGCCATGTGATCCCATTTCAAATGCCCATATGGCCTGAGACACGGGCGTGTCTCTTGGCCGTGTGAGACACACGGCCTGACCACACGAGTGTGTGTCCTCTGCACTTTGAAAATTTTAATGTTTTTTCTAAAAAAATTTCTTGAGTGCTCAGTTTAGTCCCGAACCATTTTTAATGCTTATTTTAGGGCCTCGAGGGCTCGTATTAGGGACTATATGAATGAATTTGAATGGTTTTTTATTTGAATGAGAATTGTATATGAAATATTTGAATGATTGAGTTATAAGTTCGGTAATGCTCTGTAACCCTATTACGATATCGGATACGAGTTAGGGGTGTTACAATCGTAACTCGCTTCCATTTCCATTCAGGAATCATAACAGGTTGTAGTAAACCTGTTGGTACCTGATGTTCTGCTTTCACCTGCTAACAAATCAAACATTTAGCTACAAACTCAGAAATTTCTCGTTTCATACCCAGCCACCAATACATCAGTTTCAAATTACAATACATCTTCGTGCTGCCTGGATGAATAGAGTACATGCTACTGTGAGCTTCAGAAAGAATATCATTTTTCAAATCTAAATTATTCGGAACACAAATTATATCACGATAACATAATGTACCATTATCACCAACACTGTACTCTGAATCCAAATTATTCTAAACCATCTGTCGTTTCAACACCAACTTTGGATTATCATCTTGCAATTCTTAAATTCGTTGCAGAAACATAGGTTTCGTTCTCAGTTCTGCTAACACAAAATCATCTTCATTAAGAGTTAAATGAGCATTCAACGCTCGAAGTGCAAATAATGACGACTTTTGACTAAGTGCGTCCGCAACTACATTAGCCTTTCTGGGATAGTAATCAATAACCAGATCGTAATCTTTCAGTAATTCTAACCACCTTCTCTATCTCAAATTCACTTCTTTCTAAGTCATCAAACACTTTAAACTTTTATGATCTGTAAACACATGACACTTCTCGCCGTATAAATAATGTTTCCAAATCTTCAAAGCAAATACAATCGCTGTCAATTCAAGATCATGCGTTGGATAATTCTTCTCATACGACTTTAATTGTCGAGAAGCATAGGCTATTACCTTTCCTAACTGTATCAGTACACAACCCAAACCATTGAGAGATGCATCACTATAAACAACATATGCTACTCCAGATTCAGGCTGAGTTAAGACTAGGGCTTCCGTCAACATTCTCTTCAGCTGATCAAAACTCTGTTGGCACTTATCGAACCAAACAAACTCAACATTTTTCTGTAATAATCTGGTCATCGGTGAAGCAATAATTGAAATTTTTTTAACAAAACGTCGATAGTAACCTGCTAAACCTAGAAAACTTCGCACTTCTGAGACATTTTTCAGAGTTTTCCAGTTTATCACAGCAGAAACTTTACTTGGATCAACTTGAATCCCATCAGCTGGTACTATGTGACCCAAAAATCTAACCTCACGAAGCCAGAATTCACATTTACTAAGTACAACTGCTTTTCTCTTAAAATCTGTAGTACAATCCTCAAATGTTGTGCATGCTCAGATTCTATCTTGGAATAGATTAGTATATCGTCAATAAACACAATAATGAATCTATCCAAATGAGGTTGAAAGATCTGATTCATTAAACCTATAAAAGCAGTAGGGGCATTAGTCAAACCAAATGGCATTACCAAAAACTCATAATGATTGTAACGAGTTCTGAAAGCAGTCTTTGACACATCATAGTCTTTAACCTTCAATTGATAATACTCGGATCTGAGGTCTATCTTCGAGAACATTGCGGCACCTTTTAAGAGTTGGGCCTCCCAAATGAGCCAACAGAAGCTCGAAAGCTGAACAGAAGCTTGTAAGAGCTTAACAGAAACTCATAAGAGTTGAACAGAAGCTCATAAGAGCTGAACAAAAGCTCAAAAAAGCTAAACAGAAAGTAAAACACGAGAGTTCACAACAAATTCTGAACCTCGATTTACTTGGGTAATTTTTTGATATCTTCCTCTAATACCGTCATACGCCAAATCACGAATATACTCAAATCTCGCATTCCATTCAAACTAAATATCCAATTTAATATTAGAATACCAACAATGACTCATTTCCAACAATAGAATAAATGCATAATATCTTTCATCAAATTTGTACATATAAAAAAATTTTAACCGTACGAACTTACCTGGACTAAATTGTAGTAATTGTAGAAGTTCAGGGGCTATTCTACTATTTTTCCTTTTTCAAGAGTTTCTACGAAATCTTATCTAAAATATAAAATTATTCATTCATTAGTATATATTTCACTTCTAATTAATTTCACAATTAATACCCTTTTATTTGTCAAATTTACATAATTATCCAAAACTTTTACAATTTTTGCAATTTAATCTTTTAATTAGTTAATCTATCAAATTAACTCATTTTCCTCAATCAATAATTTATTCAAATATTCCAAGCCATTATATAGCCCCTAATAAACCAAAAATTCACTATCAAACCCTAATATTTTAACCTTTTCATAATTTAATCCTAAAATCAATATTTAACAAAATCACTTTATAAAATCATCATACAACAAAATCAAAGCTCTAAATCTATGTTATTCATAAAAAAAAAATCTAATATTTATCAAAGGAAACTTCCAAAATTTTTAATAAAATAAAAAACAAATGTATGGTTTAGTTGGACCTAATTGTAACAATCTCAAAAATATAAAAATTACAAAAAAAGGGGTAAGAATTGAACTCACTTGAAGCAAAAATAGGTAAAACCAGCTTAAGGAGCTCTCCCTATTTGAACCGAAATTGAACAAGAATTGCATAAAATATCTTCAATTTCAATTTGTTTGTTTTAATTTCAACAATATTACAAATTTTCCATTAATTGGCTTTATTTTATTATTTTTTATCCTTATGCCACCTCATCTTTTAATTTAGGCATAATTATTTCTTAAGTCCTCCCTCATTTATTAATTAAGTCATTTAGTCACTAAATTATTATAATTAACAAGTTTTGCACTTTTTTCAATTTAGTTCTTTTTAATTAATTAACTATCGAAACGTTAAAATTTTTCAACGAAACTTTAATACTACCTTAATGACACTTTGTAAATATTTATAAAAATATTTACAGCTCGATTTATAGAAACGAGATCCCGTTACCTCACTTTCTAAAATTACTTGACCTAATTAATTATTATAAAACACAAATTACCAATTCCAAAACCTTTTTAAAACCATATTTGACTCGTAAATATTAAATAATAAATTTAAAAGCTTACTCGCCAAATTTGGTGGCCTCTAAACACTGTTTCCGACACCACTGAAAATCGGGTTGTTACATTATTTCTTTTTATTTCCATTATTTCTAATCCATTTTGTTTTTTCTTTAAGGTCTATCGAGTCGAACAATTTAAATATGATATTGGTTCGATGCCACTATAAGCAACTTGGAAAAAATCTTAAAGCAATAGAAAAAAGAATTAAATAGAAGAATTTCATTAATAATAAAATATAAGGTATATTTTAATTTAATAAAAATAAAAATAATTACTATTTGAATATTTAATTTTAAATTATATAGGGTATAATAACGGTTGAATAATTAAATTTAAAAACTATGAAAAGCATATATATATTGTTCAATATTTGTAATTTTAAAATTGATACTTTTGTATGGATAAATGACTCTCTCTTTTTTAGTAAAGAGAAACAGCAATAACGAGATAAAAGTATACTCTAAATCATAATAGATGGCTTTTAATATCCATACAACACATATAAAATTAATATATTTTTGAATACAAGAAACAACTTAACCTAAGGATGATGTTGGATCCTCAGTATTTGAATAGAATAGTTTAGCATTCCAGTTAAATATTAGTGTGTGCATAATTTTAAGAAGCAAAAATATAGCTGGGATACTAAATTATAAATATTAAACAAGATTTGGTAGCATGGTTTCATGTAACACTTATTTGTGTAGTTCCTTCTTCACCTACTGAATATTCTATTGCTTCAAAGAATGTTAAATGGGGCTTTAATTCATCTTTAGATCAGCGAAGTTGAATTGTGAGACCTTGTAGCTGTTACACTTATGTCATACCGGAATAAAGAAAGAAAGAAAGTCAACTGTCCCCTGCACTTTTACGCCCACCGGGGTTGATGTTGAAGTAGTGGTTACCAAACATGAATGCAGGAACCTTGCCACTTCCCCCATTTCTCAAATTTCCCAGGCAAATTATCGTTTGATGTCATCTCTTCTTCGCATATTACTCCAAACCTGGATGAAGTTAACACTCCAGCAAAAACATCAGCAAAGCAATGGGGGCATTAGGAAAATAATATTAAGGTCAGATGTTTTTCAGAACCATAAAAATGGAAACTAAATATTTTTATTGCGAATTGAAGCTCTTCCAGCATGGTTTTGAATGACAAGAAGCCCAAATACAGAATTAAAAAAATACCTGTAAATTAACAATGAAACACAAGTGGGTTAAAGAGTTAACGTAACATCCTTGTTTTATCAAAGTAAGAAATATCAAACACAACCAAGATAGCTAATAAAAAACAGTTAACCATATGAGCAATCAAATTTGTCTTGATATATAATTTCAGATTGAAACATTGACATAGTTTAAGAGAATTGGGTTTCTCATCATTATTAAACTGATGCAATTAGCCAATATTAACTTGTTCGTGTCACATGAAATTACAGTGTAGGATTGCATTAAGGTGTAAGAGCATTTGTAAAAAAGGAAATTGAAATGCCCCAATAATACTAGCATATTTATGCTACACAAATATGGACCAGAAATCCACTGAAGGGTTAAATCAACAAAATTTTCTATAATTTGCCTGGAGACTGAATGTATGGTGCACAAAATTGCAATTTTTATATTATATATACCCAAAACAATACTGCAAAAGAAAACAAGCGAATTGAACATTTTGGGCAACGAGAAGACAAGAACAGAAGCTTCAAAGAAAGAAATGGGAAAAAGAGGGTACTTAAAGTAGTTTGTCCGAATAATCTCTTTACAGGGGTGATATCCGTAATGATAAGATCGCCCGGAGAGAACAAATAAAAGAAGTTGAATTAACGGATGAAACTTTTGTCAGGAGGTTTCGATGTTGTTGGGGAAAAAATTTTTAACAGATACAATTTCCACGGAACAGACAACCACGCAATCATTATCGACGAAAACAAGGACCAGTTAAGCAGTTCCCAATTTCCAACACCCCCTCTCTTGGACCCCAAAACTGTGATAGGCCTAATAATGGCAAAGACAGTGGAACAAGGCCCATAATAATGTTGATTTTCAGCAATGGAACCCACAGCACAGTCCAAATTGGATCCTACTGTTTTTTTTCCCCAAGGGATTGTTCAAGTTTAAACTAATTAGATAGCATGTCAAGGACATAAATTATTTATAACTATACCACTGATTAATTGACCCCTTTTTATTATTTTATTGTAAATCCAGAAGAAAATGTAGAGGCGTGGCAGGTCAGGAATTGAATTCCTGGGGTAATAAAAGATTGAAAGCGACAGTGCACCTTATATCCAAACGGAGAAGTACAAGATTTCATTTTCCAATTTCTTCACTGCAGCGACGAAGAAAAGGGGCGTGGCCAATTACACGACAGCTAACTATGTGGCAAAATTTATATGTCAAGTTTCTTCGTGATGGCTTTTTGTAAGAGCATGCCCTCCATTTATGACTTTTAAACTATATATCAGAGTACAAATATGACTGTGAAACCTTTTACTTTTCCTAAATAATGTAAATTAGCCTAATTATTGAGTCTAACTATTATACGGTTTACTTGTTTCTTCTTTCAAAAGGGTTTTTCTTCCCCTTTACAGGAAAATGAATCAAGCTGAGATTGAAAAAGGGGTATGGACCTCAACCAAACTGGCTGTATTGTTTTGCCGACATATGTTTGTAATTTTGTCCATTAAGTATATGCTTCGTATATTATCAATTAATGTGTAGACGGGTATGTTATTCTCATTCCTTGGTAATCCAAAAAGAAACAAATCCCGGTAAGTTGGAGACTCTTGGATTTCAGTAGTTGATTAAAACAACTAGCCAATGTTGGTGGTCCCTTAAGCATCTGCTCTGCAAATGTACCGAGCTGGAGTAGTAATTTATATAATAACATCACTGTTGGTATAGTAACTTTGAAGGAGGAGAAGAACAATCATGATTCGATGACCACACTGAAAAATGGGGGTCCTCAGAAGATGATCATCACTTTGGAGTACTTACTAGTTAATTAATACATAGGGTCATTATTATTGTATATCAGTAGACATGCAAGGATTGGACCCATCTCTTATCACATCGTACGTTCAAACTTCCAAGGCGAGAGCCTGTCAGCTCCCTGTGTGTGACATTAGCATTCAAATCTTGGCTACAATCATATCAATGGTCATGGAAGCATGCAGGGCCATACCCAGCTCAATGTTCGCAGAGGGCACCGAATGCGAAACTGATTGACATTAACTGTCTCAGATATATTAATTTCGCACTAGGGCTTGACCCACTTGTTCATTGTCGGGGACCCTCCTGGAATTCTGCCCTGCACAACCCTAGCATCACCACCATAGACCATGGCCCATTAATATCAAGATCATGGCTAGATTTTAGTTTTCTCCCCCCCAAAAAAGAAAAAATGCCATCAACATTAGATGGAACAAAGCGATTGAAGACATTCACAACGCTACAGATAGTTTCTTTTCCTTTTTGTGATTTTCTTTCCGGACAAATTTGAAGAACATGGAACAAGATAGTTCATGCAAGTTAAACATGCATTTCCACCCAAATTCACAGAAAAAAAAAAGAACATTATATTAGCTGCTTTTATGGAGTCTCTAACACTTGAGAAGGGTTAACTCGTTTGAAGATTCAGCATAGTCCATCTGCCAGGTTGGCCTTCCAAGGGTGATTTCTAGGTTAAGGAATATGTCTGAAGGTGACATGGAGCTCGAATCTAACCTTTCCTTCATTCTATCCGACATATGAAGCGCTGCCTTGTCTCCATCCACCTATGCCAAAACCAAAAGTTAATCATACGATTGATAATTAACACAATGATAGAAAATTGAACTTTCAACGTTTTCGGTTTTGTTTTTAGACATACAATCATACCTTAGCATCATTTGGCTTAAAAGTCAAGCCATTTCCACGGTTTGATACGCTAAAATTATTTGTCTCCATTGAGGATGGCCATGAACCGCTACAAACAAGCAAGAAACACCAACAACGAAAAACAAAAGTAAGAAATGGGATCTTATTTGCAGTCCACTTCTAACTGTTTATGGTGATTTAATTCAAGTACAGAAAGAGGGTTCTCCAAAGATATGACTGGGAGCTGATTATAAATTACCTGATATGTCTACGATGAACTATAGTACTTTTTACTCTTAAGTTTGTTTGACATTTATTATCAAGATTATAGATACAATCATAAAGCTGATTCTATTAAATAACGTAGAAAATGGGGAAAGCATGCAACTCTTTTTCAACATATATAGGAAATACTATACTGAGCTATTGTTCGGGGAAGTCAACATAACGAGGCAGCAAACAGCAAGATCTAATTAATTTATTTACTAGATTAATAAATAAGTAGAAAGGTCATGGAGTTTAGGCCTTTAGAAGATCGAGGAACTAATTCGATATCTAAAGGGAGTAAATGGATGGAACTTGTTTTCATGGAACGGAACACGAAATAGCTTAGCTTGCCTAAAAACCCTAGGTGATCTTCATCAAAATCTATGTACATGATCTACCCCCATAAGCAGTGAAGAACAACAAGTTGGACCAAAACAGATCATACTCCATAGCCAAGAATGTATGTATAATGTTCGTGCATGTACGATTGCTTTGAGTTAATGGATCCATTTAAATCAGGCTTATAAGGTATCTTAAACATTGCGAAAAAAGAGAAGATCATGATCCAGCTTCTGATTAGAGAGAGAGAGAGATGAGATGCTGCAGATATGGGGATCACCTTTGGGTCCTTCGTGGTATCGTTTGTGGTGAGGGTGTTGATAGTTTGAGAGAATAAGAAGCGTTAGGATCAGCTTTTGGGGAAGACAGTCTTCCATCCAAATCAACAATCCCTACCCTTTGGTTCAAAATCATGTCTGTCTGCCCTTGACCTGAAACACCCACGAAAAGGTGAGGCACTGCTCATGCTTTATCAGACACCCACCAAATAATTCATATTTAGATTTTTTAGACTCGAAGTCAGTCTAATAATTCCAAAGGGTTCTGGTTTAGTTGGGGGAAATAGTGGACCAAATGATAGAACTTTCTGTCATACTTGGTCACAAAATTAGGTCTCAAACAAAGAGAAGTTAATAATAGAAGAGATATAAAAATGCTCCTTGGAGGGAAAATCCAATTACCTGATCCTTTGTCAGTGCTCTTCACTGTTCTATACATCTGCATGAACACAGAACACCCATAGAGAAAAAAATGAGAAAAAAGAAGTCCACATTGCTAAGATTACCACACCATCTAGATGCCCTTTTGTCCTTACCCCTTGTCTCTCCAGTCCACACCCACTACAGTTGAATCATATAGAAATATAAAAATAGAACATGATAGAGATGCCAGAAATAACTATGAGAAATCATTAAAATAATAAGAATTATCATATTTACTACATAAGTTTCAAAGAAATGAAGATTGCTCACAGTAACCCCACCTGCAAGTGACTCTTCACATGAGCTAGGGTTAGATCCTTGACATTCATCAACTCTAAGACAGATTTTGGTGTTGCTCCTGTGACAATTGCCAATACAAAATATGCAAACCTTGTTATTCTTTTTTTCCAATAAAGATTTCCATTTTCGGTATTTTTGCACCAAGAGGAGAAAAGCTAAAAACATAAAGTAAATATATTGTAGATGGAAAGATATTTTAGGTTGTGAAGTATATTACTTTCATGGCCACCAAGAAGCTGGACTGCATGAACAAAGTGGGCATGGAGTGTTGTAGTCCATCTCATTCTGGGAGCTCTGATGCTTCTTTTCACTCCTCCATTCATCGTTCTTGCACTTCTCTTGAAATCACGACCATAGATTTGAGGCTGATAGTGATGCTGCTGATGAAGATGATGAGGGTTTCTGGGTTGCTGTAAATGGGGAGGACCTAAATCAGCCATTTCAAACCCTAAGCTCAACGTGGGTTCCCCAAGGCCTGGATTACTATATCCATTTTCATGGCTCAAATCGCTTCCGCTACTGCCAGAATCAGTCGTGGAGCTCCGATCACTATAGATCGATTTTCCTGACAACACATCGTAGGCCATTTCCTTAGCCTTACAATCTGAAACGGAGGGTGGGCTAATCTGCAAGGATAGATCGGGGAAAGGTGCGGTTCTCATTATAGTATTTGAGCTTAAGAACATAAAGGAAGAAGAAAAGGTGTGAAGATCTTAGTCAAAAGCCCCTGCAGGGGGTACGTTAACAGAGACAAGAGATTAAAATAGAGAGAATGAATGAAGAGAAAACACACTGCCAAAACAAGAAAAAAGAAAACCGACAGGAAAAAGTGGGTTTAGAACTTCGAAGCTAAACAAACGAAAGAGAGCCGAAAAGGAAAGGGAAAGTGTTGTGATTATATCATGAGTGCCTCATGATTAAGTTGCGTGGACGTGAAACATAGGCTTTTTCAGTAGGATCCCTCTAGGTTTGATAAAAGAAAAAAAAATTGCAGAGACTATAACCAGTCAGATTAAACAAAAAAAGAATGAATTGCAGGAGAAGAGAAAGTAAGTAATCAGAGTTGTTTTGGGGATGATGGTTTGAAGGAAAAGTTAGTGAAAAGGATGCAGAGAAGGATCAGAGAGCTTTCTTCCCTTGCACACAGAAAGAGAGTAAAAGGAAGGGGACTTTTTTCCTTTATCCTTTATAATGGGGAATGAAAAAAAAAAAAAAGTGCCAGCAAGCCAGCTATGGTGGTCTATGGAGGGAATGGTTGGAATTCGAGAAAACAATAAAAGGTAAAGCATCACAATATCTTTATCAGAGTTAGAACTATAATTTAATTTTTATAATATTAGAGTAAAAACCTAAAATTTAATTAAAAATAGGGCATAAGATTTCATAAAATATATTTATTAAAAGGAAAATTATTTTATATATTTATCACATTTTCAATTTTAATATTTTAGTTATTTGGAATGGAAATTTGAGTGTATAGCACATAATTTTTATCTTTCTACTAATTTAGTAATATCCTAACTTTTCCTAAAATTAGAATATTCTGGGTATTAATTTTGTTGAACCAGGATTGACTGGCAAAGCAGGCAGGGCCAAAAATATCTTATCCCCTTAGCTCAAAATATTCATCTGCTTTAATTTATTACTACCTCTTTTACATGCAGACGAGGCATAAGCCCAATTAAATGTCGTTTTGTTTTTTGTTCCTCTCTTTAAAAGCTTACTGCCTAATAACACATGATGTTGTGCTTTAGCTGTTTTGCGCTGCTGATGATTAAGCACAGTTTTAATTCCATGCTAAATATACCACAACATACTTACCCTTCCATTTCATGCTTAAACATATCCTGATTCGCAGTGGGTTTTATGCTTTAAAATAGAAAAACCAAGAAACAGCGAGTGCAAATTAGTGGGAGGGTCGGGGAGGTTTAGGTTCAACCCCAGCTCTTAATTCTTGATTAAACTGACCATAATTAATGAAATTGATGAGGGCTTTACAAGGAATTGGAACTTTGAGAAAAAGGGGAAAGTTAGATCACTTTGTGAGCGATGGGGTGCTGCTGAGCAAACATGAAATAGCGAATAGGCATGGATCGAGCTGTACACGTGGGAAGAAGTTGCCAATAAGGAAATATATGCGTGGGAAATGAAGTGAAGGGGAGGAGTAATAAGGAGAGAAGGAATATGGAGGAAGCTAGGCTAGCATGGTGTAATTAAAGAGAGGGGGGGTAGCGGTGTCAGATTGGTTGGGGTGTCCGGCGACACCAGGGTCGCAGACCCACATGCAACACTTCCCTTGGCCCCCTCCCTATTTTTTTATTTTTTTTCATTTAACTTCTGCACTCACGCGCCCACTCTATTCTTTATTTTCTTTGGATTTTTTTAATGTATTAGTAAAATAATAACTTAATATCCTTTTTACCCGGACCAATAATAAACTTATTTTTGTTTATATTGTTTTGTCTTTTACTTCAATATTAATTTATGACCCATCAAAATCTCTATATATGTCTATCGTAAAAGTGTTATTATTATTTTGATTTTTTATAAAAGAATTTTAAATCATTTAAAAGAAAATTTTACGAAATTTTTTTTACTCCATTAATTATGGATAGGATAATAATCCTTTTTAATGTTACTGCATTTTAAAAACACATGGCGTTATTCTATTAAAAAAAAAATTAGCGCAAAGTTTTCTTTGACTCGACATAATGTAGGAGTGAATAAAAGCATGAACGGTGCTATAAAGGGTAAAATGGGGGATACTATAGAATAGGTGCAACAATAAGCGAGGAAAAAGTAAAATACATTGTTTTGAGAAGGTCTCGAGGAAAATAATGAAGGATAAAAACAAAAACATGAAAGAAACAAGAAACTTGTACATAAATTGACAATTGTGTACCTTAAATGCTGTATAGTATGCCATATATAGTTTTAACTCCTAACACAATAGTCCGTAACAAGCTTTCTCTTTGGGGGACTAGCTGTTGTTGGAAAACTTCAATTTCACCGTACAAATCAAAATTTCTTGATAGATATACTGTGATGCCAAGGTCAGGGCGCGTGAAAAAAAGTGAGAGGAAAAGCAATTAGAAATCCAAAAGACGATGCCCAAACTCAAAACGTTCAATTCAACGAGTAGTATTTGTCTAATATGTAACCTTTCCTTAGTGCCCAATATTCCCTCTCCGCCTCTAAATATTCCTGTTTTTAACATAAAAAGAACCTTGCTGTCTACTTCCGAATCCACCCGCGCGTGCCAACCCACTAACCCAATCGTTTCAATTTTGTTTTTATAAAAAAATATATATATATATGGGTATTTAGAAGAATATCATATTATTTTATTTTTTAAATATTATTTAAAAACCTAGCTTATGACATGGATGAAAATTTTTATGTAAATATTAAATACATCTTTAGTTAAAATGATAATATCATAATATTAAAGTTTAAATAATATGACCTGGACTTTTATTGATTTTACGTAAATATTAAAAAAATACATAAGAATATTATTCATTTTGTTATTATTATTTTTTAATCTTTACCCAATTGAATGAATGTATTCGAGAAATCAACTGACTTAGTGAATAGTATAATTACTTAATTCCACTTGTAAATTTAAAAAATATATAGAAATAAATTATGATGATAATAAAGTAAGAATTAGGTAATAGTAATTTAAAAAAAAAAAAAAAAGAAAGAAAGATGATATTCCATTATTCCTCGGCGTCAACATGGTTTCTTATCACGTGAGTGTAAACTTGTCTTGTCTAGGTCTTTAACTCAAAAGCTCTTGTTTTATTCTTTCTTCAAATCCCCGTTTTATTTGCTGAATTGTCCCTTTAATTTATTCTGAAATTGTGGACCTCCCATGGCCTTTTCTTTAATCCCAGTTGCTTAGGAGGTCGATCAAACAAGATAACTAGAAAGGAAACAACAAAAGATTAGATATGTTTAAATGCTTTAATGATTTGTTAATTGTTTTCGAAGCCCATGGTCAGCGCCTGATGCGCTCTAGATTCTCCGGGAAATGGAAATTTTTTGTTGCTTTCTTCTCCTTACTTTATTCTCTCTTTCGCAATGTATGTGTGTTTAAGGCTTTAACTCATTAAATTATTATAGGCTAACAGAGAGGGTAATATGAATATCCGGTCAACATGTCTCTCTATGCCTCACTTGCAATGGTGTCAAATGCTTTGGGTTTTATTCCATATTCCATGTGTTTGTCTTATAACAACAATTAATTCCAACTCTCCTTTCTTTATTTCTTCCTTTTTTTTTTCTTTTTTTTTTATTGTTTTCATCAAATCTTTCAAACTATATATATTTTTTGAAAATATATCATTTTCCCAGAACGACTACCCCCATTATCATAATCAAGAGTTTTAGGTTTTGCTGTTTGACAAATAGTTCTGGCATCGTCACAGATTCAGTACCATTTAAATTGATCTCACGGATTTATTTATTTATTTGCTTAATTAATGATATATATATATGGGTAGTTTTCAGCACCTTCTTCAAATGGTAGCTGTGATTTTATTTTCATTGTGGTACGTAGCTTTGATTTTATAATGTATAAATATATTTTAATTATAACGATGATGTTTATATGAAGAAACGATGGATGCAGTGCGAATCAAGAAAGAAACAGTCGACATATTAATTACCAAAATTATTTGCTGCAGGTAATTGCCTGTCTACTATTGATAGAAACAAAATTTAAACGGGCTAACCATAGCTTGTTCATAGCATGTACCTAACCATGTCCCGAGATGCCACATATCCATGGATGGTCATTCCTCACCAATTTGTAAATCACGTGCCATCCTAATCAACCCAATAATTAAACACTGAAGATTTAACAAAATAATAGGGTACGGTTTTCCTGTTGTTTAAAAGTGAAGAGAAGAGTCCAACATGAAAGACCAAAAAATATCTGCAACTCATGGAAAAACAGAGCTCCTTTTTGGTTTCATTCTTTTGATACTAACTACAGTGTCTTGAAGATTAAAAAAGATGTCTATTTCCAATTGGAAGAATATTAGCTTCTTCATGGTGATTCGTGAGATTAGGTTAAGAGGGCATGCATGTGTTGCTTTGAAATATGAACATATATTTATATAAATATCACCTTCTCCCACTCTTTATAGAGTAATTGTTGGGGGAGAGAATAGATAAAAGAGACAAAAGAGAAAGGAAGGAATCACCGAAATCAACGCCGTTTAGGCTGACGTGCACCACGACATTACATCACATATACAAGCAGAATATATATATATATATATAAAGCAGAATATAGAAACGCCCCGTTGCTGCCGCTGCCTGGCTCCCAAACCCACGTCCCTTCCGTTGCTTTCTGTAGAATTTTCTTCTGTCTTAATTTGTATCGCATTTGATGCCCTTGCATGTACAAATGAATAATGAAACACTACTGTCACTCTTTATTTATTTAACATCTTAATCACATGCCATAACACATTAATTTACTAACACCTAGAGTATAAGCCTCATTTCATATATATTACATGTAGTGTGGAAGTTAGAAAATTTTAAGAGGCTAGAATTAAATTGTATATTTTTACGATAATAAAATATAATTTTATTATTTTAATAGTCTATATTTTTATAATTTTTAAAAGATTAAATCAAATTTTTAACATTTTAAAGGAATAAAATGTAATTTTACCATTATTAATTTAAAATTTTATAAATGATAAAGGGTTTAAATAAAAAAATTCATTTTAGGAAGAGCGGGCCCTACTAATCTCCTAGTTCTGCCACTAATTACATGCATGAATCATTATTTGGTATATTAGTAAGTTTTGTAACATCAATAGACACAATGATTTAATTTTTAATATTTTAAACATCAATTAATTACCCTCCATATAAGTGAGATTGGTATTATAAATAAATAAAATAAGGGTTTTACTTAATACAAAAGCTGCAAAAAGAAAAAGAGTTAGCCAAAACTAATAATTAAAAAGTTCAATAATTGATGAATGATGGTGTAAGAAATAAAAAAGAGAGGAGGAAGGGTGGGCAAACTGTTTTTTTTTTTTTTTGTAAAGGAAAAAAGAGAGGGTTCCAAAGCAAAAGTAAAAAAGAGTTTAGAGAAGAGAACAAAGTATTGATAAAGTCAAATAAATACTATTATACTCCTCCATTTACTAAGGCGAATGAAGTCAGACCCTACGCAACCCTAACACAAATCATTAATTTATTAATTTTAGCCGCTGTTGAAACCAGCTCAAACTAATAAAATAAGACTTGAAAACGATTTCCGACCTTGAGACTTGAAATCTTATCATTTTCTTACACATATCTATTGTACATAGATTTGGATTCTGATCTTGGTGTTACTATCCTACACTAGAGCCCTCACTGATTGGTTTCGTCAACTATACCCACAGCTCAGCTTGGCCATTCTCGATAACATCAAGATAGCGAAATAAAGTACTGACTATATGATAACAGAAGAAACCAAAATTAATTTGATGATCATTTTTCTCAATGCTTACTGCATGCTTTCGTCTGTTGAAACATCAGATGAATTAGAATTGGTTGCAGTAATTAATTTTATGGTCTTAGGACAGTCGACGCTATGTACTAAATAGAAAGTGAAAATGAAGCAATGGCCAAAATTTATAACAAAAAAAAAAAAAAAAAAAAGCATTGAAGATCATTCTATTCTGGTCATTTATGTGGGTGTCTCAATCTGTGTCATAAGAGGGACTTCATCGGGTGAAGTAGTGTGAGCTGAAGCCGATGGATGGATTCAAGATTCCTGGCCATTTGGCCAAACTAGAAACCTATCCTATCCCCCTTCTCTCTGCCACAATGAATGTTGAATAGTTGGACCAGAATGTCTGTTGAGCCAATCAAAGTTTTTCACTTATTTTATTATTACTACCACTATTATTATTTGTAAAATGATGTATGTTTCGTTTTAAACCTTTGATTTTTTTTTCTTGAAAAACTAAACGTTCAATAACATTTTTATAATTACTTTAGATATATATAAATTTAGCTCTTACTATTTATGTATTTTATTAATTTAAATTTTATTTTTTAAATTTAAATTTGATCTTTAACATTTTAAAATTTGTCAAATTTGACCATCAAACTTTCAGAAAGAATCAAATTATTATTTTTTAAAAGAAATATTGACTAAAATGTTAAATATTTAAACATGCACGACCACCTGCATAGCAATAATTTCATTTTCAAAATTTTGAATTTTTTTATATTTTTTAAATTATTTTTTATTCGACACATAAGATAAACAATATCATGTTAGCATGAAATGCACATGAACTATCACAGGGGTTACCATGCCAATATCATTAAAAAAATTAATGTTTTAGCCAATGTTTTTGTTAAAAAAAATAATTTGATTCTTTTGAAAAGAGTAATGATCAAATTTAGCTAAAAAAGAAATAATTGACAAATTGATAAAAGAACGTAAACATTGAGAACTAAATTTATCATAGCATTTCTAAAAAGTAAATGAGTGACTAAAATGAAAACTTATTAATGTTAGGTGAATAAATTGAGTGTACAATAACATCGAATTAATGAGGTGACCAAAATGAAAACTTATTAAAATTGGATCACTAAAATGAAAAAAGCTATTAATAGCAGTGTCAATTTGCACTTTTTTTTTATTTTTGGTGCTCAAAATGAAAACTTATAAAAATTGGAACACCAACTATGTCGTTTATTTTTTTATTAAAATAACAAAAAAAATAAATAGAAGAAGAAGAAGATGGTAACGACTCAGAATATACCATGAACAGAAAAAAACCTGATGGAGCCGAGCAATTAATCAAACAAAAAGGAAGGATGCATGCATGCAGCAAATGTAAATGGTCACATTGTTAAAAAGCATTCTTTTTTAAAAAAAAAAAAGAAAAAAAGAAAAAAAAGAAACAGAAAGTGAAGAGATACTGTAAATTAGGTATGGCAGGCGGTGGTATATAATAGGGTTATAAGTTTCGTATAGAACATGTCGAGTATTTGCAATTTTCTATAATATTGAATTCAAACATGCGAATTAAGTTTTCAATTTTAACAGACAGCTATATTAATAGAATAAAAAGCAAAGAAACTTGAAGAAGGATTGTTGTTTTGTACATCAGATGACCCACGTTTCAGGCAGCTCATGTGCCCGATATCAGTACTTTGCTGGGATTTAACAGTGGCCAATTGAAAATTCGACCCATCTAACTTAAATGGAAATATTCTGTTTGGGGTTTCATTTGTTTAGTGAAAACTTAATTGTCTTAAGAAAAGGGTATTGTGAAGGCTAAAATCAAACGTAGTGAAAAATGTAAGTTGATTGTATTGCATCTTGATGACCTCATGCACAAACCAATATATTTGTCATAGCATTTATTTAATTTAATTATCTGCTGAAGGAAGTAATAAATTTGTTTTTGTTATGGTGTTACCGGCAGGTACCTTGTCAACATTCTCGTGACACTGTCCTTTTTGGACCACTACATTTTATTTTAAATTTCTTATTTTGGTCCAGAAAACAAAAGCTTGATGTTTTTCTCTCTTCAAATTTCCTTCCGTTTGTAATATGGTCAGAAAGTATGCTCTTTTTCCCCTTAGTAAAATGTCAAAGTAGTCATTAATAGCATGTGAGAAAATTAAAGTGAGAATGTCAACATCAAGTAATTAAAATTCTCTACATTTCACTTTCAGGAAGGAATAAAAACATCCCCCCATGATGTGTTTCAAAGTTGGTCCTGAATTCCGTTGAAAAAGAAAAACTATTTATGAACATTTTAATTTCTAGACCATATTCCTTTGTAAAATGATATCAAGACTGAATAAGTTGATATTAGAATAGTGTATTGCAAAACGATCATTAATTGTTTGTATATAGTATCACAATTTGAGACCATTTCTAAATGGAGTGTGCTAGCTAGGTCAAGTCTTTTGGAAATTCTAACCCTCTTTTAACATTTCTATCTTTCTTAACTTATCTCTCTATATTATTTCATTTATAATTCTCCATTAATTCAATATTTGTGGATATTTTTTAAATGTTTATATTAAGCTTTTGAATTTCAAATATTAAGCATAAAACTTTAAATCTATATAAATGTTTATATAAAGGACACGATGAGCATAAATACCCTCTTTAACTTCTATTCTGATGGATTGAATATCTTTCATAAAAAATTGTAAAAAGATGCGACGATTTTTTCTAGGAAAACCCCAACGAAAAATACATACTATTCCCTCTTTTCTGTTGAATCGATCATAACTACTGTCTACATTTCAAAAAATCGTGCACCACAAATAGGAACTAATAAAGGGGCCTACGATCCCATAGAAAGACATCACAATTCTTTGTGGAAAGAAAAACTATTTGCTAAGACGGAAATAAAAATATCAAATTCCTACCAAGATAACTAGAAGTTCCAACTAATAAAAACGCTAATGAACAAAAAAAAAAAGAAAAAAGAAGATAAAGGCCTAGCAGAATTTGCTTGTTTTTCAAGATCCCACTATAAATTCTATCCATATAGATTCTAATCGACAACTTATACATGTTAGATCCAATTGCATTTTATTCGAATTGAGAGAAAAACTCAAAGTAACTCTCATCAACTAGTACTAATTAATTTCCGAATTGATTAATCATAATAGATATTATCTTTTTTATATAAAATCAAAATGAAGCATAGATTTAAATTGTCTCTTTTTGGTTTTCTTGTCAATTTTGGTTCATCTCAAATCAAAATCTACAGAGTAAATACATAGCTTAAATCTTTTACCCCAGGTACCAAAACAGAGAAAAAGATTGACACGTTTTACCATTTAAAACATGTTAATATTTTTAATGAAGCAATTTTATTAGTTAAATTTAAATATCCATCTTCTATCATTGCTATCTAGCCCAAAAGCCCAAATAGATGCTTCAAGGCGTATTCCAGGCTCGTAGTGTAACGGATTCTTTAGCGCCCCTTTCACAAAACAGATTCCTCAATCGAAATTTGTTCAAGAGACAAACGTAGCATCACCGGTTTGCGATCAGATTGAGAGTCGCAAAAAATCACAGGAAAAAACATGACGATGTTTCACTTCTTCAACTGTGCGATACTCACCTTCGGTCCTCACGCCGTCTACTACTCCGCCACTCCCTTGTATGTTCCGCCTCCCTTTTTACTCGATTCTTTATCTGGTTTTCGGGTAATCTGTGATTTATTTCTTTTAATTATGTCTTTAATTTCTTAATTCTCCACGAAAGTGAGCTCTAATTAGAGAATTTAAACTTCGATCTGTTTGTTCAAACTAGGAAAATATTTTATCGAGGGAAATGATTCTGGTTTTTTAGGGAATAAAAATCTCCCTGCAATAAGAAAAAAAGAGCAAAATTAGTACTGAAAAAACGTTAAAAAGAATATGGTTAAAATGTTCGACGGCTATGGTTTGGAACTAAATAGATTTAGTAGAAAATTTATACTGTTATGTAGTTGATTTTTTGAGAATTTGGTTAGTTAAATTTGTTGAACGAAATTGTTATTTATCTTCTACATTATAGTATTGTGTGTATATATATATATATATCAGTTGACTTAATAGTGAATCATGTTTATGCAGATCAGAGTATGATACTCTTGGTACCTCTGTAAAAGCCGCTCTTGTTTATCTTGGAACAGCTTTGGTGAAGGTCTGTCCAGCTTGTAAATATCTTTGTCGCTGAACTCTGTGCTAGATTTCAATCTTATTCGTGTTTATACCTAGTGTTTTTGATGGTTAATTTGTTTTGTTTCTTTATGGTGGCAGCTCGTTTGCCTTGCAACATTTTTGCAGGTGTCTGAGAATGATGGCTTTGATCCATACCAGGTATTTCCATTTTCAAGTTTCAGAAATTGGAATTACATGGAGGAATGTAAAACTTGCTCTAGTTATACATGATTTCAAGTTTTTATTGTGGTTTGTGGCAGTTTGATTTTATTTGCTTTTGTGGTTGGTTCGAAGATGATGTTATTAGCTAGAAAATAATGTGAAAACTCTTACTACTTTCTTGGCTGCATCTGCATATGGGTGCGTTAGAGATATCAGTTGTTATACCGCATGAGTCATAATAAATAATCTATATATTTCAAACTTATGGAGAAATTTGTTGGATATACATTTCAGGAACTTTTGAAAGCACTGATTGGTTTTATAGATGTTGCTGGACTTTATTTTGCCTTAACACAGTTGACTCACAGGAACATCTCTCAAAATCATAAATTTCAAGCTGTTGGACTTGGTGAGTGTGATTTTGACTCAAGTCCTTTAGGTTGAAATTCAGTGGTTCCCTTCCTGATACCCTCACCCCCTTGCAAATAAAAATTAGAAAAAAGAAGCATAATTTTGCATTTGTGGTTTTTGACCCTTAAGTCTGTCACCATTCCTCAGATCATCTAAATTATTGGTGAGTTGAATTACTAGGAGCAAGCTGTGATCTTTATAACAAACAAAATAAATATTATGGTATGAAAAAAATGTTCAGGCTATCCAAGATGCTTGAAATCACTCGATATTGGTGAATTTTTAATGCTAGTTTTGCCAATTATGCAAGGGTTAGTTAATTGTCGAGGATCAAAATTTGAAATCTGTAATGATAGATGAAATTTTATATTTGAAAATGTGGAGATGAGTTTCATTCAGAACATTTTGCTGGGTTCTTTTTTTCTTTCCCTGTTGATAGGATGGGCTTTTGCTGATTCTGTGCTACATAGATTGGCACCACTTTGGGTGGGAGCAAGGGGACTAGAATTCACTTGGGATTACATTCTGCAAGGCCTAGAAGCAAATGCAAATTTGGTATGTTTATTTCTTTAATGGTTCGAACATTGCTTTTTGGAACTTTTTTAGGCATTCTTCATTCTGTACAGTAGGTTTATTTGCAAATGTCTTTCCTAAATTAGAATAGTGATAGATATTAGAACTTGGTTTCTTTAATCAATTCCGAAATCACCACTTGTACCTCTCGTTATGGACATCTTTATCCATTTCTCATTTCAGGTGTTGAGTATATCTCTTGCAGCATTGGGATCTTTGATTTGGCTCAGAAAGAACAAGCCCAAGACTTTGATTCCCATAATATATGCATGCGCTGGGATTGTTGCAACCATGCCATCCATTACAAGGTCTGTTTTAACTTGTCACAACATCTACCCTCAATTTAACCCCTCCCATGGACATCCTTAGATTATATGAATGGACTTTGCATTAAATTCTGAAGTGAAAATAATTTTCCTTTTATAGCTACCTAAGGCGAGGATTGGGATGGCACTTTCCAAAGGTGGTAGGCTTTGAGTTATTCACATCTTTGGTGATGGCTTTCATTAGTTGGCAATTGTTTTCTGCATGCCAAAGGCCCTATGTATGAGGAACAAAGTTGATACCTTCTATGTCATCTGATGTTTGAAGCGATTTCGATGCTCATTGCCTGTCGGTTCCTCTTTTTTCCCTCAGGCTGCTCTGTTGTCTCCTATGAAATTCCGGTTACCTTCTAGCTTTGTAGTTTAAAAGTTCGGTCATCGTTGCAAGTTGGAACCATTTAACATGATCGTTAGATTGTTAGATCTTTACCAAAGGCACAAAACTCAAATTGTGTACCTCTATAGAAGTAGAGAAATGACACTTGCGACTCGTTTGGTTGATTTGATTGGTTAGTATAATAACACAAGGAAAAGTTAATTCAATTAGCAATGCTAAAATAGTTATCATCATATCAATTCTTAAATAATTCAATGTTTGATAAATAAAATTGTTGTACAAAAATAGTTGTAATAATTCTGTACCTCCATAAGTAAAGACATTTTATAAAAGTTGATTTTCAGGACCCTTTTTTCTTAAATATAGTCATTCTTTTTAATGAAAATATTTTATAAAATAAAGCATAAACAAATTTCTGTACATAATTTTATAGGAATAATATATTTAAAAAAATTGAAAGTTGCGATCATTCTTTTTTAAAAAAGAGATCTGCATAAATTTCTAAATTATACAACTTTGAAAAAATATATATCAATAAAAAAAATATTAGAATAAAAGGAGGAAAAAAACGACAGTAATGTTTATTTTTTGAGCCAAAATAGAGTGGGAAACATAAAAATTAAATGAAGGTATTCAGTTGAATTTCACAACCAAACAAATGATTAGTGTAAAAAAAAAAAAAAAAAAGACATTACAATATTAATACCCACACCAAGCAAACAAGGCTGCTGCAATCTTACCTTCATATGAAACGTAGCTGCTACAATCTTACTATTACATCATTAATGAAATGCAAGTAAATACGCATGTCAAGAGTTAGGCCTCACTAGAGATTAGATAAAGAGGTGAGCTAAACAGCAATATGATTGATAATGAAACCACTCTAGCAACAAACCTCACAGAGATGGAAAAAGAGATCAATGGCAGAACAATAACCATCTAAAACATACATAAAATTACGACCAGATCAACTTTCCATCAGGCAGTAGTAACAACACAGATTAACCAACATTCTAAACTACAACTTCACAACATATCAAACATCCACAGCTTGACGTACCTAGAGATGATGCCATCACTAAACTGCTATTTCATTTCTGGCAGATTCTGAGAGGTAACTGCTGCGATTTAGCAAGAGGCAGGGTGTGTTATAGTCAGAGGAACCGGTGCTTGAACTGCTGAGTCCAGAACCCGAATGATGATAACATCCAGGATGATAGGTTTTCCTCCTATCTTGGAAGGCTCAAATACACACACATCATGTTCTATTAAATTATTGTCATTCACAAAACACTTCCAACCACCAGAAAGCCCTCCACAATCACGATTTTTGTGATAATTATATCTGGTCCTCCATGTACGCTTGTTAATGCGTAGAATGATATCTGTGTTTTCTTTTAAGTGATGTTTAGCCGTCCAGGCAACAGGGATTGCCTGCATGTTCCCAGACAATAAACAAGGTGGAGGTTTAACACCATCATCTAATTTTAATGCAGCAAAGGGGTATTTTTCTCAATCAAGTTCAGGGATGAAATTTACCATGTAAAACCGTCTCCATACATGTGTAGGCTTCATAACCACCATAAAACCATCTCTGGTTAATGCTTCCTGTGCCTTTGCAACGGCATTTGCTTTCTCAAATTGAGTCAAAGGCCCGTTATAACATGTAGGGGGAGGGCTAAAGTCACCTTCATCCATTATTGCACCATCAAACTCTGAATCAGGGTTTAAGACACAGTAACAACGTCACCGAATTTAGCTTTCTACCGAAGGCAATATTACTGCTTTTCATTTTGGTCATTAAAATGCACATTCCTATCCAAAGTCTAACAACAAGATGCGACAAATGAACATCCGATAAATTACCAAGAAGTTCCAAAATTCTTTGCAAAGACCATAATATTTTCAGTGTCGGGAAACTTAAGTTAAATTTACCGTGGAAAGCAAGTCTTATATATCGAAAAAGTTTCTAGAAGTGCTTCTACCCTACCAGTTTCGAACTTCACTTCTCCAGGAAAAGAACAACGTTCTTTGCATCCAAGGTGCCTAGCATAGATCGATTTAGTAGAAGAACCTGCATACCGCATCTTCTTATTAGTAGGTGCAGAGTTGATAGGTCCCCTTGATGGCACTGTGCCAATTTCATTGTTAGTAGATTTCTCGGGACTGCTTTCTAGACCACACTGTGAAGATTTGTGCACAATTTCATCAGGGTTCTCATCAATCTTTCGTTTATTTTGGTATCCATTCTCCGATTCCGGATGCACACACTTCCTCACAAAATAAGAAGATCCCTTCTCACACAAGCTCTGGCCCTCAAACATAAGAACATCAAAATGGGACAACCCATTGTACTTGAAGATCAACAAGTCATTCTCTTCCAAAGAATGGTCTAGTACAAAATTTCTCCATCCATCGTTGAAGAACAAGGTATCAGCATCTGCAGTCAGTCCTAGATCCCATATGATACCGCTAGGACCTTTAACAGTGACGGTTTCAGGAAGCTTTTTCCTAATATTCTTAGCGAATTTTTCTGGTATTTCCTGCAATACAAGTTGAGGTTCACTATCAAAGGTAAACAAGGCAACAATTCCAGAATTTTCTAGCGAAGAACAAACCAAAGAAAGGTACAATTGATTGCTAATACCTGCCTAACACCCCTCCACACATCTCTTTTAGACCAAAATATAAAATGTGTTAAAAGACATGAATGAACTAGGGTACTGCAACCTCCTTGATTTCTTTCGGTTTCTACTTCACTAAGCCACAATACAACAATAAAAAAGACAAAGCAATGGAACTCACAAGCTGATGAAGAAAATCACCACGGAGAAATTGAGAGAAATGAATGCACTGAAAATGGGTCCAAAAGATTTCCTCTTCCCTGCTTCTACAATCCTTACAAGAATCTCCCATTTGCTTAACCACACAGATCCACACCTAAAGACCGGTTTTTTTTGGGGGGGGGGAGGAGGGTAGGGGATTGTATTTATGGGATAAATGCTTTGCGTTTCAATTCATTGTTTCTGCACAGAAACAACGAAGAATCCAAAGGATGTAAAATGGGAAGGCAAAATGAGTCAGGAATCTAATGATCAGGAGACAATCGTTTGGGTTTAGATGGAGAGGATTTTAGAGATGGATGAGCTGAGGCTGAAGACCAACGGAAGTAGTTGAAAGGTTAAAAGTTTATAGAAGAGACGTCTAAAAGGACGAGCCTTATAGGTTTCGGTTGAGGGGAGGGGGTGTCATCAGACTTCCCCAGCCAAAGTAGGTGCGTATACTGAAATCTACGGTTTATAGTTGGGGGAGTGGGCTAATGGGCTGCTTCCCGCTTGCATTATGTTTTGTCTCTGCTATCCCTATTCACCCCAATATTACCATGTTTAAGTTTTTTTTTTTTTTTTTTTTTTTATAAACTTTCCTCAACTCATTTTTTTTAAACAATGCTACTAATTAAATTAAGGGTGAAAAAAAATTAACATTTGCCTATTTTTTATTTCTTAAATTTTCATCCTTATTTTATTAAAATATTATAAAAATCGTTATATCAAGAGTCGAATTATATTTTATCTTATCTAGTCAAAAAATAAACAAATAAAAAAATACACATTTGATAATCATATAACAAAAAAAAATTGTCATGAATTTAAATTTAATAAAAAAATTAACAGAAATAAAAATTAAACTTAAACAAACTAAATTCTCAAAAAATATATTTATAAAATACAATCTAAAACCTAGGGAAAGTTATATCTATGCTTGCTCATGATAGTTTTTTTTTTTAGTATATTAATATTATTTAAGATATTATAAGTAACTTTTAAATTTAAATACTTCTATTTTTAAAATTGTGTATTAGATTATCTTTTAATTTTATAAAAAGTTAAAAAAAAATTAAACAGAAATGTTATAAAGAATTATAGGCTTAAGTGTAAAAAATTATTGTATTTATTTGAGAAACCCAATTAAATTGAAATGGTATCAATACTGATAATTATTTGTTAGTAGTGTTGATGATAATGATTTAGCTTGTTTTGTATTGCATGTGAAACTTTACTATCATGATATCATTTTTGTTTTATATATTATATTAGTAAATTATTTAAAATTTTGTTGAAAAAAAATTGTCTTCTTCACTTTTCCACGATGCACATCCCGTGGTTGCCGCTAGATGATAACATGCTGACGCACATTTTTGTTAATTTATACTTTAGTCCCCTAAGATTATAAATTTTCAATTTAATCCCTTAAAGAATTTGACATAATAAAATTATACTTTAACCCATTTAAAAATAATAGTTCATACGTGCACGATTGAGTCGTAGATTCTTTTTGGTAACATAATAGTAAAAGCAAATGGCAACATGTCAGGGTTTCCTAACTATGGCCAGCTACGTGACATTTAATTTGTATTGCATTGCAGCCCTTGTTGAAGCCTTGCATTACATGTGTGCTTGTGTTCTTCTTTCAAAACTGTTTTGGACCTGCAAATGAGATGTATTCCTCTTTCAAAATTGCTTTGGACCAGCAAACACAATTTTTGAATGTCATCTAAAATTGGCTTTAGCTTCCAATGTAAGTCATTTAGGGTTAGTATCTTTATAAGTAACTATTATATATGTTCAACCATGTCTAAACAGAAGAGGGTTGCAGTGAATCTCTCTCTATTGTGTGACCTATTGTTAGCTAGTTTATGCTACCATCTACTGCCACTGCTATTCCCTCCTACAATCTTGATTATCCACCTTCGCCCTTCATCCCTATCATCTTTCTTACCACTTTTGTTGAATATTTGTGAACCAAACCATACATCTCACATTTTTAGAAGATATGATCGATTGTTTCCTCTTCCCTATGATAGAAATGACACATTAATATTCCTTTTTCGGAGATCAAATCCAACTACATACCTTCCATACAAAAATCAAATTTTAAAAGGGAGGTTTAGCTTCTACAACTTTTTCCACTACAAGAAGCACCTCACAGTAGTTTGATTCCCAACTTTTTGGTGCCATAGAAACTCACGACTGATAAAGGATGGGAAGGATGAACGCGAAAGTGGATCATAAAGTTTGTCAAAGTCGCGAATTTGACTTAAGGCTCTAGACGTTCGTAAAGAAACTTAGATTTTTGACACAACCTGAAACGAAATTAAATCCAAGTTAGATAAAACAATTAAAACAAATAAATAAAATAAAATAATCAATCAAAGATTAAAAAAACGAATAAAGAAGATAAATGGAAAGATAGAACGTGGCGTGTAGAAGTCGTAAGAAGCCTTGGAAACACAAAGAATCCACAACCCCCTTCAAGCGGCTCTAGTTTTCCCTCCAAGATAAAAACATTGGCAAGAAAAAGTTTGAAGATGATCCCCACAATCTAAAAAGATTGTTAAAACTTTTCTAAAAGAAACTCAAGAGAAATTTTTGAAAAGAAAAACTCAGAGAGAATTTATTAACTCAAAAGACAAATGGAATAATAATGAATTGTATGAATTGTGTACAATGCAAAGACTTATATATAGGCTAGCTAAATAAATCTAAATAAAACTCCTAAGTATACTAGAACTGTAATTTAACTTAAACAAGAAGTAGTTTTAAACTAAACTTTTTTGTTAATATAAAATTCCTAAATAACTTAAAATACTTAATAATTATCAAAAATTTGGAATAAAACAATAATAAAATAATAAGACTGATAAATAAAATATTTGGTTCATATATAATAAAAATTAAGCCTAAAATTCAAACCTAATATGATTTAAACTCGAATTAAAAGCCCAAAACTCGTAATTCCTGTCATAATCCCATTTAAAAATTCTGCTCGCGCAGTCTTCACTAAAACGGTCATAACTTGAGCTCCCAAACTCAAAATCGAGTGATTAAAAATGCGTTTCGAAGCTAAGAGATAGATCTTCAAATGTCATGAGACATCTCAACCCAGAAATGCCAGGATCCCATCCAAAAAGTCGTCGCAAGTCTGCTGATTTCCCAAGCTTGAAAATTGGCAATTTTAATGATTGGAATCTAATAAATTTCACCCTATCTGTACATGTATCAACGACCCACCTTAATTCAGAGTTTACCTGTAAAATTGTGTTTCCAAACAAATCAATCCTTACTAGTAAACAAGGAAAAGCCCCTCGAGTTGATTTCATTAAAGCAACCTATACGACACCATTGGCATTCTAATAAGCAATTGTAGTGGCTTTTTATCGTGCTAATTGAGTAAAAGAAAGTGAATTATTGTATTAGAAAATCACATTAGATTTATATTTTAAGATTGATTGGAGGGATCACAAACGATTACACCTAAAACTCAATCTCTTACACAGAATTTTTATATACTACAATTATACTCTACAAATATTGAAAGATAAATATAAAGCAATAAAAAACACCAGAAATTTAACGAGGTTTGACAAATCAAGTGGGAAAGTACAAGGAAAAAGAAAAAGGAAATTTTTTATTCAATCCTTGTACACAATTTTTTTTTGTTTGTAATAAAATTTAGACTATGCATGGGAACCCCAAACTGGAATGATGGTTGATGATTTGAATTTACGATGCTCCCATGTTTGATTATATTAGGATAAATGCATCATTGTCACCTCATGTAATAGCCAAATTTTTCAATGGTGTCAGAAACAGTGATTCGAGATAACTAAATCTATTTAGTAAGTTTAGAAATTTTAACAAATAATAATTATAGGCCAAGCGCGAACTTAAAATAATTATTTTTAATTAGTGAATTTTGCGATTTTAAAAGAATTAATCAGGTAAATTTGGTTGAAAACGAGGTATCGAGACCTCGGATTTATAAACCGAGCCATAAATATTTTTATAAATATTTATGGAGTGTTATTAAGTTAGTATTAAAGTTTCGTTAGAAAATTTTAACGTTTGGTTAGTCAATTAATTAAAAAGAACTAAATTGAAAATAGTGCGAAATTTATTAAATTGTGATTAAATAGTTTAAGTGATTAAAAGGAGAGGATTTAAAAGGAATTGGACCCAAATTGTATGGGCTGGACGGTTGGGCAAGAAAATCAGCAAAAAAAGACAAGGAGAAACAAGGGCAAAATGGGAAATTTTGCAAATTAAACATATAAAACAAGACAAATTTGAAAAATCTAGAGATATCATCATTTTTCTTCAGCAAAAACCCCATGGGAGGTCTGAAAGCTGCTGGTTTTTCATACTTTGACATATGTGAGTTCAATTCTTGCCCTTTTCTTTGAGATTTTTATGTTTTTGTGACTTTTACAATTAGGTCCAAGTGTTTAATTCATTAGTTTTTTATTTTATGAACAAAATTAAAAGCTATCATTGATAAGTGTTAGCTGGTTATGATGAAATAAAATGAATTAGAAGCTTTGATTTTGTTGTTTGATGATTTTATCAAGTAATTTCAATAGAAATTGATTTTAGGACCTGATTGTGAAAAAGTTGTGAATTAAGGTTTAGTGTTAAAATTCTGATTTTTAAAGATTGTGTAATAGTTTAGAATGATGGAATAAAATGTTAATTGAGAAAAATTAGCTTAATAGATGGACTAATTGAGCAAGGATTGAATTGTATAACCTTTGAAATTTAGAGGAAAAATGGTAATAAACATCTTGAACTAAAACAATATTGGACAGCAGCAGTAGATTAACTTTGAAAAATCACCATAAATTGTAGAAATCGAATTAGAAGATGAATAAAATATGAAATTAAAGCTTATTGAGTCTAGTTTTTCATAGAAGAAACGGTGTAAGAAATGGATTTGTAAATTATGAGATATAATGAATTTTGTGAGACAAGGTTAGAATGAATTCGGGTTCCCCTGTTTTGACTTTGGAAAATCACCAAAAATTGGAGAAAATTAATTAGAGTCTCAAATTTATATGCTTAGAATCCTTAATGAGTCTATTTTCAATAGAAATCAAACATTATCCGAGTTTTGCACTGTGATATAATTAATTTTTAGTGAAGAGAGGTCAGAACTGTTGGATAGTGAAACAGGGGAAACTTAAATGAATAAACTGTACTAATTGGATAAACCAAAAATTCTTAAAATTTTATGGTGGAATGATATGTGAGTCTAGTTTTAGGAAAAATTTACGGATCTTAATTTTGAGCTCTGTAGCTCGAATTATAAATAATTGAGTGACTATGACTCGTGTGAACAGCTTGATGTGAGCATTAATAAGTAAATTGTGAAATCGTACTTACAAGAATGTTATATACATTAAGGATGTGGAATGGAGAGGAGGAGGAGGAAAAAATACATATATGAATATTTAGTTAGCATGTCTAATTTGCATGTTTTAAGCTCATGGACTAAATTGAATAAAAGTAAAACTTTAGGGGGCAATTTTGTAAAAAAAATGTCAAAAATGACTAGATTGAAGGGAATAAATTGTTTTATTATCTAAATTAATATATTGAATGAAATTATCAATTTAAGATTGGGTGAAATTTGGAAAAATGGTAAATTACCAATATGCCCCTAAATCTTGATATTTCTGCAATTTAGTCGTAGTAGGTTCGATACTGAATGAGCATATAAATATGACAATTTAAGTATTGTATCATATTTTATATGATATTTTGAATTGAATATATGAAAAGGATGTTACATGAATCATGAAAATGAATACTAAATAACATAAATTAATTGAAATTATTCTGAAAATTTCAGTAATGCCTCGTATCCTATCCTGGTCTCAGGTACGGGTATGGGGTATTACACCCCAAACGTCCTCCATGTCAATTCATATTATTTGGGTAATTAAAAAAATTTCATATTATTCCGGTAATCAATTTTTTTCCATATTATTCCCCAAAAAATGTAACACCTCCTACCCGTATCCGTCGCCGAAATAGAGTACGAAGCATTATCGAGAAGCACGAAACACTTATAAATAATTTAAATACATTTTCATAACAATTTGTTTCGATTTCATACTATTTCATATTTAAGCTTTTTGTACCAAAGTATTTAAGATATCATCTTTATGCAAATAGCACACCTGAGGTACATAAATTCCATAATTATGAATGAACACATTTATCAACCAAGTTTTATGCTCATGTCTCATCAACTCGTATTTCTTTATATTACATAATTCCATGTAACACTTACCAAACTTTGTCAAATTAGTGAACGTCTTACGGAATTGGGTACTTCGTTTTCTCTATGCCATAGTTCAACTATGGTCTACACATCTTCACATAATGATGCCATAGCCCAGCTATGGTCTTACACATATTCATATATCGATGCCATAGCCCAGCTATGGTCTTACACTCACATATCGATGCCATAGCCCAGCTATGGTCTTACACGAATCACATATATCACTGATGCCATATCCCAGATATGGTCTTATACAGTAGCATTTATCACACCGATGCCATATCCCAGATATGGTCTTATACGGAAATCACTTGTCACTTGTAGCCGAAGCTACCACTATTCACTGATCAGGTAGCCAAAGCTACCATTTTTCACTGATCAGGTAGCCGGAGCTACCACTTTTCACTGATTAGGTAGTAGAAGCTACCACTTTTCACTGATCAGGTAGCCGAAACTACCGCTTTTCACTGATTAGGTAGCAGAAGCTACCACTTTTCACTGATCAGGTAGCCGGAGCTACCACTTTTCACTTGTCATTTGTCCTTGATCAGATAAGTGTAGCCGAACCTATCACTTATCACTTGCATTTGTCCTTGATCAGATAAGTGTAGCCGAAACTATCACTTATCACTTGTTGCCATGGTCCAACCATGGTCTTTTCCTTCAATTCATCTTGTCACTGAACTGAAATGCTCAATTTGATCATTTATTCAATTTTCATGCTTTTACATTATTCACGGTTTTATCATCAATACATATGAAATAACACATCATGAAATTCATAAAATTAACAAATAATCACTAAAATTTAGCCATATAAACTCACAAGTTCAATTTTTCTATTATAACGATAATCACAATTTCATAATAAATATCCCAAATAAAACATTATATCATGTCTAATCCAACACTTATCGATTATAATCGGGCATGTGATCAATTTATACACGAGTCATTCATATATTTTTTCCTCCTCCTCCTCTCCATCCACATCCTTGGTATAAATAACACACTTGTAAGTAACCTTATCCATAATTTTCACTAATTACTTATGTGAATATTCAAGCTATCCACCCGTGTCATAGTCACTAAATTATTTATATCTAAAGCTACGGAACTCCAATTTAAGGTCCGCTAATTTTCCCTCAAACTAGACTCACATATCTTCTTACTATAAAAATTTCATAATTTTTGGTTGAGCCAATTGATACAGTTTATTCATTGAAGTCTCCCCTGTTCTGCTGTCTGACAGTTCCGACCCTTCTTCACTAAAAATTAATTATCTCCTCGTACAGAATTCGAATGATGTTCTCGTTTATTTCTCTTGAAAATAGACTCATTCAGGATTCTAAACATATAAATTTAATCCCATAATTATTTTTATCCAATTTTTGATGATTTTACAAAGTTAGAACATGGGAACCCAAAATCATTCTGATCTTGTCTCACAATATTTATCATATCTCATGATTTACAATTCCATTGCTTACATTATTTCTTCTATAAGAAACTAGACTCAATAAGATTTAATTTCATATTTTATTCATCCTTTAATTCCATTTCTACATTTTTTGGTGATTTTTCAAAGTTAGACTACTGCTGCTGTCCAAAACAGTTGTAGTGCAAAATGTTAATTTCCATTTTGCCCCAAATTTCAGAATTCATACAATTCAGTCCTTGCTCAATTAACCCCTAAATTAAGATAATCTTCTCAATTAATACTTTTACTAGACATTATAAGTTATTTCATAACTATTTAAATTTATAATTTCCACATAAAACTCTAACTTCAAACTCTTTTACACTTAGGTCCCAAACATTCACTTTCTATTCAATTCTTTCAATAAAATCAACATATAAACAATTTAAAGCTCTAATTCCATGTCAAATCATCATATACTTCCGGCACATATTCATAGAAACTTTCAATTTCTTTCATAGAATCAAAAACTAATGAATTCAACAAGTGGACCTAGCTGTAAAAGTCACAAAAACACAAAAATTTCAAGAAATAATCAAGAATTGAACTTACTTGCAGTAAAAATATGAAAAATAAGCTTGAGGGAACTCTTTCATGGTGTTTTTTGCTGATGAGAATGCAGAAAAATAGAGAGAAATCTAGATAATTCCACTTTAGTCCTAACTTTATCAAGTAAATTTTGCAATTTTCCAATTTTTCCCGTAATTCTCCTTATTTTCTTGCTGATTTCATGCCCTTGCCGTCCAGCCCAAATAGACATTAGGTCTATTTTCCTTTTAAACCCTCTTTCTTTTATCATTTAAGCTATTTAATCATTTCCCAAAATTTTGTATTTGATACAATTTAGTCCTTTTTGTTCAATTAACTATCAGAACTTTAAAATTTCTTGACGAAACTTTAATACTAACTTATTAACACTCCATAAATATTTATAAAAATATTCATGGCTTGATTTAAAATTCCCGAGATCTCGATACCTCGTTTTCGATTCTAATTATTTTAGTATTTATTTTTAGTACACTATTCACTATTTCAAAAATTTTCCTAACTTCACATTTAACTTATAATTACTAAATTAATAATATTTCCTACTCATTTGTCGGATTTAGTGATCTCGAATCACTGTTCCGACACCACTAAAAATTAGGCTATTACAAAAAAAAAGCCTTATAACTTGAATAAAAGCCTAAGCATACTCCTACACAATAAGTCAAAATAATTAATAATTAAGGTTAAAAAATTATTTTAAGAAATTCTGAATTATTTTTATTTTTATTTTTTTATAAGTAAACTTTTTTATTTTCCTACTTATTAACCTAATAAAATAAATCTAAATATATAAATAGAGAATGATTTTGTCTTTTAATTATCAGTGTTAGTTATATATAAGAGAAGGAATAGTATAAATTCACTCACCATGACCAATTTCCCAACTAATTTCTATACTATATGTTGCAATTTTGAAGACATCATAAAATAATATAAAATTAAATCAAACCCTGTGGAAGCTGAAAAAAGATAAAAGAAAAGCAAGGAAGATGGGGTTGATTATCAACTTAATTTGTACAATTAAATTAAAATACCAAAAATCAATATTCACTTGCTAATAATATTTTTTTCTCTTCTTTCAATCTTCATGCTCAATTTTGTAACTGAAAATATAATAAATGTTTATCATAAGCTTTTACCTATTCAACACCTTACATCCTTTTTATAATATATTTTTTGGTATACCTTTATAACTTTTTATATTCCCTCAATTTTTTTGGTAAGATTTTGGAGTAAAATTTTTATTTTTAAATATTAAGAATTTTCAATTAGATTTTTTTGACGAATTAAGTTATTATATTTTCAACAAAATTTGGCAATTTCACAATAACTTTTAAAAATATAAATACTTAAAATAAAATAAATAAATTTATCAAGACAAACCAAAATTAGTATCCCATCATAATCTTTTGAACTTCCTCTTTTATATATATATTTTATGTTCCCTAAAAAATTTTGGTACTTTCTCATAATTTTTGTATTCTCTCAACTTTTTTATCGGGTCAGATCGGTTTTATTCTCATTAGCAGACCAATCAATTGAATTGGTGATTGTAAATAAATAATAACTTTGATATCATATTTTAAATAGTAAATATGAACTACGTTTTAATTTATATGATCTTTTTAAGAATATAAAGATTAAATTGATTTATTTTACCGTAGATATCTTAATTTAATACAACGATTTGGCAATTATTTTCTCAAAAAAAGCATTTAAAAGTAATGTATGAGTTTGAAAATATGCAAATCATAAGGTGCGGTGTGGTAGTTGCTTATCTCATACCTTAACTATGAGGTCGGGGTTTTGATCCTCGCCCATGGGAATAAAGTTCATTTCATGACTAGCCATTTATCTCTTTGGAAAACATTCACGACAAGAGAATTAGTTACTACTTATACCTAGGTTTTTATACCTAAATTCTAAAATTAAAAAATAAAGATACTAAATTTTTAAAAATAAAAGTATAAGAACTAAATTTTAAATTTATAAAAAATAACTTATAGCATATTTTGACCTACCAAATCATAGAATACCCTCGCTTTTAACCAAAAAAAAAACTTAAAGACTTCGAGCTTTGATAAAAATTAATAATAGTAAACAAATATTATTCAATATTAAATTTAATTAAATTATTTTTTGAGAGTTTATTTAATAAAAAATACTTTAATGTTTATAAAATAGAGAATGAATTGTTAATTAATATAAAATAAGTTAGCATGGCGTGTGCGGAGCTATTTCTTGATTTAATGGCATTTCCCAAATTAATGCAATGGTTGACTAGGAGCAGGTGGTGAACAAGGTTTTAGAATTGAAAGTATTATTGTAGAGTTCCCTTCTTTATTATTTACCCTTTTCTTTTTTTCTTTTTTTGGAATAGGAGCAGGTAGAAAACTTCATGGAGGCTTGCGGGTCAAAATGACAATGGTTGGGTGATCATGACTTGGGGTATATTATATTCTTTTATTAAATATGGCTTCTAAAAGTTTGTATTTGAAAGTAAATAGGATTCAGGAAAGCAAATCTTTCTTAGCACCAGAAAAAGCAGAAACTTTGTTGTCATACTGTTGTTGGTTTGACCTTACCTTCGTATTCTTATCCTTTGGTGGAGCCGAAAACAGAAAGAAACCATAAGCACTTCTGAATTTAGAGGGACGTTATCTAGACATGCTAGATGCCAGTAAAGCATAGAAACAAGTACCGTTATTAAAATTCAATATAGCATGTTAGAATTTGTAAAATAAATTTAAAATAAAAATTAATAAATCAGGATCTATTATATTAAATTATCAAGAATAAAATTAGATGCGGGAGCATACCTGAATCCATAAATTTTTTGAAGTTTTACTGGATCTTGAGGATTTTATCTTTCAAATTAGCACACAAGAAATTCAGAGAATATATGCTCTCTCTTTCCTAATGATGGATATCAAAAAAGATATATTGTGTATAATTTGGGGACCATAACTCTAATATTTATAACATTGGCATATTAATTCTAATTAGCCCATCATTAATTAGATTTTGATTAGAATTCAAATTACTAGAGTATCTACACATATTTGACTCATACTTTATTTAATAATTAAAACTTAATAAAATTTTAACCATATTAGATCACTTTTAATTTGGGCAAACTTATCATGATAGTAAATAATATGTAATTACCCTTATTATATATGTGATATCCATATTTTTCAACAATCTCCCACTTGGACCATATATATATACTAATTACTCTATAATTACATATCATTATATAACCTTATGAGCTCAAAATTTTACATCATATCCAAAAGGTATTCCGAACAATCTCGTCCATATGTTAGCATAGAACCAAGGTGACTTTTGTTACATATATCATAACTAAATCCATCCATGATCACGTACATTAACACAACCAAATGACATAGATCAAGTATGGATGTGTAGCATGAAAATTACATGCAATATGATCTAAACATGTTTATTTCCAACTGGTCCTCCTTAGTGAGATCAAACCTTACAAAAATTAGAGTGTGAATAAACCAAATAAACTTTATTTTTGCAGAAAATAAACTTAATATCTTTAAAATGAAATAACTAAAAATGTGTCTATAGCATAAAAGCATTTAAAAATACAAACTCCCACTAAAACCAAATATTCTTTAAATGACATTACACCCATATGAGCAGTGCACTCTTATAAAACTTTAAGTGTAGTTCCTTAGTAAGCAGATCCGCAATCATGGAGTTTGTCCTAATATGCTTTATAAGCACCTAACCACTCTGAGCTTTTACTTTAATAATCAAGAACTTAAAGTCTATGTGTTTTTACTTTGATGTGCTCATGTTGCTATTGGAATAAAAGACTACAATTTGTTTTCACAATTTGCACCTTAGTGACAAAATCTTGTATCCATATTCCATCAAAATCGGAGTTTATATACCTGATGAACTCTAACTGATTAGACATCCGATATGTGAGCATGTAATCTTTTGTTCTTTGAAAATACCTTATAACTCTCTTGGATGCTATCCAATGGTCCAAACCAGGGTTGCTTAAAATATGTGCCTAACATCCCAATAGTGTACACAATATTCCAATGTATACAAACCTGAACATACATTAGACTTTCTACTGCTAAAATGTAAAAAAATCTAATGCATTTTTTGTAATCTCAAAATCATTCCCAGGGCATTGATTGAGGCTATACTTATTATTGACAAGCAGTATGTCATTAACATATAAAACCAAATATAGAACATTACTCCCACTAAACTTATGGTATATACGATTATCAATAAAATTCATCTCTAAATCGAATGAGATAATCGTTTGGTAAAATTTGTAATATTATTGATGAGAAGTTTGCTTAAGCCCATAGATGAAGTTCTTTGCAAATCATTAACTTTACATCATTAGACACAAAGCTTTCTAATTGCACCATATAAATGTATGATCAATGTTACCATTCAGAAATCATTAACTTAATATTCATCTGATGTAGCTTAATGTCAAAATATTCCACTAAATCCATTATAATCATTTCTCTAGTGAACCTTTTTAATGACATTCATTCTTGAGGTTGTTGAGTTTGTTCTTCTGGAACAATTACCTCATCTTGAATAAGGAGTTGTTCAACATTATCTTATTGAAGTTCTAGATTCACTTCTTAATCAATAATAGGTATGAGAACCTAAACATCATCAAAAGCGACAATAATAACTGAGTTAGAATCTAATTCCTCCTCAAAAGCAATGTCTCTAACCTTATTTCTCCCCCCAAACTCAACATCTTAAAAAAATATTGTAGTTCCCGTCTCAAAAATATTCCTTATTATGGGATCATAAAATTTATAGCCCTTAGATTGCTCAGAATTTCCTTGACCCTTATGCTTTATAGACACCAAAGAAGTCAGAAGTGATGTCATTTCAACATTATCGTTTTTAGCAAAACGTTTCTCAATTTCGTCAAGGAAACTTAGTCCAATTAAGCATGGGTATAGAATTTATATTAGCAGATATTGTGACAGTAGAAGATGAATTAGCTAAATACAAAATAAAAAATAAATAAAAATAATCTCACATCAATATTCATAAGTAAACAATAAATTTAGGATAATGACTAATCTCATCTCAAGATACCAAACACAAAATCAATATCAAGTTTTTGGAATGTAATATTAACAGTAAGCGGTACTCTTGTTGTAGCAATCAAACATTGACAATAAATTATATCAAACAATGAATTAATCTTTGGATTAACATATTGCTCACATAAAGTACCTTATAATTGTCACGCATTATCACCACAGATGTCATTGAAATTCTGCCAAATATTAACTTACCTTTGGGTCAATTAATAAACGCATGCATCACAAAAACATATAATTATCTTGATATTTCAAATAAACTAATTCACACAAAAGAGGTCACTTTGACTGCATTTTGTTTCAACTAATCTATTTAAGATATTAAACATCCTTAATTAAAACCTAAAGCCAAAATCTGAATTTATTTGTTTCAAAATATTTCTCTTAATTCCATCTTTCAATCAAATTAAAAGATAATAGTATATATATATGTATATGTATATATTTATCTCAAAACAACATACAATGATGTTGGCAAATATAACAATAGTTGAATACATCATAAACCATAAACAACTTCATATAAGACTTCAAATTTAAACCAAAATAATTTGAATAAAGGTAAACCTCATCTCAAGATATCAGACACTCTATTAATATTTTATCTTTAGACAAAATATTAACTTATAAGTGATAGATTGGTGTAATAATAATAATCAAATATTGACAATAAGAACATGTCAAACTATAAATCTTCCTTTGGACCAATTTATTACTTACACGTAAAACCGAATAATTGTCAAATGTTTATTACCATAGTTGCACATGTTATATTATTAACCTTTATTTGGGTCGATCAATATTAACTTAACTTAAGTTATATGCACACAACCTTTTATATTTTAAAACAAAATAATTTATACAAAAAAATCACTTTGGTGACTTATTGCTTTAATTAAGTTATTTTAAAATATATATAAACATACCAATATTCAAATTTAAAATTTCTCCAATAGTCAAATGTCAAAACTATTTTTTTATTGCTTTATAAACTTCGAAATAACTCAAAATAAGATTATCTTAATAATGCAATAAAAAATCGAAAACCTTAATTTTTGACTATTTCTTTTTTTTATTCCAAAACCATATATATCAAAACCAAACATAAATAATGTAGTGGTTCAAAGCCACATAATTAACAAGCACATGTATTCATAATATTGGAATGGATAAAAACACCAAAGCAATTCACACATATACATGTATTCATAATTAAATAGAAAAACTTACCCTAAATTTACCATGTAAATCCAAAGTTATATTTATGATTAAACAAATATTCACTTGAATACTTGAAAAATATTTTCAAGCCAATAAATCTCAAGAAAACAAAATCATAATAGTTGACATATCCCACAATTCATACAATAAACTATATCATCATAATTTAACCAAATATTTAGAACCATAAGATGCCAAAGCCTAAGATTATAGAACCAAACTTAAAATCAAAATATTTAAATATGTATATAGTTTACATGAATTTGCACCAAAACACCCATAAAATTGAATATATAACCATAACAAAATAATAATAATAACTTCAATGATATCCATCAAAACTTAATTTCACCAATTAAACTATAAAAGATATCTTATTGAATAATGATTATAAAAACCTATTCATACAAGCTATAATCATGCATTAATCCTCAAAATTATTAATATGCATATAATATATATACACACATAATATATACACACAATTATAATAATATCAAAATAATACTGGCTTGTCTTACATATTTCATATAAATTCAAATTTATATTCATGACTAAAGACATTATCATTAAACTTTTTTATACACACACATACTTAAAAAAAATCCATAACCACTAAATATAAAAAGAATCTCAAATTATATAAAAGCATTTATACGAGCAACTACTTATGAAAATTTATAGCTACCATATTTTAAAAAAAATCCCAAATATTTTAATTTTAGTCGGGTTCCATAAGGACTAAAACTTATATAAAATAATTATAACAGAAACCAAAAGTAATCATTCGTATATATGAATTAAATTCAATGGTGAATATAATTCATCATGAATAAAGACAAAAGATGATAATTCTATATATATTCAACCACAAACAGAAAATTTAAAGCAAATAGTGCGAAAAAAAAAAATCTTACCAACACTCATTTATTCGATTATCAAGTGAATTAACTTTCAAAACCAATTATACAACCCAATTGAAATTCTTCAATTGCAAAAAGTTGTAAGTTGTAACTTTAATTTAATAATGACTTTAACTAAAATTTATAAAATAATTGTGTGAAAAGAAAAGAAAGAAACCTCACAAATCAATTTTTTATCAATTGATTATAAATAAATAAATAAACAAACTTTCATCTTTCGAATAGCATATGCAAATATTAAATTAAATTATATTTATAAAACCTTAAAACTTTATTTAAAAAAATCAAAATCCAAAAATTTATCAGGAATCTCAAAGATATAACATAATATATAATTAAAATATCAGATCCATAAAATTAAAAAAGAAAAACAAATCAATCCAAAAATAATAAAAAATCAATTCATTCTCAATAATTCAACATGACAAAACTCGAATGTCACTTATTAGAATTTGTAAAATAAATCTGAAATAAAACTTAATATACCAAGATTTATCATGTCAAATCATCAAGATTAAATCAAAAACAAAACTAGATGCGGAAGTGTACCTGAATCCATGAATTCATTAAAGTTTTACCAGATCTTAGGGATTTGAACTTCCAAATTAGTACATAAGAAATTAAGAGAATATCTGCTCACTCTTTACTAATAATGGGATATTAGAAAAGATATATTGTGTATAATTTGGGGACTATAACCTAATATTTCTAACATTGGCATATTAGTTCTAATCAAATTCTAATTAGCTCATCATTAATTAAAATTTGATTAGAAATCAATTACTAGAGTATTTACATATATTTGACCCATACTTTTATTTAATAATTAAAGCCCAATAAAATTTTAACCAAATTAGATTACTTTTAATTTGGGCTAACCTATCATGATAGTTAATAATAACATATAATCACCCCTTATTATATATGTGATGTCCATATTTTTTAACATACGACAGCTTATTTAATGAAAAGAGGACTTTGATAGTTTTTCAAAAGCTCTCATTTAGTTGTCAAAGTTTTCAAACTAGATTGGGGTCCTCTATATAACACATGCTTCCCAAATGTAAACCCGCATTGAAATCGATAATTATTCAAGAAAGAAACAACGAACATAATTAATTTTTAACTATTGCTTTCCTTGGACTTTTATTAAGTTTTCAATGTATTAGCCGCCTTACTAACTATTGGAAGAATAAAAGAGCAATTTTGACTTGCTTTTAGCAAAACGTCATTATGCAGAGATATATGGGCAGTTGAAAGAGAAGAAGCCTCACAAGACGTTCACAAAATGGGCAGAGATATATGGAGCAGTTTATTCAATCAGGAGCGGGGCTTCTACTGTGGTTGTGCTCAATTCTCCCCCGACCGCCAAAGAGGTTAGCGCTTTGCTTCCTTCCTGTCTTTTTTTATTTTGGCTTCATTACTCTCAACATCACAACTGATATTAGCCAATTCATTACTCCAACATTCACAAATAACAGTGCAGTGCATGGACATCTTATGAAGGGTAGTTCTTTATTTGCAGAAATATGGCAAATTTTATTATATCTAAAATTACCCTTTCTAGCTTATTCAACTGCACTTTTGTTATTATTTCAATTATTTAATTTAAATTTAGTATTTTGAATCTAAATTGCGACTAGACTTGCTCATCCTTTTTCATCTGTCTATGTCCAAAGAACCTTCCGAAAATTAGGAGGTTTAGACAAAAATAAAATGTTCGAAAAATATTTTTGCGTAAAATTTAAGACTGGTTTTCTATATGGGTCGAGCCTTGGGTAAGATTTTTTACCCGACCCGGCCCGAATATATTATGTTATAAAAATATTATATTAATTATATAAGTTTAATAATTATTATATATATATATTTATATTTTCGTTATTATATAAGTTTAATAATTATATTAATTATATTTATATTTTCATTATAAAAAATTAAAAATCTCATTATTATTTACATATAGGCATTAATTGTATTTTGAATTTTTTTATTGTTAATATTTTAATAAACAAAATTGTTAATATAATTTACTTTTATTCAAATAGCATAATAGAAAAATGGGTTAAAACTCGATTGAGTGTTAGCTTGATTGGTAATGGCATCATTGTTAGTACAAGAAGACGTGGATTCGAGTGCACTAAAGCGCATTATCCTCATTTTTAAAGGTTGAGAAAGGGCTATGGATAGTTTTAGACATGATATAAAAAGAACTGATATGATGAAAATCTATAATGAGATTAATGTTTTAAAAAAAGTTAAAAAATAAACATCTCAACTCACATGCAACGTATGAGATATTGAGAACTAACCTATAATATATTATATATAAGCACGAGTTTAGAGGAATTTTTGAATCGACTAAAGTACTCTTTATTTTTCATCATATTATTAAATTGACATTTAAAGATAATTATAATATTTAATTTTGAATTGTTAGTTAAAAAGTTTACTGTAAAATATAAATTGGGATGATTATATATTCATAAATGATAATAATTTAAATAAAAATTGTGATAATTACACATTTAAATATAATTATAATTTAAAATAATTAATTAAAAAGTTTGATTTAAACAAAGTTTTACTAATTTAAAATAAAACTGTAATTTTAAAAATGTAAAAATTGAATTATATTCTGTTAAATATGACTCCTATTTTCAGTCAAATTTGAGAAATAATATTTCAGTTAAACTCTGTTTACTTGTTTCAATTAAACACTGATTAGTTTAGATTATTTTATTATTATTTGACCTATGAATTTAGCCTATAAATAAGCTCTTTTACAACCTTAGAAAAAATACACCTATTAGAGATTAGAACTCATAACATATTTAGAGAATTTTGTATTTACGTTTTGTAGGTTCTTTGTTTTCGGGTTTTCGGGGTTTAGTTTTTATCTTCATCTTTTGTACTCTTTGTTCTTTTGCCATTATAGTAAAATTATTTTTGTCCGTGATTTTTTATCCTCTTTAGAGGGGCTTTTTCACGTTAAATTTGTGTGTTCAATTTCTCAATTTATTCCGCTATTTTTTTTGTTCGTTGCTTAATCGGGTCGATTCTAACAAATGGTATCAGAGCTAGTTTAATTTTCATAAATCAGCTCATTCAGAGATGTCAACAACAAGGTTTGAAATTGAGAAGTTCGATGGTGAGACAAATTTCAATCTGTGGCAAGTTCAGATGATGGCAATTCTAGTTCAATTTGAAAAAAGTTGTTATCGGGAAAAAGCCTGAGAATCTAAATAAAACAGAATGGGAAGAGCTTGATGAAAAGGCTTTTTCTGCAATCCAGATGTGCTTCGCGAATACGGTATTGCAGGAGGTATTAATGGAGAAGACCTCATCTGCCTTATGGAAAAGGTTAGAAACTCTTTATGCGACTAAGTCTCTGGCTAACCGTTTAGTGTTGAAACAACGTCTATTTATGTTTCGCATGAACGAATGTAAGGTTCTTAGAGATCGCATTAGTCAATTCATTACTCTTTTAAATGATTTAAAGAATGTTGAGGTTCATATTGACGATGAAGATCAGGTTATGCTATTATTGTGCTCTTTACCCCCTTCATACAAGTCTTTCAGGGAGACCTTGATTTATGAAAAAGACAAACTCTCGTTCGAATATGTGAAGGGTCATTTGTTGAGTAGAGATAAACTCGACAATGAGTTTCATTTGGATAGCAAGGCAGATAGGCAACCTTTCGTTTTGGTAGTATCAAAGAAACGAGACAAAAGGTGTGCTATTGTAAAAAGTTAGGTCACGTCAAAGTAGATTGTTATAAACTGCGAAATAAAAGAACTGCTGAGAGGAACGAGGAAGATGTAGCTGGTGCTAATTTGGCCGATGAAAGCGGTGATGATTTCTTGTTAGTGTCAACAAGCGATAACTCCAAGCTCACGTCCGAGTGGATCCTAGATTCAGGATGTTCTTTCCACATGTGTCCTAATAGAGAATGGTTCCCTACATACAGTTCGGTTGAAGGTGGAGTTGTGCGCATGAGAAACGATTCATCTAGTAAGGTAATTGGTATTGGTACTGTTAAAATTAGGATACATGATGGGACGATTATGACACTCTCAAATGTCAAGTATGTACTTGATTTACAAAAGAATCTCATCTCATTGAGTATTTTAGACTTGAAAGGATGCAGAATCAACATCAAGTCGAGCGGCATTAAAGTATCTCGTGGAGCTCTTGTTTTGTTAAAAGGTAAGAGAAACGAGCGCTTTTATATTCGGAAGGTTCTCTGATGGTCGGTGAAATCGGACGTCCCTCGTCCGTTACAAAGTCGAAGTCAACTCGTTTGGAGCGGAGGCAACTTGGTCATAGGAGGGATAAAGGTATGACCGTTTCGTTGAAGAGAGGTTCTCTTATGGATGCAAGTTTTGAAAAGTTAGGGCACTGTGTTCGTGAAAATTAGACCCGGGTTAGTTTTGATTTGGCAGTGTACAAGTCGAAGGCTAAAAGTCTTCCAGTTTCTAAGCATAAATTCGACTCAGTTAATTCCCTGCATAGTTCAAGATAGGCTCGTGGCGAGCTTTGGCAAAGATGGCGTTGTGGAAAGGTAGAGATTTGTTAAATATGACTCCTATTTTCAGTCAAATTTGAGAAATAATATTTCAGTTAAACTCTGTTTACTTGTTTCAATCAAACATTGATTAGTTTAGATTATTTTATTATTATTTGACCTATGAATTTAGCCTATAAATAGACTCTTTTACAATTTTAAAAAAAAAATACACCCATTAGAGATTAGAACTCATAACACATTTAGAGAATTTTGTGTTTGCGTTTTGTAGGTTCTTTGTTTTCGGGTTTTCGGGGTTTAGTTTTTATCTCCATCTTTTGTACTCTTTGTTCTTTTGTCATTATAGTAAAATTATCTTTCCCCGTGGTTTTTTATCTTCTTTGGAGGGGTTTTTCTACGTTAAATTTGTGTGTTCAATTTCTTAATTTATTCTGCTATTTTTTCTTATTCGTTGCTTAATCGGGTCGATCCTAACATATTCTAACAACAATAACACCAGATAGAGATAAAATATTTTTTTAATTGCTGATGAGATAATATACCATTATGATAATCTTTTGTAAGTTGTTTATACTATGAGAATCAAATAATCTTAAATTCGTTTTTTATTTATCCATTATTACTAGATATTATGAAAATATTAATTTTTTATTATATTATTACTAGATTAAAAAAAAAAGGTTAAATAGATAAAATCATAAGTTGTTGTGTAGATAAAATCATGGCTTAATGAGAGAAGAAAGAAAATTTCAAATGAGGCTAAGAAAATATTATGATATCTATATTTAAATTGAATTTTTAACAAATTAGGTTTTAAATTGAAGGAATCATGCATAATTTATTAACTAAAAGAAAAGCAAAAGGAATATGGAATGGTATTAATCTACAATGTGCAGTTACTTTAATTATAATCATTTATGAAATAAATAATCAAACTCCGATATTTCAGTATCTTAGCATGGAGATCTGTTAAAGGTTTTGGGGCCTAGCAGAATTTTGGGTCATGTTTGACTCTCCATTTTAGTTCAATAAATTCTCAAAACTTATTTGTGACAAATTATTTATAAAAAATATTTTGTGCATTTTCTTATTTTATGAAAAAAGAATCGGTTAAAAGAAAATAAAATTATTCTTCTAAAAATTGTCTTTGTCTTTTATAAGGCATAAGATATATATATATATATATATATATATATATAAAGAAGAAGAAGAAAGAACTATGCTATCAATAACATGAATTCTATATAAAAATTAATATAAATATGCAAAATATTATTGTATTAATAACATCATTAATCATATATGATAAATTATTAGTATATTTTATATAATTTATTGTTTTGAACAAATATTAAATATTATGATTTTAATTTAATAATAAAATTAGCAAAATAATTTTAAATTTTAAATAATATCCTTAATGTTTTATTGAAAATAATTTAGATTAATATTTTAATAATAAATGAATAGATTATAATTTATAAATATTTAGTAACAAATATTTTCTAACATAAATTATGAATATATATATTTTTAATAATATAAAATAATATTTGTTTAAATTCTTCTTAACTCCATTTATTTTATCAACTCTAATGTGTCACTATCAACTCTCATACAACTTAAAATTTAAGTTTCAATTGGACATTAAATATTATTAAGACTGTATAAGTTAATATAGTTATTTCAGATTTAAGTTTTAATTAGGTATTAATTATTATTAAGTAAATATAAAAATATATAGTTATGTTAAGATAAATTTTGGTTTTCAAAGAGATATGCTTCAATAATATTTAATTTAAGTTCTAATTAGGCAATAGATTATTATTAAGCTTATAGAAGATAAATTTTGGTTGACAAAAGGAAATGCTTCCATAATATTTAATTTTAGTTTAATTAGGTCAAGCAAAAAAATTAATTAGGCATTGGTAATTATTGATAATATATAAAATAAATTTAAGTTAAAGATATTATCTTGGTTTTTGTCAATTTCTTTTCTTTTCTTTTCTTTTACTGTGCAGGCCATGGTAATCAGGTTTTCGTCCATTTCAACAAAGAATCTATCAAACGCCTTGAAGACTCTAACCATTGATAAAAGCGTGGTTGCAACAAGTGACTACAACGAGTTTCACAAAATGGCCAAGCGATTTTTACTGAGAAATATTTTGGGTTCAAATGCTCAGGTTGGCTATCAAGGGGTCTACGAACTATATGATATTCTATGTTTGTGTTTTCTGTGCCATTCTCGTTTCAAACTTTTGACCAACTCCATTTGGTTTTACCTTGTTCATCATGTACTGTTCGTTTTATTCTTAGAGACGACATCGACACCATAAAGAAACCATGATTGAAAACATATCAAGCCAATTTCATGTTTTGCTCAAGGAAGATCCTCTCCGACCTGTTAACTTCAGGGAAATATTCGAGTCCGAACTTTATGGATTGGCAATGAAGCAGGTGAGTTTGTGCTAATGGAAGATACGGGGAGTAAGGAATTCATAGATGACAAAATTTGTTTGAATTTGCAGGCTTTGGGAGAAGATGTGCAATCAATTTATGTGGAGGAGCTTGGTACAACTTTATCGAGAAAAGAGATGTATAAAATCTTAGTCATTGACATGATGGCGGGTATAATTGAGGTAGATTGGCGAGATTTCTTCCCCTACTTGAAATGGATTCCTAACAAAGCATTTGAAATGAGTATCCAACAAAAGCTTTTCAAGATGATGGCAGTCATGAATGCCCTTATCAAGGAACAGATTAAACGAATCGATTCGGGGGAGGTACTCTTTTTTCTTCTTAGCTTAGTGTTGGAATTTTTCTTTTCTTTTGATACTTATCATTTCTAATAAGTTGGCTGGATCAATACAGGAAGTGAATTGTTATCTAAGTTACTTGTTATCTGAAGCAAAGACACTTACAAAGGAGAAAATAACAATGTTGGTTTGGGAGACAATCGCTGAATCAGCAGATACTACTTTGGTCACAACAGAGTGGGCTATGTATCAGCTTGCTAAAGATCCAACCCGACAGGTTGTTTTAATTACTAAATTCCCTTTGTTGTTTTTAGACGAGATTCTGAATTTCTTGTTTCAAATTTAACAGGATCGTCTGTATGATGAAATGAGAAGGGTTTGTGGTTGTAACAAGGTTAAGGAAGAAAATTTATCCCAGCTCCGAATCTCCGATACTTGGATGCTGTTTTCCATGAAACCCTTAGGAAGCACAGTCCGACTCCATTGGTTCCTTTAAGACATGTTCATGAAGATACCCAAATAGGAGGGTATTATATACCAGGAGGAAGTAAGGTTGGTTTTTCTTTTACCTAAAATGGTCACTGTAAAGGAAGCATATTAAAGTGACACCATGTTTTGAGCAGATTGCTGTTAATATCTATGGCTGTAACATGGACAAGAATCATTGGGACAACCCAGAAGAGTGGAATCCAGAGAGGTTTATGGATGAGAAATACGACCCTTTGGATATATACAAGACGATGGCCTTTGGAGCTGGAAAAAGGGCATGTGCAGGCTCTCTTCAGGCAATATTTCTGATTTGTGTAACGATTGGTAGGTTGGTGCAGGAATTTGAGTGGAGATTGAATGATGGAGAAGAAGAGAAAGTGGATACAGTCGGGTTGACATCTCAGAAGCTGCATCCACTGTTTGCAATGCTAAAACCTAGAGAATAAGAGAAAATACCTTCAGCTTTCTTAATTTAAAAAATAAATAAATAAATAAAGCTTCGATGAAGTATCAGCTTATTGTAAGAACTAATGTATGCCTTTGGGCCACTAAGTAATTACCTGTCAATATTTGAGACCGCGACTAAATTCTATGAGTGGAGTATCCTTGCATTGGTTTACTTTGTGGAGGATTAGCGTTGGGCCCAAATAGAAGTGAAGTGTAACACACTCTTAACCTTCACCTCGAATATTCGTTTCTTACAATATTCATGCAACTTATGAATTAATGCACAACCAGCGAAAGTCAATGTTAATGTACCTTGGTTCTTGTGAGGGTCATACACTGTGGCATGGGCAGTCTAAAACAGGTCCCCTAATCTAAAAGCCGTGGCCAAGGAATTTGAAGTATACGCACCTCGAAACTGATAAGAGACAAGAGATGTGAGTCACAGTTCCTGTTTGGTAGACTGGTGCAAGACATTGGAGCCGCACGCCTGCTTGGCTATTAACAGTAACCACCATTCTATCTGCCACGTCTCCTATTGAACGGTCATAGCCTTCTCGAACCCTGTCCGCGGTGTCCATGGCAGGCAAACTCAGTCTCTTGATATGCGCCCACCCGAAGGAAAAAGGGTGAAGCAGCGTCCCCACAGCGAAGAGAAGCCAAAACCATACGAAATACAGAAACACTATTAGGATTAAAGAATGATACTGTAATATGTAAATATAGAAATACAAAAGGGTGAAAACTGAGAACTCCAACATATGCGAATAAAGAAATTGGAGAGTAGCAAAATCAAAGGAGCAGAGATCTCGGGAACCGAGAAATCCGGCTAACAGGGGCAGAGTTCAGAGTAGCCGGCCAACAGGCAATCCCAATTATTGTTTCTCACGCTGCCCGACATAATTATATTGTCCATCCACTTTTAGTATTTTAACTATACCTCTCCTCCTACATTCTACATTAAATAATCCCCTTCTCTTACATTTCTACGTTTTTGTATTATAATGCCCCCACTACATTTCGTTTTTTTTTTTTTTTTAATGTTAAAAAAAGGTAAAATTATTATTTTTATAATAGTTAGACTATAATTTAATTTGTTAACTTAGACCCATTTTTATATATGTATTTCTTTTTGTCCATTTTTACTTTTTTTTGGAATCACAAACAACACAATTTACATGTAATAAAACTATGGCGTGTCATTATTTTGAAAATTTTAAGAAATTAACATAAAAATTAAATTTAAAATATAATTTTAAAACATGACATCATTACATGTTTAAACAATTCAAAATTAAAAAAAAAGAAAAAAGAAAAATCAAAACAAAGGAAAAAGTAGATATGAAAGCAAACATATTGAAGGCTAAAAATTACATGAATCCTTAAAAGAAGTGATTAAATCTGGTTCATTAAATGATGTGATAAATGTGTAAAATATGAGGTGAACATTATATAACTTAAAACTTTGAATTAGTAAATAGAAGATGGGAACAAGATTATTGAAAATATTTTGAACTGAAATTGTGTGACGTCATTTTTAAAGTATCAACAAATTTAATTTTAATTTTAAAAAATAAAATATTTTATATTCTTCTAACACAACAGTCCACATTATAGTAAAAGCTTGACCGACCGTCAGCGTTTCAAAATTTAACAGAGGAATTATGAAATAAAATTGCTTGGGAAATTGTTGCACTTAGTAAAAAGAAAAAAAAAAAAAGTAGATTTGGGGATGTAGAAGTAGAAGGGTATATAAATAGCAGCGAAAAAGCCATTATTATATTCAGGTTTCTCAGTTCCTCTGCTCTAGCTTTTATATCCAATCCAACATTAACAAAACTCCTCCCATATTCTCTTTTATAACTTCCAAAAACATCTCTCCCTTCCCTTTCATTCTCTCACTCATCTCTTTTCTCCCCACACCCCCTTAAAACAATGCCTGCTGATTCCGGCGATAGGCGTCAGGTTGCAGTTCCAGGAACTATGGCGTCCCACCCACCACCTAAGCTGACGGAGCCACTTCCATGCCCTAGGTGCGACTCCACCAACACCAAGTTCTGCTACTACAACAACTACAACCTCTCTCAGCCTCGCTACTTCTGCAAGGCATGCCGCCGTTACTGGACTCAGGGAGGAACTCTCCGTAACGTGCCGGTCGGTGGCGGGACCCGCAAGGCTTCCAAGCGCTCACGTTGTTCTTCTGGCTCTTCTCCTTCCGTTGCAGTTTCTTCTTCCTCGAGCTTGACGCATGAAGCTGACTCCGCTCCTATGGTTGTTAACCCTGCCCCCGTTATGCCTGGACTCGGAATTAAACCTGAAATGGGTTTGGCCGACGTGAATTTGAATGAAACCGTGGACCTTCCTGTCAATGGAGGCTTCACTTCTTTCTTGAACTCGCAGGGAGAAGGGTACTTGACGCTTGGTGGATACGGATTTGGATCTGGTTCAGGGTTTGATGGGGTTTGGGCTTATCCTGGAAATGGTTATCTTGGTGGCTTTAGTGGCGGAGGTGGTGGTGGTGGGTCCGGTGGTGCCGTAGGTGGAAATAATTCGGGGTGTAACACATGGCAAGCAACAAGCGATGTTGAAGGTGGCGGAGGATTAAGTGATGGGGAATGCTTTGGTTGGCCAGGGCTTGCAATTTCTGCACCAGGGAAAGGTTTGAAGTGAGGAAAAAGGATTCAGCCATTTCGAGTAAAAAAACAAAGGTGTCGATTTTAACTGTTTGTTTTTGTGCCATCGCGATTGAAAAGTTTGCTGGTTAGTGGTGTTGTGGCTTTTATAGAGAGGAACGATTATAATAGAGTAGATAATAGACTGTTGATCAAAGTGTGGCCTTGTTGTGGTGGGTAGTGGATTCCTATGTTCTTAGGGTTTCGTTTTTTGACGACTCTGTAAATCTTTGAAGAAATGAATGCATAAACCACAGTTTTTCTTTCAGAGTTTAGTTGTGGATTCCTATCTTCTTCATTATAGGAATAGATTTTATTTTATTTTTGCATAAAATCTCAACACTAGCTTCTTTGTTTTTTTCCCTTGGAATGTGTGATTTCCATATTCCATTGAATGATCTGCAGGAAAACAGTCTGAGCATTTGAGTTTCGGTTCTCGAAGAATGTCTGCAGGTTTCAGCGACCACTAGTCGCCCACTACTTCTTCACTTTAACATGATATAGGTTCTAATCTAGCCAAAATTTTCAAGCATTTTGATTATCCGCCCATACTATACTTCCAATTGTACCGCTCTCAAAAGCAACCAAATTCTTATTATTTGATTTTGATCATTTTTTGAACCAGATACGGACGGTTAACATTAACCATAGGGACATAACATTTGAGCTTTCAAATTACTAATTCCAGACAAGGAAAACAGGTAGCAGGTGGACCTGGAGTGGCATGGAATTTAGAATGACACCTAGAAGAAGAAATTATTAATTAACCCCTTTGTCTGGTTTGAAAATTTGCTTATTACCTGAGTGACATTCCACCAACCAAGGGACCGTTTTAGAAGCATCTTCTTCACATCTGCTCTGTAGTGAAAGCTGTTGCTTTCATGTCCCTACATGCCCATCTATCACTAATCAGTAGGGCAAAATTCCTCTCCAAAAACTCTTCCCATTTCGGAAGCTATTGAATTCAAACCTGAAAATGTAACCATTCCCCCATGCCTAGTTGGGCCCTTCCAATTCCAGTCATCTCATATACGCGACCCCATCATAATATAATATGATGAAGCATCATCATTCATGCCGTAAGTTGTAAATTGACTGGATTTTAAACATTTAAGAAACCAAATATGCTTTGCATGTGAGAATAAATAGAATGGCCTCTGACTACCACAGTTGTTTAACTGCTATTCGATTCGACATAACACCAACACAATAGAATAGTGACCATGTTTCCAGGTTTTTTCTTCTTCTTTTTTACCCTTTTTAAGACGGATTAGATTACATATTAGTTCTTTTTTTAAATTATGTTTATATTCATAGGCTTAACCTTCTAGCTTATGATAGATATGCTATTTTAAATAAGACGTTTATTATTTGTAGTTCTAAACAAATTAGTACATATAGTATTGATTTGATATTCAATGATTATAACAATGGGAGGGGGGGGGGTTCAATTATTATGTCCTAAAATCATTTTCTGTGGGATAGTGGGAGGTTGGTTATTAAGTCAGCAGCCTGGTAATGTGCACCAAAGTGCATTCTTTAAATGTTTAAAAAAATGGAACTTTGTCAGGTGTATTCATCATTTTCCATCATCTATGTGGGGATTGGTGTTAGACCCACTTTTATATACGAGACATATTCATCCCTTTTCTAGTACCATATAGACAATGGGGGTGAAGCAATTAAAAACTAAAAAAAAAAAAAGAACAGAAAAGTGCAAGGAGCTAAGACCTGTCTTTCCAAGAACCATCCAGTTCCATCGCCACTCAAACCTACTTTAATAAAAACCAAGAATACCACTGGAAGCTGAAATGTGCTAAGTCAAATGCTCGGCAGCTTTTGCCAAATCAGAATCTGAAATGCACCCACTTTTTATAACCTTACAGCATGTGTAGAATGTTCCAGGTTGTCCATTAGTGAGGACTGATGAGGACAATTCCAAGTGTTTTAAACCAAGTAGCTTCATTTGTGATTTCTGTCTTGCTTTTTGTTTATTATGTTAGATGAGTTCCCCTGCAGAAAAGGACAGGGACAATGAAAACTTTAGTTACTATATGTCTGCATGCGCACCCGTAATTGACGGATTCATTATCCATACATGATGTTATACAGTGTTTTGATTACAATCCCCATTTTGCTTCATCATGATGTCAACATGATAATTGCAGTGGCTCATTTGATCACCCATGGACATTTGACAAATGTTTAAGCACTTGGTTTATTATAATTAAGCTGACAAGATTTTACAAAAAAAAAAAGCATACAGCAGCGATGGAGAGTAATTTAGGGAGAAGGAATTGCACGTTAAGAGTGGTAATAATAGCACTCAATTATGAATTCAGAGGGAGGGGTACCGCTCTCCTTTCATTGTCACTTGGACCCTTTGAAAAACTAATAATATGGTTCCATCGAGATCAACTAGTGACATTTGAGGTGGGACTGAAAACCAATCCAATGCCATCACTGATTGCGTGGTACTGGTGAAAGCTAGTGAGGTTTTAAGTTTGGAGTGGAAGTAGGGTAGGTTCAATATATGTCATGGTTAATCATCAAACTTAATTCATGAAATTTCATTTCAGATTAAGGTATTTGTTAGCTAAGATAGTTGCAATGTTTTAATAATGTCCAACTCAAATCCTAAATTCAACAAGTTTGTGGAGTTTGTTGTATGCATAACTTTACAAAATAAGGCTCCAAATAGTTGTAACATTATGGACAGTCTATTTCATTGTCTAAGACAGGATGAAGAGATGTGAAGACAATGCAATGAGTAGAAGAAGAAATCAGGAGGAAACTATATATCATTCGATTTGAACTTTGCATCACAAAAGTACATATATAGATTTTATATATATAAGGAAGTGTCTTTTTTTTTTCTTCTTAATTGGGCTTGAAGAACTTCAACTTGAGTCCATTGTTCACTATGCTCCAAATGCCACCAATAGAGAAGGCCAGGCTGAAGGCAACACCCAACCAACCCAGGATCCAATTGAAATACCAGTTGAAGCTGTACTTCGGAGGCCTTTTTATTAGAACCCACATGAAACAAGGATAAGCAAATGTAACTGGAAGGGTGAGTCCTCCTAACAGTCCAGCAAGGCTTGAAAGGAATGGGAATGCCACCCCTATGAAGAAGGACACAAACCCGTAGAAAACACGAAAACCAGAACGAACCCAGATCGAGCAAGGGCGATTCGTACGGCTAGTATATCCAGCCTCAAAGCTGTCAAAAGCCGGCATTGAATATATTTGGAAACTGCTAAGACAGTTGAATACCACAAGAAGAAAAGTGAGGGCAAGGAGTCCCCTTGGAATGCTGTGACCGTGAAATGCATAAAGTGCATTCAGAATCCCTCCTGAAGGCATCTAAACAAAGACAAACAAGTGTAATAAGCAATAGATTGACATTGCAGACGATATAATCCATCAATGTAGAAAAAATAGGATACTTACAAGGTTTCCGTAAGCCCAAAAGCCTCCAATGGCAACAGGGAAAAGGCACATGGCAATGAAGAAATAAGCAACCTTAGCTCCTCTCCACATGGGCACATGAGCTGGATTTTTGAATGTTGATGGCATTGTTGCCTGAAAAGAAGCCACATAAAATTATCATCCTTAGAAAATAAGAATGACCATCGGCTTCCAAGAAATCTCATAGATATTGGCTTAACAGTGTGCACACCTGGATCTCTAAAACTAAATTATGGCCTCTGAATGCGAAGGCTACGATTCCAAGTGCATTCATGACTGAGAAGAGAGCTGCAGAAGAGGATGGCAGTGAGAGAGGTTCATAAGAGATTGTGGGTGGCCTTTGTTGGCTAATAGAGAGCACCCACACCATAGTGGAGTAAGTGATGGCTGTGATGGCTCCTACAAGAGAGAGCCCTGCAATTGAATTAAGATTAGGGAGCTGAGACAGGACAATGCACAATGACGTGAACACCAGATACCACTCAACCGTCGTCAGAGGATTTGATGAACAGAGAGGGCCACAGACAATCTGGAAGAACAGTTTCATGGTCTCCCCTCCTATGAGAATCAAAGCTGTCGCAGTTCCCGCTGATAAATAAACTGTAGGGAAGAGAGCAAGCCAAACACCTAATCTTTCTCCTGCAAAAAAAAAAAAAAAAAAAGTAATGTTACATGTATTGAAGTTTACATGTTGCATAAAGTTGATTTACTTGAAATTTTCTCCTAAATGTCACATAACAAAATTCTAGTTGTATTGAAGTAATCTGTGCGACTTGAGACGAATGCATGAGCTGAAAGGGTCTTCCAAGTCGTTTAGTTTCCTATGTATCCAAATGTTAGAAAAACGACAGAAAATAAGTAACTTGTAAAGCTCAATGTCAGCTGCATAACTTTAGCATTTGACATGAAAACTCAACTTGCAAGTTGCAACACTAGCTACAGCCATTCATGACAAACGATGATCATGCATGTTAACTTCTTGTTCTTCATCTATCATGCTATTAATAGAGAGTTTAAACAAGCAGACTAGGGTTAAATGTGTAGGGGATCTTCTGTTCTCACCAAAAGCAGCTTGTGCGAGCTCCACATATCTATTGTATCTCTTTCCTGGGACAGCTTCATGCAACTGAACCAGAATCCATAAGGTGTAAAGTTGCCAACAGTAGGCTATAGTTAACGACAATATACCCCAACTCCTACACAAACAACCACATCATGTTAACAGTATTCAAATTTTCTTCTATTTGCTTTTATAGTTGTTGCATTTAGAGTACTGGAAGAACAAGCCAAATGTATATGACAAATTAATGGGTAATGTGAACCGCTTTTGAGTTTCTTCAGAATTCAACCAAAGTTTGGTTAATCTTGTCAATTAGGTTCAAGTCAATGCTCTCGGGAGCATAAAAAATAAAAGCACCTTTTCGTAAATTCAAAACATAAAGGCCAACATAGTTTATCTGCAACATGCTTATCAGATTATATGATGCGGTATAAAATCATGACAAATGGATATCAGGAATCTTGGACCAGGAAAAAGCAAAAACCATAATAATAATCAATGATAAAGAAACCCCCCATAAAAAGAACCAAAAAGAATACGTGGACCCGGAATATCTTATTCTCTATAGTAATTCAACTAGTGATAAATCTAAATACAAAGACTTGTTGCAAGGAGATCATTTCTTTCTTTTATTAAATTCAAATCTTTGATATTAGCGTAAAAAAAGAGGGTAATAAGGATAAATGGGAAGGACCACATCCACACCAACTTTAGTCCAATTCCATGACTGCATGTCTAGGCAGGCAGAAACAGAGTAACTTCCACCAAAAAAAAAAAATAATAAGACAGTGGTCACCTTAAAGAGACAAAAGACATTAATGTGATATCGTGGAAAGCAGTATGTTCCTAGGTGATAAAAGCTGTAAAAATGGAAATAAACTTGCAAGAAAATGAAACAGTAGCTGAACATAACACAACTTCAAACTAGCAAATGGATACAAAAAATCATTAGTAATCAACAATAATTCTAGAGTTTTTTGTTATTTTTTGAGAAAAAAAAAAAGTCAAATAGGAACACCATTGTTTTGTGCCATGGAGTCTGTTTGCTTTTCCCATATTCTCCTTCTAACATTAATAATAGAAATTACTTGCAAATGCAACTTCTAAATGAACGTTAAACATGCAAGCTAGTGCTAAAAAATTTAAAAGTCCAAAACGGTAGTGTTTTTAGTGGGGGAAAATGTTCATACCAGCCTAGAAAAGCAAAAGCAACAGGCAAGACCAAAGCTTGGAACCCAACCCCAGCATTCAGGTTATGAAACGCGGCGTAATGAGCGTTCCCATTGCGTGATTCAGTGATGGGAAGCCAAGCATCTTGAGGGTTAAGCTTAGTGAGATGACCCACTTCTTCCAAGTAACCTTTCATATTGATCAAAACCTTCTTCATTGGAGTCCCTATCGGACTCAAAAACCTGGGAGATATAAACGACGTTGGAGTCCATGCTGTCGACGACTTCTGCCCAGCTGGCCTCGGCGACCTATGCCCCGAAGGCGTTTGTGTCTCCGGTGTTGACACTCGCGGCGTTGCTGGAATGGATATCAACTCTGTCTCAGGCCGCTCCTCCATCACTTGAAAATGCAAAAAGTGAAAACCTTGTGTTTCACTGTGCACCTGAAACTGAAAAGAAGAAATAATGGAGCATTCTTGGTGGCCTTTATATTTGTTCCCAGTGGTTTTGCAGTACGTCAAATTTTGCACATCTTCAATCACCACCGTTGATCAAAAGAATAGAACCAAATTTGACGGTGGAGATGCATTTTAAATCTATTGTCTACAGTCTTTAAAACCAGATTTGATGTGGACGGGTATGATTTTGATTGATGGGCGGAGGGTAAGTAACATTAGATGATAAAGTAGTGAGGTTTAGAGAGAATGAGTCAGTGTAGTTGAAAAGTGATTGGTTTGGTGGGTGCGATGTTCTTGTTCCCGGATTTTACGGTAATAGAGTAGGCCAGGAATGCTTCACGCGATGTGGGGCGCGTGACGGAGATAATAACGTTGCACTTGGGGGTGAAGTTGTAAGCAAAAGAGTGTGAAGACTAATGGACGTAATTCTCTTGTCGTCAATCTTTTCTTCAGTTTAACTAACAAGCCCAGACCCTTGTCATCAACATATTGCAGTAAGTAATGTAGTAGCCAACCTTTTTTTTTTTTTTTTTAATTTACTTTTTCTCGCCATTTTAATTGTAAACTTATTAACACACGTTATATATTTCCTTTTTCCATTTTGAATTAAGTAAAAGAATTGACTGTTAATTAAATACTTAGATAAAGCTAATCGTTTTACATATGATATATTCTAGTTATGGTCTTTTTTTCTTTATTATTATTGCAAAAAACTGCCTTTTTCTTTTGAAAAAGAGACCCAAAGGCCAACCTCATATTATAGCATCCTTTAAAATAACATCATGGATTACATTAATAGACCACTTTTTACTTTCTCTTTTTGGCTATTTGAATAGGGGAAGAGTAAAAGAAGCATGAAGGCTACTAAATGCTTAGTTGAATGTTTACATCTTCTGAAGATTCTTATGGCTAAAAATATCTTGCAAAAAATAAAAATAAATAAACAAACTAACAAAAGTTTGAAATTAAAAGAAAAACCGTACATCTTGGAAAATCATAAGACTTTAGACAAATTTAGAAGCAGTAGGAGAAAGTGCAAAAGAAAAAGCGCGCGTGGGACAGCGGTAGAGGATTATGTTCCTACTCCTACTGCTATCAATATTTGTGAGGCGCTAACTTTGAAAAAATGGAATGGGAAAATGTCAGATTTTACCGACAAACCACGTGGACTTCTTCACAACTTAAAATCTTACTTTTTTCTATATTTTATTATTGCCACTTTGGAAAACCTAGAAAAAAGAAAGGTAAAGGAATTGGACCTCACCCGCCGAAAGGAAATCCAAGAACCGGCACTATTGCCTTCTTTGCCTCTTCCATATTTCAAGAATTTAATGAAATCGGGGTGATGGTCCCATTATCCCATTCAATGTTATTTTGAGCTGTTTTAGTATATCCTTAAATCATGTTGATATGTTTAATTTTAGTATTCCAATCCAAGAAGAAACAGTCACCGACCCTTTCCATTTCCACCAACCAAGCTTCAACTCCATCACTCAGTCACTGACGCTTGTGTCACAGAGCATGCACCAATCCAACCGCGAGTGGCGACCCAGTTCCAACCTAAGGTTTTACAACCACAGAACAGGCGCCCTGGACAGGAACCAAACTCTCTGCCATCGCATGCGTCCAATCTACTACACCCTCACTCCCACCATATTTAAGCAAGGAATGAGTAAAATCAAGATGAACACCAAAACAGTTCAATTCTTACATTATACCTAACTTGGCTTTCTAATGACCCAATAACACAACATTTGCCGTGTATAAAATAATGGGTAAATATGCACTTGGTTCCAAGTTTTGACTACTTAATTAAGTTTTATAATTAAAATAATTTATTTACTGTAAGCATTAATTTGAATAAAAAAATTAAGTTCATGTAACAATTTGAATCGAGAAGTTAAGTTCAAATATTAAATTAGGTCAAGCTTTAGATACTAAATTGAACCTTAAAGCTAAGTTCAAGCACCTAATTAGACAAAAAAAAACCTTAAGTACTAATTTGAACTCTAAAGCTAAATACAAGTACCAAAATACAATTTTACCATAAAATCTTTGGAAGTATTGGACTCTTGCCTTTTCTCTCTATCAACGATGCCGTTGGGTAATGACTACTAGTAACTCGGATATGAAGCATACAGGAAAAGTTACCAGTCGAGGCTACCGCAGCGAGCCCAATATGCGAGGGTATGGGCTCATGGGCAATGTCTCCTTCACAATATTCAAAGATGCCTTGCAGATTATTTTGGATATTGCTTCGAAAATTTCTTGTCTTAATATATACAGAGTGGGAACACCAAACTCTATATCCCATTTACTATAATATTCCAGTCAAACCCCTCGCCATGTTATGCTTAAAGACTTGTCAAAGTACTATCCTCAATCTGCCACCCTTTTTTAACCTTAGAACTTTGATAAGATTTTTATGTTGGTTTTGAGAGATGGAAAAAATTATCCATACCAACAATACCCAAAGGCAAGCTTTGTTCTTATTTTCTTTTTCAAAAGAAAACAACAGTAGATATTAAGATTAAAACTTAACTAAATTTAATTCTTTAAAAATGATAAACTAAACTTCGCACAAAATATTTTCTTTATTCATAAATTAAAATTAGATTTTTTTTTTTGGTGAATGTATTTAGGAAGTCTCTCTATTATTGAAATTAGACTAAATTAGTCCCTCTAATATTAAATGGATCAATTTAATCCTTTTTACCATTAAAAAGAATCAAATAAGGCTAAATTTGAATATAATTAACACTTACTAATTTAAAATTTTACATAAAAATTATTTTTTAATTTATAGTTTAACTTCAAACAAAATATTTTATTTGTAAAATCATAAGAAGCTTTCAAAATATTACTCTGTTAAATAGTAAATGATATTTTTTTAACCTTAAATGTTAACTCTATTGAATTTTTTGTCTTATTTGATTCTTTTTAATAGAAAAGGGACCAAATTGATTCATTTAATAATAAAGGAATTAATTTGATCTAATCCTTACTTAACAGTTACATTTATCTTTGTCTTTTCAAAGAAGGAATTAACATATTAGATTCATGTAGAAGATGTGAGGTGATTTTGAGTTTAAGATATTATTATATTCACCATCAAAATTTTGATGATTTTTTTGAAAAAAGTATACTTCAGTAAGTTTAAAAATTTAATTTACTTAATGCTGCACCAGGGGCGTAGCCAGGGGCTGGCATAGGCCCCGACCCCTCTTAAAATGTAAAATTATATTTTAGACCCTTAAATTTTATTTAAAATTTTAAATTAATAAAGGTAAAATTTTACTTTGTCCTCCCCTAAAATTATAAAAATTCGATTTAATCTTTTTACAAATTATAAAAATATAAACTATAAAAAATTAAAATTTCATCCGACCCCTCCTAAAAAAATTTTTTGGCTTCGCCCTGTGCTGCACATAAACTCAAACACTTGGAAGTTAATTTTAATTTAATTTATCCAAAAAAAAAAAATCATCATATATTGGGAAAACTAAAAAGTAATAATACAATTAGCTAACAATTTTATATACAAAATTGGTATCAAAATAAGACTTCAAAAAGTAACGACAAATAAAAATATTATTTATCAAACCTTGGAAGTTACAATTTCTAAAAGTACGTTGATTGAACGTAAAAAAATATATATATCTTTCAATAAAAATTCTATGGATGATTTTGATTTCGAAAAGTTACTTTCTTGAAATTATTTAAGACAAATTCAAGATTTGATTTTGAAGAACCATCTGTATTCTAAAAATCTTTAAGGTTTAAATAGACTTTTTAGTTTAGTATTCTTTAAGAAGATGTTTGTTAAACTTTTGCTTTTAAAAGATATACATTTAGTAAGAGATATTTTAAGAATACATCGCACAAATGATAGACTACTACAAAATCTCATTATCTTACCCCATAATTATTGAAAGTTTTAAAAACTAACCAAAAAATATATTATTTTCATCCTCCTAAATTTTGGTGACAACCAAAAACCTTTAAGACACCCCGCTGCATTAATGGTACACAAAAATCAAGTTTCAAATGATCTTTCATTCTCTTAAGTAACTTGAAGTTCAATTTTATGTTCAATACCATATTCCTCTATCTAGCAATGCACTTGTCTTATAACTCACATATATGTTGGGAGAGCTTTACTTAATACTACCTCTAACCCAAATAGATTAGTCTCAGACCGTAAAATAGATGAGGACATGAAATTTTAAAAGACTAATGCATTTACAATTTTTTTTTTTTTGAAAGTTGTATAAAATTAAACTATTATAACACAAAACATACTAAGAACTCGAACAAAAAAACTAAATTATTACAACACAAGTAAACTACGAACTGACTAGCTAGATTAAAATCCACACATGGCAATAGCTCATGATCTGAATCGAAAACCCACACATTTAATTGTACATTAGAGGTCTTGAATCTAGATACTCAAATTTAAGGCCTCTGCTTTTGCAAATTATGCCAAAAACCTCATTGGCAATACATTTACCAATTAGTGCTATGTTTGGTTACTAGTGTAATAACACGAGAAAAAGCTTATTTAATCTGCATGTGTTAAAGTAGTTAAACATAAAATAAAAGAGTAATTTAAACTTGAAATTGGAAGTATGAGTAAAAACTACTCTTGTAAAAAATAAGACATTTTCAAAATAAGGAAAATAATATCTACCTCTTGCTAAATATAAGTTATAAAAATAGCGAAATATTACTTATTAAAATTAATTTATTGCTAAATGAAGAAAAAATAATAATCCTACACAAACGCAACATAAATGAAATGAATGAGTAAATATCGACTATAATGATTTTTAGCACATTAAATGATTTCTTTTTTGTCACAAATAAGTGCATCTATTTTTTTTAAAAATAAATTATTCTTAACTTCGATCGTTAATTAATTATACTTGAAGACATGTGGATACAAATTAAATTATGTAATCAACAATAAATGTACTTTTATAAGAGCAATAAAATGTTCTTTTTTTTTTTTTAACTACTATAGTTTTAAATAATTATAATTATAATTATAATAAAATAAAAATAAACTGAACATCGAAAAATCTTTCAATCTAATCAAAAGAAAATAGGAAAAACCACAAGATAAATTAAAATTAAAATAAATACAGAGAAAGTCTGTACAGAATTGATTCCAACTTAAATAATAAATATTTCATGTGATTAAGTGAACAATAAAATTATTTAAAAGGATAAATGATTTTTAATAATTTTAAAAAATAGAAAATAGATGATTTAGGAAATAAATTAATGTTAGCAAGAGAGGTGAAAATGGGATGAGTCAATATGATTGGTTAGCCATTCACAGCTGATGTATGCGCTTACGTCACTCACACCTACATCACTTCCTAAAGTTACAACAAACCCCGCATCCATTGTATTCACCCGCCCTCGACTTTCATGCTTTGCAATTTCATCCACTCCCCTTTTCACATTTTGTCTTGAATCTCCCAAAAGCTTCCATTAACTTAGAATTCAAATTTTGGTACATTATATGAATTTCTTTTTCATTTTTTTTATTCTGCTTTTCAAATGAATAATGAAACATTGAAAGCCAATCAACCTTATAGGTGCATTATGATAAACCCTTGAAATCTCAATATTACGTGGTTTTGAAAAAAATGGGGACCTCTAGTTTTCCCAAGTTTCGAGGAAATCCCTCATTTTTCTGGAGTAGCCTCAAATCCTGGAAGCGTTTATCCAAGGAGGAAGAGGGTTGCTGCTGCTGTTGTGAAATAGGGCAGCACGAATTTCCAAATTGGTTGGATAATTGAAGCAACATCATTTCATTCGTCTTCTCATTTCTTACCCAAATATTGGTCAAACTGGAATTGGCAATCCAGTGTTAAAATACCCTCCATTTTGCACAAATCCCAAAACCAACCTCAAAGGAAACTCAATTTTTAATAAATAACGAAATTTAAAGAAAATCTATATTTTTAAAGTTTTACAAATACAAATTCTAGTTGTTTGAGTAATCACTAAGTAAAATTAAACTATTACAACATAAATGGACTAACGACCGATATAATTTAAACTAATGCTAACAAATTGAAACTTCCTATATACAATGAAACTCAGAGACCTACGCATATAATTACATACGACAATGTGGTGCGTGGTAAAAAATGATTAAAAATATTTTAAATTAAATGCTTATCCCTACTAATATTAATTTTTTTATTGAATTTCATATCGCAAGTTAATTAAATACCAACCTAATTGGACAATGACAAAAATACTACTACTTTACAAAGTAAATTATATTATTTCAATGATATTTTTGAAATTTTATACAAATTTCATATAGAAGAATAGAAATATAAATACACATGATATGATTTAAAATTAAATATCTATTTATTAATTATATTACTTTTTTTATAAATATATTTATTATATAATTCTTTTCTTTCACTAATATTGTGAATGTAGTGTAATATTGTAATATTTAAATAATATTTTATTTATAACTTCTAAGTGATTGGAGTTATTTTAAAGATTAAATTTGAAAATTGTGTTAATTAAAAATTTGAACACAAGTATTTTGTGGTTCACTATAGTTTAGTTGGATGCTTATTTTATTTTTACATGATTATGCCATAGTAAATATTTTTTAAGTAAATTATATAAATATTTTAAGTTGTATTTTACTATATATATTTTATCTTTCATTATGTACTTGCTTTTTTTTCCATTTTCATGATATAATTGACGTTGGTGAGATCAATTTTATTAAAATTTTTATTATAGTATAAATATATATATATATATAAATATAATGGAGAGATTTAAGTAAGTAGAATTCATAATATACTAAAAATTGTCAGAGTCAAAAAATAATATTTCATAAATAAAATTTGATTAACTTTAAATTTTCGTATTTTAATTGAGTTGGATTTTTTTAAATGACAAATTTAGTAAATATGGAAGCAAACAAGTTCACTAGTTGAGTGCATAAAAATAATCGTCGTCTTTTATAAAAGCCATCTAATGTAGGACATTATTCAATTTTTGCCTCTCCAAAAATCGCAAATCTCGTCCTTGTCCAACTGAGCCTGGTTCCCTCTTCTTGGAAGAGCCGACGAAGCTTAGGATTCCCACAATCTCCACCGTCCTTTCCCTGAATTAAACCCCACCTCGCTCCACAATTTAAAAAATCGCTTTCTTTTCTCTTCCACTGACCTAGCCCAACTTTCCAACTCCCCGCTCTCGTCTCTCCTTCACTGATCACCTACTCCAAAATGGTTTTCATTTGCTGTTAGTGTTTTTAAGATCAACCCTTTTCGTTTCTGAACCCAGTCTATTCCTTTTTAATATACTTTTTCTAATTCCTAAATATGGCTATCCACGTCACCTTCACTTACTCCGGCTACGTTGCCCAGAACCTTGCCTCCACCATCGGCTTCCGTCTCGGATCGTGCTCCTCTCGCTCCGCCCATGAATGATGGCTCCACTCCCGTTTCCTTTCCCAAAACAAAAAGGCCGACATCGACTCTTACCCTCCCCATACCTACCATGTCGTTGCCGATCTGCACCACCCTCAGTCAGGCATGTACTCTACCCTGGCCGCTGAGATCTTTAACGATGGTCGCAAGAATCCGATTATCGTGGGCTTGGTCTCTCTGAAAAAGTCAACGACATATGGTTCTTGTTCCCCGGTCACCACCATGGGAATTGCATCTTTTAAAGCCACTTCGATTATCCATTTCTTGCAGGGATCGAAGTGGCTTCCGTGCAATGAATCGACTCCTGGCGAACTGAAGAGTAGTGAGATGGATAGAGGAGGAACAACAAGCAATGGTGATCAGAATTTGAGCTTGGAGTTGGATCCCAAAGCGCTTGTTAAAAGCAGTTGGATTTCGAGGGTGTTAAACGTTTGCTCCGAAGATGCCAAGGTTGCTTTTACCGCTTTAACTGTTAATTTATTGTTCCAATCGTTTATGGCCAAGCTAAGGTCCATTTCGTTGGCTTCTATGTACCCTACTTTAGGTGTTGGTGATCGCATTTTAGCTGAGAAGGTAAAAATCTTTGATTATTGAAACACCTACCTTAATAGACAGTGAAATTTCAAATGTTTTGTTTAATTTGTTTCGTTTATTCTGATATCAACAGGTTTCATATTTCTTTAGAGAGCCTAAAGTTTTCGATATTGTTATATTCAGGGCACCTCCTATCTTGCAGGTAGGTCTTGAAGTTTGCTTTTTGTTAAGCTCTAATTTCATTGCTTAATTATTTGCATCAATTTATAGCTGTTGATTTTATTTCAATATGCAGGAATATTGATACAGTACAAATGATGTTTTCATTAAAAGGATAGTTGCTAAGGCTGGGGATTGTGTTGAAGTAAGCTCTTAAGATTATGTAATTCATTTTCACTTTTTCTTTGTTTCTTTAACTTTATCCTGATATTTCTGTAAAAGGTATAATGATAACTGTTGTTGACATTCCATTATTGAATTTGTGGTAGACTCGTGATGGCAAATTGTTTATAAATGGTGTTGCACAAGATGAAGATTTTGTTCTAGAGCCATTAGCTTACAAAATGGATCAAATGGTTAGTGTCTTATAAATTTACATTGTTCTTGTTTATTTGTTTTGTCTCTCTGGTTCTTCATCATGCTTTATTACATGGTCACTAGATCAATCACAGTGGTTAACAAAGTTCATTTATTTTGGATGATTTTATAGGTTGTGCCTGAAGGTTATATTTTCGTGTTGGGGGATAATCGCAACAACAATTTTGATTCCCATTACTGGTAATTAAAAATTTTCAACATTATACTAATGACTATTTGGTTTTTAGAATGCATTGGAAAAGCCATGAAAGTAAAAGATGCAATACTGTAACATTCATCACCTATATTCAATGCCGTAATAGGGTTATGGAGCACTACCGAACTTATAACACATATAACCGTACTTTTCTTATGCTTCCAATAAATTCATACAATTGTCAATCAATCTCAATCAGTTTGTCCCTTAAAATAGCCTACGAGGCCTAAAACATGCTTTAAGAGCAGTTCAGGATTAAACCGATAACTTATAAAACTATCACGAAACTTTGAAAATTTTCTTAAAATAGAGGACACACTCCCATGTGAGCAGGCCGTATGTCTCACACGACCACCAGACAAGCCCGTGTCACAAGCCATGTGAAAATAGGGGGTACATGTAACACCCTCTACCCGTATTCCGAGCCTAGAATAGGGTACGAGGCATTACCGAACTTAATATGATCAATCATGTAAAAATCAGCCATAAAATTTCTTCTAAATTAAAAACTTTCATACATATGTTTAATGTCCCTTATATGGGCCTACGGGGCCCAAAACATACATTCAGGATGGTTCGGGGCCAAACTGTACACATATAAAACTTTTGCAACACTTAGAAAATTTTCACACTTTGGAGAGTCACACGTTCGTGTTTTCAACCCGTGTAACTCTCTGTTTATAACTTCATCACCCTTGTCAGTCGTACACTTCATATAAATAACAAGAAACGTGTATGGGCTCAAATCTCATTAAATTTCTCATATATATACACAATTTCAGGTTATGTAATCATACAACATATATCAGTCATATCTCTGTAATCTAAATATATTTTCATAACAATTTATCTTGATTTCATATTATTTCATATTTAAGCTTAAATAACCAAAGTATTTGAAATATCATCTTTGTGCAAATAGTACACATGAGGTATATAATTCCATAATTATGAATAAACACATTTATCAAACATTTTCCATATTCATATATCAATGTCTCATATCTCCATATATCAATAACCGTCATTTTCATGAATTCCGAGTTCAATTTCATAATTATTTATCTCGTGTTCAATTTATTCCATGTCGAAACTTTATTCATTAAAACATTTGAATTATCAATACATATAGACAGTACATTCAAGATGAACAATTATATAATCACAAATGAATTCATTTATCAACCAAGTTCTATACTCATATCTTATCAACTCGTACTTCCTTATATCACATAATTCCATGTAACACTTACCAAACTTTGTCAAATTAGTGAACGTCTTACGGAATTGAGTACTTCATTTTCTCGATGCCATAGTTCAACTATGGTCTTACACATCTTCACATAATGATGCCATAGCCCAGCTATGGTCTTACACATATTCATATATCGATGCCATAGCCCAACTATGGTATTACACGAATCACATATCTCACTGACGCCATATCCCAGATATGGTCTTATACAGTAGCATATATCACACCGATGCCATATCCCAGATATGGTCTTATACGGAAATCACTTGTCACTTGTAGTCGAAGCTACCACTATTCACTCGATCGTGTGGCGGAGCTACCATTTTTCATCGATCAAGTAGCCGAGCTACCACTTTTCATCGATCGGTGTGAAGCTACCACTTTTCACTTGTCATTTGTCCTTGATCGATAAGTGTAGCGAAAGCTATCACTTATCACTTGTTGCCATGGTCCAACCATGATCTTTTCCTTCAATTCATCTTGTCACTGAACTGAAATACTCAATTTGATCATTTATTCAATTTTCATGCTTTTACATTATTCACGATTTTATCATCAATACATATGAAATAACACATCATGAAATTCATAAAATTAACAAATAATCACTAAAATTTAGCCATATAAACTCACAAGTTCAATTTTTGTATTATAACAATAATTATAATTTCATAATAAATATTCCAAATAAAACATTATATCATTTCTAATCCAACACTTATCGATTATAATCGGGCATGTGATCAATTTATACACGAGTCATTCATATATTTTTGTATATTTTTTCCTCCTCCTCTCCATCCACATCCTTAGTATAAACAACATACTTGTAGGTAACCTTATCCATAATTTTCACTAATTACTTATGTGAATATTCAAGTTATCCACCCGTGTCATAGTCACTAAATTATTTATATCTAAAGCTACGGAACTCCAATTTAAGGTCCGCTAATTTTCCCTGAAACTAGACTCACATATCTTCTTACCATAAAAATTTCATAATTTTTGGTTGGGCCAATTGATACAGTTTATTCATTGAACTCTCCCCTGTTCTGCTGTCTGACAGTTCCGACCCTTCTTCACTAAAAATTAATTATCTCTTTGTACAGAATTCAAATGATGTTCTCGTTTATTTCTCTTGAAAATAGACTCATTCAGAATTCTAAACATATAAATTTAATCCCATAATTATTTTTATCCAATTTTTGATGATTTTACAAAGTTAGAACATGGGAACCCGAAATCATTCTGACCTTGTCTCACAACATTTATCATATCTCATGATTTACAATTCCATTGCTTATATTATTTCTTCTATAAGAAACTAGACTCAATAAGATTTAATTTCATGTTTTATCCATCCTTTAATTCCATTTCTACAATTTTTGGTGATTTTTCAAAGTTAGACTACTGCTGCTGTCCAAAACAGTTGTAGTGCAAAATGTTGATTTCCATTTTGCCCCAAATTTCAGAATTCATACAATTCAGTCCTTGCTCAATTAACCCCTAAATTAAGATAATATTCTCAATTAATACTTTTACTAGACATTATAAGTTATTTCATAACTATTGAAATTCAAAATTTCACATAAAACTCAAACTTCAAACTCTTTTATAATTAGGTCTCAAACATTCACTTTCTATTCAATTCTTTCAATAAAATCAGAATATAAACAATTTAAAGCTCTAATTCCATGCCAAATCATCATATATTTCTAACACTCATCCATAACAACTTCAAAAATTAGCCATGGAATCAAAAACTAATGAAATAATAAGTTGGACCCAATTGTAAAAGTCCAAAAACATAAAAATTTCAAGGAGAAAGCAAGAATTAAACTTACATGAAGCTAGAGTATGAAAACCAGCTTGAACCCTCCTCCATGGCTGTTTTTCAGCTGATCAATATGAAGAGAAATGAAGAGAATTCTAGATATTCCAATTTAGTCCCATTTTTATTTAGCCAATTTTGGCAATTTTCCAATTTTACCCTTATTTCACCCATTTCCTGATTTTTCTCAGTTATTGCCGCCCAAAATATCTCCTTTGGGCTTATTTGCACTTTAGGTCCTTCCTCATTTGACAATTGAGCTATTTAATCATTTTAGCAACTTTTAGATCATTTTCAATTTAGTTTTTTTATTTAATTAACCACCCAAACGTCAAAATTTTCTGACTAAATTTTATTATTACCTCACCAACACTCCATAAATATTTCTAAAAATATTTATGGCTCGGTTTATGAAGTCGAGGTCTCGATACCTCATTCTCGACCCATTTTAGCTAATTAATTCTTTTAAATCACCAAATTCACTAATTCAAAAATACTTTTATATTTATATTTGACTCATAGGTATTAATTTATTAAATTTTCAACTCACCCGTCGGATTTAGTGATCTCAAATCTCTATTCCCGATACCACTGAAAATTAGGCTGTTACAGTACATACTGACTTGGGTCACACGGCCAACCATACGCACGTGTGTCTAGCCCGTGTGCCCTTTGAAGTGGCCACCCACGCCCGTGTGCCAGGCCGTATGCTAGGCCATGCCAAACCTGTAGGGTATACTGACTTATGCAACATGGCCAAGTCACACGGCCCTGTGCTAGGCCATGTGCCAATTAAGGGGTATATTGACTTGTACCACATGGTTAGTCAAACGCCCGTGTTTGAGACCATATAGAGCATACTGAATTCATTTAATTTCAACACCAAGGGACACATGACCGTATAACATGAACGTGTGTCACACACAGCCGAGACACACGCCCATGTCTCTTCCCGTGTGGACAAAAATAGGTTATTTACAAAGCCATTTTGCCACCCGTTTTGCACATCCTAATCAAGCTCAAATTTGCAACATTTTATAACTCAATAGGTAGCCAATCCACAACATTTCATACACATTTTATACCAATTTGATATAATATTCAAATACCTAATTAAAATCATGCATTTACCATTCATATGCCCATCACATATTAAGACAACATTGCATATTTCCATTTCATCTTCTACTTGCCAAAACATACCATATTGGAGTACTTAGACACAATCAAAACATTATACCAAGTTAAGCTAAATCACATGGCTTTAACATATACCACAACATGTACCAAAATCACCAACTTAAGTAACTATAACTATCATCTTTATAACTAGCCTAGACATGCCATATTTACAAATATCCATAGGTTCAAAAGTACCAATCGGCAACTAGATAGTGTGATGCGTAACTCTAACTTTATCATAATTGAGCGAGTTATTGAACCTCTATAAAACACAGGAAAGAAACAAAGTAAGTTTTATAGCTTAGTAAGCCTATACAATTCAGAATTTAACTTACCATTTAAACATAGTCAAACAATTAAACAAAGTATATCAATTTCACTTGCCAAATGCCTATACATAAGCATTCATCAAAATGTTAGTCTCATAAGTACATACAATCAACCTTTATCTCAATTTCATACATCAATGTATTATATCATACCAATTTCATGTAACTTGTATAACACATGTAACAATTCACTCCCATTCATATAATTGACAATTCATTTATATAACCAGGAATTCATCCGTATAATCGTTAACCTAATTATGCTCGTTGAACCTATTAGAATATCGATAGATACTCGGGTGATACACACTAAGTGTATTAATTGGTAATCCATCAATTCATCATCATATTCACTCTTTCGAGCTATGATCGGTAAGCTCCTCATGAGCTGATGAACAGTAAGCTCTTATGAGCTGAGAACAGTAAGCTCTTATGAGCTGATATATCGGTAAGCTCATACGAGCTGAGGTGAGCCCGTAACACATGCAGGATCTCAACTTAAATAGTAACCCTAGTGACATGTCACTCGTATCCTACGAATTCCTACGGTTCAAACGGAGCTTAGTAACTATCAGACTATATTCATAAGGCATTCTTATTTCAAGTAGATCATTTATTCAATTACATACATTTATTTTAAATAATTACAAGTATTTAAAAGTTCAATTCTAATTATACGAACTTACCTCGTATCGCTTGGATAATAAATATCGATTAATCGTCAACTTTCCTTTTCCCCGATCTAGATTCAATCCTTGCTTATCTTGATCTAAATATTATCAAAATCAGCTTATTTAATCAACTATTTATTAAATTTAGTCCAAAACACAAATTAAGGCTATTTTATACATTTGCCCTTAAAATTTTATATTTTTACAACTTAGTCCTTATCACATAAAATTGCAAATTCATGCAATTTAGTACAATTTCATACTATCCGAATATACTACATGATACTAACAGCCCATATCTTCAATTTATTCACACTTTTACCAACATAATCTTACATTTTCACAAATTAATCCCTTTTTGACATTTTTATCAAAAATCACTTTGCAAAACTAGTAAATCTATTGATAAACCTTCATAATCTATCATCAATATCAATTTACTCAAATATTTAACAATGGAAACATAAAAATCTTTAACAGTTTCAAAAATGAAGGTATGAGATAGCTAGAATACAAAGCAACGATATAAAAAACATAGAAATCATTAAAAACGGATCAAAATACATATCTAATTGCTTGAACTTTGCTTAGCCGAATGAAGAACCCTATTTTTCTTCTTTTTATTCTTAATTTTTGGTTATGAGATGATAATGGGGACTTTTAATTGACTTTGTTTTATTTATTTTATGTTTAATAACCAAAATACATAATTAACCTTAATAATAAACCATTTAATACACCTAAAATATGTCCATATAAGTCCACTTACAAAATTAATAGTATAATTACCATTTAAGGCCACCATAATTAAAATCAAAAGCTATTTTACATCTTTAACTAGTAGAACATGTATTTTACATTTTATGCGATTTAGTCTTTTTTACCAAATTAAGCATTCAAACAGTAAATTTTTTTTTACGAAACTTTCACACAATAATTCTATCATGCTGTAAACTTTAATAAAATAATAAAATAAATATTTTAAATTTAGATTTGTGGTCCCGAAACCACTGTTCTGATTTGAATAAAACTGGCCTGTTACAAACACGGTTCTTCAACCTAACAAAAAGAATGTATGCATGGTGTGCCTTGTTGTTTTAGGACTGTAAGCTCCTATAATTGGTATCTAATTTCCAATTATCTTGTTTTTCAAGGGTCCACTTCCCATTGAAAACAATGTGGGTAGATCTATATTTTGCTATTGGCCTCCATCCAAAGTTTCAGCCACTATATATGACTCGAGTGTGGGGAAGAATGCTGTAGCAGTTTCTTGACACCTGAAATAACTTGAAAGACTTTATCTGAGTCTAAGATGCAGTGAATTCGCACCTGGATTTATTGCCATGGTGCATGTTTTATTATGGATAATCCATTCATCATATTTATTGTTTTTGTAATTTTATTAACGGCCAATTGTAGGCCACTCACAATTTTTCTTGTAATTAGAGTGTCAAATTTTCTTTGACAAGGATTTGGAAGAATTGAGGAAAGAAAACCAAACGTTTTCTCTGATATCCGATGTTTTTTCAAACTTGGGTGCTCAATATAATTCTTATTAAAAGGATTTGGGCATCCCTTTTGTACTGAACTAAATTGAGAATAATCTGAGGTCTTAAGCTGAGTAAAAGCAGAGATAGGAGATTGTTGAAGAAAGGTGTTCGTTGATGGTCAATGTTTGTAAAGGCCGATTCCCAATTTTGGTGGGCCTGTGAATGTAATGTCAATCCTATATTTGGATTATGAACTTTATCTTCATTTGTAACAAGGAAAATACCTTTGTCTTGTTCTTCGTGTGATCAGAGGGAGAATATTTTTCTCCACATTTTCCTAAGCAAAAGCCACGTCTTGCGCATGAAATCTTTACATGCACCCTTGGCGACTTGACTTTTATATTTTGGAGAAAGAAAAGCCAAAAACTAGATTAAAACATATTCATTATGATGTATATATGTAACACCCCTAACTCGTATCTGTCGTCGAAACAGGGTTACAAAGTATTACCAAAATTTTTAGAACAATTTTGGTTAACTTATGTCATATTTCCATATCTCATATTTCATTCCATGGCAACTTATCATTAGTTTATATTTGACCTTGTCAGAATTTTACTTGTTGAATTTATTTGAAATATCGATGGATACTCATATAGTACACTTAAAGTGTACAAGTCTGTAATTCGTCAATTTATATCCAGTACTACCCATTTAGGGCACATAATTGGAAAGCACACTCTCGAGCCACATATCAGGATGCTCATCCGGGCTAAATCTCAGGAAGTTCACAAAGAACTTTTAAATCAGGAAACTCATAATTGCTCACAAAGACCCATGTAACAGGAGCACTGGATAGCCATGTCTCAGAGAGTTCAACCGAGCCATGTTAGGACGCTCACAAAGAGCTGCGTTTGTGTCCGCAATGTATGCAGGATCATAACCGATTGAATCATGTAACAGGATGCTCACAAAGAGCTATAGTAGTGTGCAACACATGCAGATTCACTACCAATCAGAATGCTCGCAAGAACTATGTAGCAGGATTTCTAATCCAGGCTAAATCCTGTCAACAACATATAATAAGTGAGATCAAGATTACCAGTCCAAGCTAAATCTCATCTCCAACATATAATCAGGATTACCAGTCTAGGCTAAATCTCAATTTCAACGTAAGACCAGAATTACCAGTCCAGGCAAAATTTTGTCTTTAACATATGCTCGAGGAGGCTTATATTAGGATTACCCGTTCGGGCTAAATTCTTTCTGTAATGAGGTCAAGAATCACTCGTCCGAGCTAAATCCTATCAGCAACACATGCAGGACCTCATTCCATATGGGAAATCACCTTTATCCATCGATATTCAACTAGAACTTGTTACTTATCGAGCATTATCATTTATCGGGCTTTGTTGGACATATGCGAATAATTTCAAATATATTCATAGTATTTATATAATTTATATGTACACATCCAATAAAAGCATTAAAAAATATACAAAATTTAGTTACACAAACTTACCTGGCTAAATTGTAAAAATACCAAGATTCACGGGTATTTTGGTAATCTTTCATTTTCTCCGATTTTCACCCAATATTAAATTAATAATTTCATTCAATTTATTAATTTAAACAATAAAACAATTCATTTCCTTCAATTTGGTCTATTTTGACATTTTTACAAAATTACCTCTAAAGTTTTACTTTTATTCAATTTAATCCCTGAGCATAAAACATGTAAATTATCCATTTTTAATGTAAAACCTTGCTAGCTAAATATTCATATATTTATTTTCCTCCTCCTCCTCTCCATTCCTTATCCTTAATATATACATAATTCGACTAGTTACTTATATGTTCATGTCAAGCTATCACTTGAGTCATAGTCACTAAATTATTTATATATTGAGCTACATAATTCCAAATTAAGATCCGCTTAATGTTTTTTAAACTAGACTCAAATATATTTCTACCATAAAAATTTAAGAATTTATAATTTATCCAATAAGTACAGTAAAATCTTTAGATTTATCCCTGTTTTGTTGTTTGACAGTTTTTACCTTTCTTTACTAAAAATTAATTATCTCTTAGTACGGGGTTTGGATGATGTTCTCATTTGTTTCTCTTGAAAATAGACTCATTAAGAATTTAAAAATATAAATTTAAACCCAAAAATATTTTTATACAATTTTTAATGATTTTCCAAATTCAGAACAGGGGAATCCGAAATCATTCTGACCTTGTCTCAAAAAATTTATTATATATCATAGTTTACAATTCCATTGCTTACACCGTTTCTTCTATGAGAAACTACACTAAATAAAATATAAATTCATATTTTATTAAACCTCTAATTTGATTTCCACAATTTTTGGTGATTTTTCAAATTTAAACCACTGTTGCTGTCCAAAACTATTTTAGTGCAAAATATTAATTACCAAGTTTATAACACCCTCATTTCATTTCTCTATAATATTTACCATCACTTTCTCTTATTTCCCTTCACTAACATATCAAGAACATAGAGACTTATATAAGAAAGCTCTACTATAACATCATTTCCATGCTTTTTCAATAATATCAAACTTTAAAACATATTGAAATCTTGATGTTCTTTCATTATTTTATTGATTTCAATATTTAACTTGATTTTCTCTCTCCTGGAGCTTCTATTTCTTGAATCTAACTTGATATTCTAGCTCCCCATAGTCTCCTTGTTATCTTTCTCTCTTGATGGCTATGAAAATTCTTTTGATTTCTAGGTGAAAATGGTGGATTTTTGGTGAAAGGACCAAATTGTAAAGAAAATAAAACTTTCTTTCTTTCACTCTTCTTCTCATGTTGATGCATCCTTCCTTATATATTACATGAAATAATAATAAAATAATAATAAAAAATAATTTAAAAAATCAAATTAAAATATTAATAAACTAATATTTATTTATTTAATTAATCTAAAATATCTGCACATTATCATTGCCTTCTAGACTTCTCTCTCCTTCTAATTGATTATTTTGCCCTTTATGATCTTTTAAAATCTCATCTTTGAGTCATCATTTAATTTGGCATAATTGCAATTAAGTCCCTCACAATTCTTCACTTATTAAATTTGGTCCTAATTCATCCATTTTCCTTAGTTTCTAGATCATTCCAGCCTTAAAAAAATTATACTATTGGTCCTTCAAGTTTTTCATATTTACGCTTTAACCCCTCAAATTTTAAGTATTTACTCTTTTGTAACAAAACTTTTCTCACTTTTACGATTTAGTCCTTTCTTAAATTAATAGATCATAATATACTTCTCAATGTTGACATAACTCAAAATTTCCCTTTTTGTCACTTTATTTTCTTATTTTACTATATTAATGATAATATCTTACTATAAAAATTTTCGGGGTATTACAATATAGATCTTATTCATGTGATTCACTCATTATTACATCAATATCATTAATGGTAAAATCTTTAAGCAGCAGCCTCTTGAGACCTTAATTAGCAGAAAAACCATGAATAGAAATTTCTTGTTGTTTCATTTCCTCCACGTTCTTGTACTTGTACCAAGATGCACACACCAAATAAATGACGAAGTTAACAGCACTTAACCCTGATAATAACCAATAGAAGTAGTTCAACTGGTCTCTGTTGAGGTTGTTTGAAGCCAACCAACCCCCGCTGGCCTTGTTCACCACCTCCACCACTACCGAGCTTATAAAATACCCAAATGCTAGTGAAAACCAAGAGAGGGCTGTGCTTGTTCCTTTCATTCCTGCTGAGCTCTCCGCATGGTAGAACTCTAGCAGCCCTACCAATGTGAACATATCAGACAACCCAAACACGGCAAATTGGAATCCAAGCCAAAACACACTCATTGGCAGTGGCTCATTAGAATCTACCATGTTGTGCTTAATAGCCACAGATTTACGTTTGCTTTCCATCACACCAGAAATTGCCATGGAAATGGTTGAGAGCACTAATCCAACTCCAATCCGTTGAAGATGTCGGATTCCTGTTGGAATTCCTGTTATTTTTCGAGCTAGTGGAACGAAAATGCGTTCATAAATTGGAATAAAAATGAGGTTGAATCCCAGGGGAATGACAGGAAGGGAGGAAGCAGGGATTTCAAAACCAAATATATGAGTGTCCAATGTCATGCTTTGTTGTATGGAGAATGTTTGGAGTTGAGCCAAACAAGTATTTATGAAAACTGTGCTGAGTACGATGGGAAGCATGCGCAGCAAAATCTTGGTTTCTTCAACTTGGGTCACCGTACTAAGCTTCCAAGGTCCTGGAGTCATTGCTGCTGATGCACCCCAAGTGGCCATATCATGAACTGCTGCTCGATCTAAGAATCTGTGTATTTTGTTAATCTATCTAGGTTAAGGCTAGTTTTTCAACAAATGAAACATGCCAAATTATAAACTGTGTACCTAAACTGATTAGTTCTCTGAAGAGTTTCATTTTGTGTTCCTTTGTCATAAACCTCATAAAGTTCATCTTCCTTTCTTGGTATTGGAAGGTATCGGTTGCGGATGGATGCAGCAAGTACCTTCAAACAGCAAAATGGAGGCCATGATTCACTTGGAAAATAAAATTACTACTATTTATTATGATGGAAAATTAGAAATAGACTTACCCGTAGGATTCGAATTATGGGGCTTCCTTTAAGTGCATTATCCCTATAAAATGGCTTGCCAATGCACACCAACACGATTGCAAACAAGACAGCTATGGTGCACACTCCAAAACCCCAGTCCCAACCTTTTTTAGAACTTATCCACACTACGAAAGTGACCCCAACTATAGATCCACCCGTCAGGCTAAACATGAACCAGTTGAAGAAGCTTGAAAGTTGCACAGCCTCTTTAGGGTCCTTGCTGTTGAACTGGTCAGCTCCCAGCAGTGGCAAAGCTGCCTTAACCCCACTGGTTCCTAGCGCTATCAGGTATAGACCTGTGTAAAGAATTGCTGCTTGGCTAGTATTTGTAGCCTCGCATTGTTTTGAAATATCCGTGCAAGGAGTTGGCCTCAGTTGATCGAAATGTGCTTGTACTGTCAGCAGGGCATATCCCTTAATATTCAAAAGCATCAGGTCAAGTTTTGTCAGATAAGATGATTTTAATTATTGAATTATTTATATCAAGACGAGCTACTATATATATATAATTCTAAATAAACCATGGCTTTAACTACCAACGTTCCAAAAATTGATTGATCATCTATATATAGCCATTGTCAAAATGTGCATTTGTTGTGACATGGAATCCTGACCTAGTGCTATATTTGTGTAAGATGTAGCATGTGGAGCAAGCTGATCATGGAATGCTCATGTTAATTAAAGATAATTTAATCTCTTTTGGGTGTTTTAAAATCATAATCATATTATTTTCTGGCACTATATCTTCCATGGAAGCATCATATATACATAGTAGTGTTTTAAATATATATGTGTATGTGTGTGTGATATATATATACAGTAAATGAAAGAAAAATTCATCACGTCTATCATCCCACTATTCATAAGTTTTATTAATTATATAATTCAAGCAATTAATCTAATTTCCCATAGTAACAAGGATTGACCTCTCTTTTCCTCGAGTTTTAACACGCAAGAGCAAAATGATAATACATTAAAAAAAGTAAATTACATAGTTGATCATTTAATCATAAAATTTCATTTTGGGCACTAAAAATAAAAAGTTTATAATATGGGCACTATTGTTACATATTTTATCATTTTGGTCATTGTCGTTTCATACTTTTATAATTTTAGTCACCCGCCGCTAATTTGTCATAATATACACTCATTTTAGTCACCCAAATTTATAAGTTTTTATCTTGGCCACTCACTTTATCTCTTTAATTTCCTTTTTTTAAGAACTCGTTTTAGTTTTTTTTTTTCAATTAAGGAAAAACTTGAGTTTTTATAATGAAAAATTTGAGTTAGAAAAACCATGTTATCTTTTTTATTTATTTTATTTTTTTCTATTTAGAATTGATTTTAGTTTTTTCTCAGTAAAATAAAAAGTCAGTAAAAGAAAAAGGAAAAACATGACATTTTATAGGAAACTACCTGAGTTTTTACAAGAAAAACTATAATAGCCCAAATTTCAGCGATGTCAGAAATAGTGGTTCGAGACCACCAAATTCGAAAAATGACCTCGTAGATTATATTATTTAATATTTATGTTCCAAATGTAGGTTTTAAAAGATTTTTGAAATAGTAAATTGTGTTTTACAAAGATTTATTTGGTCAAGAAATTGAGAAAAAACGTATCGAGATCTCGGTATTATAAACTGAGCCATAAATATTTTTATAAATATTTACGGAGTGTCAATAAGGTAGTATTAAAATCTCCTTAGAAAATTTTGATGTTTCTCATTTCATAGGGAACCTCAAAGTGGCTCTATTTCATTATATTCCATCCAGATCCCAATTCCATTTTTATATTGTCATTGACATGACATAAGAGATGTCGGTTCTAGTCTATCTTTTTCTATTTCTATATATGTATATGGAAAGTTCAAAAATCATTGTAAAAGTTACTAGAATGATTAAATAGCTCAATTGTCAATTGAGGAAGGACCAAAAGTGAAAATAAGCCCAAAATAGATATTTTGGGCGGCAATAGCTGAGAAAAATCAGGAAGTGGGTGAAATAAGGGCAAAATTAGAAAATTGCCAAAATTAGCTAATAAAAATGGGACCAAATTGGAATATCTAGAATTCTCCTCATTTTCTCTTCATTTTAATCAGCTGAAAAACAGCCATGGAAGAGGGTTCAAGCTGGTTTTTATACTTTAGCTTCATGTAAGTTTAACTCTTGTTTTCTCCTTGAAATTTCTAAGATTTTGGACTTTTACAATTGGGTCCAACTTACTATATCATTAGTTTTTGATTCCACGGCTAATTTTTAAAGTTTCTATGGATGAGTACTGGAAGCATATGATGAATAAATATAGAATTGAAGCTTTAATTTTGATATATGATGATTTTATCAAGTAAAATTGATGGAAATTGATTTTAGGACCTAATTATGAAAGAGTTCAGAATTAAGGTCTAGTGCTAAAGTTTTGATTTTTAGGGGTTATGAAGTAGTTTAAAATGATATAATAAAGTATTAATTGAGAAAAATTAGCTCAATCGAGGGGTTAATTGAGCAAGGACTGAATTGTATGAACTGTAAAATTTGGGGTAAAATAGAAATCAACATTTTGCATTAAAACTATTTTGGACAGCAACAGTAGTATAACTTTGAAAAATCACCAAAAGTTTTAGAAATCGAATGAGAGGATGAATAAAATATGAAATTAAATCTTATCGAGTCTAGTTTCTTATAGAAGAAATGATGTAAGTAATGGAATTGTAAATTATGAGATATAATAAATTTTGTGAGACAATGTCAGAATAATTTCGGGTTCCCCTATTTTGAATTTGGAAAATAATAAAAAATTTAAAAATAATAATTAGGGGTTTAAATATATATTTTAGAATATTGAATGAGTTTATTTTCAAGAGAAACAAACGAGAACATTATTCGAATTACATATGAAGAGGTAATTAATTTTTAGTGAAGAAGGGTCGGAGTTGGTAGACAGCAGAATAGATGTGATTTTAAAGAATAAACTGTATTTATTGGCTAAACTAAAAATTCTAAAAATTTTATGGTAAGAAGATATGTAAGTCTAGTTTCAGGGAAAATTAGCGGATCTTAATTTGGAGCTCCATAGCTCAAGTTAAAAATAATTTAGTGACTATGACACGGATGGACAGCTTTGGAATATAAATATAAGTAAATAGTGAAATTATAGATAATGTTACTTATAAGCGTGTTATATACATTAAGGATGTGGAATGGAGAGGAGGAGGAGGAAAATATGTGAGTGATTTATGCATAAATTGATCACATGCTCGATTATATTTGGTAAATGTTAGACTTTGTTAAAATGAAAAATGTTATAAATTCATGTTTGAATTAAATGTTATATATGTTAAAGAATAATTTGAATATTTGATATTGCCTAATAAATGAATATCCGATATTGCTTAGTAAATGTCAAGCCGAATTTTAAAAAAATATGTTATAAGTGAAACATGTGTGAAAGAATGTGGTAAGTATTTTCATGGTTTATTATTGAGCTCATTCACATGAATCTGTCATTTGAAATTGTGATAGACAAGAAGAAATAGTGAATGGCATGCTTATGTATGGTTATATGTATTTATCTGAAACACAAGAAAATGATGGTTATATATTTGATATATGGAGACATGAGACTATGATATATGAACATGGAATATATTTTATAAATGTGTTCGTTCATAATTATAGAATTGTGCAAACTCAAGTGTACTATTTGTATAAAGATAGTATTTTAAATGATTTGATGAGTAAAGCTCCAATGTGAGATAGTCTGAAATCAAGACAAATTGTTATGAAAGTGTATTTAAAATACATAGATATGATTGTTATAAGTTATGTGAATAAATAATGTGTAAAAGTATATGCATATGAGAAATTTAATGAAAGTTGAGCCCATACATGTTTCTTGATATTTAAATGAATTATATGACTAACAATGTGATAAGAATAGGTATTAGGGCTCATGATCAATTCGAATAATTATGCTTTGCATAATTATGTTGAATATAAAGAAGCGGTAAGTTAATTACCATGTTATACGAATTTATTAAATATTACATGTTTACTTTGTTTCACTTTTTCCCCTAATTAATAATGATTCGATAAGCTCCGGTAATGCCTCGTACCCTGTTCCGACGATGGATACGGGTAGGAGGTGTTACAAAAACTTGAATTTTTACAAAAAAAAAAGTAAGTTATTTTTTTCATTTCACTTTTAGAATTAATTTTAGTTTTTAAAGTAAGAAGGAAAAACTTGGGGTTTTACAAGAAATTATCTGATTTTTATAGGAAAACTTGGATTTTTACTAGGGTTGTTTGAACTATATTGAATCGATTTGTTGAATCGAGAATCAACTGAGTTATTGGTTTGGAGAAAGGCATCAAACGAACTGACCTAGAAACCAATTTGGACTAGTTGAATGTAATGACCCAATTTTTAGTGGTACTGGAAAATTCAATTTTAGAACCCCATTTTCATAAACTGAGTTTGTAAATGTTAAATATTAATATTTAAGAGGGTAATATAAAAATATATTAAAGTTTGGTCAAGAAATTTAGCCGAATTAATAGTTAATTAAGGTCCAAGGACTAAATTATAAAATTTTAATTGTTATAGAGTTTTAATTATCATGAGGCCTGGGGACTTAAATGGCAATTAGACAAATGTCTAAAATGATAATAAATCCATTTTGTAATAGGAAATAGTGGAAGATGATGGAAGATTCCACTAATTCTTGAATAATGATTAATTAAGCTAGTTAAAACATGATTAGCTTAATTAAACCAAGTTAATTAACATCCAAGCATAGTATAAAAGGGCAAGATAGTTGAGTTTTGTCAACTTTCTTCCTCTCTACTGTCTAAACCTAAGAAAACAAAGGAGAAAAGAGTTTGTTGCTTCAATCACATTCGACCACCAATATTAAATTGATTCCAAGTCTTTTTCTTGTAATTTTTATAAATTTGGAGTCATGGGAGATTGATTTAGCTAGCACATGTACAATTTGTAAAACTGTTAAAATTTGTGGAAGTTGTCATTATTGATTTCTAGAAGAATTAGGCTTGAAATTGATAGATTTTGAGCTTAGAATATAAAAAGGACTCGATTGTAAAGTTACTTTAGCTTGTTTGTTAACTTCATTGCATTAAGGATCAAATTGAATAACTGTAAAACTTATTATGAAATTATGTTAGAAATAGAAATTTAAGGTCCCTAATGATAATATTGAAATTAGATTTTAATCTGAGGTTAGGAATTGAAAGTTATGACTATTCCGAGTTTAAGGAATAAATTGAATAAAATGAAAAAAAATAGGGATATTGAAAAACTGAGTTATATATAGGTTCATGCATATCATAACACAAAATGGAGATATTTGGAATTGATTAATGTTATAAAATAATTGTTTAGATTGAGAATTGGATTGAAGTGGAGTCGATAGGGGAAAAACTAAAATTACGGATTAAGTCCCTACAGTATCCACTTTATGTATTTTGAACAGGTAAGTTCATATGAAACTTACCCCTCTATTTTATTATATATACGAATGAAACTTGAATTTTTACTTATATATTAGAATTGAGTAGAATTAGTGAATTTGACACACATGTCTCAAAATGGACTGAATTGTAAAGTCATGTAAATATTGGCTACATGGAATTGGTTCAGGATGTAAATGTGAACATTGATTAATTATATGACTCGGAAATGAGAAATGAAATTATATACAAGAATTGGTGTTGACAATTATATGGAAATGATGCCCAAGTGAACTTAGTAAAAGGTTAGGATACGTATGGCATGTCATTAGGGTTATATGCGTGTTTAATTAGGGATTATGCATGCTATTAATTACGAGATCTAGCATTTGTTGTAGATTCTCGGGTTATACATATCAAAGTTTTAGCCCGAACTAGTAACTTCAATATAATGCCAACTTGTGTAAGCACTTTTGTTATAATGGCAGCTTGCGTGTACAACTTGTTCCTGTATATTCGAGTTTGTTTTACTATAGTTCCATCGAGTGATATTCAGTTGATTGAAAATGAAAATTAAACTATGGAATGGTGAAAAGGGTATTTGATGATACTTGATAAATGAATGGTTACATGAATTTGTTTAAGTTTTGAGATTTCTTATGATTCTAAAATATAACTAATGCTTTTGATTGATGATGTTGATATATTTATAGATATGTCATAATGTGCCAAAGGATAGTTAAGTTGGTTGCCAAATAGATTAGTTAATTATGCCTTAATGATCGAGGTATGTTTTAGTTTCAATTTGAATTTACTAAGCATTCCAAATGCTTACCTTAGTTGTTTACTTCCTTGTAGATTTGCACCTCGCGGAATTGCCGAGTCGGATCAATTAGGAAGCATACACTATTTAAAGATGATAATTATATGTTCATTTTGAGTCTAGGCTACGCGACATGCACATATGGGTCCTAGTATCCTTGTGGTTATTTTGAAGTGGATGGCATCATGTGCTTATAGTGAGATTTAATGTTGGATGTATATTTTGGTATATAAACTAATAATACATATTTTGGTTAAGTTTGATAATGTATGAATGATGAATTTACCTTTGAATGGTTTGGTATGTTAAACAATCATTTAGGCCATTTGAATTGAGTAAACTAAATAATGTTGTAGAAACGGTAAAGTTCATGATAAGTATGATGTGTAATTTAGTATATGTTTTGACTTATTAATGCCAATCTCTTGAATTGGTGGTTTTCAATTGGTAAGATGATTGTGTTGAGTTGGAAATTGAATGCATTTTGGTAGGTCTAGATGTAATAATCATGTATATAGCTAAATGTGAATAATTAGTTGGTAAGGTATTGAATGGTTGATTGATCAGTTTATTTAGTTGTTAATTGGTTTAGCTAAATGGCCTTATTTTTGTTGAAGATGGGATGAAAACATGTTCGGAATGAACTGGAGTTACTTAAAAGTGGATACCAAATGTGCATTTTGGCAAAAACAGGGGCAATGGTGCGACGAGAGGTCTTTGAAGTCGCGATGTTGTTTGGCAGTGAGTGATGTTGCGACAAGGAATCTTAAGGTTGTGACATCGGTCCTAAACTTTTAAAAACTTTACACTTTGATCTTGCTTCATACTCGGCTTAGCAAAAGAGCTTTATAAGCTCGTGTAAGACCTAGAAATGAACGTGTTACATTTTTTGGTATAAAAGTTATGATTTAGTTGATTTTAGGACTGAATTGTAGTGTAAGTCGAGTCTAGAAATATATGTCACAATAGTTTATGATAGTGTGTAACATTGAATAGATTAAATCAAATTTTTTTATGAATTTTTTTAATAATTTACTTAATCGAATTGGTCGGATTAGTAACTTGGTAGTCTGTCCAATTCGACCACCTGTTCGATTCTAAAAACCTTGATTTATATAGGAAAAACCATTTTGTCTTTCTAGTTTCTTTTATTTTTTTTAGAATTAATTTTAGTTTTTTCAGTAAAAGTGAAAAACATGTGATTTTATAGAAAATTACCTGGGTTTTTAGAGGAAAATTTTGAGTTTTTACATGGAATTGAGTTATATGTGAAAAAGTTAGTTTTCATCTCAACAATTGAATAACTCAATTCCCTCTAAAAACTTACTAAAGTCAGGTTAATAAAATGAGTGTATATAATGACAAATTAATTACGGGTGACTAATATGATAAAAGTATGTAACGAAAGTGCCTATATTTCAAACTTTTTTTTTTTTTTTGATACCCAAATCAAAGTTGGGTGATCAGTTGTATAATTTACTTAAAAAAAAAACCTCTCAAACTCGTATATATGAAAAGTATTTTAGAGCTGATTGTAGAAACGATAAAATTTTACCTTTGGCAGTTTCATTTAACATATATAATTTAGTTATTGTTTGAAACTTATCTTCATCATCATGAAATAACTATTTTATATCATATATATATATATATATATATATAAGCCATAAATTTGGATATACAGTAAAATTTATGATTGTTATAAAACGCTAATTCTTGAATAATTTAATAATAATTTTGAAGTTAAAAATTTGTTTTAAATCTATCTACTTTTTATATATTTGGAATTTTTTTTCTTTTATTTTCTCGGCCAAAAAGCCCTCGGAATTGGACTTCAAACGGACAGTTGAAATGGTATGAAGCTTTGATTTGTGGCAAGTGATCAGTTTCGTTTGAGAAACAGGAAAAAGGGTTTAATCATATAATTAATGGGGGTGATTCCAATTTCCATGTAAGAGAGTAAGGATGAACAATAACGTACCAACAATTCCAGGAATCCAAACAGGACACAGGTGGTAAATCTTGTCAAATATGTATCAGCAATGACTCCTCCTAAGAGTGCTAGAATGAATGATGTTCCCATGAAGTTTGTAACTGTGTTTACAGATTTGGTCAACCCAAAGTTCATATACCCCATCAAGTATGTCACCAGGCTCACTGCACTTGCAATAAACGCCATGTTCTCCAGCCCTTCCATCCCTGCACATACAGATCAATCAATTCTCACAATCAAGTTAATAATAAGCAAATTATTTCATGAAGGTTAGGGCATATCATGGTTAATTACCGTAGACGAAAAGTGCAGCTTTAGTTCCTCCTACTCTTTTGTCCTGCCTTGATAACTGTTTATTATCACCATCTCTACTGATTTCCTGTTGGCAGTGTCACAAGAAAGAAAGTGATGGTTATTAGCAAAAAAATATGATTAAAAAAAAAAAGGATGGCGGATGCTTTCAGTTCATGAAGAAAGAGAGAAATTTACCATTTTGTTCTGAGAGCTTGTAATTTCTTTTTTTCTTTGAGGATGCAAAAGAGAAATACAGAAAGAGAACGCTGGTTGTGGGTCAGTGTCTGTCTAGAGGGACATGACACATCAAACCCTATGAATATATATATATACACGTAAAGTACATTTGTCCAGCTTTTCCTTCCCTCTCGTATGAACAACCCTTTTTTCCTTGCATAAACTATCAAATTTTAAAATTCAAGTTGGTTCAAAACCTTTAATCAGAGCCTCTACAGACTACATCCATCATTGCAGACACTAATTATTATCACTTGTTTTTTTTCTTTTTCCATATAAACTAATCAGATTTTTCTAATAATTAGTAAATCTTAAGAAGATGAACAACAAGGAAACAAGGGGCAGCTAGATGTACGTAGGAAACGGAAAAAAATAATAATTTTCTGGCTTCTGTTGTGTTCCCTCTCCCAAATCTCAGCACTTACCTGATCTCAGTCTCTCATGAGTAAACTAAACTTCACCTTATTTGTTTGACTCGATGGAAGATACAGGGAGATATTCTAATGGCCGCGAATCTGGATCCAATCCCCTCCACCCTCTTTTTTTTAAGACTTTCTTAGTACTTTGCTGTGTACTTGTTTCATTTGTTAAATTGTAACCCTCCAATCATCATTTTTTGACATTTAAATTACCACCCATTGTTTCCCGCCGCGTATTATTCTTGATCGTGAATCAGGGTTTTGAATGTATATTTACTATAAAATTATCCCCAGCACTTGGGTACAGAACTAGGAATAAATGAATACTTACTATAAATTTATCATCTCTACATGTGCTGGCCACCACTTCCTTTTCAACCCCATTTTTTAGATATTTTACTCTAATCTATGTTTTCTATACCTTCAATAATTCAACAGGTTTTGGTCTTCTGGAAGGGCTTCTTCTTGAATTTCATAATAAGAAAAATGTACCAGCTGGAAACCCTAAACCTAGCTAGGGTTGCCATTTTTAGTAACATATATCTTTTAGAATACCCACTAATTTGGTGAAGATTACATAAATATATTAGATAATGAACATAGTTTTATAGTGCCGGTAGCATATTTTAATGCAATTGGGCGGGGGGAAGGGATCACTTATCCTGTTTCATAGATTGTAATTTTCTCTTGGAGAATGATAATTAATCTCCATATAGGGAAGCCATTGTAGGCAACAATATGGATTAATTATGGCCACTTGATTTCCTCGGAGACGGAGGCATTTAAATTCTCCAAGGTAAATGGTTTTATAATAAAGCCCTAGAACGATGAGATGGGTAGGCAAGATCCGAAACATGGTGTAACTAAATGCTCACATTGTTGTTATGTTCCATCATGTTCTTTTGTCTGTGTTGGCCTGTTTAGAGTTGGGGCGTAGTCTGTAAGGCTTTTGGTCTGTCTATCAACATTTTTCATTTTTGTTCCTTTTCAAATATTAAAATATTCTATTTTAACCTCCCATAAAAAAAATTCATAATCCAATTTAAATCCCTCAACTTTTATAATTTTATCTCAAACCTTCGGCATAAAAATTTTAATTTGCCCTTTTTTATAGTAACTTTTTTCACATAGAAGTATATTTATTTATCTAAACCTAAAGCCCAACCTCATCTTTTAGAGGGTTTAGATAAAAAAAAATTAAGTCGGGAAAATATGTTAGGACTAAATGATTAGACCCATATAAAATATTGGTTAGACTTGGGCTTTAAATTTTAAAGCCTAAGCTTGGCACAACTTGCTTTTAATATCATAATATATTATATCGTATTATATCATATAAAAATAACTATAGAATAATATATAATACTACAATGTAAACATTAAAAAAATATGTTAAATTTCCATGTTTAGAGTTTTAATAAAAAAATATAAAATTATCAAATATTAATTTAAACTAGGGTTATTTTATAAAAAAATTAAAAGTAAATATGAAAAAACTTTAATCATTTACAAATAAATAAACTCAAGTAAAATTAAATTTCATATTTTAAATTCAGCAGAAACACCATACAATGGCCCATCCCAACTTATCTACAACTCCAAATCTCTCTCTCACACACAAATTATAATATAGGCTAAACTACACTAGTAATCACTTAATTATTAATATTTTTTTTTTGTCACCAAATTATGAAAAATTTGCAAAATAATCATTTAACTATTAGATTTTTCATTTTTAAAACTTCAGTTTTGTTTCTCTAAAAACTAGTATCTTATATTCTAAATTTTTTAGTAAACATTTTAAATACTAATACAAGGCAATAATATTTACTATTTATTATTAACATCATTATTATATAATTTACATATTTCAATAAAATATAAAAAAATTTAATATACTTTTATTAATAAATAAATAATAAAATTACGAATTTAAATATTGATTCATCAATAGTTTTAATTAATATATTGTTATTTATTAACAATTTACTGAACACAAGCAATTTTGTTTGATTCTATTTTAATTTTAGGGATTTTTTCTTTTTCAAAATATATTGGTGGATATAAAAAATAGTTGCATGCTGACATATTTTACTTTTAAGAAGAGATATAAGTTTGAATATTAAAAACTGCATGATAAGAAAGGGCAACTACAAAGAAAATTAATAATAAAACGGAAATACTGGTGCTACTAAACTGCATTTAACATCTCAACTTGCTTTCCCTTAGCATGATTTTCTTCTTTGTAGATTACTTCGACCTTCTTATACCTATACCATGACGCGCAAACCAAATACACTCCAAAATTCACCACACTCATCCCTGCCAATAACCAGTAAAAATAGTCGAGTTTGTCTCTGTTCAGATTGTTATTATCCAACCATCCCCCACTCACCTTATTCACCACATCTACCACCACCGAGCTCAAGTAGTAACCAAAAGCCGATGAGCACCACGAAATGGCCGTGCCCAATGATTTCATCCCTGCCGAGCTCTCTTCGTAGAAGAATTGTATGAGGCCCACAAATGTGAACATATCAGCCAACCCAAATATTGAATATTGGTATCCAAGCCAAAGCACATTCATTGGAAGAGGCTGAAGAGAATCCACCATGCCATGCTCACGAGCCACGGATTTGCGTCTCGTTTCAACAATTCCGGCAACCGCCATGGAAATGGCTGACAGAACCAACCCCACTCCGATCCTTTGAAGGTACCGGATTCCGGTTGGGATTCCAGTTATTTTGCGAGCAATAGGTACGAAAACACAGTCATATATGGGGATAAAAATGAACATGAACACTAGGGGAATAACCGGGATGGAGGAACCAGGCATTTTGATACCAAGGACATGAGTATTCATGGTTGTGCTTTGTTGGACGGTAAAAGTTTGGAGTTGAGCTAAACAAGTATTCATAAAAACAGTACTAAGTATAATTGGAAGCATCCGAATGATGATCTTTGTTTCTTCAACTTGTGTTACTGTACATATTCTCCAGGGTCCAAGGTTTACTGATGTTGATCCATCGTTAGAGCTATGTTTAATTGCTGCTCTGTCTAAAAATCTGCATGTTCGAATTTAATGGTAAATATAGGCGAAATTTACAACTTATTATAATAAAATATATGCACTAAAATCATCAAAATCGGTTACCTGAATTGATCAGTTCTGGGAAGAATTTCATTATGCACATCTGCAACCTCGTGTAATTCATCTTCTATCCCTCGTTGTGGAAGCTTTCGGTTTCTGATAGCCACCACAAATACCTAATAAAACAGAATAAAGTATTGTTTTGATTATCACTTATTAAGTGTATATCTATATATAATTTTTGAAACTAGTTACCTGTATGATACGAAGGAGAGAGCTTCCTTTGGGAACATTGTTACGATATACTGACTTTCCCATGCTTAAAGCCATAATGGAAACCAAAACAGCTGCCGTGCATACACCGAACGCCCAGTCCCAACCCTGATTTGTGCTTATCCACACGATGAAAGTCACCCCAATTATGGCTCCAACGGTGAAACTAAGCAAGAACCAGTTGAAAAAGCTTGATCGTTTCGTATCACTTTCATCGAACTGGTCAGCTCCCAATGATGGCAAAGCTGCTTTAACCCCACTAGTGCCAAATGCAACGAGGTATAGACCAGTGAAAAGGATCGCAGCCTGGCCGCTGTCGGCGGCCTGGCATTGAGTAGTTTGGCTTATTGCAAGACACTGGCATGGGGGTGGTCTTAGTTGGTGGAAATGAGCTTGTACTGTTAAGGCTGCATATCCCTGCAAATTTAAGCATTAAATCCAACATTTCCATACCAAGAGGATTAAATTTAAAATTCTTTTCGAATAATTAAGGTTTGTTTCTTTCTTTTCAGGTATTAACTTGATTTTTTTTTCCAATATCACACAATTTAATGAATTTGGTTCTTAAAACTCGAACTACAAATGAATATTTAATATTAAAAATGATGATAGTTTTTATTTAGGATTAATTTCGCAATGCTTTTGACTGTGGAAAATTATTGTTGAGAAGTGTTTTTAAAAAGTTTAATTTAAAATTTGAGTGTTTAACATTGCTATCAAAAAGTACTTTTGAGGAATAAAATGTCCATTTTAGACATGTTATTATCAAGTAACAAATATACATTTAAATAATATTTAAATTAGTTAATATTATTATATTTTAGTAAAAATATAAAAAAATTATTATAACTTGTTGTTAATATTTTAATATATGAAATATAAATTTTAAATATTTTTAAGCAATAAATATTAATTATTTAAAAATTTTAATTAGAATATATAAACTATATTTTAAATATTTAAATATAACCATTAAATATTTATAATTAGTATTTTTTAAAAAAAATATTTTTAATTAATGATTTTAATCTATTTGCAATTAAGCATCAAGAAAAAAAAAAGGGAAAGTATTATGTTATTAGAGGGGTGAAAAAGTAATTAAGTACTAAAAGTGCTTTTGGGAGAGGAAAAGCTAAAAATTTTAGCTTCTCCTTCTTAGGAGTACTTTTGAAAAATACTCCTGAAAAGCTAAAAATTTCAACAGCAACTTATTTAGCACAGTTTTTCTTCTAAAAGTAGTTTTGGAGGCATAAGTACTTTTTTAAGCATTACAGAATCTGTCCTTAGTCAACTATATGACATTTTTTTGACTAGTTTTATCATGTTGGAGAACACGACGAGAACAAAACATGTCTTGAGCTTAAATTTTAAATTTAATATAATTTATTTATACAACATATTTTTTAAATTTACAATTTAAATTTCATGCATAATCTTTTGATTATTTTATATTATGGGCTATTATGAAAAAATATGCTTACCAACAATTCTATGCACGCAAATAGGACACAAGTCTTGAACCTTGACAAATAGGTGTCAGATATGAGCCCTCCAAAGAGTGCTACTAAAAATGAAGTCCCCATGAAATTTGTAAGGGTGTTTGCTGATTTGGTTAGGCTGAAGTTCATGTAGCCATAAAAGTAAGTTACCAGGCTGACGGCATTTGAGATGAAGGCCATATTCTCCAGTCCTTCCATGGCTGCCAAGAAAATCACAAACAAATAGGAATCAAAGGCATTACAAGACGATCAAATTTCTAAAATAAAGAAGGAAATGAAAGAGAGAAATTAAAAGAAATGAATGATTACCATAGACAAAAAGTGTAGCCCTGACCCCTCCACGTTTTGGTTCTTGCTTGGCCTGGCCATTAAAAGCCCTTAAAATAACCTGTAAAATAGCATAAGAGACCGATTAGCCGCCTGAATAAAGGAAATGAAACATGTTAAGGGACAGGATTAGCCTGAATAAAGGAAATGAAACATGTTAAGGGACAATGACAAAAACAAAGAGAGCAAGAATCGAGGGCACAAAATGTGCCTAATCCTCAAGATGTAAAATAATTGGCTCGACCAACTTACCATGTTGCTGGTGAAGAGAGTGTAAAGAGATATTGGCTACTCCTTAGTGACTCATCAGTTGGTTTGATTTGATAATTATATATAGAGAGGAAGAAGATAGTATAAAGCTATAATTAGTCTAACAAACAGGAAGGGATCATATGGTTTGAACATCTTGTTGGACTCATCATTTTGTTTCTTCTGAAACCTTTCTCTTTCACAATAACAGTCAACTCTTGTCTTGACTTCTTTTACTATTAGTAGTATTTACTAGGATGATATTTCATGAAGTGGAATCTATAATTTTCAATTTCTTTTTTACTCTTGTGATTTTTTGTTTGAGGACGACATGGGGAGATAATAGGTGTACGGAAAGAAAAGTGAAATGAATTAAAATAGGAGAGTTTTTTATTTTTATTTTAATGCATAATTTTTTTTTCAAAATTATATATTTTTTAAATATTTTATTTTATTTATTTTTATTTTTAACTAAAATCATTTTCTTTATTTTTTCAACTAAAAATTTTCATATTTTCAGTATATATAAGCATTTAGATATCTTTTAGCTAGCAAGGCATTTGTGAATACAATTGCATCAACCGAATGAAATTACTCATCAATTTTTTGCATGTTCAATGATAAAACTAGAAAGCGTTTTTGAACCAAGTGTCGTGATGTGAAAGAAAAAAATTATAAAAACCTACAAAACTTGGCGTCGGTTCTAAATTGGGTAAACTTTATAAATAGTCACTCAAATATTACTACGTTTCTATTTTGATTACTTAATTTTGAAATTTTTTATTTTAGCCATTAATGTTTTCAGCATCAAAATATATTCAACTATTAATGGAGTGATGACTTGGCCATTTTTCATTGCCGTAATAATAAATTTAGCTTTTCAATGTTTATAGATTCTATTAATTTGATCTCAGTTCTAAAAATTTTAATAAATTTAACTCTCAATTTTACACATTATGTCAAATTTAATCTTGATTCGTAAAATTTCAAAATAAATATTTAAAAAGTTTAAAAATATATATATAAAAGTTCATTTTCGATAAAAATACATATAAAATTATAAACAACCCATTTTTCTATTTTTTTCTAACATCACATTGATTTATGAAAATAAAAAATTTATAAATAAAATATATTTTTTAAAAATCCACAAACAAAACATAAACCATATTCAAAATTTTCTCTCTCTTTTTGTTTTATTTTATAAACAATAATAATTTATTTATTATGCATTTGGACTTATTCTTTAATTTTTGTCAAATTTCTCAAATGTTAGGTATTGTTTTCATCTACAGACACTAGCACCAATAACTCTTGCTCTAAACTCCTTGATTTTCACATATTCCATCCTTGTACCATGCAACTAGGAATTAGTTGTTGAGTTGTCGATATGGCCTTCTAATTACTAGCTCTCCAAGACCTCATGCCACTTGTATATCTCAATCCGACCCCTACCTTAAGCACAACAAACTCGTTCTTGATTATTATCATCTTTTTTAACCTCAGGTTGAAAAATTCATTTATTTATAAGTGTTTTTATATTTTTGTATGTATTTTTATAAAATCATATGTATTTGATCGAAAATAAACATTTAAATATTTTTAATTTTTTAAATTTTAAATTTTTAAAAATCAATGTTAAATTGGCATAATGTGTAAAGTTAAAGTGTAAATTTGTTAAATTTTTTAGAATTAGGATCAATTTGATAAAATCTATAAATATTAGAGGACTAAATTTATTATTATGTTAATAAAAAAGGATTAAATCAACATTTAGTGACCAAAATATTAACTTTTAGATAATATCAATAACTAAAATTAAAAATTTTAAACTAAAATGACCAAAACAGAAATACACTAATATTTGGATCACTATTTTATAAACTTTACCCTAAACAATATTGGGCACAGTTTCCAAACTTGCCGCAGCCTAACACGACTTTGGTACACGGTCAAGTTTCACCCGTTCCAATTTTGCCGCAGCCTAACACTGAATTCTCTTTTTTATTTTTGAAAGGGCAGCCTAACACGGACAAAACTAAAACTAGTTTTACTGGTATACCATTAATTTGATTATTAATCTTGTGGGAGTTTAACACATATTTATTTTGATATTTTTTATTTATTTTTTTATATGTTGGAAGTTTAAAATTATATTTTTATTTATAAATATTTTTCTTTAATTCCTTACATTATAATGTTGTGTTTGATGAGAGAATTATTTTTTATATATGTTTTGATATATGGGTTATCAATAAACTAATTCAATTTATAATATTTAGTCACTCTTATGACTTATTTTTAGCAAAATATTTTTTTTACTTATTTTAATAAAAGTATTATTTTTACAAGAATTATTACTCATTTTTCAAAATTTAAAATTTAAAATATATTAATTATTTTTATTTTATATCTAATTATTGTATCACATATTATTTCATCAAAATAATCATACCTAATCATACTTTTTCAATTAAAAAATAGCAGCGGTTGTTTAGAGTAGCTTGCATATCAAATGTAGAATATGTTATTAAATTTCTTTATTTTATTCTACGTTTGCCCATTTGAATAAACCATAGATTTTTAATGAATTTTACAATTAAGATTGTAATCGATGAATAAAAAACTGTCAAAAAATATTTCAATATCTTGACTTCTCCTTGTTACATTATTTTCATGTTCATTATGTTTAAAACTGCACCGAGCACTGTTCCATCATATCCTGCTTGGGAGAGATGCTGACACCATGGTGCTTTCTTGGTTGATTCCTCTTCAATAATTAGTAGCATTCTCTGGATCCATAAAGCGTACCAAGTCTGGAATGATCTTTGCGAACGTTTTTCTCAAGGTGGCATCTATTGCATCTCTGATTGAATTTTCGACCACTCCCATCTTGTTCTTGCTCAAACCTTGTTGTGGTGCACTGGAAATAGTTAAGAAATATCAAGAATCTGACTATGTGATCAGATTTCTCAAAGGTCTTGGTAATCAGTTTGCGTCTGTCCGTTCTCAGATCATGCTTCTTCCATCATATCAATCACCGCATTCGACGGAGTGGAGATGTCAAACGCGTCAAGTGAACCATTTGAAGGCCAAAATACCCCCTTCTACCAAAACCAAATGGGATCAATTCGAAATACTCACCTCTCCCAACATCCAAATCTTTATGGGTGGTTAAAAACCTTTCTAGCTTGACCTCTAATACATCCGATCAAACCTAGTGTCGAAACCATATTTTAAACATTTGATGAAATTTTTAAAAATTATTTTTTAAAACATCAGGATTTGCACATATACCTAAAGTAACATAAGTTAGATATAGCTAAAGAGTGAAGTGCAACATAAGTTGATATGGAACAAAAACGAAACAGAAACTTATAACATAAATTATACGATCATAGCATCTTACAATCATATAAGCATAACTCAATTCATATGCATAAATTAATAAGTTCATACAATAATATCATATACTCAATCATATAACCATAACTCAATATTGCATATTCGTATCAAAGCCAAAACACACTCATTGGAAGAGGCTGAAGAGAATCCACCACATCGTGCTGACAAGCCACAGATTTGCGTCGCATTTCGACAATTCCGAAAACCGCCATGAAAATGGTTGACAAAACCAACCCCATCCCGATCCTTCAAAGATATCGGATTCCAATTAGTGACTTTGATCGTGTAGATAAGTACAAATCCGGCTTGGAATTGGGCGTTCGGTGCATGCACAATAGTTGTCTTGGTTTCCATTGTCGCTTTAAGCATGGGAAAGTCACTTTACCATAACAATGTTCCCAAGGGAAACCCTCTCCTTCGTATTATACGGGTAATTAGTTTCATAAACTATATATAGATATACGCTTAAAATTGATAACCAAAAGATTACTCCACTTTTTTAGTTATTTGTGGTGGCTATCAGAAATCGAAACCTTCCACAACTAGGGATGGGAGATGAATTACACGAGGTTGCAGGCTTGCACAATGAAATTTTTCCTGTAACTGATCAATTTAAGTAACTGGTTCGATGATCTTAGTGCATATATTTTGTTATAATAAGTTGTAAATTTTGCTTAAATTTATCATCAAATTCAAACTTTTAGACAGAGTAACAATTGAATATGCCTCTAGCGATAGATCAACATTAATAAACCCTAGACCTTGGAGACTATGTACGGTAACACAAGTTGAAGAAACAAACATCATAATTCGAATGCTTCCAATTATACTCGGCACTATTTTCATGAATTCTTATTTAGCCCAACTCCAAACTTTCACCATCTAACAAAGCACAACTATGGACACTTCCAATTATACTCAGCAATGTTTTCATGAATACTTGTTTGGCCCAACTCCAAACTTTCACCATCCAACAAAGCTCAACCATGGACATCCATGGAATCCGATATTGGTATCCCATGGTTGTGCTTTGTTGGATGGTGAAAATTTAGAGTTGGGCTAAACAAGTATTCATGAAAACAATGCTAAGTATAATTGAAAGCATCCAAATTATGATCTTTGTTTCTTCAACTTATGTTACTATAAATAGTCTTTAGGGTTCAAGGTTTATTGATGTTGATCCATCTTCAAGGGTTTATTCAATTAATGTTGCTCTGTTTAAAACCTGCATGTTTGAATTTAATGATAAATGTAAGTGAAATTTACAACTTATTATAACAAAATATATACAATAAGATTATCGAAACCGGTTAACTAAATTGATTAGTTCTGGAAAGAATTTTATTGTGCACGGTTACTACCTCGGGTAATTCTCTCCTATCCCTAGTTGTAGAAACTTTTATTGGTTTTTGATAGCGAACACAAATACCTAATAAAGTAGAACAAAATCATATTTTGGTTATCACTTATCAAATATATATATAATTTATGAAAATAATTACATGTATAATACAAATTAGAAGGCTTCCCTTGGGAACATTGTTACCTTACAATGACTTTCCCATGCTTTAAAATACAATGGAAACCAAAACATCTATCGTGCATGCATCCAACGGCCATTCCCCTGATTTGTACTTATCCACACGTTGAAAGTCACCCCAATTATGGCTCCAACGGCGAAACTAAGCAAGAACCCAGTTGAAAAAGCTTGATCGTTTAGGATCCCTTTCATCGAACTGGTCAGCTCCCAATGATAGCAAAGCTGCTTTAACCCCGCTAGCGCCAAAAGCAACGAGGTATAGACCAGTGAAAAGGATCGCAGCCTGGCCGCTATGGGCAGCCTGGCATTGAGTTGTTTGGCTTATTGCAAGACCTTGGCATGAGGGTGGTCTTAGTCGGTGGAAATGAGCTTGTGCAGAACATTTCCATACCAAGAGGGTTAAATTTAAAATTCTTTTTGGATAATTAAGGTTTATTTCTTACTTTCCACATACTAAATATTTTCTTTTTTCAATAGCACGCTATTAGTGAATTTGGCATGTAAACCTCGAATTACAAATGAATATTTAATATTGAAAGTCATCATATTTAGTCAGCTATATGACCCTTTTCATTTTGGTAATGCTATTACGCTGCTGGCTTTTCTTTTAATGGTTTGTTGAGCCAAATCATGGAGTTGAGACAACAACAACTAATTAAGGAAAGAAAAATAAATGTTTTGATGATAGAAATCGCTCTGATTGGTGGTCATGATATTCATTTTTTTTATAGTTGTATATGTTGAAACATGTGATGAGAAATATGTCGTAGAGTTAAATTTGAGATTTAACATAATTGATTCATATAACATATTATTAAATTTAGAGTTTGAATTTCAACATATATAATATTTTTCTATTTCTAAATTAGTGACCATGATGGGAATATATGCTTACCAGCAATTCTATGGACCCAAACAAGACACAAGTCTTGAACCTTGACAAATAGGTGCCAGAGATGAACCCTCCAAAGAGTGCTACTAAAAATAAAGACCCATGAAATTTGTAAGGGTGGTTGCTGATTTGGTTAGGCTGAAGTTCATGTAGGCATAAAAGTAAGTTACCTGGCTGATGACATTTGAGATAAATGCCATATTCTCCAGCCATTCCATGGCTGCCAAGAAAATCATAAACAAATAGGAATCGAAGATATTACAAGACGAGCAAATTTCTAAAGTAAAGAAGGAAAGGAAAGAAAGAAATTAAAAGAAATGACTGGTTATCATAGACAAAAAGTGTAGCCCTTATCCCTCCACGTTTTGTTTCTTGCTTGGCCAGGTCATTAAAAGCCCTTAAAATACCCTGCAAAATAGCATACAAGACCAATTAGCCTGAGTAAAGCAAATGAAACATGTCAAGGGACAATGACAAAAACAAAGAGATTAAGAACCGAGGGCACAGAATGTACCATATCCTCAAGATGTAAAATAATTGGCTAGACCAACTTAGCATGTTGCTGGTGAAGAGAGTGTAAAGAGATGGCTACTGCTTAATGACAGATCAATTGGTTTGGTTTGAATATATAGAGAGAGGAAGATGATAGTATAAAGCTACAAGTCTTGAAAACAAGAAAGATCATATGTTTTGAATGAAACAAAAAGAGAAGAAAAGTGCAACTACTCACATACAAATATTGCCCCTAAAAAAAAGCAACTGCTCAAAACAAATTCCATACAAAGTGCACTCTGTAACTGTTGGGATTTCTTTGTTTTATTCATGGAGTTAGGTAGAATCTCAAACTCCAGCAATAAGTTCTTTAAAATTGATATTCCTCCCTGTTACAATAAGTAATCCACGTCTCACACAGTGCCATTGCCCTCAATTAGAGGCGTAAAAAACCTTTACCTTTTGTCATGATGCCATTGGTGCTTGAATCTTTGATTACTTTGATGATAAACTCTTATTTTGATTAAATAATACGTTATTAATTAAGTTAAATATAATTTTAAAATATTTAACTCTAATAGGAGTGAAATATAATTAAATTTTCATTTTTTTGTTGTTAAAATTAGAAAATACATAGATACACAACAACAAAGGCATAATTTCTTTTATATAAAATTTGCTTGGTAAATAGATTTCCTCGTATGTAGGAGTGAGCGTTCGATCGAATCGAATCGAATGAAAAAATTTCGAGTTAATCAAGTTGACGAATCATATTTTATCATCCTAATTTGATTTAAAATTTTCTCGAATCGAGTCGAGTCGAGTGAGATGAAATTCGAATTGAATCGAATCTAATATATTTGTTCGAGTTAAATTTTAAAAAATAATTTTGAGTCCTTGTAACCACTGTCACCTTTCATAATAAAATTTATCCACCTTAATCAAATTTTTTATTAACTTTCATCACCTCATAATTTATTTATTAATCTTTTATATACGGGTTAACTTCTTTACTTGCTTAGTTGTTTCAATTATCTTCAGATTCTTGTCACTATGTATTTTGAAATTAAAAAATATATTAAATGTAAAAATGTAATTTTTTAATAAAAGTTATTTTAGAGATAAAATGTGAAATTGATACCAATATAAAATTTTAACACGAATATTTTATGGCATAATTAATAATTCAATTTTAATATAAATATTCAATATAACTAAACAATTCAATAATATAAATAATATAACATGTGAAATTTAATTTAATAATATAAATAATATATATAAATAAAATTTTACTATTTATGTTTAGTAATTTTTTTGAATAATTTTAATTTTTTATTTGAGAGTAAAGGGTGAGAAGTAAAAGTTTAGGAGAAAAATAAAAAGTTTTGGGAAATAAAAGTTTGAGGGAAAGTAAATAGGGGAATAAAATTTTTAAAGTTTCAGGGGGAAAGTGGGAGGGAGTAACAATTTTGGGAAAAAATAAAAAGTTTTGAGGGTTTGGGGAGTAAAATTTTGAGAAAAAATAAATAGGAGAGTAAAATTTTGGTTGAAAATAGATTTTGGGTAGATTGAGGGGTTGGGAATTTGGGATGGAAGGAGAGTAAAAGTTTTAGGAGGAAAGTGGGAAGGAGTAAAAATTTTGAGAGAAAAGTAAAAAGGTTTGGGAGTTTGGGGTAAATGTAAAATATTATAGTTTGATATTCGAATTATTCGAATTCGAAAACTCAACTCGATTCGAACTCGAAATTCGAAAAAAAAATTCGAGTTGACTTAAATAACTCGATTAACTTGAATAACTCGATTCGTTTAACTCGAAATTCGAGTTTTTTTTTATTTTTTTAAGTCGAATCGAATTTTACTCATCCGTAGGAGCTCTGGAACAAAACATTTGGAGCTGTGTGCTACTTTGGATTCTCTTTAAAAAAATTCAGACGCATATGCATGTTGGCTTTAACAGATTGCCAATGCCAAGCATTTCTTGGGTGAATAAAGAAATCATGGTCATATTGGTTTACCAAACAAGGTACCTCTAATCCAGTGGAATTCAAAGCATCTGCAAATCTCCCTATTTCAAGGTACAGGGATAACTAACATCAAATGCTCCAGCTCTTCAGTCCGTTATATTTTGTTATTGTATTTCCAGTATCATGACAAAATCTAAATCACTCTACTAATTTCACATTAATCTATTAGGAACCAGAGGTTTTTTCTGTGGTAAAGCCAAGCTCCGCACAGCTTTACTAGATTTTTAAAACCACTATTTTACCGCTTGTATAAACATATATACTAAAATCATAAATACATGAATCTGTTCTGTATGCAAAAGAATTACATATACCGAAATTATGTTCATAAATAAACTTATATTACATTAGAAATCCTTAGCAAAAGAATTTGAAGCAAAGTGAAACAGTATTGCTGAGGTCGACTTATGATGGGCTATTAGACTGAGCTAGATCAACATTCCAGGTGGGTTGCTCTGAGGCAGCACCTCTTATATTTACGTGAGTGAAAGTCTTGAAGAAAATAGAAAGAGATTCTATTAAGTAATATAGAATTAGTGATGCCATGGTCAACTTTGTGGCTTTGGTATTTATAGGTCTTTCTTGATTGTCCAAGATTGTCCGGGCTTCCGCTCAGATCGATTAGTTTCTCCCGCTCTTTTAAGGATGTTAACCCTTATTTGCTTTGCTAAACTGGGGATGCTAACAAGAGTGAAGCTAGGAGTATGGCTTGTGGGGTTGAGAGCCCGTGTAAGGCTTTTGAGCCTCATCCCTACTTGTCTAGGTTGAAATGCCTTTTAGGCTTGGATGTTTTTTGGGTCAGCCTGCTCTTTCTTTGGGGGTTGAACTCATTTATTGTGGCTCCACATGATGCTTGGACTTGTTATCTAACAAGTATAAAGCAGCTAATATTCATGGATACAGATATTTTCAATACCCATTCAGATATAGAGAGGAAACATAGATCAATTTTTTTCCCAAAAGCTTATTTGAATTAGGAATTAAAAGGAAAAAGCTAAGATAGTATTAAATTATATGATTATGTTCTAAATTAATAAGATGATGACTCTGATGATAACTTAGCAACTAACATTTATTTTTCTAAGCGATTTGCACTTGCATAATTCTCTTACAATTTCACAATTGTACCCTATTTAATTTTTAAATTTTTCAGCCTAGTAGATATCTTTTAGTAGTTTGTTGTGTTGTAATTGTAAATTTTAATGCCTACAATATTCATGTATTAATTGTTTTTTATGATTTTTATTAATACTTTTTTTTCTTTTATTGAAAAAAAAAGGAATTTAAATGACTTAGCAACATGTGAAAATGGAATAAAACCATAAAATACCTCTTGAGGCATATTTTAATTTGAATTTATATGAAAAAGGGAAAAAAAAACTCAAATTTGAATATAAATTATGTCTGGAATTCAAAATAATTTAATTCAAACTCATGTAATTATACCCTCATTTTGACTTGAAATGATATATTGCTATACCCTGTTTGCGTCAAGACACGTAACAAACTAGAAAGGCACCGAAATAACAGGCCTGCCATCAACAAATTGAGAGAACCCCTACAAGTTTTTCCTTCTGGGATGACCATCTGCACAAGTGCAGGCCAACTATTGTCCAGGTTTCAAAGTCTTTATTAGGAATGTAAAGTTATTGGTCACAAATATCAACTACTCTATGCCATCAAGTTAGAATAAATAACAAGATCTGTTCCATTACAGACATCCTCGTCCCATCAAAGACATCCACCACACTTTCCATAAATACCACCTTACACGGAATCCTCATCTGTAAATACCTTCAGAAACGAAGAAAAAATAATTGACTCTCTAAGATACCAACCCTACACTCTGGCAATTAACCTTCAACCTTTATACTCTCCTCATCTTCATTTTGTATAACTTCAGGCTCTCCACCCCAACTGTCGACTGGGTGAACCGACCTCTACAACAACCATCACCCTCTCCTCTATATTCACTCATTGTTGTATCATTGTATCAACAACTTTAATTTAGTTATTTAAGTAAATTCATCAATCAAATTAATATTTTATAACTTGTGATATTAACTAAATAACTCATTATATATACTAATATTTTATCACACACGTATATGTGTAGAAACCACAAATTTTGAATGCAAATCTGTGCTTAGAAATAACATACACTAAACAATGAAACATATAGTTTAAAACTAATAAATAATAACTCATAAAATATGTATGATATTAAATTGAGTAAAATTAAAATGCACAAAAATTACCAAAATAAGACTTTGGTTGAGTGATTAATTTAATATGCTACTGGTGCAATGGGCATGGATTCAAATATCGGTATATGCCTATCTTAATTAACTTTTAAAATAAAAAAAAAAACTAAAATATCTCAAATAATATAATTTATTTTAAATACAAAAGGACATGAAAGTAGTTTTTCTAATAGAGTTGGTGCACAATTAACTAGTGACGCCAAATTAATCAATTATTTAAATAATAGTAAGTAAAGATATACGATTAGTGAAGATAATAAAGTATGTATAATAAAATGAAAATGAAATTATTATAATAAAAATAAAATTGCGGTTAAATGATAAAATTAATATTTTATTAATTTAAATCATAGAAATTATTATTGAATTTAGAAAAATAAAAATAAAAATAAAAAAATTCCTAAAGAATAAAAATTCATTTGACATTCTTATGATTTATCTGATTGAATTAGTAAGAAATGAATTTGTGAAATTTAATCAAAACTTAAATAATAGTATACATTGGCGGACTAGAAAGCCCAATGAGAGCTGTTAAACGAGCCTTAAAATCCACAAAGAAATAGAGTGGACAGCATCGACTCTTTCGCTTAATTCCTAAGCAAAACAAGTTGTCCTAAGCTTACGCGGCAAAGCCGCTGACGGTTCATTTTCTTTTCGGCCATCACAGACGGTCCATTTTTACAATATAAACAGTTCCCATTTCACAATATTAATTACTAGTCGGTGGACAGTTCCTCGTGAAACTAAACCAGCCCTGCTTGACTCCTGCTAATCAAAGCCAAAACTCTTGACCTGTTGTTTCCAGCTCACATTCCGGCGATGGATCTCCGTGAATCGATCACTAGCCAAACCGACGTCGCTTTGACCCTGACCAAACACGTTCTCCAAACTGAAGCCAAGGACTCGAACCTAGTGTTCTCGCCCCTGTCGATCCATGTTGTGCTCAGCTTGATCGCCGCTGGTGCTAAGGGTCCAACCCTCGACCAGCTCCTCTCTTTCCTCAAGTCCAAATCCAACGACCAGCTTAGCTCCTTCTCCTCCGAGCTCGTTTCCGTTGTCTTCGCGGATGGAAATCCAGCCGGTGGTCCCCGATTGTCATTTGCTAACGGTGTTTGGTTTGACCGGTCTCTCCCTCTCAAGCCTTCTTTCAAACAGGTTGTGGACAACGTCTACAAGGCTGCTTCTAAGCTAGTCGATTTTCAAAACAAGGTAATTTATTTCTCTTATTTTGCTTGCTTATTGAATAGTAATGGCGAGTGAATGAAAAATAAGTGCCTAAGAACTTAGTTTCTGCCGATAGATTTGGATTGCTATGTGTTTCTTGCTCTTACAGTGTCTCGTATTTTTGTTCCTTACAGTTGAAAATCAAATCTGTCTCTGACAGGGTGGATACTTTGTGTCCCAATCTTAGAAAGGCACAGCCAAAATTTTAAAAATAAAAATTTCGAGTTATTTTTTTATATAAATAATTGCAAACATTTCTTGAAACTGATGATAATTAAATATTGACTATCTATAGAAAATGTATGAACAATTTCCAGTACAACTAGCTAGTAGTAGGCTAGTAATGCACGAGGCTTTTTTTTCTAATCATAATAATGCATTAAGATAGGTTAATGGGCTCTTTATCAATTTTCTTAAAGAACAAAAAAACATTTATTTTGTTGGTATATTTGTTTGAAGGCGGTTCAAGTGGCGGGTGAAGTAAATATGTGGGCGGAGAAGGAGACCAATGGTCTTATTAAAGAAGTTCTTCCTCCAGGATCAGTTGATGCTTCAACCAGACTTATATTTGCTAATGCGCTCTATTTCAAAGGAGCTTGGAATGAAGCATTCGATGCCTCAAAAACAAAGGACCATGACTTCCACCTCATAAATGGTAGCTCTGTTAAGGTGCCTTTTATGACCAGCAAAAAGAAACAAACTGTTAGTGCCTACGATGGTTTCAAAGTTTTAGGGCTTCCATATAAACAAGGCAACGATAAGCGTCGTTTCTCCATGTATTTCTTTCTTCCAGATGCAAAAGATGGTCTGCCAGCTTTGGTAGAGAAATTGAGTTCTGAGTCTGGTTTCTTAGAACGCCACCTTCCACATCAACCAGTTGAAGTGGGTGAATTCAGGATCCCGAGATTCAAGATCTCATTTGGACTTAAAGCTTCTGAGGTTCTGAAAAGATTAGGACTTGTGTTACCTTTCTCTGGTGAAGGAGGTTTGACAGAGATGGTGGATTCGCCTCAAGGTCGGGACCTATATGTTTCAAACATATTCCATAAGTCTTTTATAGAAGTTAATGAAGAAGGGACTGAAGCTGCTGCTGCTACTTCTGCTGTCATAGCACTCAGGTCTCTGCATATTCCACGAACTGTAGACTTTGTGGCAGACCATCCATTCCTCTTCTTGATCAGGGAAAATGCGACTGGAGTTGTGCTCTTCATTGGCCACGTCCTCAATCCTCTTGAAAACTGATGAGTCCGTTGTGGTCATGAGGCAGGAGAGTATGTGTTGTATTTTGCAGATGCTAGAGCTAGAGCCTGATGCTACTTGAGTGGTCTGCATGTTAAACCAGTGTAAATTGTGCCTTGTTGTTTGTTTGGTTTTCGTAGTTGTTCTTAGCTGTTCAATTCATGTTTAACTACTTCACTACTACATGTAATTCACACGAGAAATAAATTACGATCTCGTGTTAATTACTTTGACTCTTAGCTCTCCTGCTTATGCGCTCATTAATTACAATTTTTCTGGACTATTTGTATTGCATGGATTACGTATTAGATGATGATGATCCGATTCCAGGGGTTAGAAACCCAAATTCCATATAGATAGGTAGAAGTGGAGGGTGGGTGAATTTGGATCAAAGGTTCAAGATTTCTGAAGCTTTAGAGGATTAGGAGTTTGTGTTGCGGTTTCTATGGTGAAGGAGGTAATTTAACAAATCGTTGCAAAAGTTAATATTTTTTTTCACATCTATGGATTGCATGGGTTAAATATCATGATTGTCGTTATATTACGAGTCAGATTGTATTTTATTTTTTTTAAATATTAGTCTATGTAGGTTGGATCAATTAATAAATTGATCTTTTTTTGTTAAATTATTTTTACTGTTAAAAAGACGTGTAACTATTTAGTTATTCTAACATTTACGTCAATTGTTAACAATAAAAATGGACAAAATTTTTAACCAAATGGACCGGACCGGTTTGTTCTTTAATCTAACATTTTAATCTAATATTTAAAGATAAATTTACTCATTTTTTAAATAAAGAAGATCAAAATATAATCTAAAGGTCTTCATGGTATATTTACCGAAACTTTAAAATAGGTATATTCAAATTTTAAAATAAAATTTTCATATTCCTTGAAATTGATATATAAAGAATATCACTTTGATGTGGTAGGTATATTTATTTGGTTTAGAAAGTAAATTTTCAGATTGAAAAGGCGGTTAGGGGTCTTATAAAAGAAGTGTTCTTCCAAGAGCGGTTGATCCTTCAACCAGACTTATATTTGGTAATGCACGATGAAACTTTCGCTGCATTAAAAACAAAAGACGATGACTTCTACCTTAAAAGTGGTAGGGTGCCTTAGCAGAATGGATCAATGTTTATGACAGTTTCAATGTTTTAGAGATTCCATATGAACAAAGAGAAGTTGAGCGTTGTTGCTTCATGCATTTCTGTCTTTCGGGTGTAAAACATGTCCTCAAGCTTTGATTCTGAATCTAGTTTCTTAGAAGGCCACTACAAATTAAGGTGGGTGGATTCAAGATCTCAGAATTGAAAACTTCATTTAGACTTTGAAGAGATTAGGGCTTTAATTGCCTTTCTGTGAAGGAGGTCTTGTAAAGATAGTGGATTCGCCTGAGGATGAGAAGTATTATGTTTCAAGCCTATTCCATGTCGTTCATAGAAGTTAATGAAGAAGGGACAAAAGATAATGCTGTTAGTTTTGGTGATATGAGAATGTGATTGAAGTGGTTCTGTTCATTGGGCAGGTCCTCAATCCTCTTGAAAACTGATAAATCTACTTGAGAATGTTGGAACCTATTGTTACTTGAGCGGTGTGTAAATTCTACTTTTTTGTTTCTTGCTACGAATAAAGGAAATTTTGGGGAAATGAAGAAACTGGGTCGATGAATATCCATGGTATAAGCCCAAGTGCAGAGTTGAATTAGACGAACAAGACCAAACTCATACAAAAGGAAGCAGGCCCCATATTAAAGAAGGAGTCCAACCCAATACAGCCAGTTGAAGAACAAGCCTATGATGTTGAATTCTCCTATATTAAGGGAGCATGTAGTCAATGAAATTGCAGTATTTCTTTTCTCAAATCCCTAATTCCTTCAATTTCCGGATTCTGAAATCGCAAGCTGCTATAACGTTCAATTCTCATCTCTGTAGTTTGGTCTTACTACTAACTTAATCAGCAATTAGAGAGATTTAGTAATCAATTAAAGCATATATATATATTATATGCTCAATACCTAAAAGAAAAAAATCAAAATAATTGAAAGCATGGCTGCTGCCACATCTTTATAGAAATAAATCAAAGATTTACTTTTGATGTTAAGTACGTAAATTTACATTTTTATCAATTAATCTAATACGTTGATATGATTTTTTGCAAGAAAAATATTATTACATGTAAATCCAAAAAAATGTGATATTTCTATGAAATAATTTTGAAGTTTATACAGAACTTGTCATATTAAAGATTAGAAAAAGTTTATGAATACCCCATTTAATTTTTTTCATGAACACAATAACATAACATAACTATTTTAAAGGGAAAACAAACCCAAAGGTTAGAAGAATAGTGAATTGGTTTTGGTGATGCAGATGCAATTATGGATAAAGTAAAAAGTGTGGTATTAGTGGGCTGAGATTAGTGGATTAAAATAGCTTTTGATTTGACAACTTTGAACTTTACTTAGAATTTGGATTAGAACAGAGTAGATTTGGCTTTTTAACAAAGTAAGAAAGTCTCCTCTTTTTAATCTGTGATGGGAAGAGGCGTTGATGGAAGATTTGTTCTCCCTTCCTCTTCTCTGTGTTATATTTGAATTTCAAAGTTTTCGTTAATGAAAATGAGCTGAACATGAATGAAGTGCTTTCTTTTTCTTTTTTAATATTTTCCATTATTGGAACAAAACAAAGGTGCTTTCTTTAATAATTTCTGTTTATTATTATTTTATTGTGCGTCGGTGATTTATTCAGTAGAACGGGAAAGATGAACAGAAAAAAGAGTACTTGGAACGAACTTCAAAACTTTTATAACTACTATACTATTAGGAATCTGAAAAAGTCTACTATTAGATGCTCAGTTTCAAGTGAAGAAGAACAAAAAGAAGATTACAAGGACTGCACCGTAGGGTATTAACTGGAAAAAAAAGAACCAAGTAAAAGTAAAGAAAAGATGGGTGAAACAGAGAACCACCACCACCACCCACCGCCACCGCAAGCGGCTGCACCGCCTGCTGCACCACCCAATCTTGCCCTTTCAAGGGGACCTACTTGGACTCCTGCTGAGCAACTCCATCAGCTTCAATACTGCATCCACTCCAATCCTTCTTGGCGTCAGTTTCTCTTTCCTTTTTGTTGGCTTTGTGATAAAGTATTTACCGTTTAGTTTGATAAGGAAGCTGACCAAAAGTTGAAATTTTTATGCTAAAGTTGCTTGCTTTTCAGTTGTTGTAGCTTTCATTTGCATGTTTGTACTTAGTGAAGTTAAAAGATCAAAGTGGATCTAAGTTTTTCCTTTTCTAGAAGTTCTTATAGTGATAGGTTTGAATATATTGTGGACATGGGTTCTTTTCGTTAGATTCTTTGAAGGACAACTATGTCATATTACTTTGTACATTATCATACCTTTTTTCACCTTAACTAGGGTAATATCTTTTGATTTCATGTAACTGTAACTTTTTTATTAGAACAGAATCCTTTGCATCTAATCTCACAGAATCCAACTTGTTTCACAGCTCAAGCTCTTTTACTCGCTTTCCAACACTACATTGTGAATCTTGGAACTACAGTCTTAATTGCAAGTAATATCGTGCCTCTGATGGGTGGTACTCATGTATGTTTTATGACCAGTTTGGATACAATATCTTTTTAATGAATACGATGCTTTCTTAAATCTCAGATTCCTAATCCTCTGTCTCTATGAACAGGGTGATAAAGCCCGGGTTATTCAAGTGTTGCTGTTTATGTCTGGTATAAATACTCTGCTTCAAACACTTATTGGCTCAAGGCTTCCCACAGTGATGGGTGCATCTATTGCGTACACCTTACCATTGTTTTCAATCATCAATGATTATAATGATGAGGACTTCGCATCTCCACACGATGTATGTAAACTTTAGTAAGATATAAGCAAAAGTATTAGAGGGGAGCTTATGAATTATAAAGTCTTTTGTGCTGCAAGTAAATTGGGTTATTCTTCATTCAGTAATTAGATGTACATCACCCTTGGTCTTAGTTTGTCTCTACTATTTTTGCTCTTTCTGATTATATCTCAGTTACCTACCAAATCACAATGCTATTTTATAGGTTATAAGCTACATCATCCTCGATGCTCAAACGTAGTGTACATGCTCAATAGATTTGCTCATTGTTGTACACTTCCTATATTCCATTTCTCATTCCTGGCTAATGACCATATTGCTTAATGATTATAATGGGGGGTGCTTGCTTGCAGCGGTTTGTTCATAGTATGAGAACCATTCAAGGATCAATGATAGTTTCTTCCTTTCTCAACATCATCCTTGGGTATGGCCGGGCATGGGGGGAGCTGACAAGGTAATGGTGAATGTTGTTTTGACTATCAACTTGTACAACATATGTATTTTTGGCTTGCAGATGGTTGCCTGCTTGTATGTATAGTTTGAGATGTTTGATTATTAAGCTATCAAGTTTTGACCACTACTTTTTCTAAGCGTTTTCTCCTCATCCTCCTCTCTAGATTCTTTAGTCCCATAGTTGTGGTGCCAGTGGTTTGTCTCGTTGGTCTTGGTCTTTTTGCAAGAGGCTTCCCATTGGTAATCCTCTATGAATGCTTTGTGCTTGATTGGGACTGATAATATGCTGATTCAAACAGTTTTTAATGTAATTAACTTATGATACAGCTAGGTAACTGTGTGGAAATTGGCCTGCCTATGCTTATTCTGCTCATGATTTGCCAACAGGTAAATAAACTTCTCTGAGTGTAAAGTCTCCTGCTGACATGCCTTTTTATTTATTTGACGAGGACTATTGTTTGCTGCAGTACCTGAAGCGCATCCATTCAAGAGCACATCTAATACTTGAGAGGTTTGCTTTGCTTTTATGCATTGGTATTGTCTGGGCGTTTGCTGCTATCCTCACTGTCTCGGGTGCTTACAACAATGTTAAGCCTGCCACTAAACAGAGTTGCCGCACTGATCGATCTTTCCTAATGTCTTCTGCTCCTTGGTATAGCCGTGATCTGCTGCTCTGCTTGTTTTATTATTTCCCTTCATGACTCATTATTTTTATGTCATTGTTTCTAGGATCAAAATTCCATACCCATTTCAGTGGGGTACGCCAATATTCAGAGCTAGCCATGTGTTTGGGATGTTAGGTGCTGCACTAGTTTCATCTGCTGAGGTTTAGTCACGATCATAAATGACTTCAATTCTATTCGGATTTTCTATTTTGTAAGGTCAATGTAAGGCTGCTTGTTTTATCTGCTAACATTAAGTCTATACTTTCAATGCAGTCAACTGGAACATTTTTTGCGGCAGCTCGGCTTTCTGGTGCCACAGCCCCTCCAGCACATGTACTCAGCCGAAGTATTGGCTTACAGGTCCTTCCATATACTGCTGTGAATTGTTTATCTAGAAGTTATTCATCAATGAGTTCTCTAAAATTGATGAACTGTAGTCCTGAATCACGTTATAATATTTTGTCAGTGGTGAAGATAACTTGGTCATCTTGCTTCTAAATGCCAGGGTATTGGTATGCTGCTTGAAGGGCTTTTTGGTTCTCTTGTTGGTACTACTGCATCTGTGTATGGAAGCATTGCTTTTTTAAAGAGAAGTTCCATTCTATATATAGTAGTTTTTAACTGTAAAATCCATAACTGATAGCACTATGCTTTAGAAACTTGTTTCAGTGTCCCATCTGAATGATGTTGCAGGGAAAATGTGGGCCTTCTTGGACTTACACATATAGGAAGCAGAAGGGTTGTGCAGATTTCAACTGCTTTTATGATATTTTTCTCCATATTTGGTTTGTTTTTGTACTTGTTAATTATTTCATTGAAAAATTTGCCTTTATATTCATCATGTTTATATACTCGATTGTGTTGCGGTGCATTCTTTCAGGGAAGTTTGGTGCTTTTTTTGCCTCTATTCCATTGCCAATATTTGCTGCCATTTACTGCATTTTGTTGGGCATTGTTGGTGAGTGAAAATGTAGTCGTAATAGTTTTGGTTTTTGACATCTGATTCTTACTTTAATTGGGAATCCCCGTCCCTGTTTCCCTCGTGATGCAGCTGCTTCTGGGATCACATTCATACAATTTGCAAATAGTAACTCTATGAGAAACATCTATGTTTTGGGTGTCTCTCTATTCCTGGGGTTATCAATTCCTCAATACTTCTTAACAAGCAGAACTTTTGACGGTCATGGACCTGTTAGAACAAATGCTGTATGGGTATGTTATTTACTGCAATCGTTTTGTTCTCCATGTTTCTTGTCTCAGTCTAGTTAGTTAGAAACTACTGAATGGAATAAGGCTCTGGAGTTGGATAACTAAAATTCTAACAGAAAACAGGTCTGCTGATATCATTTACCGACATTTCTTAGGCTGCGCAGATGATTTATCATGTGAAATCTCATAGTTTTTACCTGATTATATGTTCAAAATGTTAGTTTATTTTCCTTTTTGTTTACATGATATTCTGAGATGCATTTACATTTAGAAATATATCTTTCTTGTCTCTTTGCTTCATCTGTCTGATATGCATAGCCCATTGTAATGCATGCAGTTTAATGACATATTGAATACAATCTTCTCATCACACGCAACTGTGGCGATTATTGTTGGGACTTTGCTTGACAACACTCTCGAAGCAAATCATGTGGAAGATAGAGGAATCCCATGGTGGGAACCATTCCAGCACAGCAAAGGAGATGTTAGAACCGAGGAGTTCTACAGCTATCCCCTCAGAATAAATGAATATTTGCCCTCCAGGTTTCTCTAAACATAGTAGCATACCTTGTTTGTATATTAGCTACAAATTTGGGCATATTTCATGTTTATATGTACGAGTCATGTTAAATGATTCACTTTTGGGTCAATGCGCAGAATTTTAATCTTCTACCGCGTTTTAGTTATTTTGTTCACTGTTTAGGCTCCAAATACTCAAGGTAGACAAGTAGTGAAAACAGATAGAAACTGTGTTTCTGATTGATGATTTAACCTGGTGTGAAAAGAACAGGGTGCTGGTTGAAAGTGCATTTAGAGAAAGAAATTATGTTTTGAGTTTTGAAAGAGCCCATGAGATCATATTCCAGTATCTTTATTTCCCTCTGGTGCGCCTTGTTTGGGTATTCATATCATATTTGTGATTTTTGTAATTTCAACCTAGTTTGAACAAAAATAAACAAGTTATTTAATCTTTAACAGGGTTTAGTTGAATTATCATCACTAATATAATCAAAAGAAGTTAGTCTGAGTTCAGGATGTTTGCTGTTTACTGATGTCCACCTGCCCAAAAACTGAAAAAGAATAATGCTTGTTTACGAGGGTGATTGATCACTTTCTTTTGACATTTTCAAAACTTGGAGTGGTGGCAAAACAAAACGCCAGTTAATCATCCGTGGTGCTTCTAGAACCACATGTCTTTATCACGTAGGTTAGTCAAGGAAGACTTTGGATTAAATAATTCACAAGTTACGCCAAAATGGTTAAAAAAAACCAAAGGGGTTATTCTTTTTGTTTGCTTTTTAACTATTTTTCTCACTCATGGCTAGACAACGAATCTAATCTAAGCTTTGATTGATGAAATCATGGATTTCGTAAGGATATGTCAAGTGTGAACGGATCGTGCAAAGCTTACTGACAATAGACCCAAACAGTCCTTATTTGTGGGATCCACGCGTTTCTATCTCTTTACTCGTTTCTTGTTCCCCTTAGAAAATCGGGGGTCTTTGGCTCTCTCTCTCAAACCAATCAAGCTAAGCTATATCCATTAATATTTCTCAGCCGCCCGTCATCATCTCAGATAATAACATAGGGGCCTATTCATGGTGTTACTTTTCTTTCTTTCTTTTTTTATGTTTTCTTTCGGGGTGGGCCTGTTCTTGACTAGTTGACTTAACAACAACAACAAAAAAAGGTTCTTTTGTAGCTAGATACAATGTTTTTCGTATTTTTCTAAAATATATTCATGGCTGAATTTTTTTTAATGATGAAACTATCTCATATCAAGAAGACCAGAGAGAATCATAAAAAGATTGCATTATTAAAAACATACACATTGATATCTACATTAACAGAGATACATGATATGCGAATATGTTGTTTTACTATCAGCCATCAAGCCAGTCCAAGCTATAGCATTTCTCTGCGACTTGAACATAAAGATTTGGGTTGGTCTTCTCCAGGTATCTCCATTGCCAAGAAACTTCATCATCGCAGATAACTCGGCGCATTGACTTCATGTTGGATAAAGCGGTTTGTGGTGGTAGGCTCACAATCTGTGAGCATTCCCTCATGTCTATCTTTTCAAGGCTTGCTAATCGAAATATCTCCCCAGGTAGACACCTCAAGTTAAAGCATTGTGAAATATCAAGGTATTTTAACCCAATAAGCTCTCCTATTCTGGGAGGTAGCATCTTCAGCTCTGGACAAGCATACAACCTAAGTATCTGTAGTTTCTTCAGCATACCCAAATCAGCAGGCAATTCACATAGTCGGTGGCAGTTGGTTATACTCAGGTTCTGGAGTGAATTCACCTCACAAATGCTCGATGGCAATTTAATCAAATCATGACAATGATCAATAATGAGCTCCGATAAACGAGGGAAGATCAGGGGCAGGTCTATCACTGATGGATTAAAGCTGTTATT